>OU426956.1:3750000-5000000 GCA_911387765.1 Pyrgus malvae | reverse complement strand
CTTCTTGAACATACCAAATTTTAATCTCGCTTCGTACTGCGTAAGAAATAATAGAAATGGTGGATCGTGTATATTAATTCGCAAAGGTCATAAATATCGTAATATACATGAAATTACTCAATTTAACGTAATAAATATAATAGAATGCAGTGCGGTGGAGTTAACTGAACACAGAATTGTAGTTATTTGTATATATAGATCGCCAAGAAATAATTCGACTTCCATTGATCTTTTCTTTGAGAAATTAAATAGCCTTCTAAATAATATTTGTTTTAAAAATAAAAAGATAATAGTGTGCGGGGATTTTAACATAGATATTCTAAAACGAAACAAAATAACATCCGAATTTGAAGAAATATTTGACTCATATAATCTTAAGCTGTCCATTAAAACACCAACGCGACTTTGCAGTAAAACTTGTATTGATAATTTTGCTCATAACATTCGAAACTGTAAATCTGGCGTAATTGAACTTGCATTATCGGACCATACCGCTCAGATATTGCAATGTCCGGTAAAAAGAAATTGCCTCATTACGCACTGGTACATCTATCGACGCGATTATTGTATTGAAAATATTAAAAAATTTATCGACAGTCTTAAAAATTTAACATTTCAAGACGTTTATTTAAGTACTGATCCAAACGATGCTTTTAATGTATTTCACGAGTTATTCCAACTATTATATAATCTTTGTTTCCCTATTTTAAAAGTTAAAATACTTACGAAAAAACGACCAAAGTGGATTTCAAAAGGTATAAAAAGGTGTTCCAAAATTAAAAGGGGTTTACTTTGGAGGTACAGGATCTCTCGCAGCATGGAGGCAAAAAATAAATTTAAAAATTATTCAAAAACATTTAAAAGAATAATAAAACTAACACAAAAATCTCAAAATGACTATTTTATTAAGAACTCTAATAATAAATCGAAAGCTGTCTGGAAAGTAATTAACAATAACACTATAAATATACCTAAACAAGATATTAATGAAATCAAAGTGGGGAACCACATTGAAACAGACCCACAAATTATCGCCAAAGAGTTTAATGACTTCTTCTTAAATCAAATTGAAGATAACTGTAATATAAAGATTAATAGTGATATACATAAAATTAGTTTTAACTGTCAGCACTCATTTTTCTTAAAACCAACCTCACCCGACGAAGTTATAAAAATAATAAATAATCTAAATAATACAAATAGTACGGGGTATGACGGTATATGTACGAATATCGTTAAACGGGTATCAAATATAATTGCACCAATACTAGCTTATAATATAAATTTAAGTATTGAAACTGGCATATTTCCAGAGAAACTTAAAGTCACAATTATCAAACCAATATTTAAGAAACAGGACAGACAGAACGTGGGATGTTACAGACCTATAGCATTAATACCTATTTTTTCTAAAATATTTGAAAAAGTACTCCATGACAGATTATATTTTTACTTCGAAAAGTTTTCTATCTTTGCTGATGAGCAGGTAGGGTTTAGGAAAAACAAATCAATAAACGTAGCAATTTATAATTTTTTACAAAAAGTAATGACAGGTTTAAATGATAAGAAACAGGTAATCGGGCTCTATATGGACATGACAAGGGCATTCGAGTATGTAGATCATAAATTGCTGATTAATAAGTTAGAGAAATATGGAGTCAGAGGCAATGCGTTGAACTTAATCAACTCTTACCTAACTGACAGAGAATACATAACAGAAATAACAAAAATTAATGAAATCACAAAAACTGAAGAGAAACATCATTCTCTCTCTAGGAAAGTACTGTATGGAGTGCCTCAAGGAAGTATTTTAGGCCCTTTACTTTTTTTAATTTATATTAACGATTTTCCTCAAGCAGTAAAAGAACCGATGATACTATTTGCTGATGATAGTACAGTAATATTTACAAATGAAAACACAGGTTCCTTTGAAAGTAATATAAATAATTGTCTTGAATCACTGATAGAGTGGCTAAATAGTAATAATCTTAAAATTAATCTTGATAAAACAAACATAATGACATTTAAAAATAGAGTATCATACGGACAACCAGTAAATATTAACTATAAAGGAAAGTTGATATCTGAAATAGAAATAACAAAATTTTTAGGACTATACATAGATAGCAGATTAACGTGGCAGTCACACAAAGAACACGTTTGTAAACAATTAAATAAGTTTTCTTTTGCTTTATATAAATTGGCCAAAGTTGTAAGCAAAACGGCGGTTCTAAATGCCTACCATGCGTACGTAGGTGCAACATTAAGATACGGTATAATATTCTGGGGAAACGCGACTGGAATTCAAACTGTGTTTAAGGCTCAAAAAAAATGCATTCGAGCAATATGTCAATTACAACAAACGGATACTTGTAGGCCACATTTTCAAAATTTAAAAATAATGACGCTCCCTTCCTTATACATTTACGAGATCTCTTTAATGGTCAAAACAGAAATCACAAAATATGAAACCCTTAAATCAAAAAGACATAACAGTAAATTATGTTCAATCGCTTCCAAAACAAAACAATATCATAACAGTGTCTTTTGCATGGGACCAAAAATATATAACGGTCTACCGGAATTCCTCAAAATTAAAACGGGCAACGAATTTAAAAAAGGACTTAAAACGTATTTACTGAAAAAGGCGTATTACTCAGTCACTGATTTCATAAACGATAAAACGGCATAAAGGAATTCCACAAAAACCTGGGAGGTTTTTTTTCCGCCGGCTTTTTTTCCTCTCAATGTACAAACACCCTGTGATATGGGTACCCAAAGCTGACGATCGGAACCGATCCGAAATATAAATAAATAAATATTTTTATTTTTATTTATAAAAGGCGCAATATGGGACAAATAAAAATAATATAAAAATAGATGTAAATGTACATTTCGTAATTGTATTATAGTTTAGTTTTTTTTCCTTTTATATTTTTATCATTGTATATTTGCATACCTCATGAAGGTAAATATGGCGAACTAAATATATATAAACAACTTTGTAAACACCCATATTTGTGCAAATAAATGTCTTTGTCTTTGTCTTTGTTTAGATATATAAGAAATGACATAAATAAAGGATAAAGGTCATACCTCTTTTTTCTTGAAATTTCGTTCACTTACGTATGTTGACAAGCTGATTACGATTATGATAATTAAAATTGGCGCAACTTTCATTTTCGTGGTCAAAACTCGAAAATATGGCCAAAAAATTGATTTTCGACAGATTTTTCTATGTTATTCCAATGAATGTTAATCTTAGAGAAAAATGTTTTGTACAAAAGCTGTAGATCATACAATTTCACGCATTTTATATTCTGTACATTTTTACCTAAAACCGTTTTTTTTAAAGTAAGACGGTGTAAAAGAACATAGGGCAAAACTCCATTAGTTTCGACATTGTCTACTTACGCACTTTACTGCGGGAAGGTTGGAGTCTTCTAAAAATTTGTTAAGTACTTGATATATGACACTTTTTCTTGCTGTGGTAATATGATGTAATATGTAATGGTAATGACTCTTAAAACTATTTTAGAATGGGGCCCTTCGTAAAATATTGAACCATCGTTTTGAATGGGCACCGGTGATGTTGCAAGGTAGTTTAAACATAATTTTTTACGTGTTATCAATTCACTGCTTTCAAAATCAGGTATAAATATGGTGATATACTTTCAAAATAGGATTATCATGATGTTAAATCGTTTCAGTAAGGGTCGTCACTGCTGTTGACGGTGCGACACTCTTAATGCTGAACGGATACTGCTTCACCAACCCCTCACCATTGCCTGGAGGAGAGCGCTGGTACTGCTCTGGCAGGATTAGGTGGAAGTGCACGGTGTGTCTCCACGTGAACGATGATTACGAGCTGGTCTGTATATCACATGAGCATTCACACGAACCTCCCACCTATGACATCACTCCGGATGGACTCTACTCTATTAAAGTACCTTAGAAGGGAAATGATACGTAAATGGTTTTGATACCACTACTTCACATGAGTTGGTCCAAATATGAATTTTTCCAAATACGCTATTGGTTGACTCCAACAGTCAATGAAAACATGCATTTTGAATTCTCATAACCATAATCTCTTACTTGTAGGGACTTTTTTCTTACAAAATATTTTATTGAGCAATGGCAAGGGTTTCACGGGACTTGTGGTGCTCGTGACATGAACGCCATCGTACTACCAACGTAAGGCTTTGGCCAATATCAAAGTCCAATTGCCGATCTGACGAATATCGGATTTGGCCAAAATCGTGCAACACACTTCATGCTAATATAGATTTGTTAACCGTGTTAACCGCGTAATTTTCATTTTGATAAATCTATTTATCGATTTAGGTTTTTCCCCTGATGTGTTAAAAAGCGACACTTAATTACAATTTTATACGACTTTCTAGTTGTTACGTGTGTATTATTTTACTATACATATTAGTAGGTAAGGTATATAGACTTTTATCACATTTTTAAGTTATTTTTTAGAAGATCTTAGAATATTATGCAAAACTATATTGCGTACTCAGTTTGCATATGACTTGACTAACTCGCACTATAGTTGAAAACATTATATTATTTTATTTGGTAAGAGATAAACGATAAAATGATTTGAAAAAAAAAACAAATTAAAGGCTAATTTAACTGTAATTATAAAAAAATAGCATTGAAATTTATCATATAAAATGTGTAAATAATTGCGCCTACTTAAATTCTATACGTTAAGCAATATTTTCAGTATGAATTATTTTTATTGTTAATTCTAATACAACGATGGTTTGTTGTGTACAAATTAGTCTACAGGGTAATCTTATATCATTTTTATACGTTTAATATTACATCATGTAATTGCTTTTGTGTGTGACGTTTGAATAAAATAAAACATAATAAGTATCTAAATTTGCTTGGTTTTATTAAGCCATTTTCAATAAACTGGAAAAAACATTTATGACTAATTATGAATAACTTTTAACTATTCCTTTAACTGAAAATTAAAAATGTAAGTAAGCTTATGAAAAGTTTTTTTTTATACATATCTGATGATATTATTATAACAATAAATACAAAATTTATTGAAGTATATTGATATTATGCTTCGCTGCTCAATTCTCACGATTAATATTATATTGATTAACTTGTAGTACTGTTTCGTATTTCGCGGCCATTCACACGAATAGTTTAAAGAAATAACTATTTTCCTTCAACAAAAAATAAAGTAAAAATTTAATAAAAAGTTGCTGTATTGTCTTATCCCTTCCTCCCCTAGAAGGTGCTAGCGTCACCGCCATTTTGGTTTCATTATCTGTTTTCGTGCAGTACCGGCCGTTACTCGAATAATATTTTTTATCAAAAAACTGTGTTAGTTGGTGTTATTTAGAGAAGAAAAGTGTTTAAAATGGGTAAAAAACGTAGACATAGCGATAGGGATATGAGTGATCGCCTATTACGACGTATCGAGAAGTTAGAAGGAAAATTACGAAAGTGCCGCCGACGATCGTATTCATCTGCGAGCCGGAGCTCAATATCGAGATCTCGTAAGTGTTTTTTGTGTTGTTTACATCCGTATTAATTTTTTCCCCATGAATTCTACTTCCAAGCATTCTATGGAAAATACTATTTTTTAATAATAGGAATATGAGAATAGGAATGTGTAGCAAGCCTTAGTGAGTTCTGTGGAATTTTGTTTTGTCTGTGCCAAATTTAATTTTTGCCGCGCTCACAATTGTTGGCTCGGCCAATCAGCGCGCTTCCCGCCGACGCGTGGGGCCTCGCCTCACACCACTCTCGCGCCTCATCGTCATCCAATAGGAACGAGTCTTTTACTTGCTCTCGGCTGTGACGCTTCATCATTATTAGAAACTTTTGTTCATGAGTTTAAAAGTTGTAAAAGTAGTTTTTTCGGTTTTCTATATATATAAACAGTATTGTAATGTTCAAGTTGTGTTTCGGACAATAAAACAGTTCAACGGTGTCCACTTATCTACCTTTATTTCTGCGCCTGCATCACCCGAACCCTACAGTGGCTGCCCAACGTGCTGCGATTGCTGCGAACAAGACGTGTCTCATCTCAACATGCCGCGTACACGCAATAATAATAAACGATCGGATGCCGAAAGTGACGTAGAAGAATGCCTCGACGACACCGTCTTAGAAACCGGGGAAAGTTTTACAACTCGCCAAGTATCCGCCATGATGGCGGCCATACAAAAGTCTCAAACTGAAGCTTTTGCACGCCTGCTAGACACCGTCATTGGGAATGGGGGTGGAAAGCCCCACGAATCATCGTCGATTCTCTCCCCGGCCGTCAGCTCCGGCACCTTCACGCATTGCACCGCCCGATTTGGTGGTGACGCTGACGAGTCCATCGACGTGTTCATCGACGCTATTCAAAGCTATAAAGACTGCGCTGGAGTCTCTGACGAGAATGCTCTCAGAGGCCTCTCCATGGTACTCATAAACGACGCTGCAGTTTGGTACCAAGGCGTTAAAGAAGAAATTAAATCATGGAAGGATGCAATCCATTATCTTGAACATACCTACGGTGACAGAAGGCCGCCGTACCGAATATACAGAGAATTGTTTTCACTACAACACGGATCTGAAAAGACTGGAGTCTTTGTTGCTCGATGTCGTGCCCTTTTATCAAAGATTCCCGCCGGCGATTTATCAGAAAAGGCAAAGATTGACATGGTGTACGGATTATTGCACCATCGTATTCGGAATAAGCTCCGCCGAGAAGATTTCCATGACTTCGCAAACCTGCTTCGCCTGGCCCGTAACATCGAGGAATTTGACAACGAGGAGACTGCGACATGCCGCGACGATCGCGCAGTCACGCAGCGCCCGCGCCCGCAGCGTAGACAATCGCCCGCAGTGCTGGTTTCCCCGAACGTTCCCACATCTACGCCAGTGACGAAAAATTCGGTTTCGCGTTCGAGTAGTGTTCCTAAACCGCGTTGTGTATATTGTAAACAGTTCGGTCATATTCGCGACGAGTGTAGAAAGTTAAAATCTAAAAGTGTCGACCCCAATAATATTAATGACTCCAAGTTGTCTACTCTTTGTTGTTATGGTTGTGGCGAGAGAGGGGTGATGAGGTCACAGTGCCCACGGTGTAGTAACACGAGTATGTCATTTTCATCATTTTGTGTAACTGAAACGGCACAGCACAATCTGGTAAGAGATTTTAATCATAATAATAGTGATTCAACTTGTTTCTTTAAACCTAATAGCGTAGGAACAACAGATTTAGCTCTTAATTGTCAATCATACATTAATAGTGTCAAATCATTAGTTAACAGTGACAAACCCCAGTCATCTATTGTTTTAAATAATCAGGATAGTGATTCTTATGATAGGGGGAGAACAAAAAATATAGATAGCCCTGATGTTGAAACGTCCTATAGGGTGAATGCACCTGTCATGAGTCCATCTCATGGGTTGTTACAGTCTGATGCTAACCAGCTTTGCATGTCAACAGTAGTTCCTACTTTCTGCGCTGACTACACAGATACAACTACTGCTACTTGTAATTTATCTGAGCATGCAGTCCCGCTCTCTGCGTCCAAAGTTATAAGGTCGACGACCGCATGCTTTATGCAACTAAGGCCTGTGCTTAGCATTAAGATTCTTGGTCAACGGGGCATAGCTCTGATTGACACTGCTGCTAGGTGCTCTGTGGCTGGTCATAAGCTTTATAAAATTTTTAAGGATAAGCATGTAGCTTTTAGATGCAAAATAGTGAATGTGAAATTAGCGGATGGAGTTGTCCAATCGCGTGAAGTCTTGGTGGCTTCTGTAGATGTGACAATCTCTACTGACCGAAGTCTTCGAATGGACTTCATTATTTTTCCGGATGCTGACAACAATGAAACACTTCTAGGCATGGATTTCCTTAATGCTGCAGGTATGGTAATAAATTTTGCTGCTTCTTCTTGGCATTTCTTTGGATGCACGCAGACTTACCCACTTGAGTATGAGGATGAACAAATGCTTCAGCGCACTTCACTTGCAGTTTCTTCCATGTCACTCCGAGCTGATGAAGGCTTGATGCTTTCTGATGACCAACGTCAACAACTCACTGCTTTTCTTTTACAGCATGAAGATATCTTTAATCTAGGAGGAGCAGCAACACCTTTTGCAGAACATCATATTGATACAGGGAGCCATGCTCCCATTGCTGTTCCCCCATACCGCCTCACGCCTTCTAAGAAGGCCTTAATGGAGGTTGAAATCAACAAAATGTTGAAGGAGGGGGTAATAGAGGAATGTGAGTCTGCGTGGGCTGCACCTGCACTTCTTGTGCCGAAGAAAGATGGTACGTATCGGTTTTGTGTTGACTACAGGAGATTAAATGCCATCACTAAAAGTGACTCATATCCTTTGCCTGTTATTGAAGATTTGCTTCACTCTACTAGGAGAGAAGGTTATATGAGCACTATTGACCTAAGATCAGGTTACTGGCAAGTGAGTGTCTCACCAGCTGATAGGGATAAGACAGCATTTGTCTCCCCATTTGGTACTTACCGCTTTATCCGTATGCCTTTTGGCCTTAAGAATGCCCCAGCCACATTTCAGAGGTTAATGGACCGGTTTCGTTCTGGGAGTGCCTTAAAGGACATTACCCTACTGGTTTATCTTGATGACCTCCTCGTTTTGTCGGATGGGCAGTTTCATCAACACCTAAAAGATCTGGAAGCTGTGTTTAATCGCCTTCGAGTGTTTGGTTTGAGAGCTAACAGAGATAAATGCTCTTTTGCTTGTAGCCAAGTTAAGTACTTAGGCCACCTAATCACTCCTAAAGGCATAATGCCAGATAATACTAAGGTGGAGGCCATACTTAATTTAAGTGAACCTACAAACCTCAAACATCTCCGTACTTTTTTGCAAACCTGCTCATGGTTTCGGAAATTTGTTCCAGGGTTCTCTGAAATAGCTCAACCACTTACCAAGCTAACTAGGAAGAATCAGACTTGGGTATGGAATGATGAGCAGCGACTGGCTTTCCATGAGCTCAAGCAGAGGCTGGTTACAGCTCCAGTACTTGTGCAGGCAGACTATAGTAAGCCCTTTATTATCCATACAGACGCTAGCAACTATGCAATAGGTGCTGTACTTCTACAGGGTGAAGGACACGACATGCACCCCATTGAATATGCAAGTCGTCTGCTTACATCTGCTGAGCGCAAATATAGCACCACAGAGCGCGGAGCCCTTGGTGTAGTCTGGGCTGTCGAAAAATACCGCCCCTACATTGAAGGCCATTCTGTCATTGTAAGAAGTGACCATCAACCACTTAAGTGGTTACTCACATTAAAGTCACCTAGTGGTCGGTTAATGCGGTGGGCCCTTAAGTTACAATCTTTTGATATAAAATATGAATACTCTCCTGGAAAGGTTAACATAGTAGCTGACACCCTTAGTCGTCCAATTTGTAATGAAGCTAATGAGAAAAGTTGTGGTGTTTGTTCTGTCATCCTGGACTTACCACGTAAGAATCCTAATGAACTTCGATCAGCCCAGCTTGAAGATCCTGAAGTTAGTAAAATCATTAGCGACTTGGAGTGCACCTCTGACCCCTTAACCTCCACTCGCTGGCTAGAGAGAGGTTATCATTTGGAGCAGGGTGTTCTGTATCGCCATGGCCCCGATTCAGATTCCGAGGAGCCTCAATTAGTGGTACCCAGGTCAATGCTTAATGATATCATGACTGAGTTTCATGATGCACCTACTGCTGGTCATCAAGGTGTTGACAGAACTATTGATCGTATACGACAACGTTATTACTTCACTGGCATGCGCAAGTATGTTACTGAGTACCTTAGGAACTGTATTGAGTGCCAGAGGTATAAATATTCAAATCACAAGCCTTTTGGACTTTTACAAACACCTGTACTCAATCAGAGAGGGGAAGTACTTGCCATAGACTTGTTTGGTCCTTTGCCTGAAGCAGACACCGGTGAGAAGTGGGTGTTCCTTGTTGAGGACACCGCTACTCGTTGGGTGGAACTGTATGCTCTGAGAGAAGCTACAGGTGATGTTTGTGCAAAGATTCTACTGGAAGAATATTTTCTCCGGTATGGATTTCCCAGGCGAGTTATTTCTGACAATGGTGTTCAGTTCATATCTGCAGTAATGCAGTTGTGTATGTTCCTATTTGGGGTAAAACAGAATCTTATTCCTTTTTACCACCCTGAGGCCAACCCGGTTGAGAGGAAGAATAGGGACCTAAAAGTTCAACTTTCAATACTTGTTAAGAATGACCATCGCACTTGGCCTCTGTGTTTACCACAGGTACGTTTTGCACTCAACTCTTCCACATGCTCCACCACAGGACTAACACCCTCCTATATGATGTATGGGAGAGAAATGCGTACCCCATTCGACGCACAACATGACCTACGTGCAATCCTGGACAAAGAAGCATTCATACCTCAGGTGACACCTTACCTATCTAAGTTTATAAAAACTTTGAGTGACGTCAGGGAAAGAGTTGAAAAGCGTCAAGATTTAAGAAAGGAGTATGCTGATGCTTCTCGACGTTCCAGTCCTGTTTTTAAGGTAGGTGATCAAGTCCTACTTACTACTCATGCTCTGAGTAATGCACCCAAGGGGGTGACTAAAAAGTTTATGCCGCAGAGAGATGGACCATATGTTATCAGACGGATTGTTAGCCCTACAACCTATGAGGTGGCGGATGATCGGGGTCGTTTACTGGGACGTTTCCACACATCAGACCTTACAGCTCTAATTACTAATGACACTGAACTGATTGAGCCTGTCCAACCTCGTCGTCTACGAGGAAGGCCACGTAAAGCTAAGTAAGATTTGACAAGCGTAGGATGCCAAGCCACTATCGGGTCGATTTAGTGACTTGGAGGAGGAGAATGTAGCAAGCCTTAGTGAGTTCTGTGGAATTTTGTTTTGTCTGTGCCAAATTTAATTTTTGCCGCGCTCACAATTGTTGGCTCGGCCAATCAGCGCGCTTCCCGCCGACGCGTGGGGCCTCGCCTCACACCACTCTCGCGCCTCATCGTCATCCAATAGGAACGAGTCTTTTACTTGCTCTCGGCTGTGACGCTTCATCATTATTAGAAACTTTTGTTCATGAGTTTAAAAGTTGTAAAAGTAGTTTTTTCGGTTTTCTATATATATAAACAGTATTGTAATGTTCAAGTTGTGTTTCGGACAATAAAACAGTTCAACGGTGTCCACTTATCTACCTTTATTTCTGCGCCTGCATCACCCGAACCCTACAAATGTGTATTAAAGGTTTTGTTATCGGCAAGCTATGCAAAAAAAAAAAAAAAAAAAAAAAAAAAAAAAAAAAAAAAAAAAAAAATTTTAAAATGGGGTTATATTTAAGTGTACATTGTATACATTTAGTTCCTTGACATACGTACAAGATAAAACAGTGATGCGAGCAATATATAAGGATTGTTACCTTCACTTCTATCGTTAATTTTTACGAAAATAATTATAATAGTCAATACTTTGAATAGTATACTTCAGGACTGTTAAACTTATTTCCTTATTGATATATATCAAATATCTTATAAACATAGGTATTAACAAAAGTGATGCGAACAATTTTTGGGATTGTTGCCTTCACACACACAGTGTAATTTATCTGCTGTATATTCTGTTGATACCTACCAGTTGTGATGCGAATGATTTTCGGGATCATTGCCTTCACGAATATACTTTATAATTTTGGACTGGTAACTTAATTACTTATATTATTCAATAAAGTGATGCGAACAATTTATTGGGATTGTTGCCTTCACATAAAAACTGGAATTTATCTGCAGTATTTTTTGTTGATACCAGTTGTGATGCGAATGATTTCAGGGATCATTACCTTCACTAATATACCTTACAGGTTCACAATCTCCGGTAAGGAACCGTTACTACCATAATGAATATTATGCGAAGGAGGCAATCCAATCTGTTGCACATGAAGAGTTAGCTGACCCCGCTACTCCCGTAGAACAGATACATGAATGCACTGCATCTGACGAATCTACCCAGGGGACTTCCTCGGCTACTCCGCCTGCGGATCCTCATGCGATGCAGTTACTGTCCGCAAACGGGAATTCTATTGTTGACAATACAAATAATCACCTTGATGATGATATACTTACTATATTAGGAGACGCCCCAAAACAGGAATCGCCTGCAGGAAAAGATATTCATCATGATATAGCGACAAGGCTACAGGACATTCTCTTGAATGGCCTTAAAAAAGAATCGAAAGAGAAAATTACAGAAGAGTACCATGTTCCCGGAAATTGTCCATTATTTAAGGCACCTATGTTAAATCCCGAAGTTAAGGCAGCTGTCTCCGATCTTCTTCAAAAGAAAGATTCTTCATTAGCAGCACGACAAGGACAGATTGGGATAGCCCTAACAGCCTTGACAAGTGCTATGGAAATATTAACATCTGATAAGTCTGATACAAGCCAAGCTATTCTCAAACACATTAGCAATGCGTCTAGATTATTGTGCGATTCTCATTATATAGATACAAAAATGCGACGAAACTTTTTGATTTCGACATTGAATAATAGACTAAAGGATACATTGAAAGAATCTAAAAGGGATGCATTTTTGTTTGGCGAAGTCTTACCAGAAAAGTTGAAGGCTACTAAAGCCATAACTAAAACTAGCCAAGACTTGAGGCCTTATAAGCCTAAATCAGTTGTGACAAGGTCTGTTGTACCGTCTACTACACCAAATAATTTAAACTGGAAACACCCGCAGCCGAATCCATCGAATTCTCAACGGAAACCATTAGCGTCAGCTCAACGTCGGACTGCGGGCCCACCGACGTCTCACCGGGGCGAGACTACCCGCAAGACGCTGTCCTCACGTGTCAACAAGAGCAATGCCCACTACAGGCAAATCAAGAAATACTAGAACCTCAGGTAATTAGACCAGCAGGTCGATTACAGTATTTTTTACATTATTGGCGAAAGATAACTAGTGACCCTATAGTTCTCTCATGGATACAGGGATATAAAATTCCTTTTTCAAGTACTCCATATCAGTCAGATTACCCTAAAAATAGACAAAGTAATCCGAATGATGTCAAGAATTTCCAAATGGAAATTAATAAATTAATGACCAAAGGTGCCATATCGCTTTGTACTAGGGAAGACGGGGATTTCCTGTCCAGCATATTCCTGGTACCTAAACCAAATGGCGATAATCGATTCATTCTGAATTTAAAAAATCTTAATAAGTTTATTAAACCACCACATTTTAAAATGGAGGACTTAAGGACCGCAATAAAACTTGTTTTACCAAACTGTTATTTAGCTTCTGTCGATTTAAAAGACGCTTATTTCTTAATTCCTATACACCCACACTTTAGAAAATTTTTGCGTTTTGAATTTGAGCAAAACATTTACGAATTCAACTGTTTACCTTTCGGACTGAATACGGCACCTTTGGTTTTTACTAAAGTTATGAAACCCGTTATGGAGCACTTGCGTTTACATGGATACTTATCAACCATATATTTAGACGATATATTTTTAATTGCTAAGTCGTACTCAGAATGTAGCGAGAATGTTAATACCACTATCAATTTACTTAATAATTTAGGATTTATTATAAATTATGAAAAAAGCTCAATCAAACCTCGTACAAACTGCAAATTTTTAGGTTTTATAATAGATTCGAAAGAATTTTGTGTGAAGCTTCCAGATGAAAAGAAAGATAGAGTAATAGAAGAAATTAAGAAAATAAAATCTTTAGATACATGTAAAATTCGAGACTTTGCAAAGTTTATTGGTTTGATAATTTCCGTATGTCCTGCGGTTGAATATGGCTGGTGCCATACTAAAATATTTGAAAGGCATAAGTTTTTGAGTTTAGGTAGTAACCAAAATTACGAAAAGGTTATGAAACTAAAGAAAGAAATATTAAATAATGATTTGATATGGTGGGAACGAAACATTTACACATATGTGTGCCCCATCCGGAATACAACTTACGATCTAGAAATTTTTTCTGATGCCTCTAAAACTGGCTGGGGAGCATCTTGTGGTAATCAACAAGCTAACGGTTTTTGGACAAATGAGGAAAAGTTATATCATATTAATATTTTGGAGCTATTAGCAGCATTGTTTTCATTAAAAATTTTTGCTAAAGATTTGTGTAATACTCAAATTCTTATGAGAATAGATAATACAACCGCGATTGCTTGCATTAATAAGATGGGTAGTGTGCAATTTCCTCATCTGAATAAAATATCACGTGAAATTTGGGATTTTTGTGAGCAAAGAAAGTTATTTATTTTTGCTTCTTACATAAAATCTTCAGACAATAAAGTAGCTGATTTTGAATCTAGGAAATTGCAAACGGACACTGAATGGGAGCTAGCACCATATGCTTTTAAAAAAATATTAGATTGTTTTGGAAAGCCTGAAATTGATTTATTCGCTAGTAGATCAAATTCAAAATGTGATAAATACATTTCATGGCGACCAGACCCGTATGCTTTTTGCGTCGATGCATTTACGACAAAATGGTCTAGCCTCTATTTTTATGCCTTTCCCCCATTTGCAATCATTCTAAAAACTTTAAATAAAATTATCACTGATAAGGCTACAGGAATCATAGTTGTACCATGGTGGCCCACACAACCATGGTTTCCAATTTTTAATAAATTAGTAACTTCTCAAATAATTTTCTTCAAGCCCAATAGCGATTTATTGATTTCCGATGATTTCAGGTCTCATCACAAGCTTCAAAAAAGCCTTACCCTGGCTACAGCCATCTTATCAGGGAAGCTCTATTAAGAAGATGTGTACCCCCCTCTTCAATAGATATTATGATTAATTCTTTGGCCCACAATACTCAAAAACAATATGATTGTTACCTCAAAGAATGGTTTAACTTTTGTGATTGTCATAATATTGATTACTTAGAAGCATCCGTTCCTAATATCTTATATTTTTTAACCAAATTGTATAATGCTGGATATCAGTATGGTAGTCTCAATTGTTGTAAATCTGCTTTGTCTTCTATTTTAGGTCACAGTTTGTTAGCTGATGATAGAATCGCTAGATTTATGAAAGGTGTATTCAGGTCTCGTCCCCCTAAGCCGAGATACGAATTTACTTGGGATGTAGATATTGTTTTAAATTATTTAACTGGCCTTTATCCCAATGAAAATTTAACTCTTGAGCTATTATCAAAGAAATTGATTTCGTTATTAGCAGTAATTACAGCACACAGAGTTCAAACTTTGTCAAAAATTCAATTAACTAATATTCTAACTCATCAAAATTGTATTACCATAAAAATTTCAGAGACTATTAAAACTTCAAGGCCAAATAGCTACAACCCCTTGTTAAAATTACCGTATTATAATGAAAAACCTGAGATATGCCCTGCTCGAGCCCTTACTTGTTATAAAAATAGAACCGCCTCATTGAGAGAATCTGATTGTAATTATCTTTTTATCAGTTACAGAAAGCCTTATGCAAAAGTCACAAGTCAAACTCTTAGTCACTGGATAAAAGATGTACTCCACAAAAGCGGGGTTGATACATCGATATTTAGCTCCCATAGTACACGCCACGCATCTACTTCTAAAGCTAAGATTGCGGGCGTGTGCGTGGATGTTATCCGCAAGACTGCTGGGTGGAGCGCATCATCTTCAGTCTTTATGAAATTTTATAATAGAGATATTATCCCCAATCAAGATGATTCTTTTGCTCGTACCATACTTAATAGTTAAAGAACGTGTTATTAATAATATATTAGCTATATATTTATACAAATATATCTGTTGCATAATATATTACTTACTGATTGATTACAGAAATTGTTTTCTTTTTATGAATTATTATGTCACAGATTTCCGCTTTCTTTAAACATCTACAAGTTAATCAATATAATATTAATCGTGAGAATTGAGCAGCGAAGCATAATTAATGATAAAACGAACTTACCTGTACGTGAAGTTCTATCATAATTATGCGAGCTGCTCAATTCGAAGCGATTAATATTATCATACCCACCCTGAGTCCCGCCCTCAAAAACGCAAATCTGTGTACCATTAATGCCCTCTGATTTCAGGAAAGCTTTAAACTTAATGAAACCAAAATGGCGGTGACGCTAGCACCTTCTAGGGGAGGAAGGGATAAGACAATACAGCAACTTTTTATTAAATTTTTACTTTATTTTTTGTTGAAGGAAAATAGTTATTTCTTTAAACTATTCGTGTGAATGGCCGCGAAATACGAAACAGTACTACAAGTTAATCAATATAATATTAATCGCTTCGAATTGAGCAGCTCGCATAATTATGATAGAACTTCACGTACAGGTAAGTTCGTTTTATCATTAATTATGCATAACTGTTTCTTCTCATTTTCTCATCTCAATAACAATGTTCTAGGTATTACTTTTTTATAATACAAAATAAAATAGACCTACACAAAAAATATCTTTTAAAGCATGCGTTTTAATGCATAATTTCAAGTGCAAGTTATCATATTATTTTTTCATATTAAGTATATCAGCTACATAAATATTTTCTGACATTTATCAAAACATTTCGTAAACGCCTAATATTTTTATATATAATGATAACATGTACTAGATTGAGTTAAAGAGCAACGAAAGTAAAATTAGTAACTCAGATTAATCTGTAGTTTACAATAATAAATAATTTATTTATCGCTAACTACGAGTACCATTTGATTCGGCATTAAACATAAATCAGAGTAATTTATTTGCCTGTCGCTTTGGGCAGATTTTTATTTTTGCAATTTTCGGGTTAATATTACAGCTTACTTACTTGTACAGATTATATGTGAATAACCTCTAAAACTGACATTTTACAAAAGTGGTTTATTTAAAAAGTGACTTGTATAAATTAGCTGGGTAATCAGTTCCCGTTCTGTAAACTTCGGAGAGAAATGGCAATTTGTGTCCAAAATAACTTCGATAAGCTCATTTAAGTAAATTTTGTGTTTAGGTTTGAATTTTAGTACGAATACCATGGAAAACGATAACATTAAAGATAAAAAGAAGTAAAAAAACTATTAAATCAGGATAGTGCTTATAAAAAAATTCGCGAAAAGGCTTATGCAATTAAGCGCGAATTTTTAGACAGAATGACACCTGAGCAAAAACAGATAAAGAGATTGAAGGATAAAGAATATTACCATAGAAAGAAAGCTGAAAAGAAAATTAAGGCTGTAAGTGAGATGTCTGAAACAGAGAAGAAAAAGCAGAGAAAGGTATGGAGGAAAAATTAGTTAAGTATACTCCAAAATTAGACAATGAGATGGAAAGTAGCGACGAAATCGGAGAGAAAACTGATTAGGCACACCCTTATTCAATTGAAAACAAACTTAAAGTTGACAAAATGCATAGAACTATACATAGTTGGCGGGGAAAAACAGAGAGAAGCAGGAGACGTAAAAAAAGGTTTCAAAAAAGTGCAGATACGCAAATAATAAATTCGATCAGTGATACTCATATTGTACGTGGGACATGAGGTGCCACGTACAAAAAAAAGTAAAATACTCAAAATATCTTATTACTTTCATGATTAAATACATGATAATACGTCATTTTGGTCTAACTTTAAGCTTATTGATTTTTTTTCTAAATTTACGTTGCACAATTTCACACTTAGTTCGGAATAAATAATTCGATATTTACAACTATAATAACTATAACTAGAGTAGGTATATGACGAAAATAGTTATTTGCATAAATTTAAAGGACTGGAGCATGTTATGTTATGTTAGGATGTACCTACATCATTATTTTTTTTACGTCCGACACTTCTTTCAAAATGGTTTGAAATGTATAATTATTATTATGTGATGCATTGTGTTGTGAGACACATTAATCGTGTGTGACGTCGAATCGAAGTCATCTTGAAATTGCTTTAGTGTGTGTGTTTCGGTAACAAGCAGTACCATAACACTGATGTATTGCATTAATTTTCTTGCAGCGCATATAATTGAACTCGTCAGCGGCAAGGAGCTACTGATGTTTGAAGGGTATACCTTCAGCGCCCCAACTGACGTGGTGCGCGGACCCGCTGGCTTGAAATGCTGGCGATGCACTGGACGCGGCGCAGCACGATGCAACATGTATATCCACGTGGACGAGTACTTGCGTGTTGTCAGGAAGTGTAATTTCCATTCCCATAAACAGCTGAAATATGCTCTAACTGGGAATGGGAAGTATGTGAGGGTATGAACGAACGAATAGACATTTGAATAATGTCTATTCGTTCGTTTATACATACATTTATTAATCGTTGAATATGTAGAAAAATTATGTAATCTCATCTAATTCTAGGTTTAGTTTGTACGTTTTCAAAATAGTCGTCTGTGTATCTTAGGATAAATATTCCCTTTACTTTGATGATATACCTAGTTATAATTTTTTTTAAATGTTCATTAGGTTAGTTATATTAATTATATGTTGTTACGAATGTATCTCTTTATGGCTCAAATTCATTAAGGTGTTATTTTGTATGCGATATCGTAAGGATTTAGAACTCAAATTATTCTTGTACATATTTTCGTAAAAGCAAGTGGCCGATGACTCTTGTACCTCGAACTTTAATAGGTACTGTTTTCTCGCAATTTCACTGTTTCGTGCTGTAAAGTACTTAAGACAAATAAATGAATATACTCTAAAACGTGTCCTCGAGAATTAACAGCCGTATTCAAGAAGCATATTTGCTTAAGTTGCAGGCAACGCTATGCAAAGAACGCTATTTGACGTACGTTCGTTATGTCAAGCCATCGATTCATGTTGATTTTGACAAACGCATAGTAGCAGGCTTCTGTATACTCATAGTATCGTCCATGAATTCGTTTTGATGACCCTATGTGTTGACGAGCACTATGAGACCTCATAGTATTGTTTATGAATACGGGCGTTAGTCCATTTCGTTTCGTTCAATATTTCCACTCGCCCTCCTTAGTACAGTCACACAAGTTTATGGATGAGTATAAAGAATGAGTATATGTGTAGCTGATCTGTGCTTGATTCATAAACCAAGCAAAAGGTTTTTTAAACAGTAACATACGTTATTACATCTTGCAGGTTTAAATTTGAAATTTATTCCCACGGGTAAAGGTAATAACTCTCTTTTGATGCTGGATAAATATACATATAACCAAGTTTACAAGCGTTTTTGGGCATGTTCAAGAAGATTGTCCTCCAGGTGTAAGGCAAAGATAAGGTTTGATAAGCATGATGTTGTAAAAACCTACGTAGCTGAGCATAATCACCCCCCACCTAATTACTGTGTTACTGCAAATGGAGAATACATCAAAATTGGATAAAACGTATGTTTATAATTACTTTGTGTTTACAGATAATAAGTAATTGTAGTGTACTTACTGATTCTTTGTTATGTCAATAAAATAAATCAATAGTTCATTATAGCAATCTGCTACAGTTTTAATTTGGAAAATCCTAACTGAACTGTAAGTCTTAAGTTATGATCGTTAATAAGTCAAAACTTAAAAGAAATATACAATTTATCGTTGACTAACATTTTGAACGGCCTTATACCAAGGAATATTTTGGGTTTTGTTTAAAAAGGACTAAGTTTCGGCAAAGCCAAAACAAGCGTGATAT
Source organism: Pyrgus malvae (assembly GCA_911387765.1). Lineage (NCBI taxonomy): Eukaryota > Metazoa > Arthropoda > Insecta > Lepidoptera > Hesperiidae > Pyrgus > Pyrgus malvae. Next base: position 4,980,365 of record OU426956.1, on the reverse strand, counting down.
TTTTGATATTCTATAGTGTTGTTTATAATTTGGAATTCATGAAATCCTAAACTACACTTCTAGTAGAAACAAGAAAACATCTTGTTTCTACTACTACTGGTACTACAGCCTAAGTTCAAATAACTATACTATACAATCATACATTTCGCACTTTTCAGATTTAAAATTCACATACATTCCTACAACACACGGAAAAAATTCTCTCTTGATGCTGGAAAACTATACTTTCAATAAAGTCAGACAAGGTTTTTGGGCTTGTTCTAAAAGACTCTCCAGTGGCTGCAAGGCTCGTCTAAAACTTTATAAGGACGACACTATAAAATGCTATAATTCTGAGCATAACCATCTCCCTCCGAACTACTGTGTGACTAAGGAAGGAAAATATATAAGAATCGGTTGACATTTCGACCTAAAACTGTACTAATATTAGACGATATTATCACAGGAGCGAAGAACTAGAACTGTAACCTCGCAATTTTAGTTTTTTTTTATTTGAATGGAGTAGCAGACGAGCATACAGGCCACGTGGTGTTAAGTGGTCGCTGCAGCCCATGGACATCTACATACAACCTCAAGCAAGCATAGATAAAAAGTCTTGTCTGAGGTCGTATGCAATTGCGCTGCTACTCCGGAGGCTGGTGGTCGCCTCATGTATGTGTGGCTGGCAACTGCACCTTTCCACCGAAACAATAAAATTGCTCACGGCAGAAGTGGCCAGTGGGTGCAGCGGTGGTACTTACCCGGGCGAACCATAATAGTTCTACCACCTTAACTGTAATGGACTCCGAAAAACAGATAGACATTGTTATTATAGGCTATTTGTCAACGCAGAGAATATTGAAATCATTTTGAATTTTCATGATTTAAATATCCTATGTTTTTGCATTTCTCTTTTAAACAGTTTTGTAAAAATTTAATGTAAATCATATATTAGGGGGCAAGTAAACTTAATAGTCAAATATTGGTCAAATATAATACTTAATCCTCTTTTTCCATTGTTTCTATTCAAAATCTTCTTTTGCCATATAACTCTTTCTTATCTGATTTCAATAACTACTTTTCCCTTTTGTTTTTATTGACGCTTTCGTTTAAAAGTATGTACAAAGTGTTGCTTATATAGCAGAAATTTGTTCCCACAATTGGCCTTCATACATTGTTGAGTTCTGTTTCAGGTATGGGGCTAAAATTAATACCTACTGTACATGGAAAGAATCCCCTTCTGCTTGTCGAAAATTATACTTTCAACAAAGTACGCGGAGATTTCTGGCACTGTTCTAGACGACTGTCCAGCGGATGTAAAGCCAGACTTAAGCTGGACAAAAGCTTAAGCCTATCCTCTTATCATCCTGAACACAACCATCTTCCTCCCCGCTACCATGTAACCAACGAAGGCAGATACGTGAGGGTGTCATCTTAATGAAAACTGTTGTTATGGATAATAAAAAATGACGCTTCGCACTCATAACCCTGCAGTAGGGTAGATATACCCTGTGTCGTGGGTACCATGGACACATACAAAGACAGAAGCACAAACATCCAAACCGATAACAAAAATTAAAAGTCATCATTCAAATTTCTGTTTTGCCGGCAATCGAACCCGGGACCCTCCGACTGGCAGTTCGGCATGGTAACCATTGCGCCACGCAGGTCGTCATGATAAATCATTTTAAAGGTCGTGCTATGTAAGGTTAACTTAACATTCAGAACTATTTCAGTAAATAACTACTCATAAAATAAACCTAGTTTTTCTTAGGATTTTGCATGATTTTATTTGTTTCAATTTTAAATAATCTCTGAAAATTCTGATAACATTCTTAAAGCATCTTAATAAAACGTATTTTTAAACATTTTCACATCCATACATATAATATTTTTTCATAAAAGTAACATATATAGGTTTAAAGACTGAATAATAAGACGTGTAAGGTCTTTTTCGCCAAATGTGTGTGGACAATACTGGACATATTAATAAACAGGTCATAAGATGACGACTGCTGACGACATGATCTTTTTTGGTATCCCCCCGATACCAAAAAAACATTCAAAAGGTACCGGGCACCTTCGGAGAGGATACCGGGTTATGAGCGATTTATACCGCATAAAACCTCCTCTGGCCTGCGTCTGCGCTTGGGGAGGACTTCGGGATCTCCAGTGAAACGCACCGGTGTTTTCCACGCGTGGCGCCCCAGAACGGGCCCATCTTCGGGAGAGCAGACGTGCTCTCTTGCACCTTCCGATGCTTCCGGCGGCATGCGGCCACGCTCACACCGCCGTCCTTCCCGGGCTGCAGCAGCAGGCTGGGCGGATCGAGCTCCCACTCTCACCGCCCACAAACCCGGCCCTCTTTTAGTCGACTATTACGATCAGACAGGGAATACCGTAGCTCTATTCTTAATCCCGAAGCTACAGGGACTTGACGACATGACTTGCATGTCCATTTGGTAATTCATATAAAAAGTTTAGACAGTTTTAGAAGACCGTAAGTAATAAGGTATGCAGTTGAGTATGTACCTACATAGAAAAAAATACTCATCTTTACTAACTTTGTACCTATAAATCGATACGTTGACAAATATATATTAAAAACCTATTGCAGGACTACAATACACATTGCTTCCTTCTAAGAATGGAAAGTATCCGATCATGATGTTAGAGGACTACACCTTCAACCAAGTCTACCGCGGCCGCAACCAACAGTGGTACTGTTCCAAAAGAGTTTCAACTAAATGTAAAGCCCAAGTTAAATTGGATCAAGATGGGAAAATAACTTCGTACGATAAAACCCATAATCATTCTCCACCATCTTATCATGTGACTAAAGAAGGGAAGTATATCAAAGTGAAAGATTAGTGTGGTACTAAATGTGAATCTTTTATCATTCGGATCCTTAGCTATTTCTATATTTGTACTTCTTATCATTTTTATATTTTTTGTATTAATTTTTTGTATTCTATTCATTTAAACCTTTTTGGGATTCCGTACCTCGAAAGGAAAAAACGAAGCCTTTATAAAGGTCCTATAGGATCACTTTGTTGTCCGTCCGCCTGTCTGTCAAGCAAGACCCTTTTTCTCAGGAACGCATGGAGGTATAGAGCTGGAATTTATAATAAATACTCGGGTCTACTGCCCCTTGGAGATGTGGAAAAACAAACTTCTTAGCCAGCACAATCAAAAGATACTATATTAACCGGATCATATTATATTAACCGTTTATGCCGCAATTTGCGACACGCGCAAGGGATTCAAAACCTACAGGGTACTTGCCGTGAACCATAGATATAAAATCTATGCCGTGAACTCAGAATCTTGAAATTTAGTACGAAGCAACATCTTATAGACAGATAAAGGATAACTTGCGAAAACCGTAATTTTTTTGTTACATCATACATATATTAAAAATATTTTAGCTAACCCTCGGTGCGCGAGTCCGACTCGCACTTGGCCTGTTTTTTATAGTCGTCACAAGTGTTAGTAGAGTAAGAGTATTTGAATTGAATTTAAATTGTTTAACCTCATATTCCTAGGCTTAGGATTTCATAGGCTGACGGATGAATGGATGGAAATGGAACCTCATATTTATAGCAACCTACTGATTTTAAAGTGCTCGGAGGTTTTCAAATCGACTGCTTGTAAAATGTAATTTAAAGGTGCCCATTCGTTTAACCTTTTTATACAGCGGCTTGATTCAAATATCGTTAATTAAAAAATAACAATACCATAATTACAGTTACTTTTGGAACAGTACCTTCTGTTTTATACAAATATCAATAATATTATAAATCAATAAAACGTTTGAGTTAATTTTTAAATAGTTTTCAATGTATGTAACATTACAACACTAGCGGTCAAACATAAACGACTTTGGCGTGCTGGACATGGAATTTACTAAGATAAAAATACATGTGTTTTAGTTCAATATTTCTCAGTACTTGTGGCTCTAAAGTTCCTGTTTTTTACCCTCACATGTTGCTGAGAGTTTCTTTTTTTGAGGAATGTAGAATTAAAATACCAGTTATTATTTCCAATGTCTTTATTTTTTATTTTATGGACTGAGTTTTTTGTCAACTAACGTCGTTGGCGTCCGGAGCCTGCAAGTGCTTGTCAAGCATGGGTGACTATGGCGGTCAAAAGGTTAAGGGCAAGAAATGTATACAAGTAAACTCATTTTTTTACATTACTTTATTATTTTTGAAAATGGAGATATGTTATTATTGGTTGCCGTATAACGACTAATAACACCTGGTAGTGAGTAATGGCGATAGAAAGTTCAATGAAACCAGTTATCTTTTTAGTCGTTAGTTCATACCTTTTTTTTGTATCGGGGGTGGGAAACCTTCAAAAGGTACCTGGCAGCTTGGGAGAGGTGTTACCGGGTTATGTGGGATTTGTTACCGCACTAAAACCCCCTCGGTTGCCTACCTCTCCGCTTGGAAAGGACTCCGGGATCTCTAGTGGCGCGCACGGGTGTCCTCCACGCGCGGCGCCCCAACATGGACCCATCCTCTGGAGAGCAGATGTGCTCTCCTGCACCCTCTGATGCTTACGGCGGCATGCGGCCACGCACACATTGCTGTCCTTCCCGGGGCTGTTAGCTAAACGGATCGAGCTCCCACTGTCACCAACACAACCCCGGAAGCCCCCTTTTAGTCGCCTTTTACGATCAGGCAGGGGATACCGTATCTCTATTCTTAATCCCGAAGCTACAGGGACTCATTACTTAGTTCATACCTGGAAGTCGTTTATTTTGACAGTTGCGGATGGGCATACATACAGGTTCATATAATATAATCTATACTTATAATTTTATAAATTCGAAAGTAACTATGTTTATAAAGTCCCGGCTTACTTCGGGGGCGCCCGACATGTTTCGGACCGTACCGAGGTTCTTCATCATGAGCCATCGCGTGCGGTCGCTAGATGGCCTCGGCGAAGACTGGCGCCCCCCCGCCGAAGTAATCCGCGAGGTAAGCCGGGACTTTATAAACATATTTACCTATCCTCACGTCGAAAGTAACTCTTTCTGTCTTTCTATCTTACTGTCTGCTACGCTTTCCCGCTTAAACTACTGAACCAATTTTAATGAAATTTGGAACACAAATAGAGCGGACCTTGGGAAAGGATATAGGATTGTTTTTATCCTACTGGAACTGGCGAAAGGCTAGTTATACATATATTAGGCAGGTATATGCAGGGTTATTTCAAAAGATGGTAAGCTCGGTGAACGAAGAAATATGAGGCCCTTTTAGTTCTAATGGACTTTTTACAGTGTTATTCTAATTGATTTAATTCCACATTAAAATCTGTTGCAGAAGTACAGTACAAATTATTTCCCTCCAAGCAAGGAAAACATCCAATAATGATGTTAGAGGAGTTTACTTTCAACCAGGTGTACCAGGGACGCGATCAGGGACTAAAGTGGTTTTGCTCCAAAAGAGTTTCAACGAAATGTAAGGCGCAAGTTAAGTTGAATCAGGAAGGAAAAATAATTATGTACGATAAAACCCACAACCATTCTCCACCATCTTATTACGTCACAAAAGAAGGGCACTATATCAAATTGAAAGATTAATATAGAATTAGAATACTGTTCCTGCGATAAAACACGCAGGAACAATATCGTAAGATTTTTATCGTAAAATGAACCGTGTTTTATGCAAATAAATATTTCATTTCATTTCATTTCATTGCGTTTCTCAGTTCTTACATCTTTATCCTTTTTTCATTGAATTTTTTTTTTCTATTTTCTAAAACCGCCGCGCTGATTTAAGTTACACGCTACAAGAAATAGCATTCTTGTTGTCCATATGTAATTTACACATTTTCGAACATTAAATAAATAAACGTTACACAGTCATAGCCCCACAGTAAGGTAATTAATACCCTTTGTCGTGGGTACCATGGACACATACAAAGACAGGAACACAAAAACCCAGACCGAGAACAGAAATTTAAACTCATCATTAAAATTTCTGCCTCGCCGGGAATCGAACCCGAGAACCATTGCGCCAAACGGGTCGTCATTTGCACTTTTACTTTTACCATCTTCCTTACTATGAACACAATTTGCAAACTGCTTTCTGAATGTGTTTAGTTTTAAGTAACTACACTTTGTTTGATACTATAGTTTCATGTCTCTTTAGTTACAGTAGTAACACTGTCGTCCGGCAAAACAATTCTTCTGATAAACGGCCATACGTTCAGGAAAGAGGTCTGCGTCGGCGGCGCCACCACCAGATGGTGCTGCAACGAGCCCAACGACGCCAAGTGTGACGTCTACGCGCACGTCAACGATAAATACGAACTGGTGTTAATTGTGAACTCGCACAACCACGAGCCCATGCTTTATAGACTTTTTCGGGATCGCATTATGTGACTTACGATGTTTTAACCAATGATATTACAAAAAAGTGTAGATATAATAATATACCTAATAGCCGGTTAAAAACGAACCCCTTGAAATCTGGCAAATGGCACATTTTCTCATAAATAAAACCCATCTGCTCCCTTGCCACTTTGATGTGTGATCAAATTTGAGGGTCAATGTTCTGAAATTTCACACTCGTGATTAGGGTTGCCAACCCAACTATATAATATAGTATCCTACTGTTTTAAGGGATCAAATACTATATTCCTAAAAAATATATATAGTAGGCGAAACTACTATATTTTCGCTAGCTCCCGAGCTCTCGAGTTGTCATCGAACGTGTCGCGGTAGGCGTAGGCGTAGGTCCTTTGTCTCTATCTGTGTGCGTTTAGTTCAATTTTAACCACATACTTTTTTTTTTCATATTTTGCCATCTACTATATTTTTATGTCAATAACATCAAAAATACTATATTTGATAGAAAAAAAGTTGGTAACCCTACTCGTGATATGGCTAGTATGGCTACGTATTTTTTATTTGTGGTGTCATTGGTTTTATCAACTTTTATCCGATCGAAAATAAGTACAAGGTGCCTCAATATTAATTAGAGATATTTCACATAATAATTAGCATGTAAAATTTTTGACTTTTTAAGGATTTTCACTTTATTTTTTTTTTGTTTTTCCAAATAAATTTGGGTTGTTCTTTTAGGAATATTTCCTATAATTGAGTTCGTAGATTGTTTTTAAACAAATAAAATGTTTCTTAGTTGTTTTTATGACATTAAATTACATTGGTAGTGTTTTTTTTTATTATTAACAATAAAGTTAATTAAGTAATTGAGACTTTTATTTTGCTAGATCCTTAAGCGTATTTTCTCTGGTAGGAGTTAGGAGATTTTGACGGAGAGAGTACCACTACTTTGTAGGAGACAAGAAGTTCTTCATCATTATTTCTGGAAAATTGTAAGGTTAACATTGGAGACATGTTTGTTATTTGATACAGACTTAATATAAATAACAGATTAAATATAAGTTTACAAAAAAAAAATTGCCCAGAAGTTGTATCTAAACTATTCTATATATTTAATATGGGATTATTATACTTAATTGATTTTTGACAGGTAAAAAAGTAAAACTTCGAAAAAGGAGAAAAATTGGTGCACGCCGCTATGGTGCATATTCCGTAGAAATGTTAAATGTTGCTGTTGATTTAGTAAGAAAAAATATAATTACCTCTCATGAAGCCCAGAAACGGTTCGGAATTCCAAGGCGAACAATTGAAAATAAATCAAAAAACCTTCATAACAAAGCTATTGGACGTCCACGAGTATTAACTGAGAGCGAAGAAAAACATCTAGTCAATATTGTAAACATGGCTACGGAGGCTGGTAGTCCATTAAGTGTGTTAGATCTGAGAATACGTGCCTTTAACTATTTAAAAGAAAATAACAGGGAGCATGTATTTAACGGTAAAATGCCGGGTAAGTACTGGGCACGTAACTTTTTAAACCGCTACAATTTCAAACAATGAGCAACTCAAGGTAATAAAAAAAAGTCAAAATAACCATGACCACATTGGAAACAAGCGATCTATGCAGCTAAGGCAAACGAGCACGGACCGGTGTGAGAAGGGTGACCGGTAGTGGCAAAAAAGTCATACGCGTTTCCGTGCTTCGTGCTCATTGCGCTATGGAGTTATCTTTTGGGGGAACTCTGTAATGCGTGAAGATATATTTAAAGCTCAAAAAAAATGTATACGTTCCATTGTAAAAATATCTAGCATAGAATCCTGTAAACCATACTTTAAAACTTTTAAGTTGTTAACTTTTCCTGCGCTGTATATATTCGAAGTTGCTATGTTCGTAAAATCTAACCCATCATTATTTAGTGAACACTTAAACAGCAAAAGACATAAGCACAAACTGTGCACGCCAAAATCGAAGACTGCTCTTTTTAAAAAAAGTATATTCGGAATGGCAGTCAAAATTTATAATAAGGTTCCACTAGCATTTCAAAACCAAGTCAATATAAATACATTTAAAAAGGAATTTAAAGACTATTTAATAGACAAATGCTATTATTCTATTGATGAGTACTTACGTGACACTTAGCTAATGAAATGAGTGTGTTTATATAATTTCTAATTTAGTTTCTAATTGACATTATTAAAAAAGTTGACTATTAAAGAATCTAATTTAATAATTAATTGATGTAAATGTAATATTTTTCTTTAAGATTGACATTATTAAATTAAATTTTAAGTAAATTTATTGTAATTGAAATAGTGATTTTTGTATTTGCATGTATAAATTCATTAATATGTAATAAGTAGTAAAATAATCAAATGTTCTCAATAATTTGCATACCCTTTTGGGTTAGGATAAGAGTACTGTATTCACTGCTTGTAACAACTGTTTAACCTTATCTTGCAAATAAATGAAATTGAAATTGAAATTGAAATCATTTTACTTGTGGTGCACACGAGCTTCAATAAAATGTCAATTTTCATATTTTGACAAAATCCATCCATACAAAAGTATTTAAGAAACTTCTACATTTAATTGCTCAGGTTTTTAACTTGACAACATTTTTTCTAAAAATGCGCTGTATGCTAAAACAAATCAGTTTTTGTGGGAATTTGAAAGTGTGACCAGTACCTACATCCGTACTCCTTTGGAAGCGCTTGTAAAATCATAATAATTAAAAAAAAAATACATAACTTTACACACTAATAGCCTTAGAGCATCAAAGTTACTGACTCACCCTTCAGTAGAGACGGCATAGCGCCTCGCTTTGATACATATTTTTTGTGCCAATTCTAGTGCGGGGGAAAGAACGCACACATGTTAATTCTGTCACACATTCACAAATATTCTTTCATCGCTGCAGACGCATACATTTCTAAATATGTCAATTTCAATTAACAACGTCATTTTCTATGCACCGTCAACACTGACACCGACACACACAGACACACTAGTTTTAAGGTACATTGTGCATAGACGTTGGGACGAGGGGTCCGCTCGTAAAGGCCATTTCTCTGACGGGTGTCATACCTGTCATATCTTGGTGCTCTAAGCTAATAGCCCTATACTAAGATTCTCTGTGATTCGCTTTGATTTTCAATTTTTTCTTATATTGCTTACTTCGGATTTTAGTGTTTTATATTCTAATACTTTAATAATCTGTTGATTGCGACTTTCGCATGACACTTACGTCACAAGTAATTGTGACGTTGTCGTGTCGACAGTCAAATTAATAAAAAGGTTTGATGAGTGCCTATCCTCTATGTAGTTAGTAATAAAATAAAACATTAAATTATTATCATATTTTTGCCTTTTCTTTACAATACCTCCCCTTTAAATTACATATTTAAAAATAAAAATTAGTTTCATATGAAATATGTGATCATACTTATCATGTACTTAATAAAAAAAAAAAGTAAAACATTCCATGTTTACAATGCAGATATCGACGACAATGTTGAGGAACATTTAGAGGATAGTGAAGAAGATCCAGAATATAACGAAGAAAACATAGACGATACAGATGATGACTATGACACTGAAGATAATGAAGATGTTCTTATTAAGTCTAAAAAAGAAAAGACTATATTAGAATTTAACGGTTACAGATATAGTAAAGTTTATAAATCAAATGTTGGATCCAGATGGAATTGTTCAACTAAAAAAGATTGTTCAGCCAATGTTATGCTTAGCGGTAATGATGAAATAATAACGATTAGAGGAAATCATTGTCACCCACCACCAAGAAAAACCGAAGTCGCTGAATCAGAAAAAGGTACCTACAACTTTTTTTATTTAATAAAATTTTCTGTTTACCTAATTTAACAGGGCAAGCTAAAGCTAATAAGCCTGTCATAGCTTTATTCATTTGTATTTTATTACACAGATTCCGTTTAACTCACCCTGCATTTAAAAAAAATTTTTTTTAATCAAATTATTATTTTATTTATTTTTTATTTTAATAAATAATGAATGAGAAATTCATGAATTTGATATTGTAGGTGGTATAAGTTGATATTCGACCCGGGTAGTACACTACGAACGCTGCACCCACTTCTACCGTGAAACTATTGTATTGTGGTCACTTGTGGTGTAAATGTAAAGATATACATGCAGTTGACAGCCAGACTTACATGAACAGACCATCAGATTTTGGAGTGGCAGCTCCACTGCATTGGGCCACAGACTTAGGCTTGCTTGAGGTTTTGTGTACAGGGACAACCTAACAGTACGTGGCCTGCATGCTCTTTTGTTACTCCATTCATATGAAAAAGAATATGTTATAATTTTTTACAGATGCGGCAGTGGTAATAACATCGAGAAAGGGTAAAGAAATGCTCCTGTTTAAGCAATACACATATAGAAAACAGTATAGCACATTGAGGAAGAACAAGATTAGATGGGTCTGCTCCACAATGAAGAACTGTCACGCATATGTGTTCACCGATGATGATAATTGTATTACGTCTGCGTATGTAGAACATTGCCATGGTCCCCCAAAATACTATCTAAATCCGGATCATGTTCTTGAAGCTTTAAAAGGAAAGAATTAAGATGTAATAAAATGAAAGAATGAAGAAGCGTGGAACGCGAAAAATCTACGCAACTGAGCTAAACGATCGCCATCCTGTGTGATATGGATGACCGCATTTCCGTGCTTCGGAGAAAACATTAAGCCGTCGGTCCCTCTTGTTATCGATAGATAATAGTCGTTAAACCTTGTCGGAGGCCTTATGGACGGTTGGAAAACCACAGGCGGGTTAGGCTCTAACAACACGCATTTCCATCAACCCCATCGATCAACCCGCATTGAAGCGTGAACTGCGTAGCTTCCTCAATAATGGGTAGAGACCCGTGCCCTACAGTGGGACACAAAAAGAGTTAAAGCCAATTAACTACACTAAAGACTGCCTTACAGATATATATTACTGAAATCAGGCATGTGCAACAAATTCACATTATACACTATCACACACAGTGATAGTGTATTATATTTATGAACCTCTGATGAGAGGTTATTACAGTAGATACATTAAACTAAGCAGCCGTACGCGGCCAATAGCAACATGAATAGATGATAGATACATAATATTTCGTGTAACGGCCAAGCCACATTACTTAAAGTTTTATTAATTTGCTTCAAGTATTGTTTACTAACAATACACTTCTAAATATATTTTTTTAAGCAGCAGTATCAAAGTCTTTAAGTATGTTCTTAAAAGTATATAATTTGTACTTCTTTAACTACATGGTCTCCGTTTTATTACGTTACTGTTATAATAACATACCAAATGTGCGATTCACAAACTGTAATAGTCTATAACAACTTTTATTTCGTAATCGTATATATATTGTATTGCAAGTAACTATAGCAGTATATTATTTATTCAATATTATTTCTGCGTTTCGAAATAATAACAGCATCGATAGTACGGCTTTTAACAGATAAAACCTATCATTAGTAACACCTGTCAAAATAAAATAAAAGTGTACTATTTGCATATGAATAAATAATACTACGTAGAACGGAAACTCCCGCTCCGGACGGGCTCAAGGTTAATTTAAATTAACACGTTAATTTCGGCTAAACAGAATACTGAAGGGCTGTCTCGGACGGGCGCGTCAATTACAATAACGGCGCCAAGTTAATGTGGTGTGTTTGGTTGTACAAACAATTCTAAAACAATGCCAAACTTAAGTTTTTTTAGTTTGCCCAAAGATGATGCGAGATAAGTAATATTTTTTAAATATTATTCCTTTTCCGTACCTAATTTATCGAAAGGATATGACCAGTTATATGATATATAACTGGTACAGATAAGATATGACCAGACTCATTTTTTTAATAATAAAAACTTGTTTGAAAAGCAAATAAACATGCGCATAAGAGATGTGCCCACGAGACTAAAAGATATTGACGCTTTGTATTTACCTCGAGTAAAATGTCAGATTTTCAGAAATAGTACATACATATTTGCTATTAGAATATATAATAAATTACCCATAGATATAAAACAGTTACCAAATACTAAATTTAAAAAACAATTAAAACATTGGCTTATAAAAAAAGCATATTACAATATAAACGAATTTTTTGAAGATAAGACATCGTAATACGTGCAATAAAAATAGTTTGGGGAGCTTCCGCGTAAAATACATTATAAAATAAGTGTAACTCTAAACAATGCCTGAGAGTTTTTTTTCCGCCGGCTTTTTTTCTCTCATTGACCCAGCGGTGGGTAGGCATCAAAAGCCGATGATCCGTTAAGATTATTCTTATCGGATCTTAAAATAAAATATTTTTTAGTTAATTTTAATTAATAATATTGTATGCCAGAACATGGTAGACTGTTTAAAACTCCAATTATAATTTTAAACATCTTATTGTATGTGTGTAAACAGTCAACAATAAAGTATTTTCATTTCATTTCATTTCAGTTATTTTTGTGTAGCCAATTGTTTCACTTTCACTCAATTATTAAAAAAAATGTTAGATAACTACAGCATTTAAACATGTCGCCAAAATATTGTTTAATAGCCCCCGCCATCGGTCATTGAACCTTTCTCGATTGTTTTGCCTCGCGATTGCGGCGCCGCGGCACTGGCGCACGCACGTTATACTTATTATGTAATTCGTTTATTTTAAACCTACACTACGTAAGTACTTACACCCATGTAGGTAAGTAATACTTACTTAAATGGCTTTATTTGGTATGGTACTTATAACTTATTAAGTAATATTATTTATAAGTATTTATAGAGAAGGTAAGTATTTATCATTCTCATATTTTGTAATACTAAACTAAAATAATGATTTTTAAGTAAAGAAAAACTTATATTATTATCTTTAGACATAAGCATTACTAACAGTTCACAACCCTGGCAACACGCCTGGGCGACAGAGGGGCGTAACGGGGTGAAGAGGGAAGTAGGTATATAAATTGCGGCGTATCGATGTCGGTCAAAGGAGATTCCGTTCTATGTAGTATTATTGATTCTTATGTTATTTGTACATATTTTTTTTAAGAGGGTACTTAAATAATAATAAAAACGACTTCTAAAATTAAATGTATCCAATATTATTTTTTTTCATTTGTTCCGCTAATTGTGCTGGTCTGTATAGTAATCTAGTACAATACGTCTTGTGCTTTCTTGGTATCCGATATTGTGCAGTTTAGCAACCGATCACCGATACTAAAAGTAGGTAGTTTGGCTTGGCTGTAGTGATGCAATTAATGTATTTTGAATCAATTGTTTGTTGTATTATTTAAAAAATCTAATATGAATTTAATAGTATTGTAAAGGTTTCCAAATCCTTATATTGCATTAAAGTTTATGAAGTTTTAACTTGTAGTTTTGTGATTAAATTATGAATTTTCTTTCATGTAAATTATAAACCTTTAATGTATGCTTAACCGTAAACATAGTTTTCGATTTAACTCATTAAGTATATTTTTCATAAATACGTGAAAATCTTACAATTGTTATTTTAAAGTTATTTTTTACTTGCTGTCAGTTTTGCATGAAACCAACAATTTTGTTATAAATTATAATAGTAAGATAAAGAAGGTAGGTAACTGAAATGATCTGAAAAAAGTAGGTCTGTGATGTTATGAAACGACGATACCTACAAGTGAAACTTATTTCAACTAGCCTTTTTTCTAAAATGTTTAGGTATACATACGGTAAGGAGAATAATTCTACTGCTACGGTCACACGCGCGCCGTGCAGCCCGGCGGGCTGCCTGGCGGGCTGCGCGGCATGCAGCCCGTCCCGGGCCGGCGGACATTCAAGCTGTTCATACGCACGCCGTCGTGTCAGTCAGTGCCAGAATGGCGAGCAGCGAAGATCTCGGTGTTGTTGCTGCCATATCCTTTGGCTTAAATTATTTTTATTGGAAAAAGAAACAAAATTATGAACGACGGAGAAAAAGACTGAGAAATGTTGTAATCTCCGATCGTAGCGACTTTCTTAGCAACGTTGAATGAAGATCCACTCGTCGCGAAAGCGCGGGAGAGACTGACTGCCCGCGCGCGTGTAAACAGTCACCGGGCACCCGCACATTCATCCATTGAACTTTGCCAAAAAACCGACACTTGCCCGATTCGCGGCATTCACGTTCACAGGCGCGTTCACGGGCTCGGGCGAACCGTTTACACGCTCGTGAATGTGAATGTGCACGTTGAATGTAGAGTTGAACGCGCGCGTGTGAACCTACCATACTATTCTACTCAGGAGCGGTCGCTGCCTTCAATTTTGAGAGTCTCTAAGAAATTTGGGGGTAGAGGTGTCCCAAATTGGCTTGTTTCGCCTTCCATCTACACATGACTGATGGATTTGGGGGGCGGGGAGGGGGGGGGGCGGGGAGGGGTTATGTCCCCTGTGACCGCTACCGATTCTACTTCTTCTAAATCGCTTAATGAGCAAAAACAGAGTTCACAGAGGCTCACGCATGACGTGAACTCAGACCGCGCCTGGTTTGGGTGGGAATTTGATTTAGATCTTGATAGTTTGTTTGGTTGACTTAACCATACGGTATTTTCACCAACTTGAAACATTGTTGGCAACAATGTGTGGCGCGTGGATAAAAAAAATTGTCATAATAGGGTACGTATAATTTGAGGTTTGTTTAGGGTGAAGCCGAATGGTTTGGGGGGGAGAGGCTTGATCCTCCCTTGACCCGCTACTGAACGCATCCATATTCACTCCTCCCCCCTCCCCAGCTTAATGTAACGTAGACAAAAAAAAATTGTCGACTGAAAAATGTTTTGTTCGGGGGCCTATAATTGACATATTTAATTCCTATCGAACTGGGCGTTACTTACATTTTTGTATTTTAATAGTTACAACCATTTTCAGCCGTAGAGGTAAAATCCAAGCGAGGGCGCACACTGCTTATGTACAAAAACTACACTTACTCCAAATATCCATACCCATTGAAGTATGGCTGGCGGTGGTACTGCTCCAAGGTGAAGAACTGTAAGGCTTACCTTATAACTCGAGATGATAACACCATAATAGCTGTCACAGGATGGCATCGCCACGAACCGGTGATTCAGCCTGAATTGATGAAATGAAGCCTGAAGATTCCGCCGAATTATACTAAACTATTGTAAAGTCAAAATTAATTTAGTTTAAAGAGAAAATGTATTGTTTTTAATTATGTTTTCTATATTTTATGCATGATTCTGAAGAAATATGCTAGAGTGATGTTTCTAAAGCTTGAATGGAATAGGAAGTTGTTGTTACCTCAGGTAGGTAGTAAATATTTGTCGAAGGTTGCAATGAAGTTAAACTTTTTATTACTACTAATAGTGATGTGAGTAAGAACTCTTTAGCTATTATAATTACCTACAAATTACATAATACGCACAATACTAACCGATAGAACTGTCCTTTACAACCGCCCTGATATCACCTTTATGTCCAAAAGAACAAAACTGTTTATTTAATAGATATTGCAGTACCGAATACCCACAACCTTTACATTACATTTTCCTTCAAAAAGCAGTTATTATAAATACGTCTACACGTATTTATAATAACTAACTATTTATATAAATATTAATATTTTCTTTCAATCCTACGATTGTAAGAAAATATTAGTAGTTTAAACAATAAGAAGTAAGCCGTTTGGTCAAAAACCCACGGTATTGGAATATACCCCAGAAATGAGGGAAAGGAAAAATTTGATTGACAATAATTTAATTATGTGCTCCACGAAAGCAAAAATGAAATATTTTTTCCGGTACCTAAAGCAAGCAACCAATGATGGAATCGATACCTTTGATGTTATAAGCCTAAGGTATTTTATTATTACGAAATTAATTCGATATTTCACACTTTACTATTGTCCTAGACTACGGCCCAACTTTTCGAAATTTTGGTTCCTAGGTTAAATACTTAGGTAAATACTAAATACTAAAGTTACGTACAAATCACAAACGAAATAATTGAACGCAACACAATAAATTTACATAATGCGCTATTTCCTATCTTATTAAGAAGTTCCTAAAATATTTTATTATAAGCCACAAGATGCTATATTATTTATATTTAATAAATATATAAAAAAACGTATTAGTACACGACGTATGAAACTTACAAAATAAGACTTAACTGTAACATAGAAAGGTTGAACATATTTAATACTTTAAAACTACGTTATAATATTAATATAATACTACCTATTACTATTTGTAAATAAATATATTGATCGTCAGAAATAAAATTTGGTGCTTCAACATATTTTGTGTTACTTATTTATCTTCCCCATTGATTTCGTAAATAATAAAGATATGTAGGTACATGTACTTACATGGTGTTAAAGCTTTTTTAAGTGCTATTGATTATATATTGTACTTATTCAGTACTAGAGCGGCCGCCCGTGACTTCGGTCCGCGTTGACTTTAGTTTTAGAGTTTTTATAAAATAATTAGCCTAAGTTACTACCACAGGTTACTACTTATTACATCAGTTACCTGCCAGTAAAAGTCCCGTCAAAATCGGTCCAACCGTTTCAGAGATGACTCGGAACACACAGATAGACAGATAGGCAGACAGACAAAAATAGTAAAAAATGTTATTTTGGTATATGTACCGTATTCATACGTACATTCATATGATTGTAGTAAAAAGCAGTTATGTTATTATTTTATTGCAGACACTCCAATTTTATTTATTTGTACCTATAATGTGTAGAGTATACATAGATATACTGATACATTTATGAAGTCGATTAAGAACATAAGTACTAAATATTGCTTTAAATACTTATCCACTCAGATGGATCCATATAATTAATAATATAAGTAAATACGAAAGTGTGTTTGTTCGTTTGTCCTTCTTTGATAATAATAGAGGTCCATGATTGATAATGTAGTGAAAATCTTTACTGAATATTCATTATATAATATTTGTCTTTTACCTACATACTTAATAACGTCTCGGAATCGGGAAAAACCTTTGGTCTTCCCCGAATCCGAGGTGTTATCATGAATGAAAGGTTGTTATCATGAAAGTAGTAGAGTTCAATGAAAAAAAAAATCCAAAAAATAACCAGGTTGAAAAGAAAACTATCCGAAAACAAATTAACATGCACTAAAAAGTAAATAAATAATTGCGTATTCTTCTACAATTTAATAGTCAACTTACATTTTCTACTCATCAATATGTAGTTACGATCTGTGTTTACCATATTATTATAATGTAAGTAGGTACAATTAGTGTCATTTTTGGAATCGGTGTCAGTGTGTCCACTTGACACTTTTTTTAAATACTTATTTTTGTTTATTTTTTTATTTTAAGGGAATTTGATGTAAGTACACTAACTAATTTGTTTGAATATGAGTAGACCTACTAAACGTGCTGCTCATATGAGACAGCGTCCTTTAAATGAAACAGTTAGAAATTCTGCCGCAGATCGCACCCTTTGCCCTTACTGTACCTAAGCCATTGAAAGTTTCATTGATATATTCAAATAACGACAATTACTTGACCATAAAAAGATGTTACGGCAGGTGAATTTTAAGTTCGAATTTTGAATTATTTTGCACATAAATACTGTTCCGATGGAACAATGATTAGCTATCCTGAGATTGAACCAAGGGTCTTGGCATAAGAATAAATAGTCTTGGGTTCGATCCGCACTCATGACAAGCCTTCATGTGATTAGGTAATGGTTGTGTTCTGTGTCTGTCATTAATGTCTCATTTATCTGATGTTTATTTTGTTTCTCACAGTGTCGTCTCCAGAACTTGAAAATTTAACATCTAATGAATGGTCTACTTTTGGAAATGAAGCCAGTACCCCAAAAATTAAAAAGAAATCAAAGACTAGATCTGACCTGGGGCGTAAACGAAACATACGCGTCGAAGACTGGTTGGCTACAGAAAGAAAGCGTTTGTGTAATTTAGGACAGGAATATACTTCTAAAGGAGGAACTGTTAAAAAGGCGAGAAAAATGAAAGCTAGTTGTACTAACTGCTGTCGTTTGAATTGTTATAAGACTTTTACTGAAGAAATACGCTCAGAACTATTTTCTGACTTCTGGTGTACAGGGAGCCATGTAATCCAATGGCAAATTATATCTAAATATGTCTTGAAAAAAACCAAAAAAACTTGTACGAATCTTAAAAATGTAAGTAGTCGTCGATTACATACTTTGCATTACTACCTTCCAATAAAATCTAATGATAATGAAATAACATTACAAAAGGTATGTAAACCGATGTTTTTGAATACTTTTTCCATAAGTAAAGATTTTGTTTATACTGCGCTAAAAAACTTGAATGTACTGATTTTGAAAATTTTATTGATGGCAGAGGGCGCCATAAATATCATAAGCGTATTAGATCATGTTAATTGTTTTGCTCCCATAGATTGACATTACGTACTTACATAATAAAAAAAAAACATTTCTCTTAATTTCGTTTTTAAGGTTTTTTTAAACTATTATTTTTATACGTCAAGCAAACTGCTTGAGTTTCGAGATTTTATGACGAGGCGAGGATTTTAAATCAAGAGGTTTCTAATAAAAATATTATGGATATGAGTTTCACAATAATTTATTTTCTTAAAATTACATAAGTACACTTTAACAAAATATGTTCTCTTGTTAATCGTAAAAAATGCAAGATAACATTAAATTGTGTACTTAAGTACAAAAGTTATGTTACTAGCTAGAAAATTAAATTGAAAGGCACCAAATGAGTATCAAAAATAAGTCAAATAATTCAAATCGTAGGTTTAATAAATATCATTTTATTAATGTAATAAAATAATAAGATACAAAATAGCAGTCTTCATTGTGTGTAAAAAAATATTAATAAAACATATATTTAATTGTATGCTTTTACATATTATGCTTATTAAAATAATTGATAGGTATAAGTAAACATAAAAAAACATAAGTGTAGCTTATACTTAATTTATAATTCACTCACTATTAATAATATAAAAATACAAAAATAGTTATCTTCATTTTACCAGTCTGCAATACATTTTTCTTAGAAACAATACATTAAAAATGGTAGTGTAACCTAATATATTAATATATTTTTAAAATTACATATAAGACAGTGGGTTAGCCACTAACATGCATCTTCACCAAAATGCATTAAGCAGCATGGTGGAGTAAGCTCCAGGTGTTCAATATTACAGAGAGACTCATGTCCAGTAGTGGGACACACAAAGGGCAATCAAATATATTAATCTATTTGATAATATAGGAGGACAGTTAAATCCACTCTGATATTATTTTTACAGTTCTTATGTAAATCATAAACTAACATAAAAATAAAATCCAAAAATATTTTATAATATCCACACTAAAAGGTACATTTTGAGGTAGAAAATTAAAAATCAGTCTTTGTCTTAGGTACAAGTTTAGACAAAATCAGTATAGTCCGCGCTAAACTTTATTGCAGATCTGAAGTGAGCCGCTAGTGCTTGTTTGCGCAGGCACAGTCACTTTACTCCCCTGTGACACCTGAAACTAGCGAATGCGACGCGTCTTGTTACCAACTTGAGATCCGCAATAAAGTGTGGCACGGACTCTACAATCTTCATAAATATAAAATAACACCATTAAACCATAAAATTTTTAGCCTCTCCATTTGTAACAATTTTTGATGTGATTCTATGCTCCCATTTTGTAGATTTGAAATTTATATTAATTAAAAGCCTCAATCTCAGTCTCAATATTTCTTTTTTCTTTATTAGAAGCAGATGACCATGCAGGCTACTTAGTGTTAATTGGTCACTGCCGCCCATGGACATCTACACACAACCTCAAGCAAACCTGAGTCTTGCCTGTTACTGGCATGGTCGTCTCAGGCAAGCCATGCCAGTAACTGCATCTTTCCACAGTAACACAATAGAATTGCTTCATAGCAGAAGTGGGTGCACAAGTAAATAATAAAATAAGCATTACACTCATAGCCCCACAGTAAGGTAATTAATACCCTGTGTCGTGGGTACCATGGACACATACAAAGACAGGAACACAAACACCCAGACCGAAAACAGAAATTTACACTCATTCAAATTTCTGTTTCGCTGGGAATCAAACCCGGGATCCCTCGATTAGCAGTCCGGTATGGTAACCATTGCGCCACGCAGGTTGTCAAAGCGGTAGTACCCCAGTCTAACCAATAAAGTTCTACCATCTACAAAGCTTCAATATTTTAAGAAATTAGATAAATATCTTTATTTATCTAATGAATTTATTAATTGAAGAAACATTTAAATAATTCACTTATCAGTCAATGCCTCAATGGAGACACTAATTCTGTCCCAATTATGTACTTAGGATATCAAAACTTATGCACTATGCTCTGATAACAAGCTATGTAAAACTTTATACATTAATCAGTATTTTAGACGATTTTGAATGAACCATCATTTCGTCTATAGAATCCAGGTGGTGGATGATTATGAGAGTTACGTACCCTATTAACAACATTTTTCAACTGCTGTATAACAGTGGTGACATCGACATGGCATCCAGTTTTGGTCCTTGAGGTACAGTACCATTGCTTCTTACCGTAAGCCAATTTATTCTTAAGTCTGAATGCATATCCATTGTGGACTAACAACATACTTCCTTTCCGTGTTGGTATAAAACTTGCTTCTAAAAAAAATTAAGGTTTTAGCACATGACATAATGATGTATTTACTATGGCTACAATTGAAAAATAAAATTAGGCAAAGATTCAAAATTTTAGTGGTGTAAGTAACAAGGAAAATAAAACAGGTAATGTCTTAAATTTAATATATTTTGTCCATGCTTCAATTACAGGTATTTATCAATAAAGGGTTTGTAAATTCTATCAATTACTCATCATTATTACAGCTTAATTTACCAGTCTTTTTAATTTTTGAACACTTGCTCAAGACCACTGTTGGAATCAAAACAAAAAAGTATTAATTACGAATAGTTGTCGCTAATAATATAAATAAAAATAATATTTGATTAATTTTAATGAGTAGGTATGAATACACTATATTGATAACCTAAAACAATAACAAATCTAACGCAGTTCAGCACCTAATGATACTATATTTTTTCTATCACTGAACTTCATCTTTTCTTTTTTTCATCATGCTATATAATTTGTCGCCAAAGTAAAATTGTTTTACTAAAACGTATAAAACCGATATCAAAACAAAACACGCACGCACGCGTCGCTATGCTTGAAGGCCTTGAAGTAAAAAAAATGACGCAAAGCAAAACAATGTTGCCATTTATCAAATACCACCTGAACCGCTCAGTTCATGGAAAGAAAATACCCATATTATGCATCCGAATTTTAATTAGACGTAGTTACACGAAAAGGATCCAATCCACAATATTGTCAAAAATAACATTTCTAATAAATCTGTCATCGAAAACGATCCATAGTTCTTGGTGTTTACTTACTGATTATATTTTATTCAAAATTAGTATAAAATATTATTTCACAAAAACAACCCATGCCAAGTTGAATAAATATATTATTATGTATGATTAGTTTACACACTGAAGAGCTAAGAATTGTAATGAAAATAATTTATAAAAAAATGATATTTTATTATTTTTAAACATTTTTACAAATGGCAGCACTGACTAATCAGTTCATTCTTCAAAATTAAATATAATTTGCAGTAGACTTAGATGTGCGCCTTTCAATAATAATATCGATAAGAACGTCAGTCTTCGCGCTTAACCTTTAACTTTGGCGCGCTTTAACCTTTGAACACTACGGAGTGGCGCGAAAACATTCTTTAGTTTTGGCGCGCGAACTTGGTTTCTATTAGTTCTTCTAAGTGCGCGCTTATTCGTAAATTTGATGATTTGTAGCTTTAAAAATGAAGAGGATAGATAGAATTATGTCTAAGGTGATAAATGATTGTTCAAATAGTGAAGATCTCGAGCCAGGTAAGATACTTGTTGACTTAACCATATTTTTAAATATCTTAAAAGTATTGGTATTTTTATAACCTAAAAATATTGTTTCGCGTTTGGATTCTTTTGTTTTTAATTTGATTTGCTTGTTTCTGCACAGCGCGTGCGCATGTGTTTTTGGTTATGATTTTATGGAATGTCTTTTCTTTTAATAGGATTTATAATATAACGATTTCTATTGTGGCAAAGGCAAGCTTAAGGTGCTACGTTATCAACTGTATTCAATATCTGCTCTGCATGCTTTTGCAGCGCTGCTGCACTGCTTTAATTATCTGCTCGTGCTCTATAAATTAGTTTCACGAAAACCTTAATAATTTGAAAGCAGCTGATAACAGTGCACCCTAATAAACTGTTTAACGATTGATCTGCTGACCGGCTTGGGGCTTAAAGGTGTATTTATATCTTTTAGATGACTTGACTTCTCCGGTAGCTCCCATTTATTTTCCGTTGACACCACTGAGAACGACATAAAATGAGGCTGATATTTTAAATAAGGGTACGAATGAAGTCAATTCCTTTACTACACCACTACTACAACGGTTCTTTTTGTATGAAAGCTAATTTCTTGAGAGTCGTTTTTCAAAATTGGTTAAGAAGCCGTTTAATAGATATCGGAAATTTCAGATGAATAATCGAAAAATGTATTTTTTTTATTAGCCTAGAGAATAACTTTTTAAAATAAATAAATTAATACTTACAGGTAACAAGCCTCAATCGTCTCCTATACCGTTTATGTCTCCAAGCACATTAGATTTGTTCCAAATTACTTTGAGCGGCATACATACTCCGATTCAAGAATATCCGGAAGACTTCAGCGAGGTAGATTTAGAAGAAAAAAGTGTACCAAACAGACGTTCTTCTCCTTCAAATAATAACGCAGATAATAATAGTGATTTTAGTGCTGATACAGATACAGACTATGTCCCAGATAGTACCTCAGACTCATCTGATGATGATATTAAAGCGACATCTAGAAAAATCAATATTGTGGCTACAGTTACACATTTACAAGATACAAATGTGTCACATATACATCAAGGAACAACTGTGTCACATATACATCAAGGAACAACTGTAAGAGGGAACAACGAAACTATAGAATCATTACAAACTATATATTCTGTAGAATCTGATATTGGTAACAATGTAGAAAATTTCCAGAACTATTCCAACCCAGGACAGAGTCCAACATCAGATAGTTTGATTCCATTGCATACGAAATTTGCACACACAACTGATAATTCTGCTGAAAGGACTTTACAAAATGAAGCTGTTTTGCCTAATACTAAAGAAAATTGCGTTGAAGATTCTAATGTGGATCAGATATTGTCATCAGTTGGACGTCCAAAAAAGGGTCGAAAACGGAAACATCCAGAGTTTACTATAGCACAAGCAAAGACAAGAAAATATAATAACAAAAGTTACCTTACCAAGAAGAAGTATGTTGACCCGAAGGTGTTTCACGACTACTCTTGCTCATGTCAAAGGCAATGTTACCGACTGGTTTCCTTAGAGAAAAGACAGGAAGAGTTCGATAAATTCGTAACTTTAGGATCTTATGAAGCTCAAGCAATATATATTGCTAAAACAGTGAGAGAAAGCAAAAAAACTAGGACTTACACCGTATTGAAGAGTAACAAGAGTGGCAATAAAAGACCAAGAGAATATACACGGACATATTCTATATGTGGAATAAACGTTTGTCGAGACATGTATATTAATACCTTTCAAATTTCAACAAAAAAAGTTGATATTAGTTTGAAAAAAAATCGCAGTGGAAGTACCTTACAAGACCAAAGAGGGAGACAGGGTGGCGGTTGGAATAAGACTAAAGTGCCCGAAGTAGAGTTTATAAAAAATATCATTAACAAATTGCCACAATACGAATCACATTATAGGAGGGATCAAATGAATGGTTGCAAATTATTGAAATTAGGAATGACTGTACAAGCTATATATGATTTATATTTAGAGGAATTCAATAAGCTAATAAATACTAACCCTGAAAATCCAAAAAAGCCAGTATCGTTTTCAACTCTAAAACGTATATTTTACGCAACAAATCAGGAACAACAGTGATTATTTTGCTATGTATTGAGAAAACCTATTTTAAATGAAACTTTGAAATCAAATTATGATAATTATACCATTTACTAATATAAATGGCCCAATACTTGGTTTTATGTGAGTGATTTGATGAGTTTATAAATATGACTATTTTACTAATCTATCTCGCGGGTACATTTATGGGATAGAGTAGCCTATTCTGACTACCTCTGTGCCATATTTCATTCCGATCCAATCAGCGGTTCTTGCTTGATTGAGCAATAAACATACATCTAAACTTACGTATATGTAGGTTTTGTGTGTTGCGCGTTTTTTAAAGACATTGTTTTGGTGGTAATATCATAATTATAAATAATACTACATAGAACGGAATCTCCTTTGACCGCCATCGATACGCCGCAATTTATATAAGTACCTACTTCCCTCTTCACCCCGTTACGCCCCTCTGTCGCCCAGGCGTGTTGCCAGGGTTGTGAACTGTTAGTAATGCTTATGTCTAAAGCATAGAGTACATTTATGCATAGGGGAAGTCTAAAGATAATATCGCAAAAATATAAGTTTTTCTTTACTTAAACATCATTATTTTAGTTTAGTATTACCAAATATGAGAATGATAAATACTTACCTACTCTATAAATACTTATAAATAATATTACTTAATAAGTTATAAGTACCATACCAAATGAAGCCATTTAAGTAAGTATTACTTACCTACATAGGTGTAAGTACTTACGTAGTGTAGATTTAAAATAAACGAATTACATATTAAGTATAACGTGCGTGCGCCAGTGCCGCGGGGCCGCAATCACGAGGCAAAACAATTGAGAAAGGTTCAATGACCGATGGCGGGGGCTATTAAAAAATATTTTGGCGACATGTTAAAATGCTGTAGTTATCTTACATTTTTTTTTATAATTGAGTGAAAGTGAAACAATTTGCTACACAAAAAGAACTGGTCATATCCTTTTGATAAATTAGGTACGGAAAAGGAATAATATTTAAAAAATATTACTTATCTCGTATCATCTTTAGGCAAACTAAAAAAACTTAAGTTTGGCATTGTTTTAGAATTGTTTGTACAACCAAGCACACCACATTAACTTGGCGCCGTTATTGTAATTGACGCGCCCGTCCGAGACAGCCCGTCTTCAGTATTCTGTTTAGCCGAAATTAACGTGTAGGCTAATATCGTGACCTTGAGCCCGTCCGGAGCGGGGGCTTCCGTTCTACGTAGTATTATTTATTCTTATGGTAATATAATAAATTTACAAACCAAAAACAATACATTGCATAAAATCACATCATTTTCTCCATTATTCAATGTTGTTTGTTAACTTGTGGCAACACTATGCCTACACTTTATAATGTCACTGTCAAGTCAACGCCTAAATTGTCAGATGTTTTAATGACACATGTCATGCGGGAGATAGAAAAAGCAAACTTCTTAGCAAAGCAATATCCGTCCGTGCAAGAAAGAAAAGAGGGCTTAAGAGGGAGCGTTTGTGATTCTATTTTGTAAATTTGTATCAGAGTTTTGGGTATTTATGTGTAATAGTGCAATGACGTGTAAACTTCTAATTATAGTACAGTGTGCAGCTAAACCAAAGGATAAACTAGTTGTGTCGAACTGAAGATTAGCAAAGGAACAGTATTTACTTCTCAAATGTTTTGTGTACTTTATTGGTGAATGCAATAACTTACCGCGATTGTACACATTCAAAAATGCACCTCATCTTCTATCAACACTGCTTCTAATAATAAAATAGATTGATGTTACTCTTAAAAGCTATGAAATGCTATATTTAAGTAGAGTAATAAGTACATACTTTGTTTATTCTTGGTTAAAAAAATCACAAATGGTGTACAGTATACTATTAACTAACATGTAATAGAAGCAGAGTCTACATAGACTATTTTATTAAAATATAAAATTAAAAAACAAACAGTTTAGAGAAATAAATTTTATGTTTAAAATTTCCTAACTAAAACTAAGCTGTCCTAACATCCTTTTACATTATTACTAATTTATTATTAAATTTGTGTTCCAAAAATAAGAGGAAACACTGGATGACAAAATTATTTACTACAAAAACAAAACTTATTGTCTGACATAACTAATAAGTTATCTTGTGTTTTTTTAAATATTATGTTTTAAATATTTTTGCAGGAATAAGAGATCTAGTAAATTTTCTAGATAGGTACTGCAGAAATTTGGAAAATAAATATTTTCTGGTCAAATTTTGTTTTATTTTTCCTGAATACTATGCCGTTAAAAGTAGTGTAAGAAAGTCTTATTAGTATTTTGTATTTAATTGAATATATTTTTCAGGTATATTTATAAACACAAGAGGGAATTCAAAGTTATTTATATATCAGAACCACACCTTCAGGTTTATGTATAAGAAGGCGTACGGAAGTCAGCTATGGTATTGTTGGTATTTCTTCAGCAGATGTTGTCCTGCCAAGCTAAGGATTAACAATGCAGGAACAGTGACTGAAAGTATTGGAAGACATAATCACGATCCACCGACTTGTTGGATGACTCCTGATGGAAAATCATACAGCCTACCGCCTCTTCCAGATAAAACTACTCAATAGAATAATATGTGATTATTAAATTAAGTATTCTGAAACAGAGTTTCACTGTCCATTAATTATAAAGAGTGTGTTATTGAGATTGTTTTTAAATTGAATTGTGTTTGTACCTATTTTAATAAAATGCTCTTTTAAACTTGTGTATTAATGTGCCTTTAAAATGTGTAGGCTTGTTTATGTTTTGGCACTGTTGGTTACTCAAAAGTTTTTGAGGCCACTTTGTTGCCTGTTGTATAGTTTTATTACTTACTGTTAACGTTAGTAAGATACCAGCATTGTCATATTTTGTTGAAACTGACTCACAATGTATTAAGTCACTCAAAGAAAATTTTACAAATTGAAGGCTTACCAAATTTATATTGAAAGTGACAAGTAAACAAGCCTTGGTAAAATTTGTCCTAGTTGTAGGTTACTATTATTATTATAGCCTAGTAATAAGAAAATGTATAATATAATTTTATTAGGTTTTTTTTAAAATCCCTACTTATCTTTTTTCTGTTGTACACACTGTATCCCACATTTTACTATGCATTTTTATTTTTAATGATAGAGAAAAATAAGAGTTAAATTTATTTCCATATTATTGCCATTTACTTTTATGTTACTAACATTAGCGTAGGTTTTGTGTTCATATTTCTATATTTGATTAATGTTGCAGTACAACTGTTGACTTTTAGAACTTATTTAGTAAAGTTATTTTAATGATGACTTCCTTAAATCTAACTATTTCTTGTAAGAAGTTACA
The DNA here is from genome assembly GCA_911387765.1 of Pyrgus malvae. Lineage (NCBI taxonomy): Eukaryota > Metazoa > Arthropoda > Insecta > Lepidoptera > Hesperiidae > Pyrgus > Pyrgus malvae. Next base: position 4,952,620 of record OU426956.1, on the reverse strand, counting down.
AATTACTAAGTGTACCTTATAATATATTATGTTGTTACTGTGTTGTCAATAGTTTACGTTAAAGTTGATCATTCAATTTGAACAAAATAATTATTTTTTTTATCAAGACATTAAAAAACAAATGGTGTATACTTACAGTCTTAAAATAAAATTTCTTTGAGCAGTTTGTCCTCCAAGTCAAAACCTTTGTTGGGATGTATTATGTACAAGTTTGTCTTGGTCCCGTTTTGTTATAAATTATATAGGGACAATAACAATGAAGTAAATAATCCATAATTAAACTGCGTATATATACGCATAAACGTATATATGCATACTTAGAATAATTACAATTACATTATAGAAACCAAGTTCGCGCGCCCTAATTGAAGCATGTTAATTGGTGCCATTAATGGCTTAAAAACTGAAGGTTAAATTTTATCACAACACTTTTTAAAAACAAAAGAAGTCTAATAAAATAACTCTTCAAAGTGTTTTAAATATTTTTAGTGTTCTATATTTAATTTAGTCAAAATAAAAATATTTTGTTTGTCAGATGTGACAGCTGTAGGAATCTATTTAGTGCTTCAATTTTGACACCGCGCTTGTATGAAGACACTCATGCTATACGTATTTATTCTAAGTATGCATATAGCCATATATTGTATGTACATGCATTACATGTACATACGTCTGTAATGCAGTATTTTTAATGATAGCTCACTCAATTTCTATTCAACAAAATTAATGTTTGTAAATACATTATTCTATCTTTAAATTTTAATGTATTACATAAATAATCAAAGTATTTTAGTGTCATTGAGAGTTGTACCTATGAAAACCAAATAAAACACATTAAGTATGTTACCGTGTTTTTATAAAATAAAATTCCTAATTAATCTTTCCTGCTAAGTAGCTTTGTATGACAGATATGAATATTTTTAAGTATTTGCTAGTTATAGACGAACAAAAACTATTGGTCAAGTCAAGCTACTTAAATTTAATTGTAAAATTATGCCACGGAGGGCCTTACGGCCATACATTGACGACCTGCGTTGCGCAATGGTTACAATACCGGACTGCCAATCTAAGGGTCCCGGGTTCGACTCCCGGCGAAACAGAAAATTGAATGATGAGTTTAAAATTTCTGTTCTCGGTCTGGTTCTGGGTGTTTGTGTTTCTGTCTTTGTGTTTGTCCATGGTGCCCACGACACAGGGTATATCTACCCTACTGTGGGGCTATGAGTGTGATACGTTATTTATTTATAGGCTAATCAAGCAGCTGAAGCTTATCAAATATTTATACCGATGTAGATATAATAGGTAAATCTTTTATATGTACATAATATATACTTACGCACTAGCGCCTACTGTAACCAGCTGTTTTGAAACATTAGGCATTAATCATTGTTGGTCAAAAATAAGGCATAGTACATCTTTCACCATCTTCAAGTAAGTGACAAGTACGCTAATTATCGGTTAAAGTCACCCGTAACTTCAATTTCAATTTCACGATGTTCGAGTAGCACTAATCATATGAGAAACTGACCCGTACTCAAGCTTTTACTTGCCAATTAACTTTATTTGGGACGTAACTAATCAACACTTTACTTGGACATGGTGAACGAGGCCCTTAGTCGCTTTTATGTATTTTAATTAGGTACTCATAGAGATCGGTACCTTGAAGTAAGGTGAGACAGGCTGTAACTTCCTTGCTGCTAGAACCAGAGTGTTCCTTTGGTCGAAGGCTAAGTGAGAAAAACAAGTGTAGTCACAGATTGCAACAAAAGAATTTACTCCGAAAAATTCGCAAAATCGATTCAACCGTTAACGTCGTCTGCCCTCACGTTTAGCGTTCCCCCAACGCGACGACGCTTGGAAAATAATCCAAAAAACAAGTATTGAAGCACAAATGGATTCCAATTATTAAACAATTAAACTAAATCAATTAAATAGTTTCATTTATCATTATTCATCCATTTAATTTACATACCAATATTTTGTTGTAGATTTGTTTCACGATAGTGACGAGCTATTTCAAGACTCAGGTTCTGAGTATTTACCATCACGTAATCCATCGCCATCCATAATAGAATTAGCTGAGCTTCTTGGTGATGAAAACGTACATCCAATACAAGAAAATGTGCAAAAAATTTTACCTCAGAAGAGACCAAGAAAATGTAAACGTGAGCCAGAGAAATGGAAGAAGAACGTACGGAAGGATAACAGAGCTAAAGGTAAACAATACACCAAAGGCAATATGAAAAAAAGAAATCGATGTGTATCAACCATGTCACTGTGTAAGAGAATGCCACAACAGAATAAGTCCTACTCAACAAAGAGAGCTATTTCAGAAATTCTATGAACTTGGATCATTTGATTTACAAACATCATACCTATTTTCTCTAATTCATGTTGCTCCAAAATTTAGAACATCAAAGCCAAGTAATCAAACAGAACCATTAACGTCTCGGCGTTCTAATACTAGGGTATACAGAGTTGCAAATTCAGATGGTGTACCCACAAAGGTGTGTAAAGAATTTTTCAAAAAAGTTTTTCAAGTTAGTGATGGTAGAATCACTAGATTGCTGAAGAATAAACTGTCTGTTTCCACTCCACCACAAGATCAAAGAGGAAGACACAAACCAAAAAATACCTAAATCAAGTGATGATTAAGTACTAAATTTAAAGTCATTTATAAAAAAAAATCCAACATATGAATCCCATTTAAAAGAATAAGAAGAAAAAGAAATTATTTAAAAATATAGTTGTTCCTAATGATTGGGATGAAATAATTAAAGCTGCAAGGAAAAAACATTTTGTTTTTTATTAAAATGAAGAAAGAACACAATTTTTTATACAAAAAGACTTAGAAAGAATATTACAAACAGAAAAAATTCCAGGTTCCAAAGTTTCCAAAGTAAAGTGGCTAGGCTTTCAGTGGCTGAAATACCACCAAATGCGCAAGCATAAAATATTTTTCAAATACACAAATAATGAAGATGTTCTTTTTGAGTATTTTGATTTAAGCAAAAGGAATACCATCAATGTAACTGACTGAACTAGATCTTTTGTATCCTGCTGGAAAAGCAGTCAGCAGAGAAAAAGAAAAAGGATTTACTGGATTTGGCTGCAACCCTTTTTGCGTCCCACTGCTGGGCACGGGTCTCTCACCATTAATGGGGAGGCCTGGAGCTTACTCCACCACGCTGCTCCAATGCGGGTTGGTGGAGATGCGGGTTAGTGGCCAACCCGCTGTCGGATGTTTTCAAACCGCCCATAAGGCCTCCGACAAGGTTTAACGACTGTTATCTATCGACAACAACCGGGACCGACGGCTTAACGTGCCCTCCGAAGCACGGAAACGCGCATGAAATTTTTTGCCACTAGCGGTCACCCATCTCACACCCGACCGCTTACTGGATTTACTAGATTATATTCCACCAATAGGTACATCACCAGTTTTACACTTCTATTCGAGTCAACCCTATTATTAGCAATACCATACATGCCGCCGATAATAACTACAGTGATAGTGATTAAAAAGTTTTGCTGTATTAGAATAATAAGTATACTTCTGGCCTAAATTAGAGTTTTCATATATAAATCCATATTACATAAGAAAAAAATCCACAATACAATAAATACTTACTATGGTTGTAAATATATCACAAATAAACGCGTTATTTTATATTCCATAATAATAATAAAACTCAATGCTAGAACTAAAGTATTTTACTAAAACGAATTTGCAAATTGCACACTTTTACTGTTCTCCATATTGTAATTCATGTTTTTTTTTTGTAGTTAGGCTACTCTGGTTCTAACAGCCTATTTTAAAGTTAACTATGCGGTCCGAGTTCGAAGACGAGACGACAGCGTTATTGGTAGCATTGCCCTGTACGAAATAAAACTCAAAACTTCCACGTAACAAGCTAACAGCTATGTTACACAAGGATCAAATTCGAACATCACGCAATAACCTTCCATTCAAAAGGACCCTATTCGGAGGTACTAAGGATCATAATAGTTTGCATCTCCGTGTTGGAACAATGAAACATTCAGTGAGTATAAGCAGACTGGCTGATTGACTAATAAATGAAATCGATGGCAATTGATACACTTACTCTGTCACTACGTGAAGGGTTTATTCGTGTTTGGGATCAAATATAAAAGGGAGAGTCTTATAACGCTTGGAGACATACCAAGTGAAGACACACATGGCGCAATAGTTACCATGCTCAGATTGCCAAATGCCGATCGAGGGTCCTGGGTTTAATGGGCATGATGACAGATTTGTAAATACCTTTCCTTATTGTAGGTACACGTCTCCTAGTTTCGAAAAAAAGTTTATTTCAGCAATAAACTTAAGTTTTAACGTAAATTAATGAATTTTCTGCTACGTAATTTGAATTAAGCGTGAAAACGCTCGTAGGTGTCATGGCGTCGGCTTGCTCGTCAAACTTCAAGCAACACGATGACTTTTACTGAGACGTGACGTCATTCCTTTTGATTGGCGTTTCAGATAACATGGCCGATTGCTGTATTTAATACTTTTATTTTATTGAAAATCTTATTAATCTTTATGTTTATATTAAAACGGGATCATATTTTACAATTTTTTTAGCATATATTTTTCTGTAAAACCATTTATTCTCTGATTCTTTAATAGTGTGATCATGCCTATTCCCGGCAATATTTTGTCATGTGTGGTCATGACCCCCGCGGTCCCCGCTAGTGGCAAAAATTTCTTGCGCGTATCCGTGCTTCGGAGGGTAGCTACGTTGAGCCGTTAGTCCCGGTTGTTATTGCCAGACAACACTCGTTAAAAGTCGGAGGCCTTAACGGCAATTTGAAAACATCCGACAGTGGGTTGGCCACTAACCCCTATCTCCACCAACCCACATTGGAGTAGCGTGGTGGAGTAAGCTCCGGGCCTCCCCAATAATGGGGAGGCCCGTGCCAAGTTAGTGGCCAGTGGCCAACCCGCCGTCGGATGTTTTTAAAACCGCACATAAGGCCTCCGACAAGGTTTAACGATTGTTATCTATCGACAACAACCGGGACCGATGGCTTAACGTGCCCTCCGAAACACGGAAACGCGCAGGATTTTATTGCCACGAGCCGTCACCGGTCTACCGCGCCCGTTTGGCTAACTTGCATAGATCGCTTGCGTTCTACGCTTACCGCCGAGCCATGCACACTTCATAAGGCTTATTATACCATTCGTAATATTTATATGCCTATGCTTTTATAAACTTAACAGTATCAGGCGTTATTTTGTAAAGTTAGATAAAAACTACTTTGCAACAATCCGCAATCAGAACGTATGATGGTGTATACTTTTTTCATGCAATAGCACCTCCCTCCCACATAGGACACATGCACATGCAACAATAAAAATATACACCAACATACGTACCACCAACAACACGTGTTTCGCTCCAAAACAGAGCATCATCAGGGTTATTGACTCTACGATGGTTACTTGTAAAATCTGTGTACTTGTGTAGGTACCCTGTGTTTTTGATATGCACGACTCACATAGTTTTTGCAACGTCTTTAGCGATTCAGCTATTTTATTGTTCAACTATTTTATCCAGTGTAAAAATTGCAGACTCAAAAGTATGACTTTCAAAAATGCATTTTTAAACAAAGTAACAGACGTATTCAAGAGCGCTGTTTGACGTGCGTTCGTTATGTCTGAGGCCAAGAGGCCTTAGTGTAAGTCTGTACACGCAAAAACGTTACTAACGCGTTTGTGTTTTAATTATCGACCTTATTCCTTTCAGGTTAAGATCTATATGTCTAATTTTTAACTCTGACGCAGTAGTAAGGTTTGCGCGTTTACAAACATACACTAAGGGCTCAGGTTATAGATTCATGTCGATTTTGACAAACGCTTAGCAGCAGGCTTCATTTCTATCATTCCTTTAGATGACCCTATGTGGCCAGTACTATGAGACCTCATAGTGCTGTTTATACCTAAAACGATTACGATAACGCGATATACTTACAAACTTCAGGTTCGAGTAAAAGAAAACACAGATCAAATAGGAAAACAAGAAATTTACCAGAAGAGGCTGGTCACTATCCAGATTGGACAGGCATACGGCGACGATGCCGTAACCGCTGCAGCCGGCTTACATCCTTACGGTGCATCAAATGCAATAAGTACTTGTGTCTAAACAAATCTCGAAATTGTTTCCTTGAATTCCATGATAAAGGCTAGCTATTACATATGTTTTAATAGTAGTAGGTACTTACTAACAACTAACAATAGTAACTACAAATTGAAACACATAAAAGACGAAATAAAAAGATTTTTCATTATAGTTATATATGTATTACACGACTGTATTCACGTTAATGGTCATCGGGGATGCCGACACGTTTCGGTCCTGACCGAGGACCTTCTTCAGGAGCTGCCGCCGGTCGCGGTGGCATCGCGGCGGAGTCTCCGCCGTAATATATATTATAGCTACAATGTTAGTGTACACTCACAATTCGTTGAATAATAAAAAAAGATGTATAAAAGTAATTTTTTTATTTGAATGGAGTAGCAAATGGGAATGTAGGCCACGTTGTGCCAAGCGGTCGCAGTAGCCCATGGACATCAACACACAATCTCATCTTGCCTGTGGTCGCCTCATTTAAGTCTGGTCGGCAACTGTACCATTCCACCGAAACACGATAGAATTACTTCACGACAGAAGTGGGTTAAACGCTGTTACTAGGGAATGCAATCTCGATCTCGCGAGATCTCAGCCTTTTTTTAGCGAGATTGATCTCGGACGAAAAAAGGGCGAGATCTTGCGATTTTAACGATATTGCACTAGAGCATAAAAACGTCTTATTCGAAGCGCGGACACGGACGGAGTTGAGTTTGATATTAGAAGAGAGGACTAGTTGTTTCTTTCATTTGTTATTTGATAGATACGTACGTCAAAGTTTAAGTTTATTATAAAATTTTATTTTATTTTTGTTCGTCAATCTATTATTAATTTGAGTGACTGTCACATGTGTTAGTTTAGGGGCACCTAAGCACCACGCGGCTGGTGGCTAGTGTCCACCAATCCGCACTTGGCCAGCGTGGTGGACTATGGTCTAAATCCCTCTAACTTATGAGAGGAGACCTGTGCCCAGTAGTGGAACATAAAAAAAAGGTAGAAAAAAAGCACTACGCTATCCCAAATCGGTGTCGTAACGTTAGGTTATGCCTAACGTCGTTAGTCGTGACTTAAAGGTCAGTGAAACGTGTTTTTCCTCTAGGCAACTCCTAAATATTTAGGCATCTGATTTAGGCGTATCCTATGGTTAGTAAAAATGGATTTTACTGTAAGCCGTTAAGGAGTTTCATTGATCATCATATTCAACTACGACAATTACTTGGCCATAACGACGTTACGGTAGGTGACTCAAATATCCGGATAGCCTATAAAAGATTCGGTCGAGTATCGTTAATTAGCTCCTAAGAATTGAAGATTTCCTTTATTTTGTCATGGATCCTATAATCAGAACCTAATCAAACTCTTATCAAACTACCCTTGCAGTACATTCTTTCCAATAAAAAATAATTATCGAAATTAGTTGGCGTGATTGAGTTATTTGTCACGCAGCTACTTAATGCGAATTTATGGTTTTCTCATGGATGCCATTGTCAGAACTGGACCAAATGGAAATGCGACCACACGGAAAGTATCAGCTTTCAAATAAAAAAAGAGTCAATAAATTCTGTTCACCGAGTCGAAAGTTCTGAGGAAAAAACATTTAAAAAAACAGTCGAATTGAGAACCTTCTCCTTTTTGTTGAAGTCGGTTAAAAATTCGTGAAAAATGTTTATCTTATAATATTTTTATTTTTATTTTTTTCCAATACTGTGATTATTTACAAAAAACACACAAAACTGTCAATCTCGCGAGATATCTAAATTGGCGAGATTGGCGAGAAGTTTTTAATGAAAAACCCGTGTTCTTCCTTCGAAAACGTTTTGAGTCGATTGAAGTCATCAATAAAAATTCGCTGAATGAGCTAAAGACCATACCTCAAATAGCCTACGAAAAATGTATGGAGGATTGGTTGAAGCGCTGGCAATGTTGTATTGCGGACAAATAGACAAAATTTGAATAAATTTTGATGAATATTTTTTATTATTATAAATATCCTATTTTATATTATTACTTTGAATGTTTAGTTTTATTTCTGCGTGTTTCTTTATTTTATGTTCGTTTTTTTTTAAACATCTTTCCACTGTTGTATTTCTCCTGCCTCATGAGATTCCAGGGTAAAGATCTTAAATCCAAGGGACGGAAATCAGATATTAGAGTTTTTTTAGTATTTTACGTATTATATGTTACCTTAATACACAAATTCACTTTTCTATTTTCCCACGTTGTATAATTTAACTTATATTTAATAAGCCCTTCAACTTTTGTTTAGGTTATACTTTCCCAGAAAAACTTACTCGGGAAGAACGTCTCAAAAAAAAGCGATTGGCAGAAAGATTGCGATACCAACGCATAAAAAATGATCCCTTTAAGTATTCTCTACAAAAGGAAGAAGACAAGAAGAAATATGAAAGAAAAAAAGAAAATTGAACTGTAAAGACTGTAAACCATATGACACCCAAAGAAAAACAAAAAGCTAGAAAGTTATGGAGAGAAAAGGCAAGACAGCGGAGACAAAGATTAGCGCTATTGGCAGGCCGTGAAATATTAGGTGGGGACAACATAATCTTCCGCAGCATTTATAGTGACCAAAAGCAGAAATAACAATGACTCATTCATCTATCGGAAGGATTTGTATTAACTTCCCAAAAAAATATTTCACTGCTTCGAAGAATGTTATCGTTGTTCATATCGTAGGTAGGCCTTGGTAAGCTTACAGCGCCCGATAATTAAAAAAAGTATATGCATCTTCCTACATCCATGCAGGATATTCCTGATTTATTTAATGACTGAAAAATAAAAAGTAATTTATTTTTACTTTGTCCTTATTTTATTCTTAATATTCACATCATACATCCTGGTTGAAAATTTATATTTTGATACTCACAAATCCAGTCCTCCGAATAATACTCATTTTGCTCTGAAAACAATAAAATTATACGTCGGCATAGTTCCGGAAAAATGTCACGTGAGTTAAGTCGTATAATATAAATAATCATGTTAAGCTACACCCACGATTCGATATATGTATAATATAAATTAAGTTTTTAACAAAAAATAGAACCGACTTCAAACGGTAAAAAATAAAATTGTTCAGTACCTACTTCTTCTTGCTTATGGTAATGACTCTTAAAACTATTTCTGGAGTCGGGCCCTTAGTAAATGTCGTACCATTCGTTCTAAATTGGCACCGACAGTACAGACAGTGGGACAGTACCTACTTCTTCTTGCTTATGGTAATGACTGTTAAAACTATATTGGAGTCGGTGCCCATTCAGAACGAAAGGTAGACTATATTTACTAAGACAGGACATTTCACTAATGGCCCGACTTCAAAAATCGTTAAGAGTCATTACCATAAGCAAGAAGAAGTAGGTACTGAACAATTTTATTTTTTACCGTTTGAAGTCGGTTCTATTTTTTGTTAAAAACTTAATTTATTTCACTTTTTAGTAATTTTAATAATTCTGTATATATTAGCATAATTGGAAAAATTTTCACTTAACTTCTAAACTTTAATCAGATTTACCTTTTAATCATGTTTATCTAATAGCCTGAAAGAATACTACTATCAGTCCACCTGAACGTATAAATTAAAGAAAGAATTTGCTCTCAGCTCCTAACCGTTGAGGAGTTGTACCATCAATCATCAGCTAAGCAACAGCAGGTGATAATTACCAGACATAAATATTTGTATTATGTTAAAAATATGACTAAAAGAATGTGTGTGCCTATTAAGTTTCAGTGTTTCCCTCGATTTCCCTAATATCACATCATCAGATTTTGACATGATGACAGTTGGACCACCTCAGGAATGTAAGATTTCGAACAAAAAAACATTTATTGAAAGAATTTGCTCTAAAGTCCTAACCGTCGTAGTACCTTCCATCATCAGTTCAGCAACATGATATGACGATAATTATACACAAATGTCTATTTTGCTTTTGTAAAAATATGAAAAACATTTGTTGTACTATAAAATTTGAATGTTACCTTCGATTTCTCTGGGATCCCCTCATCAGACTTTGACTTGGTGACAGTTGGACCACCTCGGGAATGTAAGATTTCGAATAAAAAACTATTTATTGAAAGAATTTGCTCTCAACTCCTCACTGTCGCAGTACTTTCCATCATCAGCTCAGCAACATGAGATGATGATTTCTATGCGTAAATATTTCTTATGCTTCAGAAACTATAAGAAAATCAATGTGTGTGCCTATAAAACACCTAAATTCAACTGCTATTTGCAGATTCTGCAATGGTGAAGAGGAATCGGGCATCCACATCCTCTGCGACTGTGTCGCACTCGCACATAGCAGAAGTCGGATACTGGGCGGCAGCCTAGTCACATCGGAAGATGTCAAACTTCTAGATTCCAAGCGCATCGTACGGTTCCTAACAACCGTCGGCCTTGGGAATCAGATATAATCGCGGGGCTAGGCTACAATAGATCATTTACTGGTCGCAGTGGCCTTAGAGTGGCCCTTCCCCATCAACTCAAATAATAATAATAATAATAATGACAATGGGACCACCTCGGGAGTATAAGCTAACGAACAAAAAAAGAATTTTGAAAATCGGTCCACAAACGGCGGAGTAATCGGTGAACATATATAAAAAAAAACATACAGCCGAATACAGTACCTCCTCCTTTTGGAAGTCGGTAAAAATCATTATACTCGTACGTACCTAAATAGTGATACATGAACAATTTTAGGTTTTAGTTTTATTTATTTATACCATTTAAGTAGCTTTATCTTCTTGTTTTACTGTATACAGAGTATATTCTAAGTCGTTGGTAGAACTACAACCAAACAAGTAGTAAAGTAACTCGGACATAGTCAAACACACTTTTAGATTAAATTTAGCTTACCTCTATAATTTGTGTTACCAATTAGGATTTAACTATTCTTTCTCTTCGCTTATCTGTTTATATTTCTTGTGCTTTTCTAGTTGCGGGACCATGGACGTTTCGATCAGTATTTTAAAATTCTGGACTCTCTATGTATAACATTATTTGTACTTATCGGTCAGTATGACATACGGTCTTCTCACTGCAATAATAAACGTTACACACTCATAGCCCCACAGTAAGGTAATTAATACCCTGTGTCGTGGGTACCATGGACACATACAAAGACAAGAACACAAACACCCAGACCGAGAACAGAAAAAACTCATCATTCAAATTTCTGTTTCGCCGGGAATCGAACCCGCGACCCTCGCTTGGCAGTCCGGTATGGTAACCATTGTGCCACGCGAGTCGTCAGTAGAAATCATGTCATTTATATCATTGATTAGGTCAGAACCAGAATTTTATTGTTGCTCTTCAGCTGATATATGCAGCTATATCAGTCAGTCAGATAATATAATTGTTTTGTACCTACACAGCTTATAATTGTTTCAGATTCAGTCAGAACTATTACCACTACGCGTGGAAAACCAGCTTTGCTAGTGGGCCACAACAAGTTTTTATTCCATTCTCAGGCTGGCCCTAAAATAAGGTGGATATGCGAAAAGCAAAGAAAATTTAGGTGCAACGTTACTGTTGTCACGATTGACGATACAGTTGTTTATGTAAAAGGAAATCATATACACTAAACTAATTTTTCAAGCTTTTGCCATGAAATTAATAAAAACGTTGAAGCTAACATTATTACTAGCCCTGACTACATTATTTCCGAACAAATTTAGAAATGAAATGAAATGGAATATTCTTTATTCACTGTACGGTTCCTTTACAAACTCTTAGTGAACGTTATTTTTTTTGTTCTGTCTGCTCTGAGTGCGCTTAGGCAATGATGAGCTGAAGAAAAGAGCAGAAGGAGAAAAACTTCAGCCCTGTTTTAAAATATGGGGATAGATAGATAGGAGAAGGCTTGTGAATTACCTCTTGAATGGAGTCCTACTAATTGAAAATTTATTAAAACTGTATAAACAAAGGTAACTCGGTGGCTTTTTGAAGAAAAAAAACTACAACTAAAAGGAGGTCATGTTTTTTTTATTTTATTTAAGTGAAGTAGCAAACGAGCATGCAGGCCACGTGGTGTTAAGTGCGCTGCAGCCCATAGACATCTACATTGAACCTCAAACAAGCATAGGTAAGTCTTGTCTAAGGTCGTATGCAGTGCAGTTGCGTTGCTACTTCGGAGGCTGGAGGTCGCCTCATGTAAGTGTGGCCGGCAATTGCACCTTTCCAGCGAAACAATAGAATTGGTTCACGGCAGAAGTGGGTGCAGCGGTGGTACTTCCCCGGGCGAACCCTTCAAAATCTATGTCCTGTGAGGCTGTGAGAGCTAATTTGCTAGCAATTCTGTTGTTTGTAGTGAAAATAGAAGCATATCAAGGGCAAGTCAGGTTTTCTGACCCGCTTTAGACCAGACTTCTTAGATTATGTTCAAAAGTGGGTAATGGAAAGAATTGAAGTTATTATTATATCAGTAACTGTATGACCGAGCGGTGCCCGGATAAAAACAATTTATTTTTCAGAGGCTCATTGGCTTACTTAACAACGCCATCTACTTCAGCTCCCTATTTAAAAAATTGGTGCCAGGAAGTATTTTCTAAAAATGAAGCCTAGTTAGATAGATTTTTTACCCCCGAAAACCCCTGCACGCATATTATTATAGTGTATCGATGCCCGCACACTAAATTGCATGAAAATCGTAGGGGCCGTTTCCGTAATTCAAATAACATATATATTAAGGTATAAACTAGAATTACTCGTTTAAAGGTATAAGATTCACATTAACTGTTCTATAAAATTAAACATAGTTAATTTTTTAAGTTTTTAATTTTTTAAGTTCGAGCAGCGATGGCCGAGTGGTAAAAATCCGCGGTCTCCGACGCGACCGATCCCGGGTTCAAATCCTCGGCGCGCACCTCTGACAAAGAAATTTGTAATGTGCGCATTTGTCGCTGCTCCACGGTGATGGAAAATATCGTGATATTTAATTGATTACGATGTTCTCCATCGCCGTGCATGCATAAGAGAAATTCATAATTTCTCGAAAGCATGACGTCCACCAATCCGCACTTGGCCAGCGTGGTGGACTATGGCCTAAACCCCTCTCAATTATTATTATGTGAGAAGAAGAAGATGTGGGTAAGGCAGCGCTATGTTTGCGCTATCAGACCCAATTTGGACCCAATAGTAGAGGCATCCCTAGTACAGGTCGTGGTTTCGAATCCCACTCACAATAGTAATGGCTGGCTGGCTGCAACCCTTTTTGCGTCCCACTGCTGGGCACGGGTCTCTCCCCCTTATTGGGGAGGCCTGGAGCTTACTCCACCACGCTGCTCCAATGCGGGTTGGTGGAGATGCGGGTTAGTGGCCAACCCGCTGTCGGATGTTTTCAAACCGCCCATAAGGCCTCCGACAAGGTTTGACGACTGTTATCTATCGACAACAACCGGGACCGACGGCTTAACGTGCCCTCCGAAGCACGGAAACGCGCATGAAATTTTTTGCCACTAGCGGTCACCCATCTCACACCCGACCGCGCCCGTTTGGCTCAGCTGCATAGATCGCTTGCGTTCTACGCTAGCCGCCAGGCCATGCGCGCTTCACAATAGTAATGAGTAAGTTTAAAAAAAGGTTGATGATGTTGTTACTCAGGTATCGCTTCATGGAGATTCACGAAACCATTCCTACAGCTAAGCAGACACTGTCCTACCTCTCTAGTATTTATGATTTCAGAATTGCGCATATGTTTGACCCACACGCAACGTGGTAAGCCAGCAATGATGTTTAATGGATACAGGTATCAAGTTCACTCTGTATCTGGCGTGAAGATACGATGGCAGTGCTCCATGCAAAGAAGGCTTAAGTGCAAAGCGAGAGTAACGACCGTGGATAACCTGGTATTGAAAACGATCGGAAAACATACACATTGATTAATAATATAGGAAATACAATAAATAATTTAATAAAATTGTTTTTTAGGCACAAACATGTACTTCAACGACTTCTGTAGCGGAGTGTAGGTACATATTAATAAATAAACAAAGAATAGGAATTAATATAATACAAACTTGGTTTGTTTTTGAGGTAGTTGTAAGGCATAGTAAAGTTATAATAATAATAATATAAATAATACTTTGCAGAAAACAAAAAAAGGCTAATTTTGTTATGGTTTTCAATAATGACTTATTTATGGGATTTCATTAAATTACGAGAAGAAATTTTTTTGTCTTGCGAATATTTAATAATTCGTAAAATCAAATTTTTTCATTTAACATCTTTATTATTACAAATGAATTTTATTATTACAAATGAGTCTTAAGTAATTTATCGTTTAAAAATAATAATAATCATGACGTTTCACTTTTATAGCCCCACAGTAGGGTTAACATATACCCTGTGTCGTGGGTATCATGGACACATACAAAGACAGAAACACAAACACCCAGACCGAGAACAGAAATTTACAACTCATCATTAAAGTTTCTGTTTCGCTGGAAATCTAACCCGGAACCCCTCGCAACACCTCGCAGTCCGGCATGGTAACCATTGTGCCACGCGGGTCGTCATAATGACGTAGTAATATGTAGGTAATGTGCTCCGATTGGCAGACCGGCATGGTAATCATTGTGCCACACGGGTCGTTAATTTTATTTATTGTCATAATCAATGATATTAAATAAAACAAGTAGTTTAAAATATCATTGGTCATAATCGTGTAAATTTTATGAATTATTTTCAGAAACGGAAAATAATGAAAGAAAAGATGTAACTAATAGTGTTACAACAAATAGTAATTCTGAAAGATATAGGGGCAGTGATAGCTCTAGTGAAGAAGAATCTACACCCCAGAGAAAAAGAGGCAGAAAAAGTCGTGGAGGAGAAGAATACTGGAAGAAAAATATTTCAAAACGTGCGAGAAACTTAGGTCAGGCTTATGTTATGAAAACGAAAAAAATAAGACCAGCTAAAAAAGTAAAACCCGGATACTCAGAAACATGCAAATTAAAATGTACTCAAAAATTTACGGAAGAAGAAAGAAAAGAAATATTTACATCATTCTGGGCTTTAGGAGACGTAAACCTACAAAGGCAGTTTATTTCCAAAAGCATGAATTTTGTCAAGCCTCGATACCGTTATGTGCGTTTAGGTGTGAAAACACCCAGAAGTTATAACAACGCATTCTTTTTTGAAAGGGAGTACAGACAAATTCGTGTATGTAAAACTTTTTTTAAAAATACTTTGGACGTGAACAACAGAACAATTCAAACTGTAAGAAGTAAAGAAATCTTTGTAGATGGTACAATAATCGTTGAGAATGATAAACGTGGAAAACACGGAAAACAACAAATGAGCAGACGAAAAAACATAAAAGTTAAAACGGCACCTTGCGAATAGATAAATATATATGTAGAGTGTTGTTGAGAATAATATGAAATGAAATGTTTTGTTTTATAGTTTTCTTAAGAACCAATTTTGTTTGAACGCGCTAATTTCAGGAACTTAAAAATATTTTTGTGTTGAACAGTCCATTTATTGGGGAAGACTATATGCTGTATAACATCATGCTATGACTATTAGTCCACGAAGTCCACGCGGACGTAGTCACGGGTGGCCGCTAGTCATAGCATGATGTCATAATTAGCCTATAGCCTTCCCCAATAAATTGACTGTTCAACATAAAAATAATTTTTCATATTCGAACCAGTAGTTCCTGAAATTAGCGCGTTCAAACAAACTCTTCAGTTTTATATATTAGTATAGATTTACATTTTCAGTTTAACGGACAAACTAGATCTTGTGTCATCTAATTGTAAAATAATTTAGTAGAACATTGAATACAATTAAAAATATTTTTACTATACTGTATACTAGTTTTTCGGTATAACTTCAATCAATTCAAACAACTTTTCGGATTTGGTTCAACGAAAATGGTTATCCTATGTGTAGTATGTGTGTACAAAAATGTTCATATTAAAATAATTTCATTTTAAATGTAACCCGAAATAAAATATTATATTTCATCGTGTATTTATTGTGCAGTTAGCTTATATTACAAAATAATCCACATTTTCAGTTTAAAGGTTGCTTGCTCCACTGCTGATGGATTTCTAAAATAGTTTAATACAAAAAAAATACAAAAAATAGTTTAGTACTAGTTATAGTAAAAATCTTATAAACCGATTATTGGATTTGGTTCAATGGGTTCAATTTTTCCCACCGAACCCAAATTTTTATTCATTATTTTAACCCTCTTAGATGTACCAAGTACCATATTTTAAAATTGGAACATTAAAGGCTAGGCCACATTAGCTTTACTAAAAGTACTTCTTTTAGTATCGGCGACAGACGAAGACGCTGAAATGCTGCGTTTAGTATCTAAATAGCCGATAGCGGATGCTAAAATTAGCTACTGTGGCTTGATCGTTACACTCGTTACTCATAACATATTGTAAAAATTAGATTTACCTTTCAGGCAAATTTCCATGATGTAGCAGTAGCTAAGAGTTTTAGCATTAAAGTCTGTTTCTATCTACCTCTAAATAGTTTCTAAGATATTTAATTATACTATAAACCTACTCATTACGATTTTATCTTATTTTATTAGTGAATTTGTCTACTAAATCGTGTAAAACCTTATTATGTGCTTTTTTTCAGATGAGCTTCTGGTAGAGCATAAGAATATTAGTATTAAATCAGATACAGATTCTGAATGGAATTCGGGCAATAATAGCCCTAGTGAAGAAAAATCTGAACCTCAACGAAAAAGGGGTAGAAAAAGACTTGTTGGAGAAGAAAACTGGAAGAAAAATATGTTAAAACGTGCTAGAAACTCAGGACAGGCCTATATTAGCAAAGGGCAAAAAGTAAGACCAGCCAAAAAAGTGAAACCTGGGTGCTCCGAAAAATGCAAATTAAAGTGCACTCAAAAATTTACGGAAGAAGAAAGAAAAGAAATATTTACGTCATTTTGGGCTTTAGGAGACGTAAACCTACAAAGGCAGTTTATTTCCAACAGCATGAAGCTCATCAAGCCGCGATACCGCTACATGGAAGAAGGACGTGTGTATGCACCGAGAAATTATAATGCTTCATTCTTTTTTAAAAAGGAGGACAAACAAATACGTGTGTGCAAAACTTTTTATTTAAATACTTTGGACGTGACTGACAGAGCAATTCGAACAGTCAAAAGCAAACAGATAGTTGTAGATGGTACGATAATGGTTGAGAATGATAAACGTGGAAAACACGGAAAACAAATTGGTAGAAGACGAACAAATAATTACTCAACATGAAATCGATAAAAAGGATATACTTACAAATGAATGAATGAGTAATTTATCTTGAATAATAATAATAATAATGACGTTTCACTTTTATAGCCCCACAGTGGAGTAAGTATACCCTGTGTCGTGGGTACCATAGACATATACAAAGACAGAAACACAAAAACCCAGACCGAGAACAGAAATTTAGACACATCATTCAAATTTCTGTTTCGTTGGGAATCGAACCCGGGACCCTCCGATTGGCAGAACGGCATGGTAACCATTGCGCCACACGGGTCGTCAATTTTATTTATTGTCACAATCGCGTAAATTCTATGAATTATTTTCAGAAACTGAATATGATGAAAGGAAAGATGAAACTAATAGTGTTACAACAGACAGTAATTCTGAAAGATACGAGTATACCGACAGTGAAGAAGAATCTACACCTCAGAAAAAAAGAGGCAGAAAAAGTTGTGGAGGAGAAGAATACTGGAAGAAAAATATTTCAAAACGTGCGAGAAACTTAGGCCAGGCTTACGTTATGAAAACCAAAAAATAAGACCAGCTAAAAAAGTAAAACCTGCATGTTCAGCAAAATGCAAATTAAAGTGCACTCAAAAATTTACGGAAGAAGAAAGAAAAGAAATATTTACGTCATTCTGGGCTTTAGGAGACGTAAACCTACAAAGGCAGTTTATTTCCAAAAGCATGGATTTTATCAAGCCTCGATACCGTTATGTGCGTTTAGGTGTGAAAACACCCAGAAGTTATAACAACGCATTCTTTTTTGAAAGGGAGGACAGACAAATTCGTGTATGTAAAACTTTTTTTTAAAATACTTTGGACGTGAACAACAAAACAATTCAAACTGTAAGAAGTAAAGAAATCTTTGTAGATGGTACAATAATTGTTGAGAATGATAAACGTGGAAAACACGGAAAACAACAAATGAGCAGACGAAAAAACATAAAAGTTAAAACGGTACCTTGCGAATAGATAAATGTATAATATGTATATGTTCAAGGGTAATTGAGAATAATATGAAATGAAATGTTTTGTTTTATAGTTTTCTTAAGAACCAGCGGCCGCCCGCGACATCGTCTGCGTGGACGTTTATTTGTTTGATTGCGCTAATCTCACTAACTACTGGTTCGAATTTAAAAAAACTTTATGTGTTGAATAGTCCATTTATTGGGGAAGGCTATATGCTATATAACATCATGTTATGACTAATACCGATCTCCATGCGGACGCAGTCACGGGCATTCACTAGTCATAGCATGATGTTATATAGCCTATAGCTTTCCCCCAATAAATGGACTATTCAACACTATAATAATTTTTCAATTCGAACCAGTGGTTTCTGAGATTAGCGCGTTCAAATAAACAAACTCTTCAGCTTTATATGTATATTAATATAGATATACATTTTCAGTTTAACGGATAAACTAGCTCTTGCGTCATATAATTGTAAAATAATTTAATAGAACATTGAATGCAATTAAAAATATTGCTACAATACTGTTTACTAGTTATTGTGTATAACTTCTTTCAATTCAAACAACTTTTCGGATTTGGTTCAACAAAAATGGTTATCCTATTTGTAATATGTAAGTACAAAAATGTTCATATTAAAATAATTTCATTTTAAATGTAACGCGAAATAAAATGTTATATTTCATCGTGTATTTATTGTGCGGTTAGCTTATATTACAAAATAATCCACATTTTCAGTTTAAGGGTTGATTGCTCCACTGATGACGGATTTCTAAAAAAGTTTAATACAGAATAATTACAAAAAATAGTTTAGTACTAGTTATAGTAAACATTTTCTTTTAAACCAATTATTGGATTAGGATCAATAGGTTCAATTTTTCCCACCGAACCCAAATTTTTATTCATTATTTTAACCCTCTTAGATGTACCAAGTACCATATTTTAAAATTGGAACATTAACGGCTAGGCCACATTAGCTTTACTAAAAGTACTTCTTTTAGTATCGGCGACAGACGAAGACGCTGAAATGCTGCGTTTAGTATCTAAATAGCCGATAGCGGATGCTAAAATTAGCTACTGTGGCTTGATCGTTACACTCGTTACTCATAACATATTGTAAAAATTAGATTTACCTTTCAGGCAAATTTCCATGATGCACCAGGATTTAAGATTTTATCATAAAAATCTGTTTCTATCTACCTTTATATAGTTTCTAAGATATTTAATTATACTATAAACCTACTCATTAAGATTTTATCTTATTTTGTTAGTGAATTTGTCGACTAAATCGTGTAAAACCTTATGTGCTTTTTTTCAGATGAGCTTCTGGTAGAGCATGAGAGTATTAGTATTAAATCAGATACAGATTCTGAATGGAATTCGGGCAATGATAGCCCTAGTGAAGAAAAATCTGAACCTCAACGAAAAAGGGGTAGAAAAAGACTTGTTGGAGAAGAAAACTGGAAGCAAAATATGTTAAAACGTGCTAGAAACTCAGGACAGGCCTATATTAGCAAAGGGAAAAAAGTAAGACCAGCCAAAGAAGTGAAACCTGGGTGCTCTGAAAAATGCAAATTAAAGTGCACTCAAAAATTTACGGAAGAAGAAAGAAAAGAAATATTTACGTCATTTTGGGCTTTAGGAGACTTAAACCTACAAAGGCAGTTTATTTCCAACAGCATGAAGTTCATCAAGCCGCGATACCGCTACACGAGGGAAGGACGTGTGTATGCACCGAGAAATTATAATGCTGCATTCTTTTTTAAAAAGGAGGACAAACAAATACGTGTGTGCAAAACTTTTTATTTAAATACTTTGGACGTGACTGACAGAGCAATTCGAACAGTCAAAAGCAAACAGATAGTTGTAGATGGTACGATAATGGTTGAGAATGATAAACGTGGAAAACACGGAAAACAAATTGGTAGAAGACGAACAAATAATCACTCAACATGAAATCGATAAAAAGGGTATACTAACATATTGTACTAGCTATGCCCGTGACGTTGTTCGTGCTAGCATCATAATGCTTGCGGAGTCATATTAAAACTTTGACATTTCCTAAGTTATACATTATGATGTAAAGCGTAATTTCATTTAGAATTAAAGACTTGTGATGAATAACGTATTTATTTTGGTGAGGATTAATATTATGTTAAATAATACAATAATACTTGTACAATATGCATTGTTTTAGAATAAACTAGCCGTGCCCCGCGGTTTCACCCGCATTAAAGAGGATCATTAGCATAAAGTGAAGTCCCTTCTGAAGTGCGGCTGGACCGCCTTTTTTGTAGGACTAATAAACATTTCCAACATACATTACATATGTGTAACTAGCGGTTTTGGCAGCGCACGCCAGAATAGTTCGCAGATGGTAGATTTTTTCTTACTTACTTGACACTTATCGTCATATTTTGGACAATTCACACAATATCTTTATAAATTGTAGCATATTTGTTAATGTGGTGTATAAGCTATGTTATTGAAAAGTTTCATTAAAATCCATTCAGTAGTTTTTACGTGAAAGAGTAACAAACATCTATTACTTACAAACTTTCGCGTTTATAATATTAGTAGTATTGTATTACCATAATCTGAACTTTTTAAGAGGAACAATTCCATCATACATCAGTTTTGCGTAACTAAGTATAACCATTTACACAGCACAAGTAATACATTCTTACAAACTTAATACAATTTCCCCATTTTCGCAACATTTTTAACTGACGCTCCGTTCTAATTAGTCGTAACGGGATGATTTATAGCCTACTAGCGACTGCCCGCGACTTCGTCCGCTTGAACTTTGGTATTAGTCATAGCATGATGTTAGCCTTCCCCAATAAATGGATTATTCAACACAAAAATAATTTTTCAATTCGAACCAGCAGTTCCTGAAATTAACGCGTTCAGACAAACAAACAAACTCTTCAGCTTTATATATTAGTAGATTTTTATTTTGTTATATTTCTAAATTTGGCGAAAAAATGGTGTAAAATTTGAATCTTATGTACAAGTTTTTTTTGCAGAGCTTGGGAATAATAAATCCTTACGATTGAGCACCTTTCAACCTCTGATAGAGAATAAAACAAATAGTACAGACAGTGATTCTGAACGAAATTCGGACAGGGAAAGCTTTAGTGAATCTACACCCCAACGAAAAAGGGGTAGAAAACGTCGTGGTGGAGAAGAAAACTGGAAGAAAAATATTTTAAAACGTGCTAGAAACTCAGGACAGGCTTATATTATGAAAGGGCAAAAAATAAGACCAGCCAAAGAAGTGAAACCTGGGTGCTCCGAAAAATGCAAACTAAAGTGCTCTCAAAAATTTACGGAAGAAGAAAGAAAAGAAATATTTACGTCATTTTGGGCTTTAGGAGACTTAAACCTACAAAGGCAGTACATTTCCAACAGCATGAAGTTTGTCCAACCCCGATATCGCTACGCGCGTATAGGAGGTGTGAAAACACCAAGAAATTATAATAACGCATTCTACTTTAAAAGGGACGACAGACAAATTCGTGTGTGTAAAACTTTTTTTAAAAATACTTTGGACGTGAATGACAGAACAATTTTAACAGTAAGAAACAAAGAAATCGTTGTAGATGGTTCGGTAATAGTTGAGAATGATAAACGTGGAAAACACGGAAAACAAGTGGGCAGCAGAAAAACACACCATACAAGTTAAAATCGATACCTTGCGAATACACACGTGAATATGTTGTTTATATTAAAACAATGTAATGTGAAATAAATTGATGTATTTCACAGGTTTCTTATTTGTGCGGTTAGCAGGTATATTAGAAAAGCTGCTTCTTTCCTACTGCTTACTTGTTAATGTTATATTTTATACAAAGTAACTAATTTTAAACTACTTATCGGATTGGATTCACCGGTAATTGTTCTCCCCTCCGAACACATTTAAATAAATAAATAAATAATTAATAAATATCTTTGGACAATTCACACAACACCACCTGATTCCAAACTAAGCAGAGCTTGTACTATGGTAATCAGAAAGCTGATAAACATACTTATATGATTCTAAATACATATTTAAATAGATAAATTAACACCCAGACACAGAACAAATAGTCATGTTCATCACACAAATATTTGTCCTGGGTGGGAATCGAACCCACGACCTCACGCTTCACAGTCGGCTCATCGCCCACTACGCCACGGAGGCTGTAAAATATGTTCGAAAGCTACTCATATATGGTTTTATTTCACTACAAACGATCTGATCTTTCCTCTATTTTATAATACTAGCACCATATAACTAATAAGCCTTCTGGCTTGCTAATAAAAAACGGGTTGCACTCCCGATAGTGCCGGCAAAAGTGAAAACTTGATGAACATTAAAGATGTGCATTTTTGATATTTTGGAATGTTTAGGGAATAATTTCGCACGATTTGCTTTTATTATCAGTATTATTTTTCATCTAGTATTTTCAGTAGGTTTTCATTTAGTATTTTTATAAAGTACTCACTCCTTTTCTTTCGCTATTTCTTCGTCACATTTTTCATTAGTAGATGCACTTTGTTCAATGTCCATATTTTAAATACTTGATATAAACGGATTTTATAAGTATAGTACAGACAGACGAGCCATCATTAGCTGTCACCCCTCCGTCTTACGAATTTTCAATCAGGCCACGTGTCCTGACGCGAGTTTTACATTTTTTACCCATTCCAAAAAAAGTGCACAACGCCGCTAAGGAAGTTTTCACTTCAAAAAACTTCATCGAAAGACTACAAAATCGTAAGTATATCTCTCGTGTATAATAAAAATGACAAAATGACTGGAAAGCTAGTAAAGTAAGGCACATGAAAACCATAGATTTAGCATATACTTACGTAATGGAAACCGAATAAAATGCACAAAAAAACTTACAATGCTAAAATCGATAATTTTTATTTTAAAAAAAGCGTGGCAATTCTAATAATAATGATTGAATAGGGTCTCAAAGTTTTATTTGCTGTTTTTGGTACACGTATTTAGTTAGCGAGAAATTACATAGTTATCTTTAGTTATTTAACTATAGCTGTTAATGGTGCGTCCAAGAATCGTGAAAGAATAAGTGAGTATACTCGTATCATATTAAATACAAATAATGAGTAGGTATGTATTACATTAAAATTATTTTTCAACACCAACGTTTATCGACTTATTTATACTTATAGGTACCTACAGAAATTCATCATTTATACTTAATTTTTTCGACTGCTATAAGCTTATACTAGACATTAAAATTCAAGCTCATTTTTTCACTCTAATATTTTACTAACACCTATGTCCGTCATGCTTCGAAATTTTCTTGTTTTAGATAGAGATATTCGTTGAAGATTTTGAAGATCTACTTGCAGCGTTTGATCTGAAGAATCAGACAGTGTAA
This sequence comes from Pyrgus malvae, assembly GCA_911387765.1. Lineage (NCBI taxonomy): Eukaryota > Metazoa > Arthropoda > Insecta > Lepidoptera > Hesperiidae > Pyrgus > Pyrgus malvae. Next base: position 4,928,844 of record OU426956.1, on the reverse strand, counting down.
ATATACATTTCTATCACGAAACTAATAGGTATGTATGTAAGTATAAGAAAAAGCAAAGCGCGATATTGATACTGCAAAGTGCGAATTTTTATTTGTTTAGTGCAAAGCCTATATCTAATACCTTTAAACGAGTAATTCTTGCATATATGTACGTATATAATTTGAATCTCGGTAACTGTTCGAACTATTTTCATGATCGATCCAGCGAGTTAATATTTTTAGAAATTGACTTTTTATCTGTATTTTCATCGATAATCAACTTAAATATAACTCTTCCTGACATGTATTGGAGAATATACTAGTAATGTGGCGTAAAACGCTGTCAAACGTCATCCGCAGTTCAAGCCGTGTTCAAATTACTTCAAATAAATGCCAATGTCGATTTGAAAGATCTCTATGAAAAATTCATCCATCGAATAAAAGCTTCCTTTGTCAAATGGTTACGTAGTCTGACTGCGAAGGTATAGAACCGGGTTCAAATCTCAATGTAGCAGCGGTTGTTTTGTTTTTTGTGACATTTTTAATATTGGATGATATTTTCGAAGGCGTTATTAAGTACCAATAAGCCAATGAGTGTTTCTTCTTGTTTGAAATTAAACTAAGAATATCATTTGTTGAGCAAGGCTCGGTCGTCCGGGTACTTATATTTTAATTATGCAGGATTTTAAATATTATCATAAATAAACTTACGTATAGTAAAGTTATGCGTTATTTAGTAAAAGATGTGCCAAAAAGTACAAGTAGTAGTAAAAGTAGTGAAGTAGTAACAGTAGTCTCTTTTTGTGTGAAATCTGAATGTAAATAGTTTAGCAGTTAAAAAAATACAAAAACTGATGATAACACGTGTAACGTTTAGTGTGGCGTTAGGGACTGTCCCCAACTTTGGTGAATTTATTTTCTGTGGATGATAATGACTTAGAAAATAACAACACATTAACAATTTTTAAGGAAGCAAAATACGGTTACCTATATGATTTACGTCTGAAGTAGAAATTTATATCAAGCCCGGTATAAAATTTTAATAACAATTTAAGTTCAAGATGTCGGTGTGGCCCTTATTACCATAATTTACTATAATTATTTTCATAAAATCTTTAAATCAGTCTCGTTTTGAGATACAGGCGACATTTTAAAAGTCGAACTGCACTTTTGGTTTAAGAAATTCGATACGACCTAGGGATACCAACTTTTTTTCTATCAAATATAGTATTTTTGAAGTTATTGACATAAAAAATATAGTAGATGGCAAAAAAATGAAAAAAAAAATAGTACGTGGTTAAAATTGAACTTTATTTTTTAAATGAATATTTTTGGTACTCTGAGCCTTATTTAATTTTTATCACGTCCGATGACAGCTCGAGTGCTTGGGAGCTAGCGAAGCTCGGGAGCAAGCGAAAATATAGTAGTTTCGCCTACTATATATATTTTTTAGAAATATAGTATTTGATCCCTTAAAATAGTAGGATACTATATTATATAGTAGGGTTGGCAACCCTAACACGACCTGTAAAGTTAACGTCTCTATCGCATCTGAGCGTTGACTTTTTTTTAAGTCTTTCAATCTGAACTACTCCTGATTCTCTTATTAATTAAAAATATAAAACGATTATAATCCTTTGCGTAAATATATTTTGTATGCTCTCCATTTATCGCGATTGTCAAACCAACCAAGATACCTATAAATATCAAATTTGATATTTTTATCTATAAAGACTTTTTTCCGGGCTTAGAAAGTATATCTTTCCTTACGATGATTGCTATTTTAACAGCACTAAATACAATCAAGGCTTAAAAGTGGTGTAGACTCTTTTATTTGATTTTCGCCTGCATCCCAAAATCATACTATTCTTTTCTGTTCTTAACGTGCGTCATGTGCGCATGGGAGGTGTGTAACCAACAAGTTCACGCGATGGTTTTTAAAAACGCAACACCAATTCTGCACGTTGTAACAGATTTCACTAATCTCCATCCAGGACTAAAAAAGCTGGGTGCTATACTTTGGTAAAAATATATTCTTGTAGGTATTTATACTTTATTATTTTTATAATATAAAGCTGAAGAGTTTGTTTGAACGCGCTAATCTTGGGAACTACTGGTTAGAATTAAAAAAATATTTTTGTGTTGAATAGTCCCTTTATTGAGGAAGGCTATAGAGGCAAAAAATTAAAATCCACGCGAGCGAAGTCGCGGGCGGCCGCTAGTGTATAAGTACTTGGTGTTAGGGTGTACTTGGAAAAAATTCATATTATTGTGTGTATATATGATTGACTTGTAGATATGTGTATTAAGTATTGTGTATAGATTGCAGAGCGATGGATTAAACAACTTTGAGCTTATTTAGCGATTGTGTATGTCATATAGGAAAAATATGTTTATATAATTAGATATTCGATAAATAATAATGATTTCATACATTCTATCCTTTTGAACCTATAAATCTTAAAAAACGCGGTTAAAAAAAATGGTGACGATATAAATAAATGTTTTATGTTTATATATTTATGTCTTATTATTTCTCACGATATTACTATATGAGTTTCCCACAACAACATTTATTGACATATTTTTGTCTACAGCAGAAGGAGGAAACATTTAATAAAATATTCTGAAAGTTAAATTTTGATAATTCAATCTTCATTACAAATTGATACCTTCACGCGTTCCTGGCAGACAAAGGGAAAACGATTTGATCCCATAAAGTTTTATTTCTTTTGAATAAAAAAAATATATATGCATATTTTTAAATTATTGGTGACTTTTATAGCGACACGAGTAGCGCTGCTCTCATGTATGTACTGTCATTATTTAACTAACAATTTTCTAAGAAATTATTCTTAGTCTAAGCCTAAGCATGTAAAATTTTATTCTGTGCGATTCTTGCGCCCCCAATTCACGCTCTAATAAAGCGAAGGTCATAGATAAGCAAACGTCCTTGCGGTTCAAAGATCACGCACTAATCTATTTAGAATGTTTACACACGTAATCGAGTCTACTTTTGGTTTTTTAACAGTTTGAGATGTTTTCAATTCAACTTTGATACATTACATCATGGTTTCTAAGAGGCGATCAGAACAAGATACCAGAGATTAAAAGAATGCTGTTAGGATTTATAAATAAAGCATTCTTTATTAAAATAATAGCTTAAGCGTGGCGATCAATAATAATTCCCGGTAAATATTTCATGTCCATCGTAGCAATATTACAAATAAAACCCCCGAAATTTGGAATAGTCCAGGAATGTTACCAACTCTATTTTTACACTAAGGAGATTTTTTACAAGTATCATTGTCATGCGATCAAACTAAGAATAGGAAGTAGGTATTTAAATAATTTTTATTCACATTAAAAATACATAATATAGGAACCTAAAATATTTTCTTTTATAACAGCGACTTTGACGTCACAAAATGGCTGAAAGTCAATGCTATTTTTAATTTTATCGCATAGTATTTCTATGAGTCAAACAGAACATACTAATGAGGTCCACTAAATATGAGTATGCCCATTCTACCGAACACAACGAACCTTTTACCTTCGGTACACTCGTTTCAGTGTGTTCTAATCTTAGAACTTGATTATCATAGTTACGTCACAGATAACATTCAAGGGTACAAAGTCCGATGGTGTTTCCTTATCACTGCGATAGCTTACACGTTTCAAGATGTTAGATAAGAATCAACGTCACTGATATTATTATGAGTGTGTACTGATTTTTTTCAGTTTAACCATGTATTCTGTGAACTATGAGCCATAATCATACGAGTAAAAAACAAATGTCTAGAAAACGTGAATCGGATTTTTTATTGGCATGCAGTGGCTTCGGGTTAGCCCAGGGCACCTGCAACCTATGTAGATTGCTTGTACCCGTAGCAAGACACACAGATCACCATCCAATGCAATAGCCCTGAAAAAGGCCAGGATTTTACTCACAGTGATCTGTTTTGCTTCATCCGACAGCCTCTCAAGATGAATGATTTTTTTATGATTAAAGTGCACCACAATTTAAAAAGAAGTTACGTGCTGTCTTGCTCCCTTTCCTACAGTAATTGCAGGAGTCGGTTGATGTAAGTCCTACAAGCGACATAATAATATGCCTACCGAGAATACAATGAATTAGCCAAGACTGTGGCGAGAGTCTCTACTATACACCCTGCCTCATTTTGCATCCATCAGTATACCACACTACACTTTGGTATTCGGAAAGTAAGGGAAAGCCAGGTTCCATTGCTGCTGGAGCGTATTCTAAGCACACTAGAATTTGCCTGAGCTCTATTCTAAGTATAGTATGTAGTGGAGGCATGTCCAACAGAGCGTACAGAGCTCCTGGGCATGAAGCCATGGCTCTTGTTGGAAAAACGCAAACTGTTCTCTGTATTGCATTCAACCTATCTACAGCAATGAGGTACTACTTACTCTAGTAATATAGTTCAATGATCGACAGTCGACTTTTTGTAGTTTGAACACAACGCCTCACACACATAGGACCCATACAGTCCTTATGATGGTGGTTTTTTGTATTATTGATACATATGCGCATTGTGCTCAGCTTGTTGCTATGGCAACTGACAGCCAACAAGTCAGTAATAAACCAGTTATGTGAATTAATGGTGGTTTTATTACGCAAATATTACTTATATAAAATAAGACACTTCATTGGCGACGAGGAGACTCTTATCCACGAGTGAAAAGATGTCATTTGTAGGTAATTTATTAAATTTCGACCACAAAAGCAATGAGTGGATGATATTTAGCGGAAAGTTGACGCAGTTCCTAAAGATAAACGACGTAAAGGAAGATGAAAAAAAGTGTGGTATACTACTAACCCATATCACAGATGAGACCTATCGGTTAGTACGGAACTTAGCGTATCCGAAAACATTGGACTCACTCACCTACACAGAGCTAGTTAAATTACTCGATGACCATTTCAAACCAAAAAAATGCTCGTTTGTAGACAAGGCAAAGTTTTTTGGAGCAAATAGGAGTCCAGACGAATCATTAGGAGACTGGGCTGCGCGATTACGAGGTCTTGCGAGCTATTGCGACTTCGGCAACGCCCTGGAAACGATTTTAACAGATCGTTTTGTCCTTGGTCTCGGCTCCGGCCCAGAGCGTGACAAATTGTTTGAGCAGAACCCGTCGACACTCACACTAACGAAAGCGTTAGAAATAGCGGAACAGGCGGCAGGAGCTAGACAGGCAAAGGTGGTGATGGAAAAAAGTGCCGCCGGATTTTTCAAAGAGGAGCCTGTATATCGGGTGAAGTTTCATCCGGGGCGAGGTAACGCCTCGGGCGACGACAGCGTCTCCGGTCCGTCGCGCTGTGACGCAGGGCGGTGCTCGGTGTGCGGCTTAAAGAATCATGTTGGTGATAAGTGCCGCTACAAAAGTTACAAGTGTCAAAGATGTGGTGAAAGGGGCCATTTAAAGAAAATGTGTGGTAATAAAAAGAAGTATTTTGTAAACAATATGCAAACCGATCACGGACATGAAGATAAAAGTCACGAAGTAAAGGACTGCTTGGAATGTTATAACTTCAATCTGAGGTACGTGGGTGACAAACCCATCAAAATAGATTTGATTTTAGACGGTCAAAATATTACTATGGAGTTAGATACCGGTTCAGGCAGTAGTGTGATTTCGGAGAAATTGTATTTAGATAAGTTTTCTAAGTATCCGTTGAATAAAAGCGATATTAAAATGTGTATACATGTACGACGGACACAAAATTTCCCCACTGGGTTATTTCCGAATTGAAGCTGAATATAATGATATGAAAAGTAATATTAAATTATTTGTAATCAAAAATGGAGGACCACCCTTGTTAGGTAGAGATTTTATGTCCGCTTTTAAATTAATTATTACCACAAATTTAATGTCCATATCAAGTAATTATACCATAGAAGTACATGATTTGTATCAAAAGTTTCCTGATCTGTGGCGAGATGAATTAGGAGCATTTAATAAGTTTAAGGTTAGCCTACTATTGAAAGAAAATTCCATTCCAAAATTTTTTAAACCACGAACTGTACCCTTTGCCCTCAGAGAAAAAATCGAACAAGAACTGAATCGTTTGGTAGGATTAGGTATTTTGATACCTGTCAGTCATTCGAATTATGCAACTCCTATTGTACCCGTTCTGAAAGAAAACGGCACGGTTAAAATAGCGGGTGATTACTCTGTCACTTTAAATAAATATCTGCTAATCGAAAAATATCCATTGCCTCGCATCGAGGAAGTTTTTGCTAAAATCGGAGGGGGCGAGTGTTACAGCAAAATTGATTTGAAAAATGCATACAATCAATTCGTCTTAGATGAGCCGTCGCAGCTACTGACAACCATAAATACTCACAAAGGTATGTACAAATATACAAGACTTGTTTATGGTTTAGCGAATGGTCCTGCTATATTCCAAAGGGCTATGGAGACACTTTTGGCGGGCATAGATGGTGTAAGCGTCTGGCTCGACGATATTTGCGTAACCGGTCCCGATAAGGAGTCACATATTAAAAGATTGTACGAAGTGTTAAGAAGATTGTGCGATGCTGGGTTACGTCTTCAAAATGATAAGTGTGTTTTTTTTAAGGAGAGCGTAAAATATTTGGGTTACGTTATTGACAAAAATGGTCTTAGAACATGTCCAGAAAAAGTGAAAGCAATAATTAAAGCGCCGGAGCCTAATAACGTAACCGACGTGAAGAGGTTTTTAGGGATGGTAAATTACTATAGGAATTTTATTCCCAACGCATCTTCCCTACTGAGCCCTTTGCATGATCTACTGCGTTCCGACGCTCAGTGGGAGTGGGGACCGCGCCAGCGGCGCAGCGTGGCAGCCGTGCTGCGCGAGCTGACCTCCGAGCGCGTGCTAGCTCACTACGAGCCGAGCGCGCAGCTGGTGCTGGCCGTGGACGCGGGGCCCGCTGGGCTCGGAGCAGTGCTGTCGGTGCGCACCGGGGACGGCACAGAACGTCCTCTCGCTTACGCCTCACGGTCGCTCAATAAAAGCGAACGTAATTATAGTCAAATTCATAAAGAAGCTACGGCTATTATATTTGGTGTCAAACGGTTTCATCAGTACCTATATGGTCGGAAAGACCCTTTTGTACTAAAAACAGACCACAGGCCGCTAGTTTCTATTTTTGACAGCAAGACAGGTATTCCGGTAACCACGGCTCTGAGGCTACAGAGGTATGCAATAATTTTGGCTGCGTACAACTATGTAGTAAAATATGTCTCCAGCAGTAACAATGTGGTGGCTGACTACCTGTCCCGCACGCCGCTAGATTGTTCGACCGAATCAGAATATACTGACGGTGGCATAGATACGTATTATACACTTAAATTTATGAATGAGGCGTCCCCGGCGACTACAAGTCGCGATATCGCGCAGATGACGGAACGCGATGCTGTGTTGTCGATAGTGGCCAAATACATTAAAATAGGTTGGCCTCGCAAAATAGGATGTAAATCAATCTTACCATATTTTCAATGCAATTCGGACTTACAATTTGAAAACGGTTGCATTTTTAGGGGGCACCGAGTTGTAATTCCAACGGCGCTAAGGAAAAATATGCTACGCGAGTTGCACGATAGTCACTTAGGTGTCATTAAATGTAAGAGTAACGCGCGCAGTAGGATGTGGTGGCCGGGCATCGACGGCGACATCGAGCGCTGGGTGGGGTCGTGCGAGACGTGCGCCAGCGTGCGCGCCGCGCCGCCCCGTGCGCCGCCCTCGCCCTGGCCCGCCGCGAGCGCTCCCTGGCAGCGCGTGCACATCGATTACATGACTGTGGGGGAAAGGGTGTACCTCGTAGTGGTGGATTCCTTTACCAAGTGGTTAGAATGTCTTCACATGAATAATGGCACATCGTCTAGAGCCCTGATCACGAAACTGAAAAATATTTTTTCTATTTTTGGTATACCGAATACCCTGGTTTCTGACAACGATGTGAAAATCAATTCACTTGAATTTAAAAGCTTTTGTTCCTCTAATGGCATTAAGTACATGACTTCACCTATTTATCACCCACCTAGCAACGGCCAAGCCGAAAACTCGGTGAGGAATTGTAAGAAAATGCTCCGATGTATATTGAAAGATAATAATATTCCATTGTATGAAATTAATGAAAGATTATTGGGTTATTTATTCAACTATAGAACTACCGCGCATTGTACCACCGGGGTTTCACCAGCTAAATTAATGTTTGGGAGAAATCTTAGATCACGACTTGACTTAGTTTTACCTTCAGCTAAAACTACAGTAGATGTACCGTATGTACCTAGGACGAGGTTTTTTGAGATCGGAGACAAAGTTTGGGCCCGCTGGTACAACGCACGAAAAGAATCGTGGCAGCTAGGTGTAATTAAGGAAAAAGTAGGTAATAAAATGTATAAAATATTGTTCTTAGAAAACAATAGTTTAGGTGTAAGACATGTGGACCAAATAATTAAATACAAGGGCAATGTTGATTATTCTCAGGCAACGAGTGATACCACTATCGAAAGTTCTTCAAATGAGACCTTAACGCCACCAATAGCAGTCGATATAGCAAGGGATGCGGATATGTGCGAGACGCAACCTATTGTTCCATCTGTACTAGCAAGGGATGCGGATATGTGCGAGACGCAACCCATTGTTCCATCTGTACCAGAGGAGAGTACAATTGTTAATGACAGTAGGGAGAGCGGTGAGGCTGAGGTTAGTGGAGAGGGAAGTGCTAAAGTGGTAGAAACTCCGAGTGCCGAGAACCAACATACTCAGAGTGAAGGCACTGCCGCCGCTCCACCGACGCTAGTCGAGACGCCCACTAGAGTACGCAAGATGCGACCGAGGAAACTAGTGGACTATAAAAAATTCTTTTGATAATTCATATTTATAACTAAGATAATTATTGTTATTAGCATGTTTAGTGTATTGTTTGTTTTTATATCGCTTTACCTTTTCTTCAGGTGTCTCAAATTAAGTCCGGAGGAGTGATACATATGCGCATTGTGCTCAGCTTGTTGCTATGGCAACTGACAGCCAACAAGTCAGTAATAAACCAGTTATGTGAATTAATGGTGGTTTTATTACGCAAATATTACTTATATAAAATAAGACACTTCAATTATACAGTGTATTTGTATTGTTATCTCTAATAGTATCTAGGACAGAAACCGTGAAATGTTTCATTGAGAGGTTTTTAAGGTTTTTAAAATTTAATTAACAATTGTTGTTTGATATGCAGGTGCGAACTTTGGTAGCTTTATCGAAATGCATCAAGGATCGAAACTTCTGTGTTACGAGGGGCACACTTTTTGGCGTACCAACCACAACGGACAGTTTGACCGCTGGTACTGCTCATCCAGAACATCTACCGGGTGTAAGGTCGTCCTCAAATGTCACGACGTTGAGGTTTTACACAAGAAATTCGAGCACAACCATTCGGAACCGGTTTTGTTGCAAGATTCCCGGGGCAGGTACATTAAAAAGCCTTCACACGGTCGGATCCAACCACCAACCATCGGATCCTTGGTCGGGTTGATGTAAAAATGGACAGTGTAGAAATCGGTTGACCCGACCGATTTTGGTTGATCCCAACCTTGGTCGCGAGCGCATCCCTCACGGTCGTGACTCACGACAGGCTCCATCCGCAGTCGGACCCGACCTTTTGGAACGTTGTCGGCCGACGCGAGCGCTCAGTGTGTTCTTGTCAGTTGATTTTGATTTCAATTAGTAATTCATTTAAAGTGTCTTGATCTATTCTTAGGAAATTTCGAAAGTCTTCGGAATCAAGAATTCTTAAAATATTAAGGTTTAGGTAAGTAATCCACTCTTTGAGCCACTTTTTTATACATTTTCTTTTTTTCTCTGTTTTTCTCCTTCACTCAAGAATAAAAAAGTTATTTCCAAACCGACCTTCTGTTGTTTTGAAAGGTGAAGAGCCGTAGCCGGATACGTTTTTACGCTTTGAATACCTGGAAAAACTGACCGTGTAGGACGAATACAAAAATTGGTAGGCCCGACCAAGGACACGTTGGTCGGCGGTTGGTCCCGACCGCGTAGAAGGGCTTTTAGGAATCAGTGATGTTTTAAATAAATTTTATGTTAGCCTATGAAGGAACAAGTGACGCCATCTATTAGTGACGTTGGTGGTGGAAATCAAAAAGACCATTTAGATTTCTTTTTTTTTCGAATTGAACTCGAGTATTTTTTTCAAAACATTTTTTACTGTAAATATTTTTATAAACAGTAAACAATGTGCAAGTTCTCACTATATTTTGTTGATATTTCTTTTCTAATAAAAAATTAACATACTTTATACTGTTTTAATATACTCTATTGCATCTATACATATAATCTTATACATACAAAAGAGGATGTTTGTATATATGACATCGCAAAACTCAGAAACTAGTCGACTGATTATTATGAAAATTGGTATGTATATGTATTTTTTCACGGAGAAGGTTTATATGCTATCCATTATTATTATTATTTAATATTTAAACGCGATACGGAGTTCGCGGGGTCAGCTAGTTATTAATAAGTTAAAACAAATTTAAGGAATATCTTGTTAGACCAAAAAGAAAATGACTTAAAAATGAGTTTCTATTTTTGGAGTTCTTTCAGAGCACAAAGACCAGGTACTACTTTTAAGATAAAACTGATTTAGAAGTCAATTTAAATGCATCTTTATGTGTTATTATGGCGTTATTTTAGTCAATAATAATTTGTCTATGAAAATTGTTTGATAAATTAATGAAAAAAAATTCTTGAATCACTTGTTGGCAAATTTCATTTTCGTAATGTAATGCGTGTAAAAAATATAAAATGAAAGTTTTCCCATAAAATACCTAAACGTTACGCATACCTACAGGTTGGTTATCTCTGTGACCACTAGTGGGACATTAAAAAGGGTCGAATGAAACGGATAAGTAGTTACTTAATTAGTTAGTTAATTGTAGCCAACAGATGAGGAAGAAAGATCTCTGCAAAAGGAGCACAGGCACATGAGCAGATAAACTGAATCTACTGAGATACAGGCCCGGTGGACTGATGATCATAAGACAGTGGAAAGCCGCTAAATTCTGAGGGCGCAGGACCGGTTGGAGTGGCGAACGTTAGGTGAGGAATGTCCAGCAGTGGACTATGAAAGACTGATGGATGGACGGAATTGTAGTCAGTTAAGTTAACAACGCTCAAAAAAACTTTCCATTCCAGGACGGTATATAACCACGAGTCAAGGTACGACACTTGGAATACGAAGGCTTTACCTTCTGGATGAGAAACAATCCGTCTTCTGGTGCTTTGGGCACCAGATGGCCACCTATTAGTGGGCATAGATATTTATTTTATTTTATTTTATTTTAATGGACTAGCAGACGAGCATGCAGGCCACGTGGAGTTAAGTGGTCGCTGCAGCCCATCTACATACAACCTCAAGTAAGCATAAGTAAGTCTTGTCTGAGGTAGCATGCAGTTGCGCTGCTACTTCGGAGGCTGGTGGTCGCCTCATGTAAATGTGGCCGGCAATTGCACATTTCCACCGAAACACAATAGAATTGGTTCACGGCAGAAGTGGGTGCAGCGGTGGTACTTCCCCGGGCGAACGATAATACTTCTACCACCTACGTATATATGTATGTATGACTAACTTTTAAAAAGGGTTGAACGAAGCAAATAGTTACAAAAACTGTCATCTAATAATTGTAATCAGTTTACTTTCCATTCCAGGACGGTACATAACTACGATTCTCGGTACAACGCTTTTGGAGTACGAAGGCTTTACCTTCTGGAGGAGAAACAATCCCAAGTCTAATGGTACCCAAAGCTGGTGCTGTTCTTCCTATTCCGGACAGAATTGCAAAGTAGTTCTTAAGTGTTTGGACAACAAAGTTATAGACAAGAAGTTTGAGCATATTCATCCTAAACCCGTGATGGTTCCAGATGGCCGAGGAAGGTATTATAAGGAGTGCAGAAGAAGAAAATGATAACAATAAAAATAACACTTCATAATCTTAGTTTCATAGTAGGATACGTATCCTGGGCCGTGGGTGCCATAGACACATAAGAGAAACATCCAGACCAGGAGAAGATTTATAAATTCATCATTTAGATATCAAATTCTCTTCAAATCACTAATTAATAAATAATTTTCTACTCAAAAAGAAAGTGTTGCAATTATAAAAATGTAATATGTTTATAATTTTTTATTTTATTTACTGACATGAAATTGATAAAGAACAGAACAGAATGCTTTTAGAATATTACATATTTGATCTCACAATGTCTTTTACGTGACGCCCTAGAACGGGCCCATCTTTGGGAGAGCAGATCTCATCTGCACCTTCCGATGCTTACAGCGGCGTGCGGCCACACACACACCGCCGTCCTTCCCGGGGCTGCTGGCTGGACGGGTCGAGCTCCCACTCTCACCGCCCGCAGCCCCGGAAGCCACCTTTTAGTCGCCTCTTACGATCAGGCAGGGGATACCGTAGCTCTATTCTTAATCCCGACGCTACAGGGACTAGATCTCACAATGTCTATGGATGTGATTACCGTTATCACATTAGGATAATTATACAACCATGATGTGATGTACCTATATCCTGATATACATCACATCATGGTTTAACACTAGTAGGCACATAGGTAATAAGCAAAGGAAAACATAATATAAAACAAAAACCGTAATAGAATTAAAGACAAACAAAATATGTCTCAATAAAAAAAGATAGTAGCTGTTGTATTGTAAGTAAGAAAGTTTTTTTATTTTATTTGAATGGAGTAGCAGATGAGCATGCAGGCCACGGGGTGTTAAGTGGTCGCTGCAGCCCATGGACATCTACATACAACCTCAAGCAAGCATAGGTAAGTCTTGTCTGAGGTCGTATGCAGTTGCGCCGCTACTCCGGAGGCTGGTGGTCGCCTCATGTAAATGTGGCCGGCAACAGCACCTTTCCACCGAAACGCAATAGAATTGGTTCACGGCAGAAGTGGGTGCAGCGGTGGTACTTCCCCGGGCGAACGATAATACATAGTTCTACCACCTACATTGCAAGTAAAAGATAGTAAATCAATTTTAATGTTATAAGTACATAGATACATATTTCTCTTACACTACATCAAAAAACATCTAAATAAAATAATATTATAATCGAGTGTAGAAAGAAGATAGTGAATAAAATTGGCTGTATTTTAAATGTTTCTAACATAACATTTAGTTTTCTTGTCATTACAGTACCTAGGCTTTATGATAGGCATGATGACAGATTTTTAAATACCTTTCCTTATTGTAGGTACACGTCTCCTAGTATTGAAAAAAAGTTTATTTCAGCAATAAATTTAAGTTTTTACGTAAATTAATGTATTTTCTGCTATGTAATTTGAATTAAGCGCGAAAACGCTCGTAGGTGTCATGGCGTCGGCGTGCTCGCCAAACTTCAAGCAACACGATGACATTTACTGAGACGTGACGTCATTCCTTTTGATTGGCGTTTCAGATAACATGACCAATTGCTGTATTTAATACTTTTATTTTATTGAAAATCTTATTAATCTTAATGTTTATATTAGAACGGGATTATAATTTAAGAACTTTTTTAGCATAAGTATATTTTTCTGTAAAACCATTTATTCTCTGATTCTTTAATAATGTCATCATGCCTATTATTTGTAAATTTTATAATTTTCAATCACTACTTTCATATGCATCTAATATAATAATAATATAATATATACTCTTATATAAATAATAATATGTATGATGAAGGATTCCTTGCAGTAAAAGGAGTAATTATTGAAATGTCCAGTGGCCCCACACTCTTCTGGTACAATGGCTTCACGTTCGCGAAGTCGAGGGTGATAGCCGCCCGGCAGGCCGTCAGATGGTACTGTTCATCCAGGACCTGGCACGACTGTAAAGCGTCCATCGAGAGCAAAGACACCACCGTCATCTTTACCATGAACGAGCACAACCACGACCCTCCGCGATTGGTGGGCGATGATCAAGGCAAATACTCCAAAGCAGGGAGTGAATTAAATATCTTATCGTCTTCTGCTCCTATGGCCAATTGCTGTATTTAATACTTTTATTTTATTGAAAATCTTATTAATCTTAATGTTTATATTAAAACGGGTTTATAATTTAAGAACTTTTTTAGCATATATTTTTCTGTAAAACCATTTATTCTCTGATTCTTTAATAATGTCATCAAGCCTATTATTTGTAAATTTTATAATTTTGAATCACTACTTTCATATGCATCTAATATAATAATAATATAATAAATACTCTTATATAAATAATATGTATAATGAAGGATTCCTTGCAGTAAAAGGAGTAATTATTGAAATGTCCAGTGGCCCCACACTCTTCTGGTACAATGGCTTCACGTTCGCGAAGTCGAGGGTGATAGCCGCCCGGCAGGCCGTCAGATGGTACTGTTCATCCAGGACCTGGCACGACTGTAAAGCGTCCATCGAGAGCAAGGGCACCACCGTCATCTTTACCATGAACGAGCACAACCACGACCCACCGCGATTGGTGGTCGATGATCAAGGCAAATACTCCAAAGTCAGGGAGTGAATTAAATATCTTATCGTCTTCTGCGGCTTTCACTTCTTCTGAGGGTGTGTTGTCTGCAGTCTTTCATGCACGTTTATAATGTTCAGGAATATTTTATTTAAAAACTTGCAAGATTTAGGATAGTAAATCAGCTTATATAATCTGACAAGAGTTTCTTCTAAAGGATCTGGATCCTATGTAAAGATTTGACTCACCAGTACATTTTCTATAATGATGACGGTTAAACGAAATCAATGATGGTCGATGAGGGGATGGAGGATAAGAGGAAGATGAATGCAAGAAGTAACACGTAAATATTATTTGAGATTTAACATGCGTGAACTCGAATGAGTTTGAGCCCTCCTGAATCCATTCCTGGGTGTGAGGCCCCATGTACCGTGAGGCTTTAGGCGAAGGCCAACGTTACTGAAACCTTATGTCGCGCGCCGACCATGTCGATAAAGAAGGCAAAAAGGCCCTGACTTAATAACTGTATAGTTACGAGTAGGTAATACATAAGTAATAAAGTTTAATAAAGGTATTGAAAAAGATCTCCACTGGTGGTATAACTTACTGTTTTTAATCTTAGGTTAGGATTATAATTTAGCAACTCATAATATCTGCTTTTCAGAAATTCAAGAAAAGCTTTTAACATCTATTACAAATATCGAGGATAAGAAATTACCTAAGGATCAAAGAAAAATGTGTCATATATGCCGTTACAGCCGTCGAAATAGAAAGACCATTTACTTATGTTATACGTGTACGAAACCTGTATGTTTGACTTGTTCAACTAAATTATGTAAATTTTGCACAATACTTAGGTTAAAATAACCATTTATATAGAATTATTTTTTATAAATAAATTGATTTTATTGTAACTTTTTTCCTATTTGCAGTATATTTCATTTCACAGTTCACAAAAGGTACTTATGAATTGCATACTATCTATGTGTGTGTATATTCTACCGTTTTCAAGATACGTATAAAATTAACGTTGAAATTAAATTTAAACTAATGAAAAATTAAATTATAAAAGCAAAACCACGTGTCCCATATCTTTACTATTCAAAAATGTTTATTTCTAACAAACAGCATTATAAAATATTTTAAGTAATTGGAAATTGGATTCAAAGGTTTTTAACAATTGTCACTGGCAACACGAGCAGATTGAACGACGCCATTACGTAAAGAAAAAAGTTACACGTCAAACCTATCATATGTGTCACTGTCTGACATCTGTCGGATTCTGTCGTGAGTGTGACATAAATCTTTGGCTATGTTGTTGCAATTTTGTTTCTTTTGAATATCTTACTTTATTTCCTGTATATTAACCTATCTTAACTCTTGGCCCGCCCGTGTCAACGCTCATGCGTCATGGGCGAGACGTCTACTACGCCCGTGTCGACTCCCACTCGACATGGGGCAATTTAGCGGGCGCTAGATTGCCAGTCGTTTAATTTAGCTAATACTTCTGTCCCTGTTTGTTTAAGGTCTATTTGTATAAATCTATCCTGCTTCTGCTTAAAATTATCTATCCAATGAAACCAATACATTACTCTGTGCCATGACAAAAATCAGAGAAAAAAAAAGTTAAAGTAGTCTGTCTTGCGCAATCTGTGACTGCGCATTACGGGTGTGACAGTGCTATTAAATTAAAACATTAAAAATAGTTTGAGTGGTGGTGTTTACCTAGTGTTTTGTTATTTATAAGGTAAGTTATCTACTAATACATAGAAATAAAGGTTAAACCCGAATATAAATAAAAACCCCGAATAAAAAAACCCGATACATTTTGTGGTAAACGTGGCCATTTGCTTTGCACGCTTGCAATTTTTTATTTTTCTCAGTAATGGTAAATGCTATTGCTATGATTTCTGTTTATTTTGTGAGAATATTAGTCTACTTATGTTGTATTACTTTAATTGTAGGCCTAACTGTGGTATTTGTGCATCTGTGATATGTTAAGTTTAACTAGAATTACGGCTCGCGCCGCCTAATTGTTGTACAAAGTTAAAGGGCTGTAAATGAATTATTTTGTATGGGCAGGTGTATGGTTTTATTTTTTATCCAAATCTATATAATTTAAACATTGTAATTTAAAATAAAACACCCTATGTCATCGCTTTAATTTTTTAGATATTATCGTTTAAACACAAGTCGTGCTCGAAAACGCGCTATCTCTGTGTTTAGCGTATCATTATTCTACACCGTAGTTGAATACTAAGAAACAAAACACTTAAATAAACAGCTTCATTCATACTCAACTTAGAAAATATAACACTTGATAGTTACAATAACAACTTGAGATACAATGAATGGTTTTGTGAAACCCGAGCCGCGGGGCGCGGGGCGGCGGCAATTATAAAAAACGGCCGGGCGGAGAACATAACATAAAAAAAAAAACGGGCGCGCCAACGGTTAAAATAAGTTTAAAATATTAATTTTACATTAGAATATTTCTATACTACCATTCATTGAGTGGCTTTAAATGTAGGCCGTGAATGATATAATTAAAACAGTGTTGTGTTCATGTTGTTTTGATTCTGTTCTTGTTGAATTATTTTAAATACTTGAAAAAGAGGAGTAATCTGATATTGGTATTTCAGGTGACGAGTTAGTTCAGTGCGTTCCTACGAAAAAAGGTCACCAGATACTGTACAAAGGTTACACGTATGTGTTCAAAAGCAGACTTCAGTGTGGCGCGGAACAGTGGTGTTGTTCCTACAGACAAAAAACTGGTTGCATTTCTCTTATCAACATGCAAACGTTTGGCGTTGAGGTTGTGAGGGACTTCCACAATCATAAAAAACCTATGTTCTCAGATTAGATTAGGGCTGGCAAACACTTCTTTCATTAGGAAGGCATTCTGTACTAAATTTCTTAATAATTAAATGTCAA
Organism: Pyrgus malvae; assembly: GCA_911387765.1. Lineage (NCBI taxonomy): Eukaryota > Metazoa > Arthropoda > Insecta > Lepidoptera > Hesperiidae > Pyrgus > Pyrgus malvae. Next base: position 4,911,394 of record OU426956.1, on the reverse strand, counting down.
CAAGATATAGTTTGGAATATTCTATATAGGTTGGAAAGTAACAATAATAACATTTTCAAACATTTTTTCTTTTCTGTTACTATTAACATCTTCACATAATGTATATTACATATTATATTGTCTGATTTTCTCTGAACAAATGTGATTTACCCTATTTTGAAGGATATAGTGTCTAAAGAGAAAAAAATGTACAAATTTTAATTATAAAGTTTTCATCAGTATTATTTTAGTTCATTTAAAAATAAAGTATTATTTTTAGTAAATTATTTGTTGTACTGGCTACAGTTTGCAAGATTTGTGATTTTATGGTTAATATTAATATAAAATAGTTTTTAGTACTTGTGTAAAATACTACTGTATAATGCAATGCAATTTTTTAAATTAGCAATTTTTTTATGTACATGATACAATTTTGTTTAATTTTAACACCTTAAACAGTAAAATAATATGCAAAGTCACTAATATATTTGTTTTATTTATAACTGAATGAGTGTTTAATAAAAAATATTATGAAGCTATCTTATATTTTCATTTTGTGTTGTAATGTAGAGGTAAGAAAAGTTAAAATACTAAAATAATTAATTAGGCTTTGTAAGTATAACTTAGAATTGTAAAATTGAAGTTTTCTGTAATAAGGAAAATTTCCACTCTATAATGATGTATATTTAATTTCAGAACTGCCAGACTGGGTACAAATTTACTTTATAAAGAATACGGAAACTGAATACAAGTGTAATCTATGTGAAACTATTGTTATCACTGATGAAAAATGCATGGATCTCCTCAAACACATATCAACAAGCCACAATGAGATCCAAGAACTTCACAAGGAAAACCCAGATGGAACTATTGGATTCCAGATAGAATTCCTCCAGTTGAATGTGATGAAAGATGCAGAAACCAAATCTGATGATGTGATATTGTCTGATGTTTGTGCTCCGCTTAAGGTCAAAGCTGCAGAATCAGATGACAAAGATGATAAAATGGCTGAGATGCATTATGTATTAGTACCAAAAAAGAAGAAACTAAGAAGGGCTTTTGGTAAGTTAAGTTCATTTTGATACATTTTAGGATTTAATGGTTTATATTACATGGTACACTATTTCAAATTTAAATTTTCTATTCTTCAATACTTCTTCTATACAAAATAGTACCATGGCTAGCTTTAAACAGATATTATCAAATGTTCAATTTAACTTTCGGTACATTATTGGAGTTGATGGTTAACTTAACAAAAGGATTTCTCTGGTGATAAAAAAACATACTGTTAGCTTTAGAGCCTGTTTCAGAGCCTCCAACATAGTTTTCACTGTGTTAAAGGCTCTGTATTGTATTTCAAAAGTTAACATAATACATATTATACATTCAACATGCCTCCAAGCTGTTCCTGTTCCTGCAAGCTTGCTCCTGCCTTAAAGCACCTTATCATCTGTATCTATATAATATTGATAGCTCATACTAGTAGGTATCCAACTAGTATGAGCTACGAGTATCAAGGAGTACTCTGACCAGCCTTTCCCTTTTCTAGGCAAATTATCATGGCAGAAAAACCAAGACCACGTAAAATAGTTGTAATAGGCAGCAATTTATGTGGGGGTAGAATAGGATATATAATCAGTGCTGGATTTACCAATAGGCTGAGTAGACTAGAGTCTAGGGCTGCAGATTTTGGGTCAAAGTCCCAATTTTTTTTGGTTATTACATATTACACAATTAGAAGACAACTGACTACAAAAGATTATTTCAATATGTCAATATTTCAATAGTCTATGGATAGGTTGATATTATGTAGTTTTCTTTTGTAAATATGTGCCTTTGTAGGGACGGAAAGAAACAGGGTCAAAATGGGTAATTGAATATTTGCAGTTCTCCCCATGCCCCAAATTATAAAAAAAAAATGTCTAAAGGAGCACAAAGGCTACTTCATTGATGGGTGTTGATACAGTAAATGATCTAAGCTTACATCGAATTATTTAGTTTTGCTGCTTCATTACATAATCCGGTCTTGGACTACCAAATCAATTAAAACTTTTAATGAGCTGTTAAAACATGACATATTCATACATTTCATATGAGAACATGGTTTGTGACATCACAAACCATTTGGTAGGCAGGTAGGTAGGCGGCAGTAAAAATCATGTATGTAACTGAATTAACAATTATTGTGCTTTCTAAGCTTAACTTTGTGCAATATTTGTAAGGTACGCAATTTATTATTTTTTTGTGAATAGTGTACAAGACCCTATTTGGCCAAGATTTTATTACTCTTGCTCATTTCAAGAGTGTGTGTCTTCTTGTGCATTTTCCAGAAATAACGAGAAAACGTAGCTGGGTTTGGAAATACTTTGATAAGTTAAGCAACATTATTTACCGTTGCAATTTGTGCAATGTAGTGCTGTCAATAAAAGGATGCAATACTAATAACATGAACAGACATGTCAGGTCAAGGCATCCAACTATATACAAGGCGGAGCTTGACAAAAAAAGGGAGTTCTCTGAGATAGAGATACCACAAGATGACATTGAAGAAGTCTTGGTTAAGAATGACGACCTTATTCTTGACAAGGATTTAGATGAATCAGGTATGTGCTTGTAAAGTGGAACTAATTACCAAGTGTTGAAATAACTTAGTGTTGAAAAATTATCGTTGATAATGTAGCTATGGAAATTAATCTTTAAAACCACAGGTTTATATTTATTTATTTATTTAAAACTTTATTACCCCACTGAAAAAAATTATAAGAAAGGCGGAATCAATGCTAAAAGCATTCTCTGCCTGTCTACCTTTGGGAGAAGCAGAGATTGTGGTAGGCGGCATAACACTTCAAAAAAAAAAAAACAATATAAGTATCCAAACCAAAAACATTATAAATGACAGAAATGCTTATTTTTAAAAAGGAATGCTTTATAGACACTAGTATGTACATATCCACCAGAAACAATCATGTTAAGTACCATGTAATAATCATATTTGGAAGTTTTTTTAACACTTATGTTAATTTATATAGCATATTGAAAAGTAGTGTCATCAACACAATAGTAAGTACTGTAAGTCAATTCACATTTTGGAAAATATTTAAAGAAACCCATCTAAATTTTTGTCAAACTAGCGCCATCTAGTTTTGGGTAGCAGTAATTGCTAAGTATTTTGATGAGGTCATGCTGCTGTGAAACCCTTCAAGTTTGATGCCAGTAGCGCCATCTAGTGTCGAATAGCACGAATCAACTTTCAAACGACTCGGACTTTCAAACGGACTGACCATAGGGCAAAAAAAAAACAAGAGTGATGTTATAACTTGCTATTTGCACCAGAAACAATGTCTCCAAAGTACTCCAAACACACACATTTTCAAAAGCCGTGCATATTATAATACATAAAAAAGATTCATACCATTGGTCACTTATTTAAAAAAAGTTTGACAGTATAACCATAAATAACACTATGAATGATATTCAAAATGCGATCTTAAAGTTACAGGCGTGATTATTTTTTGTTTAACAATAATTTCACTTACAACATTTTGCCATAGAAAACAGAAATTCACCACCTAGTACCACTTCTCGACGCTAGATGCCGCTAACAACACGTGTGTTCTATTAAATACGTTCACAACTATGAAATAAGGTTCATATTTCCATGTACTTTCGTGGTCGTCAATTTGAGCATTTTGCTCAAATTGGCGCGGACACAGTTACTCCCCAATGGCACTTCTCCTTGTTTTTCGATTTTTAAGGCACTGACTTTCAATATTAAAGAAATCTAACAAGTCGTTTGTGATATTTTTGCCAGTGTCATGTGAACATTTTTACCAAGTTTATGCTCGTTTCGTTGAAAGTTGAAAGTTGAAAGCTTACCAGTACGTGTCCGAAATAGATTCGGAGGCAACCGAAAAAAAAAAGGAACAGTTTTCGCTCAGATATTTAATTGTACCTACAACACCCGCGCACTGTAATTAACATACATCAAACAAAATGCTTTATCCAATATAGCTGTGCCCCGCGGTTTCACCCGCATTAGAAAGGATCACTAGCACGAAGTGAATACTTTGGTCACGATTACTATTGCATATTGTAACATGAAAACGTAGTAACATACAGTGACATTGCATCGATATTATGTCGTTATTTCTGTATCGTACGCGATATAAAGATTTATATTGATAATTTCTTCACACGTTGGTTACATTATCGAAGTTTCTATACGGATCCCTAACGTTTTTGAAAATATTCTATAGCCTATTTTCATCAGGGATAGTGTGGGATGGTCGTTTCGGAGCCTATTAAATGCGAATAAACAAAGATAAAAAAACAAATCTTTCCTATTCATAATATTACTACAACATGCTCTATGAACTTTCGCCAAAAATACCAATCAACGTTCATATGTATCTGGTATTATTAGCATTGCCAGATATTTCGTATGTTTTATTTTAAGTAATTTATAATTTATTAAACTTTATCCACAGAGAGCATGAGAAAGCAACGTCGCAGTTGGATATGGTCATACTTCAAAAGGGTCTCAAACACTCTGGCGCAGTGTAAGTTGTGCCATCGACACATATGTCACGGTGGGAATGCCACTGGCAATATGAATCGACATCTCAAGATGATACATCAGAAAACTGGAGGTAAAGTTTGTCTTTTCTATAGTCAAGAAGTTATCTATAAAGAGACCTTACATATTTTGTCTGAAAACGTGATATATGAGACTTATTACGGCTGCATGTCCAAGAAACTTAAAGGTTATTAAATTAAGATTATTGAATTATATAAAACGTTTCTTAATTTACAAAATTAAGCTATAGCCCCATTTAAAAAAATATATGCTTATTTCAGTAATAGTTCCAAAAGTTGTTTTTACGAAAACGCTTTAAAGCTACAATTATTATTGTCGACTCCTTCGCTCCCTTTAACACGTGTAGTAATTTATGGATATGCCCTAAATGTTATTTCGCTTTCAGAAGACACAAGTTGGGTTTGGAAAGTGTTTGACAACAGCGAACACGGCTTCTTCACATGCAACATTTGTCAGTTCAAGTGTTTGAAGCACAAGGACATGGAGAAGAACATCTGCTCCATCCTCGATCACTTGAGAGTTGAGCATGGAGTCATCTCTAGTGAACAGATCATCACCGGGGCTGAATATGATGTTGTAGATAACTGATGGTATCCGTGAGTAATAGCTGTAATGTATAAAAGGAAATGGCATGAATTCATGTTGGTGATCAGTTTATCTATTTTCGGGTCACTATAATATAAATCGCTTTTTACTTAACAAAATTTCAAATATTGTCTATTTTGTTGTATGAAGTTTTAATCGCAAAATTTAGTTACATCTATGAAGGTTTGCTGTTAAAAATCGGTATATACAGTGGACAAAGTACATATTACTATATTCGTATTTTGAGTTATTTCAGAAGGGACAGGTTATAAATGATTAAAATAATTTTGACAATGAACAACAACACAATGAAATCTAATAAGTAAATAATTTCATAGCATGTCGTTATTTTTTTGAATATTTTAGAGATTCGTTTTAATCAAATTAGGTGTGTCGACTTTCCCAAATATCACTTATCAGCTTCTTAAAATAATCAAATAATTTAACGAAAGACAAGAAATTATTCTAATGTTTCAACTAATAATTATATAGGCTCTGAAACATTAATTTAACATAATTGACGTTACAGATAAGGCATAGTCGTCAGCAAACAAAAGGTCTTACATTAGCCCTACTTAAGATTAGTAGTGATTGTAATATTTGAAATGTATCGTCTAATATTCTAGTTGTTAAAAAATAAAGATAAATAATAATGTAAAATAAATGTATTAAATAAACCTATTAGGTAGTTACTACAACTAATTATTAAAAAAAATTGCTGCTCAATCCTAACATTTTCAGATGCTGGAAAACCTTTCAATAACTTCCTCTAGTGACGTCTACGCGACCACTGTATCGCTTGCTGAATTCAATAGTGGCATAAGTCGAAATTGTGGCAGTTTTGAGTTAATAATGAATTCTTGTTGTGAGTTTGTTACTTAAGTTTATGCATTAAAATAACAACTCGATAGATCATTAACAACAGGTAGTAGAACAAGAATTCATTACTAACTCAAAATGCCACAATTTCACTTGTGCCACTTTTGAATTCAGAAGGCAAATGATGCATACAAGACACATTATTAGTCCTGTTTTAGTTGACAATAGGGTCTTGGACACTATGCACAAAAAAATCAAAATCCTTACTTTAAAAAGGTTGCACTAAATCACGCTTGGAAATCAATATAATAGTTAATTCTTTTTTATACATGATTTTTACTACCGCTTAATTCAATAATAATGAAATCAATTGACTATATATGATAAGTGACGTCACTTATCACATTCTCATACAAAATGTATGGGGATGTCACGTTTTGACAGCTCATTAAAAGTTTCTCAATTGACTTGGTAGTCCAAGACCAGATTGATAAAAAAAATTGATACAAGTTTTCTAATACATTAACTTGCAGCAACATGTCTTGAAGCAAACATTTTTTTTACAATACAAATAATGTTACAAATAATGTTTTGCATTATTTTTTAAATTTGGTGTTTGACATTAAGGCGAGGTGTCAGTCTTAAACAATTGGGAGTTTTTGAACCTATTGTAATATAGTAAGAAAAAACCATTGTTCATACTAAAGAGTGCCTGGTTTTCGATTTTATTTAAAGCATAATTATTTTGTGTTAAATATTTATACTAGGGCAATGTCGTTATATCGTGATAAATTATTTTTAGGTTCTTTATGTCTTATTGTATATAACATTTATATCATGATATCACGATTCTGTGTAATATTTTTATTCAATTTTAGTTAATTTAAATAACGTAATTTGAAGTGTCACATAAAACCGTATTGAGAGTTAATATTGTTACACCATACGTTTTTTATATTTCTATTCTACCATTAAATGTTAAAGTATTTTATTTAGATAGTAACATTGGTTTGTTGTTTGTGGTATAACCGTGTGGTTCTAAAATTCCCCGTGGTACTACCAGACGCGTGTACCATGGGCAACAAACCGTCGCGTTTTCTGGACCTTTCATTTGCTTTAGAGTTTGTTTAGAAGGAAAATAAAATAAACAAGGACTGTGGGCGCTGTTTCTCATTCTTTTCTTTTGTATGGAGTTTGCATTGGTTTATAAAATGGCCATGCCTTTTCTCATTATGAACAGGCTCTGCCAACCACAACTATGTTCAAAAATATATGTCCTGAAAGCTGGCACGTGCAATATTTTTTACATATGAGTGCAATTTGAAATGCATTTGTCTGAATAGTGAGTATGCGTTACCGTCCGATGTATCGGCCTATACAGAGTTTCTATTTCACGAAGTCCGATTTTTTAGAAGGCTTTGGTTTTATTAGTAATGTGTAATGGCAAGCGCGCTTGTATGCCTAAGCTTTTGAAGCATTAGCAAAGAAAGCTGAACATCTCTGTCATTTACAAAAAATATTGCTTAAACAACTCACCTACGTTTAGTGGTCATGGTGACGTTATTCGATACGGAAGGCTCTCGAGGTTGCGCACACGAAAACAATTTGCATGTGCACGCCTCACAACATTCATAGCCCAACAGACTTCGTGACATAGAATATCTATACACGATTCTATATTTTGGCCATAGAGCAATTCTAGAACGTTGTCCTGTCATATTAGTTATAAAGAACTTAGACCTATTTTCACTAACCATGGTATACTTACGCCTAAATTAGAGTCCTTGTTGTAAGTTTGTAAACGCGCAAACGTTACTACGCTTCCGAGCTAACGCAAACGCGATAGTAACGTTTTCGCGTGTGAAGACTTACACTAAGGCCTCAGATGTCTAAATATTTATGAGTTACCAAGAGGAAAAACACGTTTCACTAACCCTTAAGTCACGATTAACGACGTTAGGCATAACCTAAAGTACGTACGTTTGACACAATGTTTTAAATCTTCACTTGCATATTTTGCATAAAACGGTTATAGTTTAGTTACTTATGTTAGGTGTTAGCGTAACTGTATTATTATTATTATTATTATCTTGTATAAATAACTTATGTACACTAATTGTAACGCCATTGTAGATACATTTTTTAAATTTCGATATTTCGATTGGATTGTTTGGGGGCTTAAAGATTTATTTTAAAAACAATAAATAGTAAAAAAAAACAAGTAGTTTTATTTCCCCACAAATATTTACTAAAATATTCTAAGTTCTTTTTCTTTGTAATATTATTCTTATGAAAATAGAAGGCAGCGATGTTTCCATCGGTATATTATGTATAAATTGATACTTTACAAAGCGCACAGCAATTATTTATCTTGTTTTGGTACATAAATCCATCAATAAATTCATAACGTTTCAAAAATTTTAAGAATATAATGAAAACGTTTCTTTCACCCTTAGAACATCAAAGTTACTGACTCACCCTTCAGTGAAGACTGCATAGCGCCTCGCTTCAATACATAATTTTTGTGCCAAATCTGCACACATATTAATTTTGTCACACATTCACAAATATTCTTTCATCGCTACAGACGCATACATTTCTAAATATGTCAATTTTAATTAACAGCGTCATTTTCTATGCACCGTCAACCGACACCAACGCACACAGACACTAGTTGTATAACTAGAAGGCACATTGTGCATGGACGTCGAGACGAGGGGTTCGTCCGTAAAAGCCACTGCTTTCTGACGGGTATCATACCTGTCATACCTTAATGCTCTAAGCTTTCACCTATATCTGTGGTTTCTTTATTTAACCATGTCATACGATTTTTTAATCATCTTTTTTTAATTATAGAGCAATAAATTAAATACAGTACAGTAAACTATGATGACCTCACAGGTATGGTTGAATTAATTAATGAACAAAAATAATCCCATTCCTTAGTATGAATCACGTTATTTGGCGTCTAAGTTAACTAGTTTTGTTTAGAATACAAATTAATCAACATTATTATTATAAAGCTCAGATGTAATAAAAAAATATTACTTTATTATTTTATCGGAGTTATAAAGAAAATAAATATGATCAGCTATAGTCTATTTTTACGACGAAAAGTGTTAACTAACTATTTATCATTAAGTTTCTTAAATATTTATTTATTATATATTAGTTTATTTTAGTTTTCGGTGTCGAGACCCTTGGTCCGTGGGGTCCTAGCGCTATAAGGCTTTTTAAGGTAATAGCAAAAAGGTTAGTCGACGTAACAGGAGACCGAAGAGGTGGGAGCTACCTCGGACAAAGAATTAGTCTAGCTATTCAAAGGGGGAACGCTACCAGTATCTTCGGAACCTTGCCTAAAGGGACTCCTTTTAATACTATATTTTTTTTAAGGTTTTCTTTTTTATGTGTAAATATTATTATAGTATAATTTTATTTTCTATTTCTATTATAATATTAACCTAGTTTATATTTGTAGCTAGCGAAAAATGATTAAATAACAAGTATACCAATATTATTGGCACTAATTTCCGTTAATTTAAACATAGCGCCATCTAGTATTGAGTAGGAAGGACTATGATGCTAATGTAAGAACAGACAAGGTTATATGCCATTTATATTGTGTTTTTGTATTGTCTACGTAAGATTATTACTGTACGTGTTATGTACAAGAATTTAATAGATTTTTACCAAGTTTCTATCACATTGAAAAGGACAGACAAGAAAATGGACGGTGCTATTAGAACATTTAAAAAAAATCAGCTGATTCAATTGATTAAATGATTCATAAGTTTGAAGAATAATCACGCATTTTTATTCTGAAGAACTATGGACCATTGTTCTTCAGACCCAATCCATCCATCCATCCATCATCCTTTCGTAATCCAATGCTGAACATAGACCTCCCCTAACGTTCGCCATTCCATCCGGTCCGCCTTTTAAATCCAGCGAATTCCCACTTCTATCGCAAAAACAGGTATTGGTGTTGTTTTTTATATACATATTATATTTACGTAAACATATGTACGTACCGAACTAAAGTAGTTTTATTTTCAAACCCGCTGCTAAATAGTAACACTAGTCTGTTGACGGATGGGACGCGTCTTTTCATATAGTTTGACAATAGGATTGTAACCATAAAATGTTCATTTCAGAGCTGCCAGGCTGGGTCCTCATATACTTCGAGAAAATTACGGAAAACGAATACAAGTGCAACGTTTGCGATACTAAACTGAAGTCGGATGGGAAAAGTTTAGAACTACTTCATCACATAAGGGAACATCATAAGGACATCTACGAAATCCACAATAAAAGTCTAGATGGATCTGTTAATTTCGAAATAGAGTATCTCCATTTGAATGTATTAAGCGACGATCCCAAAACTGGGGAACTGACCGCCACCGATCCAATAGCTGAGGAGGTGGTCGTACAGACCATCGATGATAATGTCAAGGACAAGGCTAAAGGTAAGTTGAACTTAATTATTTTTTGAGTAATCTCTGCCTACTACCAGTGGCCTACGAAACTCTGTTGCCCCTTTCTGCACTAATCTAAAGACACGTGGCAATAAGTGGCCGCTGCTTCTTTGGTAACTGACCTTTCGGTCGTATACAGTTACGCTATTACTCTGGAGGCTGATGATCGCTTCAAGTAAGTCTGTGGCACTTCCTTTATCAAATCATGAAAGTTCGATGACCTCGATGTCGGATACTTTTAAATCGTTAAAAGTATGACTACCTAGTACCTACATACTGAAGCGCGTATGGCGTTGCGAGTATGGTCGAACTTAAGTGTTTTATGGAGCTAAGCAAAACGGGATTGGTCGGATTTGGGTGGGTAATCGATAATCGATGGTGGCAGATTTCATAAAGCTGACGTCGGTCCAGCTTGTTATCGATATACAGCAGTCGTTCCATCTCGGAGGCCTTAAGAACGGTTCGTAAACATCCGAGTGGGTTGGTCTCCAACTCTAACTGGCATATTTTTCTGCGCTTGTAAGGCTCGTCAGTGGCTACCTTAATACGCGGGTCTGAAAACGGTCAGGCCTCCCTCAATTATGGGATGAGGAACGAGCGTAGCAAAAATCCACCCATTGCCAATATCATCCAGAAGTATTCATATGCCTAATGTTAAGGACTATAACATACGGGAGGTGATCCAAAACTAATGATAATATAGTACCTGATACAATAAAATTCCACAAAAAAATTGTTGCTTTAATACAGGTCGCAATTTCTAGGACTTGTTCAAATCATTTTCTTAGTCCTCACAAAATGAGGACCAGGGCCAGCCAATTTTTTTTAGTAATTTTGATGCATTACAGATACCTGATATTAAGTTTCGTAAGTATGAAACTTATATACCATTTGCAGGGGCAACAAGACCGAAACGTAGCTGGATTTGGAAATATTTTGAAAAACTCAATAAAAATGTTAGCCGTTGTCAAATATGCGAGAGGAAGCTATCGATAAAAAACTTAAGCTTAGGTAATTTGACAAGGCACTTCCGAGGCAAACACCCTTCTTTATACGTCGAAGCAATTAAAAAATCAACAAGTGGCAAAAAGGTCGATAAACCCATCCGGGTAAAAGGTATGTTTTTTTGGTATCTATCGTTTGTTTCAGAAACATTTACGTGATTGAAAAAAGGTTTTTGGCGTAAATGACGGCTATTATTTTTTCAAATCAATATTTGTATATTAAATTGGCCCAGTTTTGGAAGAGGGAGAGAAGAGGGTCTAAGCGCGATGGTCCAAAGTTTCGCATATTTTTGTATACGTGTTTTTTCGCCTCGCATCGCTTATTTAATGATTGTATAAGGTTACATTGAACACATTGAGAGCGTGTAGTTATTAAGAGTACAATAGCATATACTGTTAATGAAACTTTTACAAAATGTACGCTGAAAAATTTACAAAACTTGGATATACGATCCAAGCGTTTAGAGTACATTTTCAGACGAGATCCAAACCTCGAATATTTTAAGACGTAAAGCGATATTTTTCCAAATACCTATTTTTCAAGTACCGCGTACTCTTTTTCCGTCCTTCTGCTAACGGATCACTAAAATCATGCATAATATTGTGAAAGAAAAAGAAAAAAAAAAGTTTTTTACAAATTGTTCTTATCGGTATATAGTACGAAATTTGCATGACAATTGACAAGTATTTCTTTCTTGACAGATGTAAAAAGCAGGAGCTGGATTGGGAAGTATTTTGACATGATAAACATAAATACATCTCGTTGTAGTTTGTGCAGTGTCGTGTTGAAATCTGCTAGCCCAGTCAATCTGCTTATTCACTAAAAAATACAACACCGTGACGAATATAAGACGATATGCAAAGAAAATGATACTGAGAAGGTTCCAAACAAAACGTCAAGGAAATTGAAAGCGTTGCGAAGTGATGCACCGACAGGTAAGCTTTAGATATATTTTATTGTTGATATATAAGTCTGTCAGTCAGGTTTGCTTTTAATTTAAATATGTAGATACTATATTTAAAAAAATAACACAGTTATAAATTGTAGTAGATTATTGTTTGTCCCTTTTTAACAAAAGGAGCTTTATTAATATTTTTTACTTTGGCCTCCGTAAGCTAGAATTTTTAAAATATATAGAAAACAGTTCTTTATTAAATACTGTCTTTATATATATTAAATACGAGTATAACAAAAACCTTAGAGCATCAAAGTTACTGATGCTCTAACTCATCCTTCAGTAGAGACGGCATAGCGCCTAGCTTCGATACACAATTTTTGTGCTCCAGTGCGAGGGAAGAACGCACACATTTTAAATTTGTCACACATTCACAAACATTCTATCATCGCTACAGACGCATACATTTCTAAATTTGTCAATTTCAATTAACAACGTCATTTTTTATGCACCGACAAAACTGACACCGACACACACAGACACACTAGTTGTATAACTAGAATGCACATTGTGCATGGACGTTGAGACGAGGGGTTCGCCCGTAAAGGCCACTCCTCTGACGGGTGTCATACCTGTCATACCTTGATGCTCTAAGCAAAAAACATACTATAAGAAAATTATTATAGTCTATTAGCCTTCCGCCAGCGGCTTCGCCCGCGTGGACCCGTTTTATAGGTTCCCGTAGGATAAAAACCATCCTATGTTCTTTCCCAAGGTCCACTCTGTGTTCCAAATTTCATTAAAATTGGTTCAGTAGTTTAAGCGGGCAAGCGTAGCAGTCAGACAGACAGACAGACAGAGTAACTTTCGAATTTATAATATTAGTAGGGATAGTTAATATGTTAATTCCCTCAACACACGGCAAACTTACCCCGCATTTGTAAAATGTTTTTGCCATTTTTAGGTACAGTGAAAATCTCTAGGAAACACCATAGTTGGGTTTGGAAACATTATCGTCATTTGTCGAGCTTCGTGGCGAAGTGCAAATATTGCGATATAAATATCTCGTTCGGTGGGAAAAGCACTGGTAATTTGGCCAGACATCTTAACACAATACACGGCGTCACTAAAGGTAACGTAAAGAAAAATTTATTGATTGAGCAAACAAAATTATTATTTGACTGTGTATAGAGTGCTGCAAGCGGTATCTTATTACGAACGGTTACGACGCCGTAAGTGCATAGGGCATTGGCTGTAACCCTTTTTACGTCCCAGTGCTGAGCACGGGTCTTTCCCCATTATTGGGGAGGCCTGGAGCTTAGTCCACCACGCTGCTCCAGTGCGGGTTGGTGGAGATGCGGGTTAGTGGCCAACCTGCTGTCGGATAAACATCCGAACCGCCCATAAGGCCTCCGACAAGATTTAACGACTGTTATCTATCGACAACAACCGGGAACGACGGCTTAACGTGCCCTCCGAAGCACGGAAATGCGCCACTAGCGGTCACCCATCTCACACCTGACCGCGCCTGTTCGGCTTAGTTGCATAGATCATTTGCGTTCTACGTTAACCGCCAGGCCATGCGAGCTTCATTCGCGCATTAGGCATACGAGTATATTATGAAAAATAGCGGTAAGTGGTAATATAGTGCAATCTGTTACAGTGCCGTAAGCTTACGGCTATCTCTCCTCAAAACGTATGGCTCCAGAACCGTGTGCCATAAAATGCCGCTTGCAGCACTCTATACACTTCCTTATTTTTATTCAAAACCTTTCATGTTCCATCGCTGGGCTCAGAGCTCCGCTTAGAAACGAAACCAATGATACTAAAATTTAGTAAATAATACAGAAAAGTTTTGAAGTACTTTGTTTTGAATATTTCGGTATTATCTATTTGTTATATCTTAGGTCTTAAAAGAAAATGTTCGATCTCTAATAATTTGTTTTAAATATTTCAGGAAAACCTTTTGTAAGTTAGCTCTTATAAGGAAACGATTAATCCCTCGTAAATATACGAAACCCTCTCCACGCGAGTTTAACTTGAAAGTGTGTGTTGTTTTCAGATTACTGGATTTGGAAGGAAACGATTAATCCCTCGTAAATATACGAAACCCTCTCCACGCGAGTTTAACTTGAAAGTGTGTGTTGTTTTCAGATTACTGGATTTGGAAGGTGGTTGCTCGAATGGAAGATAGTTATTCGTGTAGAATCTGCGACTTTACGTGTACTAAACTTAAAGATATAGATGAGAACGTCAGTATCATTCGGAGTCATTTGGATTCAGAACATGGCCTCCTATCTTGGAAACAGATCGTTGATGACGAGGATTCCACTGACTCGGAGGATGGTGAGCAGGCTGAAGAAAACAGTAAAAATATTGAAAAAAGTGGGGAAATTGAAGAGAGTATAGAAGCTATTAGTAGCTCTAATAGAGCTGATGATTCTGAATAAATGATTAAGATAGTAAACAACTTTGTTTTTATTCGAGATTCAGATTTTATTGTAGGTCTTCCCAGGATGACTGTATCACAGTCGAAATCTTTTTTAAGTTTTTCAAAGTTGGAGACATGTCATGTAGGCGCCAAATGCAACATATGTCGAGAGAAACGTAAAAACGTCAGGAATCTCAGATCAGAACATAGGATCCAGTGAACACATCGCTGAAGAAGGAGTGACGTATTCGTTAATGATAGTATAATAAGAAGGTTGTAGAAGGCAGTCAATAAATAATATGACCAAACTTTTCCCGACGTTCAGAAATGTACAGAAGACAGTAACTATATTGAGTCTTAATAAATGGTAAATTTAAGACAACAAGTAAATTTGTATTTTTTGTTGAATTCCGATTGTATGTACCTATTGAAGAATCGTTTTTTTTTCCTATTTTGAACTTCTATTTCATTGCAGGTCTTTATCTTTCAGAAAGCCACATGATCACTTTGTGTATAAATGTAACAATGTCTAAAAGACACAAAACTCGTCAGCGCGGGGGTCTATTACCTAAATCTTTCTCAGTTCTCGGTTAAGAAGTATTTTAGAAAACGAAAAACATTTTTTATGTACGTACCGCATTTTGATATGCCTTTTGGTAATATGACTGCACCCATTAAATTTTAATTTCAGAGCTGCCGGACTGGGTCCACATATACTTCGAGAAAATTTCGAAAAACGAATACAAGTGCAGCATATGTGACACTAAGCTGAATACGAAAGAAAAAAGCTTAGATCTCCTCTATCACATAAAGGAAAATCATAAGGAGGTCTGCAAAATTCACAAGGAAAATCCAGGTGCATCCGTTAAGTTCCAAATAGAATTTCTCCAACTGAACGATCTGAAGGAGGAACCTAGAAAAAAGGAAGCTGTATGTGATCCCATAGGGGACAAGGTTACGGCTGGTAATGAGAAGTATAGCGAAGACGAAGTGGTTGGATATGTTTTAATTGATACGGAAAACACAAATGTCACTAAACGTAAGTAAGAATTTTACTCAAGATTTACTTACTGTTGTGTGTGTCCTTAAAATTAGTTTTTTCACTTAATTTCTTATGTCACAACATTTTGTTCCTTTGCTAGCAATGGACTGATGATAATTAAACATTCTAGGAATGCATGAATTTTTTAGAAAAAAAGTACATTCTTTTAACAAATTGTTCTTATCCGCATACCGTATGAAATTTGCAAGCAGCGCAGTCACGTATAGCGTGGTCACCCAACTTGGACCCGACTGCGCCCGTTTCATGGGCCGTTATCATTGTGCGCTTCACTAAACTGACATTATCATTTCTTTCTTGACAGAAATAAAAAGCAGGAGCTGGATTTGGAAGTGTTTTGACAGGATAAACATAAATACATCTCGTTGTAGTTTATGCAGTGTCGTGTTGAAATCTGCTAGCCCAGCAAATCTGATCAGGCACCTAAGAATGCAACACCCCTACACATACAAGACGAAAGGCAAATATTTTGACACTGAGAAGGTTCTGAATGAAACTTCAAAGAAATTTAACAAGTCGCAGATTCATATAACGAAAAGTAAGTGTTAGAGATTAATAAATAATTAATTATATAAAAATATAAGTAAATTTAGGTTAAAACAGCAAAGTAAAGGATTATTATTAATATTTTGTAAGGCGATATAGTACGATGCAGTAAAGCACTTCATAATAATGTACCGCTCTGCTTGAATGCTGAAACTAGACGTATTTTATTCATCCCCCTCTACTCTTTATTTTCAAAATTTTGGCATCCGTAGGCTAGTATTTTGATCAGAATAAAGAAAACAGATCTTAAAATATATTACATAGAATACACAAAAATGTATAGCAAGTCTGTAGTCTATTGAGAAAATCTCGCATTTGTAAAATATTTTTGCTATTTTTAGAAAGTACCTCCAGGAGATACCATAGCTGGCTATGGATGTATTACCGTCGTTTGTCGTGCTCATTGGCGAAGTGTAAATTCTGCAAGAAAACTATCCGGTTCGGCGGGAACAGCACTGGTAATTTAACCAGACATATCCATCGGATGCACGGCGTGTCTAAAGGTAAAAACTAATATTTTTACACGCTTTTTATTAGCTTCACCTGTATGTTTGTATGTTTGTAACCGACTTCTTTGGGCGCGATTTTGACCCACTTTAAACGTCCAGATTTCGTTCAAACTTTGTAGATTTATTGAGGACCGATGACAATACACTAATTTGATAAAATTATTCCATTTTTCAATTTGCAAAATATGATTTTTGTTAATTTATATAATTTTCTGGTTAACTTGAAAATTTGCATAGGGGTCAAGGGCCGATGACAATGCAATAATATGAGAATAAAAATCCAACTAAAAAATTAAAAATAAATAATGTAGTTTAAAAAACTAAAAAACACGCTTTTGAGAAAATACGAACTAAAAACTAAAAAAATAAGAAGAAAATGTATATTACTGTAAATAAAGCGTGGGGTGGTTTTTAAGATACTATTGACACCATGCACCCCACGCTTTATTTACAGTAATATACATTTTCTTCTTATTTTTTTAGTTTTTAGTTCGTATTTTCTCAAAAGAGTGTTTTTTAGTTTTTTAAACTACATTATTTATTTTACTGAAAATATTTACACAGGCACAGGGCTCCGCTTTGAAACAAAAGAAAATCCTCGAAAAGCCTCAGTAAGACTAGAAAAAAATACAGAAAAATAGATTTTTGTAATATTTCAGAAAAATCTTTTATAAGTAGGTCCGAAAAGAAAAAGACCAATCCCTCGTTAATGTGATCTCGTATGGGTTTAACTTTCAACTGTATTTTTTTCAGATCATTGGATTTGGAAGGTGTTTGCTCAAATTGGGGATAACTATTCGTGTGAAATGTGTGAATTTACGTGCACTAAACTTAAAGATATGGAGAAGAACGTGAGTATCATTCGGAATCATTTGGGTTCAGAACATAAGCTCTTCTCTTGGAAACAGATAATCGACGAGAGAGGTTCTAGTGACTCGGAGGAGAGTGAGCAGGGAGGTATTGAAGAGAGTATAGAAGCTAAAAGCTGTAAAGAAACTGACGATTCTGAATAAATGATTATAATAAATAACTTTGTTTTTTTGGACCTTCCGATGTCATTGTAGAATATTGTAAACGTTCATAGGATGTTTGGTATGGCCACACGAAGTGTTCAATGTCATACAGGCGCCAGAAGCAACGTATTTCGAGAGGAACGTAGATATCGTTAGAGTTATTTTAAATCAGAACATGGGATTTAGTAAACGGATCGTTGAAGAAGGATATGGTGACGTAAATGATATCGTCATGGTGGCAATGGCACTCGTAACATGGCAACCTTGCAATATTGCACGAGATAACTAAATGTAAGCTTTACCCCTTGTGTGATTTTAGCTTTAAGTTTGCTTGTAAGCTTTGTAGTTTCTAGTTTTGTTGTTCTTATAAAACATGTTGCAAAAAAAAGTATTGAAATTATTAGACTATTCGCGTAGAATGTGCGACTTTACACACACTAAACGCAGAAATGTATATAAGAATGTTAAAGTCGTACGGGATCACCTGGTTTCAGAACATAGCGTTTTTTAAGGAGAACTGGTCGTTGATGAGGAAGAATCTAGTGAAGACGAGAATAAACAGCAGGTTGAAAGCAGACAAAATGACAGCCAGGACAGGAGTGGAGAAGATAAAGGCTTACAAGAAGCCAATGAATCTGAATAAATGAATTACTTTTAAATGTCATTTTTTACTTACGCTCGCTGACTAACATTTGACATGACATATCTTAAAGGATTGGTATGTAATTATTAAATTTTCATTTCAGCGTTTCCAGAATGGGTTCTTATATTCTTCGAGAAAATCTCCGATAATGAATTCAAGTGCAAAGTTTGTGACATATCATTGAAGACGGATAGTAAAAATTTTGATCTACTTGATCATGTAACAAAAACCATAAGTATATCTTTAAAATTCACAAGGAAAATTCAAATACACCCGTAAACTTTCCAATAGAGTATCTTCAACTGAATTTCCTGAATGAACCTAGAATAAAAGAAATATTTTCTGTACCCATAGCAAACGAGGTTACAGCTAGCAATGATAAAAATGTCGAAAGCGACGATTTAGAAGATGTTTTAATTGAAACAGATAAAACAAAAGTCCATAAAAGTAAGTAAGAATTGCACTCAAGAATTACGCTTGTAAATGAATTTACAATTTAGGTTATAGGTGGTAGAACTATTATCGTTCGCCCGGGCAAGTACCACCGCTGCACCCACTTCTGCCATGAACTAATTCTATAGTGTTTTGGTGGAAAGGTGCAGTTGCCGGCCACACTTACATGAGGCGACCACCAGCCTCCGAAGTAGTAGCGCAACAGCATACGACCTCAGACAAGACTTACCTATGCTTGCTTGAGGTTGTATGTAGATGTCCATGGGCTGCAGCGATCACTTAACGCCACGTGGCCTGCATGCTCGTCTGCTACTCCATTAAAAAAAAAAAGGTTAAGTGTCATCAACATTCCTTCTTTCACAGATGTAAAAAAACGGAGTTGGATTTGGCAGTATTTTGATAGGATAAGTACTACTAAATGTCGTTGTAATTTGTGTAGTACTTTGCTCTCTGTAAAAAATCGTAGCGCAGGAAATTTATATAGACACATAAGGGGAAAACACCCTGCTGCATATAATTCAGAAGATGGACCTCTAATAAGGTCTTTTGATACACGAGATCACCAGAGGTAAGATGCGCCATGTTAGTTTGAAGTATTGGAATTAAGTATTTGTAACTAATAACTATAAGTTCTTTTTCCTTTCCACCGAAACACAGTAGATTTGATTGAAGTTCTATCACCTACAAAAAAGTTGTTAAACAGTTTTTGACGACCCCTGTGGTGCAATGGTTATCATGCCGGACTGCCTTGTTCGATTTCCGGCGAAATAAAAATTTGAATGATGAGTTTGAATTTCTGTTCAGTATCGGTCTGAGTTTTTGTGTTTCTGTTTTTGTGTATGTCCATGGTACCCACGACGCATGGTATATCTACCCTACTGTAGGGCTATGAGTGTGAAGTTTACGCGTCTCTCCGCAGAAATGTCCAGACTCCGCGCTTTCACCTACGTTAGTAAAATGAATTTTGGTAGGTGGTAGAACTATTACGATTCGCTCGGGGAAGTACCACCGCTACACCCACTTCTGCCGTGAGCAATTATTGTGTTTCGGTGGAAATGTGCAGTTGCCGGCTACACTTACATGAGGCGACCACCAGCTTCCGAAGTAGCAGTGCAACTGCATACGACCTCAGACAAGACTTACCTATGCTTGCTTGAGTTTGTATGTAGATGTCCATGGGCTGCAGCGACCACTTAACACCACGTGGCTTGCATGCTCGTCTGCTACTCCATTCCAATAAATAAAAAAACGTGCAATTTTCATGAGACCCAATTTTAACCAAAAACTTCATTATTTTACCCCCTTAATAAAAATAATAAAAGCGTAATTTACTTGTAGGTTCATAATCAATCTTAATGGTCAAACCATGACCTAAAGATTCATGTTATGGTATCAAATTTACCACTGCAGGTATTCATCCGTGTTTAGAGTCATTTTCGAATTTAATATATTAAGTACGAAAGTATTGAAAACAATTTAAAACGTTCTTGTCGTTAAGTATGTCCAGTCCAACATACCCACCATCCCTAAATTAATACCAAACAACTTACAGTCTCCTTTTATCATCAGAAAACACACACAAGCAATATCGTAGCTGGATATGGGAATACTACAAACCTACTACGAACATTTCGGCGATATGTAATGTTTGCAAGAAAAATATATGGCACGGTGGCAAGGGCACCGGTAACATGGCCAGGCACCTTGATATGATACATCAGATCAATAAAGGTAATATGCGCCCTATTTTTAGCTTTAAGTTTGTTAGTAGTTCTGAAGTTCTTAATATTGAGGTAGTTAGAAGGCTGGGGTACTGTAAATTTTCTTCTGGCTTTTGGGTGGCTGGCAAACCTTTTTGAAACTGCTGGGATTAATATTTTAAGGAAATCTGAAACAATGTCAAGTTTTAATAATTTAATAATTATTAACTATTTTTTGACGTGATAACGTCTTTAAAATCGTTTTAGTCGGGTGACGTGTTCAGAAACTTGTGTCACACCAAAACCTCACGAGCGCGATCGCAGGTATAACGAGAGAGAGACGGACCGATCTCCCGTCTCATCTCGAGCGCTGCCAGTCATTCCGTGAAACTTGTCACGCGGAATCCTCACGAGCGGAGGCTGGCATAGCGTTCGAGTGAGTGGACCGATCTTCCGTCTCTCTCACTCTAGCGGCATACAAACGAATGGAGATTTTCTCGTGCGGACGTTATCACGTAAACATCTCGATCGTAAACCTACTTTACAAACAATTTGCCGTTTTTTTATAATTAATATGTCCATTTATCGGGAAAGGCTTTAGGCTACATACTCGTAACATCATGCTATTACTAATACCAAAGTCCACAGAGACGAAGTCGCAGGCGGCCGCCAGTGTTAAATATAATGATTATGCATTTAAAGTATGGATATAGTAAAATGTGATAATTTTTCCCATCCGTTCATATATAACATATAGTTCATATATCAGATGTAAACCATTGCATTAAGACTGCTTATCATTTCATTCGTACTTACCTGTGAAATGTATAATTATTTCGATTTTATGTCTTAGATGAGTTACATCCAGGTACTGCACACGTAACAATATTTATTTATGTCCAGTAAACACCATTTTAAACTTTAACACCTGGGATTTTAGGAAAATAAGCAGAATTTGTTTCGTTCACGAATGACGCTAGGCCGATATAGACTGATATCGTGTACGTGAATGATCTCGTATATCTATCTCGTTCTCACTCAAGCGTAACTATGTTCTTTCTCTTTAGCATTGCCAATCTATCTTGACGTAGTCAAAGTCATAATAAATCTTTGGATATGACTGACTGATGGCTTCATAGAGAGAATGTGATTTCAATTTAAAAATTTATTTATTTGCAATATAAGTTTCAGCGGTTGTTACAGGCATGTACATTGTCTTCGCAATACTATGGCGAACTGGTATTCGTGATGTAAGCAATAATTTCACTTTTCCCATTATTCTTTCAGATATTTGGATTTGGAAAGTATTTGATCAAGAACAGGATATCTATACGTGTAGAATGTGCGACTTTACATGCACTAAACGCGAAAATGACGATGAGAACGTCACTGCCATTCGAGATCACCTGGGGTCAGAACATGGCATTTTTTCAGGAGAACAGATCTGTGAAAAGGAAGAATCTGTTGAAGTCTAGTATAACCAGAACGTTGGAGAAGGCAGCCGGAAGATTGACCAAAGCACGAAAGTTCAGGACGTGAGGAAAGTAGTCAAAGGCTTGCAAGAAAATGATGAATATGTATAATAATAAATATAAGATAATTAATAAAGCAGTTTATTTTTTCTTTCCATTCTTTTTAAGTAGCAGAAGAATGCAGGTCACGTGCCGTTCAGTGCCCGAAGCAGGCGCGGTCCCCGGGGGGGGGGGGGGCACAGGGGACATGACCCCCCCCCATAATCCATCATTCATGTCACGTGACCTGCGTTCTTCTGCTGCTTAAACAAAATATGTAAAAAATAAATAAACAGCTTTATTGAGTATCTTATATTTATTATTATTCAGGTTCAACGTCTTCTTGGGAGCCTTTAGCTACTTTCATGCCGTCCTGAACATCCGTGCTTTGGTCATCTTCCAGCAGCCTTCTCCAACGTGCTAGTAATACTCGACTTCACCATTTTCTTCTTTTCACCCATCTGTTCTGAAAAATGCAATGTTAAGACCCCAGGGGATCTCGAATGGCAGTGACGTTCTCATTATTTTTGCGTTAAGTGCATGTAAATTCGCACATTCTACCCAAATAATAGATATCCTGTTCTTATTCAAATATGACTAAAAGGGGAATCTGGGATTGCGGTCAGCTTGAATGGGAGCTTGAATCGTCCAGCCAGTTGTCCCAGAAAGGATGACCTTGGCCTTGACCTTGGCTTGGCCAGCACTTGCATGCATCATTGCTCTCCCAAAAAAAAGAAATTATAAAGAATAAGCACGATATGCTACCTCGTGTAATGTTGAAGGCAAATTTAAGCGCAGTAGCCCCGATCCACCGACCAAGACCCTGGGTGGTACGCCCATGACATTATTATTATGTTGTCCTTTTTTTTATAAATATGTTTTTAGCCTTCAAAAAGATGTTCAAAATTGCACATGTAGACCACATCTTTAAAGGCCCACGTACAAATCTGTCAATTATTAATCTCAGATCAAAAAAAGGAATAAGGGCCTCGTTAACCATCTCCTAGTAAAATTTTAATTAGTTACGTCCGAAGTAAAGTTAATTGACAAGTAAAAGCTATGAGTCCGAGTCAGTTTGTCGTACTATTAGTGCTACACGAACATCGTGAAATTGAAGTAACAGGTGACTTTAACCGACAATTAGCGTACTTGGCACTTTACTTGAAGGTGGTGAAAGAGGCTCTTAGTACATTAATGTAAAAGGAATTGGAACCAAGCCGCCATATAGAAATTTTCATTCAACCGATAAGTTCAAAATATTGTGTACGCTTAACAATTTTATTAAATTATCCTTCTATCCAGAAAGTATCTTTACTTGTAAGAAATTTAAGATCAGAAAGCTGCAATGGAATAGGATATCCTTTTCAGATGTGTTGAATCAAGCAAACTTCAACCGAAGACCAACGCTGCTCTCATTTTTGATGGGACGTAATTCCATTGCGATTTTGTGGTACAGTGCGGTTGCCGGCAATACTTACATGAGGCCATTTTGGCCTCTGGAGTAGCATCGCAACTGAAGACTTTTACGGGCTGCAGCGACCACTTAGCGTCACGTTACGAGCATGCTCTGGCTGCTCATTCCATATAAAAAACAAAAAAATAAAAAAAATTGTTAGGTAAGTGTCTTATTTAATCTATTCAGAATCATCATTTTCTTTCGAGCCTTTAGCTTCTCCTTTGCCGTCTTGAACGTCCGTTTTTTGTTTAGTTTTCTGAACTTTTTCAACCTGTTCGTTATCCTCGCCTTCAACCTGCTGGTTATCATCGACTTCACTAGATTCTTCCTCTTCACCGACCTGTTTTCTAGAAAAAATGCCATGTTCTGACCCGAGGTGATCTCGTATAGCAATGACGTTCGCTTCGTCATTTTCCCGTTTAGTGCATGTAAAGTCGCACATTCTACATGAATAGGTGTCATGGTCTTTTTCAAATAATTTCCAAACCCAATGATCTGAAAGTATATATGGTAAATTAAATTCTAGTATTTGGTAGCTCTTTAATTTCACGAAAGCAGTTTTGCCAGAGTTGTGCGTCTTATTGTGCGTTACCTAAGAAGCCGTCAGTTAATCTTTAATATCCTAAGATGGCGGTGCCGACATATAGCGGCCATGATTGACATACACTTGTGGAAATTTCCATCACCGTCGTAAACGGCCACCTATTTAAAAGTTCCGACATATCTGACACAGGAGGGTAAGTCTTTTATTTAGCATTAATAAATTACTTGGAGTATATCATAGAAGTAGAAATTAATGGTATGAAGGAAGGTGTTTTCAGCTCGTGGTACAGAAATTAACTTTTAATTAAAGTTAAGATCACGCCGTCCTGTGAAATCAATACAAACATGGTTTCACCTGACTGACTGACTGTGTGACTTCCTATGCAAAAAATCTAGTGGTTAATACAGTAACCCGTTGGTAACTAATAACCTGTTGATAACTACAGCAATCTACTGGTAACTAAGTAGCTACTGCGTGACGACTGTTTGACTGCTTCTTATATAACACACACAGAAATAAATTCACATACGTACAACCCCATCCCATAACCTATGAAAACATAACAGATCTAGTTAAACGATTTGAAATTGTAACATTTTTTTCATTTAATGTGTTCAAGAACAAAAAAAAATTAAAACCATTTTATTAGGTATATCGTGTATTATCAATTTTATTTCATTGAATGCGTTCAAGAACGAAAAAAATTAAAAGTATTTTATTAGGTACCTATATCGTGTATTAAGGTAACGGATACGAAGTTTGTACAATATTTTTTTAAATCGGTTATTTTCAGGATAATAGCAAAAAAAAATAAAAACCCCCGACCGAATAATTAAATTCTAAAACTAACAAATAATATTTTAAACCTATTATAATTATCATCGTCACATATATTATGTGAGTTCAAGTATTTTTATTTTCCAAGCGGCGTCGCGTCGGGGGACTGTTAACATCGACTGACTTCGCCACATTATCATAATCACATAACATAATCTTGTTTCGTGACATTTTTCGTAATGTTGTAAATCACGTAATGTTGCAAAACATATTACGGCCTGGCCACGGGGATCGGCGGTGCGAACGACGAAGCGGTGGACGAAGCGACTATTCGCGCGGCACCGTTTGCAGGCCACGGGCGTCGGGCAGTCACGTTAGCCGCCGCGACGGAAGTCCGACAGCGAAAAATGTCTTTATCGAAATTATATCGATATTACTTGGAAAGTAATATTTTTTTGGTTCAAGACCTAATATTTGGAAGAGATTGTGGAGTACATGAATTGAATAAGAATCGGGGTATAGACGGAGAATTCCACAAAAAGTACGACAAATACAGAATGTACCCAGAATTTTTTTTCGAATATACCAGAATGAGTATTGAAACCTTCAATTATATTCTTATAAATATATTCTATGAACTATATTCTTATGAACTTTTGTATTACCCATATTTGCGCAAATAAATAATTTTGTCTTTTGTACAAGGGCAATTTTGGACAATTTTTAAAGGTCAAAAACATATTTTATTATAAAAGGACAACATAATAATAACGAAGGCATAGTCATGGGCGTACCACCCAGGTTCTTGGTCGGGGGGTCGGGGCTACCGCCCGTAAATTTGCCTTCCACATTACACGAGGACATGCACAGAAAGTATACAAAGGTAACAACAGGAGGTAGCATATCGTACTTATTATTTATCCTTTTTTTGTTTGGGAGAGCAATAGTGCGTGTGCTTGCCAAGCACCAGAGATCCTTACTGAGGCCACAAGTCCCTGTAGCTTCGGAATTAAGAATAGAGCTATGGTATCCCCTGCCTGATCGTAAGAGGCGACTAAAAGGGGGCTTCTGGGGATGCGGACGGTGAGAATGGGAGCTTGACCCGTCCAGCTAGCAGCCCCGGGAGGGACGGCGGTGTATGCGTGGCCGCATGCCGCCGTGAGCACCCGAAGGTGCATCTGCTCTCCCGAAGTAGGGCCCGTTCTGGGGCGCCGCGCGTGGAGGACACCGGTGCGTTCCAATGGAGATCTCGGAGTCCTCACAAACGCAGAGGCAGGCCACCGAGGGGGTATTAGTGCGGTCAAATCCCACATAACTCGGAGGTGTCGGGTACCTTTTGAAGGTTTCCCCCCGATACCAAAAAAAAAGGCTGGACGATTCAATCTCCCATCCAAGCTGACCGTTATCCCAGATTTCCCCTTTTAGTCAACTCATATTCTTAATCTAGCTACCGGATACCTTAGCTCATATATAAGGACCCTTCGTTGTTATCGTACACAGTCAAGTACATTTATTGTTCGACGTCGATAAATATGTTGATCGCGTAGGTACAGCTGAATTAAACTCCAGGGAAGCTGAGCACACTGAGCAGTACTGGTTTTAAAGAAGAGATTTTTTACAGCTTTTTTCAAGAAACTCATATTATATTCTCCTGAAAATGCCTCGACTGGAAGGTTGTAGGTAGGTACCATAGTTTACACTTAATGGGACGGTTGATGACCGCTACGAGATTCAGATGGCGTCGGTGGAATATGAACCTTCGTCAGGTAGTATGTGTTAATGATGAAATGAGACGTGGCCATCAATTTATTCAGTTTCGCGGAGCACCCACTATAGTAAAGTCGGAAAACACGCAAAGTGAGCGTTGGGAAGCGCGCAATCTAAGCGGTTCTAGCGTTAGACTAGAACCTGGTTCTGGGCAATCTGATTTATAGTTATAGTCCAAGTGTGGGACTATAAGTGTGAAGTGTAATATTTTATTTAATAATTTAGGAGGAAATTCGACAAGAACGCTTGAATGGAGAAAAGGTCTTCTTAGTATAGTCTATTACATATTCATTGGTTTTAACAATATCCGCATGTCTTCTTAGTATAGTTTATTACATATTCATTGGTTTTAACAATATGTCGCAAATTAATACTTTATTTATTTAATTATTGATAAATTGCACTAAAAGTCGCTTAGTAAGTACCTATATAATGTATTTAATAATTAAATAATTATTATTAATCTGTTATTTTATTTTCTAATTACATATAGGTATTTTAAGTTCCCGACAAACTATTGTATCTGAATAAATATATATTTTTAAAAAGACGTTTCTTTTTAGGGATCCGTAGCCAAATGGCAAAAAACGGAACCCTTATGGATTCGTGATGTCTTTCTGTCTGTCTGTCCGTCCGTATGTCACAGCCACCTTTTTCCGAAACTATAAGAACTATACTGTTGAAACTCGGTACGTAGATGTATTCTGTGAACCACATTAAGATTTTCACACAAAAATAGAAAAAAACAAATTTAGAGGGTTCCCCATACTTAGAACTGAAACTCAAAAAAAAAATTGTGTGTGGGGAATCTATGGATAGGTCTTCAAAAATGATATTGAGGTTTCTAATATCATTTTTTTCTAAACTAAATAGTTTGCGCGAGAGACACTTCCAAAATGGTAAAATGTGTCCCCCCCTGTAACTTCTAAAATAAGAGAATGATAAAACAAAAAAAATATATGATGTATATTAAGATGCAAACTTCCACCGAAAATTGGTTTGAACGAGATCAAGTAAGTAGTTTTTTTTAATACGTCATAAATCGTAAACCACAATTTACCTTTCATTCAATATTAATGCAATGATTTCTATGTTTAATCAAAGGCAATGATTTATTTCTGTTGCCGCTATTGTTATACAAATACTAAAAATAGAATAAAATAAATATTTAAGGGGGCACCCATACAATAAACGTGATTTTTTAAGATAATGGTACGGAACCCTTCGTGCGTGAGTCCGACTCGCACTTGGCCGGTTTTTTCCCTCTACCGATTGATATAATTCAATAGTATGGTATATACTATCTTTACTACATAAGTAATAAAATAGTTTCAAAATATTTTTATTTTATTTTTTAATCCCATTTTTCCCAAAGCAATCCGATCTCTAACCAAGGAGTTAGGTGCGTGTAAATCACTTCTTCCATGGTGAAGGAACATCATTGTAAAATTGATATTTCACTGTGTTTCCTTTCACTATGTGTGCATGAGCGTTGTAACATGTAAATTTCTCGGAGGGCATGTACTGTCAGCTTTTCTCCACATGCCCAGCGAAGAAGACATGTAAAAGAATTGAAATACACCTCTCTTTTCATACCACCGCTTATATTTCACATGATTTTTGTTAATATTTAATTGTAACCATAAAAATTTCATTGCAGAGCTGCCGGACTGGGTCCTCATATACTTCGAGAAAACTTCGGAAGATGAATACAAGTGTAATGTTTGTGACATTAACCTAAAGGCGAGTGGAAAAAGTTTAGAACTACTCCATCATATAACGAAAACTCATAAAGACATCTACAAAATTCATAAGGAAAATTCAGATGCACCCGTAAAGTTTCAAATAGAGTATCTCCATCTGAATGATCTGAATGAGCAACCTCAAACAAAGGAAAGTGTGTGTGACCCCATAGGGGACGATGTTATAGCTAGAAATGAGAAGGATGCCGAGGATGACACTGTAGAGTATATTTTAGTTCAAACTGAAAAACCAAAGGTCAATAAACGTAAGTACTTAACAATTTTACCGATTATTTACCCTTCCATCTACGTATATATATATGTAAATAAATTTACAACTTATCGGCCAAGCCACACTAGCACTTCTAGCATCGGAGATTACAGTTAAAATACAAAACTGTTTTTAAAGTCCGCAATTCAACTTTGGCAATTTTGAATTTTAATTTTTCCAAATTTATATCCACTTAATGCAGTGTTTTAATGTCTGTAGACAACAGCAGCACAGGGAATCTTAATAGGCACTTGAGAAGAAAACACCCTGCATACAGGTCAGAAGATGGATCCCGGCATAGTTCTCCTGAAATTGATTCTCCAAAGGAGAAGATAGTGAGGAGGATAGATGTTGACGCTGATAGTGTTTTTGACGAAATTTCGGGAACGTTATTATCATCGCGCCTTTCAAACAGCGCAGGTGAGCAGTTCGGTTATCATTCCATACCAAACTTCATTAAAATTAGTTCAGTAGTTTAGGCATGAAAACGTAACAGACACACACAGTTACTTTGGGATTTATAATATTATTAGTATGGATATCCAATAAGTTAAGTACACTATTTCAAATTTAAATTTTCTATTCTTCAATACTTCTTCTATACAAAATAGTACCATGGCTAGCTTTAAACAGATATTATCAAATGTTCAATTTAACTTTGGGTACATTATTGGAGTTGATGGTTAACTTAACAAAAGGATTTCTCTGGTGATAAAAAAACATACTGTTAGCTTTAGAGCCTGTTTTAGAGCCTCCAACATAGTTTTCGCTGTGTTAAAGGCTCTGTATTGTATTTCAAAAGTTAACATAATACATATTATACATTCAACATGCCTCCAAGCTGTTCCTGTTCCTGCAAGCTTGCTCCTGCCTTAAAGCACCTTATCATCTGTATCTATATAATATTGATAGCTCATACTAGTAGGTATCCAACTAGTATGAGCTACGAGTATCAAGGAGTACTCTGACCAGCCTTTCCCTTTTCTAGGCAAATTATCATGGCAGAAAAACCAAGACCACGTAAAATAGTTGTAATAGGCAGCAATTTATGTGGGGGTAGAATAGGATATATAATCAGTGCTGGATTTACCAATTTATGTAGTTTTCTTTTGTAAATATGTGCCTTTGTAGGGACGGAAAGAAACAGGGTCAAAATGGGAAATTGAATATTTGCAGTTCTCCCCATGCCCCAAATTATAAAAAAAATGTCTAAAGGAGCACAAAGGCTACTTCATTGATGGGTGTTGATACAGTAAATGATCTAAGCTTACATCGAATTATTTAGTTTTGCTGCTTCATTACATAATCCGGTCTTGGACTACCAAATTAATTAAAACTTTTAATGAGCTGTTAAAACATGACATATTCATACATTTCATATGAGAACATGGTTTGTGACATCACAAACCATTTGGTAGGCAGGTAGGTAGGCGGCAGTAAAAATCATGTATGTAACTGAATTAACAATTATTGTGCTTTCTAAGCTTAACTTTGTGCAATATTTGTAAGGTACGCAATTTATTATTTTTTTGTGAATAGTGTACAAGACCCTATTAGGCCAAGATTTTATTACTCTTGCTCTTTTCAAGAGTGTGTGTCTTCTTGTGCATTTTCCAGAAATAACGAGAAAACGTAGCTGGGTTTGGAAATACTTTGATAAGTTAAGCAACATTATTTACGGTTGCAATTTGTGCAATGTAGTGCTGTCAATAAAAGGATGCAATACTAATAACTTGAACAGACATGTCAGGTCAAGGCATCCAACTATATACAAGGCGGAGCTTGACAAAAAAAGGGAGTTCTCTGAGATAGAGATACCGCAAGATGACATTGAAGAAGTCTTGGTTAAGAATGACGACCTTATTCTTGACAAGGATTTAGATGAATCAGGTATGTGCTTGTAAAGTGGAACTAATTACCAAGTGTTGAAATAACTAAGTGTTGAAAAATTATCGTTGATAATGTAGCTATGGAAATTAATCTTTAAAAACACAGGTTTATATTTATTTATTTATTTAAAACTTTATTACCCCACTGAAAAAAATGATAAGAAAGGCGGAATCAATGCTAAAAGCATTCTCTGCCTGTCTACCTTTGGGAGAAGCAGAGATTGTGGTAGGCGGCATAACACTTCAAAAAAAAAAAAACAATATAAGTATCCAAACCAAAAACATTATAAATGACAGAAATGCTTATTTTTAAAAAGGAATGCTTTATAGACACTAGTATGTACATATCCACCAGAAACAATCATGTTAAGTACCATGTAATAATCATATTTGGAAGTTTTTTTAACACTTATGTTAATTTATATAGCATATTGAAAAGTAGTGTCATCAACACAATAGTAAGTACTGTAAGTCAATTCACATTTTGGAAAATATTTAAAGAAACCCATCTAAATTTTTGTCAAACTAGCGCCATCTAGTTTTGGGTAGCAGTAATTGCTAAGTATTTTGATGAGGTCATGCTGCTGTGAAACCCTTGTTTGATGCCAGTAGCGCCATCTAGTGTCGAATAGCACGAATCAACTTTCAAACGGCTCGGACTTTCAAACGGACTGACCATAGGGCAAAAAAAAAACAAGAGTGATGTTATAACTTGCTATTTGCACCAGAAACAATGTCTCCAAAGTACTCCAAACACACACATTTTCAAAAGCCGTGCATATTATAATACATAAAAAAGATTCATACCATTGGTCACTTATTTAAAAAAAGTTTGACAGTATAACCATAAATAACACTATGAATGATATTCAAAATGCGATCTTAAAGTTACAGGCGTGATTATTTTTTGTTTAACAATAATTTCACTTACAACATTTTGCCATAGAAAACAGAAATTCACCACCTAGTACCACTTCTCGACGCTAGATACCGCTAACAACACGTGTGTTCTATTAAATACGTTCACAACTATGAAATAAGGTTCATATTTCCATGTACTTTCATGGTCGTCAATTTGAGCATTTTGCTCAAATTGGCGCGGACACAGTTACTCCCCAATGGCACTTCTCCTTGTTTTTCGATTTTTAAGGCACTGACTTTCAATATTAAAGAAATCTAACAAGTCGTTTGTGATATTTTTGCCAGTGTCATGTGAACATTTTTATCAAGTTTATGCTCGTTTCGTTGAAAGTTGAAAGTTGAAAGCTTACCAGTACGTGTCCGAAATAGATTCGGAGGCAACCGAAAAAAAAAGGAACAGTTTTCGCTCAGATATTTAATTGTACCTACAACACCCGCGCACTGTAATTAACATACATCAAACAAAATGCTTTATCCAATATAGCTGTGCCCCGCGGTTTCACCCGCATTAGAAAGGATCACTAGCACGAAGTGAATACTTTGGTCACGATTACTATTGCATATTGTAACATGAAAACGTAGTAACATACAGTGACATTGCATCGATATTATGTCGTTATTTCCGTATCGTACGCGATATAAAGATTTATGTTGATAATTACTTCACACGTTGGGTTACATTATCGAAGTTTCTATACGGATCCCTAACGTTTTTGAAAATATTCTATAGCCTATTTTCATCAGGGATAGTGTGGGATGGTCGTTTCGGAGCCTATTAAATGCGAATAAACAAAGATAAAAAAACAAATCTTTCCTATTCATAATATTACTACAACATGCTCTATGAACTTTCGCCAAAAATACCAATCAACGTTCATATGTATCTGGTATTATTAGCATTGCCAGATATTTCGTATGTTTTATTTTAAGTAATTTATAATTTATTAAACTTTATCCACAGAGAGCATGAGAAAGCAACGTCGCAGTTGGATATGGTCATACTTCAAAAGGGTCTCAAACACTCTGGCGCAGTGTAAGTTGTGCCATCGACACATATGTCACGGTGGGAATGCCACTGGCAATATGAATCGACATCTCAAGATGATACATCAGAAAACTGGAGGTAAAGTTTGTCTTTTCTATAGTCAAGAAGTTATCTATAAAGAGACCTTACATATTTTGTCTGAAAACGTGATAGACTTATTACGGCTGCATGTCCAAGAAACTTAAAGGTTATTAAATTAAGATTATTGAATTATATAAAACGTTTCTTAATTTACAAAATTAAGCTATAGCCCCATTTAAAAAAATATATGCTTATTTCAGTAATAGTTCCAAAAGTTGTTTTTACGAAAACGCTTTAAAGCTACAATTATTATTGTCGACTCCTTCGCTCCCTTTAACACGTGTAGTAATTTATGGATATGCCCTAAATGTTATTTCGCTTTCAGAAGACACAAGTTGGGTTTGGAAAGTGTTTGACAACAGCGAACACGGCTTCTTCACATGCAACATTTGTCAGTTCAAGTGTTTGAAGCACAAGGACATGGAGAAGAACATCTGCTCCATCCTCGATCACTTGAGAGTTGAGCATGGAGTCATCTCTAGTGAACAGATCATCACCGGGGCTGAATATGATGTTGTAGATAACTGATGGTATCCGTGAGTAATAGCTGTAATGTATAAAAGGAAATGGCATGAATTCATGTTGGTGATCAGTTTATCTATTTTCGGGTCACTATAATATAAATCGCTTTTTACTTAACAAAATTTCAAATATTGTCTATTTTGTTGTATGACGTTTTAATCGCAAAATTTAGTTACATCTATGAAGGTTTGCTGTCAAAAAGCGATACATACAGTGGGCAAAGTATTACTATATTCGTATTTTGAGTTATTTCAGAAGGGACAGGTTATAAATGATTAAAATAATTTTGACAATGAACAACAACACAATGAAATCTAATAAGTAAATAATTTCATAGCATGTCGTTATTTTTTTGAATATTTTAGAGATTCGTTTTAATCAAATTAGGTGTGTCGACTTTACCAAATATCACTTATCAGCTTCTTAAAATAATCAAATAATTTAACGAAAGACAAGAAATTATTCTAATGTTTCAACTAATAATTATATAGGCTCTGAAACATTAATTCATCATAATTGACGTTACAGATAAGGCATAGTCGTCAGCAAACAAAAGGTCTTACATTAGCCCTACTTAGTAGTGATTGTAATATTTGAAATGTATCGTCTAATATTCTAGTTGTTAAAAAATAAAGATAAATAATAATGTAAAATAAATGTATTAAATAAACCTATTAGGTAGTTACTACAACTAATTATTAAAAAAAATTGCTGCTCAATACTAACATTTTCAAATGCTGGAAAACCTTTCAATAACTTCCTCTAGTGACGTCTACGCGACCACTGTATCGCTTGCTGAATTCAATAGTGGCATAAGTCGAAATTGTGGCAGTTTTGAGTTAATAATGAATTCTTGTTGTGAGTTTGTTACTTAAGTTTATGCATTAAAATAACAACTCGATAGATCATTAACAACAGGTAGTAGAACAAGAATTCATTACTAACTGAAAATGCCACGATTTCACTTGTGCCACTTTTGAATTCAGAAGGCGAAGGATGCATACAAGACACACATTATTAGTCCTGTTATCAGTGTTGGTTGACAATTGATAAAAAAATCGATACAAGTTTTCTAATACATTAACTTGCAGCAACATGTCTTGAAGCAAACATTTTTTTTACAATACAAATAATGTTACAAATAATGTTTTGCATTATTTTTTAAATTTGGTGTTTGACATTAAAGCGAGGTGTCAGTCTTAAACAATTGGGAGTGTTTGAACCTATTGTAATATAGTAAGAAAAAACCATTGTTCATACTAAAGAGTGCCTGGTTTTCGATTTTATTTAAAGCATAATTATTTTGTGTTAAATATTTATACTAGGGCAATGTCGTTATATCGTGATAAATTATTTTTAGGTTCTTTATGTCTTATTGTATATAACATTTATATCATGATATCACGATTCTGTGTAATATTTTTATTCAATTTTAGTTAATTTAAATAACGTAATTTGAAGTGTCACATAAAACCGTATTGAGAGTTAATATTGTTACACCATACGTTTTTTATATTTCTATTCTACCATTAAATGTTAAAGTATTTTATTTAGGTAGTAACATTGGTTTGTTGTTTGTGGTATAACCGTGTGGTTCTAAAATTCCCCGTGGTACTACCAGACGCGTGTACCACGGGCAACAAACCGTCGCGTTTTCTGGACTTTTCATTTGCTTTAGAGTTTGTTTAGAAGGAAAATAAAATAAACAAGGACTGTGGGCGCTGTTTCTCATTCTTTTCTTTTGTATGGAGTTTGCATTGGTTTACAAAATGGCCATGCCTTTTCTCATTATGAACAGGCTCTGCCAACCACAACTATGTTCAAAAATATATGTCCTGAAAGCTGGCACGTGCAATATTTTTTACATATGAGTGCAATTTGAAATGCATTTGTCTGAATAGTGAGTATGCGTTACCGTCCGATGTATCGGCCTATACAGAGTTTCTATTTCACGAAGTCCGATTTTTTAGAAGGCTTTGGTTTTATTAGTAATGTGTAATGGCAAGCGCGCTTGTATGCCTAAGCTTTTGAAGCGTTAGCAAAGAAAGCTGAACATCTCTTTCATTTACAAAAAATATTGCTTAAACAACTCACCTACGTTTAGTGGTCATGGTGACGTTACTCGATACTGAACGCTCTCGAGGTTGCGCACACGAAAACAATTTACATGTGCACGCCTCACAACTTCATAGCCCAACAGACTTCGTGACATAGAATATCTATACACGATTCTATATTTTGGCCATAGAGCAATTCTAGAACGTTGTCCTGTCATGTTAGTTATAAAGAACTTAGACCTATTTTCACTAACCAGGGTATACTTACGCCTAAATTAGAGTCCTTGTTGTAAGTTTGTAAACGCGCAAACGTTACTACGCTTCCGAGTTAACGCAAACGCGATAGTAACGTTTTCGCGTGTGAAGACTTACACTAAGGCCTCAGATGTCTAAATATTTATGAGTTACCAAGAGGAAAAACACGTTTCACTAACCCTTAAGTCACGATTAACGACGTTAGGCATAACCTAAAGTAAGTACGTTTGACACAATGTTTTAAATCTTCACTTGCATATTTTGCATAAAACGGTTATAGTTTAGTTACTTATGTTAGGTGTTAGCGTAACTGTATTATTATTATCTTGTATAAGTAACTTATGTACACTAATTGTAACGCCATTGTAGATACATTTTTTAAATTTCGATATTTCGATTGGATTGTTTGGGGACTTAAATATTTATTTTAAAAACAATAAATAGTAAAAAAAAACAAGTAGTTTTATTTCCCCACAAATATTTACTAAAATATTCTAAGTTCTTTTTCTTTGTAATATTATTCTTATGAAAATAGAAGGCAGCGATGTTTCCATCGGTATATTATGTATAAAATTGATATTTTACAAAGCGCACAGCAATTATTTATCTTGTTTTGGTACATAAATCCATCAATAAATTCATAACGTTTCAAAAATTTTAAGAATATAATGAAAACGTTTCTTTCACCCTTAGAGCATCAAAGTTACTGACTCACCCTTCAGTGAAGACTGCATAGCGCCTCGCTTCAATACATAATTTTTGTGCCAAATCTGCACACATATTAATTTTGTCACACATTCACAAATATTCTTTCATCGCTACAGACGCATACATTTCTAAATATGTCAATTTTAATTAACAGCGTCATTTTCTATGCACCGTCAACCGACACCAACGCACACAGACGCTAGTTGTATAACTAGAAGGCACATTGTGCATGGAAGTCGAGACGAGGGGTTCGCCCGTAAAGGCCACTGCTTTCTGACGGGTATCATACCTGTCATACCTTAATGCTCTAAGCTTTCACCTATATCTGTGGTCTCTTTAATTAACCATGTCATACGATTTTTTAAATCCTCTTTTTTTAATTATAGAGCAATAAATTAAATACAGTACAGTAAACTATTATGACCTCACAGGTATGGTTGAATTAATTAATGAACAAAAATAATCCCATTCCTTAGTATGAATCACGTTATTTGTCGTCTAGGTTAACTAATTTTGTTTAGAATACAAATTAATCAACATTATTATTATAAAGCTCAGATGTAATAAAAAAAATTATTACTTTATTATTTTATCGGAGTTATAAAGAAAATAAATATGATCAACTATAGTCTATTTTTACGACGAATTTCATGCCGAATAAAAAAGGGCGCTAAAACATAATGTTGACAATAAAATTTGGGTACAACACCTTGGCACTACTTTTTAATGAAAAGTATATAAAAATACTATTCAGAGTAAACAAAACATTGTTCAAGTGTTAACTGACTATTTATCATTAAGTTTCTTAAATATTTATTTATTATATATTAGTTTATTTTAGTTTTCGGTGTCGAGACCCTTGGTCCGTGGGGTCCTAGCGCTATAAGGCTTTTTAAGGTAATAGCAAAAAGGTTAGTCGACGTCACAGGAGACCGAAGAGCTGGCAGCTAACTCGGACAAAGAATTAGTCTAGCTATTCAAAGGGGAAACGTTACCAGTATCTTCGGAACCTTGCCTAAAGGGACTCCTTTTAATACTATATTTTAATTATTATATTTTTAAGGTTTTCTTTTTTATGTGTAAATATTATTATTTTACTATAAAACGTCTCGTGAGGATAGGTAAATATATTTATAAAGTCCCGTCTTACCTCGCGGATTACTTCGGGGGCGCCCGACATGTTTCGGAGACTATCGCCTCCCCGAGGCCATCTAGCGACCGCACGCGATGGCTCATGCTGAAGGACCTCGGTACGGTCCGAAACATGTCGGGCGCCCCCGAAGTAATCCGCGAGGTAAGCCGGGACTTTATAAATATTATTATAGTATAATTTTATTTTCTATTTCTGTTATAATATTAATCTAGTTTATATTTGTAGCTAGCGAAAAATGATTAAATAACAAGTATACCAATATTATTGGCACTAATTTCCGTTAATTTAAACATAGCGCCATCTAGTATTGAGTAGGAAAGACACCACAATGCACAGCATTTTTATAAACCCAGTAACAGAAAACGAAATATTAAAAATAATTAAACTTTTAAAAAACACCAATAGTGTTGGGCACGACAACATACCAGTGTCGTTGATAAAAAGGGCAAGCGAATGTATATCAAAACCTCTCGCTGCGCTAATTAACCAGTCTTTTAGGGATGGAATTTTCCCTGATTTGTTAAAAATATCAATAATTAAACCATTGTTCAAAAAAGGAGATAAGCGAAACACTTCAAACTATAGGCCTATCGCTTTGTTACCAATATTTGCAATTTTTTTTGAAAAAGCTATGTGCAGCAGATTATATTCGT
This sequence comes from Pyrgus malvae, assembly GCA_911387765.1. Classification (NCBI taxonomy): domain Eukaryota; kingdom Metazoa; phylum Arthropoda; class Insecta; order Lepidoptera; family Hesperiidae; genus Pyrgus; species Pyrgus malvae. The sequence goes on along the minus strand of OU426956.1, from coordinate 4,873,332 downwards.
TTCTAGAGAAATATAAACTATTAAATAACAACCAAAATGCATTTCAAAAAAATAAGTCTACGACTTTAGCCCTTTATAACTACTCAAATAAAATTCTTGACTGTCTAAATGACAAACATTACGCTGTTGGAGTTCTATTAGATATGACAAAGGCCTATGACAGGGTATGTCATAAAATATTATTGGACAGGTTGTGGAATATCGGCATTCGGGGTATCGCCCATGAGTGGCTAAAATCATATTTAAGTAATAGAAAACAATATGTAAGCATTGAATACTATAATGAGGGTAGAAATATCATTGAGCAGGTTAACTCATCAGAACAAATTTTAGGTAGATCTATCCCGCAGGGAAGTGTACTGGGATGTGTGCTCTTTCTTATATATTTAAATGACTTACCTTCAACACTAAGTGAAAATACTACCTTATTTGCTGATGACATCTCTATTGTATTAAAAACAAAAAATGAATTACTGTTATCCAATCAACTAAAAGATGTATTTACTACCCTTACAGATTGGTTGGAAAGTAAAAATGTAATAATTAATTATACTAAAACTAAATTGATGCAATATTATCCCTATCAAAAAAATCCAATGAATTTGAAATTTAATTACAAAAATTATGACATTGAATTAGTTGACAACTTTAATTTATTAGGCATTAATATAGACTCAAATTTGACATGGAATACACACCTTGACACTTTGAAAAATAAAATAAATAAATTTCTTTACGGGCTGCGGGAACTAAAAAAGAGCACAAATGTAAAAGTTGCACTATCAGCATACTACTCATACGCGTTTGCTTGGATCAAATATGGGATCATAATTTGGGGAAATTCTACCAATATACATGATTTGCTTATCTGCCAGAAAAAATGTATACGAGCAATAGCTGGTAAAAGAATTATGGAAAGCTGTAGGCCTTGGTTCATTAAATTTAAAATTCTAACCGCACCCTGTATATACATCTTGGAGCTGGTAATGTTTGCAAGAAAAAACCAACAGCTATTTCTTCCAAATGACCATAATAAATATAATTTTCGAAGAAACTATAACTTACTTTACCCGAGTGGAAAAAAGCTTTGTTTATTTGCCAAAGGTACATACTGTATGGCTATAAGATTTTATAATAAACTACCAAACGAGATAAAGTGTTTAAAAAAAGATATTATTTTCTGTAAAAAGTTAAGCAATTATTAATTTCAAAATGTTATTTTAACTATGACGATTATTTAAATGAAAATTGGAATGAATGTTTTTTTTGTACTTCAATTTTATAGACAAGTTTTACATAAGACATATTCGATTATTATTTAGTGACATACTCGTATTAGATTTTTGCATGATTTTATTGTATAATCTTAATTTTTATTAGGTATGTATTTTTAAAACAATAATACATTTGCATTTTGACATTGTATTCTTGGAACGCCCTATCAGGCATTGTTATTTTTGGAGTACTGATTGTATTAATATATAAGGACCTGTTTGTTACCCAAAAATAATACCCAATAAAGGAATTATGAATTATGAATTGTGATGCTATTGTAAGAACAGACAAGGTTTTATGCTATTTATATTGTGTTTTTGTATTGTCTACGTAAGATTATTACTGTACGTGTTATGTACAAGAATTTAATAGATTTTTACCAAGTTTCTATCACATTGAAAAGGACAGACAAGAAAATGGACGGTGCTATTAGAACATTTAAAAAAATTCAGCTGATTCAATTGATTAAATGATTCATAAGTTTGAAGAATAATCACGCATTTTTATTCTGAAGAACTATGGACCATTGTTCTTCAGACTCAATCAATCCATCCATCCATCCATCATCCTTTCGTAATCCAATGCTGAACATAGACCTCCCCTAACGTTCGCCATTCCATCCGGTCCGCCTTTTAAATCCAGCGAATTCCCACTTCTTCTATCGCAAAAACAGATATTGGTGTTGTTTTTTATATACATATTATATTTACGGAAACATATTTCAAACCCGCTGCTAAATAGTAACACTAGTCTGTTGACGGATGGGACGCGTCTTTTCATATAGTTTGACAATAGGATTGTAACCATAAAATGTTCATTTCAGAGCTGCCAGGCTGGGTCCTCATATACTTCGAGAAAATTACGGAAAACGAATACAAGTGCAACGTTTGCGATACTAAACTGAAGTCGGATGGGAAAAGTTTAGAACTACTTCATCACATAAGGGAACATCATAAGGACATCTACGAAATCCACAATAAAAGTCTAGATGGATCTGTTAATTTCGAAATAGAGTATCTCCATTTGAATGTATTAAGCGACGATCCCAAAACTGGGGAACTAACCGCCACCGATCCAATAGCTGAGGAGGTGGTCGTACAGACCATCGATGATAATGTCAAGGACAAGGCTAAAGGTAAGTTAAACTTAATTATTTTTTGAGTAATCTCTGCCTACTACCAGTGGCCTACGAAACTCTGGTGCCCCTTTCTGCACTAATCTAAAGACACGTGGCAATAAGTGGCCGCTGCTTCTTTGGTAACTGACCTTTCGGTCGTATACAGTTACGCTATTACTCCGGAGGCTGATGATCGCTTCAAGTAAGTCTGTGGCAGTTCTTTTATTACTTATCACTTTTATTACCTCGATGTTGGATACTTTTAAATCGTTAAAAGTATGACTACCTACATACTGAAGCGCGTATGGCGTTGCGAGTATGGTCGAACTTAAGTGTTTTAAGGAGCTAAGCAAAACGGGAGTGGTCGGATTTGGCATGGATGATCGATGGAGGCAGATTTCATAAAGCTGACGTCGGTCCAGCTTGTTATCGATATACAGCAGTCGTTTCTTGTCGGAAGCCTTAAGAACGGTTTGAAAACATCCGAGTGGGTTGGTCTCCAACTCTAACTAGCATATTTTTTTGCGCTTGTACGGTCGTTTCAGCAAATACGCTTACTCGCTACTTTTTGCACTTAAAAAATCCACACGCGTATACACGGGCTTATTCTGACGTTTTGGTACTGGAAACAGCGGGCTTATACTAGTGGCACTCTACTGTCGTAAACGCTATAGAATAGAATAAAAAAATGTATCGGAGTTACATGCTAACGATCGAGATCACGTGACATTTCGTTAGCTAAATGTCAATCCCATACATTTTTCATTTTATTCTATTAGAAAGCCACTTGTCTAGCTCCCAGAGTAGAGGTCGCATCTGTCGCTACTGACAAATATAATAGGCTTATAAGGGCGTCATGTTCGGCAAAAGCTCGTCGATTCGAGCGTATAAAGCAAGCCACTGACGAGCCTTCCAAACGGATGGCGTTACAATGGATTCATATTAATGGATGACATCCAATTATTTAGTAGGTACACTGACCGTTCCATTTCATACGTTCATAAGTAGGTGCTCTTGCTTATCTTGCTTGTGTGTGCTTTATCGGTACCGTGTGCAAATGGATTTCTTGCTACTGGAAACTGTGGTAGCCATTGATGTAAAGCTGACAAAACCAAAAAGAATATGTACGAAAAGTGGTTAAGGAAAAGGCAAACCTACACTAACCAACTTAATGAAAGAAGTTATTAGAACATAAATATCAGGACTTAGGAAGAAATAAACACGGATAATTCCTATTATAATATAGATAATAGAGCAGCGATGGCCGAGTGGTAAAAATCCGCGGTCTTCGACGCGACCGGTCCCGGGTTCAAATCCTCGGCGCGCACCTCTGACAAATAAATTTGTAATGTGCGTATTTATCGCTGCTCCACGGTGATGGAAAATATCGTGATATTTAATTGATTACGATGTTCTCCATCGCTGTGCATGCTTGAGAGAAATTCATAATTTCTCGAAAGCATGACGTCCACCAATCCGCACTTGGCCAGCGTGGTGGACTATGGCCTAAATCCCTCTCACTTGTGAGGAGGAGACCTGTGCCCAGCAGTGGGACATAAAAAAAAGGTTGAAAAAAAATAATCCTATTACACACAAAAGAAAGAGTCGGCCTGACATTTTTACGATGAAGTCGTTGTCGTGTCGTTACTTGGTGGCAGCGCGGCAGCGTCATGCAGACTGCGTAAAAATGGACGTAGTTTAGAACATTTACGATATTTTTATTATACTTACGAAACTTATATACCATTTGCAGGGGCAACAAGACCAAAACGTAGCTGGATTTGGAAATATTTTGAAAAACTCAATAAAAATGTTAGCCGTTGTCAAATATGCGAGAGGAAGCTATCGATAAAAAACTTAAGCTTAGGTAATTTGACAAGGCACTTCCGAGGCAAACACCCTTCTTTATACGTCGAAGCAATTAAAAAATCAACAAGTTCCAAAAAGGTCGATAAACCCATCCGGGTAAAAGGTATGTTTTTTTGGTATCTATCGTTTGTTTCAGAAACATTTTCTCGATTGAAAAAAGGTTTTTGGCGTAAATGACGGCTGTTATTTTTTCAAATCAATATTTGTATATTAAATTGGCCCAGTTTTGGAAGAGGGAGAGAAGAGGGTCTAAGCGCGATGGTCCAAAGTTTCGCATATTTTTGTATACGTTTTTTTTCGCCTCGCATCGCTTATTTAATGATTGTATAAGGTTACTAGCTAACCCGGCAGATACATGTACATTTAGGGGGATGAAAAATAGATGTTGTCCGATTCTCATACCTACCCGATATGCACACAAAATTTCACGAAAATCGGTCGAGCTGTTTCGGAGGAGTTCAATTACGCACCCCGGGACACGAGAATTTTATATATTAGATATTAAACTTATTGAGAGCGTGTAGCTATTAAGAGTACAATATCATATACTGTTTATGGAACTTTTACAAAATGTACGCTGAAAAATTTACAAAACTTGGATATACGATCCAAGCGTTTAGAGTACATTTTCAGACGAGATCCAAACCTCGAATATTTTAAGACGTAAAGCGATATTTTTCCAAATACCTATTTTTCAAGTACCGCGTACTCTTTTTCCGTCCTTATGCATAATTATTGTGAAAGAAAAAGAAAAAAAAAGTTTTTTACAAATTGTTCTTATCGGTATATCGTACGAAATTTGCATGACAATTGACAAGTATTTCTTTCTTGACAGATGTAAAAAGCAGGAGCTGGATTGGGAAGTATTTTGACATGATAAACATAAATACATCTCGTTGTAGTTTGTGCAGTGTCGTGTTGAAATCTGCTAGCCCAGTCAATCTGCTTATTCACTTAAAAATACAACACCGTGACGAATATAAGACGATATGCAAAGAAAATGATACTGAGAAGGTTCCAAACAAAACGTCAAGGAAATTGAAAGCGTTGCGAAGTGATCCACCGACAGGTAAGCTTTAGATATATTTTATTGTTGATATATAAGTCTGTCAGTCAGGTTTGCTTTTAATTTAAATATGTAGATACTATATTTAAAAAAATAACACAGTTATAAATTGTAGTAGATTATTGTTTGTCCCTTTTTAACAAAAGGTGGTTTATTAATATTTTTTACTTTGGCCTCCGTAAGCTAGAATTTTTAAAATATATATAAAACAGTTATTTGTTAAATATTATCTTTATATATATTAAAAACGAGTATAACAAAAAACCTTGAGCATCAAAGTTACTGATGTTCTAACTCACTCTTCAGTAGAGACGGCATAGCGCCTCGCTTCGATACATAATTTTCGTGCCAAATCTGGTGCGGGGGGAAGAACACATACATTTTAATTTTGTCACAGATTCACAAATATTCTTTCATCGCTACAGACGCATACATTTCTAAATATGTCAATTTCAAATTAACAACGTCATTTTCTATGCACCGACAACACTGACACCGACACACACAGACACACTAGTTGTATAACTAGAATGCACATTGTGCATGTACGTTGAGACGAGGGGTTCGCTCGTAAAGGCCACTCCTCTGACGGGTGTCATACCTGTCATACCTTGATGCTCTAAGCAAAAAACATACTATAAGGAAATTATTATAGTCTACTAGCCTTCCGCCAGCGGCTTCGCCCGCGTGGACCCGTTTTATAGGTTCCCGTAGGATAAAAACCATCCTATGTTCTTTCCCAAGGTCCACTCTGTGTTCCAAATTTCATTAATATTGGTTCAGTAGTTTATGCGGGAAAGCGTAGCAGACAGACAGAGTAACTTTCGAATTTATAATATTAGTAGGGATAGTAATATGGTAATTCCCTCAACATACGGCAAACTTACCCCGCACTTGTAAAATGTTTTTGCCATTTTTAGGTACAGGGAAAATCTCTAGGAAACACCATAGTTGGGTTTGGAAACATTATCGTCATTTGTCGAGCTTCGGGGCGAAGTGCAAATATTGCGATATAAATATCTCGTTCGGTGGGAAAAGCACTGGTAATTTGGCCAGACATCTTAACACAATACACGGCGTCACTAAAGGTAACGTAAAGTAAAATTTATAATTTGGTAAATATAGGTGGTTAGGCGATTTGTTATTATCATGTTACTTTAATTTTTTCATAGGTTTAATATCTATATAAAACACTCTCAATTATTGCTAGCTTGCCAGCATAATGTTTTCAGGAGTGCTTATCGGTTTCTGATTCGCAGTTTACCGAACTCCTTTCATATTGGATGAAGGAGAACAGTATCATAGGCCATAATCTTTGTCTATGATTAGTAAAAAAATAAAAATAGAATATTATCTACGCCTTGCCAGTATGGCGGCGGTTGCATACGAACGGTACTTACGTCGACTAGCGTTCTTTGGCTATGTTCGAAAATGTTCTTAAGTACTAATCTAAAACCCATCAAAAACTACAAGCGGAACCTTGAAGCGGCAGACTGCAGTCTGGAAGAACGTTCAGGATCCTGTGATTGGATATAGGAGAGGTGGCTTCGATTCAAGAATTCCGTAAGTACGATTTGATTACTTTATGTGGGGTGAGTGGGCATTAATTGAGATGTTTACACTTTCCCAACAGTGGGCTTGGGTCATAATTACGCGCCCGCCCATCCAATAGGTTTGACAGCCTCCATGGCGTAGTGGGTGATGAGCCGACTGTGAAACATGAGGTCGTGGGTTCGATTCCCACCCAGGACAAATATTTGTGTGATGAACATGACTATTTGTTCTGTGTCTGGGTGTTAATTATCTATTTAAGTATGTATTTAGAATTATATAAGTATGTTTATCAGCTTTCTGATTACCATAGTACAAGCTCTGCTTAGTTTGGAATCAGATGGTGTTGTGTGAATTGTCCAAAAATATTTATTTATTATTTATTATAATTGAGCAAACACAAATTATTATTAGACTGTGTATAGAGTGCTGCAAGCGGTATCTTATCACGAACGGTTACGATGCCGTAAGTGCATAGGGCATTGGCTGTAACCCTTTTTACGTCCCACTGCTGAGCACGGGTCTCTCCCCATTATTGGGGAGGCCTGGAGCTTATTCCACCACGCTGCTCCAGTGCGGGTTGGTGGAGATGCGGGTTAGTGGCCAACCCGCTGTCGGATGTTTTCAAACCGCCCATAAGGCCTCCGACAAGATTTAACGACCGTTATCTATCGACAACAACCGGGACCGACGGCTTAACGTGCCCTCCGAAGCACGGAAACGCGCATAAAATTTTTTTGCCACTAGCGGTCACCCATCTCACACCTGACCGCGCCCGTTCGGCTTAGTTGCATAGATCATTTGCGTTCTACGCTAACCGCCAGGCCATGCGAGCTTCATTCGCGCATTAGGCATACGAGTATATTATTAAAAATAGCCGTAAGCGGTAATATAGTGCAATCTGTTACAGTGCCGTAAGCTTACGGCTATCTCTCCACAAAACTTATGGCTCCAGAACCGTGTGCCATAAAATGCCGCTTGCAGCACTCTATACACTTCCTTATTTTTATTCAAAACCTTTCATGTTCCACCGCTGGGCTCAGAGCTCCGCTTAGAAACGAAACCAATGATACTAAAATTTAGTAAATAATACAGAAAAGTTTTGAAGTACTTTGTTTTGAATATTTCGGTATTATCTATTTATTATATCTTAGGTCTTAAAAGAAAATGTTCGATCTCTAATAATTTGTTTTAAATATTTCAGGAAAACCTTTTGTAAGTTAGCTCTTATAAGGAAACGATTAATCCCTCGTAAATATACGAAACCCTCTCCAGGCGAGTTTAACTTGAAAGTGTGTGTTGTTTTCAGATTACTGGATTTGGAAGGTGGTTGCTCGAATGGAAGATAGTTATTCGTGTAGAATCTGCGACTTTACGTGTACTAAACTTAAAGATATAGATGAGAACGTCAGTATCATTCGGAGTCATTTGGATTCAGAACATGGCCTCCTCTCTTGGAAACAGATCGTTGATGACGAGGATTCCACTGACTCGGAGGATGGTGAGCAGGCTGAAGAAAACAGTAAAAATATTGAAAAAAGTGGGGAAATTGAAGAGAATACAGAAGCTATTAGTAGCTCTAATAGAGCTGATGATTCTGAATAAATGATTAAGATAGTAAACAACTTTGTTTTTATTCGAGATTCAGATTTTATTGTAGGTCTTCCCAGGATGACTGTATCCCAGTCGAAATCTTTTTTAAGTTTTTCAAAGTTGGAGACATGTCATGTAGGCGCCAAATGCAACATATGTCGAGAGAAACGTAAAAACGTCAGGAATCTCAGAACATAGGATCCAGTGAACACATCGCAGAAGAAGGAGTGACGTATTCGTTAATGATAGTATAATAAGAAGGTTGTAGAAGGCAGTCAATAAATAATATGACCAAACTTTTTCCGACGTTCAGAAATGTACAGAAGAAGACAGTAACTATATTGAGTCTTAATAAATGGTAAATTTAAGACAACAAGTAAATTTGTATTTTTTGTTGAATTCCGATTGTATGTACCTATTGAAGAATCGTTTTTTTTCCTATTTTGAACTTCTATTTCATTGCAGGTCTTTATCTTTCAGAAAGCCACATGATCACTTTGTGTATAAATGTAACAATGTCTAAAAGACACAAAACTCGTCAGCGCGGGGGTCTATTACCTAAATCTTTCTCAGTTCTCGGTTAAGAAGTATTTTAGAAAACGAAAAACATTTTTTATGTACGTACCGCATTTTGATATGCCTTTTGGTAATATGACTGCACCCATTAAATTTTAATTTCAGAGCTGCCGGACTGGGTCCACATATACTTCGAGAAAATTTCGAAAAACGAATACAAGTGCAGCATATGTGACACTAAGCTGAATACGAAAGAAAAAAGCTTAGATCTCTTCTATCACATAAAGGAAAATCATAAGGAGGTCTGCAAAATTCACAAGGAAAATCCAGGTGCATCCGTTAAGTTCCAAATAGAATTTCTCCAACTGAACGATCTGAAGGAGGAACCTAGAAAAAAGGAAGCTGTATGTGATCCCATAGGGGACAAGGTTACGGCTGGTAATGAGAAGTATAGCGAAGACGAAGTGGTTGGATATGTTTTAATTGATACGGAAAACACAAATGTCACTAAACGTAAGTAAGAATTTTACTCAAGATTTACTTACTGTTGTGTGTGTCCTTAAAATTAGTTTTTTCACTTAATTTCTTATGTCACAACATTTTGTTCCTTTGCTAGCAATGGACTGATGATAATTAAACATTCTAGGAATGCATGAATTTTTTAGAAAAAAAGTATATTCTGTTAACAAATTGTTCTTATCCGCATACCGTATGAAATTTGCAAGCAGCGCAGTCACGTATAGCGTGGTCACCCAACTTGGACCCGACTGCGCCCGTTTCATGGGCCGTTATCATTGTGCGCTTCACTAAACTGACATTATCATTTCTTTCTTGACAGAAATAAAAAGCAGGAGCTGGATTTGGAAGTGTTTTGACAGGATAAACATAAATACATTTCGTTGTAGTTTATGCAGTGTCGTGTTGAAATCTGCTAGCCCAGCAAATCTGATCAGGCACCTAAGAATGCAACACCCCTACACATACAAGACGAAAGGCAAATATTTTGACACTGAGAAGGTTCTGAATGAAACTTCAAAGAAATTTAACAAGTCGCAGATTCATATAACGAAAAGTAAGTGTTAGAGATTAATAAATAATTAATTATATAAAAATATAAGTAAATTTAGGTTAAAACAGCAAAGTAAAGGATTATTATTAATATTTTGTAAGGCGATATAGTACGATGCAGTACAGTACTTCAGAATAATGTACCGCTCTGCTTGAATGCTGAAACTAGACGTATTTTATTCATCCCCCTCTACTCTTTATTTTCAAAATTTTGGCATCCGTAGGCTAGTATTTTGATCAGAATAAAGAAAACAGATCTTAAAATATATTACATAGAATACACAAAAAATGTATAGCAAGTCTGTAGTCTATTGAGAAAATCTTGCATTTGTAAAATATTTTTGCTATTTTTAGAAAGTACCTCCAGGAGATACCATAGCTGGCTATGGATGTATTACCGTCGTTTGTCGTGCTCATTGGCGAAGTGTAAATTCTGCAAGAAAACTATCCGGTTCGGCGGGAACAGCACTGGTAATTTAACCAGACATATTCATCGGATGCACGGCGTGTCTAAAGGTAAAAACTAATATTTTTTTATTGAAAATAGGCACAGGCATAGGGCGTCGCTTTGAAACGAAAGAAAATCAAGACTAGAAAAAAATACAGAAAAATAGATTTTTGTAATATTTCAGAAAAATCTTTTATAAGTAGGTCCGAAAAGAAAAAGACCAATCCCTCGTTAATGTGATCTCGTATGGGTTTAACTTTCAACTGTATTTTTTTCAGATCATTGGATTTGGAAGGTGTTTGCTCAAATTGGGGATAACTATTCGTGTGAAATGTGTGAATTTACGTGCACTAAACTTAAAGATATGGAGAAGAACGTGAGTATCATTCGGAATCATTTGGGTTCAGAACATAAGCTCTTCTCTTGGAAACAGATAATCGACGAGAGAGGTTCTAGTGACTCGGAGGAGAGTGAGCAGGGAGGTATTGAAGAGAGTATAGAAGCTAAAAGCTGTAAAGAAACTGACGATTCTGAATAAATGATTATAATAAATAACTTTGTTTTTTTGGACCTTCCGATGTCATTGTAGAATATTGTAAACGTTCATAGGATGTTTGGTATGGCCACTCGAAGTGTTCAATGTCATACAGGCGCCAGAAGCAACGTATTTCGAGAGGAACGTAGATATCGTTAGAGTTATTTTAAATCAGAACATGGGATTTAGTAAACGGATCGTTGAAGAAGGATATGGTGACGTAAATGATATCGTCATGGTGGCAATGGCACTGGTAACATGGCAACCTTGCAATATTGCACGAGATAACTAAATGTAAGCTTTACCCCTTGTGTGATTTTAGCTTTAAGTTTGCTTGTAAGCTTTGTAGTTTCTAGTTTTGTTGTTCTTACAAAACATATTGAAAAAAGAAAGTATTGAAATTATTAGACTATTCATGTAGAATGTGCGACTTTACACACACTAAACGCAGAAATGTATATAAGAATGTTAAAGTCGTACGGGATCACCTGGTTTCAGAACATAGCGTTTTTTAAGTAGAACTGGTCTTTGAAGAGGAAGAATCTATTGAAGTCGAGAATAAACATCAGGTTGAAAGCAGACAAAATGACAGCCAGGACAGCAGTGGAGAAGATAAAGGCTTACAAGAAGCCAATGAATCTGAATAAATGAATTACTTTTAAATGACATTTTTTACTTACGCTCGCTGACTAACATTTGACATGATAGACATACATATCTTAAAGGATTGGTATGTAATTATTAAATTTTCATTTCAGCGTTTCCAGAATGGGTTCTTATATACTTCGAGAAAATCTCCGATAATGAATTTAAGTGCAAAGTTTGTGACATGACATTGAAGATGGATATTAAAAATTTTGATCTACTTGATCATATAACAAGAAATCATAAGTATATCTATAAAATTCACAAGGAAAATTCAAACACACCCGTAAACTTTCCAATAGGGTATCTTCAACTGAATTTCTTGAATGAACCTAGAACAAAAGAAATATTTTCTGTACCCATAGCAGACGAGGTTACAGCTAGCAATGATAAAAATGTCGAAAGCGACGATTTAGAAGATGTTTTAATTGAAACAGATAAAACAAAAGTCCATAAAAGTAAGTAAGATTTACGCTTGTAAATGAATTTACAATTTAGGTTATAGGTGGTAGAACTATTATCGTTCGCTCGGAGAAGTATCACCGCTGCACCCACTTCTGCCGTGAACTAATTCTATAGTGTTTCGGTGGAAAGGTGCGGTTGCCGGCCACACTTACATGAGGCGACCACCAGCCTCCGAAGTAGTAGTGAAGTAGTAGCATACGACCTCAGACAAGACTTACCTATGCTTGCTTGAGGTTGTATGTAGATGTCCATGGGCTGCAGCGATCACTTAACACCACGTGGCCTGCATGCTCGTCTGCTACTCCATTTAAAAAAAAAGGTTAAGTGACATCAACATTCCTTTTTTCACAGATGTAAAAAAACGGAGTTGGATTTGGCAGTATTTTGATAGGATAAGTACTACCAAATGTCGTTGTAATTTGTGTAGTACTTTGCTCTCTGTAAAAAATCGTAGCGCAGGAAATTTATATAGACACATAAGGGGAAAACACCCTGCTGCATATAATTCAGAAGATGGACCTCTAATAAGGTCTTTTGAAGCTGATGTTCCAAAGAAAAAGAAAAAGATAGAAAAGACAAGTGAGTTTTATCCATACTAATATGTATTATAAATTTGAAGGTGTGTGTGTGGTTGTTGGTAAGATACACTCTTTCGGTCACGTCCCGACGGTGCCACGAATTGACCTGATTTTTTGTATTGTACATTAAGTTTGGGGGTTGAAGAGTGACAGGCTTCTTTTCACCTGGGGAAAATATTTTTTTCTCATTCCTATAGGAAAACACGTGTCGCTCACGCAAGCAGAGCTGCAGGCACAAAGATTTTATAATATAAACCCCGTAAGTGACATAAATAAATCAGACTATGAATCGAAGAAAACGTAATAATTAATCTGTAAAAGAAATTTCTGCCATGTCTTTCTATATACAACGTATGACCAAAATGAGTGTGTCACTTTTTAACCAATAGTATAAAAAGCCATCTCGGTGATTGGCCTAAATCAAAATTAACGAAGCTAAAATTGACCTACACTTACGCTATTCTGTTAATGTCACGGTACTAACGCCGCCATGTTGTTTATTGCGACTTTCTACCTACACCTGCGATTATGCTTCTAGTATGCATATAATATGTATATCCAATATGCCCATAACCTTTATTTCCTAACAACTTACAATCTATTTTCCAACAGAAAAATCATCAGAAAATACACACAAGCAATACCGGAGCTGGATATGGAACTACTTCAAACCTGCTCCGAATGCTTCGGCGATATGTAATCTTTGCGCGAAAAATATAAGTCACGGTGGCAATGGCACCGGTAACATGGCTAGACATCTTGAGATGATACACGAGATCACCAGAGGTAAGATGCGCCATGTTAGTTTGACGTATTGGAATTATTTGTAACTAATAACTATAAGTTCTTTTTCCTTTCCACCGAAACACAGTAGATTTGATTGAAGTTCTATCACCTACAAAAAAGTTGTTAAACAGTTTTTGACGACCCCTGTGGTGCAATGGTTATCATGCCGGACTGCCTTGTTCGATTTCCGGTGAAATAAAAATTTGAATGATGAGTTTGAATTTCTGTTCAGTATCGGTCTGGGTTTTTGTGTTTCTGTCTTTGTGTATGTCCATGGTACCCAAGACACAGGGTATATCTACCCTACTGTAGGGCTATGAGTGTGAAGTTTACGCGTCTCTCCGCAGAAATGTCCAGACTCCGCGCTTTCACCTACGTTAGTAAAATGAATTTTGGTAGGTGGTAGAACTATTACGATTCGCCCGGGGATGTACCACCGCTACACCCACTTCTGCCGTGAGCAATTATTGTGTTTCGGTGGAAATGTGCAGTTGCCGGCTACACTTACATGAGGCGACCACCAGCTTCCGAAGTAGCAGTGCAACTGCATACGACCTCAGACAAGATTTACCTATGCTTACTTGAGGTTGTATGTAGATGTCCATGGGCTGCAGCGACCACTTAACACCATGTGGCTTGCATGCTCGTCTGCTACTCCATTCCAATAAATAAAAAAAACGTGCAATTTTCATGAGACCCAATTTTTACCCAAAACTTCATTATTTTACCCCCTTAATAAAAATAATAAAAGCGTTTACTTGCAGGTTCATAATCAATCTTAATGGTCAAACCATAACCTAAAGATTCATGTTATGGTATCAAATTTACTCTCATAAATCCGCGTTTAGAGTCGTTTTCGAATTTAATATATTAAATACGAAAGTATTGAAAACAATTTAAACGTTCTTGTCGTTAACGATGTCCAGTCCAACATACCCACCATCCCTAAATTAATACCAAACATCTTACTACTTATTTCTTTATGTGTTGGATAGTCATCGGGAAAGACTTTAGGCTACATACTCGTAACATCATGCTATTACTAATACCACAGGCTAATACCAAAGTCTACAGAGACGAAGTCGCAGGCGGCCGCTAGTGTTAAATATAATGATTATGCATTTAAAGTATGGATATAGTAAAATGTGATATTTTTTTCCATCCGTTCATATATAACATGTTTATATCCATATACCAAACATCTTACAGTCTCCTTTTATCATCAGAAAACACACACAAGCAATATCGTAGCTGGATATGGGAATACTACAAACCTACTACGAACATTTCGGCGATATGTAATGTTTGCAAGAAAAATATATGGCACGGTGGCAAGGGCACCGGTAACATGGCCAGGCACCTTGATATGATACATCAGATCAATAAAGGTAATATTCGCCCTATTTTTAGCTTTAAGTTTGTTAGTAGTTCTGAAGTTCTTAATATTGAGGTAGTTAGGAGGCTGGGGTACTGTAAATTTTCTTCTGGCTTTTGGCTGGCTGGCAACCCTTTTTTGCAACTGCTGGGATTAATATTTTAAGGAAATCTGAAACAATGTCAAGTTTAAATAATTTAATAATTATTAAATATATTTTTTAATAATTATTACTTGCAAGGATATTTATTATTATGTAGTTATGTTTGGATATGGAATTCCAATATTTAATAAAATAATTTGAAAATTAAGTGGTTAATTTGTATAAGTAATATATCTAATACGGTAAGAGACATAACGGTAACCTTAACGATACTTTCAGATGTCAATCTCTACAAAATTATGGTTACAAAACATGAGTAATTCACGTATTTATAATTGTGAAGAGTTTGTTTGTTTGAACGCGCTAATCTCAGGAACTACTGGTTCGAATTGAAAAATTCTTTATGTGTTGGATAGTCCATTTATCGGGAAAGGCTTTAGGCTACATACTCGTAACATCATGCTATTACTAATACCAAAGTCCACAGAGACGAAGTCGCAGGCGGCCGCCAGTGTTAAATATAATGATTATGCATTTAAAGTATGGATATAGTAAAATGTGATAATTTTCCCATCCGTTCATATATAACATGTTTATATCAGAATGTAAACCATTGCATTAAGACTGCTTATAATTTCATTCGTACTTACCTGTGAAATGTACAATTATTTGGATTTTCTGTCTTAGATGAGTTACATCCAGGTACTGCACACGTAACAATATTTATTTATGTCCAGTACACACCATTTTAACCTTTAACACCTGGTATTTTAGGAAAATAAGCAGAATTTGTTTCGTTCACGAATGACGCTAGGCCGATATAGACTGATATCGTGTACGTGAATGGTCTCGTATATCTTTCTCGCTCTCACTCACGCGTAACTATGTTCTTTCTCTTTTGCATTGCCAATTTATCTTGAAGTAGTCTTCTTAGGTAATAGACATAGAGAGAATGTGATTTCAATTTAAAAATTTATTTATTTGCAATATAAGTTTCAGCGGTTGTTACAGGCATGTACATTGTCTTCGCAATACGCGAACTGGTATTCGTGATGTAAGCAATAATTTCACTTTTCCCATTATTCTTTCAGATATTTGGATTTGGAAAGTATTTGATCAAGAACAGGATATCTATACGTGTAGAATGTGCGACTTTACATGCACTAAACGCGAAAATGACGATGAGAACGTCACTGCCATTCGAGATCACCTGGGGTCAGAACATGGCATTTTTTCAGGAGAACAAATCTGTGAAAAGGAAGAATCTGTTGAACTCGAGTATAACCAGAACGTTGGAGAAGGCAGCCGGAAGATTGACCAAAGCACGAAAGTTCAGGACGTGAGGAAAGTAGTCAAAGGCTTGCAAGAAAATGATGAATCTGTATAATAATAAATATAAGATAATTAATAAAGCAGTTTATTTTTTCTTTCCATTCTTTTTAAGTAGCAGAAGAACGCAGGTCACGTGACGTTCAGTGCCCGAAGTAGAGCCTACATAATATAAACAATGTGGTTGTATGCATTTGTGCCGCAATTTCGGACATCGCTTCAAGTAAATTTGGCCGGTAAATGCTCTTTTCCAGCAAAATATATATATAAATAAATACATATAATACAATATAAAATATAAAAATAATATTACCGGGTGAATTCTGTTTTAGCTAAAAGCTTATTACTTTAGTATCATAACTTGGAATCCCGCGGCGAAGTAGAAATTTGATTGATTTACTAAAATTTCTATTCACTGTCTGAATGTTTGTTACTGTCCACGTGTGTTTATATTTTTATTTTAAGTATGGGACTTACTTTTTTATTTAAGGAAAAAATTTAAATGAGGAAATTAAACGAGAGTGTTTTAATGGAGAAAAGGACGCCCGCATGTCTTCTAAGCATAGTCTATTATTTTCTAATTTAAAGACTGATAAATTTTACTAAAAGTAGTTTTGTTTATAATGTATTTAATAATTAAATAATAATAAGAAATCTGTTATTATATTTACTAAATACTGAGGTCTTTTAACTTCCCGCCAAAACGTCTGGAAGCTATTGTATCTGAATAAATATATGTTTAAAAAGACGTTTCTACCTTCCCTCTATATACGTATTAAACACTTTTTTATTCTTATTTTCTAATCCCCTTTTTCTTCAACAGTAAGGTATTAAGGAAGGAATTGTCACATTGATATTTCATTACAGTGCAGTGTTTACTTTTCACTATGAATGCATGAGCGTTGTATTACCTTGTATTACGTTGTATTGCCATCTCTAAAATTTGTCAACCAGGACAAGACGTGTTACAACCCCGGATTTTAGAGCCCAGAACCCGGACACTTGGGGGTACCCAGGTTCTTTAGCGAGTCGGTTCGTCGGTTGATCGCGACGTGCGGGCACAGTGCGTGTCGCGGGTGGCCCTGAACTTTATTTTTTTTAACCCGGGCTACAAATGAAGTCCGGCCCGGACGCTCCCCGGTTGCCCTCAAAAGTAGGACAAATGCGGGGAAACCCGGACGGAAAGCAATCCTAGTTGTATTAAACTTCTCGAAGGGCATGTCTTGTCCACTTTTCTCCACATGTCCAGCGTGGTGGACATGCAAAAGAATTGAAATATAACCATCTTTTCATATAACGCTAACATACTTATTGTTCAAAATGGATTGTTACCATAAAAAATTCTTTCCAGAGCTGCCGGAATGGGTCCTCATATATTTCGAGAAAGTTTCGGAAAATGAATACAAGTGTAATATTTGTAACATTAATCTGAAGAAGGGTGGAAAAAGTTTAGAACTGCTCACACACTGCTTAGATCACATAACGGAAAATCATAAAGACGTTTACAAAATTCATAAGGAAAATCCAGATGCACCCATAAAGTTCCAAATAGAGTATCTCCATTTTAATGATCTGAATGAGCAACCTCAGACAAAGGAAAGTGTGTGTGACCCCATAGGGGACGAGGTTATAGCTAGCAATAAGAAGGATGCCAAGGGCGATATTGTAGAGTATATTTTACTTCAAACGGATAAAGTCACTAAACGTATGTAACAATTTTACCGATATTTACGCTTCCATCTATAAATGAATTGACAGCTTATCGGCCAAGCCACATTAGCCACTAGCTACTAGCATTGGTAAGTGGCAATAAAAATTAATGTCATTGTGTTTTGAAAGTCAGCAATTAAAATACGGCAGTCTTGCACTTGGATTTTTTTCAAATCTGTATTTGCTAAAACATCATTAACATTTCTTAATGTTAATTACACTAAACTATGTCATTAACTTCGCAGGTTTCAGAAAACGGAGTTGGATTTGGAAGTATTTTAATATGATAGGTAAAAATAAATGTCGTTGTAATGTGTGCAGTGCTTTGATATCTATAAAAAACAGAAGCACAGGGAATTTATATAGGCACTTGAGAAGCCAACACCCTGCATACAGGTCAGAAGATGTATCCCGGCATAGTTCTCCTGAAATTGATTTTCCAAAGAAGGAGACTGCGAGAAGGATAGATGTTGACGCTAATAGTGTTTTAGACGAAACTTCGGGTAAGTTAACATCATCGCGCCTTTCAAATAGCGCAGGTGAGCCGTAATATATCCGTTATTATATTAAAATTGGTTCAGTAGTTTAGGCGTAAAAACGTAACAGATACACAGACAGTTACTTAAGCATATAATACATATTATAATATTATTAGTTTGTATATCCAATGAGAGTATCAGAAAGTGTAACAGTTGTTTAAGAAAAGTCGACAAAAACGATAATCAGAACTCAGCCGTCTTTGAATGTTTCACTTTTTAACAATACCTTTGGCCCTTTCAACACGGCGACTTTTAGACATGTCACTCGTAGGTAGTTAACGTTTACTCTTACCCTACTTTAGTAAATTGAATTGTACGAAATACGAGATTATCTTATATATATTATGATTATACAAGTCCCTCAAAGTTTCAACTTCCGACGCCGATTTGAATTGAAATAAGACAAGATCTCTTCAGATTTTCAGACCACTATTTACATTTTTCTTCTCTGCACCGAAATAAAGATTATCACGTATTAAAAATATTACATTAATCCAGATCAAAGACTAAAATATAACATACATTGTAACTTTTTATCAGAATTTTAATATCTAAAATTTATGGATAAAACACAAATGGAAATCCTTGCCTTAATGAATCACAATAATTAATTCTTAAAACAGCTTAAAATCTGTTTCTATTATTAGAAAAAGAAAAGACACAGAAGAAATTCCGTAGCTGGATTTGGGATTACTGCAAACCTATTACAAAAGCTTTGGCGATGTGTAATGTTTGCAATAAAACTATATGGCACGGTAGCGTGAGCACCAGTAACATGGCCAGGCACCTTTGGACGAAACATCGGCTAAATAAAGGTAAAAATAATTTTGTACTGAATTAAAATTACAAAGCTAGTAGATTAAAAATCTCGTTAATATGAAGTTTTGTTTAGTTATAAGAAATACTTAATTATATCTCCTTTGAAGCAATAACTTTAGGCTAGCATTAGGATGTTTTTGCTTTTATCCTGGGAATCGATTTTAAAAATGATTGTCCAAACTACATAGATCCGTAGGTAGATCCGTACCTTAAAATGCACGATATACCCAATAAGAATGGTTATTAAAAAAATTCGTTATTAAACATGTTAAATGAAAAAAAATTGACAATTTCAAATCGTTAAAATAGTTCTGTTATCTTAAAACTGGCGGATCGTAACTTAAATTAGAATTTAATTTCAGTACCACGAGCTGAAAGCAGGAAGGTGCTATCAGCTCATGGTTTTGTAAACGTATATAAGGGGGCTAAATCGGCCATTGCCTCACTTTGCGAGTAACTGTCGCAATAACTCTGATGATGCTCTGTTTTGGGGCGAAACACGTGTTGGTGGTGGTACGTAGGTTGGTATATATATTTTGCATGTGCATGTGTTCTATGTGGGAGGGAGGGAGGTGCTATTGCATGAAAAAAGTATACACCATCATACGTACTGATTGCGGATTGTTGCAAAGTAGTTTTTACCTAACTTTATTATATTAAGTAATTTAATAAGTAATTTATTAATGCTAAATAAAAGACGGACCCTCCTGTATCAGATATGTCTGAAGTTTTAAATAGGTGGCCGTTTACGACGGTGATGGAACTTTCCACAAGTGTATTGCCCGTCTTCACTAAAGACGAACAAGGGAACGCCTTACTAATTAATTCCTAATTTAGGGCAATGCTTAGCAGAAAGTTCCGTTTCACCAATCGATGTATAATAGGTTGGTTCTATCATATGAGTAGCCCCATTTTTTGACAGTTGTCAATGGTATTGTTCTTTAATCTATTATCAATTTGAGCGACTGTCATATATGTCATATGTGTCAGTTTAGGGGCACCAAAACACTACGCCATCCCAAATCGGTGTCGTAACTTTAGGTTATGCCTAACGTCGTTAATCGTGACTTAAGGGTTAGTGAAACGTGTTTTTCCTGTAGGCAAATCCTAAATATTTAGGTATCTGATTTAAGCGTGCCTATCCTATGTTTAGTGAAAATGGGTGTAAGTCTAATTTGGTCGCTATGGGTATGTTGGCACCGCCATCTCAGGATACCAAAGATTAAATGACGGCTTCTTAAGTAACGCACAAAAAGACACAAATTTGGCAAACCGGCTTTCGTGAAATTAAAGAGCTACCAAATACTAGAATTTAATTTACCATTTATACTTTCAGATCATTGGGTTTGGAAATTATTTGAAAAAGACCATGACACCTATTCATGTAGAATGTGCGACTTTACATGCACTAAACGAGAAAATGACGATGCGAATGTCATTGCCATACGAGATCACCTCGGGTCAGAACATGGCATTTATTCTGGAGATCAGGTCGTTGAAGAGGAAGAATCTAGTGAAGTCGATCAGATTGAAGTCGAGAATAACGAGCAGGTTGAAGAAGGCGGTCAAAAAACTGAACGAGGCAATGAAGAAGCTAAAAGCTTGCAAGAAAATAAAGATTCTGAATAAATTAATAAGAAACATAACAATTTTGTTTTTTTCTTTCTTTTCTATAGATGAAGCAGCTAGAGCATACTTTACGAGCATCACGCAAAGGGCGCCAGTATGTCTTTAGCAAAACTATTACATATTCATTGGTTTTAACAATATGTCACAAATTAAAACTTTATTTATTTATAGACTGATAAACTGTACTAAAAGTAGTTGAGTTTATAATGTATTTAATATTTAAATAAAAATAATGACTAATCTGATGTATCTAATTCCATTTGTTCTATCCCATTTGTTATAGCGCCCCAGTTCAAAGGCACCGTGCTCACCATCGGTGAAAGTGTCGGTATCTTGGGAGTTGACATTACGAGTAAAGTGCAGTACCGGAGTCATTTGGAGTACAAAGCCAAATTGGCATCAAAAAAGCTTGGTGTCCTCAACAGAGCGAGGCAGTACTTCACTGCGGGGCAACTCCTGACGCTGTATAAGGCCCAGGTCAGACCTCACATGGAGTACTGCTCCCATCTCTGGGCAGGAGCACCGAAGTACCAGCTACACACATTTGACTCCGTTGAAAAGCGCGCAGTCCGAATCGTCAACGACCCAAGATTGACTGACAGGCTAGAACCGCTTAGCTTGCGAAGAGACATAGGCTCGCTCTGCGTGTTCTACCGACTTTACTATGGTGAGTGCTCCGAGGAACTCTTCAAATTGATGCCTACATCACCATTCCATGATTATACCACCAGACGAAGGTTAAAGTTCCACCGGCACCATCTGGACTCGTGGCGGTCCTCCACAGTCCGCTTTGCACGCTCCTTTTTACCACGGACGTGTAGGTTATGGGACAACCTTCCAGCTGAGGCATTCCCAGTGGACTATAACATGGGGTTCTTCAAGAAAGCTGTAAAAAAAGCTCTCCTTCAAAGCCGTGTCCATAGGCGACGGTGATCGCTTAACATCACGCGGCCCGTCTGCCTTATTGTTAGGTTTATTTATAAAAAAATCTAAGGTATATTAAGTTCCCGCCAGAATGCCTGAAAACTATTGTATCTGAATAAATATATTTTAAAAATACTTTTCTTTATTCCGTCTACCGATTGATATTATTCATTAATATTCTACTATCTTTACTACATAATAAAATGGTTTCAAAACATTTATTTTTTATTTTGTAATCCCATTTTTCCTGAGCAGTCAAACCTCTAACCAAGGAGTTAGGTGCGTGTAAATCACTTCTTCTACGGTGAAGGAACAACATTGTGTTTATAATATTGATATTTCAGTGTGATTTCCTTTTACAATGTATGCATGAGCGTTGTAAAAAATATTCTCGGAGGGCATATCTTATCCACTATTCTCCACATGTCTAGGGTGATAGACATGAAAAAGAATTAAAATACAGCTCTCTTTTCATATACCACTTACATTTGACATGTATTTTGTTAAAATTGGATTGTAACCATAAAAATTGCATTTCAGAGCCGGACTGGGTCCTCATATACTTTGAGAAAACTTCGGAAAATGAATACAAGTGTAATGTTTGTGACTTTAACCTGAAGACGGATGGAAAAAGTTTAGAACTACTCCGTCACCTAACGGAAAATCATAATGATATTGTACGGTTCACGTACAGATGCTAAGTCAGCATTTGGTTTCCATCATTCAATGCATTGTCATATTAGCCAGTTCACATCATAATCGCGTCCGCGCATAACCTGTGTTCTCATTATCATTTCAGTCATTTACATAGCAGTTTTAACATTAAATTCAGTACAGAAAAAATTATCTATTTTATTTTACACATCTCGTCTGGTGTACGGTGCGAACCGTACATCAAGTTGGTCCTTCGAGCAACTATTTGCGGGACCGTGTGCGCGCGTCGTATAACCTAGTCGGGCGACGACGGTCCACGTGGTGAATCAGTGTGGATTGCAGTGGTTACTTACAATAGCAGCAGTAGCCATACAGCCCACATCACATCAGGCTGCTACAGCAGCAGCAGCAACAGCATACCGCAGTAGCAGCAGCAACAGCATACCGCAGTAGCAGCAGCAACAGCATCCCGCAGCAGCATATAACGGCATCCAGCAGTATCAGTTACAGCAGCATTCAGCATCAGAGCCGTAGGCGTCAATACAAGTAAGATCTTTCCATTTTTTTGATTACCCTGAATCAGAAGTATGGAGGACCTGTACGCTTCGCAACTAGAAATTTTTGAAGCAATTTCTAAATTATTGCGAAATTTTAAAAAAGATAGTAAGGAGCGTAAGACCGCTGATTTGAAAATTAAGTGGTTAATTTGTATAAGTAATACATCTAAGACGGTAAGTATTTATAATTGTGAAGAGTTTGTTTGTTTGAACGCGCTAATCTCAGGAACTACTGGTTCGAATTGAAAAATTCTTTATGTGTTGGATAGTCCATTTATCGGGAAAGGCTGTAGGCTACATACTCTTAACATCATGCTATTACTAATACCAAAGTCTACAGAGACGAAGTCGCAGGCGGCCGCTAGTGTTAAATATAATGATTATGCATTTAAAGTATGGATATAGTAAAATGTGATAATTTTTCCCATCCGTTCATATATAACATGTTTATATCAGATGCAGAGGCGGCTCGTCCTAAAGAGCGCTGGTGCAGTGCACTCCCAAGAAAATTACATAGGCAATCTATGTCCCTTCATAATACATACCTACTATCCTTACATTACATTAATTATATTATACTATACCTATACAAAGTATATTATATTAATTATTACCTATATCTATGCGTACCTACATTTAGCGTAAAGTTGTAACGAGTGGAGCGCCAGCGATTGCGCTCCTATGGAACGAAGTTTAGTACGATTCCTAGCGCTGTATTCAATGAGTGCGAAAGAGAAACATCGACACAGGCCGACGCGTGAAACAAAAGATTTCGTATGAGAAATTAACCTAATCTGGAGCGCCGCTCACGCGCGACGTAGCCAAACCGTGGGCTCAATCTGCTTATGCGATGTTGCCGTTTTTATGTATTGTATACAAACAAACGTGTCGTCGTCTTAGTCAGTTATTTCGTAATTTTTCTTTTAAATGAATATTTAAAGAAATAGTTTATGCACGACAGTCTGTGTTAAAAATGTAACAATACAGTGTATCTTTTAGTAAGCAGTGTGAAAAAAACTTTCGAAATACGTCTTGAACTGAAAGCATTAATGTTGTACGAAAACTAAATCTTTTAAATTACGCGTGTTTTTAAATCTGAACAATATTTAAAACCCTTGGTTGTGTGGATGTGAAGAAAGCAATAAATTAATTTGTTTTCCGTGTCTTGTGGTTATCAACTGGAACTGACACCGACAGTGGTGGTGAATCTGCTTGGATGGCAACGGGTGATAATTTTTTTTTTGTTTTTTTTGTGAACCCCCATCGAAAAATGTCACTAGCCGCCACTGATCAGATGTAAACCATTGCATTAAGACTGCTTATCATTTCATTCGTACTTACCTGTGAAATGTATAATTATTTCGATTTTCTGTCTTAGATGAGTTACATTCAGGTACTGCACGCGTAACAATATTTATTTATGTCCAGTAAACACCATTTTAACCTTTAACACCTGGGATTTTAGGAAAATAAGCAGAATTTGTTTCGTTCACTAATGACGCTAGGCTGATATAGACTGATATCGTGTACGTGAATGGTCTCGTATATCTATCTCGCTCTCACTCACGCGTAACTATGTTCTTTCTCTTTAGCATTGCCAATCTATCTTGACGTTGTCAAAGTCATAATAAATCTTTGGATATGACTGACTGATGGCTTCTTAGGTAACAGACATAGAGAGAATGTGATTTCAATTTAAAAATTTATTTATTTGCAATATAAGTTTCAGCGGTTGTTACAGGCCTGTACATTGTCTTCGCAATACTATGGCGAACTGGTATTCGTGATGTAAGCAATAATTTCACTTTTCCCATTATTCTTTCAGATCATTGGGTTTGGAATATATTTGAAAAAGACCATGACACCTATTCATGTAGAATGTGCGACTTTACATGCACTAAACGAGAAAATGACGATGCGAACGTCATTGCTATATGAGATCACCTCGGGTCAGAATATGGCATTTATTCTGGAGATCAGGTCGTTGAAGAGGAAGAATCTAGTGAAGTCGATCAGATTGAAGTCGAGAATAACGAGCAGGTTGAAGAAGGTGGTCAAAAAACTGAACAAAACGCCGTTCAAGACGGCAATGAAGAAGCTAAAAGCTTGCTAGAAAATAAAGATTCCGAATAAATTAATAAGAAACATAACAATTTTGTTTTTTTTTCTTTCTTTTCTATAGATGAAGCAGCTAGAGCATACTTTACGAGCATCACGCAAAGGGCGCCAGTATGTCTTCTTAGCAAAACTATTACATATTCATTGGTTTTTAACAATATGTTACAAATTAAAACTTTATTTATTTATAGACTGATAAACTGTACTAAAAGTAGTTGAGTTTATAATGTATTTAATATTTAAATAAAAATAATGACAAATCTGATGTATCTAAATACACTGAGGTATTTTAAGTTTCTGCCAGAATGCCTGAAAACTATTGTATCTGAATAAATATATTTTAAAAAGACTTTTCTTTATTCCGTCTACCGATTGATAATAAAATAGTTTCAAAATATTTATTTTTTATTTTGTAATCCCATTTTTCCTGAGCAGTCAAACCTCTAACCAAGGAGTTAGGTGCGTGTAAATCACTTCTTCTACGGTGAAGGAACAACATTGTGTTTATAATATTGATATTTCAGTGTGATTTCCTTTTACAATGTATGCATGAGCGTTGTAAAAAACATTCTCGGAGGGCATATCTTATCCACTATTCTCCACATGTCTAGGGTGATAGACATGAAAAAGAATTAAAATACAGCTCTCTTTTCATATACCACTTACATTTAATATGTATTTTGTTAAAATTGGATTGTAACCATAAAAATTGCATTTCAGAGCTGCCGGACTGGGTCCTCATATACTTTGAGAAAACTTCGAAAGATAAATTCAAGTGTAATGTTTGTGACTTTAACCTGAAGACGGATGGAAAAAGTTTAGAACTACTCCATCACATAACGAAAAATCATAATGATATCTACAAAATTCATAAGGAAAATTCAGATGCACCCGTAAAGTTTCAAATAGAGTATCTCTATCTGAATGATCTGAATGAGCAACCTCAAACAAAGGGAAGTGTGTGTGACCCCATAGGGAACGATGTTATAGCTAGCAATGAGAAGGATGCCGAGGGTGACACTGTAGAGTATATTTTAGTTCAAACGGAAAAACCAAAGGTCACTAAACGTAAGTAACAATTTTACCGATATTTACGCTTTAATCTATAAATGAATTGACAACTTATCGGCCAAGCCACATTAGCTATTTATAGCATCGGCGATTGGCAATAAAATTAATGTCGTTGTGTTTTGAAAGTAAGCAATTAAAGTACGGCAGTCTTGCATTTGGATTTTTTCAAATCTGTATGTACTAAAACGTCATATATATTTCTAAATGAGTTTTGGCGGGAATTCTGAAGGAACAAGTTGTGCCCTTGTTTTATTTTCATTTTCTTGGTGTATTTTTGAGTTACATCGGATAAAGTTGATGGCATTTTGTTCGATATAGGTTAATGACAGTGCACGAGTGTTGTGAAATAAAATAACAGTGCGAAAACATGTTTTTGCGGCTTGCCTCCATGACTCTATCGGACACGTTCTGGTAAAATGGCCATCACTTTACTTGAACATTTGACTGACTAGACTGACTGATACTTGACGACTTACTGATTTTTTCCATGACTACTAAGTGATTCAAAAATTATATTGCACGGAGTTTGCGATGCCATATTATTACATTTCTTAATGTTAATTACACTAAACTATGTCATTAACTTCGCAGATTCAAGGAAACGGAGTTGGGTTTGGAAGTATTTTGATATGATAAGTAAAAATAAAAGTCGTTGTAATATCTGCAGTGCTTTGATG
Organism: Pyrgus malvae; assembly: GCA_911387765.1. Taxonomy (NCBI): domain Eukaryota; kingdom Metazoa; phylum Arthropoda; class Insecta; order Lepidoptera; family Hesperiidae; genus Pyrgus; species Pyrgus malvae. The sequence goes on along the minus strand of OU426956.1, from coordinate 4,846,315 downwards.
TCTGGAAAAACCACAGGGAATCTATATAGGCACTTGAGAGGCAAACACCCTGCATACAAGTCAGAAGATGGATCCCGGCATAGTTCTCCCAAAATTGAATTTTCAAAGAAGAAGACGATGAGAAGGATAAATGTCGACGCTGATAGTGTTTTAGGTGAAACTTCGAAAAAGTTAACATCATCGCGCCTTGCAAGCAGCGCAGGTGAGCAGTAATATATATAATCCGTTATTATATTAAAATTGCTTCAGTAGTTAAGGCGTAAAAACGTAACAGATACACAGACTGTTACAGGCATTTATAATATTATTATATTATAGTATGTATATCCAAAGAGTGACAGTATCACAAAGTATAATAGTTGGGGCATTCCACGCGAAGCGGGCAGGTAACAAAAGTCGATGTTTCCGATTTTAGTAATATTGAAGTCTGTTGTAACTATACAAGTCCTTGATACGTGTACCAAATATTTTTGATAGAGTGAATGGTTAGAGAGATGTGGGTCTATAAAATTATGTTAACCGGTGGGCACTGGGCATGCAGTACTTCAAAGCAGATTACCAAGTCATAATATTATAAACAAAAATAATTAACAACTGTATTTATTACTTTATTAATGAGCTTACCCTAACTACCCCTCTTCATTCACAGAATAATCAAAATCCTGTGTTAGACTTCTATACCCAACCCAGGGTGATGTTAGCATTCGTTGCGTTCCATTTCACGTATTTTTTTAAAATTCTGCCCTTAGATTGAAGGAATTGCGTTTCATTTCACACAAATTTTTGAATTTTAATTTTAATCGTAATTAAATAAAACCGCGCCTCCGGCAAAAAAAAACCGCTAACAGGGTTCAACTACACCCTAACTACCCCTCCTCATTCATAGAATAATCAAAATCCTGTGTTAGACTTCTATACCCAACCCAGCTTTTTAATTGCATTGATGATAAGAAAAAAAACTTTTTTTCATGAAAATAAAATGCAATTTTAATTTTTTATCCTTGTTTTTCACAAACAATTTCCTAATACTACTAAACTTTACATTTATTACAAACTTGTAACAACACATAGGTACGTGGTCACAATATCGCGGCATAAAGCGGACTGACGATCGGGGAGCGCGAACGCATCCGTAACGGCCGACTCGGAACACAAAATTTTCAAGGTTGCGCACAGAGCAAGGCACGGTCGATCGGACTGAGTAGTGTCGCGCTACAGTCTCCCCCTTTTGACCTAGTCAGGTGCCCTCACGACAGGTCAAACACAAATAAAATCTAAACCACACAAGTCTTACGCGGACGACCACGTGGTCTTTTCGGACGTACTGGTTCAGGCTGCTCGTCCTGACGAGCATGATAGCGACGGAGGTCCGCTGAGTGATACTTCCCCAGAGATTCATCAGGTCTACCACAATGACCTAAGATATACGTGGTGGGACTAATCTTCTTTATGATCACGTAGGGACCATCTTGACGCGGTGCAAGCTTGGAACTGATTCCCTTATGTGAGCAACTTAACACATGACTTCGTAACAACACTAAGTCACCTGGTTCGTAATTCTCAGCTTGCTGACGAGTCTTGTTCTTGAAAACCTTTCTTTGATCCTGTTGATTCTCAATGTTTTCCTTAGCATCAGAGATAGTATCGGCTAGCTTGAACAAATAAGGCGTGATCTGTGGGACATAATTCTCTGCTTCAACAATCGCACGAAGATCACTTTGTACACTAAAAGGAGAACGCAGTTCGCGGCCAAATGTAAGATAGGCAGGCGTGTGTTTCGTTGCTTGCGTAAACGACGTGTTTAAAGCGAACCGGATGAGCGGCAACGCGTCGGCCCAATGCCGGTGTTCCTTCTCAACCAGTATTGCGAGTTGTGTCTTGAGATCCCGATTTTTGCGTTCCACGGGATTAGCTTCAGGGTGATATAGAGGTATGAGATCCTGTTTAACGCCAAGGACAAACATGGCGTGCTGCATGAGGTCCGCCACAAACTGGACTCCATTATCGGATATCAGTCGACGTGGAACTCCGAACCGTAGGAATACTTCTTCGATGAGAACTTTTGCGCAGGCTTCAGCTGTAGCATCGACAAGGGAGAAGAGCTCTACCCACTTGCTAGCTGTATCCTCGATGATGAGCACCCATCGTTCACCATTAGGCCCTCGAGGCAATGGTCCAAAAAGGTCAACTGCCAAAATCTCAAACCGTTGAGCTGGAACCGGTGTTTGGATAAGACCAGCAGGTTTTTGGTTAGATGCTTTGTAACGTTGACATTCAATACAAGTTTTGAGATAGTCAGTTACATAACGACGCATCCCAGGAAAATAAAAACGTTCGGCGATGCGGTGGAGAGTTCTCTCTATACCGCCATGCCCAGATGTCGCAGAGTCATGACATTCAGTCATTACTTGCTTTCTAAGACTTTCAGGTACGACAAGTTGCGGTTCTTCCGTGTCAGCATCGGTGTACCTGTACAACACTCCTTTACTAAGGTGATAACCTCTTTCGGTCCATGTTTTAACAGCAACATCATCTTTGCTTTCCAGGTCCTTTATGATCTTCGATACTTCCAGGTCGTCGAGCTGCGCGTCACGAACGGTCGAGGCTTCCCAACGAGGTATCTCCACGATCACGGTGCACACTCCACAGGACTCGCGAGTATCACTTTCACAGGGTGGCCGACTCAGAGTGTCAGCGATGACGTTTGCCTTACCCGGTGTATATTCAACCTGAAGATCAAAGGATTGCAGTTTCATCGCCCAGCGCACTAATCTACCAGAAGGTGACTTCAGAGTAAGTAGCCATTTAAGCGGCTGATGGTCGCTGGCAACACGAACGGGATGTCCATCAATATAGCCTCGGAATTTCTCACAAGCCCAAACCACAGCAAGAGCTTCGCGCTCTGTGGTCGAATAATTACGTTCCGCAGGTGTAAGAAGTCGGCTCGCGTACTCAATAGGACGTTCGTCACGTGGGGACTCCCCCTGGAGTAGAGCGGCACCGATGGCGTAGTTACTGGCATCCGTCCTTACAATAAAAGGTAAGCTATAGTTCGGTTGGGCGAGTATTGGCGTTGAGGTAAGCAACCTTTTTAATTCTAAAAAAGCATTAGCTTGATCTTGACCCCATATCCAAGACTGAGCCTTTTTGGTGAGCATCGTAAGAGGCTGCGCAACCTTTGAAAATTCAGGAACGAACTTCCTGAACCAAGAACAGGTCTGCAGAAAACTCTTGAGATGTTTAACAGTTGTAGGTTCCTTCATATCAGCTATAGCCTGAATCTTACCAGGATCGGGAGATACGCCTTCCGGGGTGATGAGGTGACCAAGATATTTCACACTCTCCGCGGCGAAAACGCACTTCAAACGATTGGCACGGAGGTTGAAGACTCGAAGACGGTCGAATACAGCACAGAGATCCTGAAGATGTTTGGCGTAACTGTCAGATATTACGATAAGGTCATCGATATAACCTAAAAGTGTGGTATCCTTAAGAGAAGAGCCGGAACGAAATCTGTCCACGAGGCGCTGAAAAGTTGCGGGCGCATTTTTCAACCCGAAGGGCATGCGCTTAAATCGGTGAACTCCATACGGTGTCACAAAAGCTGTTTTGTCCCGGTCAGACTCACGAACACAGACCTGCCAATAACCGGAACGAAGGTCTATTGTGCTCATGTAACAACTCTTACCTGTGTACTGCAACAAATCATCGATGACCGGTAACGGATACGAATCACTCTCAGTGATGGCGTTCAGCTTTCTGTAATCCACACAAAATCTAAAGGTACCATCTTTCTTCGGAACGAGTAGCGCTGGTGCAGCCCAAGCAGATTCGCATTCCTCAATAATGTCGAGTTCCAACATTCTCTCTAACTCGGCTTCCATAATTGCCCTCCTAGCAGGAGTGAGACGATAAGGAGGAACAGCAATTGGAGGATGATCACCTGTTTCAATTCGGTGTTCGGCAAAAGGAGTTGGACCTCCCCCTTCCTTAAAAATGTCTTCGTATTCTTGAAGAAGTACAGTTAGATCGGTACGTTCAGATGGTGACAGCATCGTACCCTCGTCAGCCCTCAGAACATCCGCGGAAGCACACCCAACGGAGTCACGTAAGGTCTCACTTTCTAACTTATGAATGACGTGAGGTCGATCAGCTGTGAACCAAGTATTCCGGTACATATTAATAACAATACCCGCTTTGCGTAAAAAATCGACTCCAAGGAGCGTTTCGTTATTAACGGCGTTAGGGAAAATAACGAATGTAGTCGGCACCACTAAATCCGTCCGATCGAGCCTTACATTTACATCGACAAGTTTGACATTAAGTGTTTGTACTGCTCCGTCCGCAAGCTTGACTGACATGACACTATCGCGAAAAGGTACGTTAGACTTTTGGAGGAGTGAATAAAGTGAGGCGCCGGCAATGCAACGCTTGGCAGCCGTATCAATTAAACCTGTGCCAGTTTTACCACAAATCTCGATATAAAGAATAGGACGACCCATAGAATTGACATCGATCGTATTAAAACCGCGTGAGTCATTCTGTATCCCCGTCCGTAAACCCTCTTTAGGCGCCGTGCATCTCAGAGGCTTACATGCATAGGTAGGTACAATACTAATCTTTGATGAAATATTTACATCATTAATCTTTGACAAGTCATTACAAACGTTAGAAGGCAAAGGTGACTTGTCTCTCAGAGACAAAACATTACTACGACATTCTTTATGGAACCTCTGCGGGTTAGAACAGTAGGTACTCTGAGACAAGTGTCCTTCACCGGTACATTCTGAATAGTTAGTATTTCGAATATTATAACAATTACGATCAGAAACATTATTTGACCGAATACAAATAGAATTATCGTTAGTTGTACACGAAATGGTGGAATTTTCACACAAAAAGTCACATGACGAAAAGCTATTATTACACTTTGTGCAATTGGGACGAATTACACCTATTTGACCGCAACCGTAACACGACACTTGCGAAACACTTTTATTTTTACCGCACATCGCACGCGTATGTCCCTTTTTCCGACAATAAACACAAAACAGTTTACCTGCACTGGCTGCACTCGTCGAAGGCGATGGGCTTACCACCTTAGTTGCATTACCCGTAGAATCAGAAGTGTCGAATGGCGGCATCGTAGTTCCCGTTCCCGCGAATCTCGCGATGGCGGGCGACGCGGTGGCGCGATCGCCGGCGATGGCGGCTGGCTGGCGCGCGCCTTTGATGGGCGCCGCCGCGGCCGCGCGACTTTCGGTGCACGCAGAGCCACGCACGTTGCAGGACATACGTGAGCCGTTAACAGCACTGCAATCTGATGGTAGTGAAGCTTCTGTTAATGAGTCTTCGATGCATCTAGCCTTTTCGATGAGCTCGTCGATTGTGTGTACGGATGTTCTGGTTAGGCGTTCGCGTAAAACGCGGCTTAGTAAGCCGTAAATCATATCTAATTGTATATTCTCTTCGATGGTATAGGGAAGTTTTGAAAACATAGCTCGGAGACGCGTAATAAAGACTTCGGCGCGCTCATTATTCTGCTCGGTCGCGAAGATATCTCTAAATATCTTGTGTGCCGGCCTTGGGACACCGTACATAGTACGTAGACGTTGGAGTGCATTGTCCCACGATGTAATCGATGTTTTTACTCCCCGAAACCAGACGGCGGCCTCTCCCTCAAGGAGCATAGGAAGGCCCCGTAACGCATGATCGTCGCCGATGTTAGTACATTCTTTGTATATACATATAGCGTCGATGAATGCTTCTAAAACTTCTGAGTCGCGCTTTGATCCGTCGAAACGAGCAGTACAGTTCGCGAAGTTTCCAGACGACGGCTGGTTAGACAACCCGGGTGTGGACGCTGGGCTTTGGTTGGTAGCGCGGGCCAACAATATGGACTCAATGAGCTCACGATTTGATTGAGCTTGAGCTTTGGCGAACGCTGACAACAATGGCTCCAGGTGCTGCGCGTAGGACGGTTCGGAAACGTCGACGTCGTCAGCACTGTCGAGGGTTTGTCTTCGTGTACGGGGCATGTTGCTTGATGTAGAATACCACGCACAAACACAAATACACACGCGAACTAGTACAAGCCGGTTAACAGTTACTTATTTACTCGGAACAAACACTTGCACGAAAGTTTATTTAATATTAGGTACACAGGGTTCGAAATCGTATTAGCGACGCGATGGCCCGTGTTGGAGCGCCAATGTAACAACACATAGGTACGTGGTCACAATATCGCGGCATAAAGCGGACTGACGATCGGGGAGCGCGAACGCATCCGTAACGGCCGACTCGGAACACAAAATTTTCAAGGTTGCGCACAGAGCAAGGCACGGTCGATCGGACTGAGTAGTGTCGCGCTACAAACTACAAATTTTACTATTTTTCTCATATAAACCTATCTTTATTTCTTGTGATCCTCATTCATTTTTCACCCTACTTTGTTTATTTGTATGGGACTAAAAGCTGCTTTTATTAATAGTCATTGGGTTGGGCTTTATTAATGTTATTTACACTAAACTATGTCATTAACTTCGCAGATTTAAGGAAACGGAGTTGGATTTGGAAGTATTTTGATATAATAGGTAAAAAAAGTCGTTGTAATATCTGCAATGCTTTGATGTCTATAAAAACCACAGGGAATCTATATAGGCACTTGAGAGGCAAACACCCTGCATACTGGTCAGAATATTTATCCCGGCATAGTTCTCCCAAAATTGAATTTTCAAAGAAGAAGACGGTGAGAAGGATAGATGTTGACGCTGATAGTGTTTTAGACGAAACTTCTGAAAAGTTAACATCATCGCGCCTTTCAAACAGCGCAGGTGAGCAGTAATATATCTGTTATTATATTAAAATTGGTTCAGTAGTACACTAAAGTGTAAAAATGTAACAGACCCACAAACTGTTACAAGCATTTATAATATTATTAGTATGTGTATCCAATGAGTGACAGTATCACAAAGTATAATAGTTGGGGCATTCCACGCGAAGCGGGCAGGTAAAAAAGTCGATGTTTCCGATTTCAGTAATATTGAAGTCTGTTCCAACGAGATGTATATCTCCTTAACACGTGTACCAAATATTTTTGTAATATAGAGACTGGTTTAGAGAGTTATGGGACTATGAAATTTTGACCAACCGGTGGGCATGCAGTACTTCAAAGCAGATTACCAAGTCATAACAGTATAAGTAAAAATAATGAAACAACTGTATTTATTACTCGGTAAAAGCTTTAGAGCTTTAGAGCTTAAAGCCCTCCTGTCAATGTCATAAAGGCGCAAAGGGTGTGGATGGATTTGAAACAAACGTCGCTGTCTCGGTGTTACTGTTTAGTTTTGGCCCTTTCCACACTGCGAGTTTTATACATTGGTTAACGTTTATTTGCTCTACTTTCGTAAATTGAAATTTAGGAAATATATTCTTATGAATACACAATTCCCTCAACTTTTTAAATTCCGACGCCGATTTGAATTGAAATAAGACAAGATCTCTTCAGATTTTCAGACCATTGTTGACATTTTTTTTTCTCTGCACCGAAATAAAGATTATCATGTATTAAATACATTACATTAATCCAGATCAAAGACTGAAATATAACATACATTTAAGTGTTTGTTCAGTATTATAGTACCTGGACGCCCGAGCGTTGCTCGGATATATACAATACAATACAAAAATACTTTATTGCACCAGATTTTATACAATGAGATAACATTAAATCGTTTATGTTCTAAAAAAATATTTGCTTGGTTTAGTTTAAAATGAAACAATCATTTGCTTCGTGTTACTTAACAAAGCCATCTGAAATAGTTCCTAATAAAAAAAGGTAGTTTCATAAACATAAAAAATAGACACAATATGGTTTTGATCGAGGTTTTTGAACCCGGGTCTCTAGTTCCGCAGTCAGCTCACGCAACCATTCGACCACGGAAGCTTTAATTCAATGAACGAAATTTTCATAGAGCTCTTTCAAATCGACGTTGTCATTTCTTTGAACGTCGGATTGGCGGATGGTAGTAGCGGAGCCCAAGAGGGGATTTTCGGATTTACTCGAGCGCGTCAGATTAAGATATGGGGTACACCTTGCATCCTAAAATAAAATAGCTAAATTTCTTGGCATTGAAATCGACTCAAATTTAAATTGGAAAAATCATGTAGAAATAGTATGCCAAAGACTAAATAAATTCATATACGCATTACACCATCTTTCAAAAGTAGCAAATAAAAAACAGCATTGATGGCTTATCACGGATGCGTGTGTTCGGTCCTAAGATACGGATTACTCTTATGGGGGAATTCAACTGACTTCAATAGAGCATTTATTATACAAAAGAAATGTGTTAGGGCCATTTAAGGTGCGGAACCTATGGACTCCTGTAAGCCAATATTTAAAAAAAACTAAATCTCCCGCCATTGCCATCAATGTACATCTACGAAAGTCTAATATGTGTCAAAAATAATCAAAATCGATTTGATACCAAAGATGATACATTCTTCAATCGGCATCGGGGTCAATTGCATAGACTATTATCTTATACGGAATGCTATTCGAGAAACAGCTTTGTGATGTGCACAAAATTTATAATTTGCTGCCATCTCGGTTAAAAAAATCTAACATTAAATCGGTTCAAGGGTTTTATTTTTAAATTATTGATTAAGAACTGTCTTTATTCCACAAAGGAATTTATAGAATATTGTCATGCTGGACACCTCAAACGCTTGGCTAATAAATTATAAATTTTTATTCAATTATGCAAATATTATCATTACTATTAATATCTAATATTATTGTTATTATTTAAATTTTAATAATATAATATAATTTTATTATTTAAAAAAAATTGAAATGAAATGAAATGAAAAACGTTTATTGATGACTGTTTACAAAAAATTTTGGTGTTTGCATCTAACAATAGTATTTAAACAGTCTACCTTTATTACCTAAATTGACATGTACCTTCGGGTATGAAATTGCATTTAATATCCTTAAATTAAAAAAAAGTAAATTAATGATTTAACCTATAGTTATCACTAAATACACGATGACTTTATCATATTTATTAATAAATATTTGCCCACCGACTAGGTCGGTAAGACACGCATGAACAATATTGTAAGATTTTTATCGTAAAAAAAATGTACCGTGTTTTATATATTTCATTTCATTTCCTGTTGAGTACTGCCACGATTAAAATAGACCTTCTATAGAGGTATAATAATTTTTTATCTTACTTCCGGATGTCAAAATAGTCAGATTAGAATACGCCGCTACCGTGGAACCATGAATTTTAAATAATAAAAATCTCTCTCCACTGGTTAAACGCAAAACGTCATAAAATATAATAATATTAAATAATATAATATTTTAAACTTCCTACCACCCAACCTATAAAAAGCACAAGGTCCTGATGACGCTTGAGGAAATCCACAATGAGCCTCGTGGGCTCCCCCGTTTGACAGCGTTTACGCCACAATATTATTAATACTCTCCAATAGATGTCAGGAAGAGTCGTAATTTTCAGTTTATATTTAAATTGATTATCATTGAAAATATTTTTATACAGTTAAAAATTTCCAACAATAAAAATTTTGTGGATCGATTTATCACCCCCGAATCCAGGGTACTAAATTTCATCAAAATATTTGGAGCCGTTTCCGAGATTCAAAAAATATATTTAGATACATACAAGAATTGCTCGTTTAAAGGTATTAGATAACATTTATTGCCTTTTATGAATCACAACATCTAAATTAATTCTTAAAACAGCTTAACATCTGTTTCTATCATTAGAAAAAGAAAAGACACAGAAGAAATATCGTAGCTGGATTTGGGATTACTACAAACCTATTACAAAAGCTTCGGCGATGTGTAATGTTTGCAAGAAAATTTCATGGCACGGTGGCGTGGCCACCGGTAACATGGCCAGGCACCTTCGGAAGAAACACCAGCTGAATAAAGGTAAGATACGGAAAGTATATGTGGGTTTGTTTTGCGGATTTTTTATAAAAAAAAAATGACAATTTTTTTACATTATCATTTATAGTTTTTATATCCTTTTGGCCCCACTGCTGGGCACAAGTCTCTTCTCATAATTGACCACAGTGAGATCACAGTCCACCACGCTGGTCAAGTGCGGATTGGTGGACATCATGCCTTTGAGAAATTATGAGCAACTTACAGGCATGGCGACGGAAAACATCGTAATTAAATATCACAATAATATATGTTTTCCCCGACCGTGGAGCAGCGATAAATACGCACATAGCAAATTTCTTTGTCAGAGGTGCACGCCGGGGTTCGAACGTAATTACCTTCGTCTGTCGGAGTCGGCCGTCTTTACTGCTCGGCCATCTTTGTTCTTTAAAAATACGTCCTTGTCATTATGTATGTTCAATATACCTTTAATTTATATCTTATATCTTTATCTATCTATAAAAATATACTTTAATATACCTATAATTACTGAAGGCAATTTAAAAAGTCGCTCGTCACGTGTTGCTTGAGATGCCCTGTGACGTCGCCCGTCTTCGTCCTGGCCACGGAACATTCGCCGATGCGAATATTCGCGCGGTGCGAACGGCGAAGCGTCTAGCGACTGAAACAAACACATGGCAATGTACGTATCAAGTCACGCGCAAGGGCGACCGGCGAAGCGACCGGCGAAATGTGCCGAGCGAATCGCGCGGGCGTCTTGCGGCGCGGCGGGCGAGCAAAACAAAGCTATGAATCAGTACGCCGCAAGCCACGGAGTCGAGCGGCATTCGCGGTAGGGATGTCGAAATGAAATAAAATATCGATATCGATGTCGATATTTTTATTTAAAAATCGAAAAAATAATCGAATTAAAAATATCGATATATCGATATTTATTCGCAGCGAATAGTGCAGTGATCAAATGAGTTTAGTTGTTTTCGCCGCGAAAAATGAACACCGATACTTTTATTGCTGAAATACTAGCTAGACCACCTATATGGAAATCTGGCCATCCAGAGTATAAATTAAAACATGTTTTTCAGCGGCACTTAAAATTCTATTTGCATTGACTTTTTTCTCTAATTCTGGTCGAGTATTCATAAGAATATAATTGAAGTTTTCAATACTCATTCTGGTATATTCGAAAAAAAAAAATATCTGGGTACATTCTGTATTTGTCGTACTTTTTGTGGAATTCTCCGTCTACACCCCGATTCTTATTCAATTCATGTACTCCACAATCTCTTCCAAATATTAGGTCTTAAACCAAAAAAATATTACTTTCCAAGTAATATCGATATAATTTCGATAAAGACATTTTTCGCTGTCGGACTTCCTTACTGGTCGCGGCGGCTAACGTGACTGCCCGACGCCCGTGGCCTGCAAACGGTGCCGCGCGAATAGTCGCTTCGTCCACCGCTTTGTCGTTCGCACCGCCGATCCCCGTGGCTAGGCTGTAATATGTTTTGCAACATTACGTGACTTACAACATTACGAAAAATGTCACGAAACAAGATTATGTTATGTGATTATGATAATGTGGCGAAGTCAGTCGATGTTAACAGTCCCCCGACGCGACGCCGCTTGGAAAATAAAAATACTTGAACTCACATAATATATGTGACGATGATAATTATAATAGGTTTAAAATATTATTTGTTAGTTTTAGAATTTAATTTTTTGGTCGGGGGTTTTTAAATTTTTTTTTGCTATTATCCTGAAAATAACCGATTTAAAAAAATATTGTTCAAACTTCGTATCCGTTACCTTAATACACGATATACCTAATAAAATGGTTTTAATTTTTTTTCGTTCTTGAACACATTAAATGAAAAAAATGTTACAATTTCAAATCGTTTAAATAGATCTGTTATGTTTTCATAGGTTTTGGGATGGGGTTGTACGTATGTGAATTTATTTCTGTGTGTGTTATATAAGAAGCAGTCAAACAGTCGTCACGCAGTTACCAGTAGATTGCTGTAGTTATCAACAGGTTATTAGTTACCAACGGGTTACTGTATTAACCACTAGATTTTTTGCATAGGAAGTCACACAGTCAGTCAGTCAGGTGAAACCATGTTTGTATTGATTTCACAGGACGGCGTGATCTTAACTTTAATTAAAAGTTAATTTCTGTACCACGAGCTGAAAACACCTTCCTTCATACCATTAATTTCTACTTCTATGATATACTCCAAGTAATTTATTAATGCTAAATAAAAGACTTACCCTCCTGTGTCAGATATGTCGGAACTTTTAAATAGGTGGCCGTTTACGACGGTGATGGAAATTTCCACAAGTGTATGTCAATCATGGCCGCTATATGACGGCACCGCCATCTTAGGATAAGATTAACTGACGGCTTCTTAGGTAACGCACAATAAGACGCACAACTCTGGCAAAACTGCTTTCGTGAAATTAAAGAGCTACCCAATACTAGAATTTAATTTACCATACTTTCAGATCATTGGGTTTGGAAATTATTTCAAAAAGACCATGACACCTATTCATGTAGAATGTGCGACTTTACATGCACTAAACGGGAAAATGACGAAGCGAACGTCATTGCTATACGAGATCACCTCGGGTCAGAACATGGCATTTTTTCTTGAAAACAGGTCGTTGAAGAGGAAGAATCTAGTGAAGTCGATGATAACCAGCAGATTGAAGGCGAGGATAACGAACAGGTTGAAAAAGTTCAGAAAACTAAACAAAAAACGGACGTTCAAGACGGCAAAGGAGAAGCTAAAGGCTCGAAAGAAAATGATGATTCTGAATAGATTAAATAAGACACTTACCTAACAATTTTTTTTATTTTTTTGCTTTTTATATGGAATGAGCAGCCAGAGCATGCTCGTAACGTGACGCTAAGTGGTCGCTGCAGCCCGTAAAAGTCTTCAGTTGCGATGCTACTCCAGAGGCCAAAATGGCCTCATGTAAGTATTGCCGGCAACCGCACTGTACCACAAAATCGCAATGGAATTACGTCCCATCAAAAATGAGAGCAGCGTTGGTCTTCGGTTGAAGTTTGCTTGATTCAACACATCTGAAAAGGATATCCTATTCCATTGCAGCTTTCTGATCTTAAATTTCTTACAAGTAAAGATACTTTCTGGATAGAAGGATAATTTAATAAAATTGTTAAGCGTACACAATATTTTGAACTTATCGGTTGAATGAAAATTTCTATATGGCGGCTTGGTTCCAATTCCTTTTACATTAATGTACTAAGAGCCTCTTTCACCACCTTCAAGTAAAGTGCCAAGTACGCTAATTATCGGTTAAAGTCACCTGTTACTTCAATTTCACGATGTTCGTGTAGCACTAATAGTACGACAAACTGACTCGGACTCATAGCTTTTACTTGTCAATTAACTTTACTTCGGACGTAACTAATTAAAATTTTACTAGGAGATGGTTAACGAGGCCCTTATTCCTTTTTTTGATCTGAGATTAATAATTGACAGATTTGTACGTGGGCCTTTAAAGATGTGGTCTACATGTGCAATTTTGAACATTTTTTGAAGGTTAAAAACATATTTATCAAAAAAAGGACAACATAATAATAATGTCATGGGCGTACCACCCAGGGTCTTGGTCGGTGGATCGGGGCTACCGCGCTTAAATTTGCCTTCAACATTACACGAGGACACGTACACAAAATGTTAAGTATACAAAGGTAACAGCAAGTAGCATATCGTGCTTATTCTTTATAGGTTCTTTTTTTTTGGGAGAGCAATGATGCATGCAAGTGCTGGCCAAGCACAAGCCATCCTTTCTGGGGCAACTGGCTGGACGATTCAAGCTCCCATTCAAGCTGACCGCAATCCCAGATTCTCCTTTTAGTCATATTTGAATAAGAACAGGATATCTATTCGTGTAGAATGGGCGAATTTACATGCACTTAACGCAAAAATAATGAGAACGTCACTGCCATTCGAGATCAACTGGGGTCTTAACATTGCATTTTTCAGAACAGATAGGTGAAAAGAAGAAAATCGTGAAGTCGAGTATTACTAGCACGTTGGAGAAGGCTGCTGGAAGATGACCAAAGCACGGATGTTCAGGACGGCATGAAAGTAGCTAAAGGCTCCCAAGAAGACGTTGAACTTGAATAATAATAAATATAAGATACTCAATAAATCTGTTTATTTATTTTTTACATATTTTGTTGTTTAAGTAGCAGAAGAACGCAGGTCACGTGACGTTTAGTTCCCGAAGTAGTCTAGACAGCTAGACATAAAGACTCCAAAAAAGCCTGACTCTTTCCTAAGGTCGCATGCAGTTGCGACGCAATTTTGGATGCTGATTGTCGCATCATGTAAGTCTGGATGGCAAATGCATGTTTCCACCGAAACAATGCGGAGAATGTTAGAATTTGAATGAAAATATTTTTAAAGAGACGTCCTTTTTTCCCTCTACCGATTGATATTATTCAATAGTATTCTACTATCTCTACTACATAAGTAATAAAATATGTAGTTTTAAAATATAATTTTTATTTAATTTGTAATCCCATTTTTCCTGAGTCGTCAGATCTCTGACTAAGAAGTTAGGTGCGTGTAAATCATTTGTTTCACGGTAAAGGAACAACATTGTCTTATTGATCTTTCACTGTGTTTTACTTTAACTATGTATGCATGAGCGTTATATGAAATTTCTCTGAGGGCACGTCTTGTCCACTATTCTCCACATGTACACCGTGGTGGACATGAAAAAGAATAGACCACTTTTTTCATATACCGCTTATATTTCACATGCTTTTTGTTAAATTTGATTGTAACCATAAAAAAAATAATTTCAGGGCTGCCGGAATGGGTCCTGATATACTTCGGGAAAATTTCGGAAAAAGAATACAAGTGTAATGTTTGTGACTTTAACCTGAAGACGGGTGGAAAATGTTTAGCACTTCTCTATCATATAAAGGAAAATCATAAAGACGTCTACAAAATTCATAAGGAAAATCCAGATGCACCCGTAAAGTTTCAAATAGAGTATCTCCATCTGAATGATCTGAATGAGCAACCTCAAACAAAGAAAAGTGTGTGTGACCCCATAGGGAGCGATGTTATAGCTAGCAATGAGAAGGATGCCGAGGGCGATATTGTAGAGTATATTTTAGTTCAAACGGATAAACCAAAGGTCACTAAACGTAAGTAACAATTTTACCGATATTTATTTATTTATTTATTTGTATCACCTTAAAATAAGGGTTACAGTGTGACTGAATGCCTAATGGCATTCTCTGCCTGTTAACCCTGGGTGATGGTGAGAACTTACGGTAGGCAGAAAAATATGTGATTAAAAATTTATTGGTTTAAAAATAATGAAAAGAAATAAATACATACATACATACAACATACATATATACAAGATATATACATAGATACAAAGTGGAAGTTTTACGTTTCCATCTATAAATGAATTGACAACTTATCGGCCAAGCCACACTAGCTACTTTTAGCATCGGCGATTGGCAATAAAATTAATGGCATTGTGTTTTAAAGTCAGCAATTAAACTACGGCAGTCTTGCATTTGGATTTCTTCAAATCTGTATTTGCTAAAACGTCATTAACATTTCTTAATTTTAATTACACTAAAGTATGTCATTAATTTCGCAGGCCTCAAGAAACGGAGTTGGATTTGGAAGTATTTTGATGTGATCGGTAAATATAAAT
This sequence comes from Pyrgus malvae, assembly GCA_911387765.1. Lineage (NCBI taxonomy): Eukaryota > Metazoa > Arthropoda > Insecta > Lepidoptera > Hesperiidae > Pyrgus > Pyrgus malvae. The sequence goes on along the minus strand of OU426956.1, from coordinate 4,830,651 downwards.
GTCGGTGTAATATCTGCAGTGCTTTGATGTCTCTAAAAAATACAGGGAATCTATGTAGGCACTTGAGAAGCAAACACCCTCTATGCAGGTCAGAAGATAGATCCCGGCATAGTTCTCCTGAAATTGGAATTTCAAAGGAGAAGACGGTGAGAAGGATAGATGTTGACGCTGATAGTGATTTTGACGAAAAATCGGGAACGTTAACATCAAACAGCGCAGGTGAGCAGTAATATATCCGTTATTATTTTAAAACTGATTCAGTAGTTTAGACGTAAAAAGAGATACTCAGACAGTTACAAGCATTTATAATAATTAACATTTATAATAAATAACAGTTGTATTAGAAAAGTCTACAGGAAAGACAAAAAAGACAATCAGAAGTTAGCTATGTTTGAATGTTTCACTTTTTAACAATATTACAACAAAGAGTCTTTTGGACAGTGGCCAAAATCGAAATTAACGAAACGAAATTAATTAACAGCTATCATAGATGTCTCATATTTTGAACTGCTTAACCTCCTGTCAAAGTCGTTGAAATGCGCAAAGGGTGTTAATGGATTTGAAACAAACGTCGCCGTCTCGGTTACACTGTTTACCTTTGGCCCTTTCAACACGGCGACTTTCAGACATATACTCTTAGGTTGTTTACGTTTACTTTTACCATACTTTAGTAAATTGAATTTTAGGAAATACAAGATTGTAATGTATTACATACATTACATTAATCCAGATCAAAGGCTGCTCAAAAGCTGCATACATTTTAATTTTTTATCAGAATTTTAATTTCTATAATTTATGGATAATACTTACAAATATATTATTATTTGGAAACCCTTGCCTTAATGAATCACAACATCTAAGTTAATTCTTAAAATCTGTTTCTATCATTAGAAAAAGAAAAGACACAGAAGAAATTGCGTAGCTGGATTTGGGATTACTGCCAACCTATTACTAAAGCTTTGGCGATGTGTAATGTTTGCAATAAAACTATATGGCACGGTAGCGTGAGCACCAGTAACGTGGCCAGGCACCTTCGGAAGAAACACCAGCTTAATAAAGGTGAGATACGGAAAGTATTTTGAAATTGTAGGTTTGTTTTATGGATTTCTTATGTAACGACTAAATAGTTTATGCATCTATAAGGTATATAGTCCTCCTCATCGGTTTCGATGACGGCGACCCTATTTTAGCTATTTATGAGAGTGAGTTCTTATATGACAGGCTAAACCAAACTTAGTTTTAAATATCCGGTTACAGGTGTGACAGCATAGTTGACCACTCGAGTTGTATGTATATTTGTAGGAGGGCTTGGGTCTCTTTTTAATCAGTAGGCGTTTTTCGTCAAGCGATAGTAGTCTGTCTTCTTCGAAGGCTTTTACCTTGTTATGAATGGTACAGCGCCAGGTCGTCCTAGGTACTGCATGCTCCTCCCAACAAGTGTGGTCGATAACACATGCATTTAAGTGTCTTTTGAGCACGTCCTTGTAACGCAGATGTTGTCCGCCATGTTTCCGTTTGCCCTCAGACATCTCAGTGTAAAAGACAGCTTTAGGTAGACTGCGGTCTTCCATACGAAGGACGTGTCCACACCATCTAAGTTGACGTTGCATTAGTAAAGCCTCCATACCATACATTCCACACCGCCGCAGAACTTCAGTATTGGACACATGGTCCTGCCATTTTATATTAAAGATGGACCTCAGACAACAAAGGTGATATGTGTCCAGTTTCTGAATGTCAGATTTGTATATGCACCAAGTTTCTGCGCCATACAAGAGAACCGGTATTATTAGAGCTGATCTTAGTCTCTTATTTAATATCATGCGATTTCCACACGCGGTTAGCAAGACGTCCAAAGTTGCCAGCAGCGTTTGCAATACGCGATGGTATTTCCGAAGCAAGGATGTTATTATGTCTAATGATGCTTCCCAAATATTTGAAGTGAGTGATTTCTTGCAGGGGTTTCCCTTCAAGGTTTATATTTGTTTCAAATTCAAATTCAAATGTCTTTATTTGCAAGAATAAGGTAATTTAATACAAGGTCTAATGTTTTATATAAATCCTCTTATTCTACCTATAAGGCATGCAAATTTTGTGATTTAAAATAAAATAAAAAATAAAATTAAAATTAAATAAAACTTTAAAATTCATTAAATTAATCAAATAAAACTATACATTACAATATCACAAATCAATAAAAATAATTGTATTATAATGTCAAATTACATTTCAATGTCAATTTTTCTTAAACCTAGATATTCGCTAACATTATAAAAACATTTTTCTACTAGCCGTTTAGTTAGTATGATTTTCAACTTATTAGATGTCAAGTTTTTTAGCGAATCGGGTAACTTGTTATAAATGTCTATTGCCATATTATAAACATTTTTGTGACAAAGACGTAATGTACAGTTAGGTATTTGCAATTTATTCGGATATCTTGTAGGCCTTAACGAAATTTCTGATATTTTTGTAAAATGTTCTATGTACCTGTGCACAAACATACATATATCCCGAATATATAATGAAGGCAATGTTAGGATCTTGTTCTTTTTAAATAATGGTCTGCAACTTTCCATCCAATGAGTATTGCAGATTGCAGAGTATATGCAAAAAGTGCATACGGGCAATAGCCCGTATGCACTTTTTTTGAATTCTAAATGCCCGAATGGCGTCTGATGAATTTCCCCAAATGATTAGTCCGTAGCTTAGTACTGACGCTACATATCCGTGATATGCACACCAGGCCGCTTGTTCTGACACCGTTTGTCTGATTCTCCTAACTGCAAAAATAAATCTGTCTAATTTATTACAAATATGTTCTACATGTTCTTTTCATTTGAGGTTTTTGTCAATAATTATACCTAGAAATTTAGTAAAATTTACTTCGTCAATCTTTTTATCCATAAATTTTATTTTCATGTCATTTGCATTTTTTTTAGTATTAAAATTGATAATGTTAGTTTTATTTAAATTCAAATCTAGATTATTATTATTCATCCATATATTAATGTCATTTAATGATTTCATTATTTTATTTTCCAATACGGTTTCGTCCTTATCTTGTACGATTAATGTGGTGTCATCGGCAAAAAGTATACACTGACTTGTCGTACAGTCGGGAAGATCATTAATATATGTCAGAAATAGCAAAGGTCCGATTATACTGCCTTGTGGTATAGATCTACCACTATTTTGTCTGTATTCAGAGCTATACACAATTTTTGAGGCTTGATTATTAAATCTGTCTATTCTTGCAATCTCAGTTCTTTGTTCCCGACCATGTAAGTAACTTTTTATTAAATTATAGGCGTTACCTCGTATGCCGTATTTTTCCAACTTAGAGAGCAAGTTAGTATGCAGAACCAAATCGTAGGCTTTTGTCATATCTAAGAACACTGCAGATACAGGTGTTCTCTGATTTAGACATTCAGAAATATTTTTTATTAACTTAAATATCGCTAATGTTGTGGAGCTGTTCTTCGAAACCCAAATTGTTCATGTCGTAATATTTTATGCTTACTAAAAAAAAGTAGCATTCGAGAATATAGAGCCTTCTCTATAATTTTCGAAAGTACTGGGATTAAAGTAATAGGCCTGTAGTTATTGAGGTTCTGTTTATCGCCTTTTTTCAATAATGGTTTTACTATAGATTTTTTGAGTTTTTCAGGAAAGCAGCCTTCTTCAAACGCTAAATTTATTATAAAGCTTAATGGTTCGCATATATATTTAGCGCAGGATTTAATAGTTATTGTGTTTTGTCTGCTTTGTGACCACGTGGTGTTTGTTTTATGATTTTCGTCTTCAAGGCGCTAATTTACCAACCCAATACGTCTACATGATAAAGTGACTCAAGACATTGCTGTTCATGTCTGTGTCTTTCCAGAAGGGTTTTAATTTCTTTGTCCGAGGCATCGAACCAATCTTGGTTTCTTTTCTGTACTTTACAAACAGTCTCAAGTGCACAGATATGAAGATGTTTCGCGAAGGACCGCCAATCATCATCAACCGAGACAAAAGTCTGTGGAGCATGAGCAGTCCATAAAGTACATAAAGTCTACATTAATATTGCAAAACTTATGCATCTATAATCTATGGGAAAAATCCCAAGCGGGCTCATTAGATTATGCCAATTTTTTAAAGTTATTATTTATTGTTTTTCAACCATTTTGGTTCCACTGCTGGGCACAAGTAGTAACCACAATGAAGCCACAGTCCACCACGCTGGCCAAGTGAGGATTAGTAGACATCATGCCTTTGAAAAATTATGAGCAACTTTAAGGCATAGCGACGGAAAACATCGTAATATCACAATAATATATGTTTTCCCTGACCGTGGAGCAGCGATAAATACGCACATAGTTAGTTTCTTTGTCAGAGGTGCACGCCAGGGTTCGAACTCGATATCTCCTTGTCAGAATCCGCCGTCTTTTCTCCTCGGCCATCTTTGTTCTTTACAACTACGTCCTTGTCATTATGTATGTTCAATATACTTTTAATTTATATCTTATATCTATATCTATCTGTGGGATGGAAATAAAAGACTGATGCACGTTAAATCAGATATATTGCAAACGACCAAATTACAACTTATTACAACCGCAAGCGCTAGCTAGATCACACCATCGACGACTACATCTGTCAAACCTGACATTACATATTTTTTAAAGTTTGCGTTCCGTTGCACGGATAAAATTCCTACAGACTCGGTCATCCTGCTAAAGTCTGACCTCAGACTTTCTTAATTACTTACAAGCATCCCTACCAAATTAAACATATTGAAACTTTTGCCAACTTAATTTTAAAATAAATACCCTACTCGACACACAGAATCTATCTAAGTCTTACTTACTAATTAAAATGTAAAAACAACAAAAAAATTTAATTTTACCAACTTAACTTTGTAATAAAATCCTACTCAATACATAAACTATGTTTTCTTACTTACATCTCTAAATATGTTAATCAAATACATGCCTTAAATAAAACTTACCTACTACTACTATTACCACCTTAATAAATTAAACTTACCTACATAAATGCAATACCTAATACTTTACATAATATCTTATACTTTTATCTTAACACCTTTTAATATCTCATACTCTTAACACCTTATATACCTAATATGTAAATCTTAAACACTATGAACAATTTTATTCAAAGATGGTATGCCCACACAAGAAAAATCAGACCCTAAAAGCAACACAATTAAAAATAGACAACAACATAAACACAATATTTAAATTATAATATAATAACCTAGTCGTCAGCAGGGGTAGGCCACTGTTTCATATACTCTGCACAGGTGGTTGTTATTAGAGGACCCTCTGAAGAACTATCAACCTTTTCAACATTGTATCTATCATTTCTCTTAACTTTTGTCACCCTGTAAGGCCCCAAATATTTTGGTTTCAGCTTTAGTCCTGGGCCAAATTGTGTTCTTTTAATGGCTACCATCTCACCTTCCTGGTATTTTTTACTTTCTTTTCTTTTCTTATCATACTGACATTTATTTTCCTGCTGAATTTTTAAAATTTGTTCCTTTGCTTTTAATCTCAACTCATCTCTTTCTTCATTATACATTTCTATGCTCTCCTGCTGTAACAAGTTTTGTAATTCAACATCCTCTTTGTTTCTCATTTTTCTTCCAACCATCAGATTAAAGGGAGTAGTGTTGATACTTCTCTGGTATGTAGAATTAAGCGCCCTCTGAACTTTGCTGACATGCCGGTACCATAATGCTGGTTCTTGAATACATAGCTTAGTCAGAACAGGTATAATGATCCTGTGGATGCGTTCCACTTGACCGTTACCGCGAGGCACTCCTGTGGTGACTTCCACATGCTCTATGTTCTCATCCTCACAATACTTCTTAAACTCGTTACTTGTAAATGCAGTTCCTTTATCCGTGATCACCCTTTCAGGATTTCCAAAAGTTTGCTGCAAAATAGAAAGTTTTGATAAAGTTTCTTTAGAGGTAGTTGATTTCACTGGAAATAACCAAACAAATTTCGTAAATGCATCTATCACGGTAAGTATATAATTATACTGCTTTTGGGTGGCTGTTAATGGTCCAATGTGATCTATGTGCAACGTCTGTAGAGGTAGTGATTCCTTCCCCACTGGATTAAGGAATCCTTCTTGTTTGCCACCTTTTCTTGATGCCAGAATACAAGGTATGCATGACAACATGTAGTCCTGTATCTTTTTATCAATATCTGGAATAAAATAATCTTTATTAATTAATTCTTTCATCTTTTTAGTAGAAAAATGTCCATTACTATGAGCTTTTCCAATTACTTCTTTTTCCATGACTTTAGGTACAACTAACAATCTTTGATCTCCCTTGTATAGAATATTATTTTCCATCCAGTAATCCTTGTAAGTCTTGTCTTTCAAAATTTCCTTTATAGCTCTTAAACCTTCATCTTTATCTTGCGCTTCCCTTAACTGACTGTGAAGGCTGTTTGTGATTACCCCTATGTATGGGTTTCTGCTTAAAGCATCAACGTGTCTCATTCTCGAGCCTGCTCTGTGTTCCACCTTATAATCATATTCTTGTAGAAGAAGAACCCATCTCGCTACTCTTGTTACTAAATCTTTCTTTTTGAGTGTCATTTCGAAAGCCAAGCAATCTGTCACTATTGTAAATGGAATTCCAATCAAGTACTTACGGAATTTCTTTACTCCTTCCACTACTGCTAGGGCTTCTAACTCATAGCTTGTATACTTCATTTGTGCTTCTGAAGTCTTTTTGCTCATGTAGTACACAGGATGAAATTTACAGTCATTGGGATCCTTCTGCAAAAGTATAGCGGAGTAAGCTACTTGAGATGCATCTGTATGCAACTGTGTTTCTAATGCTGGGTCAAAAATGTGTAACACGGGGTGTTTAGATAATTTTTCCTTCAATATCTGAAAAGCAATCTTCTCCTTTTCTCCAAAATAAAAATATTTATCTTTCTTTAATAGATCTGTGAGTGGCTTCGCTATCATTGAATAATCTTGAATAAATTTTCTAAAATATGAGCTAAGTCCAATAAAGCTCTGTAACTCCTTCTGAGTACCAGGCTGAGGGAATCTCATAACCGCATCTGTTTTTTCAGGTGATGGTTTTACAGTACTATTTTCAATAACATGACCTAGATATTCAACTCTCATCGTAAGCAACTCACTCTTATTCCAGTTGATTTGCAGCCCATACTCTGCAGCTCTTTGCAGTACCTTCCTTAGTTTTATTACACCCTCTTCATAGGTTATTGACGGTATTATCACATCATCAATAAATATTAGTACCCCAGCTTCAACAATTAGGTCTCTGAAAATTGAATTAATAAAGCGAGTAAAATAATTCGGGCAAATAGATAAACCAAAAGGTGCTCTAGTGAATTCATACTGGCCATTGTGGGTAACAAAAGATGTATATTTTGTACATTTGTTATTTATCTTTAAATGGAAAAATGCATCCTTCAAATCCAATTTACTAAAAATTTTAGCACCTAATAACCTGTCAATATGGTCATCTATTATAGGGAGAGGAAATTCATCTTTCACAATTTTCTCGTTAATTTTCCTGTAATCCACACATACACGCGTTGTACCATCTTTCTTTTTGACAAGAACTAAAGGACTTGCATATTCAGAATAGCTATGTTTAATAATACCCTTTTGTAACCACTCGCTCACTTGTCGGTCCACCTCTTGTTGTTCCTTGACAGCTAGACGTCTTGGTCTCTGTGCAACAGGAATATCATCCTTCATGACAATAAACATTTCTATTGGCGCCTCCTTTGTCTGAATTGGGCAATAATTTTTCACAAGATCCTGTACTTCAAATTTTAGCTGCTGATCTGGCACATAGGAAATTATTTCTTCCGAAACACCTGTAACGAGACAATTTAATAAGTTATTGCCCCCCCCTGACACAACATTGACCGACCCCTTATCAAAAACAAGAATTGTGTTTTGCAGAAATGGCTGGCCTAAAATCACTTTGTAGGGCATAACATCTTTGGGCACAATATAAAACGTACATTTAAATGAATGTTCATCAAAGTTTATATTTAACTCGACTTTTCCTAGCGAAATAACTTTGGTTGCACCAAGTCCCGAAAACTCGATTGTTTCTTTTACGTAAGTTAGAACGTTTAACGAGAAAAATAGGTCCACTGTTATTAAGTTAACATCACTCCCCGAATCAATTAAACTTTCTACTTTCACACCACCAATTTCTAATATTTTCACCGATTTATTATCACTTCGCGTTACGCACAAGGTACTCTGTGGCGTTACGTATGAATGTGTCATGATCATCTGTTGACATTGACAGCTTCCGCCATTTCCGCTCGGATTGACATTAGCGCCGCCATGTTGATCGTCATCGGAATTTACTGCGAGCGAATCCGGCGCTGACTTCAAGCACATCGCGCGAGGTTGCCATCTTGTGGCGCGAGCTTCGTTTCCGCCGCTTCCATTGCTAACTTCATTTTGCGCCGACGATCCCGCATTCATATTTATGCAATTTGTAGCGATGTGGCCGAATTTATTGCACTTATAGCACTTAACACCGTTTCTGCATGCGTTTGCTAAGTGGCCCTTTTCACCGCACTGATAACAATTCCGTATGATACGTGTGGTGTCCACCTTTTTCTCTTTTACAGGTACCGGTTCGTGTCGCTTCTTCGCCATAGTTTTTTTCATATTTTCGTAGATCGCCAGTTTTTCTTTTAGCGCAGAATATGTAGTCACCCCATATAAAATAGCTTTGTTAGGCTCATAATCGATGATCCCATCTACGATGTACTGTATAGCTATATAATCAGCGAACTTTCCTCTTCGTCCCAACTCTTTCATTACGAGCATATATTCGTAGTAGGACTCTTCTTTCCTTTTTTTTCTAGCAGCCATCATTTCATGAATTTCCTTTACATTGTAGCTGTCTGGGAATTCTTTTAATATAGCTACTTTAAAGTCGTCAAACGATTTAAATACTCGTTCGGACTTAAGCCACAGTTCCGCCGTCCCCGTCAAACATCGCCGTGCCACGATAAGTTTTTGCGTCGAGGTCCATCCAAATAATTCCGCGTTTTCTTCGATGTCCTGCAGCCATTTCGAACAGCTCAACGTTTTGTCCGTCCCGTCGAATTTGCTGATCAAACCGTCGTACCCCGCCGTTGTCATCATGTTAAAATGGCTGGCCGCGTGGCCGCGCCCGCCATCATAATCACCCCTTTTGTCGTCCTGCATATCGCCTTTACACCTTCTCGCCTTTTTCGCCGAACGATCGCCTTGCAGTTGTAGTCGTAGCACTCCTTTCGCCTTCCCCACCGTTGAATACGCCTTCTTTTCTTTGTCTCACGCGCCACCACCTCGTGCACGTGCTCGACAAAAATTCAATTTCACCTTCTTCACATCAATCAATATACTATTTCCATCCCGGACGAGCCCCCAAAAATTGTGGGATGGAAATAAAAGACTGATGCACGTTAAATCAGATATATTGCAAACGACCAAATTACAACTTATTACAACCGCAAGCGCTAGCTAGATCACACCATCGACGACTACATCTGTCAAACCTGACATTACATATTTTTTAAAGTTTGCGTTCCGTTGCACGGATAAAATTCCTACATATCTATAAACAATATATGTACTTTAATATACCTATAATTACCTTAAGCTCGGCACATGTTGCTAGAGATGCCCTGTGACGTCGCCCGGCTTCGTCCAGCCTTGCACGAGGTATATGTTTTGCAACATTACGCGACTTACAACACACATACGAAAAATGTCACGAAACAAGATAAATATGTATCTGGCGAAGTCAGTCGACATCGCCCTACGACGCCCGACATCTCTTGCGACACCTGTCGCGGGACTTTTGTCCCCGAGTAAATATGAGGCTTTAAGTTAATTCGTAACAAGTTACAATCTGTTTTAAGCCTCGGAAAAAACACAGAAACATTCCGGCAGTTGGATATGGGATTACTTCAAACCTACTACCAATACTTCGGTGACTTGTAATGTTTGCAAGAAAAATATATATCGTAGTGGTAATGGCACCGGAGACCTGACTAGACACCTTTGCAGTATACACCAGATAACTAACGGTAAGATACGCATACTCCATGTTTTAGGTTTTTTTTAAGTGAAAAGTTCTTTAGCGGCGTTGTGCACTTTTTTGGAATGGGTAAAAAATGTTAAACTCGCGTCAGGCCACGTGGCTTGATCGAAAATTAGTAAGATAGTAGAGGAGATGTGGAAGATCGACCTTCGCCGATCTGATAACTCGATGAGACATATTTTTTTATCAAATATACAGTAGAACTCCAATTATCCGAACTCCGATTATCCGAATCGCCGATTATCCGAATCACAAAAGTCACTGTAGGCACAACGACAAGTTCAGCTAGTGAATCATTTGCCGGCCTCGAGACTGCTTTGAAGTGGATGGAGCGTCAGCCCGAGTGTGACCACTTGCAACTGCTCACCGTCAAGCGAATGCGTGACCTAGCTGCCCGAAAATGGTTGAATACCGCAAAACAGCTTACATTAACCGAGATGTTTAAAAAACAATGATTTTTATTTCTAAACTTGTACATAAGTACATTTTATTTATATTTAAAACATGTGAAAATTTCATGTTTCTTTCATTTAATTCAATAAAAAATAGTGCAATATCAAAACGTAGCTTTTATTCACTCCAATGGCAATTTTTTTTAAAAAAATCCGATTATCCGAATATTTGATTATCCGAATGGGTCCCGGTCCCCATTAATTCGGATAATTGGAGTTCTACTGTAATTTATAAACATATTGTTCTTTAGTGGAACATATTTCAACTAAACATTATTTTATAAAATTCACGAATAATTCGGTACACATTTCTAAAAAATATATTGACAGTAAAAAGATATGAGATGACAATTTTGACACACAAGAAAGGAAGTAAAAAATAGACAAATAAATTAAAAATAAAGATAAATAAGTATTTATTCATCAGGGGCCGCAACACATATAAATATTATTATATTTATTTATATACAAAAGTGAGGTGATGAATGAAAATTTATTAAAATTAATTATATTAAAAATAGCTATGAACACTTTTCGATAGGCAGTTTATCATAGGCATGTATGTTTATAAATTATATTTGATAAAAAATATGTCTCATCGGGTTATCAGATCGGTGAAGCTCGATCTTCACCGGCTCTCAGACCAAGACGGAGGGGTGACAGCTGATGACGGGTCGATTGTCCATACTTGTAAAATTCGTTTATATAAAGTATTTAAAATATGGACATTGAACAAAGTGTATCTATTTATGAAAAAAGTGACGAAGAAATAGTGAAAGAAAATGAGTGCGTACTTTATAAAAATACTAGATGAAAACCTAATGAAAATACTAGATGAAAAATAATACTGATAAAATAAAAGCAATTCGTTTGAATTTATTCCCTAACCATAAGAATAAATAATACTACATAGAACGGAATCTCCTTTGACCGCCATCGATACGCCGCAATTTATATACCTACTTCCCTCTTCACCCCGTTACGCCCCTCTGTCGCCCAGGCGTGTTGTCAGGGTTGTGAACTGTTAGTAATGCTCATGTCTAAAGATAATATCGCAAAAATATAAGTTTTTCTTTACTTAAAAATCATTATTTTAGTTTAGTATTACAAAATATGAGAATGATAAATACTTACCTACTCTATAAATACTTATAAATATTACTTAATAAGTTATAAGTACCATACCAAATCGTATAGGTATAATATATATAAAATACACGAATTACATATTAAGTATAACGTGCGTGCGCCAGTGCCGCGGCGCCGCAATCGCGAGGCAAAACAATCGAGAAAGGTTCAATGACCGATGGCGGGGGCTATTAAAAATATTTTGGCGACATGTTAAAATGCTGTAGTTATCTAACATTTTTTTTATAATTGAGTGAAAGTGAAACAATTGACTACACAAAAAGAACTGGTCATATCCTTTTGATAAATTAGGTACGGAAAAGGAATAATATTTAAAAAATATTACTTATCTCGCATCATCTTTGGGCAAACTAAAAAAAACTTAAGTTTGACATTGTTTTAGAATTGTTGTACAACCAAACACACCACATTAACTTGGCGCCGTTATTGTAATTGACGCGCCCGTCCGAGACAGCCCGACTTCAGTATTCTGTTTAGCCGAAATTAACGTGTAGGCTACTATCGTGACCTTGAGCCCGTCCGGAGCGGGAGTTTCCGTTCTATGTAATTATTATTTATTCTTATGCCCTATCCATTCCAAAATATCAAAAATGCACAACGTTAATGTTCAAGTTTCCACTTCTGCCGGCACTACCGGAGTGCAACCCGTTGTTTTTTTGTTTATATATTTATCGTGTAACGACTAAAAAGTTTACGTCTCTCGGTAGAAATGTCGAGATGAGCTTATTGGACACTAACAATTATTATCCATTGTTTTTATGTATGTCAAAAATTGACCACTGTTAAATTAATTCCTAACAACTTTCAATATGTTATTATCATCAGAAAAGACACGGAATAAATACCGTAGCTGGATATGGAAGTACTATAAACCTATTTCGAAAACTTCGGCAATATGTAATGTTTGCAAGAAAATTAATTGGCACGGTGGCAGGGGCACCGGGAACTTGTCCAGGCACCTTTGGTTGAAACACGGGATAAATAGAGGTAAGAAGCATTTTTTATTGAATTATAGTTACAAAGCTACTGGACTAAGAATATTTTTAATATGGGGTTTTGTTTAGTTACCAGAAATACTTAAGAGGCCGTATACGAAATTTTGCCGATTTCGCTGATTTAGTTGATTTTACACATTAAATTTTGCAGTCAAAATACAGTATTTCTATAAGTTTTATTGCACAATATAACTGATCATTTCAATAATAAACTATTGAATGAGCCACTTTTCGATTTTTATTACGTTGTTTTGCTTAATAGACCTGAAGACGGTGATAGTTTTGCGAAATTTTACTGTAATAGGTGTATAATGTTACATATTTTCGGATCATTTTAAAATCTAAACAGATCGAATAAATAGCCATGTATTGCTGTAAAAATAACATACATAGTAAATGAACCAGTTTTTGTCAGTCTCATACAAAAAATATTAGTATAAAAATATTGAACCTAGTCAATTTTGAGAGAAAATGGGCCAGAAATTGCATTTGATTTCGACAAATTGGAGTATTCTTTCATAAAATTTATTTGATATAATAACACTTCATTTCATAATCAATCCGTTTCCTGCAAAAAAAGTATCAAATTAATATGAATGAATGAATATTTGGCATTAAAAATCTTTTAAAGTAACCTAAATCTCGCATTATAATTCTTGACGCAAGCTAAAAAAGTTGCTATTGTATTAGATTATTACTGAAATTATCAGTTGTATTGTGCAATGAAACTTAGGGAAAAACTGTAATTTAACTACAAAATCTCATGTGTAAAATCAGGTAAATAAAAAAAAAAAACATTGAACCTAGTCAATTTTGAGAGAAAATGGGCCAGAAATTGCATTTGATTTCGACAAATTGGAGTATTCTTTCATTTTATGATTATTATTTGACACTAGTGGCCGCCCGCGACTTCGCCCGCGTGGACTTAGGTATTAGTCATAGCATGATCTTATATAGCCTAAAGCCCTCGGGTGGCTCCCCTGGGGTTGCCCGCGTCCAAAGGCGACGGTGATCGCTTAACACCACGCGGCCCGTCTGCCTTTAAAAAGCTTTCCCCGATAAATGGACTATCCAACACAAAAAGATTTTTTCAATTGGAACCAGTAGTTCGTGAGATTAGTGCGTTCAAACAAACATACAAACGAACGAACGAACAAACTCTTCATCTTTATGTATATAGATTAAAATATTGATAAACGGGCTAATATAAAAAATATGAATAAGCCAAAGACAATACCTACTATACTTTATTAATCTCTGAATTCATTTTAAGAAACATATAATTTTTCTTTTCTTTTAATATTGAATGGCTAAAAGGATTTTTATACAATGCCGTAAAACCAATTAAAAAAAAAACATAAAAGACAGACATGACAATTTTGATAGCTGCGTCAAAATGTAAATAAACAAACACAGAAAGTAAATAATTTTGTAAAGAAATAATAAAGGAAAAGCAAAGTAAAAGAATAAAAAAAGTATATCCTTTTGTTTTATTATAGTTATAAAAATACGGCGCATTTCATTAATTTCATTTGCTTCCCGTGGGAATGAGATATTTTCCCGCGGTAAAAAGTAACCTATGTCCTTTCTCAACGTCCTTTCTATGTTTATGCCAAATTTCATCAAAATCGGTTCAGTGGTTTAAGCGTGAAAGAGTAGCAGACAGACAGAGTTACATTCAAATTTATAATATTTGTAGACAGACAGACAGAAATAAAATAAATTTATAATATTAGTATGGATAAATACACTTCAGTTCATAATATCCGTTTCCTGAAAAAAATAATCAAATGCGTTTCCTGAAAAAAAGCAAAATTTTGTATACGGCCCCTTAATTATATCGCCTTTGAGGCAAAAACTTAGCATTAAGCATTTTTTTTTGCTCTTATCCTGGAAATAACCGATTTTTAAGAAATATTGTTCAAACTATGTAGATCCGTACCTTAATACACCTATATACCTAAAAAAAAATGGTTTTAAAAATTTGGGGACTGCCGCGGTAAAGCTATTGCATAGCATTTTTTTTATCAACTTATGCAATTAAATTTTTTTATTTATTTTTTATTGGTGTTCATTTGAAACTTTATTATCTGGTCGAAGTAGTTTTGCATTGCCATCGGCTTAGAAAACGGCGACATTAGTATTTCTTTCATATTATCCATTATCCATGATAATTGTTTAGGCTGTAACTTAGTTAAGCACGTAGCAGCGCGGCATTTCAGTATCAGATCAATACCTTCTATCTTCTTGTTCTCGATGATGATTTCGGTTAACGTACACCAGTTTTCTATGTCAGATTCTGGCTCATCCGGATCTAAATTCACAAATTTAGTTGTTGTGTTCTGAACGGGTCAACAGGCGGTTATATTTTCAGCGATCTTTGTAAAAATTGCTTCCATACCAGCGGAAAATAACGACATCTATTCCACCATTGAACCGACCAATGATTGACCCTGGGGTGGATCCGCCAATTCTGATATCGGCGTATGTCCCTCCATTTATTAAAGAAAACACCAATTGTACGATAAATTTCGTCAGAACACAAATTTTACCTTCTTAAAATCACAATTCTATTATTTATTTGTCATTAATCATTACAGCGAAAATGAGTAACCAACTCTTGTTTACAAAGTTGTCAAGGCGACGCCGTCATATATATGTCGCAGTCGGATCGTATAATCCGCCGTATAATATTACGGCTAGCTACGTGGATAACGGCCACCCATCCTACTTATGACCGCACTCGATATTGCTTTGCTTTGTTGACACCCATCCTTATAGCCGCACTAGATTTTGCTGAATGGGCACCCTTTAGATTACTTTAACATTACTTTTCACTGCACTCGACATTGCTGAGCTTTATTGGCACCGTTCCTACTTTTGACCGCACTAGATGTTGCTGAATTGCCACCCATCTTACTTTTGACCGCACTAGATGTTGCTGAATTGCCTTCCATCCTACTTTTGACCGCAATCGACATTGCTTAACTTTATTGACACCTATCATTCTTATGACCGCACTAGATTCACCTTAATTTAGCTGAAATGCAATCCGGCTGGACGAGAATGCGTCGCATTACAAAACAGCTCTGTTTTAGGAAATGGCTATCCGTAATGTAAAACATCGGAATATGCAATCTGACTGCGACATACGTACCGTGTCGAAGTCTGCCGAACTTAGACGATTGTCAGGTTTTTTTCGCTACGGAATTTCTTGATTCAGTCGCCTAGCTCGAAACCCGCGATAAAAGCTATGCAATAGCTTAAAAATTTACAATTTCAAATCGTTTAAATTGTTCTGTTATGTTTATATAGGTTATGGGGTTGTAGGTATGTGTATTTATCTCTGTGTGTGTTATATGAGAAGCAGTCAAACAGTCATCACGCAGTAGATACCAGTAGGTTGCTGTAGTTATTAACAGGTTATTAGAGTTACCAACGGGTTACTGTATTGACCACTTGAATTTGTGCATAGGAACTAACACAGTTAGTCAGTCAGTTGAAACCATGTTTGTATTGTTTTTACCGGACCACGCCGTGGCCGTTTATACTTTCAGATCATTGGGTTTGGAATATATTTCAAAAAGACCATGACACCTATTCATGTAGAATGTGCGACTTTACATGCACTAAACGAGAAAATGACGATGCGAACGTCATTGCAATACGAGATCACCTCGGGTCAGAACATGGCATTTATTCTGGAGATCAGGTCGTTGAAGAGGAAGAATCCAGTGAAGTCGATGATAACCAGGAGGTTGAAGGCGAGGATAAAGAGCAGGTTGAAAAAGTTCAGAAAACTGAACAAAATACGGACGTTCAAGACTGTGTTGGAGAAGCTAAAGGCTTGAAAGAAAATTATGATTCTTAATAAATTAAATAAGACACAACATAATTTTTTTTTCTTTTTATATGGAATAAGCAGCCAGAGCATTCTCGTAACGTCACGCGAAGTAGTCGCTGCAGCCCTTAGAAGTCTTCTCTATCAGTTGCGATGCTACTCCAGAGGCCAATGGTAGCCTCGTGTAAGTTTTGCCGGCAACAGCACTTTACCACCAAAGCACAATGGAACTATGTCCCATCAAAAATAAGTGCAGCGATGGTACTTCTCCGGTTGAAGTTTGCATGATTCTACACATCTGAAAATGATATCATATTCTATTGCCGCTTTGTGATCTTAAATTTCTTACATAAAGAGACTTTCTGGATAGAAGGATATTGTAATAAAAATGTTAAGATTACACAACAATATTTTTGCACATATCGGTTGTATGAAAACTTAAATTTGCCTTCCACATTACACGAGGACACGCACACAAAATGTTAAGTATACAAAGGTAACAGCAGGTAGCATATCGTGCTTATTCTTTATAGGTTCTTTTTTTGGGAGAGCAATGATGCATGCAAGTGCTGGCCAAGCACAAGCCATCCTTTCTGGGGCAACTGGCTGGACGATTCAAGCTCCCATTCAAGCTGACCGCAATCCCAGATTCCCCTTTTAGTCATATTTGAGTAAGAACAGGATATCTATTCGTGTAGAATGTGCGAATTTACATGCACTCACCGCAAAAATAATGAGAACGTCATTGCCATTCAAGATCACCTGGGGTAAGACCCCATTGCATTTTTCAGAACAGATAGGTAAAAAGAAGAAAATGGTGAAGTCGAGTATTACTAGCACGTTGGAGAAGGCTGCTGAAAGATGTCCAAAGCACGGATGTTCAAGACGGAATGAAAGTAGCTAAAGGCTCCCAAGAAGACGTTGAACCTGAATAATAATAAATATAAGATACTCAATAAAGCTGTTTATTTATTTTTTACATATTTTGTTAAAGTAGCAGAAGAACGCAGGTCACGTGACGTTCAGTGCTCGAAGTAGTCTAGACATAGACAAGACTCCAAAAAAGCCTGACTCTTTCCTAAGGTCGCATGCAGTTGTGCCGCAATTTTGGATGCTGATTGTCGCATCATGTAAGTCTGGACGGCAAATGCATGTTTCCACCGAAACATTGCGGAGAATATTAGTATGTAGGTAATGTCTATTTTAGTCAAAAACTCATTTATTACTTTATTACGAGTATCATAAATTTGAATCCCGGTAAAGTGGAAATTTAAATTAGTTTAAATTTCTGTTGTAGGTCTGTCTGTAAGTGTGTACTGTCTATGTGTGTGTTTATATTTTTAATCCAAGTGTGGGACTATAACTGTGTAGCGTATTTTTTTATTAAATAAACTAGGAGGAAATTGGACGAGATCGTGTGAATGAATGTCAATTGACAAAAATGAATGTCAACAATATGTCAAAAATTTAAAAAAAATTTTAATTAAAGACTGATGAATTGAACTAAAAGTAGTGTTTAGAATGTATTTAATATTTAATAATAATAATGATTAATCTGTTATATCTAAATACACCGGGGTATTTTAAGTTCCTGCCAAACCTCCGGGAAACTAATGTATCTGATAAAAATATTTTTAAAAAGACGTTCTTTCTTCCCTCTACCGATTTATATTATTCAATAGTATTCTGCTATCTCTACTACAAAAGCAATAAAATAGTTTCAAAATATTCATTATTTATTTATTTTTTTATCCCATTTTTCCTGAGTCGTCATATCTCTGACCAAGGAGTTAGGTGCGTGTAAATCACTTCTTCCACGGTGAAGGAACAACTATGTTTACTTTCACTATGTATGCATGAGCGTTATATTAAATTTCTTTGAGGGCATGTCTTGTCGACTATTCTCCACATGTCCACACGATGGCGTGGTAGACATGAAAAAGAATTAAAATAGACCACTTTTTTCATATACTGCTTATATTTCACATGCTTTTTGTTAAATTTGATTGTAACCATAAAAAATCATTTCAGGGCTGCCGGAATGGGTCCTGATATACTTCGAGAAAATTTCGGAAAATGAATACAAGTGTAATGTTTGTGACTTTAACCTGAAGACGGGTGGAAAAAGTTTAGAACTACTCTATCACATAAAGGAAAATCATAAAGACGTCTACAAAATTCATAAAGAAAATTTAGATGCACCCGTAAAGTTTCAAATCGAGTATCTCCAACTGAATGACCTGAATGAGTCACCTCAAACAAAGGAAAGTGTGTGTGACCCCATAGGTAACAATGTTATAGCAAGCAATGAGAAGGATGCCGAGGGCGATATTGTAGAGTATATTTTAGTTCAAACGGATAAGACAAAGGTCACTAAACGTAAGTAACAATTTTACCGATAATTACGCTTCCTATTTACGTTTCCTATTTTCGTACCTAATTAGTTTCTATAAATGACTTGACAACTTATCGGCCAAGCCACATTAGCTACTTTTAGCATCGGCGATTATGAAAATTAATGTCATTGTGTTTTGAAAGTAAGCAATTAAACTACGGCAGTCTTGCATTCGGATTTTTTCAAATCTGTATTTACTAAAACGTCATTAACATTTCTTAATGTTAATTACACTAAACTATATCATTAATTTTGCAGGTTTAAGAAAACGGAGTTGGATTTGGAAGTATTTTGATGTGATAAGTAAAAATAAATGTCGTTGTAACATCTGCAGTGCTTTGATGTCTTTAAAAAACACAGGGAATCTATGTAGGCACTTGAGAATCAAACACCCTCTATGCAGGTCAGAAGATAGATCCCGGCATAGTTCTCCTGAAATTGATTTCCCAAAGAAGAAGACGGTGAGAAAGATAGATGTTGAAGCTGATAGTGTTTTAGACGAAACTTCGGGAAAGTCAACTTCATCGCGCCTTTCAAACAGCGCAGGTGAGCATGTATCCGTTAATATATTAAAATTGGTTCACAAATCACAAAGTGTAACAGTTATATAAAAAAAGTCTACAGGAAAGACAAAAAAGACAATCAGAAGTTAGCCATGTTTGAATGTTTCAATTTTTAACAAATAGTACAACAAAGAGTCTCTTTGACAGTGGCCGAAGTAGAAATTAACGCATATCATAGATTTTTCATTTATTGACCTACACCTATTGGGTAGTAGCATAAAGCCCTTCTGTCAGTGTCATTGAAATGCGAAAAGCTTGTGGATGGATTTGAAACAAACGCCGCCGTCTCCGTGTTACTGTTTACCTTTGGCCCTTTGCACACCGCGACTTTTATACATATGGTTTACGTTTATTTATTTGCTCTACATTTGTAAATTGAATTTTAGGAAATACATTCTTATGAATACACAACACCCTCAACATTTCAACTGCCAACGCCGATTTGAATTGAAATAAGACAAGATCTCTTCAGATTTTCAGACCAATGTTTGCATTTTTTTTCTCTGCACCGAAATAAAGATTATCTTTTATTAAATACATTACAATAATCCAGATCAAATACTGAAATATAACATACATTTTAGTTTTTTTTTTTAAAGAATTTTAATATGTTACATTTTATGGATAAAACACTTACACATATGTTATTCTTTGAAAACCCTTGCCTTATGAATCACAATGTAAGTTAATTCTTAAAACAGCTTAACATCTGTTTCTATCATTAGAAAAAGAAAAGGCACAGAAGATATATCGTAGCTGGATATGGGATTACTTCAAACCTATTACAAAAATTTCGGCGATGTGTAATGTTTGCAAGAAAACTATACGGCACGGTGGCGTGGGCAACGGTAACATGGCCAGGCACCTTCGGAATAAACACCAGATAAATAAACGTAAGTTTCGGAAAGTATGTTAAATTTGTGGGTTTGTTTTGCGGATTTTTTATGTAACGAGTAAATACGAGTAATTTACGTATCTAGAGGAAAAAATTCAGGCGGTCTCATTAGATGACATTTTTAAAAATTATGGTTTATTGTTTTTCAATCCTTTTTTTCCCACAGTTGTGCACAAGTCTTCCATAAGTGACCACAATAAGGCCACAGTCCACTACGCTGGTCAAGTGCGGATTGGTGGACATCATGCCTTTGAGAAATTATGAGTAACTTTCCGGCATGGCGACGGAAAACATTGTAATTAAATATCACAATAATATATGTTTTCCCTGACCGTGGAGCAGCGATAAATAAGCACATAGCAAATTTCTTTGTCAGAGGCGCACGCCGGGGTTCGAACTCGATATCTCCGTCATAGTATAAAGAGACCAAGTACCTATGTTATCTTCAAACAAACGCATCGCGCGCGGCTTGTGTGTGTGCGCCGTAGTATCTATGCGTCGCCATGCAAACTTAAACAAAATCTCGATCCGTTTTTCTTCACTGCGCCAGTCGCCGACTGGCAGTCGGTGCTAACAACGCACGAGTTTCGCTCGTCACGGCTTTTCGGCACCGCTAAATGAATGAAAAATGTGTGATTATCGCAGGAAAAAGTTTTGCTGTGTGTTTAGGTGTCTTAATAATTCATCGAATCCAGAATTGTCTCAGTTCATATTACCTATAGATCAGGAAAGGCAAGCAAGTCACTTATTCTAGCATATAATTTTTACTCGATGATGAGATACCTACTCACTTATTTTTTGTTGTAGGTATTAGTTTTCTATCAGACTGAGGAAGTAGATAAGCCTACTTGTCCACCAGAATGTATTATGTATTAGGTACTTTAGATCTGTCAATTGATTTGCTATTGCTTTGTTTACGTTTAGTTATGCCTTTATTGTAGGTATAGTCACTAGCTAAAAGTTACAAGTGTTACAACCCTGAGACAGTAGGCAATTATATCGCGGATTGGATTCCGTGTCGAGACCGCCGTCTTTACTGGTTCACTGGGGAGCGAAAGTTGCTCGGCACGTGTTACTAGAGATGCCCTGTGACGTCGCCCGGCTTCGTTAAACATTGCACTATATGTTTTGCAACATTACGCGACTTGCAACATTACGAAAAATGACCCACCGACCCAATAAATACCCAACGACGCCCGACATCTCTTGCGATACCTGTCGCGGGACTTTTGTCCCCGAGTGAATATAAGGCTTTAAGTTAATTCGTAACAAATTACAATCTGTTTTAAGCATCAGAAAATACACAGAAAAATGTCGGCAGTTGGATATGGGATTACTTCAAACCTACTACCAATAATTCGGCGATGTGTAATGTTTGCAAGAAAAATTTATATTTTGGTGGTAATGGCACTGGTGACTTGAATAGACACCTTTGGAATATACACCAGATAACTAAAGGTAAGATACTCATACGCCATGTTTTAGTTTGTTATTTTGTTTATATATTTCTCGTGTTACGACTAAATAGTTAACGTCTGTCGGTAGAAATGTCCAGAAGAGCTTATTGGACACTAACAATATCCACTGTTTTATGTATGTCAAAAATAGACCACGGTTAAATTAATTCCTAACAACTTTCAATCTGTTTTTTGTCATCAGAAAAGACACGGAATAAATACCGTAGCTGGATATGGAAGTACTATCAACCTATTTCGAAAACTTCGGCAATATGTAATATTTGCAAGAAAAATATATGGCACGGTGGCAGGGGCACCGGTAACTTGTCCAGGCACCTTTGGACGAAACACCGGCTAAATAGAGGTAAAAACCATTATTTATTGAATTAAAATTACAAAGCTAGTGGACTAATAATTTTTCTTCTTAAGTTAACACAATCAGAAATTAGGCATTAACCATTTTTTCACTATTATCCTGGAAATAACCGATTTTTAAGGATTGTTCAAACTATGTAGATCCTTACCTTAATACACTATATCCATCCATCCATCCATCAGCCTTCTATGTTCCGCTACTGGACATAGGCCTCCCCTAACGTTCGACACTCCTCCCAGTCCTGGGCCTTCTGAATCCAGCGGCTACCCGCAGTATTCTTCAGGTCATCGGTCCATCTAGTTGTAAGGCGGCCTGTACTTCTTTTGCCGAGACGGGGTCGCCGCCATTCAAGGACCTTTCTTCCCCATTGGTTGTCGGTCCTCCTAACTATTGCCAGTTCACCTTGCAGATTTTGAGAGCTATGTCGGTAACCCTCGTTCTTCTACGGATTTAATCGTTATGGATTCTGTTGCGTAGAGAAATACCAAGCATAGCCCTCTCCATCGTTTGCTGAGCGACCCTGAGCTTATGAAAAAGGCTATCTGTAAAAGACCATGTTTCAGCGCCGTAGGTCATCACTGGCAACACACACTGCTCGAAAACTTTCGACTTCAGGTACTGAGGTATTCTGGTTGAGAAGACACTTTGTAATTTCCCGAACGCTGCCCAACCGAGTTGGATTCTATGAGTTACCTATCTCTCGAAGCTAGACTTACCCATACGGATCGCTTGTCCCAGCTAGATGTACTTGTCGACAACTTCGAGAGTAGCGCCATTAACAATGACAGGTATTAGTGTCACATGGACTTTAGACATGATCTTCGTCTTGTCCGTGTTCATCTCTTTAGACATGATCTTCGTCTTGTCCATGTTCATCTTAAGACCCACCCTTTATGAGGCGCTATGAAGGTCACCTAGCATATTGCTATTGCTGAGTTCTTCCAGATTCTCCTTCTTCATTAGGTGCTTTCGTCGTGGACTCGGTCATGGTTGCGGCTTTGTACAAACACTTCAACACCTCGATGTACCAATAGTCAATCTGGCATCGCTGGAGAGACTCCAGCACCGTCCAGGTCTCGATAGAATCAAAAACTTTCTCATTATACACTTTATACCTAATAAAAATGGTTTTAAAATTTTTTAGTTATTGAACCCGTTAAATGGCAAAAAATTGACATTTTCAAATTGTTAAAATAGTTCTGTTATCTTAAAACAGGCGGTTTACATAGGTTGTGGGGTTGTACGCACGTGTATTTAAATATAAATCAGAAGCTGTAAAATAGACGTCACCCAGTAGTTACGGGTTATTGTAGTGGCCACTAGAGTTTTTGCTTAGGAAGTCATATAGTCAGTCAGTCAAGTGATTGCATTGCTTTCACACGACGTGAACTTAACTTGAATAAAAAGTTAATTTCTGTACCACGAGCTGAAATCACCTTCCTCCATGCAATTATTGCAAACCTTCTCATGATATACTCCCAAGTAATTTATTAATGCTAAATAAAAGTCGTCGGTACCCTACTGTATCAGATACGTCTGAAGTTTTAAATAGGTGGCCGTTTACGACGATGATGGCACGTTCTACAAGTGTTTACCTATATCTTGGCACCGCCATCTTAGGATATTAAAGATTATTTTTTGTGCATTACCTAAGAAGCCGTCATTCTTAGGTAAAACACAAAAAGTCGCACAACACTGGCGGCAAACCGGCTTTCGTGAAATTAAAGAGCCACCCCAAATACTAGAATTTTATTTACCCTTTATACTTTCAGATCATTGGGTTTGGAATTTATTTGAAAAAGACCATGACACCTATTCATGTAGATTGTGCGACTTTACATGCACTAATCGAGAAAATGACGATGCGAACGTTATTACTATACGAGATCACCTCGGGTCAGAACATGGCATTTATTCTGGAGATCAGGTCGTTGAAGAGGAAGAATCTAGTGAAGTCGATGATAACCAGCAGGTTGAAGTCAAGAATAACGAGCAGGTTGAAGGAAGCGGTCAGAAAACTCAACAAAGCACTGTTCGAGACGGCAATGGAGAAGCTAAAGGCTCGCAAGAAATTGATGATTCTGAATAAATTAGTAACACACTTAACAATTTCGTTTTTTTCTTTTTTCTATGGATGGAGCAGCCAGAGCATTCTCGTGACGTAACGCTAAGTGTTCGCTGCAGCCCGTAGCACTAGAAGTTTTAATAAAGTTTTAATCTTGCATGAGGTCTAAAAGTTGCGATGCTACTTCAGAGGCCAATGGTCGCCTCATGTAAGCTTTGCCGGCGGACTTATCTGCTGTGAGTTTTAGAAGAGTTGGGTTCTTTGGAGACCAGGTGACCAGGACTCTGGTGGTTGCAGCATCAGATCGAAGTTATCAATTAATTGTCATTTAATGATAATACTGGCCGCGTGAAGCACTTGATCGAGTAATCTTACACCAAAAATACTTAATTACTATTACTTACTTAATTGAAAAAGCGATGATAATCAAACTGCTGGAACGATATTAACCAAACATAGCTAAGAACCACCGGGAAGAAACTGGCTTTCAAATAAAAAAAAAATGGGTGCGTGTACTTATGTACACGCGTGAGAAGTTATACTTCTATGGCATCATTAAATAAAATATTATTAGAAAATTGTTTGCAAGTTTCCATTGCTTAGCTCTCTGAATATTTCATGTGTGTCAAATCAGTTTTGAACGATACGCCGAGACCAGAGACGTCGTTGTCCTGTCTTAAATAATAATCCAAATATTCAATTTAAATCACTACTGAATATATTTTATTGCCACGTATATAATTCGCACTTGTATGAAAATAAAACACGTGTTGTGACTGTAAAAACTAAAACCATGTGGATAAATATTATTATATTATAAATAAATATGAAAACAGTGATCAGAGGCGACAAGCGTACCAACATGCGCGACTAAGAGAGGTTTTATTTCTATTTCGTTGGTAGCTATTCGGTTGAGTGTGCAACTTCATCTTGTTAATTTTGTGTTACAGTGATGCGCGCGCATCTTGAAATTTCACTCTCATCAGTTTTTCATAACGCGCCTAAAGAAGTATAACTTCAAAAACGCAAGGAAATCGGGCCATTCGTTTGAGAGTTACGATGCCACAGACATTGACGTCAAACTTATAACACCCCTCTTATTGCGTCGGGGGTTAAAAAGCAATGAGATAGGTGTAGGATATTAGCGCAAAAATTTCCTGGAAGTTGGATAAAATATTGAAAAGATATAAATTGAGCAGATTTAAAGTTTTTTTAGGACTCTTATTCCATATGGGCACCATAAAATTAAACCAACTTCAAGATTATTGAAAAAATTCAATCAGTTTATTCAATCTTATATTTTTCCGCCAACATTTGAGCCAGAATTGATTCTTTCTTATTATAAGAGTCTTTCACTTCGAAAACAATAATGTTGATGACACTAGCTTGACAAAAATTTCGCTTCTCGTCGCATATTTTAATAATCGGATGAAGAAAATTTATTTTCCGTCAATAATTTGTGCATTGACGAGTCACTAGTGTTATGAAGAGGACGTCTTATATTTCGGCAATGTATTAAAAATAAACACAATCAATATGGTATGAAACTATATGCCCTGCCAGATGTTCACGGCATTATTCTAAAAACAATCGTATATGCTTGGGCAGGCGATACCACTGTCGGTGGTACTAACCATTATTCCAAAGTTGTTATGAATTTATTACAAGATTATGTGAACAAAGGTTATTCTGTGTTTATGGTCAATTTTTATAACTGTTGAGTTGGCAGAATATATTTTTTCACAAAAAACTTATTGTACAGGCACTCTAAGACAAAATCGAAAAAGAAACCCTAAAGAAGTTCGACCATGTCTCTCATCTTCGCAAGGATCTCAAGTGGCTCCCAATCCGCTTTCGCAGGGATACTAGGATATTATGCTTACTTTTTAATATTCTTCATAATCCTACGAGTCCTCTGTATCTGCGTGAGAAATTCTCCTTTGCTCGCCCTTCCTATACTCCCTGCAGATCCCATCGAAGGACTCTCCTCGACATTCCCGTACACAAAACCCACTCTTATTCACACTCCTTATCTGTTCATGCAGTGAGGCTATGGAATTCACTTCCACCAGATATCCGTGATTCCAAAAGTCTACCCGCCTTTAAGAAACGCGTTAAGGAATATTTCCAATCCTTGTCATAATTTATGTTGTTATGTTATATATATATATATATATATATAATGTTTATGTATGTGTATATGTATGTATATATGCATGTATGTATGTATTTATGTATATATGTAGATTTATTAGTATGTATGTTTGTGTATGTATATTGTATGTAAAATTTATGTACACTATTTACTATCTTTAGTTAACACTTCTCCAGTTACAGGTCTGGAAGTGACAGTGCTGGAAGAGATTCCTAAAGGAATAAGCTGTACCTTTGTACAATAAGTATCTATTGTTACTATTTGTTAATTTAAGTGCTTGTGTACATTAATAAATAAATAAATAAGAAGAAGTTACAAAAAAGCTAAGAATGATTATATTGCACAATATAATAAATAATTTATTTATTTATTATTTAGAACCACCTTAAACTAGGGGTTACAAGGTAGACCTAATGCCTAATGTAGTTTAAAAAACTAAAAAACACGCTTTTGTGAAAATACGACCTAAAAAGTATTTTTTTTATTTATTTATTTATTCTTTATTGCCAAAATTACAATTTGAACAAAAGGCGAGCTTAATGCCTATTGGCATTTTCTACCTAACCTTCAAGAAGTGTAGAAAACATAAAGGCGGTACAACAAGAATAAAGAAAAATTACTTGAAAGAAGGATCAGATGAAAGAAAAAAGAAGTAAAAATATGATAAATAAAAGCGAATAATACCTATGTGCGATAAATATGAAGAGATACTAATATTCTTAGACAAAGAAAATAATTGATATAATACTTAATCTTCCAAAATTATAAGCAAAGGTACAGGTAATGAGATATAAATATTGTAAGACAGTATATAATAATAATATAATTGATATAATACTTAACTTAAAAATAAGAAGAAAATCTATTTTACTATAAATAAAGCGTGGGGTGCATGGTGTCAACAGTATCTTAAAAACCACCCCACGCTTTTTTTACAGTATAATACCTACATTTTCTTCTTATTTTTTACTTTTTAGTTCGTTTTTTCACAAAAGGTTGTTTTTTAGTTTTTTAAACTACATTATTTATTTTTTAATTTTTCAGTTGGATTTTTATTCTCATATTATTGCATTGTCATCGGCCCTTGACCCTTGTGCAAATTTTCAAGTCAATTAGACATTAGACGTGTTAAAAATATAAAACTTTATATTTGTTCACTAAATAGCTTAGGCCGCGAACTTATCAGCCGCCCCTCGTAATTTTTTCTTATCCTGATGAGCCTAATTAGAACTTTAATATGAAGTTATGAGATTATTGTATTGTCATCGGCCCATGACTCCTGTACAAATTTTCAAGTTAATCAGACTCCTAGAAGTAAGTGAAAATGAAGTTGTATATTACATACATATGTACATACAATTTTTATACGCATTTAATTTAATTTTTACTTAGTTTTGTTTGCAATTTTTGTTTTTTTTTCCAAGTAATTGTGTTTGTATCCATGTGCTTTTTTTATGACATTGACAATTGTTAAGTGTTAGTTATTGGAATTGTAATTGGTGCATAATAGACCAGTGTCGATCATGTTGAAAATGGTTAAAAGTAAAAAAAAATTATAGTAGAATGAAACCTATTGGAAAAGGTAGAGAATATAACAAAAATAAAAAGAAAAATAAATTAGAGGCGATCAGAGGTCGGGAAGGGGTGGGGGGGGGGGGGGTCTTTAAAGGGTAAAAAACGGTTTATCTCGATTTCCGGCAAAACTACAGGTCCTATGAAAAAAAGTTAAATGGCAAAGATGTAGTTAATAAAAAGATCTACAACTTTTATATTTACACTTTTTTCACATAACCTCAAAATTTAAGTGAAATATTCAAATAACCATGTTTTTGGTTTTTTATTTTTATCTTATACAAATAAAATTATTTTTTCACAAAGTTTGGTGAAAACTTACCTTTTTATGTCCTAGATATACAGTATTTTTTTCGGTTTAAAATATTAATTTTTTTCACCTCATTTTGACTTAATATCGAAAAAGCAGCCTAGTTTTCAATCGAAAATTCTCACGTCAAAATAACTGCTTTTTTAAAAAAGTCGGTATGCTTTTTGTATGTTGAAATCTCTTGTTTCTGATGGTATAAAAAAATATACATTACTTTTGTAAATGTGCTTAGAAAATGCAAATAATGAAAACTCGAATCCCAATTTTTTTTATCATTATGTACAATTTTGAGCTATATATTAAAATTTACACTTAAATTACTAAAAAAAATTAAGATTTCAAGTAACATTGATATACATACTTTGTTTTTCAAGTAATTAAAGTGTAATTTTTAGTAAAAAGCTCAAAATTGTACATAATTATTCAAAAAAATTCGGATTTGAGTTTTTATAATTTGCATTTTCTGAGCACATTAACTATAGTAATGTATATTTTTTATACCATCAGAAAGAAGAGATTTCAACGTACTAAAAGCACACCAACTTTTTTTAAAAAGCAGTTATTTTGACGTGAGAATTTTCGATTGAAAACTAGGCTGCTTTTTCGATATTAAGTCAAAATGAGGTGAAAAAAATTAATATTTTAAACCGAAAAAAATACTGTATATCTGGGACATAAAAAGGTAAGTTTTCACCAAATTTTGTGAAAAATAATTTTATTTGTATAAGATAAAAATAAAAAACCAAAAACATGGTTATTTGAATATTTCACTTAAATTTTGAGGTTATGTGAAAAAAGTGTAAATATAAAAGTTGTAGATCTTTTTATTAACTACATCTTTGCCATTTAAATTTTTTTCATAGGACCTGTAGTTTTGCCGGAAATCGAGATAAACCGTTTTTTACCCTTTAAAGCCCCGCCCCCCTCCTCCCCCTTCCCGACCTCTGATCGCCTCTAATTTATTTTTCCTTTTATTTTTGTTATATTCTCTACCTTTTCCAATAGGTTTCATTCTACTATAATTTTTTTTGGTCTCAAAAATTATCGACACTGTCATACAGGTCAAGCTATTACAAGCATGTTAATGAAAAACGTGTCTGCGTAATGAAATGGCAAGACAGTCGTGATGTTCTCGTAATTTCTTCTGAATACACAAATGACGCCAACTACAACACGTGGCAACACGGAAATCGTAATATCCAATATAGTGATAAATTATAATAAAAATATAGTCGGAGTTGATTACCAGGACCAAATGTTATCTTATTCCAGCTGTGAGCATAAGACTGTAAGATGGTATAAAAAGTTGGGCATTCATATTCTACAACAAATGCTGTATAATTATTTCACCATGTAGGTACAACCTATTGTCAGGTAATAAGAAGCCTTGATAGGATTTCCGATTGTCAGTAATCGACAGTTTGTTTCCAGATGTCAATATTCCTACTTGTCGCACTTTGTCTCAAGTCCATGTAATACAACCTTGTCCTCGGAAGGGAAAGACAATGCGCCGGAGATGCAAAGTATGTTGGAAAACAGAAAAAAAACGTAAAAACACTATATATTACTGTCCCGATTGTGATAACCAGCCTGGGCTTTGCATTGTGAATTGTTTTAAAATGTATCACAATTATTAATAAAAAACAAATATAAATGGAAGCCTTATTTACTTTTTTTGGTATAAACACATGTTCATTGCTGATTAGTCATTATTATTTGGCTAGTTACGAGTTACACATAGTTATTGCATAATATCATCCATTGAACAAACGTAAGGCTTGCGTTACCGGCTCTGCCCACAAAAATTATATCTGTGTGCCCAACATATGAGTTTACGCTTTTTTCTGTATTTTTTTTATTTTCTTTTTCAATATTTGACTATTTATGTGAATAGATATATTTATTTCCAACCCAGTAACAAAAAAATTAGTGGATCATAACGAAAAAAAAAAAATTAATACGGTGGCATTGAATGGGTTGGTATCAGGTAATAAGAAGCCTTAATTGGATTTCCGATTGTCAGTAATCGACAGTTTGTTTCCAGATGTCAATATTCCTACTTGTCGCACTTTGTCTCAAGTCCATGTAATACAACCTTGTCCTCGGAAGGGAAAGACAATGCGCCGGAGATGCAGAGTATGTTGGAAAACAGAAAAAAAACGTAAAGACACTAATTATTACTGTCCCGATTGTGATAACCAGCCTGGGCTTTGCATTGTGAATTGTTTTAAATTGTATCACAATTATTAATAACAAACAAATATAAGTGGAAGCCTTATTTACATTCTTTTTATAAACACATGTTCATTGCTGATTAGTCATTATTATTTGGCTAGTTACGAGTTACACATGTTATTGCATAATATCATCCAATGAATAAACGTAAGGCTTGCGTTACCGGCTCTGCCCAAAAAAAATATATCTGTGTGCCACCAACGCAACATATGAGTTTTAGCTTTTTTCTGTATTTTTTATTTTCTTTTTGAATATTTGACTATTTATGTGAATAGATATATTTATTTCAAACCCAATAACAAAAAAAAAAATTTGTGGATCATAAGATCATAACGAAAAAGAATGAATATGGTGGCACTGAATGAGTTAGTGGTAATTTTTTTTAAATAAATATGAAAACCTAAACAAAAAAAAAATTGTGTTCGATTGCGTCAAAAAAAAAACAATACCATAGAAGCGTCTTTTGCATCCCGGCGAGTCAGTAATTGAAATGATGAATTTTAATTTCTGTTCTCGGTCTGGGTGTTTGTGTTTCTGTCTTTGTGTGTGTCCATGGTACCCACGACACAGGGAATCCTAGTGTGGGGCTATGAGTCTGTAGAGTTATTTTTTTATTTTTATAGAAATGAAACGGACAGAGCTTTTGCATTTTTATTGATAAGCGGAATGACACAGAGATATGTTTGGCGATGGCTTCTATATAGAGGACGATTCAATCTCCCATCCAAGCTGACCGTTATCCCAGATTTCTCCTTTTAGTCAACTCATATTCTTAATCTAGCTACCGGATACCTTAGCTCATATTCTTAATCTAGTGCTACAAGGACTCTTCGTTGTTATCGTACACAGTCAAGTACATTTATTGTTCGACGTCGATAAATATGTTGATCGCGTCGGTACAGCTGAAAGCAACTCCAGGGAAGCTGAGCACACTGAGCAGTGCTGGTTTTAAAGAAGAGCTTTTTTACAGCTTTTTTCAATCCGAAAAAAACTATTTTCGCGCTGTTATTTTAACTCACAACACTCGTGCACTATAATTAACCTATATCTAACAAAATGCCATCAAGTGTATCTGATATAACTCAAAAATACACCAAGAAAGTAAAAATAAAACAAGAGCACAATATGTCTTTTTCGACTTCCCGCCATAACTCCCCTAACGTCGATTTCGTAATCGTTACTCAACATGCGATAGGTGTACATCTCTATGAAAGTTAAAAAAGGAAATATTAACGGCGCCATTGTCGTCCAGTCGTGACAATTACGTCATCACTATGGACTGTTGTGGTTTACTACTTATTCTATTGTAATGATTGGTTTTTAATTTATGTACTAAATATATGAACGTACATACATACAAAGTGAGGGAGATACCACAATATTCAATGAACCAGCCCAGATAATAAGTATCGACTTATTTATTGGACAAAACAACCAACAAAAACAAGTAATTGCGGGTTAGTGTTACCAAGAGTCGATATCCATATATCGACTTTTGGAAACACTATTATTTTCGTAGGTATTCTTGTTTACTTTTTGCTTTGGCGTACAGGACTCGGAAATGCCTTTGTGGCGTGGCGCTCAAAAGATCTATTATTTTATTTTCTAAATACATTGAGGTATTTTAAGTTCCCGCCAAACTTTTGTATCTGAATAAATATATTTTTTAAAAGACGTTTCTTTTTTCTCTCTACCGATTGATATAATTCTATAGTATTATATCTACTATCTTACTACTACTAATAAAATAGTTTAAAAATATTTTTTATTTATTTTTTAATCCCATTTTTCCCGAGCAGTCCGATCTCTAACCAAGGAGTTAGGTGCGTGTAAATCACTTCTTCCATGGTGAAGGAACATCATTGTAAAATTGATATTTCACTGTGTTTTCCTTTCACTATGTGTGCATGAGCGTTGTAACATGTAAATTTCTCGGAGGGCATGTACTGTCCGCTATTCTCCTCATGTCCAGCGTGGAAGACATGTAAAAGAATTGAAATACTCTCTACTACTCTTTTCATACCGCCGCTTATATTTCACATGCTTTTTGTTAAAATTGGATTGTAACCATAAAAATTTTATTCCAGAGCTACCGGACTGGGTCCTCATATACTTCGAGAAAACTTCGGGAAATGAATTCAAGTGTAATGTTTGTGACATTAACCTGAAGGCGGATGGAAAAAGTTTAGAACTACTCCATCACATAACGAAAAATCATAAAGACATCTACAAAATTCATAAGGAAAATTCAGATGCACCCGTAAAGTTTCAAATAGAGTACCTCCAACTAAATGACCTGAATGAGCAACCTCAAACAAAGGAAAGTGTGTGTGACCCCATAGGGGACGATGTTATAGCTAGAAATGAGAAGGATGCCGAGGATGACACTGTAGAGTATATTTTAGTTCAAACTGAAAAACCAAAGGTCAATAAACGTAAGTACTTAACAATTTTACCGATTATTTACCCTTCCATCTACGTATATATACATGTAAATAAATTTACAACTTATCGGCCAAGCCACACTACCTACTTCTAGCATCGGAGATTACAGTTAAAATACAAAACTGTTTTTAAAGTCCGCAATTCAACTTTGGCAATTTTGAATTTTAATTTTTCCAAATTTATATCCACTTAACTATTACTTCATTACATTTAACTATACTATTAACATAAAAATACTTCATTCGCAGGTTTAAGAAAACAGAGTTCGATTTGGAAGTACTTTGATATGACAAGTAATAATAAATATCGTTGTAAATTATGCAGTGCTTTGATGTCTGTAGACAACAGCAGCACAGGGAATCTTAATAGGCACTTCAGAAGAAAACACCCTGCATACAGGTCAGAAGATGGATCCCGGCATAGTTCTCCTGAAATTGATTCTCCAAAGAAGAAGATAGTGAGAAGGATAGATGTTGACGCTGATAGTGTTTTAGACGAAACTTCGGGAACGTTATTATCATCGCGCCTTTCAAACAGCGCAGGTGAGCAGTTCGGTTATCATTCCATACCAAACTTCATTAAAATTAGTTCAGTAGTTTAGGCATGAAAACGTAACAGACACACACAGTTACTTTGGGATTTATAATATTATTATTAGTATGGATATCCAATAAGTTAAATAATTTATGACTGTGAATTGAAGAAAGTGTTACAGTTGTATAATACAAGTCGATAAGAAAGACAAAAATGACAACCAGAACTTAGTCTTTCACTTTTTAACCAATAGAATAACAAAGAGTATTTTGGTCAGTGTTCAAAATCGAAATTATCGCAGTATTTTGTCCTTAAAGGTATCGTGAGTGTCTTTATTCATTGTAATATAAACACGGTTCTACTCACTCGGTTTTTCGGGATCGCCCGACTAGTTTCGGACCATTCCGTGGTCCTTATTCATGAGCTACCGCCGCTCGCCGCGAAGTGACGTCGGAGACTACGGGCCGCCGCGCGTGTCGCCCGGCTGCTGGGTTCGGGGAGGTTCGGGGCCGCTTCGTCTTCTGTAGCACTCATGTCGTCTCGCTCGTCGTCAGGGTCAGCGTGTGCGCACAGATAAGGCTTAGGCTGGGCGCATACAATGCTAACTGTGTCGCACTCCAGGCGATCCGACCCACCTGGACTCGACGCAGTGTAAAGAACAGGTCTCCAGGCTGAAGGTACAGTCCATCCACTGTCTCGGTTGTAATTCGGATGACGACTAATTTCAATAGCTTCTCGCACTTTCCGGGGTACTGAAAACTTTTCCCTCGCCAGAACAGACACCTTGTCAAAGCGTATGAAATGAGCCGTATCCGGGGTGTGGGCATGTTCAGCGACTGCAGACCCTCTGCTGTCCATATTCTTCACACTGCGTATGTGTTCGGACACCCTGGTTGCGATGTTGCGTCGAGTTTCCCCAATGTAACTCTTGCCACAGTCGCATGGTATCTTATATACGCCCGGTACGTTGAGTGGATCACTGTCTTTCGGTGAGCGTAGGAACTCCCTAACCTGCGCCGGTGAACGGTAAATCGTCTTTATGCCGAATTTAGAGCGCAATAAGTGTCCGATTTTATCCGTCACACCTTTAATGTAGGGTAAATAAGCTGGTAAACGTTCTACGCCCACCGGTCGTCGCTTCGCACTTCCCCCCACCAACCGTAGGCTCTGCCTCCATGTATAGCCGTTTGCCTCCAGTACGTTTCTCACATGATGTAACTCGGAGTTTACATACTGGAAGTCACATAATCTTAAGGCACGGTTGATAAGCGTTCTGGGTACCGAAGAGAGATGGGACGGATGGTGATGCGAGTCTGCGTGTAAATAGCGGTCCGTGTGTGTGGGCTTTCGGTAGACTGTATGTGACAGTTTACCGTCAGGCTCCCGGCAGACTAACACGTCCAGGAAAGGTAATGATCCTTCCTTTTCTTCTTCCACTGTAAATTTTATTTTTGCGTGAACAGTGTTAAGGTGGCCCAAGAACTCAGGAAGCGCGTCTTTTGTTATGATAGCGAAGACGTCATCCACGTACCTCCACCAATAGCGTGGCCTTACTGTGGCACTATTCAACGCCTCACTCTCAAACCACTCCATAAATATATTAGCTACCACCGGAGCAATCGGAGAACCCATAGCCACCCCATCGATCTGCAAGAAATACTCGTGCCGCCAGACAAAATAGCCGCTCTTCAGACATAGTTCCACCAGTTCAGATGTCCCAGTGGGTACATCAGAGTTTTTCAGGAGTCCACATATTATGTTGATTGAGTCCTCCACTGGAACATTGGTAAACAGTGAAGCTACATCGAAGCTGACCATTATTTCGTTGTCTAGCATGCGAATATCCGCCAACAGGTCGACGAAGTGGGCCGCATCCTTTACGTAGCTGGATGTTTTGCCAGTGAAAGGCTGCAGCACTGTCGCTAGGTGTCTTGACAGCTTGTAAGTCGGCGAGTCGATTTGACTTACTATGGGTCTCAACGGCCAGTCCGGTTTATGTACTTTCGGTAAGCCATATATCTTGGGTGGCGTCGGGTTGTGTGGTCGGAGGCGGAAAATTAGGTTGTCGTCATAGTGCTTTTGCATTAACTTTATGAGTTTCGTGGTCACCCTAGCGGTCGGGTTGTAAGTCACTTTTTTGTATGTCGTTGGGTCGCTCACTAGTTGCGTTATTCTATCTTCATATGCAGACGTGTCGACCACAACCGTGGCATTTCCCTTATCCGCGGGTAAAATGAGTATCGTGTCATCCCTGCGCAGGTCCCGAAGGGCTGTCATTTCTTCTGGCGTGGTGTTCCACTGTAAATAAAATTTACAGTGGAAGAAGAAAAGGAAGGATCATTACCTTTCCTGGACGTGTTAGTCTGCCGGGAGCCTGACGGTAAACTGTCACATACAGTCTACCGAAAGCCCACACACACGGACCGCTATTTACACGCAGACTCGCATCACCATCCGTCCCATCTCTCTTCGGTACCCAGAACGCTTATCAACCGTGCCTTAAGATTATGTGACTTCCAGTATGTAAACTCCGAGTTACATCATGTGAGAAACGTACTGGAGGCAAACGGCTATACATGGAGGCAGAGCCTACGGTTGGTGGGGGGAAGTGCGAAGCGACGACCGGTGGGCGTAGAACGTTTACCAGCTTATTTACCCTACATTAAAGGTGTGACGAATAAAATCGGACACTTATTGCGCTCTAAATTCGGCATAAAGACGATTTACCGTTCACCGGCGCAGGTTAGGGAGTTCCTACGCTCACCGAAAGACAGTGATCCACTCAACGTACCGGGCGTATATAAGATACCATGCGACTGTGGCAAGAGTTACATTGGGGAAACTCGACGCAACATCGCAACCAGGGTGTCCGAACACATACGCAGTGTGAAGAATATGGACAGCAGAGGGTCTGCAGTCGCTGAACATGCCCACACCCCGGATACGGCTCATTTCATACGCTTTGACAAGGTGTCTGTTCTGGCGAGGGAAAAGTTTTCAGTACCCCGGAAAGTGCGAGAAGCTATTGAAATTAGTCGTCATCCGAATTACAACCGAGACAGTGGATGGACTGTACCTTCAGCCTGGAGACCTGTTCT
Source organism: Pyrgus malvae (assembly GCA_911387765.1). Classification (NCBI taxonomy): domain Eukaryota; kingdom Metazoa; phylum Arthropoda; class Insecta; order Lepidoptera; family Hesperiidae; genus Pyrgus; species Pyrgus malvae. Next base: position 4,793,985 of record OU426956.1, on the reverse strand, counting down.
TTACACTGCGTCGAGTCCAGGTGGGTCGGATCGCCTGGAGTGCGACACAGTTAGCATTGTATGCGCCCAGCCTAAGCCTTATCTGTGCGCACACGCTGACCCTGACGACGAGCGAGACGACATGAGTGCTACAGAAGACGAAGCGGCCCCGAACCTCCCCGAACCCAGCAGCCGGGCGACACGCGCGGCGGCCCGTAGTCTCCGTCGTCACTTCGCGGCGAGCGGCGGTAGCTCATGAATAAGGACCACGGAATGGTCCGAAACTAGTCGGGCGATCCCGAAAAACCGAGTGAGTAGAACCGTGTTTATATTACAATGATTATCGCAGTATCATAGTATTTTGACCTTCACCTATTGGGCTTAAAGCCCTCCTGTAAATGTCACTCAAATAATAAAAGCGTATGGATATATATATTTGAAACAAACACCGCGCACCGCCATCTCGGTGTCACTGTTTACAATTGGCCCTTTGCACATTGCGACTTTTACCACCGTATTTTTAGTTAAACAATAAATAGACAAACAAGAAATAGATAGAACTTCAGTGGCAATTTTTGTTAGAAAAAAATATTTTTACAATTTTTACAAAGAAAAAATATTTTTACAAAGCTTAGCAATTGGTTGATGTTCGTTCGTTGAGGTCAAATTAGTAAATAAATTGTCAACACAAGAAAATCGAAATTTTTTATAAAATATTTCAAAGTCCAATATTTTAAAAACGGTTCAGTTTGGGGAATGGTTTTTTATAGGAAGGAACAAGTTCAACTAACATGTAACCCAAATTAACCCAATATATGTTGTCAGAATTTTAGTCTTTTTTTTTCAGAATTTTAATATGTAAAACTTATGGATAAAACACATATATATTATTCTCCGGAAACCTTCGACTTAAGAATCACAACATCTAAGTTAATTCCTAACAGCTTACAATTTGTTTCTGGTATACGTTACTCTAGCAAGAAAGTGTCACCAAGAGTGGAACGTATAATTAGTGCCCAATCTGCTGTAAATGTGCGCCAAATGAAAAAAATGTGCATGTTGTAGTTTTGAAAATAAACGGAAATAACGATTCCTGCCGGGGTAACGTTGTTCCAGCAGGAAAAATCTAAACGAATCATCGGAGAGCTATAAATTGTACATGGGCAGAGAGCTTATATTTGTGCAAAAATGTGCGCTAAACATATAATTTGTGCGTCTTCAAGTTTTTGAGGTTTTGCATTTCTTGCTGGGGTAACGTTTTGCAGAATCGCGTATCTCAAAGACTATTGTAAGTGTACCTGTAGAATAAACATACAAGAATAGCTCTTTAATTGTGCGTATTTGTGACAAATAAAAGATTTATAAAAATATAAAATTTTTCTTTTTCAAGTAATCGCGGTTTTTTTTCAAAAATAAAAATAAAAATCTTATCGCCTAAATAAAAAAACATATAAGGTGACCGAAAACTGTATTCGATCATTCTTAACGTATATATTTACTATAAAAAGTGTTAAAACATTTCATACACGCGTTTTCGAATAAGTAATAAAAGTCTAAACGACGGCTTGTTAACTTTTACGTCTCCATACAAGAAACTGGCTCAACCTAAGATGTGTAGGTGTTAACTAAAATGAGTGCGTTTTGTCAAAATAATATGTAAGATAAATATCCAGCAAATTTTATTTATTTACAATAAATATGTTATTTCAATTAATCTTATAAAAATATATAAAATATAAAAAGGCTTATAAATAAAATATTTTGTCTTAAAGGTCCGTGTTAGGCATGGTACCCAAGACACTGGCGGCATTACCCCTTTATACTCGATGTACGTCGTTGTACGGTTAGACTAAGCCGTTGGGCAAAGTAGCCGCCAGCCCTCACCACAAAAAGGACAAGTCTGGTCGATATTTCTGACATGAATTTCTTTAAGTCAGAAGACCATGGTCCCATTGTATCTACTGCTAGCACCACAAATAGATAACTATCCGACAAATTACTATATTTGCGGCGCTTGAGAGACTGTTCATGGCCGGCAGCGGACTCCACCCTCTCTGCAGTATCGCTTATGTGCGATGGGGCTAAGGTGTCCGCACATGTCACGTCCCATACCAGTGGCCGACCTAGAGTCCACGACACCAGAATAACTCCATCAGGATTCTTGCCATCGCTTCTGGATGGTTCCAGTATTGCTTGGATAGAAGCGGTGGCAAGAGTCTGACGAACCAAATCGTTCAAGGTACCGTGGCGGAAGTCTACCGGTACTCTTGATACAGGACAGGGCATGTCGACCAAAGCTGTCCACCTTTAGCCCACACGGACAAACATGAGGCTCGTACACCCTTACACCGAGCCGGAGGCCTACTACAATACGCAGAGCTATATATCCAGCTTAAAATATTTCGCATTACGTAAATCAAAACAGTTACACAACGGCTGGTTATGCGACCACATTAGAATGTCAACACGAAGCGACGAGCTTTCTTGCTAGAGTAACGTAAACCTGTTTCTGTCATTAGAAAAGACAAAGAGGAAATACAGCTGGATTTGGGATTACTTCAAACCTATTACGAAAGCTTCGGCAATGTGTAATAGTTGCACGACAAGTATATGGCACGGTAATGGCACCGGTAACATGGCCAGGCACCTTCGGAGGAAACACCAGATAAATAAAGGTAATAAACATTTTTTGTATTGAATTAAATTGTAAAAATTTTAAATTACAAATATAAAGGACCAACAAAGTAAATATACGGCAAGAATGTTTAATTTGTAGATTTGTTTAGCGGGTTTTTAATGTAATGACTAAGTTTAAGCATCTGAGGGAAAAATTCCAGGCGGGCTCATTAGATAACAATTTACTATCATTATTTATTATTTTTTATTTTTTCACTGCTGGGCCACAGTGAGGCCACGCTGGTGAAGTACGGATTGGTGGACGTAATGTACTTACTCGTAATGCCTTCGAGAAATTATGAGCAACATTCAGGCATAGCGACGGAAAACATCGTAATAAACAATATATTTTTCCCTTCACCGTGGAGCAGCGATGAATACGCACATAACTTTCTTTGTCAGAGGTGCACGCCGGGGTTCGAACTCGATATCTCAGTGTCGGAGACCGCCGTCTTTACTGATCGGCTATTTTTGTTCTTTACAACTATGTCTTTGTCATTATATACATATGTTCAATATTCCTTTAAGCCCCATATTCATTCACTAGGGAGCAAAAGTTGCTCGGTACGTGTTGCTAAAGATGCCTTGTGACGTCGCCCGGTTTCGTTTCGCCCAATCTTGCACTTTGCAACATTACGCGACTTACAACATTACGAAACAAAATATCTGGCGAAGTCAGTCGACATCGACGATCAACGACGCTCGTCCCAGAGTGAATATAAGGCTTTAAGATAATTCGAAACAAGTTACAATTTGTTTTAAGCATCAGAAAATACGCAGAAAAAATCCGGCAATTGGATATGGGATTACTTCAAACCTACTACCAATACTTCGGCGACGTGTAATGTTTGCAAGAAAAATATATATCATAGTGGTAATGGCACCGGTGACCTGACTAGACACCTTTGGAGTATACACCAGATAACTAACGGTAAGATACGCTATGTTTTAGTTTTGTCCTTAAATGTATTGTGAGTGTCTTTATTCATTGTTATATAAAACGGTTTTACTCACTTGATTTATCGGGATTGCCCGACTAGTTTCGGACCAATCCGTGGTCCTTAATCCTCCGCTCCTCCTCTTCCGCAGCTCCGTCGTCACTTCGCGGCGAGCGGCGGGAGCTCATGATAAAGGACCACGGATTGGTCCGAAACTAGTCGGGCAGTCCCGATAAATCAATGAGTAAAACCGTTTTATACAACAATGTTTTAGTTTGTTATTGAACAGTTGAGATTTCCGTGGTTGAGTTCTCTCGGTAGAAATATTCATATGAGCTTATTGGACACTAACAATTATCTTTTCTTGTTTTTATGTATATGCAAATGAATCCCTAACAACTTCAAATCTGTTTTCAGAAAAGACAAAGTATAAATACCGTAGCTGGATTTGGAGGTACTATAAACCTTCTACGAGAACTTCGGCAATATGTAATGTTTGCAAGATAAATATATGGCACGGTGGACATGGCACCGGTAACTTGTCCAGGCACCTTTGGAGGAGACACCGGCTAAACAGAGGTAAAAATAACTAATAATACTAGCGCAATTTTAGGCTCGTATACGGTACGGTCGTTTCGGAAAAAACAGAAAATGTTAAATCTTGACGTTTCGTGGCTTCAAAAAAAAAAAACAAAAAAAAAACATGCGCGAACGCGCCGAATAATACGCTGGTTTGAAATTGCTCTTAAAATTGCGAATCTTCAAGATTTTTGGTTAAAATAAGTTTTTTAAGTAAACACTATCAAAATTAAAGTTTAAGTAAACACTATCAAAATTAAATCAAGCTACCCTTGCGGGAGTCGAGCTTTTTGGTCGCTGGCCAAGGCTGTCGAAGGCAACTTCTGTCGGTCGTTTTTACCATCTTTACGCAAACCGGACGATACTCTGGCTCAAACGGCAAAAGGGAAGGCCGATCTCCTGGGTACCCTGTTTGCCTCTAACTCGACTCTGGAAGACGGAGGTGCCGCACCGCCGACCATCAGGCAGTGTGAGAGCTCGATAAAGGACGTGCGCTTCACTCAAAAGGCCGTCAGACGAGCTCTGCAAGCCCTCGATGTCAAGAAGTCGAGCGGGCCAGATGATATCCCCGCGATCGTACTGAAAACGTGCGCTCCCGAGTTGGCTCCCGTCTTAACGCGCTTATTCTTGCTTTCCTACACCACTAGTAAAGTACCGTCTTCGTGGAAGGTAGCCCTAGTACATCCAATCCCGAAAAAAGGTGACCGCAGCGACCCGTCCAATTACAGGCCTATTGCGATAACCTCCCTGCTCTCTAAGGTGATGGAGCGTGTTATAAACACGCAGCTCCTTAGGTACCTCGAGAGACACCGGTTGATCAGCGATCGTCAGTATGGCTTTCGCCAGGGCCGGTCGGCCGGTGATCTCTTGGTGTACCTCACACACCGCTGGGCTGAAGCCATCGAAGGTAACAGGGAGGCTCTGGCAGTCAGCCTGGATATCGCAAAGGCCTTTGACCGGGTCTGGCTCAGGGCCCTTCTTGCGAAGCTTCCATCTTACGGTCTTCCCTTGAGGCTATGCAACTGGGTGGCAAGCTTTCTGTCTGAGCGGCAGATTAAGGTCGTTGTTGACAGATGCTGCTCAGATATGAAGCCCATTAACGCCGGTGTTCCCCAAGGCTCAGTGCTGTCTCCTACACTATTCATTCTGCATATCAATGACACGCTGCAACAATCACGCAGTATACATTGCTATGCAGATGATAGTACGGTGGACGCACTATACACCAGTCGAGCCAATGCCTCTAGGTCAAAAGTGGAGGAAAGCAGAATCAAACTTGTGTCTGAAGTCGAGAACTCTCTGGAGCGGGTCTCGGAATGGGGTCGACTTAACCTTGTCGAGTTTAACCTCACTAAGACACAAGTTTGCGCGTTTACCGCTAAAAAAACCCCATTTGTTATAGCGCCCCAGTTCCAGGGCACCGCGCTCACCGTCGGTGAAAGTGTCGGTATCTTGGGAGTTGACATTACGAGTAAAGTGCAGTACCGGAGTCATTTGGAGTACAAAGTACTCTCTCCTCCAAAGCCGGCAATGCTCGGGTGGCTCCTCTGGGGTTGCCCGTGTCCATAGGCGACGGTGATCGCTTAACACACCACGCGGCCCGTCTGCCTTTTTGTTCGGTTTAGTTATAAAAAAAAAATATTTAATAATATCTCATTTGAAGCAAACATTTTAGGTTAGCATTAATTATTATCAATGTTTATGTAAGATCGATGACAGCCAGCAGCCTGAACTGGCTTGATGGATTTTAGCTGGAGACTTGGGAGGAGAGTTAGATTCCTATTTATTGTGAGAGTGACACTGGGTATATCAAAATAAGAAACCAAATTAATTTTTTTGGCACGCTCTGCAGCTTGAACGGCTCGATGGATTTAAGCTTGAGAGGTGTCGTTAGATTCGTATTTACTGTTAAAGTGACACTGGATATATCAAATAAAAAACGGTAATTAAAAAAAAATAGGTTATGGGACAACCTTCCAGCTGAGGCATTCCCAGTGGACTATAACATGGGGTTCTTCAAGAAAGCTGTAAAAAAAGCTCTCCTCCAAATCCGGCAATGCTCTGGCGGCTTCCCTAGGGTTGCCCGTGTCCATAGGCGACGGTGATCGCTTAAATTCACGAGGCCCGTCTGCCTTATTGTTAGGTTTATTTATTAAAAAAAAAAGTTTATGGCACGCTCTACAGCCTGAATGGCTTGATGGGTTTTAGCTTGAGAGGTGTCGTTAGATTCGTATTTATTGTGAAAGTGACACTGGGTATATATTTAAAAAAAACTGTAATTTAAAAAACTAAAAAACCCGACTGCGTTTATGTGTAATTTGGAAATGTAAGAACCCTTAAAACACTTAACTTAAAAATCGACTAATAGGGGTTGATAAATTGTAGAACAGGAGCTCATTGTATATTTAACATTATTTTAAAATGAAATAGTTTGAAATGAAATGAAATAGTTTATTAATATCCTGGGTAATAATATACACTTGATGTTTGTCAATGTTGTATGGCCCTCAGCTGACCGTCATCCGCTTTGGGTGCGCTAAGGCTTATATGGGCTAAATACAAGGCAAATCGAATCAGTCGAGGCCCATTCTAGAAAGTCAGTCGTCTAAATCTGCAATGTAATATAGGTATGTGCTCTGAATTCACTAAGCCTCTATTTCCAAAGTGGGTCCCGACTACTACAATTAAAACCCAAATAAAAGCCGTACCCGTCTGTATCAGTTACATTTGAAGTTTTAAATAGGTGGCCGTTTACGAAGGTGCTGAAACTTTCCACAAGTGTTTACCTATTATGGCCGCTATATTACCTACGGCATCGCCATATTAGTTAATTAAAGCTTAGCTGATGGCTTCTTAGGTAACGCACAAAAAGACGCACAACTTTGGCAAACCGGCATTCGTGAAATAAAAGAACTACACATAGATACTTGAATTTAATTTACCCTTTATTCTTTCAGATCATTGGGTTTGGAATATATTTGAAAAAGACCATGACACCTATTCATGTAGAATGTGCGACTTTACATGCACTAAACGAGAAAATGACGATGCGAACGTCATTGCTCTACGAGATCATCTCGGATCAGAACATGCCCTTTATTCTGGAGATCAAGTCGTTGAAGAGGAAGAATCTAGTGAAGTCGAGGACAACGAGCAGGTTGAAGAAGGCGATCAGAGAACTGAAAAGGACACGGATATTGAAGACGTCAATGGAGAAGCTAAAGGCTCGCAAGAAAATGATGATTCTGAATAAATTTATAAGACACTTAACAATTTTGTTCTTTTTTTTTCTATGGACGGAGCAGCCAGAGCATGTTCGTAACGTGACGTTAAGTGGTCGCTACAGCCCGTAGAACTAGAACTTGCGATGCTACTTCAGAGGCCATGGTCGCCTCTTGTAAGTTTTGCCGGCAACCGGACTTTACCAACGTAGGACAATGGAATTACTATACATCAAAAATAGGTTCAGCGGTGGTACCCCGGTCGGAGTTTGCATGATTCAACACATATTTGACGGATATCCTATTCCATTGTAGATTTATGATCCTAAATTACTTACATAAGTGAAGAGAATGTTAAAACAATATTTTGTTAAATTAAATGAATTGAGATTTTAAATCATTTTAATATCAATAAAATTAAGAGGCCGTATACGAAATTTTGCCGATTTACTTGATTTAACACATGAGATTTTTCAGTTAAAATACATTAGGTATTTCCATAAGTTTCATAGCACAATATAACTGATTTCAATAATAATCTCATTCATTAGCCACTTTTTTTAGCTTGCGTCAAGAATTATAAAGCGAGTTTTAGGTAACTTTAAAAGATTTTTAATGCCATATTTTCATTAAGTATTTAATTTTTTTTCAGGAAATGAATTGATCATAAACTGAAACTGAACTTTATGTCAAATAATTTTTATGAAAGATTATTCCAATATGCCAAAATCAAATGCAATTTTTGGTCCTTTCTCTCAAAATTGACTAAGTTCAATGTTTTTTTAATAATATTTTTTGTAGAGTGGCAAAAAGTGACTAATTCCGCTGTTAAAATCACATAACAGCAATACATAGCATTTTTTTTCGATCAGTTTAGGTTTTAAAATGATCCAGAAAATTAAATATGTACTATTCTATACCTTTTACAGAAAAATTCACAAAACTATCACCGTCTTCAGATCTATTAAGCAAAACAGCGTAATAAAAGTGGATTAATTTAATAGTTTATTATATTGAGCAGTAAAACTTATGGACATACTGTATGTTTACTGCAAAATCTCCTATGTAAAATCAGCGAAATCGGCAAAAGTTTAACTTCACAGACTTAGCGTCCGTGCCTTTTTTTGCGTCAAGTTATTGTTTGCTCTTTTTATTTACTTTAATTATTTGACACGATTAATCATTAGCTCCAGATTTTTTTATTTAGGTTGTTAGTATTTTTTTTGTATATATTAAACTTCTGAAGTTATTATCTAGACACGTGGCAGCATATCAAGCTAAGTTCAAGCAAAGGAACTGGCTAGCCAGCGCCAAGAGTAATATTACACGAACCACTTGGTGCCACTTTTTACCCTTCTATAACTCAAAACCTATTTAACGTAAACACATAAAACTACGTGTGTTTAATTATATCTATAAGGACATCTAGAAGCCCAAATTTCATGAAGCTAGCTCAAACGGTTATAAAGATATGAAGGTCAAAAAGTCGTAAATTTTAGCACTGACTGACTGACATATAGTACCTAAACCTAAACTACTTCCAGATGACCTAGAAGGATGAAATTTGGAATCCAGCTCGGTAATTGTGTGTAAACGTAGGAAAAAATCTAAAAATAAAAAATAAAGTTAAAAAATTGGAGGGTCCCCAATGTTCCCATACAGAAAAAAAAGTTTTTCAGTTGTAGCGTTGGAACCGTTACAAGCAGATATTTGAAACTATCCCAATATATGTATTATATATATAATGCGCACTATTATCTCTAACATTCAAGAAAATGTAGACAATAGCATAAAAAAGAATACCACGCAGCGGAAACGCAAGAAAAAACATTAAATCTCAATACCTGCCTAGTTTTCTTTACAAAAAGTAATGATATCCCACCAAAAACATAAATGTAAAAAATGAGAGCCAAGTTCAATTCAAAAATTATGCTTGGCTGTGGGCTTCGTCGTAAAAAGAATGGAGATCTAAATCATAATGGGGCGTATGTGGGGCGAAGCCCACAGCTAAGCATAATTTTAGAAATGAACTTGGCTCTCCTTTTTTACATTTATGTTTTTGGTGGGATTATTGTGAGTGGTGTTGGTATTTAGTCCGTTGAGGTCCCGGCGTCTGGTCCCAGTAGTCGTTTTAATTTTTTGTCAATGACAATCATTTGTTGTTGGAGAGTAATGTTGCTGATGGCAGTTGCCAGGTTGTAATCATTGATTGTTGCTGCTATTGCCGCCTGTATATATGTCGCAGTCGGATCGTATAATCCGCCGTATTACATTCCGGCTAGCTATTTTCTAAAACAGGGCTGTGTTGTAATGCGGCGTACTTTCGTTCAGCCGGATTGCAATTCAGCTAAATTAGCGAACGTTGTATTGTATGAGCTCTTCGCGTTCGTCAAAGCGGCGTAATATCGTGCCGCCCAATAGTCTATATGTTACAGCCAAAGTAATAAATCCGGACATTACATATTATCTAGCCATTATTTATAATATCTACTCAATTTAGATAAAGTAATAATTGACAATGAATTAATCACATTAACTAGCAATTTTATATATTTTATATAATTTTATATATATTCCAAGGCTTGGATAATGTAATAAAACAAGTGGCACTGTGACATCTCCGGCGCTGCGGGAAGACCACTCCCTCCGCCCCGCCCCAGCGTAAGAAAGCGCGGCACCTGCGCACGCCTTCAAACAGACAGACGGACATAAGACAGACAAAAATAAAAAATAAATGTTATTTTGGTTTATGTAACGTATAAACATTCATATGCATGTAGTAAAAAGTATTTTATTTTTGTTTTAAAATTATGTAGAATTTATTATTTTCTGTAGAAGCTATAAGGATATTTACTGTGTTGTATTGATTCAAAGTAGCACGTGTTAAAAAGAAATAAAAGCATATGCAAAGTTTTGACTAGTTTTATTCTTATATAAACATTCAATTACACATATTACATCAAAAGATATTCTTAATCCTAATATAATTTGGCAATACATTTATCACTACCTACTACAGGTAACTTAGACACACAACCGAATACAGCAGCTGAGAGATTAACAGTTTTTAAATGTGTTGCGGTCTTAAACCAAAGGGGCGTATATACATATGTACAACTCTGTGTAAAAAGTATCGGAAATATGTCAATAAAAAGACCCGCGTAAAAGAGGTCGTTCTAATTTTTTTACTGCATGTTGGTAGCACATAATAATTTGTATTTTTTGTTTTATTGGCAAATTCCCGATACTTAGTACAAAGAATGTATATAGGTAAATGATTTTTTTAAGATAGTAATGTAAAACATACTTTTTGAGATATTACTTAAATTGAGATAAAAGATTATGGAAGAGTCCTTGGTGTTTTGCGTAAACAGTGGATTACACATGGATTGAAACCAGTCAACCGAAACCAATATTCAATATTATTCTCGATTAAAAGCCAAAATTCTGAAAAATAACCTATTTTTTTAACATATTATGTATTGATTCAAAATGTTCTCTTTTATATTTTAAAGCTTATAAGCGATCTTTTAGAGCTTTTTAGAATTAACCTCTCCACCAATCCGCATTGGAGCAGCGTGGTGGAGTAAGCTCCAGGTCTCCCCGAGAAAGAGACCGAGGCCCGTGCCCAGCAGTGGGACGGAAAAAGGGTTGTAGCCAATTAACTTTCCGTATACATATATTTTCCATATATACATATATAATGCTAATAGGATGGGCGTATATCGATATAAACTCGCATAGCTGCCAATTTTATTCTGTGGATCGAACATTGGTTTCGGCCGTCAGAGCATGCCAATATCCTTTCTACAAATTAAAATTACATTTTTTTGAGATTCAACTTGCAATTGAATCGCTGTATATATTTGACAATTCGTGCCAATATTCAAACCACACGTTTGACATAAATCCAAACGTTACAACTATGATTTTATAGATTTTATGTGTATTTATAGAAATAGTAAAATTAATATTCGAGTTTCTTTGTATATAAACATGACATAAATCCGAACGTTACAACTGTGATTTTATAGATTTTATGTGTATGTATAGAAATAGTAAAATTAATATTCGAGTTTCTTTGTATATAAACGTAAAAAAGCGGGAGTGCTGGCGCTACTATCAATCTCTACGCGGAACCATATTGACTTATCTGACCAAAAAATTTATATTGTCAATGTCAACATAATCCTCAGTTTGAAAGGGTTACTTGTATGGTTATTTGAATGCAAACCAAGACACGGGCGTTTGTACCCGTAAGTGGAGAGGTGGATAATTACAGTACACTTCTGACATGAGGATTAGTGGAGGATTAGAGGTAAAGCACAAGTTAGTGACTCACCAATTCTTTCTCTATCGGCCAAGCCACAGTAGCTTCTTTCAGCATCGACGATCGGGGATTTTGTGTGTGTGTGTTTGAAACGATGCTGCATGGTTCATCGTTTCGACAACAAGGACGCTGCATCGAAATTTTACGTTTCAGTTACTTTGAGAATATCTTGACTACCAAGTGTGTCGTTGAAAGTTTTCAAGTGTGTTCAATGCAGCGTTCGGCTGCTGCGTGCAGCGATTAAATCACCGATAGCTGATGCTTAAAGTAGTTTGTGTAGCTAGGCCGTACAAACGATACAAAATCGCGCATTCGTCAAGTTTACTCAACCCGCCGTGATCACTGTTCACAGTCTGAAGAAAGATAATGGATGGAGGGGGCGCTAGTTGCATTTATTACATATAGTTGAGAGTTAGTCTTAAATTACATTTTATTTAGTTCGCAATAACAGTAACCAATTAATTGTTTATCTTTGTTCTGAATTCTGAGTAGTGTGACTTTTTGATATATCTATACTAAGACATATTATGAAATATATTTTTTTATTAATATTAAAGATAAAATTAAAGATTAAAGTATACTTGTACATATGTATACGGTATTAAATTGAGATTTTAGTACGATATCATTGTACAAAATAATTTACTTAAAAATTCTGGACAAAAACTTTAAATTCTAAAAAGATATTGCTGCCGACATCAGAAAATATGCAAATCTAAAAACTTCAATTCACTCATTATTGATATTGGACTGTCATACAGCCCGAAAATTGTTAAAATAGCTACTATATGACATCACTATGATCATATAATATGTATTAACATCACAATATCTATATTATACAATTCTTTTCAGTTAGACAGTAAAACTTCAAATATAATACATATTAAAACTAACAAATAATATTATATAACAAGAGTTCTATTTGGAGTTTTTTTGTTCGCCAGTTCTTTGTAATCAGCTGCCATAAGATTGCTTAAAAAACTCTATTTTAAATAATTATCTGAGAATATTATATAGGGTGATGACGGCGAGTACTGGTACACTCACGACAATATGGACATTTACCCTATTCTATATATCTTCGACTGAAAAATAGCTCCGAACTTGAAATTTTACTGCCAACACTACGTACTAAACATGCATTTTGATTTGGAACGTCTAGCAACAATTATGTCACAAATACGCACAACGTCTAATAACTTTATATCTTACATACATTTCTAACAACATCGTAAACGTATAAATTTTGAGAGGTAGAATTCATTCTGTCTTACATTATTAAAGAAGTCATGTTAATTCAATATTCTTACTGTACAAAGTTAGTACACTACTCCTAAAATAAATAATATCATAAAAATATTCATATATTTACTTACAAAAGCCTTTTATCGTACAATGTGTAATACTATGTAGCATATATTAATATTAGATATAATAATGTTTATACTAAAAAATTATTCACATTCACCAATTTTACAATATTGTGGGTATATTAATGTATATTATTTTTGCATTGTAAATATGAAAAATATATGTATATTTAATTTTCCAATCTCGTTCCTCGAAAAGAACCTATGTAATGTTTATATGGACATTTCGGTGACTTCAGTTTCTTTTAAAAATGTGAATGTTTAAAGGTATAAAAATACACAAAGAATTGCCTAGAATACACAAACCCTGTATTTGATCCTAAATTGGCAAAGTGCTCTAAATCAATTACCATATAATTTTTTACAAAATTGACACCGACGGAAATAAAATGACTGATTAAATTAATGCAATTATAAACGGTAAAAACATACGCACCCATAATATAACTGAAACATGTAAATTACTGTATTAACAATCACCTAAGACAAAAATTTATTTAGAGCACAATGAAATATATTTGAATAACACAATAATAAGCAATTCTTACCATTATCAATATATCTATGATTTTGAGGTATTTGATCATTATTGCGAATTTTACCAATATATACTAACCAGTAACATGTATTCTAATTTCAAAACGAGATTATATTTACAATAAATAATGCCATTTTTATAAGTTTGTCGAGTGCAGATTTTGCATTGGTCAATGTAATAATAATACTGGTTTGTAAATATTACTAAACGAATAAAAGAAATAAGAAAAAAATGCATACTAAATTTGGTTGTAAACTGTCATAGTAATGCTCCTTGACATTTTTACATTGAAATATCTGCCTGTCAAGCGAATATTCTTTATAATTGTATTATTATTTATTGCATTAAATGTCACATTGCACTAATAAATAAAACAAATGAAAGAAGTTTAATGTACATATTCGACTATTTACAATACACGCAAGTGTTCATGATATGTAAACTATATTCAAATACGTTGAAGTTTACAAAATATAGTAAAATCTAAATTATCATTTACAAATAAATTACATTACGTTGACCTGAATAGCAGTTTCATTTAATTTACCCTTTCTACTACAAATCTATTTGGATTTTAATGCTTTGAGCTTATTTTTCAAACATTTTTACAGTGTTATAAAATAGTTAATATTACTAAAAGTTATTGAGTACCAAGTTATACATTATTATTATCCCTGAATTTATGAGTATATAATTTTACAATTACACTTAACTTCAATACACACAACCTATTTTTTTAATACGGTACGGAAAAATTTGTACTCTTTTATCTTTCAGGAATATCAGAAGAATATTTATATTTTCATAGTCATTTTAATTTACTTACAATGCAGTAATAGACAGTCGACCTTGAAATAGTAAATTTACATAAATGTGATATGACATTTTTTTTGTATATAGCATTAACTTATAAAATCCTTCTACATGTATAAAGTTCAAGTTATGTACAAACGAGGTTAAAGTTTTCTAAAATTAATAAGTACTTTGTTAATTTTACAATCATGTTAGTTGTACCACACTGATCATTTATTTCGAGTATATCTTTGGATCCATAGTGAAATAATTTAAAGTCAGTAAGTCCATCAAATCATGTTCAATAGACACTTTATTCAACAGCTGGTATTAGGAGGTTTAGGTCCACAGTTGTGTGTGCTTTGTATGTAGACGATTCTGCCCCTGTAGGTGTGGAGGGCGGCCTTGCACCAGGGTCCGCGGGAGCACCTCCACCGTATCTTGCCGTTTCTCGCGCAGCCGTTGAACCGGAAGCGGTAGCCACCCACGTTGATGCCCATCTTACCTTGCTTGCTGAGGCAGTAGGACGCGAAGCAGTCGATACCGGTACCAATCAATCCTACTAGAAAGAAAAACCATGTTACAACTCTGATACTTAAATATATATTTTAAAACTAAATACAAACTTAACGTTATCTAAACATGAACATGCCTGTAGCACTAAAGTTACTTTCGAAAGGTGTTAATTTTGAACACAAATAAAGCTATACTTTTGTTCTCATATTATTTATTGGCTTTACATAAAGTCAATTTTAAGATAAATAAACCAATAATATCAAAACGTTACTTAAAAACACCTCCAAAAATAATACCTAAATAAAAACTATGTAAAAAACTGATCAAGATCGCGTATAGGTACAAACAATTTCAAAATATACAGAACAGAAATGCTCTATCACAATTATTTAAGAAAGATACATAGGTAATAAACACTTCTATGAAAATTATATGTGTATATTTTTTCCATGTCCTCATTCCTATCACAATTCTTTTCATTAACTTAGAGATTGACTTTTTTTTAAATTTAATTTACCATCATTGCATATTGCAAGGCAATAAGTGGAGGAAGTCTTGCTGTTGTCACTTTAATGTTTCTAACCATACGCTGTCCTTTCCAGTTCGCTTCGGCTTTTCGAAACGTGGTCGGGTCGTCGTCCACGTCGGCGACCACAAGTTCATCAAGCACGAGAGCTATAAAAAGAAGATCAGATGGACGTGCAGCAAGAAGATCCAGTTTGGATGCAAGGCTAGTCTCACCACCCATAATAGCGTCATCGTGAGGAGCTCCTTGGACCATAACCATGCCTAGAGTACACAAAAAAGTTGCAGCAAACTGCCTTTTGCTAATATCGCAGGGTAATAATGTAATGTTTTAACGTTTTTCATGGAAATTGTATGTAAACTGATTGATATGAAAGATTGCATGTTTCATATTTTTAAACATTTAGTCAAGTTTTAAATGTATTGGTCTTGTGAGCCATTGGAATAAATAATAAATACCTATACTTTTTGATAATACTACGATTGAAAATTAAGTGCCTTATACTAAAACGTCTATGTAATTGTGTTATATTTACAAGAATTAAATGTAACTTATTTTTGGAATATTCTGCCAATATATAAAATTGATGATCGGAACCAAATAGGTAAATATTTTGTTACATTGAGTCAGTGGAACATAATAAGAAAAATATGTCTAGGTTTTTGAAGTGAAAACTTCTTTAGCGGCGTTGTGCACTTTTTTGGGATGGGTAAAAAATGTTAAACTCGCGTCAGGACACGTGGCCTGATCGAATATTCGTAAGACGGAGGGGTGTAATCTGATGGCTCGACCGTCTACACTTGTAAAATTCGTTTATATCAAGTATTTAAAATATGGACATTGAACAAAGTGCATCTATTAATAAAAAAAGACGAAGAAATAGTAAAAGAAAATGAGTGAGTACTTTATAAAAATACTAGATGAAAAATAATACTGACAATAAAAGCAATTTGTGCGAAATTATTCCCTAACCATTCCAAAATATCAAAAATGTTTCACTTCTGCCAGCACTACCAGAGTGCAACCCGTTGTTTTTTTTTTGTTATGTGTAATTCCGTATTTCTTATTTTGTAATTTTATTACTAATTAATTGTAGTTGCTAAAGTACTGATAATAAGTGTGTTAGTTATAAAATAATCACGAAAGTTAATATTTTCGTACTTTGTTGAATATTTAAAAATCTTGTTCGCTTTATACTAAGCTGCTTATGTTTTACATAATAATAACGATACATAATAACGACTCACACTCATAGCCCCACAGTAGGGTAGTTATACCCTGTGTCGTGGGTGCCATGGACACACAAAGACAGAAACACAAACACCCATACAAACACAAACACAAATAATAAGACATAATGAAATAAAAATCACTAAAACTGAATTTATCGTGTACATAGAAGTTTAAAGCATAGGTACTTCTATTGATGTAAAATTTTAAAAAGCACGAAGTGGCTAAATATTGTATTTAATTTTATTTAACCATTCATTTCATTCCTTAGTAATAAGGTTCCAGTTAGTTTAAGTGCCTACGATATGTGTGCCTTCTATATAAATCTATTACTAGCTTACATTCAATGTGGGCTGGGAAACCATCCAATATACTGGATCGGATTCTGTTATTGTTTTTATTTTATTAGTTTGATGATTATTTTACATTTTCTCTATTTGTTTATATATTCTCCATCTGGCTCTCCTTTTTTGGTTTAACTATATAAACGAAACATTTTGATTGTTGCAAAGTTTGACTTGGTTTTATCTGTTTACTATGTCATATTATACATTTTAAAATGAAACTTACATTTTGACATTTTGTGTCAAATTTAATTCGATATAGGTGCAAAAATGAATTGTCTGTTTGTTAACTTTTTCCACGTGTCTTTGTGGTCTTTACTTTATTTCTGCAACAAATATGAAAAAAATTCAACAGAATTTTTTGTACCTGGTAACCTCCGGTTAGTTGAAGTGGTCCAGTGTAGTGGATAGATTCCTTACAACAGCTTTAAGATAATTTCCAAAATATAATGTAATTGTTGATGAAAGACTCTTTTCATTTTGTGAAACGATTGTAAGTAGGTAATTTGCTAATGAAATAAAATGTTTGAAAATAATCTACGTTGTTTTTTTTTATATTTACCATTTGTTTGCCCTAATAATTTATTATTTCATCCAGTTAAATGTGGCTGCAACCCTTTTTGCGTCCCACTGCTGGGCACGGGTCTCTCCCCATTATTGGGAAGGCCTGGAGCTTACTCCACCACGCTGCTCCAATGCGGGTTGGTGGAGATGCGGGTTAGTGGCCAACCCGCTGTCGGATGTTTTCAAACCGCCCATAAGGCCTCCGACAAGGTTTAACGACTGTTATCTACCGACAACAACCGAGACCGACGGCTTAACGTGCCCTCCGAAGCACGGAAACTCGCATGAAATTTTTGCCACTAGCGGTCACCCATCTCACACCCGACCGCGCCCGTTTGGCTTAGTTGCATAGATCGTTTGCGTTCTACGCTAACCGCCGGGCCATGCGCGCTTCAATTAAATGTATGACACACAAACCTACATCAATACAAACGTATTGTTCACTATCCATACTTTACGTAAATTGTATTTCAGTTATAAATTTACAACATTAGTTGGATGTATACTTAAAAATAAGTAATGCTTTAGAAATTCTTAACAAAATGATTAGTAAAGTCAATGTTTGACAGCCTCCGTGGCGTAGTGGGTGATGAGCCGACTGCGAAGCGTGAGGTCGTGGGTTCGATTCCCACCCAGGACAAATATTTGTGTGATGAACATGACTATTTGTTTTGCGTCTGGGTGTTAATTTATCTATTTAAGTATGTATTTAGAATTATATAAGTAAGTTAATCAGCTTTCTCCACCAACGTGCATCGTTCGTGTCTCCACCAACCCGCATTGGAGCAGCGTGGTGGAGTAAGCTCCAGGCCTCCCCAATAATGGGGAGAGACTTGTGCCCAGCAGTGGGACGCAAAAAGGGTTGAAGCCAATCAGCTTTCTGATTACCATAGCACCTGAGCATACCACAAGCTCTGCTTAGTTTGAAATCAGATGGTGTTGTTTGAATTGTCCAAAGATATTTATTTATTATTTATTTACTGTACCGAAATTAAATAGTTTAACTGGTACTAATTCAGATAGCTTGTCAGCTTTTATTTAACTTGCAATGTACAATTCCACCCGAACAAACATACATTTGTTCGGGTGGAATTTTGCTACTCAATTTCGAAGCAGATATCTTCAACCGATTGAGCTGAAATTTTGTATACTTTTTGGATGACAATGCACGATAAGCCTCGTGACGTAATTCTAAATCATAATATATGACGGAACATCCAAGATGGCGGAATAGTTATTTCTACAATATGGCGGAATAGTTATTTTTTATGCACTTCTGCAATATGGGTAGCAAATGAAAGGGCTTGCCGAGAATAATCAGAAATTACTTAAAAGTAAAAAAATCAATTAAAAGCAAAAATAACATTTAAAAAATCTTTTATTTAAATGCTATAAAAAGAAGAAATTAAAATTTTCCTTTTAAATTTTAACTATCAACTTATAATCTCATTACACAATTTATATGATCATAAAAGCACATCGCGCGATTTAAATTCATAGAGGTACTTACGCAAAGCTTTTAATTTTTTAAATAATAGGTTGATATCTTTGTAAGGGTGATTTCTTACGCTGACGTCGGAGGTCCATTACAGTTGCAATAAAGTTAGTGTAGTTCTTTACACATAAAAATTTATACATAATTATGCCTGACGTACACAACTAAATACAACATAACATAAGCGTGTGGGAAATTTATTCTTCAAAGGCTTCAAATCGACATGTAAGAAGCCATGAATCTTCCAGAATATTTGGTAAATGGAAATTTATTTATTTTATAATATTACGCTTAAGCAAAGGCAACTGATACACAAGGCGGTGAAGTCGGCGACTTCGCTAAGTGCAGTATGTAATCGCCTACAAGAAATCGATAGGACGAAATGGTTCTAACTGGTAACCTACTATCACAAGTTCTCTTACTTACTACTACTTTTTAAAACAAATAAAAAGTCAATTCAAATTTCTGGCACTTTAATTGTATTGTTCTGTACTATTCACAATTGATAATTACTAATTAGACTAGATTTACTATTAATGACTATGGACTAAGACATGAGAACAAGTTTAATAACGATCTAATAAAAGAGAGTACCAAAATAATGACATTAATTTTTGCTGTCTTTTTAAACTATGAATTTATTACAATTACGCACATTAGTATATTTCATTACAAGTGCGGAAAGGCTGTCATTGCAAGGAGTTCCGACAAATGTCTACCCGAGCCGAGGCGCAGCCGAATGTTTACTGCTGGCGCCATTTTTCAAAAATGTTCTTTGCGAGTTTTTATTATTTTATAAATTGCTTCATTTTTTCGCAACTGTATTAAAAAAAGTTGTTCAGTACACGTGCGGAACCGTCATTGGAAGGAGTTCCGACTGTCAACCCTCACCTTCGGCTGCGCCTCGGCTCGGGTAGACATTTGTCGGAACTCCTTGCAATGACAGCCTTTCCGCACTTATAATGAAATATACTAATGTGCGTAATTGTATTTTCAATTCTTTATACTTTACCGAGCGTAATCTCAACTCGATCTGTCCTATGGAAAAAAATATTCATAACCAACGTTTCTTACTTAATCTTCTTTCAGCAGTCAAAAGATCTTGTTCAAAATATTGTTCTGTCATAAAACGAAAATACGTGCTTATAAATAATTTATATTTTTGTAAAATATTTTTGTAATATTTTCTTCTTTTAAGTCTATATTATATTACAATTATATTCCGTACGTAATATTTGTTTGAGACAAGTAATATCAAGTGCAGATGAATGATGATGTTGCACTTAACTGAATAATCCTAAGTCACTGTTATTACTTTGATCGAATAAAAATATACTAACTTATACAAAAGAAAAATGCTTATGAATTAAAATGAACTAAAATAAGTAAAATGGCTTTTTACTCACAGCCTTTAAATTAATCTTTTATGTACTTGTTGGTAACTTAATTTCTGATTTATTGATTGAAACCAACTAAAAATTCAGTGATTCCCCATTATTTCTATTTTGTTTCTTACGTTTGTGTTAGTACAAATAGTCTTATAGTGTATGATAATAATAAAAATAAACGCTTCAAACTCATAGTCCCACAGTAGGGTAGATATACCCTGTGTCGTATACCATGGACACACACAAAGACAGAAATACAAACACCCAGACCGAGAACAGAAAAAACGAATCATTCAAATTTCTGTTTCGCCGGGGACACACACAAACACCCAGACCGAGAATAGAAATTTAAACTCATCATTCAAATTTCTGTTTCGCCGGGAATCGAACCCGGGACCCTTTGATTGGCAGTCGGGCATGGTAACCATTGCGCCACGCAGGTCGTAATAATAACTGAATGGTAGCGTTTCTTTTTTTAATTAACGTGTGTGTAACGAAATTTGAATGATGAGTTTAAATTTCTGTTCTCGGTCTGGGTGTTTGTGTTTCTGTCTTTGTGTGTGGCAATGGTACCCACGACACAGGGTATATCTACCCTACTGTGGGGCTATGAGTGTGAAGCGTTATTTATTTATTTATTTATTATTCAGTCCTTGGCGTATAAAACATGCAGGTGTGACCAAAACCGGATGTCGGGTCAAGTATCCTCCCGTCCATGGTCCTGACGATGGCTCTACAGTTTCTGCTGTTCCTGTACCTGCAGTACCAGAGCTGCATCCTCCTTTGGCGATACGCGTTATGAGGCCTGTAGAGGAAACCGTTCCTTAAGAGTTTAGGGTACCCTTCTCCTTGAACTATAGTGAACTTATCTGGAAAATATTTTTTATTAGTGATAGCGCAGAATTTAGATTTCGACCAAGTAAAAGTGTATTAAGTTATAATATAAATAAAGGATATTATTAAAAATCAATTACTATCGAGGTAGTTTTTTTAAACTTATCTGCTTTAAATGCCTAATCAACAGAGAAATACGAGTATCACTTATCCAGTTTTTTTACATCCAAAAAATTCTAAATGTTTATTTTTATTTTTGCAAACACCTTAAGCTAGGGGTAACAAACGGCTTAACCTAATGCCTTTTGGCATTTTCTTCCAGTCGACCCTGGGTGAAGGCGAAAATGTGTGGTAGGCTTTGTTTATGAGAAATAAAAGAAAAGCTAAGAAATTGTTTAAAAAGAGAAAAAGAAAATAGATAATGAAAAGTACACATATACAACTTACACATGCATATACACTGATATACATATTCTCATTATATACACAAATACATAAATATACACACTATAGGTACTTATGTAATAAATAAAAATAAACGTATATATTCTAAAATAAATATAAATAATTCATAAAATTTTGTTGATGGATACATCTCTTATCGATAATAAATATGTTATTTAGAGGTACAGATATTCAAAAAATGTTCACGAACCAGTTTCTTAAACGATAACTTGCTTGGTGTCTTTCTTACAATTTCGGGCAAGATATTCCAGAGTCGTGTAGCTTGAACTGTGAAGGAATGATGGAAAAATCCACTTTTATGCGGCGGAAGAGAAAGAGTAAGATTTTCGGAAGAACGTAGTCCTCTGTTGTGAACAGAGCAGAGGTACTGAAAATTTTCCTTAAGATATGTAGAAGTTTACAACACAGAGTACAGAGCCAATAGAATACGAGATTCACGCCTTTGCCGAATGGTAAGCCATTTAAGCTGACTTCAAAATTTGGAGATATGATCATACTTACGTAAATTAAAGATAAATCGGATGCAGTTGTTGAGAAGGCGTTCTAACTTGTTTAGAAGTTCTTCGGTGAGATCAGGGTAAGACACATCAGCGTAATCGATTATGGTTAGAACGAGAGTGCACTAACGTTAGCTTAGTGTTTATACGTTCTCTTTTACTTAAATTTGTGTGTCTATTTTTCTTCTAGACTGAATTTTTCCTTGTGTTTTTTTATGTTAGCGTTTTTTGATCTCGGCAATTTTAATTCCTATTCCTTCTTAATAACAAGAAGAATGATGCATTGATCCTTCTATTTTTAGCATTTGTTACTATGGAATTTGTAACAGTGATTTACTTGAGTTGGTAAATATGCAAGCGTTTTTTTTTTATACACTCATAGCCCCACAGTACAGTAGATATTCCCTGTGTCGTGGGTACCATGGACACATACAAAGACAGAAACACAAACACCCAGACCGAAAACAGAAATTTAAACTCATCATTCAAATCACTGTTTCGCCGGGAATCGAACCCGGGACCCTCCGATTGGCAGTCCGGCATGGTAACCGTTGCGCCACGCGGGTCGTCATATATATTATTATTAAAACTTTAGCATATATATTATTAAAACTTTTTACGTTTAAGTTTGAAATGTTGACGCAACGAATACTCAGCATATTCTACCGAAGAAGTCAATAGTAGAAGATTCGAATTAATTGCCGATTTTAGTGATGAGTCTATGGAACTAATGGTTCGTCGTAGTTAGGCATTAGGTTTTAGGCTAATGCAAACTTTAGTTCTCACTTTTTATTGAATTTGTTATCGCTTTACTTAATGTAACAGAGTGCTAAACATCACAGGTTAAATTATTTAATCACTGAATCATATACAAATTAATAGACCTCAAATTAAATCATGGGTACCCACCAGCTGAAGCGCGCATGGCTCGGCAGCTAGCATAGAACGCAAGCGGTCTATGCAGCTAAGCCAAACGGGCGCGGTCGGGTGTGAGATGGGTGACCGCTAGTGGCAAAAAAATTCATGCGCGTTTCCGTGCTTCACTAAAGTGCATCGTTCTAGTTGAGTGAAGCAATGAATGCCAGAACAGACAAATGCAAAAACTTATTTTTATGTTAAAGTTTTTCAAAAAAATGCTGAGCCTACGAGCGAGGTTATGTGGTGTTAAGTAGACGCTAAAATCCATGCATATAATTATACGCCCAAATTTAAAAAAAAGATCATAGAAAGAATTGAATAACCATTTGTTTGAATTGATGCCACGACCATATAATATAAAGTGGAGAGATCTAATATAATCAGGCAATAAGTAAATTTGGTAATTAGATTAATTTGCTCCACTCCGCTCAGCTTTGGAACAGCGAGGTGGAGCAAACTCAAACTTCTTAACAATGGAGAGAGACAGTCCTAGGTCTCAACCACAGAACATTATTAACAGAAGTTACAATGGAAATGTGGGCGGGGCAGACGTCGCCAAGGAATTTTGAGCAAACGCTCAAAATTCCAAAATCTCTACAGAAACACGCGATCGTGCTACAATATGCGTGCTTGTGTGCGTGCTTGGGTGTGATTCGTTCATTTGAAATCGAGTGATTGTGCGGCGCTAAGATTGGCTAGATTTGAAATTGCAAATATGTGCGTAAGCTTCGTATTTATTTAAGTACAGATGTAATGGAGGTGAAAGGCGGGGCTTAATCGGCGACACCAGTCTTCATACAAACGGCGTATTATTGCCGTTCTACTTCTCTTAATAATGTTCTGTGGTCTCAACAGTCGGACGCAAAAAGGGTTGCAGTCATTAGATAAATTTATAGGTACTCGTATATCAAAAAGCAAAGCTTAAATAAGTTTAATTTATCTTCTGTTTATTAGAATTATTTACAAAATCACAACATTATAGGACAATAATAATTCATTTAGAAAGTTCATTCATAGCTTAATCTAGCGAAGACCGGTTACTTTGTGTAGAAGAGTTACTTTGTCTACTAGTATACAATTACATAAACGGTCGATTAATGAGGTTTAAAACTTTAAGTATTCTTGAATATTGTAATATAAAAATGGTTCAACTCACTTGGTTTTTCGGGATCGCCCGACTCGGCGAGCGGCGGGAGCACATGATTAAGGACCGGTAATAGTCCGAAACTACTCGGCCAATCCCGTAAAACCAAGTGAGTTGAACAGTTTTTATATTACAACTAGCTGTGCCCCGCAGTTTAACCCGCATTAATTTTTTTTAAAGTATCCTATTATACTTTACTTCGTTATGATAACTCCAAGAATATATGAATGAATATATGTAAAGTTTCATGATGATCGGTTGAGTAGTTTTCGAGTGAAAGAGTAACAAACAAACTTACTTTCGCATTTATAATATTATAAGTAGGATGAACAAAGACACTCACGATAACTTTAAGGACATTCGGATTATAATGGCGAGAATCTATTATTCAAATCACAAACCCAGACTTAGTGATGGGTTTAGTCCTATCCTAAATGCAATGAATTTCTAATATTTTTCATGAGGTATTCTAGTAGGTATACTTTATTTTAAATTGGCCATGAATTATTTATTAATATCTAAATTAACTATAGTCAGGCTAACGAGACAAGATAAAGAATGTAAACAAACGGACCGTTACCACAAGTTACTGTTACGAGAGCGAGCAATTATTATCTCTGTCCTTATCATTCATACGCACTAATGGCGTCAGTTAGTCGATGACAGCGGTTGTTGCGTGTTTCGTGGTACAGGAAAGCAGTCAGTACCGCAGTTGTCAACATTTGGTCGAGTTTTGACGGGAAGTCGAAAAAGACAATTTATGTTGTGCTCTTGTTTTATTTTCATGTTCTTGGTTTATCTTTGAGTAATTGTTATTGGGATTTAGAAGATGCAGTGGAATAAAGCCACACTCATAAACATACAACTAATCAATTCATTCGAGCAGCGATTGTCGAGCGGTTAAGACCGCGGATTCCGACTCGGAAATACCGAGTTCAAACCCTCGGCGAGCACCTTTGGCAAAATAGTTTGTTATGTGCGTATTTTTCAAAAATATGATCCAAGTAGGTATTTGGAAGAAGTGTTCATCACTACACATTTTAAAACAAATTCGCTTCCCACCGCTTTCCCGCGTCCCTATGTATGCTTAGATCTTTAAAACTACCCAACGGATTTTGTAGCGGTTTTTTTAAATAGATAAAGTAATTTCTGGGGAAGGTTTGGGTGTATAATTGATTATGATTTTATGTAACTAGACTAAAACATAACGATTTTTGTCACAAATCTTGCCTACTGGGAGAGTTATATTCTCTTGCGCCGCGTTAACCAGCGGAGATAGGTACATTAAAGTGATTTTCTAGAAAATTGTAGATATATAAGTTTGCTATACAAAAGTCCGCATTAGTGTACTCTATCTCTTACGGTTGACTTACAATAACTACTTTTATGTGTAAAATGTTAATTAAAAATATCACGTTATCTCGAAGCTGTTTTATTCTGTTCAGTATTAATCCTTATCTAAATAAAAACGTTAATTAGCTTCGTCAATTACCAAAAATCATCACATCACCCGGCGCGCATTCTCATTTCATTGCGCGTCTATTTTTTGCCTGTAGTACTTAAATGGGTTTTTGTAAAGTAGATTTTAATGTATATCACTTAATCGCTCGATCGAAGCTGGGCCGGCTCGCTAGTATATACTATGTATATAATTTATTCAAATAAAA
Source organism: Pyrgus malvae (assembly GCA_911387765.1). Taxonomy (NCBI): domain Eukaryota; kingdom Metazoa; phylum Arthropoda; class Insecta; order Lepidoptera; family Hesperiidae; genus Pyrgus; species Pyrgus malvae. The sequence continues at coordinate 4,767,971 of OU426956.1, read as the reverse complement.
ATGTTTTGAACTCCTGAAACTTTGTTTACATTTTTTATTTCGTCTCCTTGGCTTTACTATAACTTATTATTAATATAAAATGACACAATTATCTAACTTAGTGACGTTGAGTATGTACAAAACATCTCACCTATAATTAAATTTATCATGTAAATATAACAATTAATTGTTATGTACATAAGACAGATCGTATAAAATTATGGTATTATGTAGTAAGTACGTAACGAGAAAAGTTTTCACGTACAACAACTAATTCAAAAATTATACGTTCGCTTCATTATTATTGCACATTTCCTTATTGCGCTATTAACAAAAAGATCTTAACAGTGTTGGGTTAAAAATGATAAAAATACATAGGATATAGGAGTATCTTGGTGAAGTAATAACTACTACATTTTAACATAAGTATAACGTTTACAATATATTACAAATTACCAATATATAGTGATAACAAAAAATAAATAAACCCCAAAGCCAAACGCTTATAAAGGTTATAACTACAGATAAAATGGCGGTCATTTTAAATCGCTAAAGTAATTTTTAAATTAACAATATTGGCGCTATGCAATAACACACATGCATCAGTAGTGATGTCGCCGTCCTTTATAACATGAAATAGTATATTTCATTACAAGTGCGGAAAGGCTGTCATTGCAAGGAGTTCCGACAAATATCTACCCGAGCCGAGGCGCAGCCATTACATGTAATTACCATTACATTAAAAACGTTACAGGACCTTATTATAATAACCGTAGTTTGAAAGTTATTAAATGTTTATAAATGACTTATTACAATATATTATATACACCATATTGCATTAATATTAAGAGTACCTGTCTGGAGACAAACCGAATTGAATAGTTTTATAAAGGGGGCTTTCATGATTATGGTTATTTTTGAGCTTGACAAGCCTGTTGTCTCTCGTGATGGCGATGGCGAGGCAGCGGTTGAACGACCTGCAGCACCTCCAGCGGATGCTGCCAGTCCTGCTGGTGTAGTGCTTCATGAACCGGTACTCGTTGATCATCAGGGCAGGCCGGCCTTTGAAGTTCGGGATGAATTTCATGAGCACCTGATCTGAAATCGGTTGGAACTAAGTACATTGGAATAAGAAAATTAGGTTAAAATAAAAATAAAAAATGTTTTTGCGCGAGCATTCTTAATAGTAACTTGTCTTCTCAGTTTCAGTTATTTCAAAATTGTTATTATTAATAGGATACAATGGATCATAACAACTTCACTGTCCAATGAGTCACATGTGACTCACAAGGAACTTTTGTAATAAGTTCAGGAGTCACGGGTGACTCATTTCCCGATACTTTTTGGCAAGATTTTTTGTCATGAGCGTGGCTCAATAGATATTTAAAAAATACGTGAACGTATAGCAAAAACCCTACTTATACTTTTATATACAAAAATTTGTTTATGCAAAAGTTTTTTTTTTGTTATGAACAAATAAAAACATTAATTATGTTTAATTATGGATAATTAGTATGAAATAAAACCATAGAAAATATTTTATTGAGTTTTTTTATATAAACAAAAAAATAAAATTATGATAAAACATTGTGATTAATTAATTACAATGTTTTTCATTGTAACAATCCAAACAAAACGCTTTTTTACAAGCTTTACACTCAGTGTGCACTTGTTTGGCTTTTCGAGCCAGCTGATTTAAACGTTTTAGTTTGGAATAGCAACCAGTACATCTCTTTCGAACTAATTTATTGGTTATAGCATTACGCGGAATTTCCTGAAGACGGTGACTAAACGAAATTGAAGATCTTGAAGGCAGAGAGAGCGAAGGGCTTGGAGGCACGTTAGGTTCCGTAGTTGTTGCTGCTGGCCCGAGAAAATATCTAACTATAGTAAGGCCAAGGAGACGAGATAAAAAATGTAAACAAAGTTTCGTAGTTCAAAACATTTTTATTTGAATAAATTTTATACATAGCATATACTAGCGACCCGGCCCAGCTTCGCTCGAGCGATATACATTAAAATCTACTTTACAAAAACCCATTTAAGTACTAAAGGCAAAAAATAGACGCGCGATGAGAATGCGCGCCAGGGGATGTGATGATTTTAGGTAAAACAAAATATCTTCTTCTAAAGTATTTATTTGATTACATTTTGTACAATTTCAATCTTAATTGACAAAGCTAATTAACGTTTTTATCTAGATTAGGATTAATACTGAACAGAATAAAACAGCTTCGAGATAACGTGATATTTTTCATTAACATTTTACACATAAAAGTAGTTATTGTAAGTCAAGATAAGAGATAGAGTACACTAAAGTGGACTTTTGTATAGCAAAGATTTATATATACAATTCTCTAGCTAGAAAATCACTTTAATGTATCTCCGCTGGTTAACGCGGCGCAAGAGAATATAAACTCTCCCAGTAGGCAAGATTTGTGACAAAAATCGTTATGTTTTAGTATAGTTACATAAAAGCATAATCAATTATACACCTAAACCTTCCTCAGAAATTACTATATCTATTTAAAAAAAAAAACTGCTACAAAATCCGTTGGGTAGTTTTAAAGATCTAAGCATACATTGCTCTAGAACATCACTTTAATGTATCTCCGCTGGTTAACGCGGCGCAAGAGAATATAACTCTCCCAGTAGGCAAGATTTGTGAGAAAAATCGTTATGTTTTAGTATAGTTACATAAAAGCATAATCAATTATACACCTAAACCTCCCTCAGAAATTACTATATCTATTTAAAAAAAACTGCTACAAAATCCGTTGGGTAGTTTTAAAGATCTAAGCATACATAGGGACGCGGGAAAGCGGTGGGAAGCGAATTTGTTTTAAAATATGTAGTGATTTATTACAACACTTCTTCCAAATACCTACTAGATAAACTACTACTTAAATAATATTTTTGGAGCAGCGGAAAATATAACAAACTATTTTGCCAAAGGTGCTCGCCGAGGGTTTGAACTCGGTATTTCCGTGTCGGAAACCGCGGTCTTAACCGCTCGACAATCGCTGCTCGAATGAATTGATTAGTTGTATGTTTATGACTACGTGGCTTTATAATTAATTTTTTAATTTAGTAATTGGGATTTAGAAAACGCAGTGGTAACTGCGTCTTCTAAATCCCAATTACAATTACTCAAAGATATACCAAGAACATGAAAATAAAACAAGAGCACAACATAATGTCTTTTTCGACTTCCCGTCAAAACTCGACCAAATGTTGACAACTGCGGTACTGACTGCTTTCCTGTACCACGAAACACGCAACAAAAGCTGTCATCGACTAACTGACGCCATTACTGCGTATGAATGATAAGGACCAGAGATAATAATTGCTCGCTCTCGCAATAGTAACTTGGTAACGGTCCGTTTGTTAACATTCTTTATCTCGTCTCGTTGGCCTGACTATAATTGTTCTTGAACTTTTTATTATTATTATTATTTATTATTGTTTTAGTACCGTCCTGTAATCGAAATAAACTCATCTGTCATTTATTCTACTGTCTATGGCTATGCGCACATATATGACTCATTGAACTTACGAGAAAAAAAACATCACCCTACGCCCATGAGTCATATATGAGCAAAAAAAAAAGAATAGAAAACAGTACTTTTCTTTCACAAATATATTTTTAATGATAGTGTTACTATTATTTAGTCTAACCAGAGAAAAAAAAAATGGACGTGGAGAAGTCGTAAATTGTATTGTATGGGGACAGTGAAGAATACAGTTTTGTTTAGTTGTAATGTAATGCCACTACAGGCTACTATATACATACACACATACAAATATGAATGCGAAAAAAGTATAAGATCACAGAAAACAAATGGATCTAGCCTATTTTGGAACAATGAGATAACACGCGTTACGGACTTTGACTTTTTGTTGACTCATTTGTTAGTGTGTAATCGAAGTATTCTACAGTCGGAGCAGTAACTTCTCAATATTTTATTGATGGAATAAAATAATTTTCAAGTTATTATCAAAAAACAAAAACTTTTAAACGATTGAAGTTCATTAAAACATGGATGAGGATAATAAGCTTTAATCAATCAAAATTCTTTACACGAACTTAACATATAATTATATTCTATAGTGGTTTTGAAAGCGTCATTTTATGGTTTTATAGACACTTGATAATAAGAGGTAAAGCCGTTCAAGCTAGAAATCAAGTAGGGATAATTTTGTGTTTAAATTCATTAATATAATGTCTACCTTGTGATCGCAAAAAGTAGATATAACATTATCTACTTGTCTAAGAATTACAAGACAAATATTTAGTTACTTTAAATCTAAATCACGTTTCTCTATAACAAACTAAACGATACCATTAAAATCAAACTTAAAATCTAAACAAAGAAAGATACATTTCTTTAAATCTTTAAAGGGTATTAAGTAAAAAAAATTGTAGTTGAAAGCGTTTAAGTTACTATGCCTCCATTACATTAAATTCAGTATTTAAAAGAGGATCGTCAGGGGGTTTATTAACGTCAGGAACATTATCATCTACTACATTAACGTCTTTACATAAATCCTGATATGGTTCAATTGGTTGATCTGCCACATTATTTATTTCTTCATCTTTGCTGACGGTAAGATCGTCAGTCACGTTGACGTAACAATTTTCATCGATTTTATCGTTAAGGTTCTCCTCTTGTTGAATATTGTCAAAATCAGATGGTTTGATAGATTCACATGCAAGAACTAGAATGTTGGATGACTCGGTCGGATCACAAGTATTGTTTAGCGGATCGTTTTCCTCTGCTGTTTCTTTGCCTTCGTTCGTGGTGTTTGCTATATTGGACACAGACAGGAACTGGAACGAGTCCTTAGGTGGTTCTGCATTGTCATGTAACAATTCCTTTTCAAGTTCCAATTCCTCTCCGTCAGATAATATCTCTATAGGTGCTTCGTCTCTCACAACTTCGATGACGTCATCGTCAGAACAGTTACCTAATTGTGGATCATTCACTGCACCAATGAACTCTTCTGCTTTTTCATCCAAAGTTCCTGCAAATATATAATAAAATTAGTTTTCTGAAGTAATAATTGATACATTGAGTTGGCGATCTGTAAAAAGAATCTGTAAAAAGTACAGTGAAAATAAAATAAGATTTAAACATTTTATTGCAAAAATATGTAGGCTTACATTTTAGTACGAGATTGTAGTATTTTCACGTAATAAACCTTTTACATCATGCTGCATTAAGAAATAAACAATAATACATTATACTTTCGTTTAAGTGTTGAAACGAATAATAACAACAAAAACATACGAAATACATATTTTAAAAATATATACATAAAGTAATACGCACGTTCTTTACAGTTTTCACGAATTGACTTTCTTTTATATTTTATGACAAATAAATTTTACTTATTTTTGTTAAAAAAAATCTCATCTCCGCACATTTAGTTTGACCAATTTAAAAAAAAAGCACTTTAAATTTTATACGTATTAAAAAACTAGTTAAAATGAAGTAATTAAACATAATAACAACTCAAACTCTGAACAATGCAAAAATGTAGTGAAAATGAATCTGTTAATAATATTGTCATCCTGTAGTATTGTAGTTAACATAAACATATAACTAATGATTATGTTGACCAGTTGCGTAAATTTTTCCCTCGATGATTCGAACTTTACATTTGCAGGAGTAGGCTACCCGTTTAGTGCATCGCCAGTAACTGCGGCCGGTTGATCCATACTCGCGATGGTACCGATGACCGTAAAGTAAAAGCACTTGACCTCCTTTAGACGTGAGCACAATCTGAGCTGATGAAAATCAACCATTAAATTAGAGCACTTACTCATCAATGCTAGCACTGTTATCAACAAAGCTTGCGTGACTCCGGTCTTGGACTACGAAATCAATTGAGATACTTTTAATGAACTGTCAAAATGTGACATCCTCATACATTTTATATGAGAAAATGATTTGTGACGTCACAATTCATACATAGTCAATTGAATAATTTCTTCTAGATTGAAAAGGTAATAAAAGTCATGTATAAAAATAAATTAACAAGTACCCTGCTTACCAAGCGTGGTTTAGCGCTACCTTTTAAGGATATCCATTTGGATTTTTTGTGCATAGTGTCCAAGGCCCTATTTTGTGTAGAAAATAGATTAGCGAACGAGATTACACCTTTACCGTGATTAGGTGTCGCTTTATTTATATAGGCGATTTGACCAAACGGTTAAACTTGGGTAACTACCCATGTTTAACCATGATTATACCGTACTTCGACCGTTCATGTGTCATTTATGTCATGAATGTACTGCTCCAGAGTAGAAGCGGAACTGTACACCTACCACCTTAGGCAAAGTTAAGGCTTGCATGAGGTCAATGGGCTGGAGTAACCACTTGCCTGACCTGTTGTCTGTGTGAAAATTTTCACATCAATAAATCTGCTTCAAAAAACCACACCCTGTAAAACAACAAAGCGAAGCTACCATAGCAGATATGGGGTACTTAGTTACATCGGTTTAAGCTTTGCTGCTTAAGCTTTCTATGAAAGTTAAAATACTAATTATGTTGTTTTCAATAGTTGCATTGCGTCTTTGGTGCTCTATACGGGCATTTTATACCTGTACATATATTTTCTACCTATATCCTAAACATAAATGAACTAACATAAATCAAATATTAATAAATATATAAATTTAGTTTAAAAAAGAAAAAAAAAAGTTTCACGCTTTTGTGAAAATACGAACTAAAAAGTAAAAAATAGAAAAAGAAGAAAATGTATTTTACTGTTGAAAAAGCGTGGCTTGCATGACCTTCTGTCAATAGTATCTCAAAAAGCACCCCACGCTTTTCTTACAGTAAAATACATTTTCTTCGTATTTTCAGAAAAGCGTGTTTTTAATTTTTTTGAACTACATTATTTATTTTTAATTTTTAAGTAGGATTTTTTTTCATATAATTGTATTGTCATCGGCCCTTGACTGCTGTGCAAATTTTCAAGTTAATCAGACGCTTAGAAGTAGGTGCAAATGAAGTTAAAACATTCCGTTACATACATACATACATACATATACAGGTCAAGCTACTACAAGCGGGTTAAAAAGAAATGGTCGCCTTAGCATAAAAAATAAAATAAACTAAATGAAAGAGCAATACTTATGTAATGGTAAGATAGTTTTAGCTACAAAATAAATACACTAATGATTATGTTTGCCCGACTGACATAAAAGCAGACCGTCACGTGTTTTGATTTTTACAGGACATCGCGCGTTGGCGTATCTCACGCAATACCACAGAGTTTCACCATTTGGTGTCCTGTAGCGTTTATTAAATTTAAATTTTCCGTAGTGTAAAAGACTGCCACCTCTTCTGGAACCTTCGATATGGAGACCTGAAAATTACGAACTTACTCAAATAAAATCGGTACACATTATCGGAAAGTTCGCTTGTGTCTGTAATGCAAAATTACTAGCTGTGCCCTGAGGTTTCACCCAAGTTGTGGAATCTCAAGGGGTCCTACTATGGGTCCCATTGCAACCTCAACTTTTATTCTTTCCACTCTCTGAAACAGGAAAATTTACTCACTTTGATCTGCTAGGTCTTTATACAGACTTGGAAGAGCTAAGAACTCTTCCATTTTTAATCCGGCCCTCTCATAAAATCTATTCTTAGCGGAGGTCTAATAACTATTAACTATCCCCCCAAATTTACGGTTACGGTTAAAGACATTTATTTTCTCAAAAGATTTACAAAATCACTTATAGAGAAAATACAATTTTAAAAATTTAGATTAAGATTAGGCCGACTTACATAGTAAACTAACTTAATTATATAATTCATAGATTTATAAGATGTAGGGTAGAAGTATAAACTTTTTACTCTTTAAGCAGACATTGAGACAATACTTGTTTACTAAGGCTATGCGCACAGTGATTTAATGATAAATTTAGGTTAACTGTTTAACTTATTAAATTTTACAGACGGTTATTATATAATTGATGTAGATATTGTAATAAATTGAATTTAGTTCTCAGAAAGATCCTTTAAAATATATGTTTTTAGTAATTTTTTAAATGATTTAAAAGACGTTGTATTTATTATGTTTTTTGGCAATTTATTATATTTTTGAGCTCCATCATGCAAAATACTTTTTTTACCATAGCTTGTTCTGGAAAGTGGTAAGCATATATCGTTAGCGTGTCTTGTTTTACGTACCTGATGATCTTTCTTTTTGGTAAATGATATTTGTGTATGAATATCCTTCATTAGAATTTTCCTTACAAGTATACAAATATTAAATTTATATGTTTGAGAAATATTCATAAGACCTGTTTCTTTATATATTTTATGTGTAGGAGTTAGGTAATTAGGTAAATTTCAAGTTTGTAGCTTAATAAGTGAAGGACTTTCATACAAACTTGGGAGAGCCCATAATCCTTGTTAATCTAACCATGTCGCAAAAACCACAGAACATATTAAAAGAAGTTAGAATGGAAATGTGGGCGGGGCAGACGCGCCAAGGATTTTGAGCAAACGCTCTACAGAAACACCCGATCGTGCTACGATATGCGTGTTTGTGTCCGTGGTTGGGTGTGATTCGTTCATTTGAAATCGTGTGATTGTGCGGCGCTAAGATTGGCTAGATTTGAAATTACAAATATGTGCGTAAGCTTCGTAATTATTTAAGTACAGAAGTAATGGAGGTGAAAGGTTGGGCTTGATCGGCGACACCAGTTTTCATACGAACGGCGCATTATTGCCGTTCTACCTTTATTAATATGTTCTGTGGCAAAAACTGTTGTTAGCGCACGACTACTTATTACAAACTACCTCTCTGCCGAATTCAATTTATATACCTACGTCAAGTGGTTTTCGACATTTAGTGATGCGTGAGTGAGTGGTGCCTTTTCGCTTTTATGTATTTAGATGCATTTAGTAAACTTTAGTAAACTTTAAAACGACGAAAATAAAACATTAACGTTTAAAAATTTTTTGTTTAAAAAAAGTTTTATTTTTTAAGCTGTCACACAGCACAGATAATAGTAAATACGAAAGATGAAATAAATGAGATAGAAGATAAAGGGTACATTCTCCGTTATGTTTTATACTAAAATACAATAGGATAAATCAAGAGGGTGAGCAGGAAGATTGAAAACAACAATCAAAACTTGTAAAGAATTTTATTATAATCAACTACTTAAACCTAGGCACATGACAATAATAAATAAAACTTTCATCAAACATAATTTAAGTGACTATATGGACATAAGAAGATATGCGGGCAAGCTTCCAATCTGTAGGTAACAAATGTAAAAAATAAACGCACATTTGTATGTATACCTATCTGTAATCCAAGTGTATAATAAATTGGATGATTCTTCTAGTATTCTCAAATATTTTAATTGTAATTTTGAATAAATATTCTTGACATTTTAATTTTTTTTTGATATTGATATTATGTGTTAAAATATTATGTGTTAAAATAATAAAACAATAAATAAACATGATAAAATAATAAATAAACATGTATATTAACTGACATTTTTTTAAACGTTTCACACTCATGGCTATGAGTCAGTGGGGCTCCACAATAGGGTAGATATTAATATAGCCTGTGACGTGGGTAACATGGACACATGGCTTTGGCTGCAACCCATTTTGCGTCCCACTGGTGGGCACGGGTCTCTCGCCCTTATTGGGGAGGCCTGGAGCTTACTCCACCACGCTGCTCCAATGCGGGTTGGTGGAGGAACATGGACACATACAAAGGCAGAACAACAAACACCCAGACCGAGAACAGAAATTGAAACTCATCATTCAAATTTTAATTTTGCCGAGAATCGAACCCGAATGGCAGTCCAGCATGGTAACTATTCCGCCTCACGGGTCGTCATATTTTATCATTATTATTGTAATAATTATTGTGTAGAAATATTTGTAATCGTTTAATGTAACACTGATTTTTGACATTGTATGGATAGTAAAAAGATATATGTTAAGAATAAACATGTAGTAATTAAAACTATTTCAAAAGAAAAAGATAATATAAATATTTTACAAAATGTATATGCCATCCACAAGACCTGATTGCGGCATGGTGCCCAGAACACTGGCAGCATTCCCTCGTTGAACCAAAAGACTGATTTTTTGAGCTAAGTAACTGCCAGCCCTCTGGTCACCCGAAGCGAGGAAAAGTCTGGCTGACATATCCATGCAGACTATTTTCATGTCAGCCGACCATAGACCCAAAGTCTCCATTGCAAGCGCCGCATGGATACTTAATAGGATGCAAATTAAAATATTTTAAATTTGAAATAATTATTATGTACACTCGAATGGTTAGGACATAAGGGAATTGTTATATGAAGACTAGTATGTACGTACACCATGTTTTTGCAAATGAAATGGCTTCAATTGAATTAAGTCATCTGGGTGTCCAATTTCAGGTGATGGATGGTTGTGATCGTTGTTCAAAATGACGATTTCGTCTTGTATAGTGTGGACTTTGGCGGTGCAGTCCGCGTTAGTGGCACATTTCCAATTCTTCTTGATATAGTTGACACAGTAGCTACGACAAATGAAGGAATATCCGTCCACGATAAGCTGTCGTGTACCTCGAATCGATGTTCTGAAAAACACTGAAAGACGGAAAAAGACGATCAGTGTCTGGTTGCAAGGGCATCATTAATGAAAAATGTCTTACTCTCAGTTTTTATATTATCAAAGGAACTTTCCTGCTAGACAAATTATAAACCACTGTATCATTAGCTTTTTTATTTAACAAAGTCATATCAGAGAGCAATTTTTCGAGTTTTCTGTTTTTCATTATACGATATGGATTTTATGTACTTGTATGTTTGAATTTTTTGAAATGAAATGAAATGAAATGAAATGAAAATGAAAAGTAGACTATAAATGAACGGTTAATTTACAACATTAAGGGCCTCGTTCACCATTTCCAAGTAAACTATTGAATAGTAACGTCCCAAGTAAAGTTAATTGGAAAGTAAATGTATTGTAATGTAATTTAAATAATGCGCGAAAACGCTCGTAGGTGTCATGGCATCGGTGTATTGCGAGTGTATGCTAAATTTCAAGCAACACTATGACATTAATGTCATAGTGTTGCTTGTCATTTACTGAGACGTGACGTCTTTGCTTCTGATTGGCGTTTCAGATAACATGGCCGATTGCTGTATTTAATACTTTTATTTTATTGAAAATCTTACTAATGTTAATGTTTATATTAAAACGGGATCATATTTTAGAACTTTTTGTCATATATTTTTCTGTAAAACCATTTAATCTGATTCTTTAATAGTGTCATCATGCCTATTAGCGTACTTGTCACTTTACTTGAAGGTGGTGAAAGAGGCCCTTAAACTCTTTCTCATTTGCAAACTAAGCACTATCTTTTTTCTCGATAATCCAACGTCCATTTTTAGCCCTCGACGTGGGGGGTTCATGATTATGTTCCTTTGCAACAATTACGTGTTTATTTTTGTCCATCAAACAATAAGCCCTGCATCCTTTATGGACCATAACGCATTTCCACCACACCTTCCCTGAGTTGTTCACCCTTACACATTTGTATACAAAACGATCAAACATCATCAACGGATGCTTTTTCTGTATGGGAAGATAAACTATTTCTGAAATAGACAAATTTTTACAACACAAAATTAATATTAAACCAAAATTTATTTATTGAAAGAAATAACACAAACGTGACTATCCTGTATAGGTAACTTTTATTTTCTACATTCCATTTACAACTATCTGTACAAATATCTTATAAACACTTATTGATTCAAAATTATCTGCTAAAATCATATCCCAATAATGATTTTGGTTTTTCTGTACTCTTACTGCAGCTTCCGATAATTTGTCGGACAAACTTGAATAAATAACCGATATTTAATTATTTTTATGGCTGCAACCATTTTTGCGTCCCACTGCTGGGCACGGGTCTCTCCCCATTATTGGGGAGGCCTGGAGCTTACTCCACCACGCTGCTCCAATGCGGATTGGTGGAGATGCGGGTTAGTGGCCAACCCGCTGTCGGATGTTTTCAAACCGCCCATAAGGCCTCCGACAAGGTTTAGCGACTGTTATCTATCGACAACAACCGGGACTGACGGCTTAAAACGTGCCCTCCGAAGCACGGAAACGCGCAAAGTTTTTTTGCCACTAGTGGTCACCCATCTCACAACCGACCGCGCCCGTTTGGCTTTTGCATAGATCGTTTGCGTTCTACGGCAACCGCCGGGCCATGCGCGCTTCTATTTATATATGAAATAAAATAAACAAACTCAAATCCATATTACGTATCAAATAGATCCATGGCTGATGGTTGCTTTATTAAGAGCGGTATCGAACTAACGTACTTTCGGCGCGTATACGGTCGTTTGTTTGTTTTTTTTAACGCATTTTTCGCGCGTGTGTACACGTCCGTTTCTTGTAGAATTGCAATGAGCAGTATAACAATTAATGATATACGTCCAAATAAAATTGCTCGCTTAGTCGGGCATATAAAGTTGACAAATATGAAACATTTGGCCAGTGCGAGTCGGACTCGCGCACCGAGGATTTCGTATAATTTTTTTTTATATGATGTTACTAAAATCTGTTTTGTGTGCTATAGAACGTTGATTTCACGTTCACGTTCACGGGAAGTACCATATAGGTTTTTATTCCCTTGCGAGTGTCGAAAATTTGCGGCATAAGCGGCTGTATCTTTTGATTGCTGGCTTAGAAGTTTGATTTTTTCACAACTCCAAGGGACAGTAGATCTGCGTATTTGATCTAAATTTCAGCTTCATACCTTCACGCGTTTCTGGGAAAAAGGGTCTTGACAGACAGACATACGGGCGGACAAGAAAGTGATCCTATAAACGGAATGCTCCGTTTTTTCCTTTCGAGGTGCGGAACCCTAAAATTGGAAAGGTGCAGTTGCCGGCCAGACTTACATGATGCGACCATCACCTTTGGAGTAGCAGCGCAACTGCACAGGCCCGCAGGCAAGACTAGGCTTGCTGGCTGCGTGCACATGTCCATGGACTGCAGAGACCACTTCGCATGACATGGCCTGCAACTTTACTTAAATTTTAAAAGCATAACCAATCTATAAAAGAAACTGATGTGATGAAGATTTTCGTATTTATTTACTGCATGACATATGACGTCTCTTAGAAAAATAGACAACAAAAATAACGAAACTGCTGAACCCTCAGACCATATTCAAATCCACATCCAGAGACCATCCTCAAAGCTTAAACTGTGGTTTAATCAAGGTTTCATCAATTAATTAAGTTAAAAAGTGGGTCCGGCAGACGTTATCCTGCCTAAGAAGTATCAAAACACTCAAATCTGATCCCTTTAGCTATGTTCAAAGCCTAAACTCTGATCCAAGTCCCATCTTTACACTGGTGATAATTTGGTGCATTGTGATTGTGTGGCTCGCTGCCGAGAGTGTAGTAACGTCCTTTGTAGTGTTTCATCCCTGCCCTGCATCCGTTCCTTCGGTTGGGACAGTACCAGGTGGTCTTACCCGAGGGCCAGTCGTGTTGCAAGTTGTAGGTGTACTTCTTATACATCAAAATCGGATGCTTCCCTCTCCGTGACGGTAGAAAGCGGATTTCGGATTCGGGGACCTCTATAATGTAATTTTTTTATTTGATTTTACTTATAGTCCTTGATTCATAAGAATAAATAATACTACGTAGAACGGAAACTCCCGCTCAAAACGGGCTCAAGGTCACGATATTAGCCTACACTTTAATTTCGGCTAAACCGACTACTGAAGACGGGCTGTCTCGGACGGGCGCGTCAATTACAATAACGGCGCCAAGTTAATGTGGTGTGTTTGGTTGTACAAACAATTCTAAAACAATGCCAAACTTAAGTTTTTTTAGTTTGCCCAAAGATGATGCGAGATAAGTAATATTTTTTAAATATTATTCCTTTTCCGTACCTAATATATCAAAAGGATGTGACCAGTTCTTTTTGTGTAGCCAATTGTTTCACTTTCACTCAATTATAAAAAAAATGTTAGATAACTACAGCATTTTAACATGTCGCCAAAATATTTTTTAATAGCCCCCGCCATCGGTCATTGAACCTTTCTCGATTGTTTTGCCTCGCGATTGCGGCGCCGCGGCACTGGCGCACGCACGTTATACTTAATATGTAATTCGTTTATTTTAAACCTACACTACGTAAGTACTTACACCTATGTAGGTAAGTAATACTTACTTAAATGGCTTCATTTGGTATGGTACTCATAATAATTTATTATTCATGAGCAGGTATTTATAGTGTAGGTAAGTATTTTATAATTCTCATACTTTGTAATACTAAACTAAAATAATGATTTTTAAGTAAAGGAAAACTTATATTTTAGCTACCTATATTATCTATAAAAAAGCAGTATTAACAGTTGACAACCCTGTCAACACGCCTGGGCGATAGAGGGGCGTAACGAGGTGAAGGGGGAAGTAGGTATAAAAATAGCGGCGTTTTCCACCCGGTCAAAGGAGATTCCGTTCTATGTAATTATTATTTATTCTTATGCTTGATTACTTATTTGTACTTGTAACTAGTGGGTCCGGCAGACGTTATCATGCTTTCTATATTTTTCGATACCTCTATCAAAACACAAATCTGATTCCAGCGCCATTTATTTAAAAACATAAATCGGTTGAGCTTAAAAAACTTATTCTTATTTTACGCCATACTATACCCGCTTAGATTTCTATAGTGCCCATCGCCTGAGAGTATTGATTTCTCATTCGTATGCATAGTTTCATTTGCATTTTATTTGTACTTAAAACTCCTTCGTGCATTTGTCAAATATAAATATCATGAATAACACTTTAAATATTCATAATCATTATTGTCACTAATACAAAATTTGCAAGAACAGTGTCGAGCTTTTATTAAACTACCATAGTCCCAAATTAAAAAGACAGTAAAATTAATTAACAATCAATAGTTAAGAACATTTACATATATCTATAGTATATAATAATCATTAAACATATACATTTAAAATAATGAAATGCATCGTCAAACAAATAATACATTGATAATTAACATTTACAGTGTTAATGTAAATTTTAAAGTGTCAAACGTAAAATACTTGTCAATCAGTCTACCCTTGTAAAATCTCAGACGCCATTGAAATTTTTTTGTCACCGTCACTTACACAGAAATTACGCAATCACTTTCAAACCAATCCATAATGACCGTATGTCACAGTGGGCCGTGAATTTAAATATTTTCCTTGTAGGGTTTTTCTGTCCCAGTCTCTATTTCCACGGCACTTGCAACTATCTTACTATGTTTCTGACCTCCGTATTTATAGACAAGTCCAAAGCAATTTTCTTCATACCATTGAGTGCTTAAATAACAAAAATTACCATTTAAAAATATTTATTTCGCAGCTATGACAAACACTAATCAGTTGCTAAACTTTAAAATATACTCAATATTTTTTCTTAATATTCTTTCTTTTTCTTAAGTTTACTTCGCTTGACTAAAAATACGTCGGTTACATGTATAGCGTTATTTATTTGTTTATCTTCATCAAGCTTAAACTCTAATCCAAGTACCATCTTTACACTGGTGATATTTTGGTGCGCTATGGTTGTGTGACTCACTGCTAGCAGTGTAAGTTTCTTTGTATTGTTTGATAACTGCCTTGCATCCGTTTCTTCGGCTGGGACAGGTCCAGGTGATCTTACCCGGTGGCCGTTCTCGTTGAAAGTTGTAGGTGTACTTCTTATACATCAGAACCGGGTGTTTTCCCATACGTGACGGTAGAAAGCAAATTTCGGATTCGGGGATGCCTACAATGTACATTACATATTATTTTTTATTTAATTTATTTGTTTATATTAGCTCTTGTTTTATATATAGGTATGGAATTTAATTTTATGTTATACGGTATAGGACACTAATGCACAAAAAATATCAAAAGATTTGATGACGATTTTTATTGCCTTTTAATTCAATAATAAAATTTTGTAAATCGACTATACGATTTTTTGGCGTCACAAATTATTTTCTCAAACAAAATTCAATAAAATACCGACTGTGTTGTAGCAAATAACATTAAGAAACTTTATGATTATGCCACAGTAAATATTGATACGCCTTATAAACCATATAGTTTTTCTTTGAGTCATTTATTCTTTTATGACATAGAAATATATTTCAAAATAATTAGGTATTATTCAACAGTCCACAAACCAGTACTTGGCGGTAGAAGTCTATGTCACTGTCAGATCTAGTAGGCGAACTGTGCTCATCAATGGGCCATTAAAAAGTGTTAAAAAATCAACTTGAATCAACTTTTCTGTTTTTCTTTATTTAATAAAGTGTCGTCCAAAATTACACATAATAATATCTATTGTTTAGTTTTAACATCTAAATATAATATTCTACCTTTTCCCCTTCAATAGATTCCTTTCAGCATATCAGCTCTCTACCTTATTTTAGTGTAATAACATCAGACTTTGATAAGACTGCCGTTGCTTGTTCTAACATAGCTCGGCGGGTCGTGGTGGTGTTTCTGATTCATCTCTCGGATCCCCGAGCCGGGGTCCGCAGTGGTGGTCCTGAGCGTGGCCCTGCAGCCGTAGTTCCACTGCGAGCACCGCCACTGCATCTCGCCGGCCGCCAGCGCTCGGTACCTCTTGTATGTGAACCCGTTCACTCTGATCACCGGGTACTTACGGCCTGGTATCACATCGAACTCTGTAACTAAGGATATAAAGCATTTCTTTATGATTGGTTTACTAAAAATGGTTTTTGGAATCATTTCCGCAACCAGTACGTATATCAATTATATTGTTTTAGTATTTTTCCAAAACAATAATGTATAGGTATACAAAACTATAATAGTATTCTGTTAACGTTTGGATCAATGCAGGTACTACCTATGGTATTTCCTATCTGTTATAAGAGATGACTAAAAGGGGCTAGGGTGGCAGTTAATAAAACGATTCAACGTGAAAACGTTCAACAAACAAAGTTTTATTTATTTATTTTATTTTAATAATAAATAAAATAAATAAAGTTATCTTAACTGTTGTTCCAGAATACAAATCCGGCATCATTAAATTTTGAATATTTAATCAATGCAAAGACATATCAAATAAATTTATTGAAATAAAATAGATGATTAAAATAAATACCACAAATTATACGAATAAAAAGAATCTATTTATTCCTCTGAACAATAAAAATAGACAGATAGCGCCAAAAGGTTCTTCATACAAATAAAGTCTATTTATATCAAAATCATTTGCAATAAAAATAGCTTATGCAGAGAATAACACTAAAGTAAGTAAGTTTAATATTTTTCAATAATACTCGTATTACTCGTAATACTCGTATGAGGACAGTAACGGCCACTCGACATAAGAATTAAAATCATAACAAATGGAGTCTTTAAATTTTCAAAAGTTGCTCAAAATTAAGGCACCAACACCGATGAACGCACACAATTTTAGTGTCATAGAATTAAAAAAATACAATCAACATTTCTATAAAACAACTAACACAACACAAATACAGTAACGACAAACATCCTTAGATAACTCTACACTATTATCATCGCTAAAAATACAATTTATTTAGATAAATCTGATGTCAATCAGCAGATTCTTCGATTGTAGTATCTTCCCTTCAATGTCTTGTCGTAAATCATCACATCACATCACCTACCTATGGACCTTATAAGCAACATTGAGAAAAACTACAAAATTGGAAACATACATCTTGATATCTTTAACAATTCTCATTATTAAAATCTAACGCTTTTCGTTTTCTCTAATCTTAAATAAAAATGGACATTTGCATACACAAAACCTACGTAGGCAGGCAGATAGGTAAATACATACTCTCAGAGCAATTACGTGAGTGTTTCCAGATCATCTTATAGTCCATTAAGAATGGCTGGGATGGAATGCTGTCTCTATCTGTCTCTATAGATATCAAGATGAATGGCATACCATACGATAATTATGATCTCTAATATAGGCTAAGCAGTTCTAATATGCTGCTATCACAGAACACTCTTTTAGTATGTTCTGTGGCTGCTATCACAGAACACTATTAAAAAAGGTAGAATGGCTATAATGCGCCGTTCGTATGAAAACCGTTGTCGCCGATCCAGCCCCGCCTTTCACCTCCACTACATCTGTACTTAAATAAATATGAAGCTTACGCACATATTTGCAATTTCAAATCTAGCCAATCATGGCGCCGAACAATCACGCGATTTCAATTGAACGAATCACACCCAAGCACGCATACCAATGTGCATTTTTATAGCTTAAGTGTGAGTTTAGAGTGTAAACTACACTAGTGCTTGACTGTATCGATAAACTGTTATCGATATAGCGTTATATGTAGTTAAGTACTGAAAATCGTCATCAGACGATTGCTGAGAGTGATTATAAAAATAAAAGTGTTACAAAAGAATAATACTGCTGTAGTGGAGTACAGGTCGTGAGCTGCCTAAGTTACATACAATACACAAAAGCCCTCAAACCCCTACGTCCAGGAAGAAAAGCAACTAGTATAATTATATATATTTTTTATCGCTTCCAGTGTCCCAGTCTCACATGGAAGTAAAACCCAAAGATAGAAAATAAAACAAAAAAAGAAATTTTTTTATTTGCACAAATATGGGTAGCAAAAAAGGTTTTACAAAAATATTTAGATCGCCATATTTACCCTTTACGGTGTACAAATTTTATAGTAAAAGTTATAATTACATATAATTACAAGTTAAAATAATATTTAAATTATAACCTAATTATTTTCTTTACAATATACACTAAAATACGCACGCACGCACTAAAATACAGTAGACTTAAATAATTCTACATCACTTTACCTACTTAAATTTAATTTAATCCAATCCAATGTGTTTTTTGTACAAATTTATTTTATTTGAACCTTACGTGGTTGAACGTCATCAGCTTTGGGCACCCACCATATATTGTTTAGTTTTGGAAGGTATTGAGCACAACTTATTGTTGTGTCTTTGAGAGTTTAAGGTATCATACTAAGAGATGTTGCATTTGACCATTACAGATATTGCATAGATATATAGCGAAGGGAGTGTCATTATATTAAGATTTTGAAAGTTTGGTTTACATGTATCTATCTGCCGTAGTTGACAGATTGACCGTATTCATTTCTTTTGCGTTTTAAAAACTGTTTGTATTTTCGTTGCATTACCCCAAAATATAAGTCCGTATCTTAGGTTGCGCCATCATACGCATGATAGGCGCTTAATACCGCCGATATATTTACCGCTTTTGATAATTTATAGAGAGCGAAAGAAAATTTACTCAGTTTTTACATACGTACTCAATATGACTGTGTTCTCCATGTTAATTTGTGATCTATGTATGAACCTAAAAATTTTGTTGTTTAAGTTTAGCTTATGGTTTTTCTTTATATTTATCGATAATAATTTTATAACTTTTATTGGCCTTGGAACAAAATGTATTTATTGAAAAGTTGTCGAAATTCATTTAATTCTATTAGAATAAAAATAATAAATATATATAAAAATAAATAAATAAATACATAAAAATAAAATTAATGGTACTCTTAAACGCCAATTTGAGGCGTACAGCGACATCTATTAAGCTATTTAACAATTGCACAAATTATTATAGATACACCTTTTCTCTTAAGCGTCTCAGAGCGTCAAGAGCCTAGGAAAAGGCATTTTCATGACGTCAAACAAAATACATATATAGATAATAATAAACTAAAACTAACTGCTTAATACAAGACAAACCTAACCTAACTGAAAAATATGATTGAACAGTGTTACTACGTGTGATATACGTCAATGTTCTTTCAAACTATGTATATTTCAATGCATAAAATATTAATTATATGTGGCCATATTTTCAAATAATTTAAGAAAGTTGTTTTAATTATAACATTAATAGAAATTATCGATATCATCTTTTACTACGCGCAGCACTAGAGTAATACCGCGTCGCAATCACAGGTCGCAACATGTCGCAACGCACTACTGGGAAAAGAATTATTTGAAGGACATTTTGAAAGATTTAAACAAAAATATCGTAGTTTCTTTACTAACCGATGATAAGAAACTTTCCCTTTGTTTACGTTAAGGACTTGGCTTCTTGCACGGCAAGTAATTATCGCACATGAAGGCATTTTCAAAAAATTTTGTCGCAGCGTTTCGCAGTACTTACTTCCGTTGGAGATCGAAAGTCACTAAACAGCGCGATCGCGTGTTTTTGTAGAGTTTTGAGCGTATGCTCAAATCATTGGCACGCCTGACCCGCCCACATTTCCATTCTATGGTCTTTTAGTATGTTCTGTGGCTGCTATCAATTAATCTTAGATCGTTAAGAATTCAAACAAGTGCTTCTGATCAGAGTTAGTGTGAGATCTTTCCTTCCTTATACAGTATGAGGATAGTTTCGTACCAGGCGTGAATAAGTTGACAAGTCGAAAATGGACATTTTTCAGGTCAGCCATTTTAAAGTTTCTTTTTTCTATCTGTAAATCGTTGTTTTATGTTTTTAAATACTTTTTTATTGAAATATTATTATTTTAATAATTCCATTAATTCCAACGAATTTTCGGATAACATAAGCATGTTTAATGAATTTTCTATTTATAATAAAAAATGACATCAAGTTGAAGTTCTTAGGTGAATAACTGAATGACTTATTCAGTTATTCACCTAAGAACTTCATACTTTAAAATGAAGAACCTGCCAATATCAACAATAGAAGACAGGCTCCGTGGCGTAGTGGGTGATGAGCCGACTGCGAAGCGTGAGGTCTTGGGTTCGATTCCCACCCAGGACAAATATTTGTGTGATGAACATGACTATTTATTCTGTGTCTGGGTGTTAATTATCTATTTAAGTATGTATTTAGAATTATATAAGTATGTTTATCAGCTTTCTGATTACCATAGTACAAGCTCTGCTTAGTTTGGAATCAGATGGTGTCGTGTGAATTGTCCAAAAATATTTATTTATTTTATTATTATTTATATACCTTATACATATAAAAAGGAACTAATAAAAAATCATTTTCATTTTATCAGTTTTATAATAATGACAGACAATCTTATAATATTACTAATTGGGAATTAAAACAAACACAAATTCATTTTTTTAAGTTATAAAACCGTGCCATCTGCATCGGGGTCTTTGGAATCTAGATCCGGATCGAAGTTGGATAGTTCACCATTAGTTTTGTTGTTTTTATAAAAGTCGTGAAAAACGGGATCTATTAGTGGCAGTAAATCCATCAAATTTTTCTTTTTGTCTTTACTTATTGGTAAAGTCTGGTATGAAATAACATTTAACTCGATCGTGACTAAATTATATTTACCTCTTTTCCTATAATTTATAATTCTGAAAGAACTTTCATTATCAAGACTAGTCTAAAACGTATTTCTCCAATGGGCTTTTTATATTGCAGCCATTTAACGAGCTGCCGTAAAAAAATCTCCACTAGCATCCTTTTTTAACTGTAAATAAACCTTTCTTTGAACTCAATTCGGCAAAATTCAGGAAATTGTCTAGTTTTATGGGCACAATGAAAAATGCATTATTAATCTTGTAAGTTCTTATCAGTTGCATCCAGTCGTTGAGATGGTTTATTTTAAGGTGCGTTTTCTTTTTAGTTCTTTCAATTATGGCATGATCTGAGTCACATTCCATGTGGCTATGTCCGCTAACAAGAAACTTATGATTGACTATCTCCAATGTTGGATGCATTTGCAATAAATATATGAACATCATATCAACGGAGTTATTTTTATTTTGGCTACACGTGTCAGAATAAAATGTCACCTGTTTAACTTCAGGAGGTAAATTATGCAAAAATGCCACAAACACGAAGCAATTTTATTTGTTCCCCTAGCACTTATGGTTTCGTTCGTCCCACATGTAACAAGTAGCTATATCATTTGCTAAGCTATGAATCGTAAAATTAAAGGACCATAGTTGTCTTTTATAAAAAGAAACAGAAGTTTTCAGGAATGGCATAGGTTAGCACTGCTGAAGATCAAACGCATACGCTTGAAAACTAGTATTACGCTTTGCCACCTTTATCTTTTCTTTTTTCGGCATAAGCGCTTTCGGCCTGTGATTGATGGTCACTCAGCTCCGCTTTATATGTAGTTTTTCCTCTCCTTCAGTTAACGCTATCTTTGAATTAAAAATATTACACGTATGGCAACTATCTTAAGCTGGTATAATATTGTTACGACTTTGAGCACCTATATCTCGAAAACAAAGCGTCGTACAGCAAAACCCCAAAAACGCATAAACAGTTATTAGGTCTACTATCGAACAGTGAAGAAAGTTCTCGAAAAATCAGTCATAAGAAAAACATCGATTTCTACGAGTAAACAAATTCGGGATCCGCGGCGAGTACGTACCTATATATAGCGTACATGTATTGGTTGTTTACATCGCGGGCCGCGGCTATTGATTGACTGTACATAGTGTGTAATAATAACTAATAACATAAAGGAAGGTTCGGGACGGGCCTATTGTATTTGGTGGTTCGGGAAATTTCTGGAGAACCATGGGCAGCCGTATATAAGGTATGCGCCGAGCCGCGACTGAGCAGTTTATTTCCTGAAGTGAAACCGAAGCGATCTCTACCAAGCGACAAGGAAGAATTATTTCGACGACTCAAGCGAAGATATTGGACTATAGTGATTGTGCCATAGCGCGTAACAATATCTTACTTACTTAAAAAACCATTTTTAAAGGATAAATTTAAATCGTGAAAACATTGGGAATACAATTTAAGTGAAACAGGATTTTGACATTTTTTTTATACAAACGATACATAGCAGCTATAGAAAGGTCCGATGATAAATATTTTTTTATTTTTTCTTTTTCCACAATAATGTCTTTCATAGTGTGGGATTAATAAGATATGGTCTTTGGCAGATTTTATATCGTCCACTTATCTTTTATTTTGAGATTGTTGATGCCCTCTTGTATCAAGTGGAATGATTCCGGTCGCTGAATGTTTCTTTTTATCCAAAACAATGTTAACGAAGCCTTTAGTTTCCCCAAAAGTATTACAAAAACAATCTTTACAAATTGGTCTGCTTTCATTATTTATTGTTAATTTATATTTACAGTAGCAATCTCTGTCAATTGTTCTACTGTTGGTTTTGTGCGATTTTTTTGGTAATATGGTAATAAGGCTGGCGATATACATAGCCCTCCGATCTCTGTTTCCTAGAGCCCAATATTCGTCGAAGCACTGCCTTCTTTCAGATTCAGAAAACCGTTCAATACATTTCATTCTACAAAGTCTTAGTTCCTTTATTTGTCTCGCAGCAATTTTTTTACCTTTTTCTGTAAAGTAACTTTGACCAGAATTTCTTAGTCTTTTACATTCTTCTCTCTTTTTTCTTGATCTACCTTTTCTTTTATTAGAATTAATATGATCTTGTGAGCCATCAGGCAGCACTTGGCATATAGTATCATAATTGGTAGCTGCTAAGCTATTGATCGGAAAATCTAGATTATACTTGGATGGATTGCTATTTACTGGACTACTTGTATGAAATTTATCATTGTTTAAAATGGATGGACTTTCATCTTGTTCTTGGGATGGTAACGTAACTTGAACTTGGGCTGAAGTTATGGGAATATCTAGTTCTTCTATCTCACTATCTGTATTAGATTCATTTTTATTTTTTGGCAGTTCATAGTCCGGATCAGCCACACTGTCACCGGAAAGACATAAATCATCGTCGAGGTTTACATTGCTTATTTTTTGCGTGTCACCCAGATTTTTCTCGAAAACGCAGCAAAAACTTAACTTTTCGCGATCTTCACATATTTCTTTACATATTGTTTCTGAAAAAATATTCGTATTGTTTTATTTGATACCCTATAACTATATAACTATTGACTATATAAATAACAATTAATTAGATTTTTTTTCACAGAGATATTTTTCGCTCAGATAACGAGCAGCCCGACTTGCCTCCGCCTTACAGAACATCGTACCCAATGCTACGTCACACAATATGTCACTACCTCAATTCTGACGAATTTTACAACCCCTCATATGTCAAAATCCGTCCATCCATCGCTATAGGGCGTGCCAATGAAATGGACATACATAATACAAACATGCACAGATAAGCTTGAAAAACATTTAATTTTACCCTCCTTCATTCAGGCTAAAATGTGGGAGAAGCTAATAAGTAGGTAGGCACCTAGTTTATACAATACACTACTAGCGTAACTTACCTTCAGGCATATTGTCTGCGTAAGCTGTATACTCATTCTTATTAGAATCTGAATTTTTGGTTTTCAATGGAGGTAAATTCTCCATTATTAATTACAGTAAGGTCAGTATTAACAATATATCTACAAAAAGTTTCACAAGTACATTTTATTTATCTTTAATCATATTTTTCGTGCTTTCTACGTAGTCAGAACACTTGTTCGTACTTATAAAATTTGCTTTATCTTGAAGACTTTCACCAGAATATCTTACTGACTTTTCACGCAATTCTTCTAAAAAACAGTATCTTCTTGCCGCCATTATTTTTCATAAATTACAAATACACTTTTTGGTATTACTTTTAAATTATGCAAAACGCGCCAAAACAAATGAAATTAGTCAAGGCTACTGGAACAAATGACAAGAAATTCGCGCGTAAGTCCCTACAGAAAAAATAGCGTGATTTAAGGATAAACCGCCAAAATTACAGCTGTATTCTCTTTTTAACATATCTTTTTGTCTCATCACGCACGTAACCGTTAGAAAAAGTAATAATTGATTTATTTACTTGTCACATAATACAACGCAATGTCGAAGCGGTAATAACTGGACAATTTGATATGTACTATTAAAACGTTAATAGAGGTTGTCGAAATAAATTAACAACTGTTGTTCGTTTATTTCTTTAAATTATTGCCAGTATTACAATAACATGTTGAGTTATTTAAATAATTACAAATTTATATGTTTAAATATCTCAAGATGTTACGTTATTTTCTTTAGTAACAGAGTTATTCAAAAATTCACTAGTTCGGTTTGTGCGGCAGAACAGACCTACCGACTTAGCCATTTATTCACCCTACAAATACAGCAATTCTAATGCCTAATGTAGAATTTAAAAAAATATGCAAGTCGACTTATCAACGTATTCACGCCTGGTACGGAGTTAGGGATGTACTCCTTTGCTTTTTTTTAAATCACCATGATTTTGAGCGGCATTTAGCCGTGTATTCTAATTTCAACGGCACATTACTCGTAAGAACAACTATGTCAACGGTGACATCGCATGCTCTGCAAGTTGTAACTGGTGAAAAGCCCAAAAAAGTAAATACATAATAATAATATTAACCCACAAACAACCATGTTGTGGTTTTAATAGTTTTAATAATGTAAAAAAAAATGAGGACGAACAGTTTACCGAGTACCCGCCGCTCACTTGACCTTTAGTCACTGATACCTTCTGTACGAAATATAGACGAAACCTTTTTCATCTCACTACTAAGCACGGATTTCTATTCATCTATTAAGTTAAGAGATTGTTATGTATTGATTACTACTTGGAGGATGCCTTAAGAGCCACGAAAACGCATGAAATTGCCTAAAGCGATCGCCAATCTAAAAATAGTCCGTGTTCGTTTCGCTTAGCTGTGAAATCGCATTCGTTCTACGCCGTAAGAGCACACACGCTTCAAGTAAGTGACAAAAATACTAAAGTCACGAAGGCACAACATCACAAACGGGCAGCGGTACTAGAGTTTATAATCTTTATTTACAGCTCTATCAAAAATTAATACAATGTCATAAAGCCTTCGTCATGGCTGAAGAAGTTCGGCGGTTCATGGTTGTGTTCTAAACGGTCGAGTAGCTTGATGCCAGAGTTGGGATCTTTAGTGACGGTCCGAATGGTGGCTCGACAGCCCTCGGGAGTCTTGGAGCATCGCCAGTGAGTCTCTCCGGATCCGAAGGTTCGATATCGGCAGAACGTGAATCCGTTCACTCTTATCATCGGGTACTTGCGACCTCCCATCACGACTTCGAACTCTGAAACTGATGTTAGGTGATTAATATTTTAGCTAGCTTTAGCCGGTTGAACCTGAGCATATCTGGAAGGTTAGGATCAGAATTCTTCCTGTATCTTATCTTATTATTCTGGGATTTAACTGGTAGATAATGTTATGTATTCATTATGTATTATTTATGAAATTTGGTACATAGATAGAGTAAACCTTGAGCAATTACATAGGATAGTTTTTATAACATCAAATAGGATTAAAGGGGTTAAAATAAGGAATGAATCGTTAAAGATTCTTGATAATTCTTGAAAAGATAATTCTTGTATTCATCTTAGACGAGTATACTTTAGGCAATGGATAGGCAGTAAATAAATATTTGTAGTAGAATTTTTAACATTTTACATAGGAAAGAAATAGGAGATAAAAATTTGTATGGAATTGATAACCGAATTCCGAACCGAAAGCAACCAGATAAATAAATACACTTACAATCATTCGCTATAACACGTCTCAATCTTCCGTGATTATGCTTGAGGTGCAAGAGCCGAAAGCCAGAGGCGGGATCCTCGGTAGCTGTTTTCAACATGGCCCGACAGCCCTCGTGCCACTTGGGGCAGCGCCACGGCATCTCGCCGGTCGCCAGTGGCCTATAGCGGTTGTAAGTGTACCCGTTCACCTTTATCACCGGATACTTTCGCCCTCGCGTCACTTTGAACTCTGTAACTATTGGCGGATGATTAAATTTTTGGTGCCACTTATTTGCTTGCAAAATCTGTATGACAAAGGATGTGGATGATCAAGCAGATTTGTACTTCTTGAACCCAAATGATTTTTAATCTTATATTTATACAGAACATAAGGGAAAATATCAAAGCTAAATTAGAAAACAGGAATTAAGTATAAAATCCTCAAGAAGTACTTTATTTTATTCAACTTTACATGCCTATTACAGAATCACTTCTTTTGTGTTCCGGTATAGTGAACTTTTTATTTCACGTTATGAATTAAAGATTGATTGATATTATATTTAAAATAATAACTTTAAATAATCATAACTCCGGATGTTGGACTTTACGAAGTGACAAATCAAAATTATATGCAGGTTAGTACCTGTGTTGGGGTACATACACTAACATCACTTTACTTTAACTAACATTACTTGTCTGGTCAAATGACTACCACTTGCTTTTTAATTGTTAAAGCATAGCTTGTAACATGAAATAAACTAAAATAAGTACAAAATGTGATGTATCTAACTTTACAGCAGTCCCAAAAATGTTCTATTTAAATCTAACAAATGTTATATAGGTAGTAAACGCGACAGCGTCTTCCCTATTTTAAGTCACAATAGTTGTGACGAGTGTCCTGCACTACATTCAAGCCTCAAACGTACGTATTAACTACCTTTCTCTTTTTCGCTCGTTATAAATTTAAACATGCTATGCTTCTTTTTAGTTGTGTTACTATACTAGTCAATGACACGTTTTATTGGTCATGCCGTTGTCAAATGCATTCCTTTGAAGACAATTGTGAAATTAAAATTTCCTACTTATAACGTGTTTACGTCATACATTCAAAAATATAGGACATCAAACTTTAACAAGGCTTCCATCGGTGCATCTGATGTAGCTGGGTGGTGCGTGGTTGTGTTGTAGGCTGATCTGCACGATCCCAGAGCTGGGGTCCTCGGTAGTGGTCCGAACGGTGACTCGACAGCCGCCATGCCACTTGGAACAACGCCACTGCATCCCACCGGTCGCGAACGCCCGGTAACGTGTAAACGTGAACCTGTTCACCCGTATCACTGGGTGCTTGCGACCCGGTATCACTTCAAACTCTGTAACTAATATTAAAATATTACTAAATTTTATCAACGTTATGTGTTAACGTCTAACTCAATACTTTTTTGCAACATACTAGTGACTAATAGATTTAAACATTTTAACTTACATCAATGTATTTGTAAAAGACCATGAACAATGTCATACCATAACACACGATTCTTAAAGATCTCGGAAACCTACTACAATTTCAGTCATCAAGATATACAGGACAAGAAGGTAACTCATTAGTTTTTTAAACTCTGCCTACAGAGATCAATTCTCAGTTGAACTTGTGCACCTAGATTTTATGTCTCATCTATATATACTATCAAACATCAACGATGCGGGCCGAAAATAACATTTTTATTTTGCCTATGTTGTAAGGCATTATCTTTGTGAGGTATTATGACCAAGAGTTGAAAATGTCGAAATTGTAGATGCGAAGTGTCTAAGATGTTTGGAGTAAATGTTAAGTTTTAACTTTCCCTTAAAAATATCTCTTAAGATAGTTAAGAAGTAAAAGCAATAAACGATAATAAAATTTGTATTATCATTTTTCTCTTAGGTACGTACTTACGTACTATAAAATATTCAAACAGTCCTAGCAATTCGAATAACGAAGTAATAAATATTTATGTAACTTATCACAGTCTAATAAGGGTTCCATCGGATGCTTTGACGTATTTAGGGGGGTCGTGGTCGTGCGACATGATTATTTCCCGGAAGCCAGAGTGCGGATCATCGGTGACGGTCCGGACGGTGGCCCGACACCCCTCGTGCCACTTGTAACACCGCCACTGCATCTCACCGGTCGCAAAGGCGCGATGTCGATTGTACGTGAACCCGTTCACCCTTATTACAGGGTACTTGCGACCTTGTATCACTTGGATATCTGTAACTAATGTCAAAGAATAAATTTAGGTCATTACCAAAATTGAGCATGTCTAACTATTTATTGCGCGTAAGTTTTCGACCAGATCGGTTTTTAATGTCAAAAAATTAACATTCATTAGTAATAAAGTTAGAAGTGATACATTTAAAATTTCATAAAAAAATGGAAATACCAATTTTATTACTGCTGTTATTAATCAAAACCTCAGTTCTTCGAGTTTTTTTTTTAAATTTTGTTCAGTTCTAACTATAAATCCTAAAACTATAATTCATAATCTTTATTCATAATCGACTTTTCACTATTTTATCGAAAATTAGGTTGATAATAACGTTTTTTAAATTATTTACATTATCTACTTATTCTACCTTTGTCTACCTTAATAAGTTTATAAATGTAGGTACGTAACTCAATAATCTAACATCTACACTATAAGCTCTTTAAAAAGAGAAAAAGAAAAAGATATTTCAAATTAATACAAAAATAATTATTGTTAGATAGCAGCAATGTATATATTAGATAGATATAAATAACTATATTGCTGTAGATAAATATTTTGTTTAAATAAATGTGTCAAACCTCAAAAAAACGATATTCAGTTAACGTCGGTAATTTCACACTTTAACCCCTTACTATTCAATTTGTAGCCCGGATTAGTGGTAGAATGGATTTCAGATACCCTGTCTATATCTATGTGGATGGCTAGATTAAAATATCTTTTGGTCCCACAAATCTTGCAGCGCTTGCAAAGGTGATCAATTGCAGCACCACCACGGGCCAACTTTTGTATTTGGGTCAATCAACTTTTTCTTGTATCAAACGTTCAAAAAACAAAAATATATATAATTTAAATATATTATATTTTTAATCAAAAATAAATAAAAAAGTAATCAAACTTTTTGATTATATGATGTGGCGTAAAGTAAATCTTGAATAAATAGTGTTTTCACTTAAAAGTCAAAGAATTTCCTAGACTTTTGTCCATTGACTAACTAATTTTAAGACATATCTTTTTCTCTGTATTCATGGTTTTTTGTTACATCGTTTGCATTTAATGTATTAATAAGGCTCTAAAACTACTTATACAAGTAGAAAATACAAAAAAACTAGTGTATTTTTTTCAAAATTAACCAATGTACTGTCTCTTGGGTAACCACTCTTAAAAAATTATTAATTTTTATTTCGTTATTGCAATTATTAATTAAAATTGTAGACTTTGTACCACAAACAACAAGAGACCCTTAAATAATGCTGAAAAGAACTAGCCAACAATTCAAAAGGAACTTTTGGCAAAAGTATGGGCTGTAAAATACTTTAGACCTTATGTATATGGTAGGAAATTTGTTATCATGACAGATCATAAACCTTTAGTATACCTTTTTGGCATAAAAGACCCTTCAAGCAGACTTCTTAAATTTCGATTAATTTTAGAGGAATATGATTTTGAAGTACAATTATAAAAGGAAAAGATAATATTGTTGCTGATACTTTATCTAGAATAAGTGTGACGTCAGATGATCTTAAAGGTATGACTGATCAGATTGTGGCTGTGATGACTAGGGCTCAAAAGAGGAGAATGGATGAGTTAGATAATAGCATGAATGTAACGGATAAACCACACCTGAGTAAATCCACAATCGACAACTGGCCGGATCCACCAAGAGTTATGGATATACTAAGAAAACCGTGTAATTCCGTTGAAATGAAATTTATGGAAGGTAAGAAATTAAGAAAGTTGAAAAATAAAAGAGTGGTTTATGAAGATTACAAATGTTTTACGTATATTGCGAGTGATCAGACTTTATACAATATCAATCTTGATTTCAAGGCGCATTTCTCGCGAGCCGAATTTGTGCAGAAATTGAGTTTGTTTTGTAATAAGATACGTATCGAAGAAGTATGTATAATAAAAGATAAAGATAATATTGATTTTATTAAGAATGTTTGTGAGCAGATAAAGTCACTGAAGACCTGGTCCGGACCACGAATTTGTATTTTACGAGGAATTACAAAAATTACTGATGATGACGAAAAAAATATTATTATGAATGACTTCCATCTACTCCCGTCCAGTGGTCATGCTGGTGTGCGTAGAATGGTAAATACTATAAAGTGGAGATATTATTGGCCAAATATAGATAAGGACGTTCAAGAATTTGTAAAGAAATGTGCACAATGTCAAAAATCGAAATACTATCGCTATGTGAAGGAACCGATGGAAATAACTACCACGGCTTCTTCAGCATTTGAAAAAATATTTTTAGATATAGTAGGTCCTTTAGATAAAGACGTGGATGGTAATCGCTATATTTTGACTATGCAATGTGAGCTAACTAAATTTATACAAGCTGTTCCACTTAAAAATAAAGAAACCGTATCCATTGCAAATGCATTTGTTAATAATTTTATTTGAATTTTTGGTATTCCCGAGACTATAGCAACGGATAGAGGAGCGGAGTTCATCTCATCGACTATGCAAGAGGTTTGTAAAATTCTTAAAATATCAAAATTATCTTCAATTGCTTACCATCATGAATCAATTGGAGCTCTTGAAAATGCACACAAAACTCTTGGTACATTTTAAAGAATTCAATGTGAAAATCATACTGATTCATGGAGTTATTGGTTACCCTTTTGGTGCTTTAGTTTCAACAATACGGTTCATTCAGAAACAAATTATACGCCGTATGAACTTGTGTTTGGTAAACTTTGTCGAATCCCAAGTAGTATTTGTAAAGATGTAGAACCATTATACAATAGTGATAGTTTTCCATTACAATTGAAATACCGGTTACAGTTAGCTCATAAAGATGCAAAGCAAAAGTTGTTAGCCAAGAAACATAAGAATTATATGATATATCTAGTAATTCTGTTAAGTATGAAAAAGATGATTTAATTTTGTTAAAGAATGAGTCAGGACGTAAATTAGATGCTGTGTTTGAAGGACCTTATGTAGTTATAGAAGATTTAGGTTGTAACGTTAAGATAAGTAACAATCAGAAAACTGAGATAGTTCATAAGAATAGAACAAGACCTTTTTATCGATAAGCATCAATAAAATTTGTATAGTCTTTAGTTTAATGTTATAGTAATTAATAAATAAGAAATTTTACCTAGGTTTTAGGTACCTAGCTTTCTTATTGATTTATAATAATGCATTGTGTTTTTATGTTTACGAAATTTGTTTTCAAGTAATGTTTATAGTTAAAAAAAACTTAGTTTGTTTTTTTTTTTCACCCCCCGAGGTGAAGTGTATAAACTCTCTTATATTAAACAGCACAGTAGGTAAACTCCTTTACGAACATTATCAATTTACTGCTGAGTAGTATTCTTTATAATGTGTTATTTTGTAAGGTTTTTACTTAATGCATTCAATATAGTGATCTAAAAGTCAATGGTCGTTTTTATTCAATAATCCTCAATATTTTACTACAACCGTATGAAGCGAGATCTGTTCCCTTGATCCACCGAAATGGTGGGCTTGCACTTCTTCATGGTATTTTCCATTGTAATTTTAGCTAAAGTCAGCAACAAGAACCACTTCGGTTTCTTTAAGGCTATTAACGGCTAGTCTGAAACACTTGTATTGCACTTTCATATTGTAAACGTGCTTTTTCAATACTTTGATTTCTTAGTTCAATTCTTCCATCAATCTTTGTACACTCCCTTCCTTGTTTTCTTTGATAATTTTCACGGCTTTCATTTTTTCCCCATCTTTTTCATAGAATTCTTCTTTCCGTCCCCATTCTGCCCACGAAATGTTCTCCATATCTCTTTTATTGTCATACATTAATTTCTTACTACAACATTCTCGACAAGTCCCATACATACATATTTGCCTGTTTGGATCACAGACCGTAGAGAGTATGAGACTATTTAAGTCGTCCGTGTTTATAATGTGCTTTTTCTTAAGTTCGCGCACTTTGTATATAGGGTTAACGTGCGATTTGCACAAGCACATTTCGCGACCATCTACAGTTTGTTTCACGACATAGAACGGTTTGTTTCGTGCAAAATAGAAATAAGATAGTTTCGTTTCAGGATTTTCCCGTTTGAAAGCGCGGTAGAGATTTTTCATTGTACCTTCTTCCTGCCGTAGCTCTTGATATGTCGTCTCTTTTATAATAGTCTTGGATTTTTTTTGTAGTGCTGTTACACTTGGTCTAAACTTGGTAACTGTTCGCAATTTTCCTGATGTGCCTAAAGCATCATTGGCTATCTGTTTCTTTGCGGTTGGATCAAATTTGTCGAAAACACTTCTTATTAACCTCTTATCTTTCCTTTTTTTAAGTGAATCGTATCTTTCTTTTATAGCATTACTTAAAGTTTTGTACTTGTCCTTAGTAGTTATTTTCTTCGCCGTTTTTTTTCTATCTCTTCTAACTTTTTTGCGTATCTTTGCTGTTTCTTTTTATATTTCTCATATTTTTTGCTTGAGTTGTGCATTGTCTAATTTGAGTTTCTGGTTTTCTCGGTATAGTTTTCATCTATCTCTTTTAATTTTCTTTCTTCCTCTTGTTGCTTTAGGAGAATTAAGTGAAATAGGTTGCGGAGCTATTTCAACACCATCATTGTCGTTGTTAATAGGAACATTTCCTACATTGTTATGTAAAATGTTTTCTTGTCGTATTGATGTTGGTGAGCTAGGTGGGGTAACATCAAGAAGTCTGTTCAAATTTCTTTTTCGTATTCTTTGGTTTTTTTTTCTTAGCCTCCAAATTATTCTAGCGTTTATTTTTTCCTTGGGTGTCAAATCCTTCACTAGTTTTTTTTTCGCGTGGTAATTATCGCGCTTCTTTTTTTTATACTCTTCATACTTGTGTGGATCTTGTTTTAATTTCTCTTTATAACGTTTTTGTTTTTCTTTGTTGCTTAAAAGCATTATACCTAAAACAAATGAGCTTAGTTATTAATGATAACAATATGATTACCATAAAAACAAAAGTCTGGTTATCGGTTATCATTTATTATCAATAAATTGTTTGGCACCTAAATATTTGTATGTTAATACAAGAAACAAAATTAATGTTGTCTCTTGGGTTACCATATAGTCTCTTGGGTCACCGTTAAACGACTCAAGGGACGAGTTACCCAGGGGACAATTAGCAATAAAATAATCATATAAAGGAAGGAATTGAGGAAATTTAAAAAAAAATTATTACGCTGTTATCTTAGAACAAATAACTTTGCAATAAGGTATAAATTACCATATATGTATTTGAAAATACTTACGAGTATTTGGTGGGTCTCCCAGCGGACACATAATAAACACACGTTTACTCCAATCCAGCCGCGGGCGAAATGGCCGAGCGAATACAAGGAAACAACGGCCTTGAACGCGATCGTATTATATTCAGATTATTTCCTGATTGATTAAGCCTACTAATATTGCTGTCTCGTTTACAATCGCACACATAAAGTATAGTTTGCCTGGGGAACACTACTAATTAAAACAACTGAGGACACATTCAGGCGTATAGATATTTTGAAAATGTTCATTACAAATAATGAATAGTTAATTGCTTATTAGTTACTCTCTAATATTGTAATTCTTTATCTACTATTAATTAAGAAGTTTTCTTAGTCAATATTAAATTCACTGTGCGTGAAAAATTTTGCTTTGTGAAAGGGACAGTTCCGATTTGTATGGGCGACACGATTTCATCCCCTGGGTAACCATAATTTTTTAATGAAATATACATTTATTGAGATTTATTAATATGTGTATATAATGCTTGTTAATCGTATTAATAGTTTAAATAGTCAAACCCATAAAAATAGTATTTCGTTTAGAATAAACACTCACAGTATCATGGGACAGCCTTCGAACAAGAAAAAGTTGATTGACCCATTTCTTCCTTTTGCTTTCGCAGTTGTCAATAAAATGAGAAAACATTCCACAAAATGTATTTGACTTTAAGTGTTTGATCAGCATTACCATTTAGGAACATGCCAATGCTGATGAAACTCTTCTAGAATAATGTCCATTTTATCTGGTAATGTTTTGATGACGTCGTTGCATCCAGTACAGCCTTCACCTTCGGGACCAGACGACTCAGGAGTGAGAGAGAAAACAGAATTTCAATGAGACATTGTTTATAATAGCTTTGACTCTATATTCTGCCCAGTAAAGGTTCTGTCTAATCTATTCGATTATTTAAGTACTTATTATTAGAGTCAGCGTGAAAATGATATTAAAGACAAAATAAAGTAAAATCAGATGTTAAAAAACTGACGAGATTTAATATTCGTTTATTAACAAACATTTTAAATCAATTTTTTAATTAATTAATTAGTAAATGCCCAACGTCTTACATTAAAATAAGGTCATACTAACCGATAAGCAGATTGTAAAACCTTAACACTTTATATACGTAATTAAACGGCATTTTCGCCACATTACTATTACTTACAACGGTACGATTTCTTTTTGTATGTAATGTATATATAGCAATAAAAACTGATTATAAAATGAAATGAAATTGACAAAATATGAATTTAATGATTTAAATGTTTAAATTATTTCACAGGTACACGTTGATCTCTTGAATATAGTAGCTCTTGACGAATTACCATGACACCTGGGCGCTTACTCTGTACGCCCGTATCCAACTTCGAGAATTTTCAGGACTTATTTTTGAATAAGACTGACGAAACATTATTCATTTAGTAGCTTAATATATATCAAACCTATTACTCTCCGCAAGAATATTTTTATGAAAAAATTAACATTAAAATAAAAATAGGTTATCAAATACTATATTTTATGACTTACTAGCAGCCGCCCGCGACTTCCTCCGCGTGAACCTTGGTATTAGTCATAGCATGATGTTTTATATCTACGAGTACATCTATCAAAACAAAATTTTTCAAATCAAACCAGTAGTTCCTGAGATTAGCGCGTTCAAACAAACTCTTCAGCTTTATTTATATTAGTATAGATTCAGAGCTCTCGTATATTTTTAAATTAATATTCAATATACATAATTTTATTTATTAATTATTTTGATTTTGTTAACTATTTAGAATTTCGTCAGTCTTAAAATATGAGGCCCTCAGGTGTCATATTAATTCGTCCGAAAATAATTACTGCATTTTATATATTTATTCGATAGCGTCAAAGCCACATCTGTTATAAACTATAGACATTTTTAAAATTAAGCAAACCGTGGTTGTATATTATGGGGAGTGAGTATCCTAAACTAAAAATTAACTATTGACCCAATATATCATCATCACACCTCTAAGCGGTAGTTATCACAGTTAATGTAACATTGAAAATAAAATTGTATCCGAATATATTCCAATTAATTTATAAGAATATACAACTATGACAGAGTTTCATTTATATTTCATATCATTATTGACTACCATTACTTCTAAAATGTTATCTTGACATTTTTTACAATTTCCAACCACGCCCTTGTAATACTTATTAAAGTTAATAGCTATCAAACCAAAATTTATTAATAGATGCCTTACTTAAAGAACAATATTACACGTGGATTAAAAATATTTTACAAAATCAAAAAGTTTAAAAAAATACCGTCACGGGAAGCACGTGATGCGAAACATTGAAGTTTAAATAAATTCACTTAAATTTGTCAACAATCGGTCTATAATGTAATGAGTGTGTATTCTACACACTCATACACAACTCACTCACACACAATACACGCATAATTATGTTTAGGTAATCGACCTTCACGGTTACTATAATTTCTATTAAATGGTCGTAGATGTGTATTTGTAGACCACGAAATTATTTAGTAACATTATAGACCGATGGCTGACATTACAAAACACACATGCATTAAACGTGACATCTTCGACCGTCACAACATGATAATGCATTTTTTATGTCAGCATTGCAGCTGTCATTAATAGACCAATACTTTCGATCTTTCCACTTTCCTTACTAAAAGTATGTTCTTTTCGTTAGTTAATATCCTCCAACACATTGAAAAAAACACGACCATAAAAAAATACCACAGATAAATTATATGTTTAGGAACCATTTAGTTTTTTTCCTAATACGAGATATCCATATGCATGACAATACTCATGTGGGTGCCTAAAATGAGTTTACTAGCAATCTATTTCTCGTTCTCACACAAACTAGCTTTATCACGAATTAATCTCCTTCACACTCTGAAACTTTGACATTTTAAATCCTCAGTCATGGATGACACTGAAGTAATTTGAACCAAAAGACAGGACAGAAAGTGCAACACGCTCTGGTTGGTCTTTGATCCGTCCGTGCCGATGCTTTCTTGTTGTAGCTCAGCCTGTTTCCCTTTATTTCTTAGGGCAGACAAATATTGAAGGGTACAGCTTTTCGAATAATTTTTACCCTTGTCCATTTCTTGCCAAACCAGATCTTCAGGACACTGACTTGATCAAACTCAATCGTCATCATCAAATGTTGATTTCGATAAGCAATCCACTATTATAATAAAGAAACCATAACAGCAACTTTTTTCTACCCTTCTTAGTTACTCCTCTCGACAATGAAAGTGATTTAAGAGGAAACGCGGGTTCAGCCGAATTTGAATTTTTTTAAGTATTTTGGAATAACTATTGCTATCGCGCTGCGCCCTGCGCTATCCACCGCGTGCGATAGGGTCAGATGCAGCTCAGACCGATTATACCTACAAACTTTCTTACTAAATCGAGGTATCGTATTCTCCTCTTCCCTCCTTCAAAATTGAGTTTATTAATATTTTTTTTCACAATTATCAAGAAATAGAATAAGTCTATGCCCCTATGTTTTTATTTGGTCGTAAAAACCTTTCAAATTTGTTTTGCAGTTGTTGGATTCGGGCTGTATGAAAGAGGCATTTTCTACGATTTTTGAAGTCATATTTTCTGATCTAATTAGTTGATTGAAAAAAACAAAACATAGGGGCATAGCTTTAGCAAACTTAGATATTGTCTCAAAAAATTATTCCTCTAGAAGCATTATCCAGGGAGAAAATAGGAGAATACACTTGTATGGGTATACGGCGCTAGCGTTTCCTCTTAAGCCTCTGACTACAGCGCTGGTCAAGTGATGGGCACTTTATAAAAGACGTTAATTTTACAGCTAAATATAAGTACCTACATTGCCTAACCCTACTCTCTGTTCAATATTAGTTTTTTGCAATAGACACAAAACATACATAGAAAACAGATAAATATAAATAGAGACATAACCAAAAATTCAGTTTAGTTATTTAGGAAAGCGAGTTCAACGGTATTCATATCATATCAATGCGACGTTATCAGTAAACATAGCTGCAACAGTTTCTTGCTTTCCTAGGAAACCAAGACTCAATCGAGCTATCAGTGGCTACCAAGTAATCCTTATCAAGTAAACCCATCTCAATGTGGAACTATAGTTTCGATCCCCAGCGGGATAGTTTCAGGCATAGTGTATCCCGATTGTTCCAATCTACAAATTCTCTTATAGCGAAGCGGTGGTGGGTCGTGGTCATGAGTGTTGTTGGTAATCACCCTGGTCCCGAAGCTGATAGCGGACGATTTGCAGCCCTTGAGGCGTCGTGAACAGTACCAGGACACCCGGCCATCAGCGTTCTCCTTTTGGTAGCTGTACGTGTATCCGGAGAGCAAGAGGAGCGGGTGCTTGCCTCCTCTTTTTGTCCACAGAAGATAACCTAAATACAAAATTTGAACATTAGTGTCGCATGAAACGCTTCACGATTGAAGTCGTGTGGAGTGTACACAACTACCTTGAAATGTTTAAAATGCCTGATTTCTTTTGAACTAACCGCGTATAAGTTCGCATCTGTACAAATCATGGTCAACTTTTTTATACATTTTACAATACAGACATCATTGTTGTGTACCATACGTTTGTAAGCAAATTGAAGGTACGCGTCACAACTAAGAAAATTATGCATCAATCGAATTTCAATCTTATTTTAGACCCCGTTAGTTACATTTTACGAATGCCAACATTCATTTCAAGCATTAGTTTGTAAATTTACTTGAATCTGTTTATGATAATATATTAGTGTAGGTACTTAAGTAAAATAAATGCTATTCTTGGTAAAATAAAATTTATTGTTATATATATGAACAACGATAACAATGTATTTTCCACTATTAAAATAAATAGGTATTTGTTAAAACGAAAGTAATGGAACAATTATTAATAATTTTTCATCTTAAAGTTTAATTATATTAATTATTTATTATCATTTTATAAAGGCACCCCATTGTATCGAAACGATACACGTACATGCATACAAATTGTCGTTGCGACTTATATGCATAAACAGTCTATATAATCTCATAAACATAACATATTTTTTATTAAATCTTTTTCTGTGCAAATATCGACATTTCCTATAACTTTCATAAACTTAAATATATGTATATCCTCATGTATCTAAACAATAAAAACCTGTAACTTAAAAATAGATAATAATAGACGTGCAGTCAAACAATTCTAATCTATATTAGATAAATACCAAATAGGTTAATAGCCATAAGATGTTATAGGAAGAGTTCTAGAAAACACCAGGTTTATTTCTAGCAAAAGGCTTAGCAAAAGGATGGATATATTTATGTATATCAACACTAGCCGCCGTACGCGACTTGGTCCGCGTGGATTTTGGTATTAGTCATAGCATGATGTTATATAGCCTTCATCGATAAATGGACTATCCAACACAAAAAGATTTTTTCAATTCGAACCAGTAGTTCCTCAGATTAGCGCGTTCAAATAAACCAACTCTTCAGCTTTATGTATTTAATATAGATTTTGTGGTAGCTTTAAGTAGTTTGTTCTCTATGACCTATGACATACTGGTATTATTCAATATCCTGGACACTTACAACAGCTATTTGGAGTTCCGGACGATTGCTTTTACGCCACTAAGGTGGTTTAGAAGAAGTGGTACATAAATAACTTTGGTATAACATTACCCAAAACTCTTAGAGTGATTGTAGCTCAAGATCAGTAAATTCTTACAAGATTATTGTTTCTTTTAATAAACGTCGGCTTCCCGTGGCTGTGGCCGCCATTGTTGGCCAGCACGTCGTAGGTCAGGCTGGTGGAGAGTCTGGCCGTACATCGCTTCGCGGTTCCCGGCGTTACCATGGTACACCGCCACTGAACGATGCCATCCTTAGTTTTCTGCAAGCTGTATGAGTACCCTTCGAAGACAAGCAAACGCCCTCCTCTTTGGGACTTAGCGAAGAATACTGAAATTTTTGAAGAGTTTATAGGTAGTATAGTATGCAATGCCTAGACCCCTAGGGGCTCTATATTCTGGATGGTGGTGTAATTATGCTGAGCCATCGAAAATGAGAGGGAGTAATGTCTGGAAGAATTATGAATGACAGGTAGATATCCACCTTTAAGATTTTTTTAATTTAATTAATAATGTACAGTGTTCTCGTTATGCTAAACACGTCAGTTTGTGTTCAAAATCGAATGTATATTCTTATGTGAAGGGTTTGGTTTGCTGATAATAAAGTTTTGTCATAGAGACATAAAACTTGTAGTGCCAGTATTTGATAATGTATATTTTTTTTTATTTTCAAGGCAGCACAACGTGTGCCGAATGATTGTCATATTATAAATTTAAATACATCGTTTTAACCATAAGTTCTGCTTTTCAATTCAAAACTAAAACAATGTTGTTTCTAATTTTTTTATAAATTTATTGAACGAAAAAAAATACAAAATTAGCCAATATAATAAAAAAAAGTTGTCCTGTGGTTGAATGTTGGTAAAGAAACTTCACACTCAAGACATTTTTTTGTAGAATATTTTTTGAGAACGCGGTGTCGCTCACCAGGCCATTGTACAAAAGCGCTAACGGACATTCTTTTTTATCGGAATATATTTAAGTAAATAAATAGATTTGATGTTGTGATGATGATCTAGTTGTTTTCTTAGCGGTGATAGCAGCGTTAGGTCCTGATGTATACGCCAGAAGAGCTGATGTAATATTTGGGTGCAGGGTGAGTATGTTCAGTAGCGGACTTTACGTACTGTCCTCCTCTTGTCAGATACAAATGAGCGTTACATCCGGCAGTGCAGCGATACCTCAAGCCTAAACGAGTGACTTTCGGAGCCCCGTAGGTATATCCATCCAACATCTTGTACTTCTTTCCATTAGCTAGTGTCACTTCTTCCACAGCGATCTCTTGAGCTGTATCTACGACAAAAAGAACTGGTAGATTGATTTCAATCGGTTTAAGATTACAAAGGAGGTTGAAACCTTTAAAGTTTGTCAAGAAAAAATATTTTATTGTTAATAAAACTGATTTATTTATTATTTTTATCAAATAAATTAAAAGTTAGTAACATCTTATGCTTATTTTAATTCCACCAAAATTTTTTTATACAACAAAGATTATTGTTAACATGTAACCAGTTGTGTACCATTTAATTTGATTATTTATCAATATATAGAAATACAAAGACAAATCGGCAACTATTACGATTTAGATAAATAATAATACTATATTAATAAAAAATCTCATCAAATACATTCTAATGGACCGTCCCATGGGAATGAAATGTTTAACCGCGGTATAAATTTCCCTATTTCACGGAGAGTGAGGATTCAGTGCGAAGAGTTTTACTTTGGTCGAATGTCGACTTCCGGGGTTCCAAAAATACTGATTACAAAAATTTTGGTTATGGTCTCTTTAACACCTAACATATCTTCCGTCGGGCATGACATGGTACTTTTGCTGCTTATGTTTGTGTTCTCCAAAGACTCCTTTCATTTCCCCTGACGTCGACAGCTGGAAGTATGCGCTGCAGCTCGAAGTGCTGGTACATCGCCATCTTTCACCGTTTCTTGACCTGCTCCCAATGCAGTATGTGTATCCTCTGAACATATAGAATTCTTTTCCGCTAATGAGTGTTATCTTTTTGAGAGTATCTGCGAAATACAAAGTGGCACATTTAACCAATAATACTTAAAGGGCGATATGGAGGCCTACTGAATGAAGGGATCTCCTTCCAAAATGATAGAAAATGACTAAGACAATAAGCAAGAAATAGACGTTTTATTTCTTCTTTTTAACGGCTAAGGCCATAGGTAGGACATTTTATCCTATTAGGATTAATTGTACCATAGCTTACTAACAGATCACCATCCAAAAGAATGACCTTGAAGGTCAGGATTTTTTTTAACTGCGATCTTCGCCCATGATGTATGATATATGCCATAATGATTATTTATTACCGAAAAATCTGCAATAAATGCAATAAACACACTTTTAGGGAAGTTTAGATTCGGACCTGAACGAAGTCCTCCCTTGGAGCCCGCGTTCGCTTGGAGTATTGTCGGTTATAAATAATCATGTTCAGTTACACTCACGATTGGTTTTATATGCTACTGATACACGACGTGAGTCAGTTTACAAAATAACCGTGGCAGAAAATCTAGTATATTATTGTTCTTCTACTTCTAGCTAGACTAATAATGAGTCTTTGGAACAACAAAACAACGAAATCCCTATTGATAAATAATTTATTTGTCACTTATAGAACAATACAAAAAATACGGTTTTTTTTTTATTTGAATGGAGTAGCAGACGAGCATGCCGGCCACGTGGTGTTAAGTGATCGCTGCAGCCCGTGGACATCTACATACAACCTCAAGCAAGCATAGGTAAGTCTTGTCTGAGGTCGTATGCTGTTGCGCTGCTATGCCGGAGGCTGGTGGTCGCCTCATGTAAGTGTGGCTGGCAGAATGTTTTTCATTTATTCTTATTTTTCACTTAAGTACATATGAAAGGAAATGAATTTTTTTATGGTTGACAGTTAGATGTTTAAAATTACTATGAAAGTTTTAAGAATTATTGTTTTCTGTTATACAATTTATATTTATTAAAATTAACTTTAAACTATTTTATATGTGTTTTATTTAAAAACATAAAAAGTTTTGAGAGAGTCAAGAATATTCTTGACAAATCCTCGGCTTTTGATGCCCACTATGCCCCCGCTTCTGATGTATTTAATGATGTTGTAAATCTAAAGGTAAAAAGATATAGATACGTACTAGCCGCACTACCATGCCCGTTGAAATATAAGCAATGACTGAATATTATGTCCTATACCAGTCTGTTTTATTTAAGTACTTATAAAAAACGTGCTGTATTACTTGACGATCCTAAATACTTGCATTAATATGAAAGCTTTTCGGCAGTTCGGAGAACAGTCGTCGAGCAAACCTTTCATACACATAACCTGTCTACGCCTTTTCTTACGTCTAATGTTATTGACTATAGCCATAAAACCATATATACCTACTCCTTACTCATTAAAACATGCCATCCTTCTTATAAGATCCGAAAGTATTGCGTTAACAGGCAAGCTTTCCGAACAGTTGTCAAACGAAAATTTCATACACCTTTTGACTCCTAATGACATTGACTATAGCCGTAAAAAAGCTAATCATAAACATTTTGGTGTCTCAACATCTGATGTATCTTCCGTCTGCAAGAATGTGGTAATTCTGCTGCTTATGCGTGTGTTCTCCACAGACCCCTACTAGTTCTCCGGACCTCGATAGAATGAAGTAAGCGCTGCAACTCGAAGTGCTGGTACAACGCCATCTCTCGCCACTCTTGGTCCTCGCTCCAAAACAGTAGGTGTATCCTTTGTACATGTAATGTTCTTTCCCGCTAATAAGGGTTATCTTTTTAAGGACATCTAAAACAGACGGTACAAACATTAAAACACAATTTGAATTTTTGTGTGTAATAAGTTATGGTTAGTATAGCTAGCCCTCCCTCTCGCGGTCGCTTGGAGTATTGCCGATTATATAGTATATTGCGTAGCAAGGGGTGAAACAAGACCATTTCTGACGAGGGCGAGAGTTTCATCGCCCTGGTCTGAAATCGTCTTTGTTTCATCCCGAGCCACACACTGTATTTTTCATATCACATGTAATGAAATAA
Source organism: Pyrgus malvae (assembly GCA_911387765.1). Lineage (NCBI taxonomy): Eukaryota > Metazoa > Arthropoda > Insecta > Lepidoptera > Hesperiidae > Pyrgus > Pyrgus malvae. Next base: position 4,724,276 of record OU426956.1, on the reverse strand, counting down.
CGAGTTTTGATTTCTGTAGCCAGTCGAAGTAGACTATTTCAGACAAATAGCGCAGTAATATCTTTTGACAACGATTTGATGACAGTTGTCAATGCAATCCTGACAGACTTGAAATAAAGTCGTAAATAATAAACAAATGAAGGTGCCGGGTAGAAACAACGTTGTTTCTCCCCTAGGGCAGAAACAACTTTGTTTCTGACTGACACATTCGCATTGGTTTGAAATTGTCTTGTTTCGACTGGCAAAACAGAAATCAAAACTCGTTGTTTCATTACATGTGATATGAAAAATAAGCACGTTCACTCACTATTGGTTTTATATGCTACTGATACACGACGTGAGTCAGTTTACAAAAGAACCGTGGCAGAAAATCTAGTACTAGTGTTCTTCTACTTATAGCTAGACTAAAAGGGAAACTTTTTGCTAGAGTAAAAATGAGTCTTTGGAACAACAAAACAATGAGACTCCGTTTGATAATTTATTTGTCACATAAACGTTTCGAAACAGTACGTGAAGCTCAATACATGTAATGCTCTTTTATTTACTCCGTATCTATTAAAACATGCCGTCTTTCTTGTAAGAAAGTATTGCGTTAACAGGCAAGCTTTCCGAACAGTTGTCAAACGATAATTTTATACACCTTTTGACTTCCAATGTAATTGATTATAGCCGTAAAAAATACTAATCACAAACTTTTTGGTGTCTTAACATCTGACGTATCTTCCATTTGCAAGAATGTGGTAATTCTGCTGCTTATGCGTGTGTTCTCCACAGATCCCTACTAGTTCTCCGGACCTCGGTAGAATGAAGTAAGCGTTGCAACTCGACGTGCTGGTACAACGCCATCTCTCGCCACTCTTAATCCTCCCTCCAAAAGAGTACGTGTACCCTTGGTACATGTAATATTCTTTCCCGCTAACAAGGGTTATCTTTTTAAGGACATCTACGAGTAAAACAGACGGTACAAACATTAGAACATAATTTGAATTTTAGTAATGGTTATTTTTCTTTGTTTATGGCATCGCAAACTCTGCATATTGCCAGCGTCAAGTATAAATTTTGCATCACGTTTTTGACAGTTTCGGTGAAACTGGACGAGTAAAAATAGTTAGTCAGTAAGTCGTTAGTAATCAGTCAGTCAAGTCAAGTCAGACATTCAAGTAAAGCGATGGCTTCTTTACCAGAACGTGACTAATTCAATTAGTGACTTTCCATTCCGTACTTTTCATTACGTAGGTACTCATTTAAACTGATGCTGAGTTATCTCTAGCTAACAAGACTTGTGCGAAAAAGTAAAAAAAAAACTTTGCATCGTTTTAGTTTTTTTTAATGATTTTTTATACAATAGTATCATATCCGAAATATGATAATAACAAATTGTTTAAAATTAACTCGACAAAAATTATACTCAGGACAGTATTAGTAATTGTAACCATATTATAAATTATATTACTCGTAATAATCCTTTTACGAGATTTTTCTTTTCAGTAAATAAAAATTGAATCAAATTTTCAGAAAAATAATCGAGAAAAGTTACCAAGGACAATATTAATAATTGTTACCACCTTATAAAAGTAGTTTTTACCTTTAAATCGAAATGTTCAAAAAAGTAACAAATATACGAGACAAAACGTAATTTATAGGCTGAAGCCATCAATATTTTTATATTATAAAAAAGAATATTAAGAATTATAAAAAAGAATATAAAGAAAAAATATATATTATGTAACTCGGAGATATCTTCCATCATCCATGATGTGATACTGCGGTGGGTTGTGAGTGTGTTTGTTGGTCAATTGGTGTAGTGTTCCATCTTCAAGCACGATCATGTAGGCTCTGCAGTCCGACGTGTTGGTGCATCGCCACCGCTGCCCAGCTTGCGTGTTCGATTTGTACGAATACGTGTAACCCTGGTACATGTAGAACTGCTTCCAGTTGTGAAGGGTGATCTTCATCGGTTTATCTATTAAAATAAATATATCTCCTTAAATTCTTGATTGGTTTATCTATTAAAAGAAATATATAGGACTTGATAAACAACGAAAAGTATTTGGAGTTATTTAGTTTTTTCAATCAAAGCAAATTGGCCTAAAATATATTATATTTACCATGTAATTTTTTATTTTTATTTTTTTTCAATTTTAAATCGGTCACAAGATCCATGGTGTTATTAAATCCATGTTAGTAATAATAAAATTTCTAATCCAAAATTTACATAATTATTTAACACTAGCCTTCCGCCAGCGGCTTCGCCCGCGTGGACCCGTTTTATATGTTCCCGTAGGATAAAAACCATCCTATGTTCTTTCCCAAGGTCCATTCTATATTTGTTCCAAATTTCATTAAAATTGGTTCAGTAGTTTAAGCGGGAAAGCGTAGCAGACAGAGTTACTTTAGAATTTATAATATTAATATTAGTAGGGATAGAAAGAAGATTAGAAGAACATCATATTAATTTATTATTTAAAAATAGCAATTTATAATAATTATAATATAAAAAATATGAATAAGCCAAAGACAATACTATACTATATTAATCTATGAAATGAAATAAGAAACACATTTTTTTCTTTTCATTTAATATTGAATGGCTAAAAGGATTTTTATAAATGCCGTAAAATTAATTAAAAAAATAATAAAAATAAAAGACAGACATGACAATTTTGATAGCTGCGTCAAAATGTAAATAAACAAACAGAAAGTAAATAATTTTGTAAAGAAATAATAAAGGAAAAGCAAAGTATACGAATATAACAAAAGAATATAAAATATGATAATGGACGTGAATGAAGTAAGTAATAACATGTAAGGTATTTATAACACTACATGGCGCATTTCATTAATTACTTTGCTTCTCGTGGGAATGAGATATTCTGCGGCGGCAAAAAAGTAGCCTATGTCCTTTCTCAACGTCCTTTCTATGTTTATGCCAAATTTCATCAAAATCGGTTCAGTGGTTTAAGCGTGAAAGAGTAGCAGACAGACAGACAGACAGAGTTACTTTCGAATTTATAATATTAGTAGGGATTAAATTTAAGTTCAGTTCAGTTCTCGTGGATCGTGCGTGCGCACCGGACGCATCCTAAAGTTACGTAATTAAATTAGTAGTGACAAGGACAAAGCTATTAGTAAGAAAAGGATCGATATATTGCACTAAGATCCTCTTCAGCGTAGGCGCAGGTAGCTCCGCCTCTGGCCCCTCCCACCGACCGGCCTAGCTGTTGTACGTTGCGATAGCTCCCGACGGCAAATCAGTTGTAGGCCTATTTGAATATTTGGAACGGCAAACAAAAATGCAGCGAACACCGGAGAAACGCCTGAGTTATGGCTCTGATCCAAATGTAGCCCGGCTGAAGGATAAGTGTAAGACCATCGATGACTGGATTGGTGTAACACGACAGAAGAAAAAGCGCAGGGAAGATGATAGCGACAGTGATTCATGCTTAACCCCAGAACCCAGGAAACAGAAGACGTCGTGCTGCACTGCTAATAGTGTAAATGAAAATCTAGCCTTATTAAGTCAGCAAATGGAGAACATGACTACACTTTTGAATGCCTTAAAAGAAGAACAAAATATGCGTTTTTATGAACTTAAAAACGAAATTAATGATATCAAAAAAGAAAACGTGGAAATTGAAAAATCGTTAGACTATCTTGGTACGAAGTTTAAGGAAATGGAGAAAGTTAGTAAGGAAGTACGCGAAGATTTCCAAAAGCATGAAAATCGTTTAAAAGATATAATTAATCGAAATGTTTTCCTTGAAAAAAGCAACAAAGCTTTAGAAGAGAGAATAATGAGATTAGAGCAGAAGGAATTAGAGTTACAAATAGAAATACACAATGTTCATCAGCAAGAAGGGGAGAACCTGTTGGATTTAGTTGGTAGAATTGCTCAAACACTGAATCTTAAGCCTGCGGATATTGAAAAAGCTAGTAGATTGCCGGGAGATAGCAAAAAGACCCCCCGGCCCTTAGTAGTCTCATTACGTTCGCGTGAAGCTAGATCGGACTGGTTAAAATGCAAGAAGAAGAATATTACAAATGACAATATATTTGAAGATGGAAACACCTCTCGCATTTACATCAATGAGCATATAACTCGGCAAACAAGACAACTATTATGGAGTGCGAAGAATAGACTGAAGGAAATATATAAATATATTTGGATACAGAATGGCAAAATTCTCATAAAAAAGAACGAAACTGAAAAGAAGGTCTACCAAATTACATTTGAAAGTGATATTGAATCCAAGTTAATTCGAAAAGAAGAGTAATATCAGACGTTATTAAGGTGCACATATATTAATTGAATTATAACGGCTCATTACTTACCATAGTAAGGCGCAAGTACTTACTATACTTCATATCTACTTATATACAACCATAATAACTAACATAATCTATCTGCGTTCTAATTTTCATTAATATTACAAATATGTCACAAAATTTTATCCCTCAACATAATGTTCAAGATATAGAATATTACAAATATACGAACCTACAAGAGTGGTACACAGAATTAAATTCACAGACGACCTGTTTAAATATTATTCATATAAACGTTTGTTCCTTACGACTGCACTTCAATGAATTGCTAGTATTATTGAATGCGTGCCTTAACTGTTTGGATGTAATATGCTTAACAGAAATAAACATAACAGATGATGAGACCTACAGATATAATTTAAGTGGCTTCAATATGTATACAAGAACAAGAAAGGACAGAAGAGGCGGAGGAATTCTAATCTACGTTAAAAGCGAAATAATATTTTCAATAAAGGAAATACATACTAAATACTGTGAGGTACTGACCGGCGAGCTGCAAATGAGAGACTATAACTTATATTTATTCGTATTGTACCGGCCACCTGGTTTAAGCAAGGCAAGTTTTATTGCAGAATTAGAAAGTATGCTATCCGAAATATCCAGGCGAAGCACCTTAATTGTAATTGGAGACATTAACATCAACATAAGTGAAAATAACTTAGAAGCAATCTCGAACAGGTATTTAAACATCCTAAGTGAACTTGGTTTGCAGTGCGGAGTGCGTGACATAACACGGGAGTGCGTAACCTCAGGACGACAAGTGGCGTCATGCATCGACCACGTCTTCGCTAGGACTGATAAGGTAATACGTTCACTCCAGGCATATACAGTTACGAGCAGGGTCGCTGACCACTACGTCATTGGACTTACAGCCGATTTACGAGTGAATAAGCAATTAGATAATTCTGTCACACAATTAAGTTACAATAATAATATGATATTTAAAAAATTGCATAGTATAAATTGGTCAGATCTTTTGCTCTTAGAAAATCCTATTGAAATATATTATAACATTGTACAAACATTTCAAAATGTCTATAAAGCATGTACCTTTCAAAGAAAACTCTCGTATAAACGTAACACGCAGTTATGGGTGAATAGTTATTTGCAACAACAAATTGATAAAAAAGACGGTCTTTTTAGGAAGTGGAAATCACAGCCAAACAATAACAATTACAGACTAGAGTATACACGGCAAAGAAATTTTACAAATAAATTAATAAATCGTGCCAGAAATGAATACCGTAAGCGGAATATATTAAAAAGTAATGGGGACATGAGGAAGATATGGAACAATATTAACAATTGGTTAGGGCGTAATAATTTATCAGTTGATGATGTAGTTGAAAGGTATATGCTAAAGAAAAATACAAATTACCAAGTATGTGATGGATTCTGTAACACTTTTACCTCGGAAATAGAAAGTATTAAAATACAGCATCAATGTTCTGACCTGTTCTTAAGCCGTGATACATATGTAAATGAATGTAATGTAAGTTTTAGGTTTAGAAAAGTATTACCTGTACATGTATTGAAAATTATAGAAAACATGGACTGCAGTAAAATGCCAGGATCAGATGGTATCAGAGTTATCGACCTTAAAGAAATTAAAACTAAAATTGCTCCAGTGATTGCACATTTTATAAATTTAAGCGTACAGAAGGGTGTGTATCCCAAAGAGTTGAAGCTAGCCATTATAAGACCTATTTATAAAAGTGGATCACATGATGAATTCACAAATTACAGACCCATTGCTATTTTAAATGTAATTAATAAAATTGTTGAAAAAATTATAATAGGACAAATAACGACATTTATGGAAACAAATCAAATATTTAATGATGCTCAACATGGTTTCCGACCCAATAGAAGTACGGCAACAGTTCTAACCAAGTTCGCGGATGACGTAAATAAATCACTTAATGATAAAAAAATCGTATTTGCTGTCTTCGTAGATTTTAAAAAGGCGTTTGATACTCTGGATCATAATGGATTACTGCAGTCCATGCAGGAGTGTGGTGAATGCATGGTTTCGGGAATACTTAAGAGAAAGGCAACTTAAAGTTAGAGTGTGTGGGACTGAAAGTAAACTGGGTGATATTAAGTATGGTGTCCCAACCGGATCGGTATATGGACCTGTCGGGTATCTAATGCACGTAAACAGCATGCCTAACGTTATCAAAACTTGCAGGTCTTACATGTACGCTGATGATACGTGCATTATATACAGCGACACAAACCAAAACGTCATACAAGAAGTAGTACAACAGGATTTTGACAATATCGTACGATGGGCTCATGATAATGGGATTATTATTAATCTGAGTAAAACCAAATGCATGCCAATAATGTCCCCGTATAACAAAAATAAGAGTATAACCATACAAATAATCGGCCACTCGTATGAATGCTTACATAATAATAAAAAAGAGTGTACATGTCTAAAGTTGGAACTTGTATCTAGTTTTAAATATTTAGGCTTGTATGTAGACGCTAATTTTAATTGGAGATATCAAATAGACAGTGTTTGTAACAAATTACGATCAATACTTGGTAAATTACAGCACTTACAGTTCACTGTGAGCAAGGGCATTATGTACCTAATATACTATGCATTGGCTGACGCAGTCATTTCATATGGATTGGGTGTGTATGGTCTCACTTTTCCTACTCATATAGAGAAAATTAAAAGCTTACAAATTCGGATGTTAAAACTATTAGTAGATAAGAACATAAAAGAATCTATAGGGAAAGAATATGAAAAGCTATTTAAAATATGTAAAATTCTCCCGGTAGACTTAAAAGTTAAATTGGCTATTTTGTGTGAGCAATCCAACAATAATATGCAAGTTAGAGAGTATACATACCCAACCCGATCATCAAAGAAACCGAAATTTGTAGTTCCCAGTAGTAAAAATTATTATGGTAAACGTGAAAGACGCTGGATTACGCCTGTGCTATACAATGATCTGCCTCGCAATCTGCTCGTTGGAGTAAAAAATAGGGCTCAGTTAAAACGTATACTTAGGAAACACTACCTGTCTCTATGTCCATAGCAAGTACTTTGACAATCACGTAATCTAAAATCATAATCATTATAATACATTGTATACAACAGGCAAATACCACACATATACAGACAACAAGTCATTCAAATAATTCACGCAGTTATATACACCGTCGCACATAATTGCTCACACACCCATTCTCCTACATATCCACACAGGTCAGCTCACACAAACATACACACACACACATACACTGACTCACACACACACTCACACACACACACACACACACACACACACACACACAAACACAAAAACACACTCTCACACCCACACAAACACACCTGCTCTTAAGTTAAGTTATCACTATCTATATGTCAAAATAAGTTTATCTAAATTGTAGTACCTAATATTAAGATTACTTATTACCTTACCTTATGATATCGTTAATATGTAGTAATTAAGTACCAACTTCAATAGAAATCCACGAGAGCTACTGCCGACAAACTGTTTCACAGTTTGGCAGAGATTGATTTATGTAACACTGTACTTAATTTGATGAAATAAAGTATTTAAAAAAAAAAAAAAAGTTTTAGATCCATGTGGCATTCCGGGATTAAGAATAGAGCTACGGTATGCCCTGCCTGATCGTAAGAGGTGACTAAAAGGGGGCTTCCGGGGTTGTGGACGGTGTGAGTGGGGCTCGATCCGCCCAGCCAGCAGCCCCGGGAAGGACGGCGATGCGTGCGTGTCCGCATGCCGCAGTAAGCATCGGAAGGTGCAGGAGAGCACATCTGCTCTCCCGAAGATGGGCCCATTCTGGGCGCTGCGCGTGTAGTATACCGGTACGTTCCACTGGAAATCCTGGAGTCCTTCCCAGAGGCAGGCCACCAAGGGGGTTTAGTGCGGTCAAATCCCACATTACCAGGTATCCTCTCCCAAGGTGTCGGGTACCTTTTTAAGGTTTCCCCCCGATACAAAAAAAGAGGTCCATGTGGCATGCATTCCAATGCCATACCACAGGGCAGTCTACACTATCGAGAATTGTGTTGAGAACACTGTCGGAACTGTCCCGCACCGGTCGCATCACTGAAGCTACTCGTTTCAGCACAATAGTTTTAAAGCCATCAACCCTTGCCTCAGTAAACATGCCGGATGCGCTGCAGAAGCGGGGAAACCCCATCAGCATCCTGAACCCACTATTATATTGGACTCGCAGGGCATTGACAGATCCGGAGGTACGTTTGGCCCACAAGCTACAAGTGTAAAACGTTTAACAATATGCTTTAAAGTGTGCCAACATCTCACGGGCAATGCCGTCCGCTCCCTTTCTACATTTAAGTCATCGGAGAAGTCAGCGCTGACCCAATGCTAAGTTCTTAAAACTTACATTATAAAGGATATTTCTATAACGTTTATAATTGCTACTTAATTATGTGAGTTATTACGATTTTGATACAGCTAACATAATTTTTTATGTAGATTTATTTTACCTTCACATATTTTCCGCTGGTGGTCTGGTGATATTCTGGGGGTGGATGGTTATGTTGCCTGGCTACTTGCAACAACTCCCCTTGCTGTGACACCATTATGTAAGCCGGGCACCCGACGCTGCATCTCCATCGCTCGGCAATTCTGGTCTTAAACCCGAAGGTGTATGTGTAGTTCATGAACATGTAGAATTTCTTTCCATTTATCAGAGTGATCTCCTTAAATCCACCTTTAATTAAAACGTAACAATTTGACTTCGATCGATAACGGTCTACCGGGACTTCGCAAAATTAAAACGGGCAACGAGTTCAAAAAATAACTTTAGACTATTTACTCAAAAAGGCGCATTACTCAATTATGCTTCATCATAGGCCTCACACGTCTGTGACAGACGATTTATTCAGTGTCTGAGGCAGGATTTTTCATGGCTAAATAAGCCGATACAAGAGCGGCATGACTTTCCGCACGCTCTGCAGGTGAAGGTGGAGTTAATGACTGGAACATGCGTATTTATTTATATTACGTTTTTGTCTTTTATCAGCGAGACCAGAAAACCAGACACCATCGCATTTTTTAAGCCCATCGAACAAACTTTTTCGCCATTTGTCCCTATCTTCAGCAAGCTTCTCCCAGCTTTGAAAATCAATGTTAAAAGCAGCCATGTCACTCACTGCCTACATAAACGATAAAACGGTATGGGTAAAGGAATTCCATACAAACCTGGAAGACTTTTTTTCGCCGGCTTTTTTTCTCTCAGTGTACATACACCTTGTGTGTGTGATATGGGATAAAGACGATGGGATCCGATCAAAAAATATAAACAAATTAATAATAAAATAGATGTACATTTCCATAATTGTGTTATAATTAAGTTTTTCTCATTTATATAAATATAAAATAAAAATAATAATATAATATAATTTTTTTATCTTTATAATATTTGCATACCTCAAGTAGGTAAATATGGCGAACTAAATACATATATAAAAGAAGTCTTTATCTTTGTCTAAGGAAAAAAACTTTTTTATTTTTTGTTACTTTTATTATGGTCAATACTAGTCAAATCTTAATAAATAAAACATTTATGTAATAAATATCGAAATTGCCGACTAGGTTATTTTATAAAATTAGCTTAATTGTTATGTACTAAGTTTCTTAAATGAAATAAAAGTATATAATGTATGTATATGAATTTAATGTCTTTATTGATTAACACTGTTAAATATTACGCTGAAAGATAATTGAATAAACTATACTTAATTAAACTATGGAATCCACAATAACAATCTCCATATCTTACAACATATGATTTAACATTATTCTTAGAAATAACGACAAGTTTAAGGTTAATACAAATTAGAATATAAGTTAATAGACAACCATAAGAGACCAGAGCATTATTTACATAAAAACGCAAGACATTTTTATGTAACAGTGAAATAATTATGAATAAAAATAACCAGTGGAAGCAGTGGATTCGTCAAATTGTATATCCAACTATAAAGATTATGATAAATCTAGCATGATTTAACTATTTGAACCAACTTCAAAAGAAGGAGGACGTAAATACTTAACAATTATCTTTTTTATTATATTTACAAGTTTTGCAACAACTGCCATTAATTCTTTAATAATTATCGTCTAGAATATAATTTAATGATGTTTTTATGTGATTTTTTTTAATTACAAAAAATATTGATGACACTAAAAACTAAACCAAACTGCAACATAGTAATTCCAAAAGTACTACATAAATCGCCCGCGAATAGATAAATGTAAGGTACATGAGTATTGAAAGATTATACTCTATGGATAAAGGTACATATTGAAATACCTACTTAGAGGCAGGCACTTGTTTTATATGGTACTGGTAGCTTTAGAAGACCTGTATTGATATTCGCGATCAATATTTTGGTGAATTTACTTAATTCTGTGGAGTTGATGGTAGAAATTGTTTTCCCATAATCCCGTAACGGGAGTTATGATTACGGATTACAAAGGTAATTATTAAATAAATTGGATCGATTAGTAATAAATTTAAAAGTACCGTTTGGTAACCTTGTGACTGCTTTTGGTGGATGTAAGTGTTCTTTATTAGGTTCTCGTATGACCGTCAATAGATTCGGATCAATGCGCATGCTGACGTAGCAGAACTTTGTATTAATACAGCGCCATCTAGAGCCGGTAGTGGAAGGCACTCTGGTATACAAGTAGCCCTTATACATTATGCAGGGCCTGCCATGGGAGGTCGTCATCATTTTTACTGTAACAAATTATGATTCAATGATTAAATACAAATAAGTATTCACATTAAAAAGAAAATAATATGATTTATAAGATATAAAATAAATAAAATATAAAAAAAATCTCTGTATTTGCATACCATAACAGGGTTACATACACAGTATATGGTATACAGAATAGTATCTACAAATTGGCGGTTTTCTCGAAAAACTATTTACGTTAGGAAATATATTTTAGAACACAGAAAATATACGGTGCACGTAAATAAGTAAGGAAATTAAAAAGATCAATTTTTAATAATACTAAGAAATAATTGGACGTTACAGCAGTAATATTTAATTTAGTTTTTATAGAATTGGAAAATGTAGCAATTTGATGGATTGAGGGAGAGAATTCCGAAACTTCGTGGCAACAGCAACGGATTTTTCATAAAAAGGTTGGGGTGTGGGAGAAATGAAGGAGATTTTTGAAAAGAGAAGGGAATTGTCGAGGATTAAGTAAGAAGTGACAACAAGGTGGTTGTTATTTAGGTACAATTTTTGCATTAACAACATTGTTTTTGTACTGCATTGCAAGCTTTTAAAAGGCCGTATACGAAATTTTGCCGATTTCGCTGATTTAGCTGATTTTACATAGGAGATTTTGCAGTTAAAATACAGTATTTCCGTAAGTTATATTGCACAATATGACTGATCATTTCAATAATAAATTATTAAATATGCCATTGTTTCATTTTAATTACGTTGTTTTGCTTAATACACCTGAAGACGGTGACAGTTTCGAGAATTTACCTATAATAGGAATAATATAAATCCTAAACGGATCGAAAAAAATGCTATTTATTGCTGAAAAATCGCATATAAGTACATTAAATTAGTCGCTTTTTGACACTATCATGCCAAAAAAATGTAAAAAAAACATTGAACTTAGTCAATTTTGAGAGAATTCCCATTTTCTCTCAAAATTGACGAATTGAAATTGCATTTTATAAGAGAGACATAAATACACTTTAGTTCATAATCAGTCTGATCCTGAAAAAAAAACAAATTATTAATGAAAAATTTGCATTAAAAATCTTTTAAAGTAACGTAATACTCGCTTTGTATTATATATTATATTTGACGCAATTATGAAAATGCTGTGTTTAACTGCCAAATCTCATGTGTCAAAAATCTATTAAATAAAGCAAAATCGGAAAAAATTCGTATACGGCCTTTTTATAATTGGAAATAGTAAATAAAAGTGTTAAAAATAAAATACTTCGTAAATATCATTATTATACTCAATAAATTCTTAAACTAATTACCCATCAGCTTATTTTTATGACGGGTAAGTAATAATATTATGTGTTTTACGGTTCGGTATGAATTTGTAACTGCCATCGGGCATTCTAAAGGCATTTTTTGGTGGATGCATATGTTGAGCTGGTATCTTCTTCACCGTGTTGTCGGGGTTCAGAATTAGACTCACATAGCATGTACTTGTATTTATACAGCGCCATCTGTGTTCGGTATTCGGAAACTTTGTGTAAAAATATCCATTATATACCAAACATGTTTTGCCTTGGGTGGTCATTACAAATTGAACTGAAATCAATTTATATTTTCGTTAATGTGCTGAAATTTAATTGAAGAGTACAAAATTTAAGATAAGGATATATGCATATATGCCTAATATATATATGCACCATAAAAATATAAACAATATTTCACAATACGTTTTAAATAACTTTCTAAATAAAAAATGTTTAGTTTATTTCTTTATTAAAGTGACACTTCAAGACATCAACCAGCAGCCTAACTACATGATTTACATTAGATTGATTTGTATTCGTTTGTATATCTATATATATGTATGAATGAGCAACGATGGCCTAGTGGTAAGGACCGTGGTCTCCAACGCGGGATATGCCGGATTTAAATTCTCGGCGCGCACCTCTGACAAAATTTGTAAGACTGGGTTTCCATTACGCCGGACCGGTAGCTCTGCCGGAAACCGGACACCGTACAGAGTGTTCACTTTACTTCTGTTCACAGTACTCACCTCAGTTGAATTTGGACCTGTGCGCACAATGAACGACGAAATTGTTGTGTTAGTGTATTGTGTGTTGTGTTGGTATCTTAAAAGAAGGCAAAATAAAAGAAAACATTGGGTACATCCTGTTTTAACGGGAAAGATTTTGGACAAGCTTAATTAAAGTTTCTGCTTGAGTGTCCATGCTACACGTCTACTTTTATCTGAAAATGCGAGCCGAATGACGTGATGGTAGCACGGGCGGGGCGAGCGGGGGACAGATACTTGCACAAACTCATTCACATTACTCCGGTCCGGTGGTTTTACCGGCAATTTGTAGTGACAAAACGCTCGGTAAAAATGCCGGAATCGGGATAATTTGAATGGCTTTATATAAATTGTACAGCCACTAATTGTACTAGCCCTTCCGGCAGTTTTACGGTCCGGCAGATCTGCCGGTCCAGCGTAGTGGAAACCCGGATTAATGTTCATCGCTGCTGAACGGTGATTGAAAATATTGTGATATTTAATTGATTAAATGCCGTGAGAGAAACTAATAATTTCTCGAAGGTATGATGTTCACCAATCCGCACTAGGCCAGCGTGGTGGGCCTAAATCCTTCTCACTTGTTAGAGGAGACTACATACTTGGTTTTGATATATGTAAATCACTTAATAACATATTATTACATGTAAATCATATACAGTCTTAGTCCAAGAGGTTATGAAATGTTTTGAGGATATCAATTCAGCCTCACTTTGACTTTTATTTACTCATCAAACATAGAACATAGTGTTTCATCGATCTTATCCTAATTCTACTTTAAAAATCAGAAAATAAAGTATAATCTAAAAAACCAGACATTCTCTATTTGTATTTCGAACTACAAAGTAAAAAAAATATTTTAAAATAAAAATACACTGTTATTGTAAAGTCCACAAGTGATTCAGATTGTATTCTATTCTATATTATGTGTCATTCCATAGAAAAAGGGCTAATAGATTTACTTTTTTCTATGAATTACGAGTACTGGGACACTGTCAAAAACTGACGATGATTCGGACATTTATTTCGACGGACGGAACGACCCGCGTGGCGCAATGGTTACCATGCCGGACTGCCAATCGAGGGGTCCCGGGTTCGATTCCCCGCAAAACATAAATTTCAATGATGAGTTTAAATTTCTGTTCTCGGTCTGGGTGTTTTTGTTCCTGTCTTTGTATGTGTACATGGTACCCACGACACAGGGTATTAATTGCCTTACTGTGGGGCTATGAGTGTGTAACGTTTATTGTAACGTTTACTTTATCTATAACATACTTCGCGAAAACACAACTTCACCTTAAAAAGTATTTTTAATTAAAAATTATTTTTTTACTTCTGCCACTGTATTATTTTCCCTAAATGCATTGTTCAAACGTGGTTTACGTTCCGGTATGAATTTGTATCTTCCATCCGGCATTCTACTGAAATTTTTTGGTGGGTGTAAGTGTTCAGCTGGTTCCTTCTTCACCGTATTATCGGGGTGCAGAAGTAGGCTTACATAGCATGAGCTTGTATTTATGCAGCGCCATCTGTATTTCTTATTAGGAAACTTCGTGTAAAAATGTCCTTTGTACACCAAACACAATTTGTCGAGCTTCGTCATTAAAAACTGGACTGAAAAGAATTTACGTATTCGTTAATAAATAAGCAAAAATAGATTCATTTTAGGTTAAAAAAATATATGCATGAAAAATTCAATTTCATTGTAAAAATATTTAAGATCTTGTAAGTATTGACATGCAATAATGTTGCAGTAATAAATAATAATAATAAAAATAAAATATTTCAAAAAAAAAAAACTACAAGGGTACGTAGGTATAGCCTATAATAATTACAACGAAAATCATAAAATCAATCAGAAGACAGTAAAAAATTAAAAAAGAAAGTTAAATACATTTTATATACAATTCATTACATTTTCGACCTTTAAGCTGTCCTTAGGTTTAGATTTAAAACAACTTTTTTTTTGTAATTTCTGCTACAGTCGTGTTATTTATGTTAGGTACCTGTAAAAGACAAAATTATACTTTGACATACTGTCCCTCGTTTGTCAAAAGCATCCTTCTGGGTGCGTGTGTGTGAGCGCCACTTTCTCTTTGCACTACCAGGTCATCGTTCATGTGGTCTTACACTTGGGATAGTGGTTCGTGCTTTTTTGGTTTTTGTAATAAAATCTGGTTTGTGGCACTAAATTTGATTGCCGACTAAGAAGTTAAGATTTAAAACAAGTTTTTTTGTAATGAGACTGCTACAGTCGTGTTATTTATGTTAGGTATCTGTAAAAGACAAAATTATACTTTGACATACAGTCCCTCGTTTGTCAAAAGCATCCTTCTGGGTGCGTGTGTGTGAGCGCCACTTTCTCTTTGCACTACCAGGTCGTCGTTCATGTAGAGTAAGGCCTTACACTTGGGATAGCTGGTACAGTTCCAACGGTCCATTGACAGAGTACTGTAAAATTTGTAATAAGTGTAGTCCTTGTATAACATCTGTTTCTTCCCGTTGGTAAAGGTGATCCATTTTCCTAAAAAAGTTATTAGTAATCGAATAAAATAGTGAGAAAAGAACAAACACAATACTTTGTATGAACTTATTTGCTTTTTCAAGCTAGAGGGTTATATTACTAGACTCAATATCAATAAATGAAATGAAATATAAGACAATTACGGCTTTTTATTGTTCTCAAATCAAAAATAAAATAACACATCGGCTCTGTGAACACTAAAGTCAAAGCTTAACATACAGCCCATTATTAGTCATATGAATAGTCCTGGGGGAGTGACAGTGACTATCATTGCCTTTCTGGAAAACCAGGTCTTCATTCAAGTAGATGACGGCCTTGCATTTCGGATAGTTTGTACAGTTCCAACGGTCCATGAAACGGGCGCTATAATGCTTGTAGTAAGTGTAATCCTTGTACAATACCTGTGTCTTCCCGTTGGCAAAGGTTATTAATTTTCCTGGAAAAATCACCGGTAATGAGAACATCTCCATCAACCTGCATTGAAACAGCGTGGCGGGTTGAAAAATGAAGGGAGGCCTGCGCACACGAGTAGATATTTTATAGATTATTTTTATTATTATTTGAGTTGGTGGGGAAAGGTACAACCCTAAAGCCACTGCGACCAGTAAATGATCTATTGTAGCCTAGCCCCGCCTTTATATCTGATTCCCAAGGCCGACGGTTGTTAGGAACCGTATGATGCGCTTGGGATCTAGAACTTTGACATCTTTCGATGTGACTAGGCTGCCGCCCAGTATCCGACTTCTGCTATGTGCGAGTGCGAGTATTTTATAGAATTAAAAAAGGAAAATACAAAACAAGCTTATCGAAAATAGTGTAACTAAAGGCGGCCTTATCGCTGATAGCGATCTCTTCCAGACTGCGTTTGGGTAGAGTAAAAAAGAAATTCCTTTATAAAATCGGGTACCAATGCACAAGATAAGTAAAGTGTAGAAATAAAGTAAATAACGCGAGAATATTGCACATATATACATATTATACGTATATACATACAAAAAATTACATACTACATACATACATATATACATACATACAATAATAAATAAATAAGCTAAGTGTGAAGCCTGAAATGGTAGCATTTATTTGAACTCGTATTATGCAATTAAGACTACAAATTATTGTACTAAATGCCTTATCCTATTGTTTACATAAATAAATAAATACATAGGTAATTATGTAAATATACAAAACACTATAATGCTATAACTATTTGACCGAGGAGGGTAGGGGTTAAGAGGACATACATAGATGAGAAATAGAAGTTAAAAAGTAGAGTTTTAAAAGTAATTAATTAGGTTTTTAAAAAAAAATAGAACCGACTTCAAACGGTAAAAAATAAAATTGTTCAGTACATAATACTTCTTGCTTATGGTAATGACTGTTAAAACTATTTTGGAGTCAGTGCCCATCCAGAACGAAAGGTACCTACGATATTTCACTAAGGACCCGACTCCAAAAATGATAAAAGAGTAAATTAAAGAGATAATTAAAAAGATAAATATTCTTACACTTGCATCGCAGTATATTTATGAAAACATAATGTACGTATATAAGAATAAACCGACATTTACCACATTTAACGATTTACATATTTTGAACTGTGCTTCGACCAGGAACGGCCATAAGCTTGCATTCCCAAAGTGTCGGCTTCGTAAAAAAATCACTCTTTTATTGGGATGTCTATTAGGATCTATAATAAAATTCCAGAAAAAGTGCAAATCCTTTACACAAGTTTAAGAAAACTGTTAAACAAGTCCTATGCCGTAAGGCCTATTATGAAACCAAGGACTATTTAAATGATAAAAAGGCTTGGGATTAAACTTCACCCACATAGACTGTTTCTATATACCATGTAATAATTTTAACATTTTTAAAATTTGTGAGCGGATGGCAGTGTGACAGCATGACACACACGATAGCGGTCTCGTGTAAGGAGCACACATCTCCCCATTGTGTCATGCTGCATAATAAATACCCATAGTACCTGAAAATTTATTTAAAACAGGGTTGGAGTTTTTTTCCGCCCGCTTTTTTCTCCTAGCCCATATAAGCCTTAGCGCATCCAAAGCGGATGACGGTCAGCCGATGGCCGTACAACAAGGACAAACATCAAGTGTATATTATTTACCCAGGATGTTAATAAACTATTTCATTTCATTTCATTCGAGGCTGGTATTTACGAGGTGATGACCTTAAAACGTTAGGTTTTTCGGTTACCACCAATTAAAAACAATGTTTTCAGCCACTATGCTTCATACTTTCGGCTTGC
Source organism: Pyrgus malvae (assembly GCA_911387765.1). Classification (NCBI taxonomy): domain Eukaryota; kingdom Metazoa; phylum Arthropoda; class Insecta; order Lepidoptera; family Hesperiidae; genus Pyrgus; species Pyrgus malvae. The sequence continues at coordinate 4,706,356 of OU426956.1, read as the reverse complement.
AATTATATATCCGAACGTAGGTCCCATCAGACATTACGTGAAACCTAGCCGGCGCATGCCTATGGAAGGGGATGCCGGGGGGTGTCTTCACTCGAAGCTGTTCATCCACCTTCAGCTGGCCGAAGCACACGTCAGACGACAGACACCGCCAGTTGTTCACTGTCCGATGCCGCGTGTAGTAATGGTGGCCCACTTGTAAATATGTTTTATTTTTGTTCGTTCTGATCATGACTCCTGGAAATTATGTGTTTGATTTTATCGTACGCTCTACCTATTACAAATTACAACAGACTAGAATCGAATGTCGAGTTGTCAAATCGTAAAAATGGTAGCACTCAGACTGACCGACGTTATCAAACAGATCTTCATTAAAACAACTTTTCACTGCATCACTATACTAACTACACAGTACACTCTAACTACTAAATACACTAATACTAACTACATCAGAATTTCCTTCATTTTGTGTATCATGTATGTACACACAAACGCACACACACACGCAGACCAAGAAAATTCATCAATCTGATTTAAAAAAAACATAAAAGTCTTCGTTTGTGTAGTTAATGTTTATTTAAACAAAATATATGATTATTTCACTTTTATTATGAAAATTACTTTCCACCGAAACAAAAAATAATTATTTTCTCAATAAAAATAGTTGCGTCGGCATGGTAACCATTACGCCAAACGGGTCGCCGTCGTCGTCGTTGACTGGTCCCGGGTTCGATTCTCGGCGAAGCAAAAATTTGAAGAATGAGTTTAAAATTTCTGTTTCCTGTCTGGGTGTTCGTGTTTCTGTCTTTGTATGTGTAAAAAACTATCTTCGTCTTCAGGTCTATCAATAAACACAAAGTATCAGTCATATTGACGACGCGCGTGGCGCAATGGTTACCATGCCGGACAGCCAAACGAGGGGTCCCGGGTTCGATTCCCGGCGAAACAGAAATTTGAATGATGAGTTTAAATTTCTGTTCTCAGTCTGGGAGTTTGTGTTTCTATCTTTGTACGTGTCCATGGTACCCACGACACTGGATATATCTATCCTACTGTGAGGCTATGAGTATGAAATGTTATTTAAAAAAGATCCTTTCACGGTCAAACGATACGAGTGCACTATGTACAAATCACATATCAAACAGTATTTTCTCATTGACCAAAATCGTAGTGTGGTTGTACTTGTTTCTTTGGGCTTGCGGCTGCGCCTTGGGCTTGCAGCTATGTGTACCTAATCCCGTCCCGGGTTATGTAGTATCTAGCGGGCTTTTGTTTATGGGGATTAGGGAACTTCGTGGCGCGGAGTTGGTCGTCAAACTTTAGCCTCATCACCAAGCATCACCAAGTATTAGGAACGCCGGCCTCTAGTAGCGACCCCGAAAGTGCAAGTAGACTTTGTTATCCGACGTTCTGATAAGGAACGCTAAAAAGTGTGAATTAAATCATACGTGTACATACGTAAGTACTGTAATAAATAAATTTAAAAAAAAATGCCTACACAATAACTAGATACTACACGATTCCTTCACGTTGACAGAAAACGGAGCGTTGTGTACTTGTTCCTTTCGGCTTGCGGCTTTGGACGCGTACGTAAGTCCCGTCCCGGGTTATGTAGTATCTGACGGGCTCATGTTTATGGGGATCAGGGAACTTCGTGACGCGGAGCAGGTCGTCGACCTTTAGCCTCACGAAGCAGATGTTCGAGTTGACACATCGCCAAGTATTGGGAACGCCGGTCTCTCTGTAGTAGTGGTTCCGGAACTGCAAGTAGATCTTGTTGTCCGATGTTCTGATAAGGGACGCTAAAAAGAGTGGATTTAATAGTTTGTGTAACTTTATGTCTGTTCAGAAAGAGAATTACGTATTTAGTTAAGTATAGGTCTTTATTTATTTATTCGCTAAATAGTAATTTTTTATCGCTCTCTTAATACACCCTGTCCTTGATATAAGAAAACATTTTTATTAATAAAATTCCAAATACATACATATCTACCTACTAGATATGTATTCTCTCCTTATGGGAGAGAAACAAATGGAATAGATGAAAAAAATACAAAAATATACATTTGGTATTGATGGGCTAACTAATATGATTTTACTGAATGGAGGTCACTTCAATAGTTGTTTCTAGATGCTACGTGTACGTAAAATTTTACTTTTACCACGACACTTATCTATCTAGTTAAGGTAATCTCGCCACTATGAACACGCCGTATAATGCTCATTGCTTGATGGGATTAAATAAAAGTCGAAATTCGAAGAGACCAATGTAATACGCCTTAATCATTTTGTACATTTACTTAAGAAATAATTGAGCATATGCCAACGTATGATGTATTAAGGACGACTGTTCCAAGCGAAATCGAAGCCATTGTCAACGTCCCTGGGAGGCTAGATAAAGTGCATTCTACTATCATAGACACTTGTAGAATAGAATTTAAAATTTAGCTAACGAAATGTTACGTGACCTTTTACAACATCAAGTGCTTCTGAGGCTTATTATTACCCAGGATGTTAATAAACTATTTCATTTCGCTTCTCGATCGTTAGCTTATATTACTACGATACATTATTTATTCTGTTCTATAGCGTTGACGATTGTAGAATACAGTTTGTCTAGACTCCTGTTCGTACTTCTTCCGCAGGAGTTTGATGAAGATTAAACCATAAAGTGCTTTTATAATCATGAACGCCGCTTTTGGATTGCTGATAGAAGTTATACGCAAACTGATTGAAGTTGTTTGCCGGTTGCCAGTTGTTTAGCGGTAATCAAATCCTGATACACGTGCCATCGTCCGCAATGGCCAGTTGGCGCTGATTGTGCAGGTGCTGCAATAAAATGAAAATATTATTTACTCAAATTTTTAATTACTCGTAGGCATCCTACGCACTCGCGACCTTGGCCGTGGCGCCAGTTCGCGGCGGCCTATTAATTTTGGATTTTATAAGCAATCGCTTTGAATCCATGCGCAATTAGCGTCTAGCGACCAGCGGCCTAGAGACGGAGAGACGGAGTACTAGACGGACTACTAGAGACGGAGTAAAATAGAGTAACGCGCGACGATCGGCCAGCAGTGGCCGTCAAGATCATCACTTTTGTATTAAAATTCATCAGTGCAACCGCATCGGCCGCGGCCGTGCATAGCTACAGTACAGAGTGTATTATTTTCCAATGGATGTCCAAGATGGACATGGTTGCCACACCCTTTGAAGTCGACTTCACGTTTTGGCCGCTCGACATATCGCGACTGGATACGCACTAGGGCACCAAACCGCAAATGTTGCCGCGGCGACTTGATGGCTCAGTGCGTAAGCGCTATTAGTGAACGGTATTTAGAGAAAAACTTCAGCCCTATTTTATACAATACAGCGCACATCGTCCAGCGATTGCAGAACGCAAGCGATTTACGCAGCTAAGCGAACTGGGCGCGGTCGAGTGTGAAATGGGTGACCGCTAGGAGCAGATTTCATGCGCCATTGCGTGCTGTGTAGGACAGGTTAAGCCGTCAGTCCCGGTTGTTATCAATATGAAGTAGTTGTTAAACCTTGTTGAAGGCCTTATGGGCATGAGTTATGGGTGGTTTGAAAACATCTAACAGCGGGTTCGTTACTAAACTGCATCATAGTAGCGTGGTAAACTCCGGGCCTCCCCAATGAGAGGAGACGCAAGCCAGCAGCTGGACACAAAAATGAGTTTAGCCAATACAAAAATGAGTTTACCTGCATCTGGCTGATGTCCACAATAACGGTCCCCATCGTGCGGTCGATTACGATGAACGCCTTGCATCTTGGATACGACACGCAGTTCCATCTGCGTCCCCTGTTCTTGTTGTAGTACAAAAATCCCCGGTACAGTATGCGTTCCTTGCCTTTCTCCGTTTGAACAAACTGTACTGTAACATAATTTTATCCGATTATTAAAATATATGTAATTCTTGAATATAGCTTTCGGTTAATTTCATTCATTTCAGTTAATGAATATTTTGCAAAATATAGGTAATTTTAATAACAACATATTATATAAATACTTTTAAAAATAGAAGAAAATGATGTATTTACTATCAATTAATTTAATTGCAAATCTGAAAGGCAATGTATGATCTTGCTCCTTAGTAAGATTAATTATTTTTATTCAATTGGTAAAATGGCAAATGTAATTATTATAAATTAATTTATTTAATTTTCATAAGAGATAAAAAAAATATTGTAATTTAGTTTTTTTTATTAATTGATGAAATTGAAATTTTATTAATTTGATTTGCTCAACTTTCTGCTTAGAAAAATTGTAAGCAAAATAGTCATGTTTTAAAATAATTTTTAAATGTATTTTATTAGGAAAGAAAAAGTTAAGTTAGTAATATCGAATTTAAATTTTACTTATTGATAAATTTATGTTTTGCATTTCAATATTACTTTTTTTATAAACACTGTTTTTTTTATTTTGTATGGGGATTGTCATACATTGTGAATATCGGGGCGGGTAGAAAACAATAAATCAGGCTTAATCTAGCAGCCATGTATTTTAATTGTGTTCCCTAAAATTATACATTTTACACACTCTGATTTTTTTTTCTATTTATTTTCCATTTACCCTGACTGAAGTTATTGAGATTAAATTTGTCTCTGACGCTATTAACAGAATGCCATCATTTTCAATCCAATAACGATTTTAATTTTTTTTATTAAATAAAGAATCGTGAGTGTAACTTGCTTAACATTATTATTTACTAACGGCTTAATACTCACGGTGCATAATTAATTGATGACGCTCAACCGGTTTCAGCGCGCTCCTTTCTGCGTTATCATTATGCACCGTGAGTATTGTGAGTATACTCTACAATATGTGAATTACTCTTAAAACGACATGCAAAATTCAATGTGGCATTTCAAGATGTTTAAAGTGCATGACGTCACAAAAAAAACGGGTTGCACTCCGGGAGTGCCGGCAGAAGTGAAAACATTAACGTTGTGCATTTTTGATGGAATGGTTAGGGAATAATTTCGCACGAATTGCTTTAATTATCGGTATTATTTTTCATCTAGTATTTTCAGTAGGTTTTCATCTAGTATTTTTATAAAGTACTCACTTATTTTCTTTTACTATTTCTTCGTCACTTTTTTCATTAATAGATGCACTTTGTTCAATTTCCATATTTCAAATACTTGATATACACGAATTTTAGAAGTATACAGACAGTCGAGATATCAGCTGTCACCCCTCCGTCTTACGAATATTCGATTAGGCCACGTGTCCTGACGCGAGATTAACATTTTTTACCCTTCCCAAAAAAAGTGCACAGCGCCGCCAAAGAAGTTTTCACTTCAATTAACATTAACAGACCGAAAGCGAACATTTTGTATGAGCAGAATCGCATGGTTTATCACATGGTTTTTGATTTTATCCAAGAATAAAATCAAAAGATATTTATTTTTCATTTAACATTATTTTATTTTAAAACATCCCTTATTTAACAAAAGTCCATAATTACTTTATAAGTGAAAAATATGTCAACATATCAACAGACCTCGCATACTATTCGTGTTTACAAGACTACTAATATACGCGACTGCTTAGTCTAGTCAGCCTTAGTCAAATAAAAAACTTAAAAAAAATATGTTGCCTATTAAACACGTCGCGAGTATCAACGACACCTCACACAGATTCTGTATGTGTGTGAACCACACACATATTTCGTACATTTGTAACAAATTACAGAGGTTTTTCTATCATAACTTCTTGGACAGATATAGCATCGGCGTTTTTTCTTTTGTATGGCTGGTTTTACTGGTTTTAATAATCCTGAAAGTAAATCCTAGAAATTAACGTTTTATTGAAATATAAAAAATCCGGGTTTTAAAAAACAAGCTTTTATTGGAATGCACTAAACACACTTACATATTTCATGGTGTGTCGTATTATACAAGTTAAGACCCGAATTTGATACCCATACCTACCATTATGTAGCGGGGACCATCTTAAATTTAATTTTTTTCAGGGTGTATCCTATCTTACAAGTTGAGTCCTTTAATTTGACACCTATAATGGCGGGCAAAAATAAATAATCGCTATTTTGTTGCGGCGGACATTTTTGGATTTAAAAAATATTCGAGAATATATACTAATAATTTCGTTGTCATCCAGACTAAACGTGTATAAAAAATCAGTCTGTTAAAGAAACCGGCTTCTAAATTAATTCCATGATTCCACCCGAAGAAATAGATACAAACTGCACTCTCTCAACCCCTTTTTATGTCCCACTGCTGGGCACAGGTCTCCTCTCACAAGTGAGAAGGATTTTATGCCATAGTCCACCACGCTGGCCAAGTGCGGGTTGGTGGACGTCATGCTTTCGAGAAATTATGAATTTCTCTCAGGCATGCACGGCGATGGAAAACATCGTTATCAATTAAATATCACGTTATTTTCCATCACCGTGGAGCAGCGATAAATGCGCACATTACAAATTACTTTGTCAGAGGTGCGCGCCGAGGATTTGAACCTAGGATCGGTCGCGTCGAAGACCGAGTTATTTTCCCACTCGGCCATCGCTGCTCAACTACAAACTGCATCTATTCTTTTGTATCTATTCTTTTAAGCCTCAAATTTCGATGAGCAAGCGCTTTGCAAAACTATTTGATTGACGAACATTGTGTAAGTTACTGGATATAGTATATACTCTAGCATACTGTTCTAGTATACGCTTAATATTATTTATCAAATGTTTATAAGTCATTGCATTGATATAAATTACTTAGTAGAGCAATATCTGTATATATAAACATCCTGAAGAATAAGTAAAGAATAACTTACAACGATGACAACTCACAAGGAAGGACCTTGTTTAGACCCGAAACTAGTCGGCTCTCCTGAAAATATAACGGCGTGATTAAAATAAAAGAATATTAGTAGTTTTAAAAATTTATTCACAAAATTTTTAAAGAATAATTTTACAGACTGTAGTCAAAACTATTTCACTATTCAAAATATATGTTGTTTGAAATTTTTAGGGTCACTTATACCCTAATATAAGTTCCGTCATCTAGCAAATGTAAGGGTTTTGTCTCATGGTTATGTTGTAGCCCGAAGTCCAAGATTGAACCTTTGCTGTTGAGCGTAACATAAGCTTTGCATTTTGGGTTTAAGGTACACGTCCATCGCTCCCCCTTCTTGGAGCTGTAGTATTTGTAGTAGGTGTATCCGTCGTAAAGAGCCCGAATCTTACCGTGTGACATTGTTATGAACTGGACTGAAAAATCAATTGAAGCCTTAATTATTATGACTCATGGTGAAGGATCTCGAAACGATTTGAAACTACTCGGGTTCGCCCGAAATTAAGCGGGAGTTAAAACCGTTCGTTGACTATAATAATAATAATAATAATAAGCTTTATTTATTCCTTACAATACTAAATTTATAATATATACAATGTTGGTGGTGTTAGGATTACTTATCCTATTTGTTAGTTCGTATGAATATAATTTTATTAATTTATTAATTAACTGTAAGGACCGCTCTAGCGGTAAAAGCCTCCTCCATATCCCCCATTTCCTTCTATCTCTTGCCAGTCTGTTCCAGGTGATCCCTGCCGTGGCAACAATATCATCGCACCATCTTTTGAATGGCCTTCCTTTTCTTCTTTTCTTATGTAAAGGATACCAATTTGTAATAATTTTGGACCATTTGCGCTCTGGTGATCGTTGTACGTGTCCAGCCCATTTCCATTTTTGGGACATTACGATTTTTACTATGTCCTTTGCCTTGGTTATGTTTCTAATATCTTTATTTCTTACCTTGTCGCTTAATTTTAGGCCCAAGAGACTCCTTTCCATGCTATTTTGACACACTTTAATCTTGTGAATCTGTTTAATTGAAAGCGGCCATGTTTGAGAAGCGTAACTAAGACAAGGTATTAAACATGTCTGCATGGCTTTAGATTTTAATGTTACTGGGAGATTACTCTTGAACACCTCTTTCATTGCGCAATACTTGTTCCATGTTATTTTAATTCTACGCTCTACTTCTTTGTCGTTACATGACTTGAATGATATTAAATGTCCCAAGTATGAGTAGTCTTCAACATATTCAATCTCTATTGAATCTGACTTTATCGATACAGATTGGCTATTTGTCATTAGTTTAGTTTTTTCCCAGTTAATTTCTAGACCTATCTTTCTGCTCACCTGGCTAAGTGACTCTATCATGTATTCCATTTCTTTTGGCTCCTCTGAAAGCAGTACTATGTCATCTGCAAATCTTAAGTGCGAGAGGATATGTCCATATATGTTAAGCCCTTTATCTTCCCAATCAAGTGCTCTGAAGACTTCTTCGAGTACTGCAATAAATAGTTTTGGAGATATGGGATCGCCCTGCTTAACTCCTCTTCCAATTTTAAACGCTGAGCCATACTTATTGATTTTGATTCTAGCGTTGCTATTTTTGTATAATTTCTGCAATTTGCCTGCTGTTCGTTGACTATAATAATAAATAAATAATTTTAATAATAATATTTTTTATTGATCATAATTAGTCTTGTTGTCTTGTAATATCAAAAACTGTTCTAAGAACAAGAATATTGTTGTTTTATTTTGCTATGAAACATCTGATGCGGCGTGTTATACCGTTTTCAGCTTGGCTAAGTCTGTTGTAAAACTACTTATACAATCTACACAGTAATTCGCTAGCGCGATTCAAGATTCGCTGCAAGGCGTTGCCTACTTCCTTTTTAAAGAAAACTCGCGTCAAATCATAGAAACATAGGATGTAGCAACCTTCCGCTACTCATCAAGAGATGGCGCCACGGGTATTCCTGAATCACGCTATCGAAGTTTTCTGAATATCCGACCATCAGAGTCAGACCGCTCCCCCGGGCATGACCACCTCGCCCGGCGGGAAATCTCCCTTTGCCAAACTGGTAACCCGGACAAGAATATTTCCCTTCTGACCTTCATCAGTCGCACCTTCACTCCCTGGATGGACTGCAGCATAACTTCACCAGCTCGTCAGGGTCATCGCAGCGCATCGTGATAACGCTTCCTGGTCCAGATTCAGCTACCTCCTGCGACGTTGTGGACGGCTCGAGTAACCACTCTACTTGCCTCACATTCCAACCTACCCTCACATCTCGACTCACTGAAGATAGAGGGCATCTCCACACTTCGCTAAACCTTCACATCCCGACTCACTGTGGACAGAGGCCAACACAAGGTCTGCACCCTCACATGTCTACTCACTGCAGATAGAGGGCATCAAGGCTCTTGTAAGCGAAGATTACTCAAGCATGGATTGAAGATATCGACCGATCCGGTCTGAGTAGGGGGTGATGTAGCGACCTTCCGCTACTTAAGAGATGGCGCCACGGGTATTTTTGAATCATGTTATCGAAGTTTTCTGAATATCCGACCTTATATACAAGCTCCGAATTGAGTCAGTCTTCCCTTTGCCAAAAGGATATTTTGCATTTGGCCGGCGTTCCGTGACGGCTCACATTTTTTTCCTGTAGTAGATTGCATGAAAGTTATCCATACTCAAGCGCGGTCCCGGGGGGGGGGGGGGGGGGGGGTCACAGGGGACATGACCCTTCAGTTATGCGTAGATGGAAGGCGAAACAAGCCAATTTGGGACCCCCAAATTTTTTAGTGACCCCCCCAAAATTTCTTGGCGACCCCTCCCCCCAAATTGAAGGCTGCGACCGCGCCTGTCCACACTAGGTTACTTTTATTTTAATCAAAGAGTTGGAGTGTTTCAATAAATCGCAGAAATTAATTTCAATGAAATAGCAGGTGTTAGCATAAAAATGGCTGTGACATCTGTCCCCTCCCCAGGTCCGGCGGCGACAAAAAGCTGGACATCCCGCCTCCCGCGTCGGCGCTGGACACGTCCCAGTTCCCGCTGGGCGCGGGCGGCGCGGGCACGCTCAAGCGCCGCCTGGCCATCAGCCGCGCGCGCGCCGACATGCACTCGCTGTGGTGCGACGCGCTCTACAAGCTGTCCCTGGCCAATCATTACAGGTTGGTTATTTTAGAGAAGAAATTTACATAGCATCACTAACATAATATATTTATATACTTTACAATCCCTTTTTATAACACTAGCCTTCCACCAGCGGCTTCGCCCGCGTGGATCCGTTTAATGGGTCCCCGTAGGATAAAAAATCGCCTATGTGCTATTCCAGGCTTCATTGCTATATTAAAATGATAGGCGTTTAGCCAGTTGCTTAAACCAACCAACCGCGTTGACCCTATAATCCGTTTTCACGTAGTAATGAAGCATTTTCCCGCGGTAAAAAGTAGCCTGTGGTTACTCAGAGTGAATGTAGCTTTCTTATGATGAAATAAGTATGTTAGTATTTATGTATGTGTATATATGCATGTTTATATATTTTATATATGTATTTATACTTGTTGCTATACTATAGTATATTTGTTTCCCCATTATTAAGTATGTTCTTACCTATTTTGATGTATTTTTTTAATTAAAGAAATGGTAAACGCCAATTTTTTTACACCTACCAACAATATCTCACCATCGCCATGGGTTGACTGGGAGAAAATGCCATTAGGCATTAAGTCCGCCCATTATGAACCTAGTTTAAGGTGATCAATAAAGTATTAAATAAATAAATAAATAATTTTTGAAATCGGGAACAGTAGTTTTTAAGTTTACTCATTACAAACATACAAAAATATAAATCTTTCCCTTTATAATATTAATATAGAATACAATTAAACAGTTAAAATAATTTAGTCATAGAAACTACATTTTTTATTTAATTCTTTAGGAGTGATAATTTCTCTGTATATTAAATATTGGTACCAGTAATGGTGTTTTTTGTTTATTGTTGTAGAGGTTATATCCACGAATTTAGACAAGAATGGCCAATTAGATGCAGTACAGTAATTGACTACCAAATCAATTGAGATAATTTTAATGAGTTGTCAAAACGAGCGCGACATCCTCATACATTTTGTATTAGAAACATGTTTGTAATGTCACAAAATGATATAGTCAATTGACTCAATTATTATTGTTTAAAAATGAAATAAAAATCATTTACGAGAAAAAATCCTTGCAAACTTTTTGAGGTATGCATTTTAAATATTCCTGTACTTAGTGTCAATATCCCAGTTTATGAGGACAATAAACATGGAGTCTTTCAGAAGAAAAAACTTATAAAACATCTCAGAGCAAAGAATAAATTGTAACAGTCATACTTGTATCAACTTCACCCTTCTAGCACATGTATTGCTGCTAATCGCAACTAGTTTAATATTTAAATGCTCCTGGTTCCGAAAGGAGGAGACCCGCAAGGCCACTCCTTGACAGTGCATGCAGCGCACCAGTATTCAAAATATTCATGTCAAATTTACTTTACAACAGGATTTTACTTGATCAGTCCCAGCAACAATGCAATCTTCTTAACTTGGTCGATCCATTTATTTTTGTACGTCAGAGACCGCATGTTCTGGCTGCCTCACAACATGGACTTCCGCGGTCGGGTGTACGCGGTGGGCCCCCACGTGTCAGTGTTGGGAGCCGATCCCGCCCGGGCCCTCCTCACCTTCGCCAAGAAAATGCCGCTGGGGCCGCATGGCCTGCGCTGGCTCAAACTGCATGCTGTCAACCTCACAGGCACCATGAAGCGGAACACCATTGAGGAGAGGTTAGTATGTTAAATTCAATCCCTCGACATTTCTCCACCAACCCGCATGAGCCGAAGTAGCATTGTGAAGCATGATCCAGAACTCCCCAATAATGGGAAGAGACTTGTGACCAACAATGGGTCGCAAAAGGTGTTACAGCCTAGAATTTATGTTGAATAGGTGTAAGAAAATACGTTTATCATAAATTATCAATTTCAATTATTTTTAAGCTTCATTATAAAATAGAATTTCATTCTACCTTAGATCATCACAGGGACTGACAGGTATGACACCCGTCAGAGAAGTGGCCCTTACGGGCGAACCTCTCGTTCCAACGTGCATGTATAATGTTCCTTCTAGTTATATACAACAAGTGTGTGAGTGTGTCGGTGTCAGTGTTATCGGTGCATAGAAAATGACGTTGTTTTTGAAATTGACATATTTAGAAATGTATGCGTCTGTAGCGATGAAAGAATATTACAAAATTAAAATGTGTGTGTTCTTCCCCCACACCAAATTTGGCACAACAATATAAAATTTCATACTCTATCTGCATAATTTTGATAAGAGATCAAATTAAAAGAGATTAAAGTTTTTGTTCACGTCATTATTATTATTAATAAAAGAGATTGATTTAACTGCAATATAGCAGGCAAAGATAGACTTTATTGTTTAATTTTATTATAATATTTTACTTTATACAAATTGATAACATAATTAGTATAGTTCATCATAGATGAGTCACGCAATGTTTACATGCATATGTTGCAATTGGATTGTATAATTCACTGTATTACATTATGGCTAGCCATTTCCAAAGACCATTACACCGTCTTCATAACCATGGTAAACTTAACTATAAGACCAATAAAAGGTCAGTCGAAAATGATGTAGGATATTTGTACATAACAAATATTTGAAGTCACTGTCTGCCACTGTAGTTTACACTGTGTCGCAGCAGACAGTGTCTTCCCCAAGATATTTGAACAACTATAATAATCATGTTCACAATTCTTGAGGATACTACTCAGGAATTGTAAAACAACAGTAATATAAATTTAAAAGTCAAATCAACTGATCCCGTTTACATTACTACGTCGCAATAAATGTCAAATGTCAGCCTCCGTGGCGTAGTGGGTGACGAGCCGACTGTGAAGCGTGAGGTCGTGGTTTCGATTCCCACCCAGGACAAATATTTGTGTGATGAACATGACTATTTGGTCTGTGTGTGGTTAATTTATCTATTTAAGTATGTATTTAGAATTATATAAGTATGCATGTTTATCAGCTTTCTGACTACTATAGAACAAGCTCTGCTTAGTTTGGAATCAGATGGTGTTGTGTGGATTGTCCAAAGATATTTATTTTTATTATTTATTTAAAGGTTATTTAAAAAAAATTACGGTGTCACTCCAATCACTAAAATCAGATAAAAGTTTAAGGTGACATCGGCTGTTTTAAAAAGCTCCTTTCTAGTATGAGTGTGTTTGACAGTGGCGCAGAAAATCACTTTGTCGCCGTCACAGAACATTATTAACAGAAGTTAGAATGGAAATGTGGGCGGGGCAGACGTCAGTAGTTATATATTAAGGTATCTGGATCAGGATCATTCAGAGATCCAGATCCAGATACCTTAATATATAACTTTTCACTATTCATCTATCAGTTTTCACTTTTCATTTACCAGTTCTAACATAAATTGACATTAGAAACTGATAGTTGAAAAGTTAAAAACTGATTGATGAATAGTAAGTACATACATACCACAATGAAAAATTAAAATTGATAGATGAATAGTGAAAAGTTAGATAATGAGGTATCAGTTTTAACTTTTCATTTATCATTTTAACTATTCACCTAGAAGTATGTAGGTCTCTATCTATCTATCTATCTATCAGTTTACTATGTGTGTGTAGGCATGATGTATTTATTATTCTTTAGTGTGGGATACAGAAATACTACCTATATGTATAAATCGAATGAAAGGAAAGGAAAGGAAACTTGTATAAAATGTCTAATAAAAATTTAAATAAAACGACTGTTAAAGTTTCATTTATATATTTTATTTTGTTCTTCACATACACAGTTACAAAAAAAAGTATTTTATTGTGTTTTTCACATACACAGTTACAAAGAAAGTAGGTAATGTTCGTTCGTTCGTTTCGTTTTGATAAATGATTAAATAACTAATACTAAGTAATAATAATAATAAACTATAAAAATAAAAGTATAAACTAATTAATGTTACTTTTTTATAATTTATCCATACTGTTTTGTATTTTTGTCATCAAGCATTTTACAGAATTATATATCTCATCAAAGTACATATTATCGTTATCTACAACATATTGCATGCATACTCCCGCATTACAGTCACAAAATACTCTACTTTGAATATTATCAATTTTCTCCACATCGTACACCTCCAGCCTAACTATTTTTGTTCCGTGTTTAGGCCTCTTAATGTAGGAATAAATAGTTTCATTTTCCTTTTTCTTCTTTTGGTTTACGACCGCCTCAGCAGCAATATCTTGCTGCTGCATGTAGTTGCCCACGCGTTGTGCAAGAACACTTTGATTTCTTGGTTGAAATGGAAAAATATCTTCTGAGTCCTGAAAAGTAAGTAAATTAAACATGTTAATATTGTAGAGTTAAAACTGTGTAGTATTAACTTCTTATTGATGAGTGATTGTAGTATTTATTTATAACTAGCAGTCTCCACACAACTTTAATACTTCTTATTATTATTTATTACAACTTTGTTAAAAAAAACTAATAAGATAAAACGAACACAAAATAATAATTTTAGTACTTACCGACATTATAGTAGAGTTTACACGGAGCGTTGTGAGGAATGAATGAAATTTTGATTTTTAATGTGCATTTATATTGTTTCCGTAATAATGTTAATAGAGTTAAAAATTGCATGTTTTCGTAATCTATTCAACGCTGTTACAAAAATGGTGCGGGTGAAATAGGATTCTCCCGACAGACGGACGCCAGAGCTGGCGCCGGCGTCGGCTATTTTGCTGGCAGAGCACATCCCTCTTTAGAATCAGCGCGCAGGTGCTTAGACCGCGGGCCGCATTATCGCTTGATCGGATGAACATCGACAGCGGTCTAGCGATCGAGCCTCAAGCTTGAGCATCCCTGCCTCTCTGTCCATACTAATATAATAAATCTGTATATACTCGTAACTTGCGATCGTCTGTTTGTGTCTGTCTGTTGTTAAGCTTTCACGCTTTATTTATGTATGAGCGTAATAATAAGTCTAATCGAATTCCATACGGATGAAGCCGTGGGCTGAAAGCTAGTATGTAAAATACGTGCAAGAGATCTCCTTATCATTATTTTTGTCGGCAAAGCATTTTCCAGGTTGGACTTTGCACTAATCACGTGGATTTAATGATATTTAAGTCATACGAATGCGCAGGAGCTTCACTGTGCTTTCTGGCAGCGGAACACCAACAATTAGGATCCCCAAATTGAACACCAATTATTCTGAAAAAAAATGTAAGTTATGTTTTTTTTTTATTTATAACTCATGAACTTATTTATTTAGTTATCAATGTTTGTTTTTCATATATTCTGTTTTCATAAATTCAGTATTCATTTAGGTACCTACATCAGTTTTAGTTTTAATCAATAATGATCATGATCATTGATCGATCATTTACACATATTTTGTTTATTCTTACAGTTTTTATTGTTTTGTGCAGTTTTCTTTTTAATTTAGTAAACTTTTCGCTCGTGCTAATCAATATAGTGCAATCATTAAAACTGTAGGCACTGTTACTTATTGTTTTGTGTAAATAAATTAAATATATATATATTTATATTTTACAGGTCCCAAGAACGAGCAAATGCCGACTTATTATTCCCGTCCGACGATGAGGCTCCTCGTCCGCGAGTGGAAAAGAAGCACAAAAGAAAACACTCACCAGAATCGAGCACCTCGAGGGCGAGTCCTGCTCGCTCTCCGATTCCTAAGAAGAAGAAGCCTATGTTCAAGCCGATCGCCCCCGTGAAGAAACCTTCTGCTCATGATCTCTTCGGGAGCGACAGCGAAGAAGAAGAAGTCATTGTTCCGGCAAGTTCTGGTAAAAAACCACCACCTCTCCTTTCTTACATAACGCGTAGGCTCGCCAACGGATATTCCCGCCAGGTGTTTGATGAGAAACCCGGAACCCATTTCATCGACTTAAGAATATATAAATGCGATGAAATCGAAAAAATACAACCGATGAATCGTTGGCGGCACTCCATAGTGTGCGTAAAAAACCGCACCGATGAAAACTCGGACGCCTGGCAACATCTTGCCAATTTCATAGTGGCCACTCGTAAAGAGTTTCGGGGCTGTCCCCCTACATTCATAGCCAATTATTATTAATTTTATTGTGCATAAAATATTGCTCAAAAGAAAATAAGAGCCATTCGTTATTCGTTATTCGTTATCTGTAATTCGTTATAATAAAAAATGTAACTAAGGTGTTTGAGATAATTATATAACACATATTAATTTTTTTAATAAGATATAGACTTAAATATCATTAAATCCCCGTGATTAAAGTACATAGAGATGTAATACATACTCAACTAGAATAAATAGGTACATACTTGTTTACTCAATTAGATGTAAGGATTATATTCAATTGATAAATATATATTATGTGCCTACGCAATATAAACAGAATAATAAACAATAATAACATTAATTTGGCTAGTTTATCATCGTTTATTAAAATGTATTTACTTCACTACACTATTATTATTGTACTTTGGTATTATTATACTATTTAATACTAAAGAGTATTATCCTAACTGTTGGTGTTCCGCTTCCAGAAAGCACAGCGAAGCTCCTGTGCATTTGTATGACTTAAATGTCTTAAATCCACGTGATTATATAATACATACTCAACTAGATTAAATATATACTTGTTTACTCAATTAAATGTAAGGATTATATTCAATTGATAAATATACATATGTGCCTGCCTACCCCAATAAACAGAATAATAAAACATTAATTTGGTTTGTCTTTTTTTTACAGTACAACCCACCGTTACGCCAAGATCTGATTATAATGATTTATTGAATAATGATTTAATGAAATATGAATACTGTCAAACTGAAATACCTAAAAATAAATACCGATTTCTGAATAATGATTTAATGAAATGTGAATACTGTCAGACTGAAATACCTAAAAATAACTACCGATTTCACCTCAGAACTAACTTACATAAATCTAATTGTGTACTGAAATCAGAATTTGAAAATGTCAGTATTATAGCTACAGCCTTTAAGAATAGAATTTTGTCTTATAGGCTTAATCCATTAGAGGAGTACCTCTTGCCAGAGACTTTCTTAATGGATAGCCAAAAGGACATTATAAAATTAATTTCAGATTGTCTTGTGAAGCATAAGTGTATTAAACTGAATTTCGAACTGTTTGCTTATTTTATGAAGTCAACGTCAGATGAGAAACATCTCAAATCATTTATGACAAAATATGAAATAGTTTGCCAAAATACTGATATCGAAGAATTATTTATGAATGCCATTTATACATTTGAAAGAAAAATATCTGAACTTGAACATTGCGAATCTGGTTGGTCTTGTGTTTTAATGAGTCATTTAGAGATAAACATAAATAAATATTCTCCGTTAAGAGGTGGTTCTTATATTGGTTTACCAAGTAAAATAAAGAATACTAAGAGTTGTATAAATATTAAAAACAATGATAACCATTGTTTTCTATGGAGCGTTGTTGCGGGTCTATTCCCTCAGAACAAAAACGCATGTAGAACTAGCTCATATCCATATTATACTACAGTGTTAAATACAGACGGTATGTCGTTTCCGCCAACTTATAAAGATATTAAATTGTTCGAAAAAATTAATAAGGAAGTGAGTATAAATGTGTATGGATTAGATAATAAAGATAATGTAACTGGCCCTTTATATGTAACTTCATCGAGAAAAATAAATCATGTAAATTTGTTGTATATTGAGAAAAATGGAACCGGTCACTACTGTTTAATAAAAGATTTATTACGTTTGGTTAAACGTCAAATAACTCTCAATAAAGGTAAAACATTTTTATGCGAACTATGTTTACAATTTTTCACGAGTGAGATTAAATACCGTTCACATACGTGCAATCAAATATTAACAGTCCTTCCAGAAAAAAACACAACTTTGCATTTTAAGAACTATGAAAGAAAACAAAAAATTAATTTTGTTATATACGCTGACTTTGAAAGCCTTCTTTTGAACCATGGTGTATGTAAAACTGAAAATACAAGAGTTTATAAACTACACAAGCCTTCTTGTTTTGGTTATTACATTTGTTGTTCGCATTATTCTAATTTGAACAAGTATGTTTCATATAGAGGATCAGATTGTGTAAAAGTTTTTATAGAATATTTACTTGGAGATATAGAAAATATTTATCATGAATTAACTTTTAAAAAGCCTATGCCCCCTTTATCACGGATGGAAGAAGAAAACTATAAAAGCGCTTCTAAATGTCACATCTGTGACCATTTCCTCTTTGACGATAAAGTTAAAGACCACGATCACATTACATCACAATACAGAGGTGCCGCGCATTCGCATTGTAATCTGAGATATAAAGTTTGTCAATTTGTGCCTGTTATTTTCCACAATTTTGCCGGTTATGATTGTCATCTATTCATTCGTGAATTAGCTAATTATGAGGGTTGTTTTAAAATTATACCTCAATCAAAAGAAAAATACATATCTGTTACGAAAATTATCAAAACAAAAAAAAGCTCATATCCCATACAAATCAAATTTATCGACTCTTTTCAATTTTTAAGCTCAAGCTTGAATGACTTATGTAGAAATTTAAATGAAACAGATTTTGTTTCTCTTGCAAAAGAGTTTCACGATAAAGAACAGATCAAATTATTGTGCCGCAAGGGTATTTACCCATATGAGTATATGGATAACATTTCTAAATTTGAGGATGATGTTCTTCCTCCTAAGGAATCATTTTACAATAGGATTAAAGAGGAACATATAACTGACGAAGACTATGAACATGCACATAATGTATGGCATAAGTTTAATATTAAATCTCTAGGCGAATATACTGATTTATATTTGAAAACAGATGTCTTACTACTTTGTGATATATTTGAAAATTTTAGAAACACTTGCTTACGGCATTATAAACTTGACCCTGCTTATTATATTACTGCGCCGAGCTTGAGTTGGGATGCCATGTTGCTTTATACAGGTGTTCAATTAGAGCTTATAAGTGATTTAGAGATATATGAGATGATAGAAAAAGGAATACGTGGTGGTTTATCGCAATGTTCTCTCCGTAATGCTAAAGCAAATAATAAATATTTACCAGATTTTGATAGCTCTTAACCATCAACTTACTTGATATATCTTGACTGCAACAATCTTTACGGTTATGCAATGACAAAAAAATTACCGATATCAAATTTTCGCTTTTTAACCTCCCAAGAAATTGATGCATTAGACATTGTTAACGTACCTGATGATTCACATGTTGGATACATTCTAGAGGTTGATTTAGCTTACCCGAACCGTCTACATAATGCGCATCGTGATTTACCTTTCGCACCAGAAAAGTTTATTCCTCCCGGAGGAAAGGCTCCTAAATTAATCGCTAGTTTATATGATAAATTTAAATACGTAATTCATTACGTTCATTTAAAGGAATGTATAAAAAACGGATTACTTTTGAGAAAAATTCATCGCGTCATAACATTTACACAAGAGAACTACTTACAAAAATACATAGATTTAAATACCAGCTTGCGTCAAGCTTCATCTTCAAATTTTGAAAAAGATTTCTTCAAACTATTAAATAATGCTATTTTTGGGAAAACTATAGAAAACAGACGCAAACAAGTGAATGTCAAATTAGTAACAAATTGGCGTGATAATCAAAATGTGACAAACAAAAAAATTGGTGCGGAGAAACTAATTGGTAAACCTAACCTAAAAAATATTACAGTGTTTACAGAAAATTTCGCAGCCATACATTTGACTCCTGAAAAATTAATTCTTGACCGACCAATATATATCGGGTTTACAGTTTTAGAATATGCAAAACATCATTTATATCAATTTCATTACGACTTTATTAAAAAAATATATCAAAACAAAGCGAGACTCTGTTACACTGACACTGATAGTCTTTTATACTTCGTAAAAACTAGAGATTTTTATAATAATATGAGAAAAGAAATAGCAAAATTTGATACTAGTAATTTTAAAGCTGATAACTGCTACCAAATACCTAGAATTAACCCAAAAATTCCAGGACTATTCAAAGATGAATTAGGAGGTGAAGTTATCAGTGAATTCACAGGATTAAGATCTAAGTTATATTGTATAAATACTTTGAGAGGGGAAATTAAAAAGGCTAAAGGTGTAACGAAATCAATAAAGAATAGACTACATAAGAGTAATTACAAAAAAGCGCTTTTATCTGATAAAAGTTTCAAATGTAAAATGAATGTTATTAGATCTATAAAACATGTATTGTACTCTCAAGAATTAGATAAAGTAGTAATAAATCGAAACGATGACAAGGTGCAAGTTCTACCCAATCAAATAGAGACCATACCTTGGGGTCATTGTAGTACTATATTTTAAGTTGATTCAATTAAAAATTTAATGAAATTGCAGAAATGTAAACTAATTATTTTAGTTAAGAAGATGATTTTATATTGTTAATACAGATTATGATTATAAATAAATGTATATAAATATAATGCATATTATCTTTATAATACAATAAACATGTTTACGTACTAACTTTTGTTTTCATTTATAATCTCACGTTTACCTTATTCAAAACGCAGACCATCGTCAGGCTTTGAATCGAGAACACAATGAAATTTATAAAGCAGTCGTTAGATCTTGAAGTTCACAATATAAAAATCAACAAAAAATCTTGCAAAATAAAACATAGTATTCTTTTACCTAGTACAATCCGGTGTATCATCTGTGGTCCTTCAAATTGTGGTAAAACTAATGTTATGTTAAATCTTTTATTTCATGAAAATGGTCTTAAATTCAGACATGTTTACTTGTACTCTAAGACAGCCTTTCAACCAAAGTACTGTTTTTTGAACGAAGTAATGAAGAAAATTCCCGAAGCTCGATATTTTATTTTTGATCATAGTAAAGAAGTGATTCATCCTAATGACGCTTTAAAAAATTCAATCATGATATTTGATGACGTTGCATGCGAAAATCAAGTAAATATACGCAATTACTTTGCCATGGGCCGGCATAAAGGAATAGATTGTTTCTATTTGTCACAAACTTATTCGAAAATACCTAAACAATTAGTGCGTGATAACGTGAATTTTTTAATAATATTTAAACAAGATGATATTAATTTAAAACATATTTACAACGAGCACGTCAATACAGATATGGAGTGGTTAAAATTTAAAAAACTATGTTCTTCCATATGGCAAGACTTATAGAAGTTCAATATAAACTACATTCTATTTGAAATTTGTCATTTGTGTTTATGTTTCTGTAAATAACACTTGCACATCATACCCTTATCTCAGATGGATACCGACATTAAAGAACAATTGTTAAAGTCAGTACAAAACATAAAAAATAAATTAAAAATAATTCGTAATGAAGAAGATGCTTCTAACCTTAGGTATAAAAAAGTATTCAAACCTATAACTGAACCTTTAGAAACTCTTATTAAAGTGAAAGGAAATGATATTCCAACTTTAAGAGTGAAAAATGTTGAAAATTTAAATTCTTCATTCGGATATGACGAGTTTAAAGAAGCGACCATCCCAGATTACAATACAGTTTCAGAATATTACAGTGAAGATGACAAAAGTTTGATAAGAAGTAAGAACGACACGTTAATGTCACTTGATAAAGAAGACATTTTGGATATTTATGATAATATAAATATCCCATTTGGAATACGTAGTGAAAACAAAAAATTGATGATTGGAAACTCTGAGATTAAGATTTCCTTGTCAAATAGTTCGTCAAACACAGATAAGATGTACATAATAAGCATAAACAATAAGCATTATGAATTTACCCCCGGCTTACAAGAGCTCTTGATTCGAAACAAACCTAATCTTAACTTAGTATCCGAAATGGATAAAATAGTTTACAAAGATATACTGTCTATAACAAATGTGCACAAAATAGGTTTTAATTCTAATGGAAAAATAAAAGGTGATAAGGGATTGAAATACCGTCAAATTATAAAACCTCTATTTAGTCAGATAAATGAGCAAGGAGGTGAATCATCCCAACATAAGATTGGAGGTTACATACCGATGGTCAAGAAATATAAAAAAAATACTGATTACGTTTATTGGGATGACCCAAATGAATTAGTTGAAAGGTTAAAATTATTGATTGCATCACAAAGTGCTGGCAATACTAATCATGACAATGAAATCATATCAATTATTGAAGAATTAAAAGAAGCCGGTATTATAAAAGACTGAAGTCATAATATACATTTCAGTAGCAATGTATTCATGAACATGAATACTCATGAAGATAAACCTCATATCCATGTTAGTAAAAATAGTGAAAGTGATTATGTGAAATTAACATCAAAAAACACTATATGCGGAAATATTGCTAATGAGAATTGTACCAAAATAACTGATAAATATATTTATGAGAAGCTAAAAACTATTGATACACATTTAGTAAATTTAAATGAACGCATAAAAAATCTTGAAAAATTAATATTTTTAAATGAAATTGTAGGGAAATTAAAGAAACATTATGAGCAAACAAGACGTAATAAATGAAATTCACAAATATGTACGAAAAAATTTCCCCCGTAGAAAAGTACTACTAAAAGATATTGATGACCTTTGGCAAGCTGATTTAATTGATATGCAGAAAATCTCAAAAGCAAATTGTGGGTATAAATACATATTAGTCATTATAGATTGTTTTTCAAAGTATGCTTGGGCTGTTCCACTTAAACAAAAGACTAAAGAGCTTGTATCAAAGGCTTTTAAAACTGTTTTACTTGAAGGAAGGGTTCCGAAAAACTTACAGACAGATTTAGGAAAAGAATTTTATAATAACATGTTTAAAGAAATTATAAAAACTTTTAAAATTAATCATTACTCTACATATTCCACAAAAAAAGCTTCAATTGTAGAAAGATTCATTAAAACATTAAAAAATATACTTTATAAGGAGTTTCATTTGAAAGGTAATTATAAGTGGATAGATGGCACGCTTGAGAATAAAGTTTTTGAGTACAATCATACTTTTCACAATACTGTGAAGCAAACTCCGGTATCAATAAATCAAGATAACAAGGAAATCGTTCTGCAACGATATATTAAGAGATATAAATGTAAGAAAAAAATTAAGAATGTAAAATTACAACTAGGTGATTATGTGAGAATTAGTAAATATAAAGGATGTTTTGAAAAAGGTTTTACCCCAAATTGGTCTACAGAGATATTTAAGATTGTAAAAGTACAAAATACTGACCCTATCACGTATCTATTAGAAGATGCTAGAAAACGTCCAATATTAGGAGCATTTTATAGCCAAGAGCTTCAAAAAACGAAGCATCCAGATATTGATCTAGTTGAAAAAGTTATCAAAAGAAAGGGTAACAAGGTTTATGTAAAATGGTTAGGGCTTTCGAATACAGAAAACAGCTGGATAAACAAAAATAATGTTGTATAATTTATATAGTTCACTTATGGCATACATATAAAGAGATACTTAATTTTTTTTAGTCAGTATGATTAGATTGTTACTATAGTAAACAGTTTCGTTGGAATTTATCACGTACTAAAAATGTCAAAAGAAAAAAATAATAAAACCCGTGAAAACTATACCTTACCTTCAAAAAAACGTAAATCGGGATCTGGATGTTTTAAGAAATCTTTTAAAAATATTGTTGCACACACAAAAAAACATCTCAAAAATCTGAAACCTAAATGTAAGAAGGCGGTCGTGGAGGTAGCAATGGCAGCTGCAAAGGAAATGTCTTCCAATCTACCAATAGAGGTGCCAAGAATTATACCCGTACCGAAAACTGGAGGATTTCTTCCTTTAATACCCATATTTGCAGGTTTATCTGCTGCTGGCAGCTTAGCTGGTGGAGTTGCTGGTATCACAAAAACAATAAATGAATATAAAGCTGCTAAGAAACGACTAGCAGAGTTAGAAAGACATAATGAGAAAATTGAATCATTATGTATCGGAAGAGGATTACATCTCAAACCTTATAAAGATGGATTGGGAATATACGTTACAAAGAAAAAAAACTAAATAATCGGCTACCCAAAAGACCTTTGACAAATATAGACTTAATAAGGTTCTCGAGAAACATTCCTTTTTTTCGAGGTGTATTTATGAGAGATGAATTACCATACCAGCCATTACCAATAGAATGCGGTATTATTAACTTAGATTCATCTAAAAACTCAGGTACTCATTGGGTAGCCTATGGGAAAATAAATGATTATATTGAATACTTTGACAGTTACGGTAATTTGAAACCACCAACAGAATTCATCAATTATATGGGGTCAAATATATATTTTAATAATGAAAATCATCAAAAATATAATTTATACAACTGTGGACATTTGTGTTTAAAATTTCTCAAATCATTTTGGTTAAGAAAACAAATCTAATATTTAAAAAGAATAATATTGCACTTATAATCATTCTAATCCTTGCATTCATGGTAAACGTAAGTACAGAATATTTTCTTCAGGGATAAATATTTAAATAAAATAAAAAAATATGATTATCTTCAATAAAAACCCGAGTGATAAAAAAAACTGAGTACAACAGTAGTAAGAATTTTAATAAAAAAATTACTAAAAATAATAAAGAATTTCTTCGTGCTCTTGGATTTAAAATTTAAAATGCTGCAAATCACAGATTTACCACAGCATGATAATTCCATTGAAAGTTACGAAATACATACGTACAATCCCTATAATAATAGCTTTAAAGAAAACGATGAAATCAGAATACCAATTCACCAACAAGATGTATACTTGCTGCCATCAGCAAGCTCTATTTACATTGAAGGATATGTCAGTGTGTTTACAAAAGATACGTCTGGAACAATTACAAGAAAAGATGTGCAATTTATCAACAATCCATTTTCATTTTTATTTCAAGATATAAGATATGAATTAAATGGTGTTGTAATACACCACATTAAAAACGCGGGAATCACAACTACAATAAAGTCGTATATATCTTTGAATGATGGAGAAAGTAAAGCTAGTGCAACATGGGGGTGGAATGTAAACGGCACTAAACAAAAAAGTGGAAGTTTTAGTGCCATTATTCCATTAAATAAAATACTAGGCTTTGCGGAAGATTACAATAAAATAATTGTTAATTGTAGGCATGAACTAATATTACAAAGAAGCAGATCCATCATGAATTGTATAACTATGGAAAAAAATGATAATTTTGAATTAGATATACAGAAAGTACAATGGCGTGTACCACATGTACGAGTGAGTGACCGCAATAGATTATCACTTCTTAAATTATTAGAAAAAGATCGACCACTACAACTGTCATTTAGAAACTGGGATTTGTATGAGTACCCAGTATTACCTAAAACAACTAAACATTCCTGGTCTATTAAAACAGCTTCTCAATTAGAGAAACCAAGGTTTGTTGTACTCGGTCTGCAGACCAATAGAAAAAATAATGCTGCTAATAGCTCTTCTATATTTGACCATTGTAAAGTAACAAACGTTAAATTGTTTTTAAATTCTCAATATTATGCGTATGACTCACTAAATTTAAAATTTGACGAAGGCAAATACAGTATATTATATGAAATGTATTCATGTTTTCGTCAGTCATATTACAACCTTCCTGTGGACCCGCTGCTTGATCTGTCCACGTTTAAAGAAAAAGCTCCGCTGTTTGTTATTGACTGTTCACGACAAAATGATTCACTAAAAACCGGGCCAGTTGATGTTCGATTGGAAATTGAGTGTTCAAAAGATATACCAGATAACACAACAGCCTACTGTTTGATCATAAACGAGCGTCTATTTGAGTACAAACCGTTAAGTAACATCGTGCGAAAATTATCATGAATGTTATTGTCGATGTTCAAGGATTTAAAAATGAAAACAACGAGTTTATACCCAAAGAAATAGCAATTCAAAATGCAGGGCAAATCTTTACACTCTTGATAAAACCCCCGTACCCGTTTTATGATTTGACTAAAAAAGAACGTTTACAAGTAGCTTGGATTGAAAAAAATAGAGGAATATTATGGAATGAGGGATACGTTCCTTATTTAAATTATAAGTTAATTATCGGTGATTATTTTAAAAACAAATATATTTTTACTAAAGGTGTTGAAAAGGTGGTTTGGCTGAAAAAAATATTACAAACTGATAATGTGTACAACTTAGAAGATAAAAATTGTCCTAGTTTAAGCGTATTGTATGATAATTATAAATTATCTTCAGATATTTTAAGATGTATCTATCATAACAAAATATGTGCATTAAAAAATGTATCTTGTCTTTATAAGTGGTGTTTAGAAAATAATATGCTTGTATGAATATACCGTATTTTTTAAGATTTCCTAGTATTTTTTCATGAATAAAGAAATAATAATGAACACATTTTCGTTTTATTTAACATTTAAAAGCTGATAAATTTAATATTAGAACTGATAAATGAAAAGTTAAAACTGATACCTCAATATCTAACTTTTCACTATTCATCTATCAATTTTAATTTTTCATTGTGGTATGTTGTACGTACTTATGTACGTACTTACTATCCATCTATCAGTTTTTAACTTTTTATCTATCAGTTCTAATGTCAATTTATTTTAGAACTGGTAAATGAAAAGTGAAAACTGATAAATGAATAGTGAAAAGTTATATATTAAGGTATCTGGATCTGGATCTCTGAATGATCCTGATCCAGATACCTTAATATATAACTACTGACGTCGCCAAGGAATTTTGAGCAAACGCTCAAAATTCCAAAATCTCTACAGAAACATCTTGGGTGTGATTCGTTCATTTGAAATCGTGTGATTATGCGGCGCTAAGATTGGCTAGATTTGAAATTGCAAATATGTGCGTAAGCTTCGTATTTATTTAAGTACAGATGTAATGGAGGTGAAAGGCGGGGCTTAATCGGCGACACCAGTCTTCATACAAACGGCGTATTATTGCCATTCTACCTCTTTTAATAATGTTCTGTGGTCGCCGTTGATGTCATGAGTTATAATTAATAAAATATTATTGCATTCAGAAAGGGCTTGCGCTTCGGAACGCTGTTGCAGTTCCATTTGTCAAAGTAACTCGCACTGTAGCGCTTGCGGAACGTTTTGCCAACGTAGAGCGGGAGAACATTGATGTTGTCGTTTAGCACTTCAATAATCAGACACAAGTTTAGGTGCCACAGGCTGTTTTTGACAAGCTCCTTCCTAAAGTTATTAGTATTATAAGCGTGTTAGACGTTGGGGCTGCGGATCACCATGTTGAAACTGATGTTCAGGAAGGCCTTGCACTTGGGGAAGCTGGTGCAGTATCGCTTGTAGAACATTTAGATATCATAGAGTGCGGAATATTGATTTAGGTAGTTTGACACATTAATAATTATAATCAGACCCGAGTGTAGGTGCCACTGGCTGTTTTGTAAAGGTCCTTTCTGGTATGAGCGTGTTCGACAGTGGCACTGCAGATCACCATATCGTCATTAATGTTCAAAAAAGCCTTGCACTTGGGGAAGCTGGTGCAGTTCCATTTGTTGAAGTTTTTCGCGCTATAACGTTTGTAGAACGTGTAGCCATCGTAGAGAACAACAGTCTTGCCGTTCATCATTGTTATCAGCTCAGCTGGAAAAGATCTTGAATATAAATAACAATTTATTTTCGAGAAAACAGAAATTTTATTTAAAATAAGTAGGCATTATCTAAAAAGACGAACTCTGTATAAGAATACTAAGAACCAAGATGTCGGTTCGGATAAAAACAAAAAATATTTAAATGTAACTATGAGTGTAGAGTGTTATCTTTTGAACAAAATGTAGAAGAGACTTTAACAAACTTTGTGGGAAATGTAAACAAAATACTT
Organism: Pyrgus malvae; assembly: GCA_911387765.1. Lineage (NCBI taxonomy): Eukaryota > Metazoa > Arthropoda > Insecta > Lepidoptera > Hesperiidae > Pyrgus > Pyrgus malvae. The sequence goes on along the minus strand of OU426956.1, from coordinate 4,678,574 downwards.
TTTGTAAAAAAATATTTAATAAATCCATTAGACATTATAATAATTAAATTTAAAACATGTTTATAAATTGAGTGTTCATGACAGTTTATATATACCATAAACGCAAATGAAATTATAGAATACATTTATGTTTTAGTTTCAATTTCTTCTTAAATAAGTATTACTATAATCTTGTTTGTTGAGTGTGAAACGTTTGTTTCTGTGGACATCAATCCATCACAAAACATGAAACATTTTGAAATGTGACTTATAATTGCGATATACATTTATATGTACATATTTTTTTTCAGTCATAGTTATTTAAGAATAAGTAATTTAAATGTTGATAAGCACACTTTAGATACAGTTCACGGTAAAATTTTTGTTACGTAAATATGATATTGTTGCCACCGACTAAAAACCATCAGCCAGGGTTGACTGGTAAAATGCCTCCAGGCATTAAGTCCGCCCTTTGTACAACTTTTTTTTTTCGTTGTAACAATAAATAAAAAAAAAATATATACGCATAACCACTTCCAAAAAATGACCTATATACATGAAAATAAAATATATAAATGAAACACACACGACGTTATGTTTATTTTGTACCTCCCATCATATACTGTTATTTTCTACACTGTGCACATAATTTAATCATATATTGGTTATTAATTATCAAGTTAAATCGAACCTGTTTAAAATTATTTCACGTATCTTCCATCCGGGCACCTGTGCAACGCTTTCATGATATGATTATGCTCAACCAATCCATCGAGAATATAAAAATCTTCTTTTACACGAAGATAGGCTTTACATCGGGGGAAGTTTGTGCATACCCACTTTTGCCCGACTGTTAACTTGTAGCGGAAGAAAAATGTATAGCCTTGATACTCTAAGCAGGTTTTGCCGCTTGACATCGTTATAAGATTTGCTGCAACAATATTCAGGTATTACTTAACAATAACATAAAGAAGATTTATTTTTGAATGGAGTAGCAGACGAGCATGCAGGCCACGTGGTGTTAAGAGGTCGCTGCAGGCCATGGATATCTACATACAACCTTTTTTTTTTTTTTTTTAAGTAGGGAATGCTATTACGCACCTTCTCGACCTCTGTCGAGGGGACAGAGGGAGGTGTGTGGGACTCCCCCCTGCCGTTACGAGGCAGGGGTATACCCACTAAACCCTACTGCGCTCCTCCATCGCCATCGTGACGATGTCGTGGGAAATCGGCAGAGCCTTTGCTTCCACAACATCGTCGGCGACTGCCTGCCTATCTTGGCAGGCCCTACACGCTCCCCTTATGGGCAGGCTACAGGAATGACCGGGAGCGCCGGGTCATTCCTGTCCATCAGTGATGGCCTGTGCAATGCAGGAACCTCAAGCAAGCATAGGTAAGTCTTGTCTGAGGTCGTATGCAGTTGCGCTGCTACTCCGGAGGCTGGTGGTCGCCTCATGTAAGTGTGGCCGGCAACTGCACCTTTCCACCGAAACACTAGAATTGGTTCTCGGCAGAAGTGGGTGCGTGGTACTTCCCCGAGCGAACGATAATAGTTCTACCACCTACTAACAAAATTAGGAGATTTCCAACATATCAGAGTTACATGGTAGGGGTTAGAACGCAGACACAGACCGCAGACATTATGAAACACTATACCTAACATAAAAATGTAAGGCATACGGTAAAAAAAAGAAGGTAATTTTGGATTTGAAATATAACATGAATTTACACATTAATACCTATATCAAGTATCATGGGCTATAGTAAAACAGAATCAATCTAGGGAGAGTCTGGTTGCCTATATTACAGGTTTCTGCCCAGTTTAGGCAACTGACGATGCATACTCTTTTAACTGTATTCCTACTATTATGAGTACAATGTGATTATGTGTAAACCATTTTCTGTACATGTTATTTTATGGAAATAAATATATTATTATTATAAAAAAAAAGAAGGTGTAAAAAAATAAGACTTAAAAATATGTATAAATTTTGTATAATTTAGTCAAGACATGACTTTGCGTAATATAGGCTTAGGATGATTATGAACTTGGGAAAAAATACGGATAAGACGCATGTTTCTAATGTACAGTTTGGAAGAGCAATTTGGAAATCTTGTGCAGCACCACCTCTGTAACCCACTGGTATCTTCAGAGCACTAGTAGAAAAATGTGTAACCGTTGTATAAAAAGTAAGTTTTTCCGTTGCCCAACATTATAAGCTTCAGGGGTCCTGAAAATATATGGGTAAATAACAACAATTGTATCGCAAAATTAGGGCGGAAACATATGTATTATTAAAACGCGACGTGACGCAACGTGTCGGCACCCGATATGCACCGTGAACATTACAAATACGCAACGTCAAGACATAGTAGCAATTTCTGAATATAATTAGCTAACAGCAGTGGAATTGTATTGTTATAAACTCTGTCTATGACAGTTCTGAACGATTGATGCGTGGCGTTGGGTGTTTAGAAACATAAAGCGCGCGCCGCGTCGGATGGCGTGTTTACCCCCACCATGGGGAACACACCGACCTGGCACGTTTGGATCAGGTGGAGGGTGCGCGCATGGCGTCGCGTCGGAGGTTCATAGTGTGATTCTGGTATATAGAAAACAATACATCTATTCGACTCAACACCAACACACATCGCGTTTCATCGGGTCGCGTCGCGTTTTAATAATGTGTTTCCGCCTTTATTCTTTGTGGTTAAGCATTAGTGGCATCACAATTAGATAACGTGTAGTTGGATGGCATTCATAAAATCAAAATAATATTCCTTAATATTTTTTATTTATTTCAACACTTATTTTTGTTCGAAACATTAAATTAACGATAAAATATGCCTCAATTTATGATCCACGTACACGGTGATGGATCAGCTTACTTTTGGCAAAATAATATTGTTTAAGTACTTATCACTTTATCGTTTATTAATAAGTACGAGTACTCGCTACCCGCTTTCACATTCAATGAATGCATTGGTATAAGAGTACAAGATTAAAACAATCTATATGTACATAAAATGTTGTAAAATACAACAAGAAGATTTATGAGAAAAGAACAATGCAAATTGTTTATACCAATTATACAATCTTATTAGTATAAACAATTGCGCCGATAGTGAAAATTTAATGATGTGGTCCTACACAAATGGACCGTCTTAACGTGGTATTTGTACTATAACCCGGCTCACCCAACGTACAATATTCTGTCATATAATGGATGAAATTAATCATAGCAAATACATTAATTAAATGTTTTGAAATTGGGCATTATTGAAAATTCGATAAAATATTTATCTACTAATTACATTTTTTCCTTCCCCTCTGTCCATCCATTTTTCCAAGCATAGGTTGCCTAGAAGAGATCGCTGCCTGAGCGATAAGGCCGCCTATTGCATACACTAATTAAACTTTACATCTATTATGTTATTTTACTTTAAAACTTGGTGTGCAATAAGGTATTATTGTTGTTGTTGTTACATATTCAAATTTTCTCACATTTTTCGTCAGATTGCAATTGTCACCCTGAAGCAAGATATATTTAAGAGCAAACGCTGCGAAAATTCCACATTTATATAAAACCGCAGATCAATCAAATTGAAGACGGTAAACAATGAATAAATTTTAATTGTATTTCAATGACAGACGCGGACGGAACGATTACGAACGAACGAACATATTAAAAAAAGAACTGATCATCTATTCAATTTAAGGTACTCTCCACTGGGACACTTATGTAGGGTCGGTTGCTCGTGATTGTGAATTATGGAAAAGTCACGAACTACTTGGCCATGGCTGATGTAGATGTTGGCTTTGCACTTCGGAAACCTGGTGCAGCACCACCTCTCCGCTTCTATGCTTGGAACCTTATACCGATGGAAAAAGGTGTGACCATTATACAATAAACTGCTTTTACCGCCTTTATATATTATTTGCAGGGGGCCTGAAGGAAGGAGTGATTATAATTAGATTATACTTGACAAATCAGCAGATTATATTTTAATGACACAGTACGGACGTTAATGATACTGCAAGAACACTTCGGACAAAAATATAAGGTATAAACGACTATAGAAGCTTTCATTGTAACCAGTAGTAACTACTGACAAATATCTTGATCATCAGAACAGGCTATAATAGCTTCAAACACATATAACTAGCCAATCATGAAATTGAGGTAAGTAAACGGTAAAACCACAACGGGGGTAATTATGACATAAGTGTGAAACTCTAGATACCCTGTTTTTTTTACTATATCATAACAGAAAACATACTGTTTAAGCCACAGCATTACTTTGTAGCTTCATTAAAAAACAAAAGCAATTCACAATACTAAGCTCCTAATTAAAACAGTCCGTCTACAGTAGTACAGAAAGGAAAAAGATTGAAAGGCCTTTTAAGTAAACTTATTTTTTTTAATGCACGTACAAAAATATCAATAACAGTTTTCAAATATAGAAATGTGACAGACTCAAACAAAGCCAATGCCAATTGTTTGTTGTTATAAATTAATAAAAATCTATTTAAAAATAATAGTCTTTTGGACCAAGATGCAAGGCAGTCTTATGTCAAAACATGATATTTCTAGATAAACATTTTCGCTTTTGAAAAGTCGGGGGAGAGTTTGAGTTATAATATTTGATTCCTCTTATCTTGCTGGGGTGTGTGTGATCCTCAGCCATATCCCAAATAATCAGTCCATCATTGATGTAAACATGCGCTTTACATTTTGGAAATTTCGTGCAACACCACTTGTCCCCTCCCTTCTTTTGCACTCTGTATCTATAGAAAAAAGTATTGCCTTTATAAAGGAGACAGTTTTTGCCGTTGCCCATTACTATCATTTCGTATGGTGCTGAAAACACAAACGCTGTAAATTAAACCCAAGAACCGTAAATTTATCATCAAAGTTTCATTGTAATGTCTGCATTATACCATTTCATAAAAAAACACAAAAATGTGTTGTACTACATATACATATTTTATTAAACTGTATTCTACATGATATATTTCTTCTATATTTCTTAATACAGATCACTTGAAGCAATAGTACATTTCCACGTAAATTTTGGGATTAGACCTCTTAGAATAAATACGTATAGAATGAGTGTCAATATAAGCGCACTGTCAAAATTGAAGCACTAAATAGATTCCTACAGCTGTCACATCTGACAAACAATATATTTTTATTTTGACCAAATCTACTATAAGATACAAAAAAATATTGAAAACACTGTCAAAAGTTATTTTATTAGATTTCTTTTGTTTTTAAAGAGTGTTTGATAATATTTAACCTTAAGTCTTACGGAGCGGCCCGGCGTTTGGTGCCATTAATGGTACCAATCAACATCCTTCAATTTGGGCGCGCGAACTTAGTTTCTATAATGTAATTGTAATTATTCTAAATTAGACCTAAAGTTTCTTCAGCTGAATTAAAGGTAACAGTTTAATTATAGAGCTTCGTAATATTATGACACACATTTTATTTTATTTATTTATTTTATTTATTCATTTATGTACACACAAGTTGAAAGAAAAATACAAAAGAAAAGAATACAGAAGAAAGTTTGTACAAAGGTACTACTTATTTCCATTGGAAATCTCTTCCAGTAGACCTGAGACTGGAAATGGGTTAAGCTCAAGGTAGAGCGTGTACAAATAAATTACAAGTTAAATGCAAGTACAGATGGATAATATACTTACATACATACATACATACACATACATACATACATATATACATACATACATCCATACATACATACATACATACATACTTATACAAATAATACATATTATATATACAATACTTACATATTATATACCCAATGAAATTAGGGATACATACTTCAGTCAGAAACGTTGTTATTAGATCACTAAGGAAATGTAGTGCTCTTTAACACGTTTCTTAAATGTGGCTATGGTCTTGCAACTTCTGATGTTGGACGGTAGTGAGTTCCACAATCTTACTGCGTGAACGGTGAATGATTTGGAGTAAGCATAGGACCTGAATAAAGGGATATTGAGTGTTCTTTTATGGAGAGATCTGCAGGGAACACCGGAGGGACGAGAAAATGAAAAGCGTTCACGTAAGTAAGACGGGTAGTTACTGTTTCTTAGGATGTTAAATAGCAAGCATAAAATCCTAGTGTTTCTGCGAAATCGAATTGGGAGCCACTTGAGATCCTTGCGAAGATGCGAAATATGATCGAATTTTCGAATTCCGAAGATAAATCGAATGCATACGTTTTGCAAGCGCTCAAGTTTATTTAAGAGCTCCTCTGTTGCATCTAAATAACAGGCGTCAGCATAATCTATTACTGGTAGAATGAGTGTTTGGACTAGAGAAATTTTAGTTTTTAAGGGCAAGAAACCTTGGATACATTTAAGCGAATGTATGGTATAGTGCACTTTACGACTGACTTCGCAGACTTGGTCGGTCCAGGTGAGATTGGTATTTAGAATAACTCCGAGATTCTTCACCTTATCTGAGTAAGGTATAATAGCATTACCTAAGGCTACAGATCTCAATTCTCTGATGTTAAGACTTTTATGTGCGTATCTACTGCCTATAATTATAGCCTGCGATTTACTAGCATTAACGAGAAGTCCAAACGATTTAGCCCATGAATCAATTCGACTTAAATCGTCATTCATCGCTGCTATCGCTATATCAGCATCAGCTGGTGAAAAATGACAGTAGAGCTGCAAGTCGTCTGCATAAAGATGGAAGTTAGAAGATATAAGAGGTGTAACAGTGTTAATAAAAACAGAAAACAATAAGGGAGAGAGAACGCCACCCTGAGGCACGCCCGCAGGTAAGTCACATGTATCTGAACAAGTGTTTTCAATCCGAACACGTTGCGAGCGGCCCCGAAGATATGAATCGAACCAGGAGATGGTGGAAGAAGATACATTTAAGGATTGGAGCACACCAAGAAAAACATCAAAATCGACAGATAAGAAAGCGTTACTAAAGTCAAGTAAGACTAACAAAGTACATTTTTTGTTTTCCATGGCACAGCGAATGTCATCTGTAACTTTTAAAAGAGCAGTAACAGTGCTGTGGCCAGGACGAAAGCCAGATTGGAAGTTACTTAAAATGGAATTAGACAGTAAAAAGTTCGATAGTTGGCCATGAACAATATGCTCGAGAACTTTTGACAAATATGGTAAAATGGAGATTGGACGGAAATGAGACAGTTGGGTGGGATTGGAAACTTTAGGTAAAGGAATAATATATGCTTGTTTCCAATCTGATGGGAAAGTACAAGTAGATAAGGAGAATTGGAATATATGAGTGAGAATGGGAAGGACTGATGGAAGGATTAATACTATCATTTTTGAGCACATATTATCATGGCCAACAGAAGTTGAAGTAATGGCCAGTATAGATTTTTTAACAATATCTTCAGTTATAGGCGTTAGAGAAAAATTAATTTATGTTGTCTACGTTTTAAACGTAGAGAATGGTTTGTGCAAAATATTTACTTCTTATCACTATATCAGTCAGATGAACTGTCACTATATAAGATGAACAATATCGGTTGAAGGCAGCACACGATATTTTTTGTAGTTCCTACATTAAAATTAAATGTGTTTTCAACAGTACTAAATTTTAACGTATATACCATCAACTATGATTTGGTAACATGGCTTGGCACTGGTAGCTTTAATTAACTGTCCAGAGTGGGGCATGATGATCCAAGACTTCATATAAGCGCGCTGTCAAAATTGAAGCACTAAATAGATTCACACATATGGCACATCTAACAAACAAAATATTTTTATTTTCCCCAAATTAACTATAAAATACTACAAAATATTGAAAACTTCACTGTGAAAAGTTATATTATTAGAGTTCTTTTGTTTTTCAAGAGTGTTGTGACACAATTTAACAGCACACCCGATGTTTGGTGCCATTAATGGCACCAATATACATGCTTCAATTTGGGCGCGCTAACCTGGTTTCTATAATGTTATTATTCTAAGCTTGCACTTGAGAGACTACAAATCCACCCTCAAATCCGCTTTGGTTGGATATCCACATATGGATAGTAAGGCAAAGTTTCCTTAAGGAGGATATAGGACATGTGTTCTGAATAACCAATTAAAAAATCGGTTGTCTGTAAAGTCGGTTTACTGACGATAGTTGAACGTGACAACGTCATAAGAAAATACTGATGGAATGGTTGCATACTTGACGAAAACATGTAAATGTATTATTGTTCAGCAGTTGTCGCGCGGACGCATTGCTCACTCAAGTAGGATAGAGACAGATGTCGAACTCTGCCTAACGCGGAGGCCGAATGTGCCTCTTAGTCGCTCGTTCCGCGCTCTCGTTTGAAATTCAAGCCTTAACATAACACCTCAGAGCGAGAAAACGCCGCATGAGTCATGTTTTTTCGTGCGTGCAGCCGGCTCCATCGAATTATAAGACGTTGTCACGTCAAAATTAAATTAACAATGCGGAGAGTACGAATTTTCTATACAATTGAAGATGCAGATAATCGGGCGGTCATGTGGTCCTGGGCTCACGTTTCCCACTCTGATAAAAAGCACTTGACTGATTTCGAGCTTTTCGCACTTCACATCTCCGCTACACACTGTTTAGATCTCCTTTCCGCTACAAATAACCTCTCTGCAGATAAATAAGACTGCTAGCTTCACAGCATATCTGCTCCCGTCGTCTGTCCTCTCCGCTTTAGTGATAACCTGGCCTAAGTCTATCGATTACCTCAGTAGTTTTCTTCCATTAATGAGCGTCTTGAATTCCACTAAAATTAAATTTTTACGTATCTACCATCCGCTAATACTTTGTAACAAGGCTGCGGGTGCTGATGGTTTTCGGTAGCTTTAATAAACTGTCCAGAGTGGGATATGATGATCCAAGACTTACACTTGGAGGAATGGGTACAACTCCACCTCGAGCCCGCCTTGGCCGGCACGTGTTGATAGTACGTGTATCCGTTCTTTCTCAGAAGTTCCTTTCCATTAATGAGCGTCATAAACTCCACTAAAATTATAAAATAAGTACTGTTTACATCGGTAACATTTCAAAGTTCAGCAAACTTTACTTAAGGCTTATTTCACAGATTTATTTAAAGCTACGATTTAAATCTACGATAAAACAAAATTACATAGATTTAATCTCATAGGTAAATTAAGTACGTAGGTAGCTACGTAGTCTAGTAAGTGATCTCGCGTTTTCGTTTTTATATAGTATGCCTTATAAATTGCGTCTAAATGTGATTTTGTCTCTCTGTGACTCTACATTTTACCATTATAAATGTTTTCAAATTCATAAATAAAACTCAAATTCACGAGTTCATGCTCGCATTATATAACAGTTTATCCAACTTATTGATAATTGTCGATAATTTTTGAGACCAAAAAAAATTGTAGTAGGTTAAAACCCATTGGAAAATGTAGGGAATATAACAAAAATGAAAAGAGTAAGTTTTAAGGGTAAATAACGGTTTATATCGATTTCCGGCCAAACTACAAGTCCTATGAAAAAAAGTTAAATGGCAAAGCGGTAGGTAATAAAAAGATCTACAACTTTTGTATTTACACTTTATTCACATTACCTCAAAATTTATATGAAATATTCAAAATTGAAGCGCGCATGGCCCGGCGGTTAGTGTAGAACGCAAACAATCTATGCAACTAAGCCAAACGGGCGCGGTCGGGTGTGAGATGGGTGACCGCTAGTGGCAAAAATTTCATGCGCGTTTCTGTGCTTCGGAGGGCACGTAAAGCCATCGGTCCCGGTTGTTGTCGATAGACAACAGTCGTTAAACCTTGTCGGAGGCCTTATGGGCAAACCATCCGACAGCGGGTTGGCCACTAACCCGCATCTCCACCAACACGCATTGGAGCAGCGTGGTGGAGTAAGCTCCCCAATAATAGGGAGAGATCCGTGCCCAGCAGTGGGACTCAAAAAGGATTGCAGCCACATATAAATAAAACTTAAATTAAGAAAAGGTTATGGAATTTATTGGTTTAATTAGTTCAACTTATAATATTTATAACACATAATATAATTATTGCATAAACAGTTACATTTTGACGTATATACCGTTGGGCAAAATTCTATATGTTGGTGGTTCATGGAAGTGATCTTCTACGGCCTTCAGAAGCGTATCATCTTTGCCGATGACGAGATGAGATTTACATTTAGACGAGTATGTACAACTCCAGCGAACCCCTTTCTTTACAGCGTGATGCTTGTAGAACGTATATCCATTCATCATGATAAACCTTTTACCGTTATGTTGAGTAATAAATTTGACTGTAACGAGAAGAAAAGATGAGGAAATAATAAGAAAATAGCCATCATGGCTTCCGAAAAAGCAAGTTTATTCGATTTCTTCTTCGAGTTTATAGAACGTATATATCCATTCATCATGATAAACATTTTACCGTTATGTTGGGTAATTAATTTGTAACGAAAAGACGAGGAAATAATAAGAAAATAGCTATCATGGCTTCCGAAAAAGCAAGTTTATTCGATATTCGTGGACAAATAATAATAAATACACATATATTTATGTTAAACTTTACATATTTTTAACAACATATCGAACGTGAAGTCTCGGTCAATATTGGTTAACTTATTTAATATAGTGACATAATAACCTACCAGTTAACACAGAATATGTAAATTTTTTTCAAACTTTTTTTATGTTGATATGTAAATTAATTTAATTTTACTGTTATGAGCTACATTTTTTATAGGACTAAAGGATAGCAGTGGAATTCAGTCCTATTATACCAAACACCTATTGCAAACATTGAACACTCTTACGCACGCGCACAGTAAGGTTTATATTACAGCAAGCTTTGGGGACCCTTTTTGCCGCCCACTGCTGGGAACGGATGTCTCTCCATTATTGGTGAGGCCTGGAGCCTACTGCTACTACGCTGCTCCAATGCGGAAAAAAGTTTATATTACAGCGGGTGCCTAGATCTCTATTACATTTATTATATCGAATGATATTACAAACGTTGAAGACCATAAATTATTTTTTAATTACAGTAGACCTTTTTCATCTAATTTTACACCTTGATATAAGTCCCATTAGGAAGAAGTCTGTAAGTGGTTGGATCATGATCATGGTTCTCAACAGCCCTTACGAGAGTCCCATCATCACTGATAACCACGTGAGACCGACAGCGGGAAGACCGGGAGCAACTCCAACTAGATCCTCCTTTGATGAAATGGTGTCTGTAGAAGCTGTATCTGTTGTAGATGAGCAGGCACTTTCCATTCTGAAGTGTGATGGTATGAACTGCAACAAAAATGCGAGATCCGGAGGATAAGAAATTCGCTGTTAGATTTTACTCACACATAGTTACTATCACACAGATAACGAAAGCAGTCTATGAATAGATCGAACTAAATTAAAAGTCAATGTTTGTAAAGAAACTTCTCATCTTTTGGACACTGTTTAATTTAAATTATATTTTAAGAAGTTTAAATGAACAACAAAATCACAAGTGAACTTTATGAATGCGTGATTGTTAGGGTCTAAATTTTTACATACACTCCATTTGATAGTATTCGGTACTTGGGTGGTGGATGAGCATGATTTTCAACTGCTTCGACCAGCGTCCCATCCTCTGATATGATCAGATGAGAACGGCACTTTGCCGAATAAGTACAGTCCCATCGAACGCCTTTTTTGATAATACTTCGTTTGAAGAATGTGTACATGTTTTTCATCATGTAGACCTTTCCATTGTGGACAGTTATACGCTTCACTGTAGAAAAATACTTATTTAAATAATTTAAGAAAAACATATTTTAAGACAAGTCCGAGTTTTATATAACAGCATTACTGTGAAAAGTTCCACCGATAAACGAATTAAGTTCCACACGATGAGCATATCTTCTTCAGGTTCTTTAGGTTCTTCTTGACTTGTATTTTTGTCTCTTTCTAGCGTAGCTATAAACTCATGAGTATAACAAGAAATCTAGCACACACGTATTGATTGTTGCTTTGTTTTAAGTAGCCGTGTTTCGGTTTTCTTAAATATCAAATCAAACAAAATATAATAAAGAAACATAGATTAATTTATTTTTAGAGCCAAACACATATGCAACTACGAATGTCACATAACCTAATGTGATCTAACTAATTTTAAACTTCATGTACCAGAACGTAAGAAGTGTCGTTTCAGAAAACGAAAATCTAAATTTTGATGTACTTCCCATTGGCGAGCACCTGATATTTGGGTGGGTCATGTTTGTGGTTTTCGACGACCTTGACCACGGCTCCGTTCTGGTCTATGACCAAGTAGGACTTGCAGCGCGAGGACTGGGTGCAGCTCCACCTCATGCCGGTCTTAACGAACTGGTGTCGATAGAACGTGTAGTTGTTCATCATCACAAACTGCTTGCCGTTGTGTAAAGTTATGGTTTTAACTACAAGAAAGAGCAAGGTAAGTGTACTTTTTGGAAAAGAAGATAAATATTTATATATATTTTCAATTAGAACGTTATTAATAATAATGATTTTGACAAAAAATGGTTTCCATATAAAAATCAACCATCATTTCAATCAAAATTTGTGTCTATTAGTAGCTGAAAAAATATTGAAAAGGCGTGTTATTACATTAGTACATAAATTAAACGCTGCATAAAGTATATAGTGCCAGTAACATGTATAACCATTTCCCGTTTTGCGTGACAGAAGTTGCTATGTATAAAATCTTAAAAGTTAAAATTCTTCAGTACTTTTTGAAGGCCATTACTTAGAGTCAGCATCGGCTTCTTGGTTAAGACTGTGTCTAAAATTAGTATTATAAAATATGTTTTACATTGAAAATTATTTATATTTTTTATAAATAATTGTTATTAACAGAAGTCTACGAGCAGCTGAATCTTATATCACACTATAATTATGTACTTACCCACTTTTAAGTTTTTTTTTTCTTTATTTAAAGAGCTTTATCCATGAGACAATGTCGCTCTGTAAGGTAAGCCAGTTGAATTACATAGCATCACAATAAAGCATAATATTAAATAAGGTACATTTAAATCCTACGGCTAATACCCATTTTGACTAATTTGTATAGCATCACTTTTAAGTATTGTGCAATAAAATAAGAGCGTTTATCCGCCTACAAACTACTCGATAGTTATATGTCGATAGTTGGATGTTTGTATTATTTATGCATGTAAATTTCTGAATAAAAAAAGGAAAAAATATTTTTGGAGTGCTTTGTTAGTGCGCTAATAAGTATCTTACAACAATGTTATAAGAGTCTCTTATAACAATGTTATAAGTCTCTTATAACAATGTTATAAGTCTCTTATAACAAATTATGATATCATATTAGTACTCGTATCATAGGGGTGTTATTATAAACAGATATAAAAGGACACTAAAGGACAAAGGCTTCCATTGAAGGAACACAATACAGGGTATTCCAGGAAAGACTGTCAAGCGGTGGCACAAAGGTAGAGCACTCCTTGGGCTACCCGAATCATCCCCATGTATGTTCCGTATGACAGTCTTTCCTGGGACACCCTGTATTTGTACAGGAACTTACAAATCGGAATTGATTTAAAATAAATTAGGCGCTATTAAAAATGAAACCTTTTTATTGCAGTTGGCAACTGATCTAGTCCTTGAAAGTTAATATTCAAATTGAACACTTATCGAGGATCTTTGTAAAATGTAAAGTAAGGCTGCTCAGTATTAAAAGCCGAAGCTTTGGTAATACTTTAAGTCAATCGGATATACATCCCATTTTTGACGATATACTGTGGCGGCAGGTGATTGTGTTGATTGTAAGTTCTGACTAATTCGTTGCCGTACAAAATATGATAAACGTTGCACTTCTTCTTTCTCGATGAGCAGAACCATCTAGTTTCTCCGTGAGTCAAAACATTGGTGTCTTTATGAAATGTGTAACCATCTACCATCAGCAAGGTCTTGTTCCCAGCAACTTGAATCATCTTTACTGGAATTGTAAGCAGAGATTATAAAATCGACCATTTAGTCGATGTCTTGACGCAGAAATAAAAAACAATATTATGTTTATAAGAATTTTAATATTTTTTTTCTACTATAGGGTAAGATTTAGATTTCATTAATGATTATACATACATTTCTTACATCTACCTAAGACCAGACATTCTTAACGTCTTAACACATTAATGATTATACATACATTTCTTGCATCTACCTAAGACCAGACATTCTTAACGTCTTAACACATTAATGATTATACATACATTTCTTACATCTACCTAAGACCAGACATTCTTAACGTCTTAACACATTAATGATTATACATACATTTCTTACATCTACCTAAGACCAGACATTCTTAACGTCTTAACACATTAATGATTATACATACATTTCTTACATCTACCTAAGACCAGACATTCTTAACGTCTTAACAGTCGTAGTTGTAAATGCATTTAAAGTCGATGTTTTGACGCAGAAATAAAAAAAAATATCTTACTAATATTATAAATGCGGAAGTTTGTTTGTAACTCTTTTACGCGAAAACTACTTAACCGATCATCATGAAACATTGTACATATATTCTTGGAGTTATCAGAAGTAAAATAGGATACTATATAAAAAAATAACGTGGGTGAAACCACGGGGCACAGCTAGTATAATTATAAGTACTTTTAAATTTGTTTCTACTATAGGATAATATTAAGATTTCATTGATGGATATAAATTTCTTTCATCTGCCTAAGAGCAGACATTCTCAACGTCTTAACAATGGTAAATATAAATGCATAACTTTTAATTCTACCTAAGGAACAAATACTTGCAATATTAACTTTATAATCATTTAATTAAAAAATAATTAGTAAGCTTATATATATGGCATACTTAGGAGTACAAAATGGCAAATATACATACAATGTATTTTTGGTAAGGCTATAACGTTGACTAATAAGATCTATAAGATAAAATAGAATTTAATACACATAGGAACATAATTATGTATTTTATGTAATTATTACTACATTTTACTTCACCTAATCAAGATTAGAAGATGTAGGATACGTTGACTAATTCATAATAATTGGATATAGGCAATAAAATAAATAAAAATAATAAACGTTCACACTCATAGCCCCACAGTAAGGTAACTAAGACCCTGTGTCGTGGGTACCATGGTGTTGGATAAAGGGGGGGGACCTCCGGTTCGATATGACCAAAAATGGTGGTGGAATAAAGGGTGGAAAGGAGGGTGGTCCCCCGTTGCGGGTGATGGAATTGTGGACTGTAAGTTGCGGTTTGAATTAAAGGTGGAAAAACGAGAAGGATTGATAAAGGGAGCGCACTTACTTGGCTTATCCCAGGGGGCTGGAGCAGATGGTATGCTCGTGTACTGATGAAATCTTCTCTTGCCCGGGAATATTGACAGCGGTGATGGCGGCGATGCGGCGCGTCTGATGACCACGTGTTAGGTGGCTTGCGGTGCGGTTGTCACTAGAGGACTTGCATGCGCGTCGGCGGCGTGCGCGTCGGCGGCGGGACGAAGGCAGACTGAATTGATAGATCTTCCTGATCCATCTACGTTCGTTGAGGTGCGAACGAGGCCGATATAATACCATAGTGCGCTTGCGGGAAAGAGAGGGAGGATGAAGGGGAGGGAGGTGAAATGACTTAATTGGCGCGAACATCCCCCCGGCCTTGAGGTCTCCTCAAATAGCGAATTAAAAAAAATAAACATAAATATATACAGCGGAGTTAATATCATATAGAAAAAACTATATATGCGGTGAACAGAGGCGATGCGATGAATATAATTAGTAAATTAATAAAAATATTATAATAGCGGGATGAGAATTTATACTTAAACTATAACTTATAAAATATAAACTACATAGGCATATAGAAATATTATTGTGTTGGTAGAGGGCAAAGTCTAACAATGGGCCGCTGCAAAGTGGAGCTCTTAGTCTTCACTTGTGCAACGCGCACCACACCATCCCTACCAGGAAACAGTTCAGTGACGACGCCTAGCGGCCACTGAAGAGGCGGAGCGTTATCCATATCGATAAGAACAACGGTTCCTACAGAAATGGAATTAATAGAATGTTTATTCCACTTTTCTCTTGCTTGTAGTGTATGTAAGTATTCTGATCTGAAGCGCTTCCAGAATGACTGAACTATCGAATCAAGCAATGAAAAACGTGATAAAAGATTAATGCGTTCCTTACTAAGATCCGCGGCGGGTAAACATCCAAGTGGATTAACAGCGAGGTAATGCGCGGGCGTAAGTGCAGTAGGTTCCGCCGGATCGCTACTTAACACGTAAAGCGGTCGTGAATTTAATATGCGTTCGACCTGAGTGAGGACAGTAAGCAACTCCTCATACGTGAGGATTTGCTTACCTATGACGTGAAATAAATGATACTTTACTATCTTTATATTTGACTCCCAAAGCCCACCAAAATGTGGAGCGTTTGGAGGGTTAAGTTTCCATGTGATGTTATCAGAAAGGATCTGATTAAATACTTTATAATATTCGTCTGACCGTAAAAAGGAATGAAGTTCTTAAAGTATGAACGCGAGGCAATAAAATTAGTAGCGTTATCACTAGTGAGTCATCATCATTAACGATGTGCGAATAAATCAAGCAGCCATACGCCTTTTCACTGGCGTCGGCGAACGCGACTAGCGAGACTTGCGAATTTTTATTTATACCCATATGGCGAGGAAACTTTAATTTCGATATCAAAGGTAACTCTGAAATATATTGTTGCCATGCAGTGACAACGTGAGCGGGCGGAGCCTGGTCCCAGTCAAGTTTGAGAACCCATAAGGTTTTAATGAGAAGCTTAGAGAAAAGAATTACTGGACCCACGAGCCCCAGAACATCATACAAGCGAGCGGTTGCGGATAAAATAGAACGCTTGGTACAAGCGAGCGGCGGCGGCGAAACTAGAAAAGAAAAACAATCAGTTGCGGGGTGCCAACGAAGATCCAATATTTTAAAAATATTTTGGTCGTCGAATGAGACCTCGTCAAGCTGACGGTGCGTTGCGGGGATGTGCTGTAAAAGCTCTGAACTGTTACTAGTCCACTTAACCAATTCAAATCCTCCACGCTGAAACATTTGAATTAGTTCAGTGGCTACGTCAACGGCGCTGTTGACGCAGGGCGCGCAGGACGCGATATCGTCCATATAAATATCTCGTTCGACCACCGAAGCAGCCAGAGGATAGGACTCCTTCTCCTCGGAAGCCAACTGACGTAGTGTGCGTAGCGCAAGAAAAGGAGAAGAGCGTAAACCAAAAGTCACACGATTAAATTCGTATGTTTGTATGTCTTCCTCATTAGAAAAGCGATAAAGAATGCGTTGAAACGCGCGGTGCGATTTTTGTACTTCAATGCATAAATACATTTGCCTAACGTCGGCAAAAAAGGCGATGCGATAAACTCGTACGTTTATTAAAATATTAAAAATATCAGACTGTAAATTTTGCCCACTATGTAAAATATCATTTAATGAAATGTCATTGTCTGACTTAGCGCTTGCGTCGAGTACTATTCGCAATTTAGTTGTACTTTTATCATTACGTATGACAGGGTGGTGCGGGAGATAAAAGCAAGGTTCCGTAGAATTATTTGAAGCAACCAATGATAAAAAAACCCTTGTTGATGTATTCTTGAATAACTTCATTGTAGCGGGAGCGAAGATCGGGACATTTATTAAAACGTCTCTCTAGGAGCGAGAAGCGTTTTTTAGCGGTTATAAAAGAATCACCTAATTTATCAGGCGTGTCCTTGAAGGGCAGGGCGACAACATATCGTCCGTTCAAATTGCGACGAGTAGTGGAAGTATAAATATTCTCACATTCCTGTTCATCAGGACTCAAATAAGTTTTTTGCGGCAGCTCCTCTAACTTCCAAAATTTTTCGAGCAAATGCGTGAGCGACGTTTGACTATTATCAATACGAGTAGGATAAGAAACTAAAGAACGCGGCATGCATGTAGGAAAGTCGATATCTGCGTCTCCCATTATTATGTATCCTAGTGACGTTTCTATGGCACTCGGCGATTGCGAATTAATTATTTTATCAGTTAACAAAATTTGTAAATAAGTGTTAACCCCTAATAAAACGTCAATGTCACCTGGTTTATGGAACTGATCGTCAGCCAAACGTAAATTATTTATATAATTAATTTTCGAAACGTCTATTAGCGACTCGGGTAATTGTCCAGTTATAGTGGGAACGACTAACGGTTCAATATGATAAAGTTTATTTTCATCAAAGCGGGAGCTAAACTGCAAAGAAGTAACACCTAAAACCTTCTGCGATACTCCACCGATTCCTTGCGCCTCTTTAACTGGTGTTTTATTTGAGATCGGTAGGTATAAACGTTTGCAACACTGTTTCGTGATGTAATCGCATTGCGAGCCAGGGTCCACTAAACAACGCAACAAATATTGGTGACCGTATTTAGTACGAACTTTAATCTTCGCAGTTCCCAATAATGTAGTGCGGTGCGGCGCATTACCACAATCGCGCGAAACGTTGCATGACGTGGATGCATTTTTTTCTCCTGGACCTTGTTCTACCGAAGGCTGATCGACCTTATTCCTACTACTAACAAAATGAAGTAGCGTATGGTGCGAGCGGGAGCAATACCTACATCTACGCTGTGACTTACAAAAAGGAGTGGCGTGTTTATTACTTAAACAATTAGTGCAACATTTATTTCGTTTTACAAAATTGTACCTGTCCTGTGCATTTATTTTTAAAAAATGCGGACAGACAAATAGGTGTTCGTGATCACCCGATTTACAGAAAATACATGACCGAGACGAATCTGTATTAATAAAAGTTTTGCGTATATTTTTAGCGGGAGCGGGAACCAAATTACCTTTAATTTTATTATTGTTAGACATATTATGCGAAGTATTTATTGTATGGCACAAAGCCCTATTCTGGTCATGTAAAAACTGAACCAAAGCGGCATATTTAGGTATATTTACGTTGCGACATGACATTTCGAACGACTTTACGGTATCGTTATCTAATTTTCTAAGCGCGATATTTAGAAATAGAAAATCAGATATGTCATCAATATTAAGTTGCTTAAGAGCGTTAATAGAAGCATCAAATTTATCCATAAATATTTGATAACCAGCGGATGTGTTAGTGTTTACGTTCTTCAGTTCTAACAGCTGACTGACGTAGGTAGTCGCGAGCGCACGCTCGTCGTTATATCTACGTATGAGCGCGTTCCATATCACAGAATAGTTTTCAGCTGTAGGCATTAAGCCTGAGCAGATTGATAGTGCCTTATCACTAAGTTTACTAACAAGATAATAAACGCGTTCAGCATCTGTTAATTGCTGATTATCATGAACTAATGTTTTAAATTGTTGGTAGAACATAGACCAGTGTCGTATGTCACCATTAAAAGAAAGTAATTCTATGGGCGGAAGCGATGGTATAATTTTTGTAGGTAAACTATTCTGTAATTTACTTGAAGATGAAGATGGAGCGTTTAATTTAGACACTTGACTTTTAATACGACTATATAGATCATGAAAAGATTTCCACGATCCGAAATCTACTTGCGCGTTTGGATTTAATTTTAAATTTGTAACATTATAAGATTCTAACGTGTCCTTGAACTCAGTACGCAAGTATTCAAGGTCAGATGCCGTGTCAAGAAATGTGTTCTGTGCGTCCGACGAACTTAATGCACTTAAAGATAAATCATAAATTTGTTGTAAACGTTCGTAAATAGAATCACGTTTTGCAATTAATATTTTCAAACTAATTTCGTCATTTGAAAGCGTTTCAGATACAATTTTGCCTTTAGTAGACATTTTGTCGTGAACAAGATAAATCAGTTAAAACAGTTAAGATTATAAAAATTATGTATGGCGTAATGAATGAATGATTACGTAGGTAGTTATTAGCGAAACAACGATCGCCGGTCGCGTCGGCTCCGGCAAACACAAATATGGCGGACTTCAATTAATGAAAAATAGAATGCGTACCTATGAGGTGTAATTTCGATTACAAATATAGGTAAATAATGGTGCGAATGGTGCGGTGCGCTTTGCAAAAATAATAATATACCTACGTGAGCGGTGCGTTATTAATATGCGGGATATAAAATAATCGTAGATATAATACTTATTTGCAAAAATAAATAGCGGATGGTGCGGTGTGTTTTGCAAAAAGAATAATATACCTACGTGAGCGGTGCGTTATATGCGGGATATAAAATAATCGTAGATATAATACTTATTTGCAAAAATAAATATGAATAGGCACTTATAATATATTACATGAAATACATAAATATGCGTATTTATGAGATTAAATAATTAACCCGGGTGAAGTTACTAAACTATTGATTCGAAATCCGGCTCGAAGGACCAGAATTTGTTGGATAAAGGGGGGGGACCTCCGGTTCGATATGACCAAAAATGGTGGTGGAATAAAGGGTGGAAAGGAGGGTGGTCCCCCGTTGCGGGTGATGGAATTGTGGACTGTAAGTTGCGGTTTGAATTAAAGGTGGAAAAACGAGAAGGATTGATAAAGGGAGCGCACTTACTTGGCTTATCCCAGGGGGCTGGAGCAGATGGTATGCTCGTGTACTGATGAAATCTTCTCTTGCCCGGGAATATTGACAGCGGTGATGGCGGCGATGCGGCGCGTCTGATGACCACGTGTTAGGTGGCTTGCGGTGCGGTTGTCACTAGAGGACTTGCATGCGCGTCGGCGGCGTGCGCGTCGGCGGCGGGACGAAGGCAGACTGAATTGATAGATCTTCCTAATCCATCTACGTTCGTTGAGGTGCGAACGAGGCCGATATAATACCATAGTGCGCTTGCGGGAAAGAGAGGGAGGATGAAGGGGAGAGAGGTGAAATGACTTAATTGGCGCGAACACATGGACACATACAAAGACAAGTTCAAAACACTCAGACCGAGAACAGAAATCTCATCATTCAAATTTCTGTTTCGCCGGGAATTGAACCCGGGACCCTGGATTGGCAGTCTGGCCTGATAAACATTGCGCAACGTGGGTCGTCGAATTGCTGTTATCATTCTTATGATTTAAATTTGAACTAGATTTATTCTTCCTTCCTGACAGCATTATGCAGCAGTAAACAAATGAAGAAAAATTCTTACAATTTATTACATTATACGAATAATAATGCGATTATAAGGAACTAATGACACGTTTACAATGTGTTAGTTACAAATTATAAAATGTATAAGACTCATTACAGTACAGACATCAAGGTCATTACATTCAATAATTATATTTTTCATTAATTTATATTACATCCATAAGAGCTTATGTTAAATAATATTAATATAATCACATTTATTTATTTGCACTTGCAAGAAAACATAAGATTAAAAAATAATAATTTAATTATATCACATTTTCGCTATTATATGCAATAAAGTGGTTTACGTTTAATTTTTTAATTTTCGTATCCATCCTAATTTAAAGCAATAAATCTATAATAAAAATTTCATAAAATTTTTCGCTAATGCACTTGTCTTTAAATATGTAAAAATAAATATTATGATCATGTATTTTTGTCAACAATTATTAAAAATACTATACATAAAATTTTGGTAACTATACAATGTACAATAACAACACAACAACTACAAAACCAAAATTTTCAATCAAATCCTAATTTTACTCAGTATATTGGAAGAAATCTCGGAAGAATGTAGATATAGTCACGAAAATAATTTACGTTACTACAACTATTTAGTGATAATATTTCTCATTAATATAGGAAGAGTATATTGGAATAAATCTCGGATGAATTTAGATATAGTCACGAAAATAATTTACGTTACTACAACTATTTAGTGATAATATTTCTCATTAATATAGGAAGAGTATATTGGAAGAAATCTCGGAAGAATTTAGATATAGTCACGAAAATAATTTACGTTACTACAACTATTTAGTGATAATATTTCTCATTAATATAGGAAGAGTATATTGGAATAAATCTCGGATGAATTTAGATATAGTCACGAAAATAATTTACGTTACTACAACTATTTAGTGATAATATTTCTCATTAATATAGGAAGAGTATATTGGAAGAAATCTCGGAAGAATTTAGATATAGTCACGAAAATAATTTACGTTACTACAACTATTTAGTGATATTATCTCTCATTAATAAATTTTCAATTTGAAAGCAGAATATAAATATAATTTGACTAGACGAAATAAAATAATCACAGCACAGATGTATGTCTCTGTTTATATGACATAAAACTATGCATAGTTAATGTGTTTATTCGACTGTAATGTTCTTTGGCAAACAGTTTAAACTTGTTTTACAATGTAAAGCATAAGGAAATGCGAAAGTAATTTATTTGGCTTACTACACTACGCTGCTCCAATGCGGGTTGGCGGAGAAGCGGGCTAGAGGCCAACCCGCTATCGGATGTTTTGAAACCGCCCATAAGGCCCCCGACTATTATTCCTTTCTTAATAAATGGACTGTTCAACAAAAAATATTCCTTTAATTATAGCCAATAGTAACTGAGATTAGCGCGTTTAAACAAACTCTTCGGCTTTAAATTATTAGTACAGATAGAGCAAGGAAACGTGGCATGAAATTGCCACTAGCTGTTACCCATCTCACACCTGACCGCGCCCTTTTGGCTTAGTTACAATGATCGCTTGTGTTCTGGCGAATTTAGATTACCTTTATGTAATAGTATTTGCAATGATGATTTCAATAATTTTGTATTGCCATAGTACCAATGCGAGTTAAAAGTATGACCACTCATTGGCAATCGATCTTAAATCTTATCAGTTCCATTAGGTATACTTGTGTGATGCGTTATGTATGACATAAAGGCGCAGATTCCCCATCTTCGTATTGTGGGTGTACGTAACATTGTGTATAATTTAACTACCTTCAGTCCCATGAGAGCGCAAATTGGCTCCCTACAACCAGTTCTCACCTACCAGAGAGAAACATGAGTACGCCATAATCGGAATGCAGCGTTCTCAGTCTTTTTACGAACAAGCTAAAACGTGAAGACCCTTCACTTTTTCAGCCACTTCTTATTTATTTATTATAAATCATTAATTCTATTCTATCTTACATGATCCAACTTCTCCTCAATACTTAAAGGAAAACTTTCACTACGTCTGTTCTGCTCGTGACAGAGGTCTGCGTTCTTCCCATAATTTTAAGCTCGAAATTCCTCCGCACAAAAGTGACTTCTTCCGATATTCCTTTACAGTTCAGGCTATGCTACTATGGAACACCCTACCTGAGTCCATTCGAAAAGCCAAAAGTAAGGGTGTGTTCAAGAGACTTGTTCGCAATCACCTTTTAAGTGGTTCTACTACAGACACCTGAATCTTTTGCAGATTTGATTTTGCTTAATTATAACAACTCTCGTTTTTGGCATACAGGTATATATACTTATATATATGTTTATTTATATTATGTATAATATGTATTTATTTATTTATTAGATATGATATAATTATTTATATATGTGAGTATCTATTTAGTATGAATGTGTATTTATTTATATAGAAATATTCAGTTCTCTATCAACTTAGTTTGCGCCTACCACAAGCTCTACTCGTCACCCAGGGTTGGCTGGTAGAGAATGCCATTAGGCATTAAGCACGCCCTTGTGTTCCTTATTGTAAGGCAATACTTTAAGATTAAATAAATAAATAAATAAATAAATAAATAATAGCCAAATAGATCTCAATCATACTCGGTCATTTTCCACACAACATGAGTGTTTATCAGGTGTTAAACCATACGGGGGATAGCCACAGTCTTGAAGTTCGAAGCTAGAATAGGACTGGAGGTTCTTATAAAGTTACTGCGATCGTATGTACTCGACAAATTAGATCCGATAAAAACAATTAGAATTCGTATTAACGAAGTAGCAAAAGGAAGGCATCCCTATATCGACGGTAATGGTCGTTTTTATCGTTTAGGTTTTTTGGGAGCGCGCGTAATGCAATCCAGTTTTTCACTTTTGAAGTGGATTATGATAAAAAAAAAAAATGTGCCATGAGGTTAGGTTCAGTAAAAATCTTTGAAGTCTTTGAAATTACCGCACAAATTAAGCTTAGGGGTGGTAGCCATAGTCTTGATGTCTGAATATAAAATGAGAATGGAGGAGCAAAGTTACTGTGCACATCTACACTGATATACATAAATTCGATTGAAAGTCTAGAGCCTTCTGACCCTCTACCCTACCAACTCCGGAACATTCAGCGAAGTGAATCGATAACACGTTCCACTCAATCACCTGTTCCAAGCTTCTTATAAGTGCGATGCGTAAGAACAAAATGATCAGAGCGTGGCCGCCTTATCTTCGGCGGTTCGTGGTTGTGAGTCCCACTCAGCCTGACAATCGCATCTTCGTTCCCGTTTAATATAGCAAACACCTTGCACCCCTTCAGCCTTGCGGAGCAGCGCCATCTCTTGGCATTACTGTGCTTCCTATCGTACGACCGGTGAAATGTGAACTCGTTCACGAGTAGTCGTTGGGTACCGTTTCTTAAAGTTATGAAACACGCTGGAACAAGGAAGGCGGACTTACTTTAGTAATTATTCAAAAAAGTTTTTTCATGATACTATTGATTTACTGGCTATTAAACATTGCGTTGTATATTTACCTTTGGTAACGGTACTTGACTTAGGATTCTCCTGTCGTCTAAATTATGTTGGTCCTGTCTTCCTGTACCTATTATGTATGTGTGGGCTCACTAGTTCACCACTTTTTTTAGGTTACCGAATTTCGGAGAGCGGAACGAAACCATTGGACACGAAGGTACAGGCCATACGTGATTTTCCACCCCCGAAGGACGTGAGGTCGCTTAGGAGATTTCTGGGCATGGTTAATTTTTACAGGCGATTTTTGCCTAACGCCGCCCAGACCCAAGGACCTCTCAACGCCCTCCTCGCAGGGGCGGTCAAAGGATCAGCGCCCATCAATTTGACAGGTGACGCTCTGCAGGCTTTCTCGGCCATCAAAGAAAGCCTGTCCAATGCAGCTTTACTCGCGCATCCACACTGTAGCGCCAAGCTTGCATTGGTTACAGATGCGTCAGATGTTGCCATTGGCGCTGTCCTTCAACAGCTGCAAGATCACGTATGGCAGCCGTTAGCCTTCTTCTCCAGAAAGCTGAGTCCTTCCCAAGCCAATTACTCGCCTTATGACCGCGAGCTACTCGCCATTTACGAAGCCATCAAGTACTTCAGGCACATGCTGGAGGCAAGGCACTTCGTTGTCTATACTGACCATAAGCCAATTACCTTCGCTTTCCACGAGCGGAAACGTAATTGTTCGCCTAGGCAGTATAGACACCTTGACTTCATATCCCAGTTCACTACCGATATCAGACACATCTCCGGCAAGAATAACATTGTCGCTGATACCTTGTCTCGCGTTAGTGAACTGGAGTGTCCAGTTAACCTTGCCGACTTGGCCCGAAGTCAAACCACAGATGAGGAGTTGGCCGAGTACCTCGCGGACAATACATCTCTGCGAATGGAAAAAATGGAATGGCCCGGTAGTAATGTTTCCCTGTACTGTGACACCAGTACACCAACTGCCAGACCGTTCGTCCCTAAGGAGTACCGGAAACAAATTTTCCGGAGCCTGCACTCCCTTAGCCATCCCGGTGCCAATGCTACTGCAAAATTAGTAGCCGAACGTTTTGTGTGGCCCGGGATACGAAAGGACTGTCGCGACTGGGCTAGGACGTGCTTGGCTTGTCAGCGAGCCAAAGTAAGTCGACATGTATCCGCTCCATTGGGCACTTTCGACTTGCCTCGTGCTCGTTTCAAGCACGTCCATATCGACCTTATTGGCCCACTTCCGGTGTCACAGGGCTTTCGGTATTGCCTAACAGCCGTTGACCGTTTTACCCGGTGGCCCGAGGTAATACCGATCGCCGATATTACGGCTGAAACGGTGGCCAAGGCTCTCCTGTCGGGTTGGATAGCCAGATTCGGATGTCCGACGGATATCGTTACAGACCGCGGCCAGCAATTCGAGTCTGCGCTGTTTCGATATCTGTCGAAAACTATCGGCTTCCAACGGAAACGTACCACTGCATACCATCCGGCCTGTAACGGGCTAGTGGAACGTTTCCACCGACAGCTGAAAGCGGCCATCACTTGCCACGCGAATAGCAGTTGGTCGGAGATCCTTCCTCTGGTGCTCTTAGGCATCCGCAGCGCCATCAAGAAAGACCTACAAGCCTCCCCGGCGGAGCTCGTGTATGGTGAGCCGCTAACCCTTCCGGGAGAATTTTTCAACCCGTCTCCCCCGGATACCACAGACTTGTCGGACTTTGCAGCGCGGCTAAGCTCTTTCGCCAACAAGCTTAAGCCCGTTGCAACCTCGCGACATACCAAGTCCAAAACGTTTGTTTTCAAGGAACTTGCGAACGCGGAACATGTCTTCCTTCGCGATGACACCTCGCGTCCTCCACTCCAACCTGCATATACTGGCCCGCATAAGGTTTTGGAAAGGGGAGAAAAAACCTTTAAACTGTTAATAAAAGGAAAACCCGTCGTCGTAAGTATGGACCGCTTGAAACCAGCGCACATACTTATCGACGACGAATCTATCTCAGGCGAACGAACACCCGTCCCATCTCCCAAAACCGCGGTAGAACCACCACCTCCGCAAACTGCCACTCAGCCAACAGAGAGGATGACACGCTCTGGTCGTCGAGTACGTTTCCCCGATTTTTATCGACCCTAACCAAGGCTCTGGGGGGGAGTGATGTGGGCTCACTAGTTCACCACATATACACGTACTCACCCACACTCATATAAAACATACACACACACATACACATATACATACATATATTCATACACACTATCTACATACATATCCACATACATACATAACATACACACGTCTAGCGTCGCCGGTCATCTACCATACGGGCCGGTCGCTAGGTGCATTGGAAACGTAGCCGAGTCCCGTTAGCTTTCCGGCTGCTCGGGCGCACACGCCGCGCACCTCTCGCCCCTGACAGCTAGCGTCGCACGCCAGTCGACTCACGCTCCTTCAACGCGAAGCCCGTGCTGCTCGGCTACCGTAGCCTACCGCTGCCTTCCGCTTTCGCTTTGCATTCGCCTTCCGCTAACGCGCCATTACGAACTGTTATTTAGTGTGTTCTGTTTCGTGTAACTTTTCGCGTCTGTACTTTCTACTGTGTTATCGTGATTTCGTTCTTATTCTTCCGTGTGGCTCTTTTCTGTGTATCTACTCTACTTGCGCTTACTGTTTTCACTCCTTCTGTTCTTTATCTTGTGACTATATTTCTATAACTATTTCTATCGTGTGTGTGAATAAATCGTGTGGGAAATCATAACGGTGTTCGGACTATTATTGCTCCCAACCTACACGGACTACCATACCAGCAACACACACCCTATTTCCACATATGTGTGCTGTGTATATGCATTGAATTATTTTGAATGTACTAAATAAAAGTGCAAAGTACAGCTTAATTTATAAACAGCTGACTGACAAATGTAACTTAAATTGAATTTCAAAATCTTAAGTTATTGACCAATTATTAAGTTCAAATGTATTTTCGTTTAAGTTTCAATACGCTGTCAAATCAATTTTTATATAAATGTAACAATCATCATGTTGTTTATTTTAATGGGACATGGGAAAATAAATAAGAAGTATCAATTTATTTAATAACCATTTATTTACCAAAACGTGTTACATAAAAAACGATTAAATTATATCATGATACATTTTGATACTACATTACTACTAGATTAATTCTGTGTAATTATTTTATTTGAAAACCACTTAAATTAATTTTTAAACGCCACATCGGCAGTAGGTATATGAGGCACCACACTAGCAAAGTCAGTACAACTTAAAAAAAATACATCTACAGAAACCCAATTTAGCCCTTACATATATAAAAACCCAAATTTTTAAAATAATAGAAGTGCAAAATAATTATTCTAGAATCACTATTTAAAATTTGCATAAAAAAGTCATTCACGCCTTTTATCAAGGCATTACATGCATTTAAAAAAACGAGATTATCAGATAACGACTCTACCCATTCGTTTGTGTTATTCTACCTACTATGAAGAGTCATAATACAAATTTCAGTTGAACACGTTGCTATGTGTCACAGTAAGTAACGTTATGTGAAATTCATTATAGTAGGGGAGCCCACGAGGCTAATTGTGGATTTACTCGAGCGTCATCAGGACCTTGTGCATTTTATAGGTTGGGTGGTAGGAAGATTAAAAGGTTATATGACGTTTTCCATTTTACTGGTGGGAAGAGTGCATTTGAAGACCTTAAAAACTTTTATATGAAAGATACAGGAAAAATATCGACAAATATTGGTCAATAGTAGAATAAATTAAATGCGTGGTAAGTCATATAACCCGCATTGGAGCAGCGTGGTGGAGTAAGCTCCAGGCCTCCTCAATAATGGGGAGAGACTCGTGCCCAGCAGTGGGACGCAAAAAGGGTTGCAACTAAGTCATATTTCAGTAATCTGATTATTTTAGTATGAATAACAGGGTGAAATGTATACAAAAAAGCGAACTAAAAAAAACGGCAGTTTGGCAATCTCTGGAGACTTCGAATTTTTATTATTTTTTTATTTAAGTCATAGTTCAACGGTAACGAGGTATTCTAATATGACCATTTTGACATCCGGAAGTAAGATAAAAAGAATTAAACGTGTACTCAACAAGGTGAAAGGTGTAACCCATATCTTAATCTGACGCGCTAGAGTAAATCCAAAAATCCCTTCTAGGGTTCCCCTACTATTGTACTACCAGTACCGTCTTTACTTATTCATAAGGGTGAAACCAACATACAATACCCATTCTGAACATGCATGAAAACTGCTTTATTTATTCTTCTAGATAATATGTCAGTACATCGAACTTCATACTGGCACGACCAAACCGAAAAATACGTACAGTCAAATATAAAAGATTTC
Source organism: Pyrgus malvae (assembly GCA_911387765.1). NCBI lineage: Eukaryota > Metazoa > Arthropoda > Insecta > Lepidoptera > Hesperiidae > Pyrgus > Pyrgus malvae. The sequence continues at coordinate 4,649,573 of OU426956.1, read as the reverse complement.
ATTTTAATCTATATGTAGGTACGATATTGGCATGATTTAAATAAAAACAGATTATTTTTCTAGCCTAAAAAAGAGCTTAAACAGTTTAGGAAATAATATTGGTTTCTTAATATGGATATTTGATTTAATTTTAATTTATATGAAGGTACGATATTGGCATGATTTAAATAAAAACTGTTTTTTTTCGAGCAGAAAAATAGCTAAAACAGTTTAGGAAATAATATTGGTTTCGAAGTATGGACATTTGGGTCTCGTGTCAATGACTTTTTACGCAAATCAAACAGGATGATTTTAATTACTATTAAACTAGTACTTAACAATATGAGCACCGTGTGCGGTTATATCTATAAGAGGTGGTTCGTGGCCATGGTCACCAGTATACTTAATGATCTTGCCTTCTTTGACAGTAGCGACCGCTTTGCACCCTCTGTTTTTCGCTGAACATCGCCAACGCATCGTAGTCGATAGTAGTTTGCCCTGAGTTGATCTATGAAAGACGTAGTCTTCTATCACCAATCTTCTACTCCCGTTGACCAGAGTTATGAAGTACGCTGGAACTATAAAAGATATCGTTAGATGTTTGGAAGGATATGTAAGAAAAAAATTATAACTAAAGGTGGTTGTAACCAATCTTAAATTTATGCTATTTCTCTAGATGTAGTTGATACGGATATAATTATGGCTATGGGTCTTAGTATAAATATATGTAAACAATAACTTTATTGAAAGTCAAACAAATTACAATAATTTTCAAAACTGTTTATTTATCTTCATTGTTTTTGTACACTGAGAATAAAAAAAATTGATTTTATATAAATTTATCAGATCAGAAAAAACATATTTTTACATGTCGTTTAAAACACCCAACGAATTTAAGTTATTCGATTTAATGTTAAAAAAATTATAACGGAATTATGACCAAAGCAAAGTATACCTAGTAGACTAGAATCTAGGAAGTCGTTTTTTTTTATAAATTGTGTTCTTTAACATCATTGATCTAAGACTAGAAAAACTTATTTAGTACAAGGTTTCATTAACACTTTAAGCCATTATTTTTGTAGATAGTAGAACTATTATCGTTCGCCCGGGGAAGTACCACCGCTGCACCCACTTCTGACGTGAACCAATTATATTGTGTTTCGGTGGAAACCAGCCGGCCACACCTACATGAGGCGACCACCAGCCTCCGGAGTAGCAGCGCAACTGCATACGAGCTCAGACAAGACTTCCCTATGCTTGCTTGAGGTTGTATGTAGATGTCCATGGGCTGCAGCGACAACTAACATCACGTGGCCTGCATGCTCGTCTGCTACTCCATTCAAACAAATAAAAAAAAATCTTTGTTCATGCTACTGTCTCTCATTTGACAGGTTTCGATAAACTAATTATTAATAAAAATTTAATAAATTTGTCAATAAAACTTACAAAATATAATTTCATCAAATGTATATAACTAATATGATTATTATGATAAGTAACACTAATGGTTTCTGAAAACTGAGCTACAACGCATAGAACATGCTCTCTTTAACTAGTTCTACTGATTTCGCGGATTTTTTATTTAAGCCGTTTTGGTGGTAACACTACCACAACGAATCTTGATTTTATTTATTTAGATAATTTATTATCACATTCATTTAGAACCTTCAAGAGAATATACTTCTTTGTTCCCTATTAAATACAAAATACTTAGTTGCCATCGTACCAGCAATGCCAAAGATATTACTGTAAACTTTCTACCATATTTTATGACGATACAATAACTATAAAAAAGAAATTTATAAAACCCATTTTGTGTCCACAGTGTGGAAAATTTAGAGTTTTTTTGAAATGCCGAATATTACCCAAACAAAATAATATAATTGCACTCCGGTAGTGCCGGCAGAAGTGAAAACTTGAACATTAACGTTGTGCATTTTTGATATTTTGGAATGGTTAGGGAATAATTACGCACGAATTGCTTTTATTATCAGTATTATTTTTCATCTAGTATTTTCAGTAGGTTTTCATCTAAAGTTTCACCTAAATTACTCACTCATTTTCTTTAACTATTTCTTCGTCACTTTTTTCATTAATAGATGCACCTTGTTCAATGTCCATATTTTAAATACTTGATAAAAACGAATTTTACAAGTATAGACAGTCGAGCCGTCATCAGTTGTCATCCCTCCGTCTTACGAGTATTCGATCAGGCCACGTTCTGACGCGAGTTTAACATTTTTTACCCATCAAAAAGTGGACAACGTCGCAAGTTTTCACTTCAAAATTATTCAGTTTGAGAGCAAAAAATATTTAAATAAATGCATTTATGAACATGAACGGTTTATGATTATTGTGGTATTGCCGCATGCGAATAATGCTGGTTTCGTCGTCACTGACGTACACGAACGCATTGCACTTGTTCTTGAAAGACGAACACCTCCACCGATATCCTGGTACATTGCGAACCTTTGCATCCTTATGAAACGTGTATCCATTAAGCATTAACAATCGCTTTCCTGTATCCAAGGTAATAAAATATGGATCTGTAACCATGAAAAATGAGTTAAATGAGTCTAAAGAAATAAGAATAGCACCTGAAAAAATTAAAAATGAAAGAAATGGTAGCAATGAACTGATGAAGGTATATCTAAGCGACTAAATGAAAAAAAAGTATATAAATTTAACGTGTATTAAAATTTCTGGCAACGATGTTAACTAAAAAGCTAGTACTGGTGTCAATTCAGGTAAAGCTATTGGCACGTTTACCATAACAACATAATTAAGTTATATTTTTATGTATGTTCCTTCAGATGTCATTTTGTATCGAGGTCTTTCATGGTCATTATGTTCAGGTTGTATCTTAAGAACTATCTGATCATCTTCAGATAGAACTACGAATGCATTACATTTCTTCTTGGATGAAGAGCAGCGCCATCTGATCCCACCGTGACACCTCATGCCACCGCCTTTGTGGAACGTATAACCGTCAAAGAGTAGAAGTGTTTTGCCATTAGCCAGGGTGATTAGAGATGATTCTGCAACCACGTATGTTTATACTTTTGAGTTTAAAAATGGCTTAAACTTCTATAAAAAGAATAAAATTTTCTGCTGAAGATGGTTATCTTTCATTTTCAAATACTAGTTTCGAAGTAAGTAAGTATGCATTTGCTGAATTTATTTGATATAAAACTAAGTAAAAACGTAAAATTCGAGTCTAGATCCAGACCTAACAGATGTAAAAACAAGCATGAGTGAACTTTATCAATAAATAAAAGCATGGAATAGGCGATTGGTAACAAAAATGGAAAACTTTATTCTGTTTCAATAAACAACAATCACTGAGGAAACAATCGAACGTACAATTCAACGATAATTTTAATGCTTCAAAGTCTAATGTATCCACCACTTATTTGTCTGAGGCGTGGCGGCTCGTGGGAATGGTTACCACCGGTCCTCAAAATACACATCTCATCTCTAGACAGCACTGCAAAGGCGAGGCACTTACGACTGAGTTTGGAGGAACAAACCCAACGAATTCCACCAGAGTAGATGACATCAGAGTTTTTGTGAAACGTGTAACTGTCAAGCAAAAGGAGCGTTTTGCCATTCAACAAGTTTATGAAGTGGGGTCCTGCAAGCATAAGGTATAAAATTATAAAGTGGATTTAAATAAGAATGGGGCACTCGCCTGATTAATTTTATACTGATTTTGATTTGCAAAATTTTTCATTAATCGTCATGTTTTCATTTCCTATATTTAAAAAACTTAGCATTAACAAATCTTTCATTTATTCATATTTTTATCGCAGTTTATATTTTAATTTAGTTTACAAAATGATTAACTGTACTTTTTACTGCTTTACTTTCCTTAAGAACTAAATCTTGACGAAAATCCCGCTTGAGGTTTGTTGATAATTAGGGGGTTCGTGGTTATGAGTGTCCTGAATCCTGATGACGGATGAATCATCTTCAGTGAGAACAGCGAACGCATTGCACCGCAACTTGCTACTGGAAGAACATTGCCACCGATACCCACCGCCGTACTTGGTAGTTCTTTTGAAGAAAGTGTAACCGTTGCATCTGAGTAAGCGTTTGCCGTTGAAAATAGTTATTATGTCAACTGTAATGAAAATATTTGTTTCAGATATCAATTTTCGATTTTTTAGCCAACATTCAATATATACATTTGAAATTATAGCTAAATTAATCTGCGCATTGGAGCAGTGTAGTAGAGTAAGCTCCAGGCCTCCTTAATTGTTAAGGAGACCAGTGTTCAGAGGTGGGACCAAAAAACGTTTGCAGCCACTAATGTCTAAATAACTAAATGTGTGGCAGACCTCATATAGAGCTCTTGATGGCTATAATAAGAAAATATTTGATCCAATTTATAATTCCTTTTCAACCATGGTGTCTTTTGATAGTGACATAAGTATGCATGTATAATATCATCTTATATCTTATCATCACCTTTTCAGTATAAAACTGTGGTAAATATAGAAACAAACAACTTTCTTTAAAATGTTACAAAAAATATATATTTAAAACTTTACAATTATATCGTACTTATAAATTGTTAGTATTAAATTATTCTAAATAAATAATAAACGTTACACACTCATAGCCCCACAGTAGGGTAATTAATACCCTGTGTATTGGGTACCATGGACACATACAAAGATAGGAATACGAACACACAGACCGAGAACAGAAATTTAAACTCATCATTCAAATTTCTGTTTCGCCGGGAATTGAACCCGGGACCCCGACGGACGATTGGCAGTCCGGCATGGTAACCATTGCGCCACGCGGGTCGTCAAATATTCTAGACAATATTTTAGAGATTTCTATGTTATGTGCAAGTTATTGCAACGTCTTCACAAAGTATTCCTCCCGAGATCGCTGAAGGGTCATGTTTGTGCTCCAAACCAACTTCGGAGGACACGTTATTCAGTTAAATATTGTCGAAAGCCTCATTTTCAAACCGCCCGAAAACACCTGGCAGCTGGTTAGCCACTAACCCGCATTTCCACCCGTTTGTGAGCACTCGAAAACAATGACATTTATTTAACTTCAATGATTCTAAATATAATTTTCGGCGAAAAAACAATCTGGATTATCCACAAAATAAAAAACTAGGCATAAATATACATGCAGTAAAGGTGCATGATTGTAAGGGTCTGTAACAAATTGGCTAATGCACTTAAGGAAATTGAAAAAGACCAAATATTCTATCGAAAATTAAAGCAATTATTGACATATAAATGTTATTATAATTACAATGAATATTTTAATGACAAATTTGAAAGTATATAGACATGCAAATATCTAATTTAATTATTGTGAAATTCCTATAACATGGCATATTTTTAAATAATGTTTCCTAATTTATTAATTTTGTAATTTCATTTTGTATATTTTGTAATTTTATTTTATTTATATGAATTATATGTTTATTTTTTTTTTGTCAATTTTTGGAACGCCCTCACTGGCATAAACTATTTTTGGAGTTCTAAGTTACCTATGTAAATCAATCAATTGTAACATAAAAATAGATCCAATAAAGATTATGATTATATAACGAGAGAGACCCGTAACCAGCAATGGGATATAAGTAGGTTTTCAGCCTATGCAAGTTACCGCGATGTCTTCACGAAGTATCCCTCCTGGGTGATAATATACTCCGGTGGATCATGTTTGTGCTCCAAATCGGTTTTGAGGATAACGCCATTCTTAGCCACGTGGACGTTGGCAGGACACTTTTTGGAGATGCGGCTGCAGCAGACGTACCTGGACCCACCAGCCCTGATAGCGCTGTTCCTACTGAAGGTATATCCTTCCAAGAACAGGAGCACAGAACCGCTCGGAGTCTTTATGAATTGTGCTAAAACAATATGTCAGCAGTGAAGTAAATTGATTCTACAGTAAAAAGTTTATAGTTCACTATGTTTTACAACAAATATAACAGTTTAACAATGCTCCCAAAATTCCCTTTATCGTTTTATAAGAAAGAAGCTTAAATGATGTATCTATAATAATAATAAACGTTTCACACTCATAGCCCCATAGTAGGGTAGGTATACCCTGTGTCGTGGGTACCATGGACACACACAAAGACAGAAACACAAACTGCTAGACCGAGAACAGAAATTTAAACTCATCATTCAAATTTCGCAAGGAATTGAACAAACCGCGTCTATATCCATCTATATATCCTTAGAAAGTATTTTTTATGAAACTTTTACGTTTACTTTTTTAATTTTCTGTGTCACATAATCATAAAATTATAAAAATTAAAAATCCGTTCAATTAAAATATATTTTATTCAAATATGATATGAGACACAAGCTTCATTTGCCCAAAATCAAATTATTTTTCTATAAAACCTAAAAATATATACAAATTACTATATATTATACTTATGTTTGATTCGAATTTACTATGGTTTTTATTAGTAAAATTTTAATAAGCATAATATGTAAAAAAATATTAATTCCGAAGTTATTGGAGATAGAAGCCATGTGAGATACTCGACTACGTTTTTTTTAATGGAGTAGCAAAATTTGCAGTCCACTTGGTGTTTGTTAAGGAATTAATTAGAAAAATAGATATTTTGGAGTAAGTATTGCTATCGCGCTGCGCCCTGCACTATCCGCCGCGTGCGATAGGGACAGATGCAGCTCAGACCGATTATACCTACAAACTTTTTGACTAAATCGAGGTTTCGTATTCTCCTGTTTCTTCCTTCAAAATTGAGTTTATTAAAAAAAATCACAAATATCAAGAAATAGAATAAGTATATGCCCCTATGTTTTTATTTGCTCGTAAAAACCTTTCAAATTTGTTTTGCAGTTGTTGGATTAGGGCAGTATGAAAGAGGCATTTTCTACGATTGATGAAGAGTCATATTTTCTGATCTTATTAGTTGATTGAAAAATACAAAACATAGGGGCATAGCTTTAGCAGACTTAGATATCATCACAAAAACATTCCTCTAGAAGCATTATTCAGGGAGAAAATAGGAGAATATATTTGTATGGGAATACGCCGGTAGCGTTTCCTCTTAAGTGTTCGCCGCAGCCCATGGACATTTACACACAACGGCAAGCAAGCATAGTAAGTCTTATTAAGGTTGTATGTAGTTTCGCTGCTCCGGAGGCTCTAGTCGCCACATATAAGTCAGTATGTTATAAAAAAGTATTATCTATATACTATTTTACAAACAACCGCGTGAGATTTTTTATGCATGTAATGCATAGCATAAAGTTACAACTTTTAAAAATTTCTGAGGTATGTTATTAAAATTATAAATAATACGGAAAAGAAATTAAATAATGGTAAATAGCCATATTCATAATTCTGTACGAGGTAGGTCCAAATCCAAAGATATGATCAAGCGCGAAGGGCTACTTCCTTTTATACAATGTAGATAATGTTACCTTGTAGTAGTTAATTCGATAAACATAATAACTTGCTCATCAACACGATTTCTCTATTTTTAAGTTTTGTGTCGCCCTGTTTTTACAAAATATCCTTCCTTAGTGATAACATATTCTGGAGGGTCATGTTTGTGGTTTGAGTCATATTTTAAAATTAACCCTTCTTTGGACACATGGACGTAAGCAGGACATTTCTTGGATAGGCGGCTGCAGCAGGCGTATCTGGATCCACCAGCTCTGATGATGCCATTCTTGCTAAAGGCATAATTATTCAACAATAACAATACAGAACCACTAAGAGTCGACACGAAATGAGCTAAAACAAACAGTAATAAGAAGAAATTAAAATTATGTTTAAATCCAATCGGTATAACGAGCCCTTAGGCATTTTAATGTAATGCCCATATAATTAAAATAAAGCCCAAAAATACGGACCGGGTTCAAACAATAATTTGCCTAAGCACAGATCGATTGACGACACATGCGATTTCACCAACCAGGTAAATTCTATCTTAAAACAACAAAATGTTAATTGAAGAAAATTTGAGATATATATATATATATATATGAGTATTTCTCAAAAAAACTGTACATCATCGAATAAAAAAGTGTGCCTCGAAATAGTTTAAAATCTTCATGTCTTTTAATTAACTATACAAAAAATAACTACGCAACTTTGTAGAATAAATATTAGTCTTTAAAATAAGTAATAATTTACAATTAATATAGTATTATTTACCAAATATTTGGATTTTAAAAAAAATAACGTTTTTCACCTTTCATACAAATATCAAATTGCCACCCTACCTCCTTCGTGGGTTTATACTTCATAAAATGCTATACGAAACGTAATTATTGCGGATTTTTGTATATTATCGGTCTACATTAATTGTAGTATCCATATCAAAGTGCTTTTCTATGGGGTTTCATAATGAATTAATAATTTAATGCAATAAATCAAAATGAGTCGTATTCATTTACTTTTTAGTTACTACTCTTTAGTTACGTTTTATTTCAACCGCCACATAATTTCTGCACGCATCCGTTATTTTCTTACATGGGCATCACTAGCGTCTTTCTGATTGGTTGTTGGTCTGACGTCTCCACCATGTCATTTGTTGTGAAATCAGTAAAAACGAGTGATGTTTAGTGGGACTACTTTTTCGAGACAGGAAATATTATAGGTTTTTTTTATAAAACGGTAAGTCTTTATTTTTTCATCTTTTGTAATACGTGAGATACAAACATATGATAAGTTTATACAATAGCAGTATCAGTTTTTATCAAACCATTGACTTTTTAGAACCCCGTTTTGTCTAATTTTTATTACTATTTCGTAACATTTTTAATGAAATTTATTACGTAACGAAAAAGTACAGTATAAGGCTGAGTGTATACCTACAATTACAACCTGATTAGGCATATTCACTGCCAAATTTTCTGATGCTGATATAAAATATTTTCATCTTCTTTGGTTAAGTTTTTTAATTTTTAAGCATTTAACAATACAAATACTTGTAAAATATCATTTTTGCTTCGAATTTACTCCAAGTATTTATTAAGTTGAAATGTTAGTGTGTTTGTGTTTGTATGTGTTATAATAATAGAAGATACTCTCTACAGCATTGGTTTTTTTCGGAATGCCTCCAAAATCCAAACCGGAAGGCGAAAAGCTTACCTACAGAGAAAGACTAAAGAAGGAAATCCAAATTAATATGAGAAAATCAGTGTTAAACATTTGTTCAAAGTTAAAGAAAATATCAGAAAGAAAAACGAAATAACTTACAGAAGTAACTAAAAATAACACGGAACATGAAAATATAAATAATGAAAATCTCATTCAAACTGAAGATACTCACAAAGGCAAGGCAAAATATGTTGATTGACTATTCTTAAAGACGAAAAACTGAAAAAAATACATACGAAAAAGAAAGTGGTCTGTAAGGGACAAACCTCTATCGCTAAATAAATATATTCACGCGCCAAAGCAAATAAAATAGCCAAAGTCAGAAATACTTGTGTTACTTAAATTTTTTAACCTTCTTTAATTTGATTGTAATAGATAAATAAATGAATACTTCCTTGTTTTATTATAAACCCCATACAATAGGTGTAACAAAATACAAGTATTTGGGTCATAAGTTTATGTATGTATGTACAATAAATAAAATATAAAAGGATACATATAAAAAAAACCAGGAATATTAATCAGATTAAATAAATTATAATTTTGCCATTGTACAACAAGCTTTATTTTACTATTTAGTTACATCTAAAGACTATTTCGTAACAATATTTCGTTACTACCATTTCGATACGTACATTTATTTTGAGAAATACTCATATAAAACTTTCAAATGTATAATTTATTTATTTATTTAAATACAATTATTTAATTTGATATACTGGCCCGATTTGTTAAACATATATTGGGGAGGGTTATGGTTATGATCTAACTGGGCTTTCCCGATCACACCATCTTTGCTGACGTGAATGAATGCCTTGCACTTTCTGGACAACATGTTAGAACAAGCGAATCTCGCCCCACCATCACGTAGACTACCATTTTTGCTGTAAGTATATCCGGACTGAAGTAATAGAAGGGCTCCTTTGGGAGTGTTCACGAAACAAGCTGAAGATAAAATAAAAATAAAAAACCGTTTAGAAAACAACAGGACATTCAACAAACTCATAGATAAATATAACGATGAAATGATGATAAACGAAATTTATAACATATTTCAAGCTTTAAAAGTTATCAGTACTAACAAGTAACAAGTAGAACAAAGTTACGAGTATAACAGACTAGATACAGAACTAGGCCAGAAATTAATTAAATGAATACTCTTTTATCTTTAACATTTTATTTAACAACAACAATTACAGAAAAAAATAAGCTTGGTTTTGCTAAAATATAAACTGAACAGGATCTGTTTTATGGATGGATGAGTTTCATTAAATATTAAATGGAACAAAATACGACATTATCACATTTCACTAAAAAATACGATAAATAAAAACATCAATAATTAAAATACGAGTAAAAGACATAAACATAACATTGAAATATAAACTTAAAATGTATTTTTAATTCAAACTAGAAAGCTGTCGTCTTAATTATGTATATAATAAATAAAAGGAATCAATTTTATAACTGGTTTAACATACATAGAAACTAGATTTTACCGTATTGTGATTAATCATACTACTTAATTTGGTTCTTACATTGGTTTTCCCCCTTTTTATTTGCATAGTAAAATATACAATTTTCTTTACTAACATTCATATTTTGCCAATAACTAACTATACGGTAATCTTTTGATTTGTGTTCATTTATTGTTTGTAAACGGTTTCTTAATCTGCATTTTTACATTTTACAAACATTCCATTTTTTAATTTCACATAGTTGGATGGATCGTGATTATGATTAATATCCCTTATTTTTAATATAATGTCATCTCTGGTTAGAATATTAGCGTTGCATCCGGTTTTCCAATACTTTGAACATTTGTACGTTACGGATCCATCGCGGTATTGAAATTTTTTGGCATAAGTGTATCCACCGTAGTATAGAAGCCTAGCCCCAGTCGCAAGTGTAATGAAATTTGCTGGAATGTAATGTTTACTTAAGTATTTATATTCACAAACCATTAAAATGGGCGCTGATTTTAATTAGTTTTGTCAAAGTTGAAAGGTTCATTGAAGAAATAAAATGAAATTATGTAAGCACACAACAAATTTAATATCTAAGACACTAAACTTTTATGTACAAGCCATCAGAAGTAGTAACATACCTAACGGGCTCGTGGTTATGGACAATGCAAACGGGATTGAGCTCATCGTTTTTACTGACATAAATCACGGCCTTACAACCTTTGCTGAATGCACTAGAGCAAGTGTATCTTGAACCACCAGCGCGTATGGGCCCTCGTTTTGAGTAGGTATAGTCATCATACAAGAGAAGCCGGGCACCGCTCACAAGTGTTATGTAAGAAGCTAAAAATAAAGAAGTAAATAATCAATTCATTGAACATTAACTACGATAGGATACTGTACAGAAACGTACAAAATGCAACGAAGAAAGATGATATCGAATATTAGTATTAGGATTTTTTTTAGCTATGAGCTCTTGTAAACAATTTAACTATTAGTTTATAATTAACCGAAACCAATTGAAAAAGTAGACTTTAAATAAAGTATAACTATTACCTAATAGTTTAAATTATAGGTAACAGTTAAGATCTTGTGTATAGATAGTGAGTGCGATGAAGATAGGTTGATGTTTCATTCTTATTTTTAAAGGTATCTTAATATCTAATTTTATATTCTTTCATTAAAAATATGTTTTACTTACCTAGATAAGCATATATTTTGATTAAAATGCAAAAATGAAGATCTGAACTTTAATTTCAGAACTTGTTCCTCGATTTACTATTATCCATTATAAAAAAAAAAACTATTAGGTCTGAAATGAAATGAAATATTCTTTATTCACTGTACGGTTCATTTACAAACTCTTAGTGAACGTTATTTTTTTTGTTCTGTCTGCTCTGGGTGCGCTTAGGCAATGCTGAGCTGAAGAAAAGAGCAGACGGAGAAAAACTTCAGCCCTGTTTTAAAATATGAGGTATACAATAATAAGCTTTCTTACAGAGTAGCTATGGGCAGATAAGGAACATACGTGACAGCTACCGCATGTGTCAATGTCGTCCCACAGCCATCTGTTAACATTGGCAGTTTGATTGATTTAAATCTATTACATCAGTTATAGAAACAGCCTTGTGGGAATACAGCTCAATCCCAAGCTTTTTTATCAATTAAATAGTCCTTAAGATCGTAATAAGCCTTGCGGCACAGGACTTGTTTGACTTTCTTTTTAAATCTGTGCAAAGGAAGGGATTGAACACTTTCCGGGATTTTATTATATATTCTGATCGACATCCCGATAAAAGAGTGGCTCTTTTTGCGGAGCCTACACTTGGGGAATGCAAGTTTGTGGCCATTCCTTGTCGAAACACAGTTCGAACTATGTAAATTCAAAAAAAGTCATAAATTCGTGTTTATTTTTACGAACATACATTATATTTTCATAAATATATTGCGATGCAAATGTTAGTATATTCGTTTCCTTAAATTTTTCTCTCAGAGACTCTCTAGAATTTAATTTATAAATTGCGCGAATAGCCCTCTTCTGCAAAATAAATATTGTGTCGATCGATATTAGCAGCATTTCCCCACAGTAAAATGCCATACGACATTATACTATGGAAATAACTAAATTAGACCAGTCTAGCTGTATCGACATTTGTAAGTGATCTTTTTTTTTTATTGCAAAGACGGCAGAACTTAGTCTATTCGCTAACCGAGAGATATGGGGTCCCCATTGAAGCCTAGAATCTACAGTTAACCCAAGAAATACAGCTTCATCAACAAAGCTCATTTCCTCCCCATTCAATTGTGGTTTTACAATAATTTCTTTAACATTAGGTGGTGAAAACTTAATACAATTGGTCTTTTTATTATTGAGTAGTAAGTTATTTACATTAAACCAATTTACCACCTCAGAGAGAGCATTGTTCACATCGTCATAATCATCAGTTTGTCTGTTAGTTTTGAAAATTAAGGAAGTATCATATGCAAACAATACTATCTCGTGATTATTCTCCACCATATATGGCAGATCGTTAATATATATTAAAAATAAGAAGGGGCCGAGGATTGAGCCCTGTGGGACCCCCAAATGAACTACAGACCCGTTTGACCTTTTACCGTTCACTTCAACCTTCTCGATCCTATCACTCAGATAAGACTCCAGAAGCCTGAGTGCGGTCTATAAATCCAATATAGAATTGTATAATATTAGTTGTATAAAATTTACAGTAAATCAAGGAACAACTTCTATGAGACTAAATTTTATTCAAAATATAAAGAAAACACAAGGATATCACTCATATGCCTATATTATACAAATGACACTAATTTACGTCTTTTGCTTTATTAGATTGTTCTGTGAGTCTGTATGCAAAGTTACACTTTTAAATACAAACCAGTTTTTGTCTTAACTACATTTGGGGGTGGATGATTATGAGTGTTCATCGCCGCTATAATGAAGTCATCCTTGTCAGTGTGGACACAGGCTTTGCAACCTTTGCGAAACGCATTGGAGCAGTTGTACCGTCTGCCGCCAGCACGGATTGGACTACCGCGCGAATAAGTGTAGTTTTCGTAATACAAGAGTTTGACTCCGGTATTCATTGTGATGAATTTAGCTAAAAATGTAATAAAATCAAAAAAATATATATTTAGGGCAGATTTCAATCCCGACACAAAGTTATCAGTTAATTGATATTATCGCTACCCTTCTTAATTATTATGTCATTGTTACTCTTTATATCAATGATGACAAGTGTAACACTAAGAAAGTTAACATTTATATTTTAAATAAAAAATAAAGTTTTAATTAAACTTTTATTAAATTGTCAGTTTTTATTACAATATGTTATTGATAGTAATATTTTTTATTGACTTGTGATGAAATTGACATTTAAAAATATATACTTATATATTTTTTAGTAAAAAGGATCGTTTCTTATTATTGAAAGTTTAAAAAATATTGCATAGCAAAGTGCATTTTTGTAGAATCTACTTGATATTCAATGAATCTCTATAATCTTTTTTTTAAAAGGGCACATGGAATGTCAGCATATTGACAATGAAAACTGCGTAATATTTTGCTTTGTTTTATTGGAGTTCTTAATATAAGAAACCAGTGACTTATCAATAAAGTTAAAAGAAAAACAGAAGTTTAACTCGTAAAATATTTTGGACGCAATTGAAATACTAGGAATAAAACAATTTTAAGAAATCGGTTGATAATTTCTTTATCGACCGTTTTCTTTGATTGGCTCTTTCTTTTACTCGTTATGGAGATATATAAGAATCCGCGTGGACTTTGCTATCAGTCATTGCATGATGTTATAATAAAGCCTTCCTCAATAAATGGACTATTCAACACAAAAATAATTCTCCAATTCGAACCAGTAGTTCCTGAGATTAGCGCGTTCAAACAAACAAACTCTTCAGAGATATAAATAATAAAATACTGTAGCACAATAGTTTTCTAGTGGCATCAATTTAGTTAAAGGCCCTATCCTATTACAAATAGGTCATATTTTGTCCGAATTATAGAATCCAAAAATTAAGATATACCTACATACTTTAAAGTCTATGCATTAAATTCTTTTGAATTCCTATCACATCTTACCATCAAATTAGCAACACATCAATAAACACTCGCAGGTACTTTGTTTCTACAGTTTTAAATATCTATCGCCGCCAGTTTTAACGAATTTCGGTGGCAAGTGGTTATGATTGACATCGGCTTGTAGTATTTGATTGTCTCTACTCATGTGCAAATAAGCCTTGCATTTCTTGCTTGACGAGTTCGAGCAGTTGTATCGCAAGCCTCCGAACCGTATCCCACAGCCTTTGGAATAGCTGTATCCTTCGTAGAGAAGTAGTCGAGTTCCACGCACCAGTGTGATAAAAGAGACTAAAAGAAATCAACATTGTCATAAATTTGAAATGTTCACTCAAAAGCTTGTTAGCTATCTTCCTCAAATTATGTTTTCGATTTGGTAGCTTAGGCGATTACGTACATTTATATATAAGGTTATCCTTAAGATAAATAATTTATTTTATTGTTTTCAAGTTTTATTGTCTTCTCATTCTTTCTTAGTGCCATATTTAAAAAAGAACTTAACAAATTATGGTAAATACATAAAAAATAACATCATGTTTTATAGCATGACACGTAATCAAAGTTAAACGAAAAAATATCAATAAAGCAATACGTCGAAAAACATCCAAAAACTTCGTAATTATTGTAGATTTTTATGTTTTTGTTCTTTTATTTTGGTAAAAACTTTCATAAATATAAACTAATACAGAACATGGTAACCTATTCTTACCATGTTACCATCCGTTAAAAATACGTATCTAATAAAAATATAATGTAATAAATAAAACTATTTCAATGTACATTTTTATATTTGTAATAAGTTAATTTTTAAATTATTGTAATATTTGCATACCTCATGAAGGTAAATATGGCGAAACAAATGTATACAAATTATTACAAACACCTTTTGTAAACACCCATATTTATGCAAATAAGTATTTGTCTTTGAAAAAGCCCATAGAAGACATAATAACATAACTATGAGAAATGTCCAACAATCCGCACTTAACCAACTACGTGTACTTGTATTATGTGGCCTTATACCTGTCAGCATCGAGAGGAGACATGTGCCCCGCAGTGGTACATTAAAAGGGTTGAAGAAAAGAAAAACGCCACTCCCGCTCAACGTCTGTTTTCTGTCCGCATTGACACTTTCATCATTTTCTTGGGACTATACCATATTAAGGGGCCGTATATGAAATTTTGCCGATTTCGCTGATTTACCTGATTTAACACATGAGATTTTGAAGTTAAATTACAGTACTTACATAAGTTTCATTGCACAATATAACTGATCATTTCATTAATAATCTAATTCTAACATTAGCCACTTTTTTAGCTTGCGTCAAGAACTATAATGCGAGATTTAGGTTACTTTAAAAGATTTTTAATGGCAAATTTTCATTGTTAATTTGATTTTTTTTCAGGAAACGGATTGATTATGAACTGAAGTCTATTAATGGCTAAATAAAATTTATAAAAGATTATTCCAATTTGCCGAAATCAAATGCAATTTCTGGCCCATTTTCTCTCAAAATTGACTGAGTTCAATGTTTTTTTACAAAATTTTTTGTATGAGAGTGGCAAAAAATGGCTCATTTACTATGTATGTGATTTTTACAGCAATACATGCCATTTTGTTCGGTCTTTAGATTTTAAAATGATCCGGAAATATGTAATATTCTATACCTATTACAGTAAAATTCACAAAACTGTCACCGTCTTCAGGTCTATTAAGCAAAACAACGTAATAAAAATGAAAA
The DNA here is from genome assembly GCA_911387765.1 of Pyrgus malvae. Taxonomy (NCBI): domain Eukaryota; kingdom Metazoa; phylum Arthropoda; class Insecta; order Lepidoptera; family Hesperiidae; genus Pyrgus; species Pyrgus malvae. The sequence continues at coordinate 4,633,152 of OU426956.1, read as the reverse complement.
AATGGCTCATTCAATAGTTTATTATTGAAATGATCAGTCATATTGTGCAATAAAACTTATGGAAATACTGTATTTTAACTGCAAAATCTTCTATGTAAAATCAGCTAAATCAGCAAAATCAGCAAAATTTCGTATACGGCCTCTTAAGTCTCTAAATCTTTCGTATGAAATCATACTATTCAATTTCTTATAGTTTAATGTATCGCCCACCTTCGGTTTTCACATACTTAGGTGGTTCATGGTTATGGTTGTCTGCTTGTATTATAACATTGTCCTTTCCCATATGTACATAAGCCTTGCATTTCTTGCTGAAGCTGCTGGAACAGTTGTACCTCAAGCCGCCATTGCGGATTGCAGACCCTTTGGAATATGAGTACCCATGGCACAGCAGTAGTTGCGTCCCACGGAGCAAAGTTATGAACATAACTAAAAAAACCAACATCGTCCATTATGATTATCTCTCTCCATTAGTAAATATGACGTTTTTAAAGTACGATATATTGTCTTGTATTCATAACAAATGAAAAATGATTCATAACTATGATTTTAAAATTACTTAAAAATAACAGAGTTAGAACGGTTTCTTGTCTTATTCACGTTTTATTTTTTTATTTTATTTTATACGTTCCCGTAAGATAAAAACCATCCTATGTCCATTCCTCAAGGTCCACTCTATCTGTATTTCAAATTTTATTAAAATTGTTTCAGTAGTTAAGCGGGAAAGCATAACAGACAGACAGTTACTATTAAATTTATAATATTAATAATTAATATTAATAATGTATATAATATATTATATTAGTAGGTATGGAAGAATGGTTCCTCCACGCTGGTCAATCGCGGGTTGGTGGAGATACGGATCAGTCAATCCACGTCCAATAGGTCAACCGTTATAACAAAATTAGGTAAATGTTTGTATTTATAACAACTAGTACCGACGGCTTAGTTTATAACTTTCACTTATGATGAAAACTCACTCCGAAACACGGTAATTCCCTAGGTCTTTACACAGATCTTAACAGAACTTCACACATCTGATATCCTGGTGTGCGAATGACAAAAGTGTATACTATTAGCGTGGAAAGACTTCGATAATTGGCTTTGTCAAAAAGGGTATTAAATGCAATTTGCTGACGAACAAACGCACCATAATTTGAATTTTTTTCGAAAAATTGGTTGTCTGTAAAGTCGGTTTACGGACGATAATTAGATACCACGTAACGTCATAAAGTAACATTGATGAAAAATTGTATAGGGACTTTTGTGAACTAAATAGAATAATTACATAAAATAATAATACAAAGAAGAACTTAATTGAAAATTACATTTTTTTCGATAAATTTACGTCACACGAGAAGAGAGAAGTGTATCACAAGCCGACGCTTGCGCCGATCGTGCCTCTATCGCTTATTACGCGCTCTCGCTTGCACTCGCTGAGGCTCAGACGGAACGTAACACTTTTTCGTGCGTGCATCCGCTGTTCATCGATTTATAAGACGTTATCACGTCAAAAAGTTCCACGGTTTCTCATCTCATAGGATTAATCATTTTTGTATGTGTTGAAACACCCTTGTAGTTGATGCGCCAAGTGACATTATGAATACGTAGTTTTATGTTCATCTCATAGGATCAATTATTTTTGTATGTGTTGTAACATAGTTGTTGTAACACCCTTGTAGCTGATGCGCCATGTGACATTATGAACACGTAGTTTTATGTTCTATGAAAAAACATTTCAAACAATAATGGGGTTTATTAGGACATTGGGGACAGAATGTTGTAACTTGTTTCGTCTTTTTTCTAGCATAATTCCTGTTATGTATTACATACATGTATACATTAGTTTTATAGCATCTTGTGCAGTATTTTTGAGATCTTGCAGCGAATCCTCCTTTCTGTTCCAACTCGTGTCTTTCAGACTGCCATCGGTATGTAGCACTTCCAGTAATTGGTACTGCTACTGCTTATATGGCAAAAATAAATGAAACATTAGTCATTGTTAAACAAAATAAAATAAATAATTATTATGTTACAATACAGTAAACAAAGAAAGAGGAAAATACATTTTTAATTTGCATATCTTAGTACAAAAACCGCCGACGGAAGAAATTCGGTATGGCCACTCAGAAAACAAAACCTGCCAACCATCTTAAAGTGAGGAATATCTTTTATTCTTTTTTTTAGTAATGGAATAGCATGATTTGTACTTATTGCTTAGTTTCAAGTGAGATATATGTATCCAATCTTGTGGTTTCGTTTAAATAAATAGTCAAAATCAGTAAGTCGTCGTAATAAGTAAATTAAGAGACTTCATGTCTACTTTACCAAAACGTAATGGAGTGTTGGAGGAAACTCGTAAAAATAACGCAGTGTAATTTTTTCCACAACTTTCGGACAATGTATGTATTTAATCTATGTTGGACATAATTCTATCTACTTAAATCGATATAACATGTGTTCAAATAATGTCTGCAAAACCTGTGTAGTAGCTACTCGTACAATACATGAACATCGTTTTTAACACGCTTATATTAGCTTCACTTGTAACTATGTATGTATCTAAGAAAATGTTGGAATCTTAATTTGACCCACTTCCCGGTCTTCGATTAGGATGAATTTTTTTTTTCGAATGGCGTCAAAAGGATGAAATTTTGCATACGCTCTGAGTTCTGATGACAATATATGACTAGCTAAGAAACGTCATTAAAAAATCCAATATGGCGGCCACCCCAAGATGGCGGACAGGCTATTTGAAATGCACCCCCATGATATTGGTATCAAATGAAAGGGTTTGCTGTCAGGAATACGAAAAAAATAGTCACGTTACTTAAATTCAACATGGCGGACATCCCAGATTGCGGATTGGCTATTTGAAATGCACCCCCTTGATATGGGTATTAAATAAAAGGGTTTGCTGAATATATAATACGAAATTATTGAAAAAAAAATCCAACAAAAAATAATAATAATGTAGTTTAAAAAACTAAAAACACGCTTTTGTGAAAATACGAACTTAAAAGTAAAAAATAAGAAGAAGATGTATTTTACTGTAAAAAAAGCGTGGGGTGGTTTTTAAGATACCATTGGCACCATGCACATCACGCTTTTTTTTACAGTAAAATACATTTTCTTTTTTTAAACTACATTATTTATTTTAATTCTTAAAACTTTAAAATAAACTGAAAATTTAAATTTAATTATATATATATATATATATATATATATATATATATATATGTAAATAATTTAGTAAATAAATAACTTTAGTTTAATTAAGTGATTATTGGATGCCTGAATAAGGTAGACTGTTTAAATACTATTGCTAAACGCAAACACCTATTTTTTTTTTGTAAACAGTCATCAATAAATGTTTTCCATTTCATTGAATACTTGGGTAAACCTGATCATAGTTTAACGTACTGTCCATTCTTCATCTGAGCCAATTTAGGCGGCGCGTGGTTATGGACGTCATCTACGTGTATAATATACCCATCCTTGTTCACGTAAACAAACGCTTTGCAGCTCTTACTCCATGTACTTGAGCAGCAGTATCTAGATCCGCCTTGCCTTATGCTACCCGACCGGCAATAACTGTTCTGGTTGTATAACAGCAAACGAGATCCTCTTACAGTCGTGATGAAATTAGCCGCTACTGAAATATATTGATTTTTACCTTCGTTGGTTGATCTAATAAAATAGTAATTAAAAAGGCTTTTTTCTAATAAGTTTTTATTTAAGTGAGCTAAAAATAACAAAATAACAAAAGTGTGAGTGTGTAGTCTTTTTTTATGGATACCCATATCGAATACGTTGTACTATAAATATATGTAAGCCATCCCTACTTATATTATATCGATGAAGCCATAGCCAAGCGGCAACCTTCTTAAATTAAAAAAATATATATCAGAGTGTATTGTATTCTACAAGTTAAGCCTCATTTTGAATTTAAAACAATACTGAGTATTTATAATTGCGTCATCAGTTTGCATGCAAATTAAATTATATTATTATTATAAACATGTAAAAAAAATCTGCTCATTCGGTTAAAAAAATCTGCCACAAAGAGTTGCAATTGCCATTTGAACAAACGAACATTGCAAGTTAGTAAAAAGCTTATTAAAGGAATAAAAAACTGTTTATTAAGAGAGATAAGTCTTTAACATTCTCGGCACCCATCTTGCGGTGACTTTTCTCATATTCCGTAGTAGGGTTCCGTAGCCAAATGGCAAAAAACGGAACCCTTATAGATTCGTGATGTCTGTCTGTCTGTCCGTCCGTATGTCACAGCCACTTTTCTCCGAAACAATTAGAACTATACTGTTGAAACTCGGTACGCAGATGTATTCTGTGAATCGCATTAAGATTTTCACACAAAAATAGAAAAATACTTGGAACTGAAACTCAAAAATTTTTTTTTCATCAAACCCATACGTGTGGGGTCTAACGATATGTCTTCAAAAATAATATTGAGTTTTCTAATATCATTTCTATGGATAATTAATCAAAGGCAATGATGTATTTCTGTTGCCGCTATTGTTATACAAATACTAAAAATAGAATAAAATAAATATTTAAGGGGGCTCCCATACAATAAACGTGATTTTTTATAAATAATGATACGGAACCCTTCGTGCGTGAGACCGACTCGCACTTGGCCGGTTTTTTTCTTACCAAAGTCGTTCTCACTACTTTTTGGTTACCCCTCGTACTTTGAGTTTTTGAAAGAATTAAGTCTTTCAAAAGATCTCAACTTCTTCATGCATTTTAAAACTTTTGGAGATATATTTTATAGATAAAGCATTCAAAAAATATCTAATGGAAGATTGCTAGCACAAATGATATCTTTTGAATTATTTGAAAATTAATTACTGACTCAGCATCTTAAGATTATACTTAAACATACTAACGCAATTATATATCATTTGATACTTCCAATGACACAAATCATTTCACCTTAAAATAGGTACTTAAATTATGAAAAATAGATTGTTTTTATAAATATGGTAAATAATAAAATTATTCACATAAGAGGATCAGAGTCGGTCAGTTAGTAAAGATACTGTCAAAGGGCTTTTATCTTTTATGTGGTAATAAAAATACATATGATAATTTAGAATGTAGGTAATAAAACATTATCACGAATAACTCAGGCTCCTCTTGATAGGAGGATCCTAAAGGTCCTATCACTCAATTGAGATTCAAAACCTTTGACTGTGGTCGATTCTGGTTACGAAGACGATGTTTTCCTTGCCAACGTGAAGGCTTCACGTTACATGTTCCAGTTACATTGTTAGTACTCTTTGGCTATAACGTATCTTGTTATCAAGTTGACGTCTGATATATTAAGGTTATGTTAGACCCATTTGAGATTCAAAATCTGTCCTCATATTATTTCTATACAATTCATTCAGGTTCATGACTCTGAGCGGTTCTGGCCAGGCGAATGGTATTATCCTTAATGAGGTAGACTTGGCTGGACTCTCTCATTGCAGTAATACATGTTCTGGTAGTCTTCATAACAGATAACGGTCTTTCGTTGTCAGGCAGGCATCTGATTTATTAAGCCCGGTTCGGAGAAATTGGGATTTAAAACCCTTATATCCTCATGTACTTCCCGCAGCCAGTTCTAATATACTGTATGGGTTCATGGTTGTGGTCAGTTCTGGCCAGGATAATGGTGTTATCCCTGCTGACGTGTAGGTAGGCCTTGCAGGATTTGCTCTGATTGCAGGAACATTTGTACCGATAGTTGCCGTAGCGGTTGACGCAGTTTTTGTTGTAAGTGTAGTTGTCAAACATGAGCAATGTCACGCCATTCGTCAGAGTTATAAATTGGGCTAGAAAAAAAAAGGCGATTAAAAATTTACTGTAGCACAGCGTACAAAAGTGACTTAATAGTCAGGTAACTTTTTTTGTTTGCCTTGCTGTTTTTCCTGAACGGTGTACAGCAGCTATAAATAAAAGCACGTAAAAAAATTGTTCCTGTAGCTTCGGGATTAAGAATAGAGCTACGGTATCTCCTGCCTGATCGTAAGAGGCGACTAAAAGGTGGCTTCCGGGGTTGTAGGCAGTAAGAGTGGGAGCTCGATCCATCCAGCCAGCAGCCTCGGGAATGGCGGCGGTGTGTACTGCTGTGATGGATGCTTGCGGCGGCGGAATTACGGCCGCATGCCGCTTGCCGTAAGCATCGAAAGGTGCAGGAGAGCACATCTGCTCTCCCGAAGATGGGCCCGTTCTGGGGCTTCGTGCGTGGAGGACACCGGTGCGTTCCACTGGAGATCCCGGCATCCTCCCCAAGCGCAGAGGCAGCCACCGAGGGGGTTTTAGTGCGGTCAAATCCCACATAGACCTGTATCCTTTACCAAGGAGCCGGGTACCGGGTTTGAAGGTTTCCCCCCGATACCAAAAAAAGGACGTATAAATTTCACGATTAGTCAAGGAAGTGCCACCACTGCACCCGTATCTGCCGTAAAGCAATTTATTGTTCTCTGGTGCTGAAAGGTGCGATTGCCGGCCACATGAGGCGACCTTCAGGCTCCAACTGAATATTGCTGAGTAGCCAAGCAACTAAATTAATGCATACGACTTCAGACGAAACTGCTATCGCTTATACGGAATACGTATATTGGATTTAGATATGTATGATATTACATTCTGTAACTCAAAAGGATAAGAGTACAACAACAGTGTTTTCTTTTATTTTTACACCTGGGTATTCAATAAAATTCAGGAGGTAAGTGTAAAAAAAAATAATTTAATTTATTTAATTTATTTTACATCGATGTACATGGAATATTATTCATCACGTCACATTATAAATAAAACTTGTCCATTTTTATGTACCACAGCTGGGCACGAATTCTGTCAGAACCAAGAAGAACTACATGTGAAATGAAACTTTTTTTAAATCCTTTTCCATAGAACAAAGCGGATAATAAAAATAAATAAAATAATAATCATTTGTCTCGGCCAGAGGTGGAAATATGTAAGATGTCTTTATGACTGTTCTTCTAGCTTATGACTAGAATTTATATTAAACTAAGTGAACCCGGCAGACGTTGTCCTGCCTTAAAGTATCAGAAATAAAATAATATTGCGACTATAAATTGAGACGTAAGCTATCCTATCTTTCAAGTTGGAACAAACTGCACACCGTGTGCAAATTTTATTAAAATCGGTTAAGTACTTTAGGAGTACATCGTGGACAAACAACATGACACGTAATTTATATACATATATTAAGATTAATAAAAAAATAAAACAACGTTTCACACTCATAGCCCCTCATTACGTTAACGTTTCACACTCAGCCACACACACACACAAAGACAGAAACACAAACGCCCAGACCGAGAACAGAAACTTTAGTCATCTTTAAAATTTCTGCATCGCCGGTAATTGAACCCGGGACCCTCCGATCGGCAGTCCGGCATGGGAACCAATGCGCTCGTCAAATAATGAAAATAAATTAATAACGACTATTATACAAAATTATATAATAATAATAATAATTTAAGAGTACTTAAGAGACCGTATACGAAATATTGCCGATTTCGCTAATTTACCTGATTTAACACATGAGTTTTTTCAGTTAAAATACAGTATTTCTATAAGTTTCATTGCTCAATATAACTGATAATTTCTATAATAATCTAATACATAAGTCACTTTTTTAGCTTGCGTCAAGAATTATAATGCGAGTTTTAGGTTACTTTAAAAGATTATCAAAGCCAAATTTTCTTTAATAATTAGATTTGAATAGAAATATTGTGCAATAAAACTTTTTGAAATACTGTATTATAACTGAAAAATCGCTTATGTAAAATCAGCTAAATTAGCGAAATCGGCAAAATTTCGTATACGGACTCTTAAATCGCGGGAATGTACAGTGAAGTTTCCTCACCATATCGAGAGCGACATTATAGGTCTGGATATTGTTGCATCTGCACGTTTCTACGTAAGGTTTTATTTTATTCTAGATCTGTTTTGTACTGTGGTAGAACTTCTATGGTTCTACTGAGGAAATACTACCGCTGCACCAACGTCTGCCGTGAAGCAATTCCATTGTATTCTATTGGAAAGGTGCAGTTGCTGGTCAGCCATCAGCCTCCAGAGTAGCAGCGCAACTGCATGCAACTTCAGACAAGACTTACCTATGCTTGCTTAAGGTTGTGTGTAGATGTCCATGGGCTGTAGCAACCACTAACACCAAGTGGCCTACTGCTCGTTATCCAAAGAAATAAAAAAAGTAAAATGCATAATTAGAGTACTAAAATCGCCGGAGTATACACGGTGATGAAACGTATCACCTTATCGCGAGCGAATTTAATCTGGATGAGTATTATGGCCCAAAGATACCCGCAAACTCCTCAGGGTTAGGTAGAGATCGGGGCATGTGTGCCCAAGAACGAGATTTTGACCGCAGTATGATGAACATTCCATTGCCATCCTTAAGATACCTGGGTGCCGGATGGTTGTGCTCATTTTCCACCAGGAGTATTCGGTCGTTCTTGTCCACGTGGATATATGCCTTGCAGTTGCAGCTCAGTAGACTGGAGCAGCAGTACCTGGAGCCTCCATTCCGAATCCTACTTGCCTTGTTGTATGTCTGCTTGTTGTATAGAAGTAACCGCGCCCCTCTCACTGTTGTGATGAAGTTTGCAACTGTGAAGGTAAGATTGGCTATAGTAGAAAGTAATTGAAAATGTAGAAATGCAAATTTTCATGTGCGTAACATTTTCATGAGGAAAAAGCGCATAAAATGTGATCTTGGACTTCTTTCATTACCTGTCGAGCTTCGATGAGCGTAACCGTATAGAAGATGTCCGTGTGGCCTAAATTCTTGTATCCTCTTTTAGTATAAACAAATAATACAAAGCATACTCATCAAATGTCACGAAGTATACGAAGTCAATAGTTTTAACAATCTTTAAACGACCTTTTAACAACCTTTATACGAGCAATTATTGTATACACCTATATATATAATTTGAATCTGAGTATATCCCTGAGTAGCCTTCCGCCATCGGCTTCGCCCGCGTGGACCTGTTTTATGGGTCCCCCAGGATAAAAAATTGCCTATGTGCTATTCTAGGCTTCATTGCTATATTAAAATAATAGGCGTTTAGCCAGTTGCTTCAACCGCGTTGACCCTATTACCCGTTTTCACGTAGGAATGAAGCATTTTCCCGCGGTAAAAAGTAGCCTATGTTACTCAGTAGCTTTCTAATGGTGAAAGAATTTTGGAAATCGGAACAGTAGTTTTTGAGTTTATTCATCACAAACATACAAACTTATAAATCTTTCCTCTTTATAATTAATATTATTATCATACACTAATGTGTAGATGACTGTTCATTTATCATCGTAGCAGATACTGTATTACTACAAACACGAAATTTAATAAACGGACTAAGTATGGATTTAAGAGTTCTATCTCTAAGATGATAATTATTTTTATTTATTGATTTATTTAATGAAGTCAGTTTAACACTATTTCATTGCTAATTAATAAAAGGAAATCTTAATATATATATTTCTTGCGTGCGTGTGTATGTCACTGAACTCCTCCTAAACGACTGGACCGATTATAATGAAATGTTTGTGTGTGTTCAAGGGGATTTGAGAATGGTTTAGATTCACAATTTGGTCTACTGGAAAATGTTTTTTAGTAATTAATTTTTTTATTTATAAGTAATTTTCCCATATAAATTGTTCCTACCTATCAAACGTCAAATTTCGTGCCGTGTCGTTCTTAAACTTGACTCCGAATAACAGGAGGACAGTTTGAATGTCATAATTTGATATTGTATTTTTGTTTGAAAGTAACATGAAATTTCTTTAAGATAATAAAAAACAAATCCTCTTTGAATACTCTTAAGGCAGGACAACGTCTGCAGGGCTCACTAGTATATTATTATATAACATGTATTAGAAGACAACCCATAACAAAAGCAAAACAATCAAAAAATAACTTTCACGGAAATAACAATTTTATTTAACTTTTACGTTCATTATATTTTCATATACATTCCGTTTGCTGTCTTCATATATTTAGGAGGTGGATGGTTATGGGCGTTTTCCACTAACAGTATGACGTCATTTTGATCTACATGGATGTATGCCTTGCAGTTCTTGCTTATGGAACTAGAACAACAGTATCGGGAACCGCCTTTCCTAATCGCACTGGCTCTGTTGTACGTCTGTTCGTTGTATAGAAGAAGACGTGCGCCCCTCACTGTCATGATGAAATTCGCAACTGCAAAGTCAATTTGTAACGGATGTAATTGGAGATTTTTTACCTCCAAAATTAAAATTTACCCCATAAAACCGCCTTTTTCCATCATATTTTAACATCAAAATAAAACAATAACATTATATTAATCCACACAGCTCTTCTTTTATAACCAATTCTCACCAAGATTCAGAAGTTTCATAGATTAATCGAGTAAACAAAATACGATTTTTCTTGACATATCTCTAGGGAGAAATGTTTAGAAGGCTGAATTGCTGCGATTAGCGACTAAAGCGCCAATCGCCTATTTTAAAAGTAACTGGTGTGGCTTGGTCGTATGTAATTTAGGATTTAAATAAAAATAGCGCTTAGTTGTTAACATAATTTATTTCTCAATCTGTAAAGGCGCCGGTGGCCTAGGGCCCGACTCTGACGTACCTCCCGCTGGACATCCGGATGTACTGGACCGGCTCGTGGCAGTGCTCGGTCCTGGCCAACAGGATGACGTGGTCCTTGCTGAGGTGCACGTAGGCCTTGCAGCCGCGGCTATGCGTGCACGAGCAGCTGTACCGGAAGCCGCCGTTGCGGATCCGGCCGCTTCTGTTGTACGTGTAGTCGTTAAGCTTCAATAGAACCACGTTGTTTGTCAGGGTTATAAATTGTGCTGGAAACATAACGCTTATTAGTAAAATATGTACCTAGATGACCGATCTCAGCGTGGTATTTTATACAAAACATCGCCAATATTTAACGCTCTATTAACGCCATCACAGTTTTCGCCTCTCCACTTGAAAGCGAAGAAAACGATATTTTCCACATACATATATTTATTCACATATAAGTAAAATAGATACAAAAATATGAACTGCACATCAATACGAAGATTTAAAATGTCAAGGTTATAAAGTAATGTATAAATAACTAATATGATCTAAATTTAAACTGGGTACAATAAGATTATAAAAATATTATCGTTTAAGGCATAGTAAAATATATAAAGACAAGAAGTTGGACATAAATTCGGACACAATTACAAAAAATAGGTAATGCTTGACATTGTTCAGACTTACACGTTTGGAAAACATTTAGATATTGTTAAAATATATTATTTCTTAATGAATTGAATTATGTATTTGGATACTCGTATAATCAATAAAATATTAAATTCTATCATATTTTTGAGTGATTATATCTGAATACAGGAAAATGATTATTATTTTATTGAGAAATAGGAAACGTTTGACAACACAGACTACACGTTTGGAATATAGTTAGATATTATTAGGATAATCATAATAAATATTATTTTTAATGAATTGGAAAACACCTTTCTCACTCTAGGAAAGTACTGTTTGGAGTGCCCCAAAGAAGTATTTAAGGCCCTTTACTTTTCTTTATTTATATTAAAGATTTTCGTAAAGTCATAAAACAACCGATGATACTGTTTGCTGATGACAGTATAGTTATATTTACAAAATAAAACTTAGCTTCTTTCGAAAGCAATAGAAATAATGTTCTTCCAGCACTAATAGACTGCTTAGATAGTAACAATCTTAAAATTAATCTCGATAAAACAAATATAACGACATTTAAAAATTGAGTATCATACGGACAGCCAGTAAATATTGGATAAAGGAAAGTTAATATCTGAAATAAAAACAACAAAATTTTTAGGACCATACATAGATAGCAAACTAACATGGTAGTCACACATAGAATATGTTTGTAAACAATTAAATAAGTTTTCATTTGCTTTATATAAATGAACAAAGGTTGTAAGTAAAACGGCGGTTTTAAATGCATACCATGCTTAATACTTATGTTGGTGCAACGCTAAGATACGGAATAATATTCTGGGGTAACGCGTCGGTAATCCAAACTGTATTTAAAGCCCAAAAAAAAGTGGCCAAGTGCGAGTCGGACTCGCCCATGAAGGGTTCCGTAGTAGCAAGCATTATTATTTTTTGTCAGCAAAAATAATTTTTTTTTTTATAGTGTTTGTATGAACGACAAAGTTATATTTGCGGTTTTTAAAAATTTACTATATCTCAAAAACTGCGCACTAAGATAAATAAAATATATTGATATTTTATTTATCTATCAATATTTTATTTATCTATCACGCGCTTCAAACAGCCTAAGGTATATAATATAATGACCATGATATTGAAATTAACATTTATTGGTTAAGACACAATAACAATTGACGTGTATTGCAGTAACCGTGAGTTATATTGTCACGTCCTTAAAATACCATCAGAATCATAAGAGTGGTTAAGAAATTCTGATGGTATGGGACCAAAAAATAAAATTAAAAAATCGATAATTACGTTTGCAAAATAAATTTGTAGTAATAAGCTTACAAATTTATTTTGCAACAATGGAAATAAATTCTCCGTTTTCTCAACTTATAAAAATATATTAATAGAAATAAATAAAATTTTAACGAATTATATACAAATAAAATTGAAATTGTCGAGTTAGGTAGTGCACAAAATATGCTCGGGATTAAGAATAGAAAGAAAGAAAGAAAGAAAGAAAAGTGATTTATTTGCGCAATATTACAGATGTTTTTTTATATATTTAAAATCCGTCATATTTACCTCAGTAAGGTATGCAAATATTTTTAAAGAAATAAAAAAATACTATTTTATATTAAAGAAATCAAAATATACTTAAATCTATCTATATAACTAATTGACTAAATCTAAATAACAAATTTATTTGTTATGTTGACAAACCATGTTATTTATTTATTTATCCCATATTTTGCGTTTTTTTTATTTAGCTACGGTATCCCCTGCCTGATCGTAAGAGGCGACTAAAAGGGACTTCCGGGGTTGTGGGCGGTGAGAGTGAGAGCTCGATCCGTCCAGCCAGCAGCCCCGGGAAGGACGGCGATGAGAGCGTGGCCGCATGCCTCCGTAAGCATTGGTAAGGTGAGGGAGAGCACATCTGCTCTTCTGAGAATGGGCCGCGCGTGGAGGACACCGGTGCAATCCTTTCGAGATGGTCCCCCCCCCCCCCGGTATACTTTTGGCACAAATGCAGTCAAATACCTTTCGATGTATTTATGTATTTAACTAAAAATACCCATTTCATTAGTCGTTGCTCTTCCACCACTTTCACGGCACACACGAAAATAGTAAAGACGCAGTTCAAAACATTTATTTACAATATTTTACAGTAGTTTTATTGAAATAATAACTTTGTTCTAGATATGTTTACAGTAAGAATATAGAGAATTCTGTTATCCAGATTTTAATAATTTTTTGTCTTTTATTATTGTTTCAGGCCTAGAGCATTAACCATATATTAATAAAACTATTACAATCTTACTAAAAACCTGAAAAATACAAATACCACACTAAAGAGGAGGGATTAGGTGAGGGTTAAAAACTGACACATCCAAGATGGCAACGTTAGTTACCATTTTGGCCCCGCGCCATAAGCTTCTAAGCCCCAGTGTTACACTTGATATATTGGCCTGTTTTAGTCTTTTTATAAACCGGCGGTGGATGATTGTGGCTGAAATTCATGCTTATGATGACGTCGTCCTTGGATACATGGAGGTAGGCCTTGCATCGTTGCTTGCTCCAAGTGCTGGAACAGGAGTACCGAGAGCCGCCACCCCGGACCGATGTCGACCTACAGTAGCTATAGTTCTTGTACATGAGAAGACGAGCCCCTCTTAAAGTTGTAATGTATGTGGCTGAAAATATACATTCAATGAGTCGTAACTTTATCGAAAAAAAAAGTGGTCGTATCCAGTCATAATATGGCGCAAGGGATAGATGCCAGGTTGTCCTGTAATTATGAATAAATCCTTCGGGCCTTTTTGCTAATAAAAAGTCATGAACAGTGTAAACCTGATATAGTCTCAATTTAATCTAACAAATTCAAAATGCTCTGTCGAAGTTTATATAGAACCAACGTACAGTTTTATTTACTTTAACATATTAAAAGCGAGAAAACTTTGCTAACTTTGACAAGCCCACACGAAGGTATATATTTTTTTTAATAATTAAAAGCTGAGTTTTTTAAAAACAAATGAAGTATGTGGGCAAATTTGTGAACTAAGACCATTCAGGTCTTAAGCTCGAGAAATAGTTTTTATGAATAAACACTGCCACACTTTAATCATAAGATTAAATTATATAACGTTTGTACAAGAAAAAAAACGCCTTCAAACGTTAAAAATGAAACTTCAAAGACATAATGTTTTATACGAGGAATTCATATACAATATATTAAATTAGATAACATCATGTAGTCTCCCAAATTGGTATTTTCGGTCGCTATTTACAGACGTCAAAAGTAGAAAGCTATGGAAAAATCAGTACCGCTAGCGTACATATGTTAAGTAAAAAATATGCAAAAAAAAATATAAGAAACTTAACTGTATAGTAATTTGTGGGGGTTTATACTCAATACTCAGTTTTCATACAGACCACTCGAGTAAACATTCCTATACCCTAAAATACTTGCCGCACGAAGTTCTCTTCCACATCAAAGGCTCGTGACAATGTTCAGTCTGGGCATTCAAGATAATATTATCCTTACTGACGTGGACAAACGCTTTACACGACTTGCTGTGACGGGATGAGCAGGTGTACCTATAGCCCCCATTGCGGATGGACCCACTCTTGTAGAAGCTATAGTTGTCAAGCATGAGTAGTTTTGCATCCGACATCAACGTAATGAATTCAGCTGGAACCGTGACGTGATAATCATAAGATACAATTGCATATTTTTTCAATAATGACTACTTTTACTTAATTACCTATAATTCATTACTTAATTACCTATAATTCATTACTTAATTACCTATAATTTTTGCATCCATTTTTTACCCGTTTCTATGAAACTCGACGAAGTAAGTCATCAGTAATCATTCAGTCAAGTCAGTCAGATATTCGAGTAAAGCGATGACTACTTTACCAGGGGCCCTACTCTTAGCGCGATCGTCCGAAGTATCGTGTATTTTCGAGTGACCATTTTGCAAAAATTTTAAGAATTATAAAGAGTTTTACACTTTTAATAGCACCATATTCTCGATAACTTTACTATAGAGTTATGTATCCACAAAACGAAAGGTCAGAACAGGGTAAAAATGTGCTAAAAAGTTGATAGTTAAAAAGATGTCCGATGAAATTTTGGATACAAACGGAACCATAATTTTGTACTGTTATTTTATCTAATTAACGATACTCGTGCACTGTAATTAACCTATATCAAACAAAACGCCATAAAATTCATCCAATATTACTCAAAAATACACCAAGAAAATGAAAAAAATAAAACAAGAGCACATAATGTACTTTCCGAATTTTCGCCAACATTATATTGTATTTTTATATAATGATAATCATCTGTCAATCATTATCAATATCAAAAAACAAATTGGTTACGTTTTTCAGTAGAAAATAATATCTTAGTAGAGAATAAAATATTGATACATTTAAAAACTGACGCATTTGGCCTGCGAAGATAATATATTAGTGGTTACGTTCATTAACAGCCCGCAATATTTCGTTACCCATGCTGACATGAACATGAGCCTTGCAGTTCTTGGACCGTGCACTTGAGCAAGAGTACCTGGAGCCACCGTACCTGATCTTGCCACTCTTGGAGAATGTGAACCCATTGAGTACGAGGAGTTGGCTTCCACGAGACGTTGTTATATACTCAGCTAGAATGTTAAAGGACTAATCATTCATAAGTCTTTCTTTAAAAGAAGCAGCAAGAAAGGTGTTGAGTGGTCCTTTCAGTAGACTTTTTGCAACATTATCTATAATATAAAAATGAATCGCAAAATGTGTTGGTAAGCGCATAACTCAACAACGCCTAGACCAGTTTGGCCAATTGTTTTTTTAAATGTTCGTTGAAGTTCAAGGATAGTTTTTACGGCGAGAAAAATTCGAATAATTGCCGGAAAAACCATAAAAACAGCCCTTTTCTTTTTCCCATACAAATGTTTTCTAACTAAAACGTAGTCAATTTGAGCTTTATTGCTATTGTATAAAGTTCATATTAAATTACAAGCACTCACTGTTGTCTAAGCAATGTAGGTGTGCTCCTAACGTCAAAGATCATATCTATCAAAACAGTGTGCGTGTGTGCGTTGGAGCACAGAATACATTGTTGGAGGAGTTTAATGTCGCATAGCATGATGTTATAATAGCTTATAGCCTTCCCTAATAACTGGACTATTCAACACAAAAATAATTTTTCAATTCGAACCAGTAGTTTCTGAGATTAGCGTGTTCAAACAATCAAACATCCACGCGGACGAAGTCGTGGGCGGCCGCTATCCCTAATAATATTATAAATTCGAAAGTAACTCTGTCTGTCTGTCTGTTACGCTTTCTCGCTTAAACTAATGAACCAATTTTAATGAAATTTGGAACACAGATAGAGTGGACCTTGGGAAAGGACATAGGATGGTTTTTATCCTACGGGAACCTATAAAACGGGTCCACGCGGGCGAAGCCGCTGGCGGAAGGCTAGTATTAAAAATAAATATGTACTAGACTAATTGCATTATTAACCACGCAATACTTTGAACTAGTGAAAATTACTAAAAGAGCCAAAGGCATTATCTTTCTTTTTATTTTAATGGAGTAGCAGACGAGCATGCAGGCCACGAGGTGTTAAGTGGTCGCTGCTGCCCATGGACATCTGCACACGACCTCAAGCAAGCATAGGTAAGTCTTGTCTGAGGTCGTATGCAGTTGCGCTGCTACTCCGGAGGCTGGTGGTCGCCTCATGTAAGCGTGACCGGCAACTGCACCTTTCCACCGAAACAAAATTGGATTGGTTCACGGCAATGGTGCAGCGGTGGTACTTCCCTGAGCGAATCAAATAGTTCTACCACCTGCAAAAATCTTTTTTATTTGTCTTATTCTTTTTATTTGACACTGACATAAAAATTAATCCGCTTTTATATTATACATAGTAAGAAATATCTTACTATGTATAATATAATATAATATAATATATATATATATATATATATAATATAAAATATAAGAAATATCTTACTATGTATAATAATTTTAAGTGCCTGACGCTGGGTTAGATTTCAGTATTTTAATACTTAAAGTAGGACAATATCTGCTGGGCCCAAAAGTATTTACCTACTAGCTGTGCCCCGCGGTTTCACCCGCGTTAGAGAGGATCATTAGCATAAAGTGAAGTCCCTTCTGAAGTACCGTGGACCGGCTTTTTTGTAGGACTATATAAGATAAACATTAACATCATACATTACATAGGTGTACCTCTAGCGGTTTTGGCGGCGCATGCCAGAATAGCTCGCAGATGGTAGATTTATTCCTACTTACTTGACACTTATCGTCATATTTTGGACAATTCACACAATATCTTTATAAATTGTAGCCTATATGTTATTCTGATGTATAAGCTATATTGTGGTAAAGTTTCATTCAAATCCATTCAGTAGTTTTTACGTGAAAGAGTAACAAACATCCATACATCCATACTTACAAACTTTCGCCTTTATAATAGTAGTAGGATAGGATACAGGGTGACTGGTTGAGCACTTCAGATATTGATAGGTCACTCTGTAGTCGATGCACGTTCTAAATATGTAAAAAAATAGGTGCTTAAAATTTGAGATAAACATACAGTAAATTCATTAATTGTGAACGCATGCGGTGTGAGCAGAACCCACGTTTATTGATAGGTAAATAAACATGGGAACTGCTCGAGCTGAGCGACACAAAACAATAGACGACGGCCGACGCACTTTCCCCTGGCGTCCCCCACACGCCCCGTTTGTCCTTGCTACCCTTACACAGTTTTGTTTTGCAAAGCGCACGCGCCGGTCATTTTTTTATACGTGCTTCGGAACTCGATTGCGCGGTGTCATTTCAATAACAACAATGTCATTTTCTAACAGTGGCCGAGATGCTATACGTTTGTACCGCGAATCCTTCCCCAATAGAAGAATCCAACGCCCTATGTGATACCATGTGTTACTCAGTGTAAAGCAACAGTGCAAAAAAGTGCTAACTGTGTACATATTACACGAGGAGGTGAGCATTTTGAACAATTATTACTATATGTGTAATTTTGATAAAATTGTCGATCACTGTAAATAGATAATTCAATCAATTGTTTTAAATAGGCATGATTCAATTTTTAAGTACGCCAAAAGTACTACGGTAGGTACATTTAGGAGTCAGTTTTCATCTTGTGTCGCTGTTGTGACGTAACGTTCAAAACCACTTTAATACAATGATTTCAAAAGACTTTTATTACATTACTTATTTTTGTCAGTCCTAAGCCAGGTAAAGTACGAAGTGAAAATGGATCATATTATAATATTCTCTACAAAATACCAAAACTTGCGATGTACATAGTATGTACAATTATGTAGTAGTGCGTACGTAGCTTATTCAGCAGACTGCCATCGTGCACGACTAGCCAGGCGGTCGAGATCAAACGCCCGCCTAGTACCTATACAATGTGTCCGCACTTTCAGGATATTTTAGGATTAATTCAATTCAACTTTTTTTAGAAAATAATTCGTGTATTTTCTTAAAACTTTTTTAAACGTTTAGTTTGGTCGTAAATAATTGTGTCCTCGAGTATCTGAAGTGTTCAACCAGTCACCCTGTGTAATTTAAGGTTTTAACGTTACTTACGTAGTTGCGCTAAGATTATCAAATAATAAATATTACAGTGAAAGGATGTAATAAAACAGAATTGCATTGTGTCAGTTGTAATGAAGATAAAGTGGGACAATTAAAATTTGCATTAATAAGTATTAAAAATATTATTATGTACAACTTTGTTACATGCTAAGGTTGGTAATGGTATTCCCTATTTCTTATTAAAATGCTAACAATTCTTGCATTAAAAACTATATACACATTGAATGTAAATTAAAAAAATATCACGCTCTAACGAAATCAATAATTAATAACGAATACTCATCATTTCAATCTCTGCTTCGCCGGGACTCGAACCCGGGACCCCTGATTGACAGTCCATCACGGTAACTGTTGCAACACACGGATCGTCAACGTTTAATAAAAGTATAGTAAAAAATTATTTAAAGTGACATTCATAATTATTTTTGTTTAAGTAAAATTAGTTTTTGGTAAATAATATTAGTTTCTTACAAAACATTTCTGGACAGACTCTCGTGAAATATAATAATTTAATTAATATCTTAATCTGACAAGCGTTACTTAACTTTAAGTACTGATGTGCCTTGACACTGTGTTTTTTTATTAATAATATATTGCGTCAATTATGTACATTTATTAACTATGTAAGATTATGAATTATGATAGATTGCGTTTCAACAATTTATTGTAACTTTTTATGTATTACTACTTTAATTGCACGTGTAATAAAATAACGCTTAAAAATTTTTTGTAGTTCATGTTTAAGAAATACCTTTCTTAAACGTGTAAAGCCAGAGTTAAAAAATGTATTTAATTTTAAAACGCTGTATTTACAATAAACAATATTTTAACAGTAACAATTTTTATTCAAATGAATGTGACAAACTGAGTCATAAAAAAATATAAAAAAATATTACTAAAATCCCATTTAAATTTATTTAATGACTGCATTGCGGTTTCCTATCTATGAAATATTACAATATACATATGTACGTACCGATGACTAGATTTCATTAATACTTTTTGTTCTTACTCACTCAACTATAATAACTACGTTTCTACAATAATTTATTGCTTGAATCTATGATCGTTAAGGCCAATATGTTTTCCGCTATTCCTTTTTGTTTTATAATTTTAATCATTTAAAACTAAATGCTTAGGTATGCTTGTAAAATAAGGGGCTCGTAAAAAAGAAAATTAAATCTTATTTTTGTTACTAAAAAATTATGTAGAATTCAACTAGTTATGACACTATTTGCCTATGCTACCTGTTTATTTAATTTTAGTAATATGCATTGTAGTGTATGCTCACTGTATACACACAAAATTCTGCACGCGTTGCTCGGTTGACTGCCGGCGAACAACTGGGAGGTTTGACAAGACTACCTGCACTTTTATACACGAGCCGTGCTGTACAAACCAGCACTGCATACACTACATACATATATGTATTTTATGTTTTAGCGTATTTAATTTACACTAATACGCTATTTTTAGTTACAGACCTGAGAATTTCTGATGCCCGTCAAATTAAAATAAAAACAATAGTAAATTCCTTGCAGCATATTCATTTTCAAATTCATATTGGCTTCGAACGTGTTTATTATATGTACTCGTACTAATTCCAATATCATTCATTACCTGTCGCCACCGTAAATAATTATACCAAAAACATACATCGACAAATCAATTGGATTTTAACGGAAACTTATTAGAAAGATTTACAAAATTAGGTAAACAAAAAACCGACCAAGTACGAGTCAACTCAGACACGCAGGGTTCCATACCATTATCCATTAAAACGGCAAAAAATCACGTTTATGGACGTTTATTCACGTTGTATGGGAGCTCTCCTTAAATATTTATTTTATTTTATTTTAAGTATTTGTTGTTACAGCGGCAACAAAAATACATCATCTGTGATTTTTTTAATGTCTAGCCATTATGGTTCATGATATACAGCCTGATGGCAGACAGACGGACAGACGGACGGAAAGCGGAGGCTTAGTAATAGGGTTCCGATGGCACTCCTCGGATACGGAACCCTAAAAAAGCAAGTAGCCTAAAGGAAAATGTTCAGTTCAAATATTTTACATTAGTAAGTAATTAAATGCAGGTAATCTCATAGCTCATTTTGTTTCACTATTACAGTACAAAAATAAAATGAATTAATAATATCAAATAAATAATTACTGATTAGGCAAATATTAAGTCAGATCCCTGATAAACCACAATTTTACCACAAACAGTACTTCAGTGTATTGGGACAGTGCGACAGAAATACTCACATTACAACTCGTTTTAGATTCATCATATTAGTTAGTAACCACCCTAAATTAGCATTACAATATTTGCTCTCAAGCAGAGCTTCATAACGTTACAAAAAATAACAAAATATAATGTTAAATAACGTTATAAGTATTTCGTTTTGTTATTGTTATAACTTTAACAAATCCATTAAAATATCGGTATCAAAAGCATAGCCTTATGGAATATCGATATCGAAATAAAATAACGGTAAAATATTGTTATAGCTAAGCGACGTTATCACCTTTTTCTTCCAATTTCGTTTCTTTTTTATTCATTCGATCTATTTTTAATTACAATCCGCCGCTAAACGAAACACACACAATTATGCACAATATGAAACGTCGCGCTCAGCAGTCTGTTATCCCCCGTTGATATAACGTTATTTAGATCGTTATTGATATCGATATTTTTTCAGTATCGTTTAATGATATGGCGTTATTGTGATAGGTAAATAACGCTTAGATGTAAAACGTTAACAAATAGTCGATAACGTTATAATTTTATAGCGGTATATGAAGCTCTGCTCTCAAGTAAGGCCTCACTTCCTCGGACTGGAAATAACGAAAGCTGGATGCGTATGCTGCATGTTACTCCTCACGATGGTCATATCGTCCGCCAGGTGTAGATACGCCTTACACTTGTGCCATCTGTTCTTGGTGCATCCCCAACGGAAGCCGCTGCGGGTTCGACTCTGCTTGTAGTACGTGAAGTTGTTGTACACCAGCCTCTCCTTGCCTCTCGACGTCATGAATATGTTCACTGAAATGTTAGTATTAGTTTCGTTCTGTACGTTAGTATGTTAGCTAAGCGGTTAGGAATTACAAATTCAATCACTCTTGATGTTCATCGTAAGTAACGTTCAATCAATTCTGAATGAGCATCGAAGGTGATAAAATCATGTCCAATAAAATTGTGTATTTAGAAGTTGTTAGTAACGATTAGTTTCTAATTAGAGCGTTAATATCAAACAGTGCAACGTGCTAAGATAAAGTATCAAACATTGCTAGTGGTATGCAATCAGGTGCAGTAGAGGCTTGCATTTGCACTTGGCCTACTTTTGAAATGAGTTATTTACATAAAAAGGGCGGTAAAGGAATAGAAGATAGCTTGATTGATAGTGATAATTGATAGTCTCAAATACCTTTACAAACAAATAATAACTCTGACAACAGAACATTATATTTTGAGAGTTTTGCCATACCAGTCTTGACGGTAGGTCAGCTCTAGTTACTTTAGTCGTAGGGACAGGGAGTAATTCAAGTAGCTGTATTTTGTGAAATATTGCATTTGTCAATAATAAATTTAGTAAAGTGACGGCATACGAATTCAAAACCAAATAATCGTATAAGTCACTCACAGTGCCATATTAGAAAACGAGAGGTAAAAAATGATGAAACTACGAGTATATGGAGATAATAGGTGAATGAAGAAAAAACAGAATAGACGATAATTTTATTTATTCGATAATAATATTGGTGGAAAGAGCGTCTCTTGAAAAACACATAAACATAATCACAAACATAAAAATAATAAAATAGGTACGTACACCACGTACCTTACTTAAGTTAAGGTAGCTTAAGTTATTTTATCTATATTTATTTTGTATTAAAAACTCAAATATATTTTAAAAAAAACTTCAATATACTTAATAACAAAATTAAAGTAACAAAAAGTAAATTTCAATACTGAATAAATTAAATCTTGAAATATTAACAAGTGTTCATAAATAACTAATCATATACATATATACACTAATAAATAAATATACACATATAATTTATTACATTTATTACCTTACCATTACCATGTAAATTAATCGTTATCTATCAAGGTTTAGAAAAATAAATGAAAATAAAGAAAATATCTGGACAGATAATAATAGAGAAAATCAACCCTATTAAACAACCTATACAGTTATAAATAACATTTAACACATTTTTTTTAAATGTTGCGTGCATACGTATAACGGCCCGTTCACACATGGGAGTCCGTTTTGCTGGTACGTTTTTAACGGATACGTTATAAATTTATGCTCTGTTCACACATAGGCACCGTATAACGTTCAACGGATCCGTCATTACTGAATCCGATGTGTGAACAGAAAACTCGCAATATACCACCGCTATTCTACAAGGATAGACGCATCACTCCCCCTCCTACACCCCGCACACACCGCCCGCCACGCACACAGTATCTATCCGTTAAAATTCTACGTATCCGTATATTTTTACTGTTCCGTTGTCCAGTATATTAGTTATATTTAGTTTTTATTTTATATTAGATTAGTTATATTTTTACTGTATACAGAATACTGTGCCATGTGTGAAATCGTTCATACAACTAGGTACATACGCCACCGACGAAAAAAAACGTACACGATAAAACGGAACAGTATAACGGAGACATGTGTGAACGGGCCGTAAGACGTTCATGTTTGAAAACAACGATCCCGATTTTCGGTTTTAGTTAATTCTTTCTCGGTAATTCAAAATTCTTCATAGTGACACCAGCGATATTCATCAAATAATCCACATTCATATATACATATTTCAATTTTAAAGCCCTATGGAAACGCAGAATCAACTATGATTTGCCAATTTCTTATCAATGTAATTTGATGTACGTCCCGTTAGAAGTGCGGTACAGTTTGGTAGCGTCGTGTGTATGATCTTTGGTGGATATATGTACGATGTTCAAATTGTCATCAGCGTGCAAATAAGCATTACATCTATTGTTCCTGGTACAGTACCACCTCGTGGCCTGACCGTTACGTATCTTACTCTGCTTGAAGTACGTATACCCTTGGTAGAGCAATGCGTTTTTTCCATTGCCGAAAGTTATTACTTCCCCTGTAATTTTATTAATTATTAAAATAAACCTTTTCATATATCAATGGTCGTGGAATTAAAAGTTACAGTTCTAATGTTGAATACAACAATTTAAAAACTTCCCTCGACAGAAAACCCACCAGACTCTGACTTCGCCCGATCTTGATTTAAAGTAGCTGTGAGGCTACACGAGTTTTTTTTAAATATTTATACTATCACATTCTGATGTATTTGACGTACTAAATACTAAAATTGTATATTCTCTCAATAAACTTAACACTGGATATTCATATGATATTTTTTACAATGACCTACTATTATACCCAAATTAAATCATATAACCTAAATTTATCAATACTATACAATAGCAATAGCTTCTTCTGTTAAAGTTTTTACTTACCTTACCATTAATCCATTACTTTCTTAAAATCGTAAAACAAGAAACATTTTATTTTATTTAAACGAATATCAATTAAGTATATTACAAAGAAAAAAAACTTAGCGGATTAAGATACTGAATTAAATAGGTACTAGTTTATTTACACAAGTAAATCACGCGACAAGCTTTTATGATCATATAAATTGTGTATAATGAAGTTATTTTAAATTTTAAAGGAAAAAAATATGTTCTTCTTATTAGAACACTTAAATAAAAGCTTTTTGTATAATTTTTTGTGCTTTTAATTATTTTTAACTTTTTAGTTTTCTCATTATTCTCGGCAAGCTCTTTCATTTGATAACCATATTGTAGAAGTGCATATAAAATAACCATTCCGCCATCTTGGATGTGCCGCCATACTGAATTTAAAATGACGTCATACATCTTATCGTGTATTGCTATCTAAACTTAACGTGTATACAAAATTTCAGCTCGATCGGTTCAAGATATCTGCCTCAAAATTGAGTATTAAGATTCCACCCGAACAAACATACTCGTATGTACATCATTGCAAGTTAAATAAAAGCTTTTAAAAAGAATTCAATTTGGTAGTCAAACTATTAGCAACATTCATCTTTTGATGTTCTTACGCTTGTAGGGTTGCCATCTCTAAACTAGGACAGATCCGGGGAAACCCGGACGGATGGCAACCCTACGCTTGTAATATGGAATATAATGAAGTGTCGTTAATAACTTAATTAGAATTTGTAGAACTAGTTCGGATATAAGAATTTATTTATTATGATCGATATAAGATCATAATCGTGATATTCAGCAATGCAATCAACAATAATGATTAACATTTCGAACCCTGTAATCCTTCATATATGAATCAAACTCTGACGAACGTTCCATCAGCCGTTTGTACGAGATTTGTAGGCTTATGCGAGTGAGGTACACTGCTCTCCAGTATGATCTTCAAATCTGCGTCGAGGTTCAAGTAAGAACGGCAGCTAGCGCTCCTGTTTCTCGTACAAACCCAGCGGGAGGCAAAACCACCGTAGACTGACTTCTGCTTATAATACAAGTACCCATGGCGGTGATACAATATTTTACCGTTGTGGAATCGGATCAGCTTGCCTAGTAAAATAAAAGACTTTAGCGCACACAATGTACCTGATATCATACTGACAAATGTACATGGTTGGAATTTATAAATAAATAAACAAATATCTTTGGACAGTTCACACAACACCATCTGATTCCAAACTAAGTAAAGCTTGTACTGTGGTAATCAGAAAGCTGATAAACATACTTATATAATTCTTAATACATACTTAAATTGATAAATTAACACCCAGACACAGAATTAATAGTCATGTTTCACACAAATCACACAAATTTGTCCTGGGTGGGAATCGAACCCACGACCACACGCTTCGCAGTCGGCTCATCACCTACTACGCCACGGAGGCTGTCAAAAAAAGTAAAGTGGTAAAAGTATATAAAGTGGTCCTTTCAGAGTTAGAACTTGCATGGTTCGACTGAAAAAGTACTACAGCGCACACATTTCATAATTATTATTGTATAGTGTTTCAATAGTGACCTGCAAGTATGACCATCAGCCTAAAATACCATCGAAACTGCGTAAATATAATTAATAGAACTCCATTGTTATTAATTTTGGCTAAAAACTACTTTGCAACAATCCGTAAACAGAACGTATGATGCCGGTGACACGCAAAGCTTGCGAGTAACAATAACTACAAAGATATAGTGTAGTGCAGTGATAATAAAAAACAAGTGACTCAAAGAACACAAGAACAGTGTGTCTGAACCCTTATGTGTTATAACATAAAAGTGCAGTGCCAAATAACAATTTAAGTTAACGTAAGCAATAACCGCAAGAAGCGCGCATGGCCTGGCGGCTAGCGTAGAACGCAAGCGATCTATGCAGCTGAGCCAAACGGGCGCGGTCGGGTGTGAGATGGGTGACCGCTAGTGGCAAAAAATTTCATGCGCGTTTCCGTGCTTCGGAGGGCACGTTAAGCCGTCGGTCCCGGTTGTTGTCGATAGATAACAGTCGTCAAACCTTGTCGGAGGCATTATGGGCGGTTTGAAAACATCCGACAGCGGGTTGGCCACTAACCCGCATCTCCACCAACCCGCATTGGAGCAGCGTGGTGGAGTAAGCTCCAGGCCTCCCCAATAAGGGGGAGAGACCCGTGCCCAGCAGTGGAACGCAAAAAGGGTTGCAGCCAAGCAATAACCAACATATAACCAAGTCGTAGTCAATAACCCTTATGATGCGCTGGTTTGGGCTAAAAAACGTGGTTACGCACAAAGTTTGGGAGTAACCGTCGCAGAGACAATAACCGTGATGATGCTCTTTTGGGGCGAAACACGTCTTGGTGGTGGTACGTATGTTTGTGTATATGTAGTTTTTTATAGTTGCATGTGCATTTATCCTATGTTGGAGGGAGGGAGGTGTTATTGCATGAAAAAAGTAGATACCACCATAATAATATGTTCTGATTGCGGATTGTTGTAAAGTAGTTTTTATCTAACTTTATAACTGCGTAAATACTTGAGGTCGTTCTTCCATAGAACTCTTCGCACTCGAGCGCGAACTCTTCGAACTTTCGAACTCAAGCGCGTGGCGACCACTGCAAACTACGAATCATTCACGACTGTAAACAAGTTAAGAAAAAGTGGCCAAGTGCGAGTCGGACTCGCTCATGAAGGGTTCCGTAGTAGCAAGCATTATTATTTTTGTCAGCTAAAATAACTTTGTTTTTCAGTGTTATTTGTGGTTTTTAAAAATTTTATCTCGTTGAAAGTTTTTATTGAGATCTACAACATATATTTTTGATAGATTTTTCACTTTCTTACTTTAAAAGTTAGAGGGGGGGGGGGACACACTTTACCACTTTGGAAGTGTCTATCTTTCAAACGATTAACTTTGAGAAAAAAATATTTTAGGAACCTCAATGTCATTTTAAAAGACCTATCTATAGACACCCTACACGAATAGGTTTGATGAAAAAAATATTTTTGGTTGAGTTCCATGTATGGATAGCCCCCCCTTATTTTTTTTTTTATTTTTGTATAAAAATCGTAAAGCGGTTCAGAGATTACATCTACCTACCAAGTTTCAATTAGTAAACGCTTGTAGAATTGAATGAAAATTGTATGGGATTGTCGCGTCAGCTAACAAAATGTCACGTGATCTCGATTGTTAGCTAATGTCTTTCCCATACACTCTTCATTCCATTCTCATGTTAGTCCGAATCGTCAACGACCCAAGATTGACTGACAGGCTAGAACCGCTTATCTTGCGAAGAGACATAGGCTCACTCTGCGTGTTCTACCGACTTTACTATGATGAGTGCTCCGAGGAACTTTTCAAATTGATTCCTACATCACCATTCCATGATTATACCACCAGACGAAGATTAAAGTTCCACCGGCACCATCTGGACTCGTGGCGGTCCTCCACAGTCCACTTTGCACGCTCCTTTTTACCACGGACGTATAGTGACAACTTTCCAGCTAAGGCATTCCCAGTGGACTATAACATGGAGTTCTTCAAGAAAGCTGTAAAAAAGCTCTCCTTCAAAGCCAGCAATGCTCTTGTGGCTCCCCTGGAGTTGCCCGTGTCCATAGGCGACGGTGATCGCTTAACACCACGCGGCCCGTCTTCCTTTTTGTTCGATTTATTTAAATAAAAAAATATGTTACGTTTACGATAGTAAAAAGCCACTTGTCTAGGTCCCAGGTTAGACCAATTTAGACCATTAGATTACACTGATTCAACAATACGTCAAAATAGAGCATTGGTGAAGGTTAAGACTTTGTACTAGAAATATTCATTTAAATCGTATTTTAACAGCGAAAGAAACTTTAAGAAAACTTCAATTAATTCAAAAAATATTTTATACGTGTCAAATTCGTCAATAATCCACAAAGCAATATAACATCATTATTCAGGAAAATCACAATATACAAATAAATGGTTAAGTGCTGAATTTATGTTGAAACATTTTTAATACACTTGTTTTTAACTAGATTATGTTTTTTTTCATTCTGTTATAAAACTTTTGATTTAGGCACATTAAGTGCTTTATTACTGTCATAGAGAGAGGCCGTATTTAGACTTAGGTCATCATTATCAGCCTTTTAAAGTCCACTGCAGGACATATGCCTCCCCTTATGTTCGCCACTCCGTCCGGTCCTGCGCCCTCTGAATCCAGCGGTTTCCCGCTGTCTTCTTCAGGTCGTCCACCTGGTTGGACGGCAGCCTGTGCACCTTTTGACTTAGATAGAATTAGCTTAATCCTCTCTACGAGATTTAAAAATGTCTCATGAAAAATTAAATATTTTACTTTTAATATTACAATTTCGCTTACTTTAATAGTGTCTCGCAAAATGTTATCAGCAGAAACTTAGATTGAAGTTGTGTTAACCATCTCCTATTTGAGTGTCTCAGATGTCCCCCCCCCCCAGAACACCCCCTTGTTAAAGTTTAGATTTTTGCCGCCTGTGATAAGTCTCGCTATACTGTCTCCACTTTTTCTTTGCTTCTCGGTGTTGTGTTGGAGTCATATCCTTTACAAGTTTCTTAGTACCCTTTTCCTTCTTTTTAAGGTAGCTAATTCTTTCTTTTTGCCTAACCTCTTCCCATTTTACCGGATCGTTTTTGTATCTTTCATATCTCTTACGTGAATCTATCCTTTTCTTTTCTAAGACCTCTGCTCTAGAGAGTTTTTTCTTCGGCACTTTGATACTATAGATAAGAGTATCTAAAACAAAAATGTCTTTATCTTGATGCTTATCAAGTTTTAAGCAAAATTGTACTTAAAGTATCAAGTACCTAAATAGTTCAACTTCAAATGTTTTTTTGAATTTATTTGTGGAGGTTCAATCATTGAATTATTCTTAAGATTAATCTGACAATATAAAACACAATTTATATAAGAACAAATCATTTAAAAACCGGTTAACAAAAAAACAATATAACATTCAAGTACTGGTAGACACAGGTGTAAAGAAAATTACACCCTCACATACATTCCACTATCCGTTTGGTAGAGATTGGGAGCAGAGTGCGCATGCGGATGTGTACTTTCGAGTATCACATTATTATATTCATCGAGGTGCAAATAAGAGTTACATTTATGATTCTTGATACTAGTACACACCCAACGTGTAGCGGCACCACTATGTATGCTCTTATGTTTGTAATATGTATATCCATCTCGTAGGAATAAGGTTTTCCCATTGTAAAACTTTATCAGCTTGCCTAAACAAAAAAAAACACTATTATTACACTATAAGGTTTTAGCTAAGAAGATTTGAAAGCTTCTTATTAAGTCAAAAAGCTGATGTATTTGGGCATTAATCCATCTCGAAGGACGCTTATGTGCGCAGCAGTCCCACATTTTAATCGACATTTATTTCGATGGTCCCTATTAACAATGTCAGTTCTGCAAAAAGACAACTGTTCAGTAGAGCAGTTCAAAGTTTGTTTTGGCGATAAATTTTTTTTTTTAAACTGTGGATATTCATATTTGCACAGATTGTTTTATGTATTGATTACTATTTACTGACATAGACAATATATATAATTACTTGATGGTTTCAGAAATAAGGTACTACCGACATTTTAACATGGACTATTTCCAAGGTTAATTGTCGACTGTGACACAAACGACAGTTTTGTTCGGATATTTAACAGTCATTTAAGTAGGTAGTGGTACATTCAACATTTTCAAATGGAGATTTAAAAATAAGTTTGTCGTATGTGTTTAGTTTGCTTCCGTAAATTACAAAATATTAAACTTTTTAATCAACGTTTCCATGCATTTATTGACCATTCCAATATTTTAACAGTTTATCATAGATTAACACAAAGGAAAAATAAGGAATGCACACTTTGAGATCACAAATAATTATATTATTACACGTAAGAGTAATACTTACTCATAACTACAAATAGTTTAATTTCCAATAAACTATGAAAAATAAACATAGTAATACAACAAATAGTATAGCAGTCAAAACACTTTTAAGATGGCAGGTGCCAACAAGCCAGGTGAAAAATATCATAAAGTTTTATAAACTGTTAAAGTTTAAAAATATTAATTATAATAAGAACAGGTACCATTAGGCACTTTTTGTGACTAAAAAAATTATTTATTACAATTACAATTAGTCTTAGTTTTGTACTTTATAAAGTCAGTCTAGGTACACCTAATCTCCCCAGCGAAGCTTAAGGCACCTTAGTATAACATACTTAAAAATGATTGTATAATAAAATCAGGAACTTCAAAATCACAATAGAGCAAAAAAATCACAGCCATTTATTCAGAATCACTTTCTTGTTCCACTGCATTACTGGAAACGTGTGGCAAGTCCCTGTAAAAACTATGATATTTTTCTGGGATGACACCAGATCTGCACATATCATTAAGATCTTTGTACTTTCCATGAGGAATGAGAAGGGGGCCATCATAAGCTTGTGATATTTTAAAATTATTCTGGCGTTGCGAGTTTCTTTTGGTGGATCTGAGAACCACTAAAGTGTTTGACTCGTCATCGAAGTCATATTTGTATTCTATCCTATCAAAAACGTTGTCCTTAACTTTAACCTCTCTAATTTGTGTCCACTTCATTTTTTCATTTCTTACATCTTTCACCCAGTTTCGGTTCGCCAACAAATCTTTAAAATTGTAGAAGTCTCGTGAGGTCATTTCTCTTACATTATAAGGCATACCTTCTGTTTTCGCCCAACGCACCAAGCAGAACCATTCATCAGGAACATAAATCATTCTCCGCTCACTCTCTCTTTCTACAAGCGCGTGAACACTGTCCCCTTCATTCTGGGTATGTCCTTTCTCCATAAATCTATGCGTTACAGTTACTCCAAACTCCTTAGCAACAAGCAAATATAAAGCAAAGACAATGCGGTTCCGATTTTGGCCAGCGCAATTGTCCGACCAAAATCTAAATTCTTTTACACCTTTTTCGGCATTAATTTTAATGAAATCGTACAAGCAACTTGAAACTTCATTAGCCCCCCTTTTGCCAATACCCTCATGCCACATATAACAAGTCGCGGTTTTTTTTCCAAGCTCAAACAGTGTAAAGTTCAAAGTATTCAGTTTCCGTTTGTAATATAATATGCTTACCTCACCGTGCGGAGTCTGCAAAACTTTTTGAAAATCAAACGTAGCTACAACGATTTCAGAATTTTCACATGCTTCTGTTTTATCAGCTTGTTTAAGTGATCGAGCTTTCTTTTTTCGCGCTTGATGTTTCAAGAAACTCTGTTTTTCTTCTTCTGTGGGAAACTGATTGTTTGCAAAGATATGGCAAACTTCACACAAGTCTTTTTTGGTCTTGTGAAACGCTAAGTTGAAATTAGCATTTACTATGTCCCGGTATTGACGTTTGTTGGCTTGATTAATGTATTTATTAGACAAAGACAAAGACAAAGAACTTTATTTGCACAAATATGGGTGTTTACAAAAGTTGTTAATACATATTTAGTACGCCATATTTACCTTCATGAGGTATGCAAATATTACAAAGATAAAAGAAAAAAAAAACTTAATAATAACACAATTTATAAAAATGTACATTATTATCATATCAATTTTATTTTTATTTGATCCCATATTGCGCATTTTGAAAATTAAAATTTTTAAATTTTATTTCTTCAAGTATGTATTTATTTAGTTGTTTGTTTAGAATCGTACCATTCAACATACAGTTTGTACATCTGCGCGGCACTTTTTATGTTATTTAAGTACAGTTTAGAATTAATATATTAATATATTAATAATGAATTAGAATCTTTGCGCGCGTAGTGAGAATCCACTCGATCTAAACAATTCACATGGTCTTTTACACTTTGAACCATTACTTCATCAATCACTCTAGGTTTACGGTCATACTGTCCTCTCTTGTCGTCTTCTACAGCCGCTATGCCGTCATATTTCTTCCAAGCCGTTGTTATTATTCGCTCACCAGAAGATATTGTACTTAAAAACATCTGCTTACAGACTCTTTTTGTTTTATTTTCTGCAGTTGGTAGATAATAAACATAGGTATATTCACGTTTGTGTTTTATTATTTCAGTGGTTTTACGTCCTTTGTTAATCTTTTTTGTGTACTTTATAACAAACTCCCAATGCTTATTACGATCGCCCAGTTTCCAAAACTTTGAAAAGATAGCCTCTCTTTGATTTAGATCGTAGTTTTCAGTGCACTTGTAGCGACATTTTTTTCCACACGGCTGACCTAATACTTTTTCTGCAATTTGTTTCCCTTTTTTATTTGTATAGGATTTTCCTTCATTTTTCATTTTTTTTCTTTGAACTACACACCAATTTTCTTTGTGTACAAGTCTCTTCTTTCCTATATCTCTTTTGTAAGTTTTCTTCCTGGAACCTTTTTGTGTAGTCGGTGTTACGTTAGTGGAAGTGCCTGTTATAGTTGAAGGTGTTGGAAGATTTAGATAGACTTCATCAGGCCTAATAGCATACACTTCCAAGCATATGGCACAGAATTCATTTCCACATGGGTCTTCATGAACAGGAACTGGTGATGGTATTGGCGGTGAATTAGCAATAGACGTTGACGCATCTTTAGAGATTGCGTGCGTTTCTTCTGTTACTGAAACCTCAGTTTCTTCAGGGATTATTTTCTCAGGAATAGCCTCTTTAGGAATTGTCTCTTCAGGTATAGAAGTATTTACTGGCTCGTCCCTGTCACTGAATACATTACTATCATCCATCAACTCTTGTAGACATTCTTTCAATTCCTCATCGGAATGCTCACGTACTGGTGAAGACTCTCGATCTGCAAAGATAGATAATTCCTAGAATAAAAGTTTTAGGTGACAATGAAAGCTGCCTACCTAGGTAGGTAGACACCTACTGATACCATGAAAAGTACCTCGCAGATGTACAAACTATACGTTGAATTGTACGATCCTAATAAATACAGTCATCAAGCTAACAAACATCAATACCGCGATATTCTAAGTGCTGAATATAGCACTTAGAATTCACTAGGCCAAAAAAGACTTGTAGTGTGAAGTTTGCCCTATCTTGCGAACAACCAGTTTCCCACAGAAGAAGAAAAACAGAGTTTCTTGGAACATCAAGCACGAAGAAAGAAAGCTCGATCACTACGATACTTATCTGATTTATCAGTGGGTAGGCATCTACTGATAATTCTGATAATTATTAAACTGTCAATTTAAAGAGGGTAGGTTACGTCCTACTTAATTTGCTAACCATGACCCATTTCGTTTTAGTTTGAAGTTTTTGCAAGTCATAGGTACCTATATCCCACAAAAATTCTGTACATAATGCAGTTAGTAGAGAAAGTGACATATCCAACCGACCAACGAACTTTAGGTTACGTGTTATAATGTCAAAAGTGACACATCCAACAAAATGATCTACTATACGTACATGTAATAATGTCGGAAGTGACACATCTGACAAAATGATCTATTATACGTACATGTAATAATGTCGGAAGTGACACATCTGTCAAAATGATCTATTATACGTACGTGTAATAATGTCGGAAGTGACACATCTGACAAAATGATCAATTATACGTACGTGTAATGATGTCGGAAGTGGTATATCCGACAAAATTGTCTGATGAATGAAAAATGAATAGATGTATCTACCGCAACCTACTTTATTAAATGGAATATATCTACAAAATACGAAGCAAAATACGAATGGTCTCATAAAATTGTAATCTATAAATTATTGAAATGGCTGTATAATCTATTTATTCGCTTTATCTACTTAGTAATATAAAGGGTGCTTACCAGGTTCTATAGACATCGGATAATCTTGACAGTCACTTGTTGTCTCAAGTTGATAAGTAGGATCTTGTTTATTAAAAATAACTAGATCTAAAATCCGTTTAGAACGTTTAAAGGACCCACTGATCCCTTTCAACATCATGGGACACTTTTCATGCACAAAAATATTGCTATTTGGCCCGAGCGAGCGCTCCTCCCAATGACAAAGTGCGTAGTGGTAGATCCGACCGCACCCGCGGCGAACCGCGATCCCTCCGCCCCGCGGACAATGCCGGTTCCGTTACTACCTACAGTTTTGCGCGGACATAATTATTACAACCGACAATATTAACCAAGAAAATGGCTAAATATCATGATTTTCAATAAAATAAAATATTACGTACGATAGATCTTTTTACTGTGATTCTATTTATGTAAAAAAGTGAATATTGGTAAAAATGCATAATCGACATTGTTAATAGGGACCATCGATTTAAGAGTTTTTTTTGTTTGATAGACCTAATCTCAGAAACTACAGGTATTAAATCGAAAAAATATTTTTGTGTTGGATTTATCGTGGAAGGTTTTAGGCATAAAACATATTGTTACGTTACAACTAAGATGAATGTATAATTATACCTCTAATTTACAAGTCTTTATCCGCAGACGACGTCGCGGGCACATCTACATATATGTCGCAGCCATACTCAATTGAAAGGCTAGCCCGTTAATTAAACGCTGGCATTCAATGAAGTAGCTAAAGGACAACTAGCCAAGTCGTTGAATATAACGTCCAAAGATATAGCTGAAAGTCACTTAGCCGTTTTGTTAAATGGAATTTAGGCGACTTTTTATGTTTGGCTATGCTATTGTGACCATTATTAAAACAGCCACTCAATTGAAAGGCTAGCCCGTTAATTAAACGCCGGCATTCAATGAAGTGGCTAAAGTGCAACTAGCCAAGTCGTTGAATATTATGTCCAACGGAATGGCTGAACGTCACTTAGAAGTTTTGTTAAATGGAATTTAGGCGACTTCTTAATTTTGGCTATGCTATCATGACCATTAGTACGCAACTTTAATGATTACTTGACATAAGCAAAGGAAACTAATTATCGTATTTAGCGAATCTTAACAACTTTTTAAACTTTTTATTTCGTTGAATACTTGTAGCCGACGGCGTAATATTAGGCACATTCATGTTGTCACACTTTCTTTTATCAATTATCATATACTTTAAATTTAAGCAACACAAAAACATTGCTTGCTTTGCGAGCTATCTGATGCCATATTATTATTTGTTATGGTGATTACCAGGGCCACGGTAAGAACAAAATGAACTAAATTTAAATCACCTGCCTGATTTTACGTCCGCCACAATAAAAAGAGATATTCAAAGGGCTAGCTTACAATAAGCAGACTAGTTGGACGTTCAGTGATGAGTGAGTGACTTTCTATGACGATAAAATATAGGTATGAGTTTATAATCAAGGATTTCTTCCGTAATTTAGTACTTTGACGATTGGGATTGATCCCCCAAGAGTTAGGAAAGTCTAACATACTGATGATGAAATATTGAATTTTCACTAATATTATGTAAAGATAATAATGAATTATGGAAACATAGATATGACAATAAAAATATTTTAAAATGTATGCGAAGTTACTGTTATTGTGTTAAAGTGGAGATGAAGAGATTAATAAAAGTGCTATAAATAAATATTAGACACAAAAGTATAGAGAGAGTTAGTCAATTATCTTGATCATTTTAGTTCCGCGAGCCGGATTTGTGAAAGAAATGGTTGTATCTAACACTTATGTAAAGTTGTTAAGGGATATTTGCCCTATATGTAATTTATAAACATTATTAACTATGTATGAAGTTAGAAAAATTAAAGTGATGTTATGTACTGAAAATGAGAAACTATTCAAGGTGAACTTATTGTAAAATTTACTTTGTTTGTCGACATAAAACGGATATGACAGCTAGAGAAAGCGCCTAGATCTAGGTACCTAATAAATAAAATTGATGACGTTTTTCTGGAAAGGATATTAAATACTTACTGGACTTGATAATTATGAGTAGATACTACTACGTATTTGACGTTATATATGAAATAAGTATATAATAATTGTATAACTAACTTTAATTAAACATTATTTAGTCTTGGCATATTTTACACCGACCTATTTTTAATTCTTTGTTGTTTGTGGTGTAACATTTTTCACCTATGAATTTCTTCATTTATACTAAGTAACCAGGTTCAGGTCTTTGTTTTTCGACAACTTTAAAAAAATACAAAACTTTACATTTTAATTATTTTTTTCTAATGCCCCCGGAGGTGCAGAATATGCCTAAGACGCCTCTATTATAAGTTAGGTTTAATATTAAATTGATTCAGTTATAATAAACTCTTTAATCTATCAACACGCCTTCTCATTCCAAACCGAGCCTGCTACGTCTTTCTTTTTAAATTTCATTAACGGGCTAGCCTTTAAATTGAATGTCTGATTTAACCAGATGGCTGCTAAATATAATCAGTGGTAAAAGTTACAAGTTCTTCAGCTCAAGTGTTTTCTACACTTTGGAACTGCAGTAGATTTTATTTGTCTATTGTTCTATATACAGAAGTTTAGAATAGGGACAGGACTTATTTCTGGGCCGTAACTCTTTAATAATCCATTTGCTAAGTAAGGACGAAGGTACATTCGGTTAAACTAAAAGACGAAGGAGACTTAGGGCCTCTTTCACCACCTTCAAGTAAAGTGACAAGTACGCTAATTGTCGGTTAAAGTCACCCGTAACTTCAATTTCAATTTCACGATGTTCGAGTAGCACTAATCATATGATAAACTGACTCGTACTCATAGATTTTACTTGCCAATTAACTTTACTTGGGACGTAAATAATCAACACTTTACTTGGAGATGGTGAACAATGCCCTTAGTGATGATAATTATATTTAATGATTAAGGTACAAGTAATGTGGAATGCTACAGTTGGGAAAATACGGTTTTATCTATTAAAAAATGTTAAACGTAATGCTGAACCAATCATAAGACCTATATGAATAGTTATTACAGTTAAAGTAAATGACTCTTCAAAATATACATTTAATTCATAGATATATACATAATATCAAATGATATCACACACAATTCAGTTACAAAGTATGTATGGATACAAAGGATTATTGGAATGTCTTCAGTTAGAGCGAACTCAGACTAGAGTACGCTCGTCAAATTTGTTCTTGGTTTATTCCCGGTCGTCCCCACCCTGTAATCCCCACTCGGTACGAGTGGAAAAAAAAGTTTTAGTCTTCATAAAATCCGTGAAATCTCTTACTGAAATCCCCATGTATTTTGACTCTCGGTCTATAGCGAATGAGTGGGAAATAAAAAGTTCCAATCGTCACCACTGGGGAGCACGGCATGCTTGTAATACTTTTGCCACCGGTGATTATTTTGGCCATCCATCATCAAACTTTAACATACATCCCATCGGCCGTTTGGGCGAGCGGCGTGGGCGGATGTGTATGGGGTTGTGAACTATCAATAATGATATTCAAGTGCTCGACGAGATGAAAACACGAGTTGCATTTTTTGTTGCTGTTTAGACATCATCGGACCTTCCTGTGCTTGTAATACTTTTGAGTACACTTTTGCATAAATATATTCATCCCATATTTGCTACGCTAGTGGAATTCAGAAATCTGAACACACCGGTGATTATTTTGGCCAACCATCATCAAACTTTAACATACATCCCATCGGCCGTTTGGACGAGCGGCGTGGGCGGATGTGTATGGGGATGTGAACTATCAAGAATGACATTCAAGTGCTCGTCGAGATGAAGATACGAGTTACATTTGCTGTTACTATTGTTCTTCGTGCACACCCATCGCACGGCTCCACTTCGCTGAACGTTCCTGTGCTTGTAATACGTGTATCCGTCGCGTAGGTACACCACCTTACCGTTGTGGAACTGGATCAGTTTGCCTGAAAGCAACC
The DNA here is from genome assembly GCA_911387765.1 of Pyrgus malvae. Lineage (NCBI taxonomy): Eukaryota > Metazoa > Arthropoda > Insecta > Lepidoptera > Hesperiidae > Pyrgus > Pyrgus malvae. The sequence continues at coordinate 4,594,898 of OU426956.1, read as the reverse complement.
AGATGTGTTTTTCAAAGCTCGGCTTTTATGTAGAATAAGGCAGTTACAGCGACAGCTGCCACGAACATATTTAAACGTACGTTACCAGTTACAATAACCTAGATTTTCAGTGACTTTTATCAGTGCTATTTATCCAATTAAATCTGGTATATGATACTTATTACAGGCAATACAGATAAATAATAATGTTATGTTTCGCAAGTTTATCTAGTTCACACTACGGTTGTTCCACAGGTTGATTACGATGGTCCATATACAAATGAAATACGCCTGACTCGCGCACATACCACGGCAGGAGTTACGTTTTTCCAATATTTTTATAAACTTCGTTTAAACTTGTGGCTACATTTGTTAAAGGGAATAATAAGATAACAAAAAAATTGCCATCTTAACCTCATACTCTACCTACCTTATACCCTAAAATAGCATAGAAGGCGAGACTTACCTCAACCTGCTGGTGATGCTGATCCGATACTGGCTTGTTCTTGTACTAACTGAATTGTAACATATTCAGCATTTTTTTCGTATAGTTCCTTTTATTGGCAGGAGTAGCTTGTCCTTTATTCAAAAGTTAGACTTCATCCGGCACGCCGATATTTACTCCTCATTTATTTTTGATACAAAATACAATAATTTATTTTGATATAAATGTAAATGTCATTTGATACAATGTCAAATGTTTTTATCTTATCTAATGAAGGGATTGATCTAGATGTTTTTGAATATTGGAGTTTATATTGTTCTCAAATCTATCGTGATATCCTTATTAGTTTCCGGAGGCTTCGCAGTCACTCCGCTGTGACCTTCGGGAGCTCATAGAGGAACCGGTCCTTTAGGAGCTTACGCAGGTAATATTCCGGAACTTTTTGGGCGATCCCAATAATGATACGTGAGGTAAGCCGAGTAACAGTACGTAAGTAAGTTAATAAAAATGCTACATTTAAATTGTAAATATAGTAACCTTTATTAAAATAAAAATTAAATTTAACGAGTGTATCAAAAATCTTTACTCTGTGCCCGTACTTTAAAATTTACATATAACTAAGAAATTTTCAAAATTTCGTATATCTTCCATCTGGAAGTCTTCGTATATTTATGGGTGCGTGGTTGTGGTATTTTGAAGACATACGTATAACATTGAGGTCATCATCTAGATGTAAATATGTACCACATTTAGAATTTCTAGTACATATCCATCTGGTAGCCATCCCTTGTAGGATTAATTTGTGCCTGCAGAAGGTATAGCCTTTAAAAAGGAGGACTTGCCGACCGTTTGTAAAATTGATTATCTCGCCTGAAAAATTCGAATGTTAGTGTTATATAATAATAATAAGTACCCGGAAAACCGAGCGTTGCTCGGATAAAAACAATTGATTTTACAGATACTCGTTGGCTACCTGACAACAAAAAAATAGAATTAGGTACATAATATATACTCACCGATAGATGTCAGGAACTCATATTTTTCAGTTTATGCAAAGTTAAAAACACGGATTAAACGGTTTCTTTTAAATTAAACGAAGCTAAATCGATTTATTATTTATATATATTATAGATATATACTCCACCAACCCGCATTGGAGCAGCATGGTGGAGTAAGCTCCAGGCCTCCCCAATAATGGGGAGAGACCCGTGCCCAGCAGTGGGACATAAAAAGGATTGCAGCCAAATCGATTTATTGCGACACGCTCTTAGTCAGCGAATTTAAGAGTCTTCAAAAAAATCTGTTTGTTTTAAATCCAATCAAAGATCATACTTAGTAGGGAATTCATAAGTTAGTGTTAGTTATACTCAATTTGTTTACATTGTTCACATAGTAATATTTAGTACTGTTCAACTACGACAAATTTAAGGAAGAGACCGAATCAAGGGCAGTTTTCATAGGTACATTTATTTTTAACATTCACAGTAAAAGCTCGCTTGGTACTTCATTTCTATTCATAATTGTTTTACATTAAATATTTACGAGGAAAAAAAGAAAAAGTACGTTTGAGATAAACTGTGTAGTTTACCTTATAGAAAATAGACGTCTTCCGACTTACATACATATAACAACAGACTTTATCCAATAACGATATGCATAAAGAATACCTGGACGACCAAGCGTTGCTCGGATAAAAACAATTGATTTTCTTGGTGTAATTTTAAGCAAAACACGCGTTGGCTTAGTGTTACTTAACAATGGCATCTGAAAAAGCTCCCAATTAAAAAAAACGGCGAATTGGCGGATGACGTTTGACGGCGTTCTACGCCACAATATTATTAAAATTCTGCAATAGATGTCATTTATGCCCATTTTCACTAACGGCGAACAAGGGAACGCCTTACTAAGTAACTCCTAATTTAGGATAATGCTTAGCATAAAGTTCAGTTTAACCAATCGATGTATCAAAGGTTGGACCTATCTTTTTTTTTTCAATTATGGCATCGCAAACTCTGCATATTGCCAGCGTCAAGTATAAATTTTGCATCACGTTTTTGCCAGTTTCGGTGAAACTGGACGAGTAATAATAGGTTAACGGCCGTTTTCAATAACCTATCTATCTGTCATTTCACCTACTAAAGGTAGACAAATCTATCTTTTCGTCATTACTTTCGTTTCAATAACCTATCCACAGATACAATTTTCTATCGAAGTTATCTATCTATCGTTGGGAGGACGGATAACGTACAAAAGATAAAGACGCCATACAAGTTACGCTTACCTGCGTTTCAATATAACTTTCAACTTACTGTCGGATAGATGAAGCTATCTCTAGTAATGTAATTCTGTTATCTGTCAAACTTGGCCGATAGCTTTGAATAATTTTGAAAAACAACGCCTGTATTATAATATAATGGATTATTTAAGCAGTGAAGACAGTGATACCTATTTCTATGTAATTATTGGGAAGATTTTAGATTGTGATACAGATAGTAACAGTGATGCCAACTTCTAACATGAGCAATTTTATTTCACTTTGAAACACACTAAAAAAAGCTGAAACTTGAAAATAACAATAATTCGCGTCCAAACTTCAAGAGATTCCTGCCACAGATAAAAGAATAGTCCAAGTTTTTAAAACGGTCTGTTTCATTCTCGACGTCCGTAAATTATGGATATTTAAAGAATAAAATAATTCTGTTTATGTTTAGATACATTTTTATGAAGATAATAATTTACAAGAAAAATAGTATACAATAATTACATAAATAAAAAAAAAACAAAAAAAAAATATTTTTGCGTCGATACCTGGTCTAGGAACGAAACGTCACAAGAAGCTTTGACAGATGAGAGGGAAACTACTATCTATCGTTGATGAAAGATAGATAGCTCTTATCCATGATTGTGAAATTGGAACCAAGGATAGATACGCTGCTACTGATTATCGGAGATAGCGATCTATCCATAATCTTCGATAGGTTATTGAAAACGGCCGTAAGTCAGTAAGTCGTTAGTAATCAGTCAGTCAAGTCAGTCAGACATTCAAGTAAAGCGATGGTTTCTTTACAAGAACGTGACCAATAGAATTTTGGAGGTAAGCCGAAAAAACATGTTTTCGCACTGTTATTTTAATTCACAACACTCATGCACTTTCGTTAACCTATATCGAACAAAATGCTATCAAATTTATCCGATATAACTCAAAAATACACCAAGAAAGTAAAAATTAAACAAGAGCACAATATGTGTTTTTCGACTTCCCGCCAAAACTCCCTGGACCTATCTTATGAGTAGCCTAGTTTTTTGACAGTTGTCCATGGATTCGTTCGTCAATCTATTGTCAATTTGAGCGACGACAGTCACATGTGTCAGTTTAGGAGCATCTAAGCTCTAATGGCGTAGTCATTTCAAATCGGTGTCGTAACTTTAAGTTATGCCTTACGTCGTTAGTCGGGACATAAGGGTTAGTGAAGCATGCTTTTCCTCTAAGCAACTCCTAAATATTTAAGCATCTGATTTAGGCGTATCCCGATGTTTGTGAAAATGTCATATTTTTCTATTTATATTTAATAGTTGATTTTCGCTGAAAATACGAATAAACTGTTTATAAAAAAGAAACCTAGCTGGATTAAGCTATATCCCCGAATCCCTGGGCACTAAACTTCAAGAAAAGAAAAGAAAATATTTTATTTGCACAAATATGGGTACCAAATAAGGTTTTACCTACAAAAATATTTAGATCGCCATATTTACCCTTTAGGTGTACAAATTTTATTTTAAAAGTTTTATGTAAGTTTAAAATTAAATTTAAATTATAAACTAACTAGCCCTCCGCCAGCGGCTTCGCCAGCGTGAACCCGTTTTAAAGGTTCCCGTAGAATAAAAACCATCTGACATAGTCCTTTCCCAAGGTCCACTCTATCTATGTTACAAATTTCATAAAAATTGGTAAAGTAGTTTAAGCGGGAAAGCGTAGCAGACAGACAGACAAACAGACAGACAGAGTTAATTTCCAATTTATAATATTAGTATGGATAATCCATAATAATATTATAAATTCGAAAGTAACTCTGTCTGTCTGTCTGTCTGTCTGTCTGCTACTCTTTCACGCTTAAACCACTGAACCGATTTTGATGAAATTTGGCATAAACATAGAAAGGACGTTGAGAAAGAACATAGGCTTTTTGCCGCGTGAAAATATCTCATTCCCACGGGAAGCAAATGGAATGTATTACTTACTTCATTCACGTCCATTATCATATTTTATAACTTATATTCTGTTGTTTTATTCTTATACTTTACTTTTCCTTTATTATTACTTTACAAAATTATTTAATTTCGGTGTTTGTTTATTTATATTTTCACGCAGCTATCAAAATTGTCACGTCTGACTTTTATGTTACTTATTTTTTTAATTCATTTTAAGGCATTGTATAAAAATCCTTTTAGCCATTCAATATTAAATGAAAAGAAAAATTTTATGTTTCTTATTTCATTTCATAGATTACTAAATTATACTATTGTCTTTGGCTTATTCATGTTTTTTATATTACAATTATTATAAATTGTTATTTTTAAATAATAAATGAATATAATGTTCTTCGAATCTTTATATATAAATAAATGAATCGCTGTTCGTTAGTCTCGCTAAAACTCAAGAACGTCTGAACCGATATGGCTAATTTTGGTCTTGAAATATTAGTAGAAGTCCAGGGAAGGTTTAAACGGTGAGAAAATTTGGGAGCATTGTGAAATTAATAGTAAAATAACTTTTTCTATTTTCCTATATAAACAGTTAGTAACAGTAATTGTCAAACATTGGTTCTTCGCGCCATCGTCCAAAAGTTTGACATAGTCTGAATAACAGTTCATCTGTCATCTGTTTTAATTTTTTTATTTGACAGTAACATAAAAACCCTTTGAGATGATAAAGAAACTAATCCTCTTACAAAACTTTTAAGGCAGGACAACGTCTGCGGGATCCACTAGTTTACAATAAACACTAAATTACGCACGCACGCACGCACTAAAATACAGTAGACTTCAATAATTTTAAAAACATTATTATCATTTTAGTTAGTTAAATTAAATTAAATCCAATTTTGTGCTTTTTGAACAATATATTTTATTTGAACCGTACGTGGTTCACCGTCATCAGCTTTGGGCACCCACCATTATGGGTTTTTGTACGGTGACAGGAAAAAATGCTGGCGGAAAAAAACCTCCCAGGTTTTTATCTCGCGAAATCTTATTTATGTTTGTTATTTATTTTAATAATGTATTTTATTTGTCGTTTATAAACTCAGTGACCGAATAGTACGCTTTAAGTAAGTAAAAAACATTTTAAGATCTTTTTTAAATTCATTAATAGTTTTTAGGGAGTCTGGCTCCCATGGGTATGTATTTTCTGTAATTTAAGTCTAAATAATATGTGTAATAATAAGTAAGTAATAATTAAGGCATGCAAATCGGAGGTCTTTATTTACTTTTTGATCATTTAGAATAAATAGACTTGCAAAATATAATCTTTGTGTTATTTTTATGCTGTAACCAGTTATTTATATTAATATTAAATTTGTATGGGTTAGTATAATTTGTCCCTCCTATTATGTATAATAACATAGACATTTTTATTACACATTACTCATTTACTACACATACATTACATGCTGAATGATAGCTCCCGGTTTCCAAAAGCACGTGATTAATGTTTTTCACTGATTAATTTTTGTTGCGTATTTTGTATGTTGCGACCCTGTTGGTCAACAAGAATTATTATCCGATTTGTTATTTCATTTATATTATTTGGAATATTATTTAACGTAGTTTGATTTTAAAGCAAAGAGTTTTTACTTTATTTTAACCGAAAGTTTAATAGTTTGATCCTTTGGAATTAATGACACTATAGCCTTTTTTACTTTTATTTTTGGGTTCGACAGTTTTTGATACTATCGGTTTGTTTGGGCTACTTGATCGTTGTAAATTTTGCTGTCGAGGCAGATTGATTAGAAATTTGTCCCTCACATTAATTATATACCTATAAATTAAAACTATCCTAAAAATACAAAAACATTAAAAACTATTATTATATAAAATTGTATATCTAAATTTATTAACTAATAGAGAGAAAAAAACACTAAATATAAAAAGCAGCATCCAAATTGCTGTCCCCGAAACGCTGGCTACATTACCCCGTTGTATGGCTAGACTTATTCTTTGTCCGAGGTAAGAGTCGGCCATTGATCATGAGTACACTCAATTAACCGCCTGGATAGATGCTGATAGATCTTGGCATCAGATCCCCACGGTCCCATCGTTTCTACTTCAAAAGGGAGAAATATGTAGTCCCGACTAAGAGCCACGTACTTCCGCAGCTTTCGGATTTCAGCGTCAGTCGCCACTACACTGGCTGCTCTGGATGATAAATTTATGTGGGAGGGTGCCATAGTGCCCACATATGTGGCATCCCATACAAGGTACCTCTGGCATTCTTCCAAGGAATTAATGTCAATCCATCGGGCCTCTTGCCATCGTCACGTACGATACCGTAAGGTTCTAGTTGAGATGGTACTTTGACGGTGGCTAAGGCCATCCGGATGATCAGTCAAAGTAGCGTGACGCGGTTGACGACCAGCACTGCGTCTGCACGAGAGACCGTGGTGCCCCAGGCGGTCGACTTGAGCACCACAAGGACAGCAATGAGGATGGTTAATGTTTACGCTCAGTCGCAGACAGACTGCAATCGTACAGAAGTGTTGTCAAGTAATGTGCCTAGATTAAAAGACGGCAGAGTATCGAGCCAAAATCCCGACTCCTCAATATATTTCAAAAAAATAAATCAACTACTTTAGCTGGTTTTACATTAACTAATGAAATAATTAAAAATCTTGACATGAAGAATAATGTTATAGTATTATTTTTAGATATGACTAAGGCATTTGACTTTGTTTCCCATAAAATTTTAATTGATAAATTAGAGCTGAATGGTATAAGAGGAACTGCACTAGATTGGATTAAATCATATATCACCAAAAGAATACAATGTGTAGAAATTGCCAGAATTAGCAAGAATAGTGAAGTAGTAAATTACAGATCAGAGTATGAATATAATGAGTCTGGTGTACCTCAAGGCAGTGTCCTTGGTCCTCTGCTATTCCTGCTTTACATTAATGACCTTCCTAATGTGACCTTACATCGCAGTATACTATTTGCTGACGATATATCAATAATTATGACATCTAATCAAAATACTGACATTAATACATTTCAACTTGACATTAACAATACAATTAATTCTATAATAACTTGGTTGACCTATAATAATCTTAAAATAAATTTATCAAAAACAAATTACATTCAATTTAAGACAAAAAATAAACGTAGTCTAACATTAAATGTGAATTATAACGGACAAAAAATAGTCTAAGTAGACAAAACTACTTTCTTAGGACTAGATCTAGACTCATATTTAAGTTGGCAATATCACAGTGACAAAGTATGTAATAAATTAAATAAATTTAGATATGTGCTATCCAGACTCAGACAAACCGTTTCTCAAAAAACAGCACTAATGGCGTATTATGGGTATGTTGAGTCCGTGTTAAGATATGGCATCATTATACTTGTAATAATAATTCTAATGTACTTTAATGTTATTTGCATGCTAACTTTAAGTGGCTGAACACGTTATAACCTAAATGTAACACCTATTTACTTATGTACTGTTCAAAGCAAATAAATAATCTTTAATCTTTAATAGAAACAGCAAGGAGATGCTCAGCCGGTGAAACACTTGTCTGTATTAAAGACACATGCAATGCCTTACAAAGCGGCTCGTCCCATTGCTTCTGTATATCCCTCACATTGATGTTCTATGCGGAAAAACGTCAACGCAAGGCAGCTGAGGTGTTGTCATACGTCAAATTAAAGAGGCTATTTTTTGAGCTACTATAACATATCTACTTTTTTTTTAAATATCATTGACTATAGCGCTATCCTTATCAATCACAATTGGACCTATTTATGCAAACCGGAACCAACCGACACATGATTATGATGATGATCGTTTTGAGAAAAAGCTGTTTAATATATTAGACAACTGATGTTTTGTGGATTGGTAAACACGTCATGAAAATGTTTTGTTCTGTCAAATTTTTCAGATCATTTTGATCTTTACAGGGTCGATAGAAGGTGCAATTTTAAGCTTTTTTATGTACTTAACTCAATTTCGGCATGAGTGTGGATTGGTTCCGGTTTGCGTAAATAGGTCCAATTAGCAGTGTGATTTCTGACTAAATCTTAAGTAATTTTAACGTAAGACCCATTCGAAACCTTAGTATACTTATTAGGCGGATGGTTATGATAATAATGGCCGTAATTTTTAACCCGGAAGTCGTCAGTCACATGTACGCTTGCGTTGCATGTGGATTTAATGCAACAGAAACGGGACAACTTGCCGTTTTTGCTCCTCAGTTTATATTTCAGGTAGTAAGGATAGCCTTTAACCATTAACAAGTGCTTTCCATTCAACAATTGTATTAGTTCACCGGCTACCACTTGTGAATCTGTGAAAAAAATTAGGGTAACGTTTTAACCAATATGTATCAAATCAATTCAATCAAAATTTTCTGATTATAATTCTTTCTGGTTTATCGTTGACATTCAACTTCATAGATAAGGGCTGATTACATTGACCAACTTGCAGGGGCCGACACGGCATACATTGCTGGTTATCTTGAGTATTTTATAACAATGTACTCAGATAACCAGCAATGTATGCCGTGTCGGCCCCTGCAGGTTGGCCAATGTAATCAGACCTTTAAAAATAAGAAACCATAGCGTTTCTAATAAGAATAACATAATAGTATGCACTGTAAGTATGATTGATAAAGTATTACATAAAATATAATTGACTAAAGTGAACACAAATCATAGTTCGGTATTTAGCACTTTAATTGAAGTTAAACTTTGTTAAAATGAGACATATAATATGATTAATGAAATAAAAACTAACAATTGGTAAAATTACTTTCCCTTTAATTAATAATACGACGAAAAAAATACAAAAGCTGCAAAATAATGCACTAATACTAATAAAAAATCACTACAGCAGCAACCGAGAATTTAGTCTTAAATTAATGCAATGATCACATTCGGACACGGGTAAGCACTGGTGACAACCTTTTTAAGAAATTTATTATGTATTATTATGATCACTATATATCGGTATCGGTATAGGTAACGGTATCTTCATTATATACATATGAGGGTCGTCAAGCCAGAGGTACACTTATAATTCTATCAGTCTGTGTACGGCAGGAAGGTACTACGATAAAACAAAGTGTTGAAATTGGGCTAGTGTTAACTTTAAATATAATGAGTTATATAAAAAAATACACCTTTTTCTTATACTGAAACTCTAACTTTTTAACATTTTATTACAATATTAATGTACATTGGGTTATTTCCGTAAATTAAGCGTAAATAAATGTTCTTAAACGCTTAATAAATTTATCAAGAATCATAACATAATTATGACAGATACAAGAAATAAAACTGTTTACAATTAGTTTTAATCAATTATTTCAATCTGTGAGCAATTGTTATAATATTGTTACATACAATATTATTTAGCTGCCACTTGAGTTCATTATTGACACAATGCTAGTCACTAATTTAACATTCACGATGAGAATATTTTTGAAAACGAATACTTGAATATTTTTTTCACACAGCCAAAATACCAGGAACCCGTGTACAGTTATGAACGCGATATTCGTGCAGGATAAAAACGAGATCTTAATCGAGATACATGGTTATCACAAATGAAGCATGCAGTCTTAAAATCATACAAAGATAAAATTATATTGTATCACAAAACGTAATACTGGACACGTCACAAATGCAAAATATCACTCAACATTAACATTACATAATATTCATAGCTCAGGTCAAATAAAAAAGTATAGATAGAATCATAGAACGCTGCGAAGAACGAAGTGTGGCCGGTTTATACTGCACCTAGCCGTGTGACACATGGCACGCAACACGTAGATGAAACTGCACCTGCCTTTGCAAGTCGAATATCGGGGCGCATTGAGTAAAAAGATGTCAAAAATATAAAAAAAAAATCACAAGAAAAACTGGCGAACTGTTGTGAGGTGTTGTAATAATAATAATAATAAGGTAATTTGAATTATAATAGCAACATGTGTGCGTAGGTCGGTCACGCACACATGTTTACAAAACCGGCCTAACATTGTTGTTCGCAAAGTTCCATTTATACTTCTTTTATTTGATCTGAGATTCCTCATAGTAAACCTCTGTTCAAATTATCAAGATTTCATTAATCACAAAACTATTACAAAACTCTCACTATTGTCGCTGAAAATTTTGAACAGAGATTAAAAATAAAGTAAACTACATATTTATAAACTAAAAAGAAAATGTGAAAAAGACATACACGGTTGTTTATAGAAGGCACTTTTTGAGAGGATAAACAACCGAGAACATGTTATTATTTTTATAAACATAAAAAAACATAAGTCACTAAAATTAACGCTAAGTCTTATAATTTATCATTTTTTTATATTTTAAAAAACTATGCTGTGATCGTGACTGAATTTGTAGAAATCACACCTTATATGGACGTTACGGGCATAATATAAAATTGTGATTTTAAAAAAACTCATCAAGTCTTCTTGCGTATACAAAATTTTATCTTAGAAAATCTAATTGACAAAAATATTATTTATTTACTTCAATGTGTATATAAATGTTAGACGTCTGATCACAATGAATTCTTAGCGATACTACATGATATGCTAATCTACGATAAACGTGTAAACATAGACGTAGAGAAAATAGGCATAACTATTACTGACCACTAAAAGCTTAGGCTATAAGCGCACTACGATTACAATCTACAATATTAAATGCAATAAGGCTCTTATAAATCACTCGAGCACCTATCTATTAGAAAAGTAACGTGAAGTCATAGTCATAGGCATCAGTATACAGCAGTGACAAATAAATGCAAATTGTTACTAGACAGAGATGGTTTTGGCCTAACTCTAGACTCAATTTTTTCAGTTTTTTAGACCATCTTACTTGTCTATTATTAACCTTGCCGAAAGTCTAACTTGCAAAGAACTTCTCGAAGCAACTTCTTGAAATTGAAATGGTGAATATTGTGTAAGAGCTGAATATATTCAAAGTAATACTAATGGTAATCTATTTTGATTGGTAAGGTATTATTTTACAAGCAAAACTGTGGGACTAACTTAGGTTGTCCACACGATTTCCTTGATTTAAACAGAGGTGAATGATCTGCCTAAGCTAATAATGTGTGTAGACACTATGAGCTACCAAGTAATCGTAAAGAGGAGTTTGGGAGAACGGATTTTGGGGAGGCAAGGTGGCAAGAGTAGTGCTTGGTTGGTCACCGTTCTCCTTTTTATCCCCACCATTAATTGTATTCGGTGGTTGTGAACGGACGCCATTTTGGAGCGATTGTAAGAATTTGGATTCCTTCTTCGCGCTCGGCGGATGGCTGTGGGCAACATTGGCCTTGAGGACCTCGAGCTTGTCTGTGATGATGAGGTGGGCCTTGCACTTCCACTTGGAGCCATACGCGGTGCACGACCAGCGGTGGGCGTTGGTCCTGGCTTTGAGGTGCTTGTAGAACGTGAAATTATTGAGGCGCAGGTTGACCCTGCCATTCGGGCGTAAGTAGAACTCCACTGGGGGCGGAACATTATTGTTAGAAACTAATAAAGGTAAGAAAATCTTACGAATAATAGTGTTGCAATCGGTTATATAAAAAAATAAGTAAGTTGGTGCAAGGTAAAGTAATGAATGAAGTAGACATATTGTAGATCTTTATTAATATACTTAATATTGTACAAACATTGAGAAAGATAGAACAGTATATACTAAGGAAGACTATACAAAAAAAAAAATGAAAAATTAAGTACTAACTGAATATATGTATGTAATTTTACTTTATTACCGCTTATATACAAATTATTTACGATAGTGGCATATTTTATGTATCTTATTCTATCAACTTAACAAATAATAAATCAATTTAATCAGAATGTTCGACGAATAATATTTTATTTAAAAAAATAACCATAATATAATAAACCCTATAAAGAACATATACATCCAAATAATCTTGAAAATATAATAGATTACTAGTAACACGCTTTAACCTTAAATTATAAAAATAAATGCCTCCACAAAGGTGGTTTAAAAAATTACAAAGAAATATTTCAGTTCATGTGTATGTGTACGAGTTCAATACGATACTTTGCAACATTTTACCCAAAAAAAATGTAAAAATAATTTATATTTTGAGGCCAGTATTATGAATACATCACTTTAATACATCCGGAGTTTCACGCGAGTGAGACAAGTTTTGGTAGGCAACTTAATAGCGATGCTAATTTTGGTTTAAAAATTTCAGGGTCGTATCATTTGAACCATTTTTTAATGTAAAACACCCATATTGTGTAGGATTCTGAATTCAACAGGACTTGCGTTCATTGAACACAGATAAAAGTTAATGCTAACAGTTAAATACTTTCTCTAAAATCCTACGCGTCCTCGTACACTTGATATTTTGAAAGCACACTTGTTTCTGTAAGCCTGTAAATAAAAAATACATGTAGGAAACATGTTACAACTTGTTCTCTTTAACACTTTATTTACTGTAGATTCTACAAATATAATATTGATCTGTACTTCGATTACCAAGATTACATAAAAGTCTGAAGATAGTAAAAACATATACAGTAGCATTAATAGCAAATATTTTCTATACAGGGTAGGTACTACCCATGCTAGAGGCTAGAGGTATATTTTTATGAAAATCATAGCCACAATCCCTAATGAAGCAACGGTATTCAACCACCAACCCTAAAATTCAAGACCACTCAGGGGATTGGGTTCGAATTTAAGGGTGTGTTCCACCATGTAACTATAACGATAACTACACCAGAACTTCCTGTCAAATCCTCGGTTAAGCAACATTTGCGTAGCACCATTTAAGCTATGGTTGTAATGGCGTCATAACATAACGGTTACATTTACTGCTCAACTGAGTAATAACTTCACCGTAGAAAAATTATTCGAGAAACACACAATTGTTAAATTCTATTGTCGTCGTTAAAGTTACCGTTAAAGTTAGTTTTGACCGAAGCTACAACCAGGCCTACGGTGCAATCCATCCAGAGTTTAAATGTTTGCTCTCGTTCTGTGTGTTACTGTTTGACTTCACGTGTGTTAATGGTAACCACGACATATGCAATCCTGCGAGGCTATGAGTGTGAAGTAAAGAAACAATACCTTTATATATATTATTTTGACGACCCGCGTGGTACAATGTGTACCATGCCAGACTGCCTACCGAGGGCTCCCGGGTTCGATTCCCGGCGAAACAGAAATTTGAATGATGAGTTTAAATTTCTGGGTATTTGTGTTCCTGTCTTTGTATGTGTACATGGTAACCACGACACAGGGTATTAATTACCTTACTGTGGGGCTATGAGTGTGTAAAGTTTGAACATACCTGATAAGCCCGTCTCTGCATATTCATTCTCCGCGAGAAGTTCGCCCATGGTGGGTGGGAGTGTTGCGTGTTTAATTTAACAACCGTCATATTGTCCGCTACGTGGAGGAAGGCCCCGCAGGACCTGGATCCCATTTGAGTGCAGCTCCATCTGAATCCGTCACGGAGCATCTTATGCTGGTAGAAAGTATATCCATTGAGCATAAGCAAGTCCTTCCCCGATTTGCCTTGGACCAGGAGTACTGAAAATGTTAACTGGATTACATTGAATCAGAATGAAAATCTTAATGTTTTGACTGGATGTGGTGAATGAATTATAAAAAAAGTTTAAAACAAAAGAGAACGGTCCACGGTTATAAAACTACGAATAGATTGGACGAAATAGTTCTGAAAAAAGTGAAGAGTGAAAACTGTACTTTATTCAATTTTAATTTTAATAATGGCGTCGCAAAGTTTGTGCATAGTGCCAGCGTCAAGAAAAATTTTGCATCACTTTGTAGTCTCGTAGAAAAAATCTGTTAGTCGTCAAGTATCAGTCAGTCTGGTCAGTCAAATGTTCAAGTAAAGTGATGGCTACTTTACCAGAACATGTTCGATGGAGTTTTGGAGGCAAGCCGAAAAAACATGTTTTCGCACTGTTTTTTTATTTCACAACACTTGTGCACCGTCATTAACCTATATCGAGCAAAATGCCATCAACTTTATCCGATATAACTCAAAAATACACTAAGAATATGAAAATAAAACAAGAGCACAACTTGTCCTTCAGACTTCCCGCCAAAACTCTCGAAAACTGTACTTTTTATTGATTTTAATTTCTTCAATAATACCTATATTCTGCCTTTGATTTTTTTTAACGAATATCTGAAAGATTGAATATTAACTCTACTACTATGAATATCCATAGTAGTTAGTATAAGTTACAAGCACAGTGTTCTATATAAAACATATATGTAAATCGTTATTATCGAGTCAAGGTAACGTGAGTTAAAGAACTGTTGTTAAAACTTTTATGTTTATTTTGTGTTTTTTTTTTCAACTAGTATATTAACTGTCAAGTATAAACACTAATAAATAGAATTGATATTTATTTTTTTGTAATACACAGAAGTATAGGAAACTTAAACTTAAACCCATAATTGATTATATACCTATGTGATATAGATCCATACTGTACATAAAACTATAGCATTTAATCAAGCATCCGTAGACATTAGCCCTATTTAATATACTTATCTCTTTTACAGTTTAAGCTTACTGTACATAAGGTTTTCATACCTATATATCTATATATGTTTTCATTTTTACCAGTGGAAAACTCAAGTTTATACAACACTTAAACACTAATGTAAATAATTTAATTTAAATAACACAGATACAAATAAATATGTAAATAATATTTAGTGCAAGGTACAATCAATAAGTACAGAACACAAAGTTAATTATAATATACAACTTCTGGATAATCAGAATACGTTTTCTTCTTCACTTTCGCATAAACACCTTTCGCAATAGCTTGATACTCTGGTGGCTCGTGTGTATGACACTGGTCTCTCCTTCTGACAATTTGACCTTCTGCCGATAATACTAATGCAGCCTTACATTTCTTAGCGGCAGTTTCCGTACAGAACCACCGTATGCCTGAACACAGTGTCATATGCCTGTAGAAAGTGTAATCATCTATTCTGGCCAGAGTTCGTCCAGATACTGTATGGATGAATGTTACTGAAAGAATTACATTAATTAGAATTTTAATTTTCTTGAAAAAATGTTTGGAGTTCTTTTTAACTGCCAACGTTGGCAGATGACTGTGGGACGACATTGACGCATGCGGTAGCTGTCACGTATGTTCCTTATCGGCCCATAGCTGCTCTGTAAGAAAGCTAATTATTGTATATCGCATATTTTAAAACAGGGCTGAAGTTTTTCTCCGTCTGCTTTTTTCTTCAGCTTAGCATTGCCTAAGCGCACCAAGAGCAGACAGAACAGAACAAAAAATAACGTTCACTAAGAGTTTGAAAAGTGAATAAAGAATGTTTCATTTCATTTCATTACACTTTTATTAAGATCCGAATTTTCCATCTCTGAATAAAAGTATTCACCGTATAAATGTTAGGGCTGTCATTGTTACTCTTATGAGTTATGACATACGACAAGGATTGCGATAATATTAATTGACTATATCTTTATCTGGGTATTGAAAATCGGCGTACGTGGTTTTGAAACTATGGAATAAAATTTAAGAAACTTAATTTGACCAACTTCTAATTATTTTATCATCATAAAACTAAGTAGTTATACGATCAGATGACCATACAATAATATACTCGTAGTACCATCGAACTAGTCTTATAGTGTAGCCCGAAGACGGAAAAAGAAATCCTCGGATGCATAATAGGCTCATACTTATAGTAAAACTATAGCTAATGGGACCATGAAAGTTCAAACACCTTATAAAATAAATAACACTTCAACAGTAACATAATTATTTTCAACAACAAAATTCAGACTACAACCTACAACACAACAACTCAAGGCAAGGGTTTCCGGAATATGGCCTTTTTTGTTTGTGTTTTATCCATAAATATTACATACTAAAATTCTGAAAATATATGTTTTATATTGTCCTAGATCATTGTATGTATATTATTGTAATTGTTGATATTGTATTGTGGTGTATTAGAGTAATCCAATACACGATAATCTTTATTAGTTGCAGTGAAAAAAATTGCAAACGTTGGCCTGAAAAAACGGCTTCGGAAGTAGCAAAAAATTCGAAATAGAATAAGTCGCATATAAATGGAGTAAATTGAGTATTGTTAATAATTAATATATTTCCGAAAATTTAACAGTCAAATTTTTTTTTTTTGCACAAATATGGGTGTTAACAAGGCTGTTGATATATATTTAGTTCGCCATATTTACTTTCTAGACGTATGCAAATACTACAATGATAAAAATAAAAATATAAATATAAAAGAGAATGAAAGAGGCCCTTAATCTATTTAAGTTATACACATATTAAGTATCTGATTTAGTAGATCGTTCAGGTTATGCCATTATTAATTGCATTAATGCAAGTTAATTTTTGATTTAAAATTAATAAATGTGTGTTGCACCCCTTAGAGGTTTGAAAAGAAACTAAATATTTTGCCAACGTGAAGAATGTGATAACCTCTGCTGAGATGTTAATTATAACACAATTATAAAATGTACATTAACATCAATTTTTTATTGTTTTATTTGTCCCATATTGCGCCATTTATAAATTTAATTATTTATTTATTTACATTTCGGATCGGTTCCGATCGTCACCTTTGGGTACCCATATTACCGGGTGTTTGTACACCGAGAGGAAAAAAAGCCGGCGGAAAAAAAACCTCCCAGATTATTATGGAATTCCTTTATGCCGTTTTATCCTTGTCTTTGTCTTCGAAAATTTGACCTGCTATCGCTAATTTTTATATGGAAAACAGTGGCGTTTTGAGTCTCCCTGAAACCCTCGCCTTAATATAAAACCCGGAACCCACCTAAATTACTTTAAATAACAAAATTTAGACTAGTAATAATTCAACTCAACTTAACATAAAACCCTGCGGGTCAAGCGAATTTTGGTGGGTGGATGCGTATGAGTAATATTTTTCTTCAGAACATGTCCTTCTTCTGTTAAATATATCGAAGCTCTGCATTTGTCATTAATAGAGTTAGAGCAAGCCCATCTCCACCCATCCCTCAGTTGCTTGTTTTTATAAAATTTGTAATTCATATACAGTGCTAGGACTCTCCCGGACTGGTTACGGACGAATTGAGCTGGAAAGATGGATAATTCTATTCCAATAGAATACAATAGTAATAATTTTACTAAGAATTAACTAATTAATAACTGAATGTTAATTCTGTTTGTGAATAAAATGCAGAAGTTCAATCAGTTTTATTTCCGATATTTATCTATCTAATATCTTTAAACGATCAATTTTTGAATATACCTAAACATTCGAATATCGGAAACGGTTCCTACGATTTTCATAAAATTTAGTTTAGGGTTTTTGGAGGATATAAACATTTTTAGAAAATATCGTTTAAAAGTATTAGATATTTATCTATCTAATACCTTTAAACGATCATTTCTTCAATATACCTAAATATTCGAATATCGGAAACGGTTCCTACGATTTTCATAAAATGTAGTTTAGGGTTTTTGGGGGATATAAACATTTTTAGAAAATATATTTTAAAGGTATTAGATATTTATCTATCTAATACCTTTAAACGATAAATGCTTGAGTATACCTAAATATTCGAATATCGGAAACGGTTCCTACGATTTTCATAAAATTTTGTTTAGGGTTTTTGGGGGATATAAACATTTTTAGAAAATATTGTTTAAGGGTACCTATTAGATATTTATCTATCTAATACCTTTAAACGATAAATTCTTGAGTATACCTAAATATTCGAATATCGGAAACGGTTCCTACGATTTTCATGAAATTTAGTTTAGGCTTTTTGGGGGCAATAAATAGATCTAGCTAGATTTCATTTTTAGAAAGTAGCGTTTAATTCGTGTTTTCAACTTAAACATAAACTGAAAAATATGACTCTTCCTGCCATTTATCAGCGAATACATGTAATTGTATATTTTAAATTGGGAGCTGAAGTAGATGGTGTTGTTAAGTGAGCCAATAAGTCTCTGAAAAATGAATTATTTTTATGCAACTCTCGGTCATCCCGTTTAATTTCGGAACAACCCGACAAGTTTCGAAGATTTACTCTACGTCTCTCAATTGAGAGGGAGCCATAGTAGGGGGAGAAATATTACGATGCTTTTATTAATGCGCGTTGGGGTTTGAACCTAGAATCTGCGTTTCAGTGTCTTTTTAGGACACTTAGTTATATCAGTTAAAATTGTTATACTAGTAAAAATACACATATTATTGTTTAATATGTAAATATGTCTCTATACTAAGCGGATGTAATATTTTTTACGTGATATTCTGACTCATCATTGAACATAATAATATGATACTCTGCACAGGAAAGAACCGAAATTATAACATAGATTTATAGTTATTATTTGCTTTAATGCAAAAATAATTTACACATCCAAACTTTTTACAAACTTTTATCTAGCATTAATATATATCCAGACATAATTTTATATTTTGGCGGAGAATGGATGTGATTTTGATTTATTTTCAGCGCTTTCCCGGTCTTTGTTAAAGTCAAGCAGGCATTGCAAGCGGTCACACCATTGCTTTGGTATCTGCAACACCATCGAATACTACCAGATGATAACATAACGTCCTTATCATACACATAGTTGTTTAGCAGTGCCACTTTACTGCCCCTATGAGTTTGGAGAAATCGTACTGAAAAGATAGACATGTCTTTACAAGTAGGTATACATCGTATCATTGTCATGAACTACAGTAGAACGCCTATTATTTATTTATTTATTATAACTTCTACATGTAATAAACAGGCTTAACCTAAAACATCACATGTAACTTAAAAACTGTTTAGATATAATTATAAATTTACAAAATTTATCACTAAACAGATCTGTTACAGGTCTCTGAGAAAGCAGCTTATTGCTTAGAATGGGGGCCGCAGAATGAGGGGCAGCAGCGGTGCGCCGCGCGGCGACCACAGTTTCTGCAAACAGTCGTGCAGGCCTCCTACCACCATACCCTCCACGCATATGGTACATTGGTATCTCAATACCAATTTGGGAGAGAAAAGTCGGATTGTCTATTTTTTTACTAACATACTAACCGAATCGCCAATTATCCGAAACGGTCCAAAGCGTAATATAAAAAAAATACTGCTACTATGTACTACTATTATTGTTGTGAATTTTTATACTTCGTATTTTTGTTAAGGCCTGATGGGATTACAACTTACTCTCATGGAGAAATTCAAGTGAGCTTTATTGTAGAACTGTGTTTGTTAAACTTAATAAAATGTGTGACAGTTCGTTTTTCTTTATTTTTAGTCTATGTCCGATTATCCGAATTTCGATTATCCGAATCGACCCCGGTCCCAATTAATTCGGATAATCGGCGTTCTATTGTATCACAATAAAATAAAGCATGTAACATCGGTATTCTCAAACTAGAATTCAATGTTTTTGGCGCTACTCACTATAATATGTATTCTCATGTAAGTGACCTGTGTCTATTTGACAATAAATGTCAAACCTAAACCTAAAATGTTATTTATAAGAACCTACATTAAACCAAGCCGCACAAGATTACCTACTGAAGTAGATACTAGACAAAAGGACCTACTTATCGTAGTTATGTTGATGTCGAGGGCCAGGAATAAATTCTTTTGAGGTTTTCAAAAAAAAATGTTAAGATCACACCCTGTAAACATTTTATTTTAATACTAAGGGCCTCGTTTACCATCTCTAAGTAAAGTGTTGATTAGTTACATCCCAAGTAAAGTTAATTGGCAAGTAAAAGCTATGAGTAGGGGTCAGTTCATCATATGATTACTGCTACTCGAATATCGTGAAATTGAAATTGAAGTTACGGGTGACTTTAACAATTAGCGTACTTGTCACTTTACTTGAAGGTGGAGAAAGAGGCCCTAAATGTAATGTCAGATGTAACAAACTTTTAATTTTATGTTTAAGTAGGTACTTTCACAGTTTAATCTTCAGTTTTCCGAACCACGTATGCAGCCAGTGAACATTTTGCCTGTGTTTCCCGCAGCATTTCTTTTATCTTCTCAAGAAACATGTTATCTTCACAATCTATTTTAATTTGTGACTGTCGAGGACCAAAGTCTTTTGCTTTTATAAACTTTAAAGGGGTTCCAACATCTGCAATAGCATGAGCGCTTTAATCGTGAGGTAATTCGAAATGTCAGTTGCGCTAGAACGCAATAATTTCCCATACCGGATGCCATACTGTATGATAATTATGAATATGATAATTCATATTCATAATTATCATACAGTATGGCGTCCACTTTTGGACTAAAAAATACAAAAGTTTTGATTCGTAGTATTAGTTATTTGTAGTAGTAGTAGTTTTGTAGGTGGTGGTACTATTATGGTTCGCCCGGGGAAGTACCACCGCTGCACCCACTTCTGCCGTGAGCCAATTCTATTGTGTTTCGGTGGAAAGGTGCAGTTGCCGGTCACACTTACATGAGGCGACCGCCAGCCTCCGGAGTAGCAGAGCAACTGCATACGACCTCAGACAAGACTTACCTATGCTTGCTTGCTTGTATGTAGATGTCCATGGGCTGCAATGACCACTTAACACTACGTGGCCTGCATGGTCGTCTGCTACATTAAAATAAAATAAAAAATCTATAGATAAATGGCCTAAAACTACTTTCAACTTTTTTATCTTTCGCACGTAATAGTTATATGGACACTATGCACAAAAAATTTCAAAATGCAATTTTTAAAATGGTTGCACTAAACCACGCTTGCAAAGCAGGATAAATTTTAAATTTAAACACGATTTTTATTACCTTTTAAATCAATAAAAAATAGGCAATAAAATATTGACATATGACGTCACAAATCATTTTCTCATACTAAATGTATGAGGATATCACGTTTTGACTACTTTTGACAGCTCATTAAAATTATCTCAATTGATTTGACCGGATTTGACGAAAACGTTGGATATCATGTTAATCGACTTCATTACTCTGTGGTCACGTCAGTCGGTCATGTTAAACTAAGAAAAGGAAAGAGTTTTGGCGGGAAGTCGATCGATCGATAACGCTTCTACCTGCTACGTCCTTTCCATAGTCCATTCAAATAAACCTGACCCTTTAGCAAAAGTTCCCCACTGAAAAAGGATGCAAACGTTGATTTGAAAAACTATAAAACATGATTTACATATTTAAATCAAATCTTTTTCTTATGAGATCTATATCCGAAAATTAATATTTTTATTTGTGTCTTACTGAAACCCTCCCAATAAGTACTGCCTGCATGTCACAGCATATCATAACACGATATTGTTATTTAGTTTTGTTGGATCTATGGAATTGAAGAAGTGTCATAATTGGGACTATCCAAAATTAAATAATTGTAGTTACGCATTGCAAGAATTACGAATCTGACTTTTATAAACAAATATATTTCTATTTATCTACAGTAACAAATTAATATATTATCTCCTAATATACGTTCCAGAAACGACTATATATTCTGCAGGTCCGTGAGAATGCTCCTCATTTTTCTTGTGAACATTGCAACCATTCTTCAGAATAATATATGCATTGCAGTGTGGGCGTCTACAGCGCCATCTCACGGACCCTGCCGCCATCCTCATCTGCATGTGATACACGTGATGGTTCAACAGCGCCACTGTGCTGTTTTTAAGAGTTTTCAAAATTAAAACTGCAAGGAAAAACAAATATACATAGTACTTAATATACTTTTGTAGATGCTAGAACTTTCATGATCTGACGTAGCCAGTAACACCACTACACCCATTATTGCTTTCTTCCAGATACATGAAGCAGCCATCAACCATGGAGACATGCAACCTAAGGCAAGACAGGCTTGGTGTCTATGGGTGTCTATGGACTACAGTAAATATTCAACATATATGGCGCACACGGCTTGCTGCGAAAGTTTTGGTTCTCAAAGAAATTATCAAATTGATTTTAAAATTAAAAAAAATTTTTTTTGCTAATAAAGTGATTGAAAAATTTATTATTATTCATATACACTCGTATATTATTTACAAATAATTCTATATAAGTAGATATCTTCAACTGAATAAATATTTCATTACTATTAAATTAATAACAAGTTAAAATAGAATAATTGTCAACCTTTGTTGGGATTATCATAATTTATTACATTTGGCACAAAGCAGGGTTAGTTTCTTAGTTATGAATATTATTACCAATGTTGTTGGTTACATTTACTCGTTGCTTTATACATTTGTCTACTCTTATACCTCTTAGCCTCGCAAACAACGTCAAAAAACTGTTTATTTGCCATAAACAGAATTGTTGTTGATATAAGTTATATCTTCGTTCTATTGTACAAAGAGGCAGGCCCGGATTTAGAGGTCTGGAAGCCTCGGGACAACAAAAGTGTGGAGGCACCTTGGCCCCAAATTATTTTCCAAATAAAATGGTCATTTATTTTAAGTCAATGATATTTTACTGATTGCCTAATTGGAGTGAACAAATATATGTAGATCGAGGAATTCTATTAATATTTAATGTAATCATGTAGGTTGTAATGTAAAACGTGAAAAAAGTATGAAAGGAAAATTTGTTTACTAGTCTGATTTTTTTCTTTCTGATTTCTGAATTCTGATTTTTTTCGGAGTTCTATTGTGGGGGCCTTTCTCTTGTCGAGGCCCCGGGGCTGTAGCCCCGGTTGCCCTCCCCTAAATCCGGGTCTGCAAAGATGTATAATCCGACCTACTCGGTTCTGTACAAAAGAAAAGCTTTACAACACACGTTTCGGGTCTATTACCCATACATTAAGAGGAAAGCTCCTTCAGCCCATTTTCACGTATACTCCCGCTTGGTTCTTAAAATATTGGAAGGCTTTATGGCTGTGAATGCCTTTAGCCTTTGCTACAATGCCATCATCCTTGATGATCAAACTTGCGTTGCAGTTCTGCGAATAGTGCCGGGTGCACTGCCATCTCGTGCCACTTTTCATAGCATAGTGCCGGAAGTAGGTGTAGTTGTTGTACATTGCGAAGATTTTCCCCGATGCCATTTTGACGAACTCAACTGAAAATTTTGTATATATGTACATACGTCTAGACTTTAGTTAAAATGACCGTGCATGCAGAGTTCCAGGCGAAGATTTTTTAATGCCATATTTATATGCCAATCCTTGAAAGCTTAATACTCGTGAAATCGCAAATACATAATAATTAATATTTTCTGGTTTTGATTTATGTCTGCGTCATGAAAGGTTTCTAATCCATGTTAACTAGTACAATTCAATATACGTCACTACTCAACAAAATATAAATATTCAATAAAAATGACAATGTATAACTTGGCTTTCCTTTTTATTTTTCACTAAACAAGATATTATTAAATGAAACAGTAAGAGTTTTACAATAATTATGAGAATTTTTTTGTTGTTAAAATTCTTGATGATAAAGAACCAATACGATAGTTGACTGCCAAATCAATAGAGATAATTTTAATGAGCTGTCAACGCGACATGCTCATACATTTTGTATGAGAAAAATATTTAAGACGTCACAAGGTGGTGTAGTCAATTGACTTAATTATTATTGATAAATGAAATAAAAATAATAAACAAAAATTAATTAACAATTATCCTGGATTCCAAGCGTAATTTATTGCGAACTTTTTGAGATAATATGCATTTTGAATTTTTCAGTACATAGTACATATTTCAACTACCCAATTGATATAAATAAAATAAAATTTTACTAATATAATAATTTTATGAAAATAATTGACAAAGAAAAGAAACTTATAGACTTAACATAAAATCTCTATTCGGTTGAGCAATCCATTATTACCTTTTCTTTTATTCACAATTTAATTTCCTTCCACTTGCATTACAAGCGTAGATATTCTCCATTCTTATTGCAGTAATATTGCAGGGGTGTATGCGTGTGCTCTGTGTTTCCCTTCACAATGAACCCATTGTAGTCCACGACTAAGTAAGCGTTACAAGACTGAGAATGCTGGCGGGAACATTTCCACCGGAATCCATCCTTCACTTTGCAGTGTTTCGCGTATGTGTAATTCTCCTTCATCACGAACGTCTTGCCTTGTACCGTCCGGATATAATTAGCTGGAACCAACATGAACATACCGAATAAAATTAGCCCTTTAAGATATAACTTGAACATAGAGCTATACAATCAGTTAACAAAGTTACATCCAAAAGATGTCGTGGATGGATGGAAAGTTGATTTTTATGACCATGTTCCTATTTTGTATCGCCATGTGTATTATCTTTTAAGCCGATACGATTATGCATTTCAAAACAAATGCGGCAAGCCATTTCTCTCCGCTCTCTTCCGCTTCTTAGTGACTTGACAGCAATAATTTTTTAACCAATTTTCTTTTTTAATTATTTGCGTTGTCTTCAGAGGCATTATAAAGTTGATTTTTATTTATATTAAAAGCAAAACAAGGACGTTTGGGTCCGAGGTGACCACTTCCCAATGTAACTATTTCCCAATATGACCAATTTCCTCTATGTTCATTCCCAATATGACTACTTTCCGATATGGCATTTTCTCGGTATAAACATTTCCCGAAATGACCACTTCCCATATGACCATTACCCGTAGCATCCCGATGCGACCGCTTCTCTATACAACACAAAAAAAAAGATTCGGGTAACCACTTCTGCAAGCATGAGACCTCCTGTTGGGCGCGAGTTCAATATTGGGAAATTCTCCTTACTCCACCGCGCTCCAACACGCACTTGCGAAGTGGTCATATTGGGAAATAGTCATGTCGGGAAGTGGTTATATTAGGAAGTGGTCACCCCGGACCCAAACGAACAAGAAAAAATATATTATTACAGTTCCTTCTCATTTAGTTCACGAAATATCTTATTAGGTGCTTTCTTTTGGAGTCTGACTTCTAATTTGTACTATTTTACTTCAAAAAAGAAAGTAGATAAATTAGAACCATATCAAGTAAGTATAATTATATTTTTGACTCAAAATGAGATCTTGTGTGCCTAAATCCTTTAAGTATTCATCCAAGCAAAGTGCATTTTTTACATCATGGCTTTTTTGTCGTCGGTTGATTGTGGAAATAAGAATTATACGAGTGAAAATGGTACGCTCCGAAAACAAATACTTAATACAAACAAACTAATGTCACTGACGGTAACAGGATCAAAGAGAAAGTCTACAGTTATGTTTGAAATATAATTTACAATATGCACAACACAATACATGTTAACTGATTAATGACACAAATCCAACATTTCGTGTTCTAGATCTTCATGTAAATGCCGTCCTTGTTACAATAGTACCGGAATGGCTGATGCGTGTGATTTTCAGATCTTCTCGTAATGATACCATTCTCATTGATAACCAGGAACGCGCTGCAAGACTGGGAGTAGTGCCTGGAACACTTCCACCTGTAGCCAAACTTCACGGGGTAATGCCTCGTGTACGTGAAGTTTTGGGACATGACAAAAGTCTTGCCGTGCTCTGTACGAATAAACTTTGCTGAAAAATTATTAATTTTTATAATGATTATTAAACTCTTTCTCGAAAAACGTTTGAATATAAATTAGGTACCTACTTACCAACTTTTGTAGACCTAAAAATTACTGTGACTCTTATAAATGTATTTCTTCCACCAATTTACGGACGGTGGCCTCTGACAGTACTTAGAAAAGCCAGCGATTTTTTTTTATTTACCAGCAGGCACAACTGTTAGGAACGTTGTAAGGAATCAACGCCACTAGAAACCACCTGAAGTGTTGGGCAAAGTAGTAGAGCTATAATATATTCAATGTTTTCCATACGATCCAAGATCTACTCAATTTTCACAAGAAAACTTTTACTTGGAGAAAGTGATTATTAACCATTAGGTCCCCTAGAAGAATCTTAACATGCTAAGGTGGACACTATTCGAATTCTAAAATTTAAAAAAAAACAGTAAGTCTCTAATTCTGTTTGTATTTTAAATAATGAAAAGAACAAAGTAAGATGTATATTTACATTTACAGATCACTTTTTTGACACAGAAGGATATCACAAATTTTAAGTTCTAATAAACAACTAACAATATTTGATTTTTATTTTAGGAATAAGAGTTACCAAAATGTTCCGAGGAAAAAAGCAATGAAATTAGAACTACACATTTTGCTATGGTTCTTTCATTTCATCATGGATAATGTAAAGGTTAAGGTTTTCAAGTTTCTCGATTGTAACCACAAACTCGTAAGTAACTCGTAAGATATGTATCTTTTTAAAAAGGAATGGATTTTATAATGCTCAATGATAATGGCCGGAGCAGCGATGGCCTAGTGGTAAGAAACCGCGGTATCCAACGCGACCCATCCCGGTTACAAATCCTTGGCGCGCACATCTGACAAAGAAATTTGTAGTGTGCGCATTTATCGCTGCTCCACGGTGATGGAAAATATCGTGATATTTAATTGATTACGATGTTCTCCATCGCCGTGCATACCTGAGAAAAAATCATAATTTCTCGATAGTGGTAGGCTATGGCCTATATCCCTCTCACTGAGAAGAGACCTGTGCCCAGCAGTGGGACTTAAAAAGCGTTGAAAAAAAAATTCAGGATGTGTGACCCTAATTTTGCTATGAAAAATGAACAATAAAACATTGTAATTGCATCGCTGTTTCTTAGCAGAACGCGTCTAATTTTTGTTTATAAGTCGTAAAATTTGGCACAAGTGAGGCGTTAAATATAAGATACACTGACTAGGTCAATTTAAGTAAGCATAAGAGACAAAATAGGACAATACAATACAAAATACTAAGTACCTCTACATTCTATTAAATTACATTATACCTTATAAAAATAAAGAACATAATGTCCTCAAATAACATGATGGCATATGAAAATCTAGTTGAACAAAGAATGCCCTTAGCGATAAGTAATGTGAACTTTTTAAGAATTTTGTCATAGCCAAGACATTGTTAACAGTTAAAAAATGAATTAATGTTACTTATGAGGCAGTGACACACATCTTAATCAATTTGGGCGAAAAAAAATTAAAAACATGGTAAATACTAAAAAAATATTAAGTACTAGTTACTCACTTTTTCACGCTTGAAATGTATGCGATCATTCATAATCACATTATTTTATAATTTAAGTATGTTAAGAATACATAATTCCTACGAACACAGTTTGCACCTACTCACGCCATCTATCGGCGAGTAGCGTAATTTATAATGTATTGTAATTATTACTGCATAATGTTGTACTGAGTTTTTTCTTAGTAGATAATTTGGGCAAACAATGTTACGTCTTAGTGGAATTTTTACTTGTAACATAATCACATATTAAAATTTATTTCCGTTAAGATTTTTTTAAATGAATTAAAACAGTGGCAAGATTGTTTGCACATAATTGTCAACTAAGCAAAATCGGATTGTTTAAACAGAAATAATATGATGGTTAAAATATCATTAACAATAAGTAATTTTAATATGGGTACACATACATTTAGGGTTATTATGGTTATGCCTTAATTATAGTAATTATTAATAATAATTAAAAAATATTATTGCTTACGTTTATTTTGTTTCCTATCATATTACCTAAATTTGTATACACTGGAATGAAATTAAAAACTACTATAGGTACTACAATTATATAGGATATGAAATAATCCCAAATAAGCAAAAAACGAAAAAGAATAAATAAGTATGTACATTGAAACTTCGCAGATAAAGTGTAGAAAAAAATTGAAATAATTTTTTAACTAATTTGGAAAAAAATAACAATACTAAATTCACTTTTTTGACTACTATTTTTGGCCACTATGTGACAAACAATATTTCTCAACATTAAAAATAACTAAACCAATAGCCTAAATAAATACTTTCTACTGGAGTACATTATCAGTATAGAAACCTGCATTTAGGCAGACCTACATGTTATAGCATATAATTTTATTTTATAGAAGATTTTCAATTTATAATTTCATTGACATATACAAGATAAAAAAAGTTTAAAAAATATTTAACAAATAGTAAAACAAACTGATAATTAATTGACTAAGAATCTTTCGCCAGTCAACAACATTGAGTTACACAAAGTTTGATCTGGAGTAGGCAAATACATGTAATGGTGTAAAACGATAATACTCAGCTGATTTGTGTGCTATTTCTTAAATATATTCTACATAGGCTAGGTACTCACACTGTTTTTTGCTAATTATCTAATAATTTGTCTATTACAAAAAAATTGGCCACAAGAATCTCAAAATACATTTTAAGTAATTCACAGCACTAAAATTATTTCTATGTATATATTCTAAGGTATCTTACTCATTTTTGTTAAAGCCCTAAGTAATTACAAATGATCTATGTATATATTCTAAGGTATCTTACTCATTTTTGTTAAAGCCCTAAGTACTTACATTAATGATATATTTTTTCTGAAATATAACACATTGAGTAATTAAGTACCTTAAGACATATATAAACACTTTTACTATAATACTTAACAAACTTCTCAGCCATAAAGAGCCATAATCATATAATATTGACACAGTAAGATTATTACATCTTAAAATATTGAATTGCTTAATGTGAAAAATATAGTATGTATATAAAAAATACAGATTAGTGATTAAAACAAATGCGCTGAATAAGTAATAATTTGCATGACATCAAGTGAGGCATATTTTCCTTTAATTTTTCGTAACTAAAAAGAATAAATTATGAAATGTTGTTTTTAACAGTAACAATCTTAATTGTTTTGCTGCTAAAAACACTGTCGACATTTTTTATTAAAAAAACGTTCAAGTAGGTACCTAATTAAAATTTCAGTTAAGTAATTGTCTTTGCTTTGCTTAATGTTAATGATTTGATAACAGGTAAGAATTGATACAGCTATACAATGACATATAAACAACAATATACAATTGATTATTATTTTGTGTATGAAATTATTATTATTATTAACAATTCTACATACAGACAGCAAGGCACTAACTGTGCTTTAAGAACAACAAATTACTTACACATATCTAAACTGATTTTTCATTATTACTTACATTTTACAAATAGCATTTAAAAAATCAATTTTAACAATCATCAGTACCGTTGTTACGACTTACTACAGAAGTTACGACTGGCGAGAAGCTGTTAAAAGTTTTGATATCAGTCATTGAAATTGTATTTTGTATAATTATCTGCATGGTTGTGGGTACCCTTATGTTTCAAGTATCTACCCTCAACTGTGGTTTGGACACAACTGTTACACCCCATCCGCTTGCGATCCCTACAGGTCCAGTTTATTGTGTTCTGATACCTATTGTTAATCCAATACTT
Organism: Pyrgus malvae; assembly: GCA_911387765.1. Taxonomy (NCBI): domain Eukaryota; kingdom Metazoa; phylum Arthropoda; class Insecta; order Lepidoptera; family Hesperiidae; genus Pyrgus; species Pyrgus malvae. The sequence continues at coordinate 4,564,897 of OU426956.1, read as the reverse complement.
GTTGTCTTTAAATATTAGCACCATACTCCCTGGGCGGTGAGATGGCAAGTAGTATATACCTGTAACATAAACTTACCTTAATACATGGTATCATACCTTTATGCTACTACAACTTCATGCAAGAACAAATGTCCTTTTTGTAATTTCAAAATAAAAAGTAACAACAGTAAGTAATAAATAAATTAATCACACACCCTGTAAAAAAAGACATTGTTATCTGATATCAGAATACTGTATTCTAAAACTGTCACAAAATGTAAAACAACATTATATTTACAAATTTTCTTCAGATGAGTGAAAAATTCACTAAGTACTTTTATTTTCGTCAATAATATTTACATCACATGATTCATAAAAATAAACTTTACAATGTATACTGTATAACAAATTATCCTTAAATCTAAAATGTACAGGTAATTTCTACATTAGTCATTTATTAAGTGATAGGCGACCAACAAAATCTTTTTCCCTAATAAATCTGCCATCATGACACTGTCTGAGGCGTGGCGGATCATGAATATGACATCCCCTGAATATTGATATGTAGTCCCTGCCATCTGTGCCTTTGTATGTGATGACGTCAGCTCTGCATCCGTGAACATCCCTCGCAGAGCAGTACCACTGTTTCTTGCCATGGGCTTGATGGTTCTTCATATAGAAGGTGAAGCCATTGAGGAGCAGAAGACCAGCGCCTGTCCTGCCCGGAATGAAGTGAGCTGGAACTGTAGGCAAAACCAAATTACCTTGGGCTTTTGGGTAATGAAACACAGTCAAGAAAAAAACATTTATTTACGCAGTATATATATAAACAACAATAAATAAATCATAGAGTTTTATTGACATACTGTCAGAAAGGAGGTTAGGATAGGGTTAAGGTAAATAAAAGACCGACAATTTCCAATACTTTAATTTCCTCTTGGTTGTTGGGGATAAGGTGGGTATTTTTTTATTTAAATAAATAAAACAAACAACAAACAATATAATTCTGATTTCTCCATAAAAAAAAAGTAAGGAAATAAATGAATACAAAACAAATTTTTTTTCGTATAAAATGTTTTACAAATAGTTTTTCTGTAGTAATATTGTGAAACACATTAAGTAGTAAAAAAAGTAAAATTGTAATGGCACCATGGTTTCAAAAATAAGTTTAAGAATAAAGAAAGGATTTCCAAAAACAGACAGACAAACACAGTTATACCTACTTAAAAACTAAATTATGTACAGGAAAGTTGTTCTGTGTATCTTGTAATAACTTTTGTAACAATTTTTTTGCCCAAAATATTAATTTCATAAAAATTCCCCACTTAAAATTATTCAGAACAATTCCTTATAGATTTAAAGCAATGCATTCATCCAATTAATATCTTCCAATACATACCACATCACAAAACATCCATCAATACTTATTTATCCTAACCTTCTCAAACAGGTATATATACTTATTCGATGGTATGGAATTGAACACAGACTGACAGTGTCCATTACTACTATTTTATTTCCCAGGAATCGAACCTAGGTTGTAGTTTACTAAACACAAATCTGTATCAAAACTCCACATGTTTTGTAAGTCAATACTCATTCATACATTGAAATTTTCTATGTATTAAGTAACAGGAATTGAACCTGTAGTATTTGCTCTGTCTTGTCTTAAAAGTAAAAAACATCCCCAGGAGTCGAACCTAGGTCTTAGTTAATAAATGAATCACAAAAGTGATTCAAAAATGTAACTGTTATGCACTTACTAGCTTATGAATATGTTACCAGGAATCGAACCTGTAGAATTTGAAAAAAGTGAATCAAATCAGTATCTATTATTCACTTACAAGCTTTTGAAATTGTTACCAGGAATCGAACCTGCTATTTGCTCCGTCTTGTCTTAAAGGTAAAAAATGCATAAAATTTTATAAAAAATCATCCCCAGGAGTTGAACCTAGGTCTTAGCTTATAAATAAATCACAAAAGCCAATCAAAACAGTATCTGTTATATGCACTTGCCAGCTTTTGAAAATGTTACCAGGAATCGAACCTGTAGTATTTGCGCCATCTTGTCTTATAGGTAAAAAATGCAAAAAAAATAAATATAAAAAATTATTCCCAGGAGTCGAACCTAGGTCTTAGTTAACAAATGAATTGCAAAAGTGAATCAAAACAGTATCTATTATGCACTTACTAGCTTTTGAATATGTTACCAGGAATCGAACCTGTAGTATTTGCTCCATCTTGTCTTAAAGGTAAAAATGCATAAAATTTTATAAAAAATCATCCCCAGGCGTCGAACCTAGGTCTTAGTTAATAAATAAATCACAAAAGTGAATCAAAACAGTATCTGTTAAGCACTTACTAGCTTTTGAAAATGTTACCAGGATTCCAACCTGCGTTACTCGCTATGTCTTATACCTATAGCAAGCAATTTTATAAAAATCATACCTAGGAATCGAACCTAGATTTTAGTTATTAACTAAACCACTAAACTAACTAAACCACCAAAAAAATTTACCACCAGAATTTTAGTAATAAGAACTCCATCTTTTACCCACATTTCTAATTTTTATCTCAACCATGCAAAATAATTAACTTATGAAATCTGCTGTACTTCTAAACTAAAAATATATCCAAGATTCGAACTTGGAGAAAAAATTCCAACCATATTTACTGGGAAATAATACTGCATAAACATATTTACTGTTGTTTTCATTGGGAATTGAACCCATTGATGGTTGCAAGTATGTAACAACAAATTTGCACGCAACCTTTTAAATCAACATAGCAAAATAGACATTTTGGGACTTGAACCCAAAACATGTACATTTTTTTACTTTTCACACTCATAGCCCTACAGGCAGAAGAAAAGAAGTCATCATTTTAATCTGTGCTTTGCCGGGAATCGAACCCGACACCCCTGTTTTGCAAGCCACCGTGATAACCATTGCCCGAACACAAAGAATTGAAATCAACACTCACCTGTTCATAAGTAATTAAAAAGCAACCCCTAATTTGTACATCCATCTATCCATCAACCTTTGGAAGACCACAGCTGGACATCAGCCATCCTTAACATTCACCTCTTTGTCATTACATTCATTCATAATATAAATAAACATAACAGACAGTGAACACAAATTTAAATACATCATACAAATTTCTGCTTTGCCAGGATTTGAACCCGGGACTCCTGATTGGTAGTCTGACGTGGTAACCATAACAGCATAACGGTCATCATCATAATGCTGGCTAGTTACATAGCTCAGTTCATTCCTACTTGGTCTATTTTGATAAGCGCACACTTTAGATTTTGCACACATAGCATTTCTTCCATAGCGCAAATAGTTCTTGATTGATCGTGAATAACTGTGATCGTCCGATGTGGATATGTCAAATTATTGAAAGCACTTCAATTATGTGATGGTGTTAACAACTTTTCTATCCAACCACAACAAAACAACACTTTCAACCTATATCTCATCCATCAAATCATCATTTTAGTATGATTCATCAATACTTTAACCAAAACATACAGTACTCAGCATTCTCTCAACAGACTTTGCAAAAAAGGATGAATGCAATGGAGAGGTAATTTAGGTGAGGTCAATATTAACAGTTTGAGCAAAATTTTCAAGATAAAGTTTTACTACCAGAGAAGTAATGTGAGGAATTCAACAAGTATAAAAATTGAACAAAAAACTTGCTGTAGAATTATGCTTCTTTGACATTTTACTTTAAAATTTACCACAGGACAACTTATATTAACTGTGAATGTCTGTGTTCCATTCTGTGTTCAAAAAATATTCTACTAACGAAATATTTATTATGAATTAAAAAGATCTTCTAAATCTGCTTGTAAGGGATCAAAATATTTTGGAAATCCTTTATGTAGAAACTTACATGCTATTACTTACCGACCCGTCGACAGGAACCAGGGACAACATCTCAAAACAGGATAAAAGCGGGAACAAAAACTAACCTCACCTCGCCACTTCATTTCACTTATTTATCACCAATAATAGCCATTTAACACCCAACAATATTTTTTTGGTCGTTTACTAACAAATATGATTCACGACAATGATTATGAAAGCAAGAAATCGCGAGAAATATCATAAAAACACTTTGACATCTCGAAGCTTCAATGATAGAATAACAAAAACACCGGATAATATCCACTATCCCGAAATTTAACAGACCCCGAACGAATATCGGAGCCTTAAATCCACGGTACACTCCATCTCGATGCGTTTTTTTGAGAATTTACGCAAATAACACTTTAAAACAACAGTTATTTGGCATCGAGAGAGTTATTTTGACGTTTCTGTTGAAATGACTGACGGGCCAAAGGCAAGCCATTTTTTATGCCATGCATGCAATAAATTATTATTATTTTGGCTGGATAAAATTTCTTTCTCTTAAAAGGTGTGTATTGAACATAACTTAAAATTATCATAATGTTAACGATTACAAAATTTTATGGTAAAGTTATATAAACTTTCTAGACATTATGTTAAGTACCTACAAGTTACAATTGAATAAAAAGTTTTATCAACATGTACAATACATTCAGCGAATCCAACTTTGACTCATGAAACGACGAAATTAATTTAGATATAATATTATAGACATAGAAAAATTTTGAAAATTAAATGGAGAAAAGCTATGCATAGGCTGAGTGCATAGGTAACAGTAATAAAAAATATTATAATCTACAAGAATTATTCTCGATTACCTGAAAAACTAACTGTGATTTTATTTATCAATTGAGAACTAAATTATGTCGTAAAATATATTTTAATATATTTCTAATGCATATATAGTTTAAATTTAAAGTTTATGAGTTGGAATGAAAAATTACTTACCTTATTACGCATAAAAAGATGTCCGCGTTAAAACAAAACATTACATTGGTTTTTATTTGTTTACACGCTTTTGCTAAATTTCATCATAATTGGTTATGTAGTTTCGGAGTTTATCCTAAACACACAACGGGACCTTAGAGCATTAGAGATCGTGACTCTAAGATCATGACACGATTTTTTTTTTCTTTACATAAAAAACGAAATACGTTTAATGTTAGGGCCCCTGACTGTATTAAATGTAAGCAATATAGTAATTCAGTATTGTTTACCTATAGGTACCCATTTTTATAATACAATAAACGTAGTTGTTTATAAGCGTATATGGACTAAATTAAGTAATATGTAATAACGTCTCATATTACTACACGCTCATAGCCCCCACTACAGGATTCCCACCCAGTGCCATGGGCACTTTCCCGTATATATAATGTACTCTGTGAGGGGCACCATGGAAACACACAAAGACATTTTAATACAAACACCCACACCATAGACCCAGAACAGCCAGAACTGAAATTGAAATTCATCATTCCAATTTCTATCTCGCCGAGAATCGTACCCGGGACCTTTCATTGTCAGTCCGGTAGGTTAACCATTAGCCACACGGATCCTAGCTATAAGGTATTCAATTTCATGGTCAATAATTATTATATAAAATGAATATAAGAAAAAATTAAGGGTTACAGTGACATCTATTATCATTTTTCGCAATCGATAGCTCGGAGATGTTTCATCAGACAGTAGTGTTGTCCAGCGCTTATTCTTTGCACTTTTTACATACCTAGTATGTAGTTCTAAAACTCTGTAATAGATGGCGTGTTTTGACACCCTAGTATGTAGTTCTAAAACTCTGTAATAGATGGCGTGTTTTAGGAATTCTGTGCTGGTTCAGCAGCGTCGCAGCGTGTTATTTTTCTACTTATTTCTTTCCTTTACGAATGGCGTCTTGATCTTTTGACTATATTTCGCCTGTTTCGTTGAGAATAGAAGTCAAAACAGTCGTCAGCAAATATATACATCTGTTTTCTATGGCGGTTTACTCGTGCACTGTAATTCACCAAACTTTGTCCGAATGTTTGTAATTCAAAAATATATACTTACCTGCATACATAATCTTCTTATGTCTTTTTCGCCTATCCGCTAAAACTCTAATGTTATTTTTTATCTTTGACCCACGCAAGCCTTCCAATTTCAAATGACCGCGAAATCAACATTTTCTACCTGATTCACTAATACAATACAGAAACTAATACATATACTTAGATTTATAGTTATTTATATTAAAGATACAATATTTATCCCATCTTCTTAATTGGGATAGTAAAAATGCTCTATTATTAAAGTAGGTAGCCTTCCGGCAGCGGCTTCGCCAGCGTGGACGCGTTTCATGGGTCCACGTAGGATAAAAAATAGCCTATGTGCTATTCCAGGCTATATCTCTAACTTTCTTCTATCCCTTTGAAATACGACATAAAACGATATATTGCTATATTAAAATCATAGGCCTTTAGCTAGTTGCTTCAACCGCGTGGACGTTTTCCCGTAAAGATGAAGAATTTTTTCATTTCATTAACTATTTCATTTCATTACATAAAATGGTTTGGAGAGCTTTCGCGTAAAACATAGATAGGTAAGTACTAACACTAAACAATGCCTGAGAGTTTTTTTCCCGCGGGTTTTCTCTCATTGACCCAGCGGTGGGTAGGCATCACAAGCCGATGATCAGTTAAGACCATTCTTAACGGATCTTAAAATAAAAGCATATTAGTTAATTTTATTTTTAATGAATAATATAATATTGTATGCCAGAACCTTTTTTTTGTTGGTCTGTGGCCAGAAAATGGTAGACTGTTTAACTCTTATAATAATTACACGCTTTTATTAGCTTCACTTGTTACTAACTAACTGTGTATGTAAGAAAATCTTGGAATCTTACAAATCCAATATGGCGGCCTCCCCAAGATGGCGGACAGGCTATTTGAAAAGCACCCCCATGATATTGGTATCAAATGAAAGGGTTTGCTGTCAGGAATACGAAAAAAATAGTCACGTGACTTAAATCCAACATGGCGGACATCCAAGATGGCGGATTTGCTATTTCAAATGCACTCCCAAGATATGGGTATTAAATGAAAGGGATTACTGAATGGGATACGAAATTATTGAAAAAAATCCAAAAAAAATAAAATAAAAAGATATACCTAATGTAGTTTAAAAAACTAAAAAACACACTTTTGTGAAAAAGGGGTGGTTTTTAAGATACTAATTACTATTGACACCATGCACCCCACGCTTTTTTTTACAGTAAAATACATTTTCTTCTTATTTTTTACTTTTTATTTCGTATTTTCACGAAAGCATGTTTTTTAGTTTTTTAAAGTACATTATTTTTTAAACATCTAAGTAATTGTATGTATGTATGTATGTAAACAGTAAACAATAAACATTTTTTTCTTTTCTTTTCTTTTCATGCTTGCTTGGGCTCCACTCCATTCAAATAAAAGAAATGCTAAACCTCACCTGAATCAAAACAAAGATGTACTTAGGTGAAATCTAAATAAGCAGTAAAAAAAGCTATTGCAGTTATTTGCCAATGCCATAATATTCTTTAAGTAATAAAATATCTGCTTTGCGTGAATAAAGCAGAGTAAAGCTCGCAGTGCCATCTATTCTAATTTACAATATCACCATCATAAAGCCTGATAAATGGGCCATTTCTAATTTAATGAGGTCTCTGGTGGCAAGTAAAAACTATTATTAGTAATATACATATTTCATCTAATTTTTGCCTATGGCATGGTATCTGTAGAGTTGTCCTTTACGAGTATTTACGATAAACTCTTTATAGATAACTAGCGACCCGCCCGGCTTCGCACGGGTGCATGCCTAACTAAATACACATGATGAACAATGTATTCAAGATATTTAATTGGTTAAGGATTAATGCTGTATTGGTTAAAATCGCTTCGAAAATTAGCCATTATTTGTCGTAAAAAGTAAATGACAAAAAAAGTTATTGTGGGTTATCCATAAGAGATAGACATATACCATCAAAATGAAAAAAATGGAAAAAATGTAATTATTTACGACATCACATTAGAAACCTCAAAAATAGCAGTACTTCTCCACTATTTAATGGATGTTATTACACATATAAACCTTCCTCTTGAATCACTCTATCTATTAAAAAAAACCGCATCAAAATCCGTTGCGTAGTTTCAAAGATTTAAGCATACAAAGGGACATAGGGACAGAGAAAGCGACTTTGTTTTATACTATGTAGTGATATAATCTGTTTTAGTATAGGGCGCGCATGGCCCGGCGGCGAGCGTAGAACGCTAGCGATCTACGCAGCTAAGTCAAACGGGCGTTTTCGCGTGTGAGATGGGTGACCGCTAGTGGCAAAAAAATTCTTGCGCATTTCCGTGCTTCGGAGGGCACGTTAAGCCGTCCGGGTTGTTATCGATAAATAACAGTCGTTAAACCTGGTCGTTTTTAGTTTTTAGTTCTCTAAACGTTAACCCGCGTTGGAGCAGCGTGGTGGAGTAAGCTCCAGGCCTCGCCAATAGGCAGAGACCCGTACCTACCCAGCAGTGGGACGCAAAAAGGGTTGCAGCCAAACCTAGTCGGAGGCCTTATGGGTGGTTTGAAAACATCCGATAGTGGGTCACTACCCCATATCTTCACCAACACGCATTGGAGTAGCGTGGTGGAGGAAGCGCCAGTCCTCCTCATTTACGGGGAGAGACTCGTGCCCAGCAGTGGCAAAAGGGTTAATCCATTTTATTGTAAAATAGCTAAAGAATCACTTTAATGCATAATCTTTAATTGCGTAGTAGGTAACTTGCTCGTAAAATTCACTGCACCCATTCTAGGAGAATTACCGCTGCACCCATTTCTATCGTTTTTCTCTTTTGGATACATTGTACAAAAATATGTTATTCGCCATTTTGTTGCGGCCGCCAGTTTGGATTTATGTATAACAATACTGATTGGGTCTCTCCCCATTATTGGGAAGGCCTGGAGCTTACTCCACCACGCTGCTCCAATGCGAGTTGGTGGAGATGCGGGTTAGTGGCCAACCCGCTGTCGGATGTTTTCAAATCGCCCATAAGGCCTCCGACAAGGTTTAACGACTGTTATCTATCGACAACAACCGGAACCGACGGCTTAACGTGCCCTCCGATGCACGGAAACGCGCATGAAATTATTTTTTTGCCACTAGTTGCATAGATCGTTTGCGTTCTACGCTAACCGCCGGGCCATGCGCGCTTCATACTGATTATACACACATATATATTTGCATTGTCATGGAAACTAAACGTGTGTAGTACACAAAATTTCAAGATACCTCCTTGAAAATTGAGTGGCAAGATTCCACACCAACATACATAGCCACATTACCTTTTGCAAGTTAATAAAAAGTTTGTAAAATATCGCAAAGAAACATTACAATTTGTTTCCTCGCCTTAAAACTGCGCCATAAAATACGGGCCGCGCTAGCTTGAAAGGTTAGTGTAGTTACTTAAGCCAGGGTAACTAGTAAAGTTTTAAAATTTGTTAGTAAATTGTCCTTGGACAGCAGTGAATATGTATTACTTTTTACTAGTACTACTTTTTTTTACCTTCAAAAGGTACCCAGCATTGGTGAGGACTCCGGGATCTCCTGTGAAACGCACCGGTGTCCTCCACGCGTGGCGCCCCAGAACGGGCCCATCAACGGGAGTGCGGATGTGCTTTCCTGCACCTTCCGGTGTACACAGCGGCATGCGGCCATGCACACACCGCCGTCCTTCCCGAGGCTGCTGGCTGGACGGGTCGAGCTCCCACTCTTACCGTCCGCAACCCCGGAAGCCCCTTACGAAAAAGCAGGGGATACCGTAGCTCTAGTACTACATCATCACATCTAGTACTCATATACCTAGGACCAATGAATGACAGATGGACTGATAACTTTAATAAGACAGTGGAAAGCCGCTGGATTCAGAAGGCATAGGACCGGGAGGAGTGGCGAGCATTACGGTAGGCCTGTGTCCAGTAGTGGACTATGGAAGGCTGATGAATAAACGGACACGTTTATCATTACATTATTAAGATCACATGTGGCTACCATGCCAATCTTAGAGAGTACTAGCGGCCGCCCGCGACTTCCTTCGCGTGGACTCTAGTATAAGGATTTTTCTAAAATTAAAGGAGCCTAAGTTACTCCTTATTACATCAGCTACCTGCCAGTGCAAGTCCCGTCAAAATCGGTCCAGGCGTTTCGGAGATTAGCTGGAACAAACAGACAGACAGACGGACAAAAATTGTAAAAAATGTTATTTTGGTATATACATTCATATGCATGTAGTAAAAAGCGGTTATTTTAATATTACAAACAGACACGCCAATTTTATTTATTTGTGTTACAAACAGACACACCAATTTTATTTATTTGTGTAGATAAATACGCCCATACCCCATTAAGTGCACGTAAATTGATTTTTGGTGTCGCACATTAGCCAAGAGGTCAGAGGGTAATTTTCTACGGTATTGTTGGAGTACCTTGAATAGCGAAGGGTCCAAAGTAATTTAGTAAATTCCAGATCTGTATCGTTTTTAAGATCAAAATTAAAAGTATATAATATAAATACGACAATAGGGAATATGCATAATTTTTTATAGTGTTTTATAGTGAAGCAATTACATTGAGTTTCGGTAGAAAGTTGCAGTTGCCGGCCAGACCTACATGAGGCGATCATCGGCCTTTGGTGTAACAGCGCAACTTTATGCGTCCTCAAGCAAGACTACACTTGTTTAAGGTTGTGCGTAGATGGGCTACAGCGACCACGTGGCCTGCATGCTCATCTGCTTCTCTACTCCATTCAAATCTATATAAATAAATAAAATTGGAGTTTCTGTTTGTAATATGAATTAAAATAACCGATTTTTACTATATGTATATGAATGTATGTATATACGGTATACATGTACCAAAATTTTTTTTTACAATTTTTGTCTGCATGTTTGTCTGTCTGTTTGTTCCGGATAATCTCTGAAACGTCTGAACCGATTTCGAATAGACTTTCGCTGTTAAGTAGCTGATGTAATTAGGAGTAACTTAGGCTACTATTATTTACGAAAAATTATAAAAATAAAGTCCATGCGGACGAAGTCGCGGGCGGCCCCTATCCTCCATACAAAATGAACAAACCGAGACTACAATTAAAAATGGTCTACGTAGGCAAAGACAGTAAAAATAAAACGATGATTTTCAATTAGGACACATGAAATGATCCTTTCTAACGTGGGTGAAACCGCGGGGCACAGTTAGTAAATAATAAACAAATAAATCCTTGGACAATTCACACATCGCTATCTGATTCCAAACTAAGCAGAGCTTGTTCTATGGTAATCAGAAAGCTGATAAACATACATACTTATATACTATACGTACTATATGCAAAACTATGTAATGATCAACAATGCAATTTCGAACCAAACTTATCATTGCATAGTTTTGTAAATAGATACCTATTTTATGTTACATTTACGACGAACGAGTTAAGGATCGGCCACAGCCAGGGTGAAATCAGCAAGTCGAGACATCACTTATATAATATTTTAATACCTAACTCAATTGTGAGTGTTACATTATAAGCCTATATATATATATAAGTTACATTATAATCTTAACATACTTTTGTTATAATTATCTAAATCTAACCTAAATCTAGAGTGGGTGAGACCCGACCAAAGTTAGTTACGGGAATGCACCTTCGTGGGAACGATGCGCGACACCTGCACGGCATCAGATGTCGCCAACGTCAGCACTTTAACTTTTCTATATTCACTGAGTCACTTTGTCGTACGTAACAAACGTGTAGTTCGATAACAGGAAAACATAATTATATAAAGATGTTACTAGTATGTATGTCACTGTACGTGACGGTGAGTGGAAAAGATGGTTTCGAAAGGCTTTAATGAAATACCTAGACGGCATTAGCCTAAAAAAGTGAATATGTATTTCTGTTAAGTTAGCTGTAGCATCGGTGGTTCAGTGGTAGAATGCTCGCCTGCCACGCGGGCGGCCCGGGTTCGATTCCCGGCCGATGCAATTTATTTTTGTATACAATACGACACCAATGAATTTCATCGGTAGGTTAAAGATTCAACCCTTTCCTCGTTGCGTATGCGCATTATTACTTAGGAGTTACTTAGTCAATGTTCGAGCATTCTACCACTGAACCACCGATGCTTCGAGTATCTGTACAAAAATTCACGTTAGTTAGTTTTTTTAAACGCTAATGTCTAGAGCAGCGATGGCCGAGTAGAGCAGCGATGGCCGAGTGGTAAAAAACCACGGTCTTCGACGCGACCGATCCTGGGTTCAAATCCTCGGCGCGCACCTCTTACAAAGAAATTTGTAATGTGCGGATTTATCGCTGCTCTACGGTGATGAAAAATATCGTGATATTTAATTGATCACGATGTTCTCCATCACCGTGCATGCCTGAGAGAAATTCATAATTTCTCGAAAGCATGACGTCCACCAATCCGCACTTGGCCAGCGTGGTGGATTATGGCCTAAATCCTTCTCACTTGTGAGGAGACATGTGTGCAGTGGGACATAAAAAAAAGGTTGAAAAAAATGTCTAGTATTTCAACATCGCCTTTAAAACCCTCCTGATTCTCTCACCGTCACGTACATACATCTGCAGTGACGTACTCGTATATATATACACAATACATACACAAATAACATCTCGTAATAATTACATATGTTTTGCTCTTAACAAACCGCGCGATCGGCGTATAATATAAAAAGTACCTGGACGACCGAGCGTTGTTTGGATAAAAACAATTTATTTTCTTGGTTTAATTTCAAACGAAACACTCTTTGAAATAGCTCCCAATAAAAAATTAACGCAATATGGTTTTGATTAAGGTTTGAACACTAGTTTCTTGTTTCACAGTCAGCCCACGTAACCATTCAGCCAAGGAAGAGTCGTATTTTTTAATTTAAATTTAGGTTGATTATCGCTGAAAATATTTTTTTATAATTTAAAATTTCTAAAAAAAACCTACCTGGATCGATTTATTACCGCCGAAACTAGAGTACTAAATTTCATTAAAATCGTTGAAGCCGTTTCCGAGATTCAAAAAATATATTTAAGTAGGTATATACAAGAATTGCTCGTTTAAAGATATTAAATATTATGTTTTTCTCTTGACAAACCGCGCAATCGGCGTATAACATAAAATACTTTTTTAAAAACATAATGAACTAAACCCGGTTATAATAGTGCAGTTTGAATTTGGATTGACAAATTTCTATAAAGTCACTATGCTCTTTTCTAGCTTTCGGAATGGTTGTTAGGCCTATTGATATATTTATATGTATAGTATACTAGCTCTGACCCATGGTTTCACCCTTATAAAGGACCATTGCCATGAAGTAAATATTCTCAGAAGATTTATATGAATATAGAATGTGTATCTAACAAGAAATCGAGCATTTTAATCAGCATCCGAATTAATGTAATCGCTGCTCGTTGCATCTTGCATTTCAAATGAAATGAAACGAAACAAAACGAAATGAAAATTTGAATTTTATTTTATTTGAATTTGAATGGAGTAGCATAAGAGCATGCAGGCCACGTGGTGTTAAGTGGTCGCTGTAGCCCGTGGACATCTATACAACCTCAAGCAAGCATAGGTAAGTCTTGTCTGAGGTCGCATGCAGTTGCGCTGCTACTGCGGAGGCTGGTGGTCGCCTCATGTAAGTGTGGCCGGCAACTGTACCATTCAACCGAACCACTATAGATTTGGTTCACGGCAGAAGTGGGTGCAGCGGTGGTACTTTCCCGGAAAATTAAATGAAAATAATTTATTTGCGCAAAAATATAGGTATTAAAAATTGTTTTATGTACCTGTACATTTATTAGTTCGCCATATTTACCTCAGCGAGGTATGAAAATTTGAATTTTATTTTATTTGAATTTGAATGGAGTAGCATAAGAGCATGCAGGCCACGTGGTGTTAAGTGGTCGCTGTAGCCCGTGGACATCTATACAACCTCAAGCAAGCATAGGTAAGTCTTGTCTGAGGTCGCATGCAGTTGCGCTGCTACTGCGGAGGCTGGTGGTCGCCTCATGTAAGTGTGGCCGGCAACTGTACCATTCAACCGAACCACTATAGATTTGGTTCACGGCAGAAGTGGGTGCAGCGGTGGTACTTTCCCGGAAAATTAAATGAAAATAATTTATTTGCGCAAAAATATAGGTATTAAAAATTGTTTTATGTACCTGTACATTTATTAGTTCGCCATATTTACCTCAGCGAGGTATGAAAATTTGGGGGACAGAATTAAAAAGTTAATTAAATTTAATGTTAGTAACTAGGTATAACTAGAATGAAAAAAAAAACTGTTTACTGTCAACGCTCCAACAAATTAATCCGCCGTTACCGTAAGCAAGGTTGCAGCATCAATTTACCTTTTTTTCTGTTACCAGCATTGGGTGAACAAAAATTAAAGATGCATCGGCCGGGAATCGAACCCGGGCCGCCCGCGTGGCAGGCGAGCATTCTACCACTGAACCACCGATGCTACATCTATCTGAGCAAAAATACATAGTTCATTTTATACGCTGACGTCTACTATTTCAACATTGCCTTTCAAAACCATCGCATCCTCTCACCCGTCACGTGGTCAGCAGTGACGTACTCGTACATACAGAAATAACATATCGTAATTATTATGTTTTTCTCTTAACACCCGATAATATACTTGCCTTTCGCCAGCGGCTTTGCCCGCGTGGAACCATTTTATAGATTCCCATACGATAAAAACCATCCTATGTCCTTTCCAAAGGTCCACTCTACCTATGTTTCAAATTTCATTAAAAGTTCAGGGGTTTAAGTGGGAAAGTAGCAGACAGACAGACAGACTTACTTTCGAATTTATAATAATAGTAGGGATGTATTTGTATCGGTAGTTCTATGAGTATTTTCTTAGGTAGTCTTAGTATTTATTCATCACCCGACTGCGCCAGAAGGACAAAGAGAAAGACAAAGACAAAGACAAAGACAGAGACAGAGACACAGACACAGACAGAGACAGAGACAGAGACAGAGACAGAGACAAAGACAAATACAAAGACAAATACAAAGACAAATACAAAGACAAAGACAAAGACAAAGACTTATATTTGCACAAATATGGGTGTTTACAAAAGGTGTTTTTATATTTGGTTCGCCATATTTACCTTCATGAGGTATGCAAATATTACAATAAGGAGGAGGGTTAAGTTTTTCGAATGTATAATATACATGTACATACCTACATGTATGTATAATTGTTTGACACGCTCTGCAGCCTGAACGGCTTGATGAATTTAGCTTGAGAGGTGTCGTTAGATTCGTATTTACTGTGAGACTGACATTGTGTATGTCAAAATAAAATAAAAAACAAAATGGCGGATTGTTGGCGCCAAATTCAATTGTTTGGCACGCTCTGCGGCCTGAACGGCTTGATGAATATAGCTTGAGAGGTGTCGTTAGATTCGTATTGGCTGTGAGAGTGACAGTGACACTGGTATATAAATAAAAAATAAAATAAAAAACGTTATTATAAAAAACTAATAAACCCTCCTGCGTTTCTGTGTAATTTGGAAATGTAAAAACCCTAAAACAAGAAAGTCGTCATACCCGATTGCACAAGGACAGATAGACAGACAAACATTGAAAAAAAAATTTTATTTTGGTATATGTACCGGATACACATTATATGCATGTAGTAAAAAGCGGTTAGTTTAATATTAAAGACACTTCAATTTTATTTATTTGTATAGATCCCACTAGTTAACAGATAGCTGTGGGACGACATTGACACATGCGGTAGCTGTCACGTATGTTCCTTATCTGCCCATAGCTACTCTGTAAGAAAGCTTATTATTGTATACCTCATATTTTAAAACAGGACTGAAGTTTTTCTCCGTCTGCTCTTTTCTTCAGCTCAGCATTGCCTAAGCGCACCCAGAGCAGACAGAACAAAAAAAACGTTCACTAAGAGTTTGTAAATGAACCATACAGTGAATAAAGAATATTTTATTTCAAGTTGGACCACGAGGATTTTTGTTCCCGATAGACCAATTTAATCGAGACGAGTCCTATTGCGCACACGTTAGAAATTATTCAATTATTCGAAATTGTTTAAGCAAGTTTGTATCGCGGCCAAGTCATTGCATATTGATAACCAAATTAAATCTAGTAAGAATAAAATTAAAACGACTTGGAACTTTGTATAAAAAGCACAAACTTGGGTTAAATAAGTAGCTAAAGTGATAATAATGTAAAATTATTTAAGTATACTGTGTATTTTAGTGTTTACTGTACATAATTAGTTTATAATTTAAAGTGTAATTATATAACTTTTACAATAAAATTTGTACACCCTAAAGAGTAAATATGGCGATCTAAATATTTTTGTAAAACCTTTTTTGCTACCCATATTTGTGCAAATAAATTATTTTCATTTCATTTCATTTCAGAACATTATTAACGCCGAGACTGGAAGAGTCAATGACCGTCATCGTGTCTATAAACTTAGTATGGATGGTACCGTCATTGTATCAGACGAACTTGTAGCAAAAACATTTGAAAAATACTTTGCTGACATTCCAGTCTCGACGACTAAATCGCTTAGGTCTTCTCCTGAAGCCGCCGAATCATTGCTTAAGAAAAATGTAAGCGTAAATGAAATATTCTTTATTCACTGTACGGTTCATTTACAAACTCTTAGTGAACGTTATTTATTTTTGTTCTGTCTGCTCTGCGCGCGCTTAGGCAATGCTGAGCTGAAGAAAAGAGCAGACGGAGAGACATATACAAAAACAAGAACACAAACACCCAGACCGAAAACAGAAATTTAAACTCATCATTCAAATTTCTGTGCCGCCGGGAATCGAACCCGGGACCCCTCGATTAGCAGTCCGGCATGATGACCATTTGGCCATACGGGTCGTCAAAATGAAATGAAAATAATTTACTTGCGCAAAAATATGGGTACCTATTACAAAAGTTGTTTTATGTACATTTATTTGATTATCATATTTACCTCAGCGAGGTATGAAAATTTGGAGAACAGAATTATAAAGTTAATTAAATTTAATATTAGTAACTATAACTAAAATGAAAAAAAAAAACTGTTTGATGTCAACGCTCCAACAAACTAATCCGCCGTCACCGTAAGCAAGGTTGCAGCATAAAATTTACCCCTTTTTCTATCACCAGCAGTGGGTGAACAAAAGTTAAAGATGCATCGGCCGGGAATCGAACCCGGGCCGCCCGCGTGGCAGGCGAGCATTCTACCACTGAACCACCGATGCTACATCTATCTGAGCAAAAATACATAGTTCATTTTATACGCTGACGTCTACTATTTCAACATTGCCTTTCAAAACCATCTCATCCTCTCACCCGTCACGTAGTCAGCAGTGACGTACTCGTATATACAGAAATAACATATCGTAATTATTATGTTTTTCTCTTAACATCCGGCGCGCCGGATAATATAAATACAAATAAATCCCGGCAGACGTTGTCCTGCCTTAAAGTATCAGAAATAAAATAATATTGCGACTTTAAATTGAGATGAAAGCTATCCTATCTTTCAAGTTGGATCACACTGCACACGGTGTGCAAATTTTATTAAAATCAGTTAAGTAGTTTAGGAGTCCATCGCGGACAAACAACGTGACACGTAATTTATGTATATTAAGACTAGCCTTCCGTCAGCGACTTTGTCCGCGTGGACCCATTTTATGGATTCCCATAGGATAAAAACCATCCTATGTCCTTTCCCAAGGCCCACTCTACCTGTGTTTCAAATTTCATTAAAATTTGTTGAGTGGTTTAAGCGGGAAAGTGGGAAAGCAGACAGACAGACAGAGTTACTTTCGAATTTATAATAATAGTAGGGATGTATTGGTAGTTCTATGAGTATTTTCTTAGGTAGAGTATTTAGTACTTGGTACTAGTATGTACCAAGAAGAAGAAGGACATTATTATTTGTGGTGATTTTAATATTAATCTCTTGGAGGAATCATCAGTTAATAATATTATAGAAAAGCATACTCAAAGACGCAAAGGTAACACGGTTAGTACCATCACCAGCTAATACCCAAAATACTTTCTCTCTCTCTGTCTCATATAAGGCAGTCGATTTTAGATAAGGATGGCAAAGTTTATACGAAACTATATAGGTATTTTTAACATCACTTGCAAGAATGAAAAAATGTGCAAGATGTCACGTTTTCTATATAGACTGCTTTATTTAGCAATATTACATTGTAATTCTTGTAGCATCGGTGGTTCAGTGGTAGAATGCTCGCCTGCCACGCGGGCGGCCCGGGTTCGATTCCCGGCCGATGCAGGAATTATTTTGAATTTTTCAACAATGTTTATGTTTAAAGCACATTTTAAATTTACCTTAACAGCAACAAGCATCGGTGGTTCAGTGGTAGAATGCTCGCCTGCCACGCGGGCGGCCCGGGTTCGATTCCCGGCCGATGCAGGAACTATTTTGAATTTTTCAACAATGTTTATGTTTAAAGCACATTTTAAGTTTACCTTAACAACAACAAGCATTGGTGGTTCAGTGGTAGAATGCTCGCCTGCCCCGCGGGCGGCCCGGGTTCGATTCCCGGCCGATGCAACTTTTTGCTGTTTATACCAAACGTGCTGTGGTTTGATATGAGAACCCTATAGAAGAAAGGAAAGACATGGATCATAAACAATGCAGGTATACAAGGGAAGCGTAGCGTCACAACTCACAATGCCAGTTTTTGGTATCGGCTTCAAAAGGTACCCGATACCTTGGGAGAGGATACCGGGTTATGTGGGATTTGACCGCACTAAAACCGCCTCGGTAGCCTGCCTCTGCGCTTGTGAGGACTCCGGGATCTCCATAGGACCGCACCGGTGTCCTCCACGCGCGGCGCCCCAGAAGGGGCCCATCTTCGGGAGAGCAGATGTGCTCTCCTGCACCTTTAGGTGTTCACGGCGGCATGCGGCCACGCATACACCGCCGTTCCTCCCGGGGCTGCTAGCTGGACGGGTAAAGCTCCCACTCTCACCGTCCGCATCCCCGGAAGCCCCCTTTTAGTCACCTCTCAATCAGGCAGGGGATACCGTAGCTCTATTCTTAATTCCGAAGCTACAGGGACTAACACCACGTGGCCTGCATGCTCGTCTGCTACTCCATTCAAATAAAAAAAAAACTATGTCATCTTCCTCCACTTCAGGCAAAACACAGGCTTGCTGGTGCTTGTGTATATCCGTAGGTGTCAGTAACGTCTGTTGCTTGTCAGTTACTCGAAAATCATGATTCAGCTCTATTGCGTATAACTTCAGTGAAATCTCAAAATTACTTAAGGCTGTGTGTAGATCCGTGAGCTGAAGCTACCACTTGACACTACAATTATATTCTCGTGTGTTACTCCAATTCAATGGCTGCAACCCTTTTTGCGTCCCACTATTGGGCACGGGTCTCTCCCCTTTACTGGGGAGGCCTAGAGCTTACTCCACCGCGCTGCTCCAATGCGGGTTGGTGGAGATGCGGGTTCACTCTCGACCGTCCCCGTGCCCCACCTACACGACACCTAAGCGAGGGGCGCGAAGGGCTCGCCATAAAGGCGGGACTCGCCGGAGGGGGACTGGACGCAAAGGCTCTGCCGGATTCCCAGACCCTCTCCAAGAGGCGAAGACGGAGTGCCGCTGGGGGTTTTAGTGGGTATACCAGGGGGTATTGCCCCTGGGGAGTCCCAGATACTTTAGTATACCACATACGTTAGTGGCCAACCCGCAGTCGTATGTTTTCTAACCGCCCATAAGGCCTCCTACAAGGTTCAACGTCTGTTATCAATCGACAACAACCGGGACCGACGGCTTAACGTGCCCTCCGAAGCACGGAAATGCGCATGAATTTTTTTTGCCACTAGCGGTCACACATCTCACACCCGACGGCGCCCGTTTGGCTTAGTTGCATAGATGGTTTGCATTCCACGCTAACCGCCGGGCCATGCGCGCTCCAATTAAATAAGTAAAACAAAATCTTAGTGTAAAAAGCTGGACAATAAAGTCAAAACTCCATGTCATTAATCCTGCTGTAAGCAAAATTGCAGCATCAATTTCATTTCGCTCGCTGTCACCTGCTCCTAGCAATCCTCAGATTGTGACGTCACTCTTTCCCTCGTATATTACCTGCGTTATTGATGGTTTTCATCGTTCCCTTGGCTTCAGCGTTCGGTCATCAAAACGTGAGACCAGAGGCTTTAGTGTAAGTGTGCACACGCGAAAACGTTACTAACGCGTTTGCGTTAAGAATTTAATTATCGGCCTTATTCCTTTCAGATTAAGATCTATCTGTCCAATTTTAACTCTGACGCAGTAGTAACGTTTGCGCGTTTACAAACTTACACTAAGGGCCCAGAGGCCTTAGTGTAAGTTTGCACACGCGAAAACGGTACTAACACGTTTGCGTTAAGAATTTAATTATCGACCTTATTCCTCTCAGGTTAAGATCTATCCAATTTTAATTCGGACGCAGTAGTAACGTTTGCGCGTTTACAGTCTTACACTAAGGGCTCAGTACCTTTTTTAGAGTCTATTAATCAATTAATGTGTACAGTACTTAAGTGGCCGTATACGAAATTTTGCTGATTTCCTTGATTTACCTGATTTAACACATGAGATTTTGCAGTTAAACTACAGTATTTCCATAAATTTCATTGCACAATATACCTAACTGATCATTTCATTAATAATCTAATACATTAGCCACTTTTTTAGGTCTCCGTGAACTTAGCAGAGCATTTGTTAGAAGAGCAAAAATAAATTGGTGTTCTGATGGCAGGCGCATGAGTTCCAGAGTTCCTTATAGTTTTCTTGAATAGTTCTGCCGTAAATACAAAGATATAGGCAGTATAAGATATTCATGAAATGCGCTGTTAACTTCCCATAGCCGTAGCAGAGCATTTTTAACGGATCCGAATGAAACTTGGGGTCCTGTTACATATCTATAAAACTTATAGTTCCTGATAGTTTTTTAAAAAAAACTGTTTTACAAAGCCAGAAAAAATATTGTGATTTTTTTTGCCTAATGTCTATAATTTGGATTCTGACGATGTTAAATGCTGAAGAATTGCATGTAACTTCAAAAACCACTAAGGTAAGAAGAGACACACAGTAATACAATGAAACTAAAGCATAAAATATTTAAATTACTCTATCGAGATACAAGTAACTCAATCTCAAATGTAAAATGACGTAAATATTGCGTCGCATCTAAAAATAAATAATTTAAATACAATCTAAAATAAGACATATGGACTCGAAACTCTACAGTTCCTAATAGATTAATGTCTGATCTAAAAAACCAGGACACCTATAAACAGAAACTCTCAGAAAAACTTCAGCAAAACAGATAGAATAGGTATCGAACTATATTGACAGAATTAATCGTTACGAAAAAAAAAATTACCCATAAACAGCACCAATGTACAAGAATTCTGTAGTTGCAGTGTAAGTGAAATATGATCCATAATAAAAAAATATTATAAGGATCTTAAGGTCTCAACAAACTCTCAGCAAAGAAGATTGAATGCCAAACACTATCGAAGAAATTAATCAAAATTTAAAAAAATCTTAGTAACTTATACACAGCACCCATAAACTAGATTTATGCAGTTTCTTATATTGCAGAATGTATTGTATTAGAATAAAAATAAACAAAATCTAGAACTATCACGGATCTCTCAACAAAGCAGATTTAATGCGGAACAATAGGAAGAAATTAATCAAAAATAAAAAAAAACTCAGTAACATATACACAACACCAATCAAATAGAACTCAGCGGTTTCTGTTAGAGTAAAATGTATTGTAAAATAATAAAAATAAATAAAACCTAGAACTATCACATAACTCTCAGCAAAGCAGATTGAGTTCCGAATAATATCGAAGAGAGAAATCAAAATTTAAAAAAATCTTAGTAACTTATACACAACACCCATAAACTAGAACTATGCAGTTTCTTATATTGTGGAATGTATTGTATAAGAATAAAAAAAAATCTAGAACTATCACGGATCTCTCAACAAAGCAGATTGAATGCGGAACAATATGAAGAAATTAATCAAAATTAAATAAAAACTTAGTAACTTATACACAGCACCCATAAACTAGAACTATGCAGTTTCTTATATTCTAGAATGTATTGTATAAGAATAAAAATAAACAAAATCTAGAACTATCACGGATCTCTCAACAAAGCAGATTGAATGCGGAACAATATGAAGAAATTAATCAAAATTTAAAAAAAAACTTAGTAACTTATACACAGCACCCATAAACTAGAACTATGCAGTTTTTTATATTGTGGAATGTATTGTGTAAGAATAAAAATAAACAAAATCTAGAACTATCACGGAACTCTCAACAAAGCAGATTGAATGCGGAACAATATGAAGAAATTAATCAAAATTTAAAAAAATCTTAGTAACTTATACACAGCACCCATAAACTAGAACTATGCAGTTTCTTATATTCTAGAATGTATTGTATAAGAATAAAAATAAACAAAATCTAGAACTATCACGGATCTCTCAACAAAGCAGATTGAATGCGGAACAATATGAAGAAATTAATCAAAATTTAAAAAAAAACTTAGTAACTTATACACAGCACCCATAAACTAGAACTATGCAGTTTCTTATATTGTGGAATGTATTGTATTAGAATAAAAATAAACGAAATCTAGAACTATCACGGATCTCTCAACAAAGCAGATTGAATGCGGAACAATATGAAGAAATTAATCAAAATTGAATCAAATTCAGTAACATATACACAACTTCAATCAACTAGAACTCTCCGGTTTCTGTTAGAGTAAAACGTATTGTAAAATAATGAAAGTAAACGAAACCTATAACTATAACAGAACTCTCAACGAAGCAGTTTGACTGCCGAATAATATCGATGAAATTTCAAGAAAGAATACATAGCGCAAGTCAATTAATTTTTTTAAATAAGGCTACTCGACACCGTGCGAGAAGAACAGCAATATTAAATGGTTTCTACCTCACTTCGTCGTCACGAACCAAAACAAGCCGGGTAGAGTAAGAATGGTGAAATGAAATGAAATGAAATGAAATGAAATGAAATGAAATGAAATGAAATGAAATGAAATGAAATGAAATATTCTTTATTCACTGTACGGTTCATTTACAAACTCTTAGTGAACGTTATTTTTTTTGTTCTGTCTGCTCTGGGTGCGCTTAGGCAAAGCTGAGCTGAAGAAAAGAGCAGACGGAGAAAAACTTCAGCCCTGTTTTAAAATATGAGGTATACAATAATAAGCTTTCTTACAGAGTAGCTATGGGCAGATAAGGAACATACGTGACAGCTACCGCATGTGTCAATGTCGTCCCACAGCCATCTGTTAACATTGGCAGTTTGATTGATTTAAATCTATTACATCAGTTATAGAAACAGCCTTGTGGGAATACAGCTCAATCCCAAGCTTTTTTATCAATTAAATAGTCCTTAAGATCGTAATAAGCCTTGCGGCACAGGACTTGTTTGACTTTCTTTTTAAATCTGTGTAAAGGAAGGGATTGAACACTTTCCGGGATTTTATTATATATTCTGATCGACATCCCGATAAAAGAGTGGCTCTTTTTGCGGAGCCTACACTTAGGGAATGCAAGTTTGTGGCCATTCCTTGTCGAAACACAGTTCGAACTATGTAAATCCAAAAAAGTCATAAATTCGTGTTTATTTTTACGAACATACATTATATTTTCATAAATATATTGCGATGCAAATGTTAGTATATTCGTTTCCTTAAATTTTTCTCTCAGAGACTCTCTAGAATTTAATTTATAAATTGCGCGAATAGCCCTCTTCTGCAAAATAAATATTGTGTCGATATTAGCAGCATTTCCCCACAGTAAAATACCATACGACATTATACTATGGAAATAACTAAAATAGACCAGTCTAGCTGTATCGACATTTGTAAGTGATCTTATTTTTTTTATTGCAAAGACGGCAGAACTTAGTCTATTCGCTAACCGAGAGATATGGGGTCCCCATTGAAGCCTAGAATCTACAGTTAACCCAAGAAATACAGCTTCATCAACAAAGCTCATTTCCTCGCCATTCAATTGTGGTTTTACAATAATTTCTTTAACATTAGGTGGTGAAAACTTAATACAATTGGTCTTTTTATTATTGAGTAGTAAGTTATTTACATTAAACCAATTTACCACCTCAGAGAGAGCATTGTTCACATCGTCATAATCATCAGTTTGTCTGTTAGTTTTGAAAATTAAGGAAGTATCATCTGCAAACAATACTATCTCGTGATTATTCTCCACCATATATGGCAGATCGTTAATATATATTAAAAATAAGAAGGGGCCGAGGATTGAGCCCTGTGGGACCCCCAAATGAACTACAGACCCGTTTGACCTTTTACCGTTCACTTCAACCTTCTGGATCCTATCACTCAGATAAGACTCCAGAAGCCTGAGCGAGGTATTGATACTGTTCTAAAATCTGGTTGCGTCGTCCGCCACATTGAGCGTCGTGGGCACCCATCGCCAATCCTCTGCTTGAGTGAGCTCGGCGATCTCTGCGAGGCGATGAGAGACGAACTGAGTGTATTTTTTCGACTCGTTCCGTATCCAATGGAGGACTGTTCTTGAATCGCTCCAGTAGAAAATTCTTCTGGGCTTCCACGTATGCTCCCTGAATATGGTGTTAGCTAGTCAAGCCACCTATCAGCGCTGCTTGAAGCTCCAGTCGTGGGATGGTGAGTATCTTCAGTAGTGCGACCTTTGCCTTAGCCATTACTTGTGAGACTTCTACGTGATCATCGTATGCAATCCTCCAGTACGCTACCGTTTTGTAGGCTTACTTACTCGCGTCGACGAATATTTGGAGCTCGATATATGCTTCTGGCGTCGCCTTCAGACTGTAGCAACGAGGTATCGCTAGCGCTGAGACGTCTGAGAGTCGCTTTATTCATCCAATGAATAGGTCGGCTTCTTCTTGTGGCAACTCTTGATCCCAGTCAATTTTCTTGAGCCACAGTTGTTGTAGTATTATTTTCCCAATAATTGTGTATTGGCTTATGAGGCCCAATGGGTCGTACACTGATGTCAGTGTACGACCCATTGGGCCTCATAAGATACGCCGCGCTTAGAGTTTCGCATTTAGTCGGTGCTCTCAGCAGAAAACTGACTTCATCGGGGACTCTCTTGATGTGCGTGTTGAATGTGAGCACGTCGGAGTTCGGTTCCCATTGGAGTCCTAGTGTAATTTCCTTTTGATGCGCCACTAGCTTCACGTGTGTGTTCTTTTCTTATCCTCCGGGATGCTGTGCTTCATATTGTTCCGCATTCAATCTGCTTTGTTGAGAGATCCGTGATAGTTCTAGATTTTGTTTATTTTTATTCTTATACAATACATTCCACAATATAAGAAACTGCATAGTTCTAGTTTATGGGTGCTGTGTATAAGTTACTAAGATTTTTTTAAATTTTGATTAATTTCTTCATATTGTTCCGCATTCAATCTGCTTTGTTGAGAGATCCGTGATAGTTCTAGATTTTGTTTATTTTTATTCTAATACAATACATACTACAATATAAGAAACTGCAGAGTTCTAGTTTATGGGTGCTGTGTATAAGTTACTAAGTTTTTTTTTAAATTTTGATTATTTTCTTCGATATTATTCCTAACTCAATCTGCTTTTCTGAGAGTTATGTGATAGTTCTAGGTTTTGTTTATTTTTATTATTTTACTAGCTGTGCCCGCGACGTCGTCCGCGTGTATAAAGACGTTTATAAAATGGATTGATTAAAAATTAAAGATTATTTATTTGCATTGAATAAGTAGTAGGTAGATTATTCTTACATTTAGTGAAATCACTTATAATACAATGTTCATATGTTCAGAAGAAACCTAATGTATTTTTTCTAAATCCTTCAAACCTAAAACAGTAAGGAATGCTTACTGTACTGATCTTACTATCCACTTTTCTCACGTTTCGCTTTTCTCGCGCAATCAGATTCTCTTTACAAATATGTACCTCGTTTATTAAAGTAAAGAGATACTGCTGTGCCCGTGGCTTCATCTATGTTAAAAATAGTATCCTTAGTAAATTGGGTGAATTTATACTGCAAAGAATGTAGAGGCAGAAAAGAGGTGCACTATACAACTACTTGTAGTTGGGAGATAAAATTTCTTAACATACACGTGCTTAGGATTAAACAATCGGAAAAATAATTGTAAGGTCAATTAATAAACTATAGGTTTAAAACTTGAGGACAGCAGTTTGGTCATAAGTCATAACTCATATAACATTGTGAAAACTAAAGCAGAAGGCAGGGTCTCTACACAGTGTGCTATCTGTATTTGGAAATAAAGAATATTTTTATAAAGAATCCTTAATATCTCCATCAACCAACATATGTGGATGAGCCCTCAGCCCGTACGCAATAAAGAGACGCAAAAAATGAATTAAGTTATCATTGGTCCAATTAACAATGTTCAGCATCATACGTATACCTACCCAACGATGGGACAACCCGCGTGGCGCAATGTTTAATATGCCGGACTGCTAATCGAACCGTACCGGGTTAGAATCTGGGCGAAGCAGTAATTTTAATGATGAGTTTAAACTGTTCTCGGTCTGGGTGGTTGTGTTTTCTGTCTCTATGTGCGTTCATGGCACCCACGACACAGGGTATCTATCAGGTAATCGACCCTAATGTGAGGCTATACGTGTGAAATGTTTTTTTTAATTTTTTTACACTATGTACTTACTTACTTTTATTAGACTTAAGGCTTTTATTTGAAATTATCTCCATCGATTCACTTTGTAGAAGAAATGAAGAAATGAATATTACTCAATAACGCCATCTACCGTATGACATGTAAACTTTGTGGTAGATAAATCGAATGTCAAATTACCAAATAGGTAGATAGTTGGTTCACTAAAAGTTTAACTATTCGTCACCTAGATGTCTGCAGTAGTCTCGTTTTGTTAAGGCTTTTTACATTCTGTATGAAGGTTTAGATTCCGAATCTTACAACCTTAATGCTGGATGCATTGAGATTGTAAGATTTGGATTTCGGTTCATCGGAGCTTGAGGCCTCCTCAATATTGGGAGAGCTCCATGCTCACCAGTGGAATGCTAAAAAGGTTGCAGCTTGATATAATGTAGCGATAATAATCGTTTCAGCTGCAGCCTGTTCATAATCTTCCACCCCAAAAGAAGACTAATAAGCTGAGCAACTAACTCAATGGAGCCTGTGATGTAAGGTTCGGCGGCGGTAAGGCTCGCGATGCGCTTATTAGGTACCTATAGTCTAGCCATACTCGGCCAACGAAAGAAAATACAGTAAGCTGATCTAAGTATATTTAATATAGTCGACAATATTAGTGAGAGTTCAAAATAATTTTACTTAAATTTAAACTTTTATTTATGGTTTTGAATGGGCTGTTACCGAAACTTTCATACAAATTCCCCAAAGTGCCTTTTAAGTTTATGTCGCGTATTGTGTAAATGAACATAACTTTTTTGTTTATCATCCGATTGATATGAAATACAGACTAATGTTACGGAAATTCATTCAACAATATATCAGTAAACACATCATTCAAAGAAGGGAAAAGAATTTGAGAATGAAATATTAAGTTAAGGTTAATTATTGTACGCTTGAGATACCAACTTTCGAATCCATTTTATTTGCTATTGAGGGGTAGTTTTGAAAAAAGCTTAAATAGAATTCTTACTATGTTAGTAAAGATTACAAATACAAAATTATAAGTATATTCCTCTGCACAAAAAATTTCTGTACATCAAGTTTCGACACTCAATTTTCAAAGAGTTTCAAAGAAAATTGACATTGAAAGGGTGAATTTCGGGAAATGCTGAAACACGTATTCTTTTATTTTGGTTAGAAAATATTTATACCAAATTTCAAGAAAATCTATTGAAAAAATCCAAGTTTTCCATACAAATTTTCATCGCTCATTTCACACCCTTAAAGGGTGATTTTTAAAATTATCTATAGCCTAAATGTTAGCGAGGACCAATATAAATAAAACAAAAAAAGTTTCATCAAAATCCGTCCAGTAGTTTTTACGTGAAAAGCTAACAACAGACAGACAGACAGACAGACAGACAGACAGACAATAATTTCAAAACTTATATTTTTAGCTTCTGTTACTTATAAAAAGACCCCTAGAAGTATTTTTTTTAATTTATATGCAATGTACAGAATTGACCCTGCTTACAGTTTTATTATATGTTTAGACAATACATTTTACTCTAACAGAAACCGCAGAGTTCTGTTTGATTGGTGTTGTGTATATTATGTTACTGAGATTTTTTTAAATTTTGATTTATTTCTTCCTATTTTTCCGCATTCAATCTGCTTTGTTGAGAGATCCGTGATAGTTCTTGATTTTGTTTATTTTTATTCTTATACAATACATTCTACAATATAAGAAACTGCAGAGTTCTAGTTTATGGGTGCTGTGTATAAGTTACTAAGATTTTTTTAAATTTTGATTAATTTCTTCATATTGTTCCGCATTCAATCTGCTTTGTTGAGAGGTCCGTGATAGTTCTAGATTTTGTTTATTTATATTCTAATACAATATATTCCACAATATAAGAAACTGCATAGTTCTAGTTTATGGGTGCTGTGTATAAGTTACTAAGTTTTTTTAATTTTGATTAATTTCTTCGATAGTGTTTGGCATTCAATCTTCTTTGCTGAGAGTTTGTTGAGACCTTAAGATCCTTATAATATTTTTTATTATGGATCATATTTTACTTACACTGCAACTGCAGAATTTTGTTCATTAGTGCTGTTTATGGGTAATTTTTTTTCGTAACGATTAATTCTGTCAATATAGTTCGATACCTATTCTATCTGTTTTGCTGAAGTTTTTCTGAGAGTTTCTGTTTATAGGTGTCCTGGTTTTTTAGATCAGACATTAATCTATTAGGAACTGTAGAGTTTCGAGTCCATATGTCTTATTTTAGGTTGTATTTAAATTATTTATTTTTAGATGCGACGCAATATTTACGTCATTTTACATTTGAGATTGGGTTACTTGTACCTCGATAGAGTAATTTAAATGTTTTATGCTTTAGTTTCATAGTATTACTGTGTGTCTCTTCTTACCTTAGTGGTTTTTGAAGTTACATGCAATTCTTCAGCATTTAACATCGTCAGAATCCAAATTATAGACATTAGGCAAAAAAATCACAATATTTTTTTTCTCGCTTTGTAAAACAGATTTGTTTTAAAAAACTATCAGGAACTATCAGTCTTATGGATATGTAATAGGACCCCAAGTTTCATTCGGATCCGTTAAAAATGCTCTGCTACGGCTATGGGAAGTTAGCAGCGCATTTCATGAATATCTTATACTGCCTATATCTTTGTATTTACGGCAGAACTATTCAAGAAAACTATAAGGAACTCTGGAACTCATGCGCCTGCCATCAGAACATCAATTTATTTTTGCTCTTCTAACAAATGCTCTGCTAAGTTCACTGAGGCCTTTTTTAGCTTGCGTCAAGAATTATAATGCAAGATTTATGTTACTTTACAAGATTTTTTAATGCCAAATTTTCATTATTAATTTGATTTATTTTTCAGGAAACGGATTGATTAAAAACCGAAGTATATTTCAAAATAAATTTTATGAAAGATTGTTTCAATTTTTCGAAATCAAATGCAAGTTCTGGCCCATTTTCCCTCAAAATTGACTATGTTCAATGTTTTTTTTACTAATATTTTTTGTATGAGACTGGCAAAAAGTGGCATTTTTTTCGATCTGTTTAGACTTTAAAATGATCCAGAAATATGTGATATTCTATACCTATTACAGTTAAATTTACAAAACTATCACCGGCTTCAGGTCTATTAAGCAAAATAACGAAATAAAAATTAAAAAGTGGCTCATTTAATAGTTTGTTATTGAAATAATCAGTAATATTGTGCAATAAAACTTATGGAAACACTGTATTTTAACTGCAAAATCTCCTGTGTAAAATGAGCTAAATCAGCGCAATCGGCAATATTTCGTATAGGTACGGCCTGCTAAGGACGGCCGCGTGGCTAGCGAGCTTTCTATCACTGGACCACCAAAGCTCAATAATTCCATTGTTATACTAATTAAAAGCAACCTATGAAGAAAACTAATAATCATAATAGTAAAATAACATAACATTAACATTTCACACTCATATCCCCATGGTAGGGTAGATATACTCTGTATCGTGGGTAGGTACCAAAGATATATAGGTACAAAGACACATACACGCAGACCGAGAACAGAAATATAAACTCATCATTAAAATTTCTGCTTCGCCGAGAATCGAACCCGGGACCTCCCGATTGGCAGAACGGCATGGTAACCATTACGCCACTAGAAGTGAATATTGATTTACAATTTCTCTTTGAAAATAATCCAAACTAACTAAGTCAATTTAGAATATAACAAAAGAACGAAAGAAATATTGAAAATTCCATGCCATTAAAGTCCCGAGTACGGAGTAACCAACGTTGCAGAATTAATATTCCCGCTCGCTGTCATCCTGCTGCTCCCAGATATTCTCGGCTGCCCCGGGAGGGACGGCGGTGTATGCGGAACGAAAGAAATATTGAAAATTCCATGCCATTAAAGTCCCGAGTACGGAGTAACCAACGTTGCAGAATTAATATTCCCGCTCGCTGTCATCCTGCTGCTCCCAGATATTCTCGGCTGCCCCGGGAGGGACGGCGGTGTATGCGTGGCCGAATGCCGCCGTGAACACCTGAAGGTGCAGGAGAGCACATCTGCTCTCCCGAAGATGAGCCCGTTCTGGGGCGCCGCGCGTGGAGGACACCGGTGCGTTCCAATGGAGATCCCGGAGTCCTCACAAACGCAGAGGCAGGCCACCGAGGGGGTTGTAGTGCGGTCAAATCCCACATAACCCGGTATCCTCTCCCAAGGTGTCGGGTATCTTTTGAAGGTTTCCCCCCGATACCAAAAAAAAGGCATTGTGAGTTGTGACGCTACGCTTCCCTTGTATACCTGCATTATTTATGATCCATATCTTTCCTTTCTTCTTTAGGGTTCTCATATCAAACTGTGATTTTGGAATAAACAGCAAAAAGTTGCATCGGCCGGGAATCGAACCCGGGCCGCCCGCGTGGCAGGCGAGCATTCTACCACTGAACCACCGATGCTTGTTATTATTATGGTAAATTTAAAATTTGGTTTAAACGTAAAAATTGTTAAGGCAAGAAAAATTCAAAATAATTCTTGCATCGGCCGGGAATCGAACCCGGGCCGCCCGCGTGGCAGGCGAGCATTCTACCACTGAACCACCGATGCTACAAGAATTACAATGTAATATTGCTTAATAAATCAGCCTATACAGAAAACGTGACATCTTGCACATTTTTTCAATCTTTCAAGGTTTCGTTTAAACCTTGCCATCCTTATCTAAAATCGACTGTCTTATATGAGACAGAAAGAGAAAGTATTTTAGATATTAGGTGATGGTACTAACTACTGAGATCTATTTTTAAGCAATTTCGTTAACTTTTCACTTCGCTCATATAGCTTTTATTTATATTTATTTAAAATTCGATCTATATATTTCTCTGTTATTTTTTTATTATTGGTCTGCTTCTTTATTGGCATTTTATGTTCTCCTTTAAGTGGTTGAACATTAATTTAATTGTTTGAATATGTTGTGTTATAAAAACTTGTAGTATATCTTATAATGTAATAACCGTTGGTCAACTTAAATAAATAAATAAAAACCGTATCACCTTTGCATCTTTGAGTATGCTTTTGACTTTTCTATACCATAATATACCATATACTGACAGCCTCCATGGCGTAGTGGGCGATGAGCCGACTGCGAAGCGTGAGGTCGTGGGTTCGATTCCCACCCAGGACAAATATTTGTGTGATGAACATGACTGTTTGTTCTGTGTCTGGGTGTTAATTTATCTATTTAAGTATGTATTTAGAATTATATAAGTATGTTTATCAGCTTTCTGATTACCATAGTACAAGCTCTGCTTAGTTTGGAATCAGGTGGTGTTGTGTGAATTGTCCAAAGATTTTATTTATTTATTTAATATATCTTTACTATTATATAAAGCTGAAGAGTTTCTTTGTTTGTTTGAACGTGCTTGAACTACTGGTTCGAATTGAAATAATAATTTTTGTATTAGATTGTCCATTTATCGAGGAAGGCTTTGAATATATAAAATCGCGTTATAATGCGGGCAAAACTGCGGGCAACATCTTTAAGCAGTTTTGGCGGGAAGTCGGAAAGGCAATGGTGTGCTCTTTTTCATTTTCATTTTCTTGGTGTATTTTTGAGTTAGGTATATCGGATAAAGTTGATGGAATTTTGTTCGATATAAGTTAATTACAGTGCACGAGTGTTGTGAAATAATGTAACAATGCGAAAACATCCTTCCTGGGATTTTATATTATTAGTATACCTAGATTAAATTATGTACATGTAAGCATTACGCATTGTATGACGATGTAACCGTATGATTAGGTTAGGCTTTGAACCCTACCAACATCTGTAATGATGAAATAGTAGATAATTATATGTAGTTACAAATGTAATCCTAAATTCACGTTTTAAAACCGAAGCATCGGTGGTTCAGTGGTAGAATGCTCGTCTGCCACGCGGGCGGCCCGGGTTCGATTTCCGGCCGATGCAATTTTTGGTTGCAAAAGGCCAAACAAAAAATTTTGACTAAGACATTAACGTACATTTAGGGCCTCGTTCACCATCTCCAAGTAAAGTGTTTATTAGTTACGTCTAAAGTAAAGTTAATTGGCAAGTAAGAGATATGAGTACAGACCAGTTTATCATATTATTTTTAATTATTTAGATTTGAAATTTAAAAAAAAGCGCGCATGTTAGCGCGTTTACAGATACGACCGTATGCGCGGAAAATACCTACGCTTGTTCGAAACCGCTCTTAAAAACTCTATTTGGAAAATTTTAATAAGCTCAATTCCCTTATTCAAATTAGATAATTATTACTTTAGATAACAGTCCGTAAAATATTATTACATTTATATACCTATATATACATCAAGTTTCTTCAATGCAGTACCAGTTCCAATCAAATGTTCTGAATCCTGGATTACTATCGAAGTTTCTCTACGTTAACTTCAATCACATAAAATACCGACACAAAACCGATAGAGTTGCACCCTTTAGATCATTTTGGACCTTCTGTATTGCTGCGATGACAATATGAACACACTTTAGAAAATTACTCCCTTGACCCTTTGGGGTATTTTGTGATACCAAATAAAATCTGTATACGGATACAAAGAAGGATATGTACTACATTACTACTAAAATTATATACCTGAAGAGTATGGTAAGTTTGTCGAGAAACTGTTTGTTTGAAAGCGCTAATTTCAGGAACTACTGGTTGGAATGAAAGATTATTATTGTGTTGAAATGTCCATTTTTCAAGGAAGAAGGAACATCACGCTATAACGCGGCTAATAATACGGTAGTATGGTATTTTGAATGCAGAAAGTTTATAGTATACCTACCAGCTGACCCCACGAACTCCGTACCGCATTTAAATGTTTGAGGTGGTCCACACTTAGGGCGATGAAAAATAGATAGTAGCTAATTTTAAAATTTCATGAGAATCGGTAGAGCCGTTTCGGAGGCGTATGGTATATAACATTGTGACACGAGAATTTTATTATGAGACTAGCGGCCGTCCGCAACTTCGTCCCCGATGACTTTATAAAAGTAGCCTAAAATACTCCTTATTACATCAGCTACATGCCAGTGAAAGTCTCATCAAAATCGGTCCAGCCGTTAGAGATTAGCTGAAACAAACAGACAGATAGATAGACAGACAGACAGACAGACAGCATTTGAAAAAAATGTTGTGTAGTAAAAAGCGGTTATTTTAATATTACAAACAGACACTCCATTTTTATTTATTTGTATAGACGATGAAATCGACTGTAAAATATATGTCCATTACCTCAGCGGTCCACATGATACCAACAAAGTGTGATTGATGAATCTATGGATAACACGTTTAAAAGGGACGCCACGAATGAAGATGGAAGACCGTTTATCAATAATTTAGCCACAGGTGCTGAAAATTGTGGTTTAATTTAAATGTAATACTAATAATAGGGCTTTATTTTAATCTATGCAAATAAATAAAATTGGAGTGTCTGTTTGTACATGCATATGAATGCATGTACGGCACATGTACCAAAATAACATTTTTTTCATTTTATGTCTGTCTATCCGTCTGTCTGTCTGTCTGTCTTTCTGTCTATTTGCTCCGGCTAATCTCTGAAACGGTTGAACAGATTTTGACGAGACTTTCACTGGCAGGAGTAACTTAGGCTACTTTTATTTTAGAAAAATTCTAAAACTAGCCTAAGTTACTCCTTATTACATCAGCTACCTGCAAGTGAAAGTCTCGTCAATATCGGTCCAGCCGTTTCAAAGATTAGCCAGAACAGACAGAAAGACAAACAGACCGACAGACAGTCAAAATTGTAAAAAATGTCATTTTGGTATATGTACCGTACATACATTTATATGGATGTAGTAAAAAGCAGTTATTGAATGTTAAAAATAGATACTGCAATTCTTTTTATTTGTATAGATGACCATAGTACAAACATTGTGGGTATAATCCGTCATTATAGATATATTAACCGACTGTACTCACGTCAGTTTTTATCGGTCGCGATGCCACCGCGACCCTCCTGAAGAAGGTCCTCGGTCAGGACCGAAACATGTCGGCAGATCCGATAAAAACTGACGTGAGTACAGTCGGTTAATATATAACTATAATGTTAGTGTACACTCACGATTCGTTCAATAAGAAAAAAGGTATAATCCGTCGATCTTTTATATATATTGACGTAGTCAAAAGCGCGCATAGCCCGGCGGTTAGCGTAGAACGCAAAACGATCTATGCAACTAAGCCAAACGGGCGCGGTCAGGTGTGAGATGGGTGACCGCTTGTGGCAAAAAAAAATCATGCGCGTTTCCGTGCTTCGGAGGGCACGTTAAGCCGTCGGTCCCGGTTGTTGTCGATAGATAACAGTCGTTAAACCTTGTCGGAGGCCTTATGGGCGGTTTGAAAACATCCGACAGCGGGTTGGCCACCAACCCGCATCTCCACCAACCCGCATTGGAGCAGCGTGGTGGAGTAAGCTCCAGGCCTTCCCAATAATGGGGAGAGACCCATGCCCAGCAGTGGGACGCAAAAAGGGTTGCGGCCAGTCAAAATAAAATATCTATGGTATAATCACAGCGTTAAAATTTTTTTGTAGGAGTTTTGGCAGGAAGTCGAAAAGAGATATTGTGCTCTTGTTTTATTTTCATTTTCTTGGTGTATTTTTGAGTTATATCGGATAAAGTTGATGGCATTTTGTTTGATATAGGTTAATTACAGTGCACGAGTGTTTGTGAAATAGAATAACAGTGCTAAAATATGTTTTTTCTGCTTGCCTCAAAAATTCCATCGGACACGTTCTAGTATAGTAGCCATCGCTTTACTTGAATGTCTGACTGACTAGACTGACTGATTACTGACGACTTACTTACTGACTTTGTTATTACTTCGTTCAGTTTCATTGAAACTGGCAAAAAATGATGCAAAAATTATACTTGACGCTGGCAGTATGTACAGAGTTTGCGATGCCATAATTGAAAAAAAAATTTTTTTTTGTACATGTTCGGGTAAAAATGTACGAAGATTTTGTATAAGGACTAAAATAGAAATACTATAAGCAAACTTTCTAATCAAAAACTTCTAACAAACGAAGTGATTTAAGAGGAGGTCAACGGTCAACGATCCGATGATCAAGTGTTGTAACTTTTCGATGAGTTTTAGAAAGGCGAAGATGCAAAAACAGTTACCTTGTCTGCTCGCGAATGTAACAGCAAAATGTTTTTGGTATACTTAAGATAAATGGATACGAGTATCAACAATATTATAATCTCATTTCACGACCAGCGTGTCGCATTTATTTTTATTTATTTATTTATTTCACAGGCTGCTTAGGCCCATAGAAACGAATACATTATATAACATAATATTACAAACTAATACATAACAGACATAAAAATAGTTGGTTGGTTGGCGGTATTGGTTACTATGCCGGACTGCCAATCGAAGGGTCCCGGGTTCGATTCCTGGCGAAGCAGAAATTTGAATGATGAGTTTAAATTTCTGTTCTCGGTCTGGGTGTTTGTGTTCCTGTCTCTGTGTGTGTGTATGGTACCCACGACAAAGGATATTATCTACCCTACTGTTTGAGTATATGTGTGAAACGTTTAAACGTTTATTTATTTTATAAAATTTAGGATATTATTTCTTGCTTGACGCTTTTATTTCGTATTGACGAATAGTATAATATAGGTACTTAGAATATGGTTATTTAACAAAATATGGTTAAAGAGTATTTTTAATATGGGGATATGTATAAGGATGTTAAAACAATAGTGGATATAACAAAAAAAAACCGCAAAAAGATGCATCGGCCGGGAATCGAACCCGGGCCGCCCGCGTGGCAGGCGAGCATTCTACCACTGAACCACCGATGCTTGAATAAGTGTCTAGAAATAAAGTAATCTAACAAATCCTCGGCGCGCACCTCTGACAAAGAAATTTGTAATGTGCGCATTTATCACTGCTCCACGGTGATGGAAAATATCGTGATATTTAATTAATTACGATGTTCTCCATCGCCATGCATGCCTGAGAGAAATTCATAATTTCTCGAAAGCATGACGTCCACCAATCCGCACTTGGCCAGCGTGGTGGACTATGGCCTAAATACCTTTCATTTGTGAGAGGAGACCTGTGCCCAGCAGTGGGACATAAAAAAAGGTTCAAAAAAAACATTAATTTACTCAAGATATTAGTGTCAAAGTACGAGTAAAATGATTTGCATCGGCCGGGAATCGAACCCGGGCCGCCCGCGTGGCAGGCGAGCATTCTACCACTGAACCACCGATGCTTGGAAACATACTTTGAATTTTATGTTAACTTTCACACACTTCCTACTGTTTCAACCATTCGTTTCATCATCGCGTAAACGTCACGTTTCGTAGCATAGTCATACTTATTAGCTGTTGGCCTGTTGATTACGATGTTGCATTGTCATGTCAGCAACCTTTTAAATTAATTAGGTCATCTTCTGCCTCATTAAGAACTTAAACTTAAACAGTTCATTACAAAATAGGAAACCCTGCCCGCCACTTTAATTTACACTGTGTTGTGGAAGGCAGTGCCTTCCCCATAAATATGACAATAACAAAATTTAACTTAAACCAATAATATTCAGCAACATTAAATACGTGTGTGTGTGTTTGTGTGTGTGTGCGTGCGTGCGTGCGGGTGCGTGTGCGTGTGCGTGTGTGCGTGTGTGTGTGTGTGTGAGAGAGAGAGAGTGAGTGTGTGTGTGTGTGTGTGCGTGCGTGTGAGTATGTATGTGTAAGTGCGTCTGTTTTTGTAAGTATGTATGCAAAACTATTTTAAACCGAGCAGTAGACTGAAGATAAAATCATACCGACTATTTGTTAGTTACATGCACCCTTAAGCGTGAGTTGGTGGAGTATGCGGTAAGAAATTAGGAGATGAAGTAAGACCTGTCATGTTTCATGATTCACTGACATTTTAAACTCTCATTGTGCCGCGTCGTCCTATTTATTTCTTTCTTGATTTACACTATTTTAAAAAAAGATGATTATCAATGTTAGACTGTCTGATTTAAGTAACTACATAAGAGAATTACTTTCCTCCAAAAATCTAAGTATTATTCTTCATCCACATACTCGCAATAGAGGATTTTTCCATCACTCCTTCACAGTTCAGGCCATACAGCTCTGGAACACTCTACCCGAAAATATAAGAAATGCACCCAGCAAATTGGCATTGAAGAAATTAGTCCGAGAGCATTTGTTGAGAATCCCGAGCACAATCTAGTATTTTTACTAACGAGAGTCCTATTTATAGTATGTATATATTATGGTCATTATATCCTTCCAATATACTTATGTATACGTGTATGTATGTTAGTATTGGTGTATGTATATATTTATGTATATGAATATTTATTAGTGTACGTATTTTATTATGTACGTAGTTATCATTATTATTTTTAATCCTGTGTCTTTTAGCTTGTTTATTTCAGAAGCCTACTTCGCATTTTTAACATCACCCAGGGTCGACTGGTAGACAATGTCAATGGGCATTAGGTTTAACCCTTTGTGAACCTTAGTTTTAGGTGTTTCACATAAATATAAATAAATAAAAATAAAAATGGTTTTTAGCTATTCTTATACAATTTTATTGGTGTACAAAATAATAACTTAATTTTTTATTGTATCATTTCTATCGTACTATATTGTTTTAAGATTAAGGCTGACTAAAACAAGACATATGCCGAAACAAGGTAAGGATATAAATAAATTTATTTACCCAAGGTAAAGGAATTGATGCCTCGGCACGAAACGAGGATTACATGTCAGGAATACGACAAGAAGTACTTAATTTTATCAACCTGGTTTAGCGGGAAGGCGTGAAATTAAAATGAAGTGTATGAACAAAGCTCAGGGTCGCTCAGCGAGCGATGGAGAGGGCTATTTCTCTACACGACAGAATCCGTTCCGAGGAAATCCGTAGAAGAACGAAGGTTACCGACATAGCTCTCAAATCTGCAAGCTAAAGTGTCAATGGGCAGACCATATATGTAGTTAGAAGGACTGACAGCGGATGGGGAAGAAAGGTCCTTTAATGGCGACCACGTCTCGGCAAAAGGGGTACAGGCTGCCCTCCAACCAGGCGGACTGATGACCTGAAGAAGATTTGCGGGTAGTCGGTGGATTCAGTAGGCCCAAGACCGTGAGGAGTGCCGAATGTTAGGGGAGGCCTATGTCCAGCAGTGGACTATTAAAGACTGATGGATGGAATGGATGGATATGAACAAAGTAAACATCCATTTAGGCATTCCTACTAAATAATATTTTTATTCGCTTTGTTATGAAATAATACCAATCATTAAAACGTAATCAGGTAGGCTGTAGAACTTTAATTGTTAGAGGGCTATACCACCACAGCACCCACTTTTGCCGTGACTTATTGTGTTTGATGTGTGCACACTCATAGCCCCACAGTAGGGTAGATATACCCTGGGTCGTGGGTACCATGGACACATGTAATACAAAGGCAGAAACACATACTTATACTTAAAATCCTAAAAATAAAAATAAAATAAAATAAACATTAACAATCTTGTATTCATTAGATAGATTATTCCACCAACCCGCATTGGAGCAGCGTGGTGGAGTAAGCTCCAGGCCTCCCCGATAGTGGGAGAGACCCGTGCCCAGCAGTGGGACGCAAAAAGGGTTGCAGCCAGATAGATTAGATAGAGAATATTATTGTATTTCTAACGCAAACTGTTACTAATATGATAACCAGTCAGAAAAACTACGCGAGCTCTCACAAAGCGGTTTTTGAAAGTACCTTAAAATTTGTAGTTAATGTTAAGTTAGTGTAAATTGTGTTATAGAATTATTTAATGAATATTTTTTTTATAAATAAACCGTACAAAACGGCAGACGGGCCGCGTGGCGTTAAACGATCACCGTCGCCTATGGACCCGGGCAACCCCAGGGGAGCCACCTGAGCATTGCCGGCTTTGGAGGAGAGCGTTTTTTACAGCTTTCTTGAAGAACCCCATGTCATAGTCCACTGAAAATGCCTCAGCTGGTAGGTTGTCCCATAAATTACACCCTCTTGGTAAAAATGAGCGTGCAAAGCGGAACTTTAACCTTCGTCTGGTGGTATATTCATGAAATGGTGACGTGGGCATCATTTTGAAAAGTTTCTTGGAGCACTCACCAGGTTGGAGCAGTCGGTAGAACACGCATAGCGAGCCTATGTCGTATCGTAATTACAATGTTTTCCATCATTCTGCTTACCGGTGAGAAGGTAACTTATTTTTTTTTGAAAGAATGACTGAATGTTCACCAATCCGAACTTGGCAGCGTGCTAAAATTCCTCACTTAAGAGTGCAGTGTCAAATCCGGATTTTCATTTGTTTGGTGTGTGCTTCAACTAGGGTTGCCATCCCCAAAATTTGTCAACCAGGACAAGACGCGTTAAAACCCCGGATTTTAGAGCCCAAAACCTGGACTGGACATGTCAACAGCGGGGGGGACGGTGAATTTAGCGAGTCGGTTCGTCGGTTGATCGCGACTTGGGCACAGTGCGTGTGTCGTGGGCGGCCCAAGACTATTTATTTTTAACCCGGACTACAAATGAAATCCGGCCCAGACGCTCCCCGGACGCCCTCTAAACTAGGACAAATCCGGGGAAACCCGGACGGATGGCAACCCTAGCTTCAACAGACAATGATTGCAACCATTTTTTGCGTCCTACTGGGGATGAGTCCCTCTCCATTATCTGGACTTGTAGCTTATTCGACAACGCTAATCTAATGCGAGTTGGTGCGAATTAGTGGGAGATGCGTGTTAGTGGCCATACCCACATTTGAATGTTTTCAGAACCATAAGACCTTCGACAAGGTTTAAATACTACTATTTATCAACATCGACAACCGAGGCGGCTTGACGTGTCTTCCGAAGAAAGGAAATGCGGATGTAATTTGCAACTAGCGATCACCCGTCTCACAAGCGACCACGCCCGTATCGCTAAGCGTGAAGATCGCATGCATTCTACGCCTAGTGTATTGCTTCAAACACAATACTCGCATTTGTGAATGAGTGCACGTGCCAGCTTCAGTAATCGACCCATTCCCAATTAGTTCCGTAAAATTGTGACTAGTTCGCTAAAAAGACTTTAACGGTCAATGATCGTTAAAACTAGATTGGATTGATAGAAATAAATCAAATTGTCTATTCCAAGAGGACCTCGTAAAGGAAGTGTGTTTTAGATGACTTTAGTAATTATGTTACCAATTTTTCAAACCAAATGTTAGTTTCTTAGTGTTTTTGATAGGTCCGCTCTTCTTTACTAAATGAAGGGTTTTATTTTAGAGGATAGAAAATAAAGGAGTTGTGTAGAAACATAACGATAGGTACTTATTTCTAAAAAAATCATTTTGATTACCTATTCTCATAGACCAGTAATAAAGGCACTAATCCAAATCTAGTATTGGTATTTTTAGTAGTTAAGTTTCGATGTACTTAAGTATTTATCGTTCACTAGCCTTCCAACAACGGCTTCGCCAGCGTGGACCCGTTTAATGGGTCCCGTAGGATAAAAATTGCCTATGTGCTATTCCAGGGTTCATTGCTTTAGTAAAATCATAGGCGTTTAGCCAGTTGCTTCAACCGCGTTGACCCTATTACCCGTTTTCACGTAGGAATGAAGCAAAAAGTAGCTTATGTTACTCAGGGTGAATGTAGCTTTCTAATGGTGAAAGAATTTTTAAAATCGGAACAGAAGTTTTTGAGTTTATTCATTACAAATATACAAAAATACAAATCTTTCCTCTTTATAATATTAGTATAGATATAGGAGTGGGGAGCCTAAGGGCTATATATGTATGTATATTGGCAAAGGAAGATCTTCCGCCAGATGAGGTGGTCTTGCCTGGGCCCGCGCTCCGACTGACTCGATTCGTATTATGTTTTAAAATACATGTTTAGAAAAATTTGCTAGCGTGTTTTATAAATAGCTGTGGCGCCATCCCATAATTGATGCGGAAGATCGCCACAATTTATAAAAGTGAACACGACAAGTTGTACTCATAACCAAAATTAGAATTAATATTACGTCTAATGTTTGTGTGTTAAAAATATGGGTACTGAACTACCTATATATACATATTTTTCATCCCAGTAGGGCAAGCATCGGTGGTTCAGTGGTAGAATGCTCGCCTGCCACGCGGGCGGCCCGGGTTCGATTCCCGGCCGATGCAATGAACCTTTTATGCGTATTTTAATTTTTTAAATTTTCATTATTTTAACATGTGTTTAATCAAATAGTTAAAAATAGAACTATGCATGCAGTCTATAAATATTTTGTGGCTATAAATATTTTGTCATGTTAGTACAAAAGAACAGGTAACATTCAGTACAAAGAATAAAAATCTTTTGTCGTATCAATCAATGGATCAAAATATCATATCACATAGAATCTTTTTGTACACGTATCTTTGTACTTGTCTCTGTATATTAAATATAAAGTGGCCAAGTACGAATCGGACTCGCCCATGAAGGGTTCC
Organism: Pyrgus malvae; assembly: GCA_911387765.1. NCBI lineage: Eukaryota > Metazoa > Arthropoda > Insecta > Lepidoptera > Hesperiidae > Pyrgus > Pyrgus malvae. The sequence continues at coordinate 4,522,683 of OU426956.1, read as the reverse complement.
GTAGTAGCAAGCATTATTTTTATTTTTTTATTTTTTTTTATTTATTGGATCACCAACATGAGATTACAGTAACTAAAGAACAGAGCAAAATGCTTTTAGAATATTACATAACTGATCTCACAATTAAAGGTAATCACATCATGGTTTAAGACTAGTACACATAATAAGAAAAAGAAATACGTAATAACAATCTTACAATAATTAATTACCTACAATATAAAACAAATACACATAGAACATAATTACAATTACAATACAGGCACGTCAATTGTTTTGAGTTTACTAATAAAGTCGAAAATATTATCAAAATGGATGTCTATGTCTGGATTTCTTTTAGCATATTCATTGTACAGGCGAGTAGCGCGGATTAGTGGAGAAAAGCGACCCAAATTCGTTCTACAGGCATTAATTTCAAATAATTTGCAAGGGTTTCGTGGAATTCTTGCAGGAACGTTGAACATTAATCTAGTTACTAGTGACGGACAATCGATTTTTTCACTTTCTTACTTTAAAAGTTAAAGGGGGGGGGGGACACATTTTACCACTTTGGAAGTGTCTATCTTTCAAACGATTAACTTTGAGAAAAAATGATTTTAGTAACCTCATTTTGGCTACGGAACCCTAAAAAACATATTATTATGCACACCTTACTTTTGATCCTCATCTTACTTGAATAGCAATTTATTGAACAAACTGTACTGTGAATTTGCGAATAAACTCAATAAATGCGAGTCATTAATAATCAAACTCTACACTTAAAATCAGCATTTTAAATGAATCTATTGAATTCTTATAAACTGTTGGCAAATCGAGGTCGTAATCGTCTCATTGATTAGTCATAGAGCAACGAAGCTACATTTTCGTCAAAGGAAACGTACAAAAATTTTACTCCAATACTCTATTTACTACAAGAATGAATTTTTTTTCAGGTGATTGCGATTTATCTATAGAATTATATGGCTAAAAGAGATATTAATTTTATCTAGCATTGTCCTATGTTTATAATTTTTCCATATGTTACAAATTCTGCCATGTAAGTTTGTATTTATCTCTGTGTTCTGTACAAATCATGATAACGACTAAAACATTAACGAGGTATATATGTATTATATTAGTAAATAATACGTGGCCCGAAACTTAATTATTTTAAGAAGAACAGATACATGTCACAACCCATTTGGCTAATCATGCCCTTTCTAGAAAGAGCACAAGAGTTAATTAGTATCCTGCTAAGTGGATTGGCAATTATTGTGGATATTTTTAAAAGGGGCTAAGTTCTATGGTTTCATCGGCGCGGCGTCGGGTAACTTAGCCGGCAACCACATTGCTCTAAGATTACAGTTTATTCAGCAGAGAGCTAACCTGCGATGCGATTGAACTGCATTTCTATCGAATTGCTTGCAATTTTAGCGTCAGCATTTATAAAACGTGTCGTTAAATCAGTTATGGAATAATAAAGCGTTTGGTTTGAATAGAGTTTAATATAACCGATTTTCTACAATATTTTTTAAAGTTATGTAAGTTTTGTAGGTAATAGGAGTTGAGCGGTGATGGCTGAGTGGTAAAACCCGCGGCCTCCCGAGTTCAAGTCCCTGGCAAAACAATTTGTTAATTGCACAGTATTTATTTATCGCGGTTCCACGGTGAGGAAAAATATTGTGATATTTAAATAATTACGATGTTTTCCATCACCAAAATAACTAAGAGAAACACACATAATTTCGCGAAGACATGAGGTCCACCAATCCCACAGAGAAATAACGAAAGACGTAATCTATCGTATGACCAACCGGCACTTGGCTAGCGTGGTGAAATCCCTCTCACTTCCCAGAGGAGACTTTGTAGTCTGGGACATAATTTATTTTTTTATTTTTTTATATCGTATGAATTATTTAGGGGGTAGAACTATTATGGTTCGCCCGGGGAAGTACCACCACTGCACCCACTTCTGCCGTGAACCAATTCTATTGTGTTTCGGTGGAAAGGTGCAGTTGCCGGTCTCACTTACATGAGGCGACCACCAGCCTCCGGAGTAGCAGCGCAACTGCATACGAACTCAGACAAGACTTACCTATGCTTGCTTGAGGTTGTATGTAGATGTCCAGGGGCTGCAGCAACCTCTTAACACCACGTGGCCTGCATGCTCGTCTGCTACTCCATTCAAATAAAAAAACTCAACTTTTGCCGTGAACTTAATTTTGTTTTTCTGTATTATGATTTATTTTCATCAATGAACCATTTGTCACAAGTAGAACGAGAATAAGACATCTTTTGGAAAACATTTCTGGAAAAGTTATGGACAAGCTACAAAAAATACATTCTCTTTGGTATGCTCAGTTGGTATGAGGCCACATATCACATAGGAAGTGGTTCACCTGTCACGACTTGTCGACGTTAGCCTAGTCACCATTTTCGTCAAAGCATTTATCTGCTAGCTCTAAGCTACGTTTGCTGAACTTTGACTTTACGATTTACTGACACTTTACTTGAGAACAAACTGGGTAGACCCAATGGAATAGTCGATCTATACTAATATTATAAAGAGGAATGATTTGTATGTTTGTGATGAATAAACTCAAAAACTACAGTTCCGATTTCAAACATTCTTTCACCATTAGAAAGCTACATTCACCCTGAGTAACATAGGCTACTTTTTACCGCGGGAAAATGCTTCATTTCTACGTGAAAACGGGTAATAGGGTCAATGCGGTTGAAGCCACTGGCTAAACGCCTATGATTTTAATATAGCAATGAAGTCTGTAATAGCATATAGGCAATTTTTTATCCTACGGGGACCCATTAAACGGGTCCACGCTGGCGAAGCCGCTGGCGGAAGGTTAGTCGAAAATAAAGACAAAAAATACTGGTCGTTTGAGATGTTTACTTTAGTTTATTTCCATTTTTTTTATGTCAAACTGCTGGGCACTGTTCCCGGAATTTTATAGATGCTTGTGCTGATATCAATTATTAACTTTTTAGATAATTGTTATACATCTAAATTAGGAATGCTGAGTATTGATTTTCTAGCAGTTTAGCTGGCTCAGCTCAGAGTTAATGTCGCTGAATTCAACAGATAAATTGGAACAGAAAAGGTACAATGTTTACGATAAACAATTAAGAAGCCCATGTTTATTCAAATGTATTGTATTTACGTTTATTTACGTAAACAGTGTACGTAGTTTCTTTATCTATCTGTAAAGATTTGTCAACGTTAAAACTTATGGCGACGCCCAAGAGATCTGGGTTACATTACAAATATAATGTTTCCTGAGCTATGATTTTATATCCGTTTGTGGTGGATTCAGGTCACAGGATACATTCATAACATACTTAATAGGGGAATTGACACTATACACTACACAGAAAAAATAAAAATGCATATGTACCTCAAAAAAGTTGCACTGCTCGTAAATTACGGCGGGAGACTAGGATAATTATTTTTTATAAAAAAATTTAATTTCTTTTTGAATCAGTAATATATTAGTCACTTGGCTATACCATTTTAAGACGTCATAAACATTTTTCTCATGCAAAATGTATGAAGATGTCGCGTTTTTATTTGGCAGTAAACAGCCTTATTTAGTTCAGCACCTGTCACGTCAAAGTTCAAACTAACGGCGACATATTCCTGAAGGCGATAGTACTAGATCTGAATTGTGTTTGCGAAGCTGTGATTTTATAGTCGTTTGTGGTGGATTTAGGTCACAGGTCAGATAGTTACGACGAACATCTGTCACGACTTGTTAACGTTGAATCTAACGATTGTTCGGGAGCTGTGCATTACATTTTCTGAACTGTGATTTTATAGCGGTATGAAGTACAACAAGAATTTATTTGTTTACAAGAACCCGGATAGAGGCAATGTAGATCGAATATACAAACAACTTTGAGGTTGAGGTATCCCTCAGCTGAGCTATCGCTCATTCGAGCTCAATGTGTCTAAAAACTATGTATTCACAGGACAAGAGACCTTTTTTAATATCGGGGGTACCTTCTAAAGGTACCCAGCACCTTTAGAGAGGATACCGGGACCGCAATAAAACCCCCTCGGTGGCCTGCCTCTGCACTTGGGGAGGACTCCGGGATCTCCAATGAATCCGGGAACTCACTTGTGTCCTCCACGCGTGGCACCCCAGAACGGGCTCATCTCACCCCGAAAACCCTCTTTCAGTCGCTGCTTAGCATCAGGCAGGGGATACCGTAGCTCTATTCTTAATCCCGAAGCTACAGGGACTAGGACAAGAGACCTGTATTCAGTGTTAGGGCGCAAAAATAATGGCAGCCAGGATACAACCCGGCGATCGGATTGATAGAAAGCCAAGATTTTTACTCTTATTTTAGGTGGTAGGATCTGCATGAATCGAACCGGTAAAATACCATCGCTGCAACGATTTCTGTTGTAAAGCAATTCATTTATATTCTGTTGGTAAAGTGCGGAAGCCGGCCACACTTTTATGAACATCAGCAGCAGCAGCGAAATTATATACAATTTCAAGCAGAGTCAAGCAAGATTTGGGCTTGATTGAATTGTGCGAACATGCCCATGGGGATTACAGCTTGCAGCGTTGACCACTTAACAGCACATTACTGCGTCGCATGCTCATCTGTAAATTATTTAAATAAATAAAATTAGTTGTCTGTAAAGTCAGTTTACGGACGATATTTTAACGTGTCGATGTCATAACAAAACAATGAAAACCATATTAACCTTTCACTTCGCATTATATTTAAAACAGGGCTGGAGTTTTTTTCCGCCCGCTTTTTTCTCCTAGCCCATATAAGCCTTAGCGCACCCAAGCGGATTACGGTCAGCTGATGACCGTAGAACAATGACAAACATCAAGTGTATATTATTACCCAGGATGTTAATAAACTATTTCATTTCATTTCAAACTTCACATTATAAACATTCGTCGCACGGCGCAAGCAGAACGCTCAAACCTTCACTTCATAAGCGTAACGTTGTAATGAGCGTAACGATACAATGAGTCATCCTTTTTCGTGCGTGCAGCCGGCGTTCATCGATTTATTAGACATTGTCACGTCAAAAAATCATCATAAAATTTATATAAGCTCGAATCAACTTCTCTAGTTTCTTTCTAAACATACTGAGCAGTACCTAGCTTTGCAACAACATTCGCTTGATTAGTCTGTAAACTTACTTCATCAAAGGAGTAATGTCGGTGAAGGAGCTTCTATTTAGCTACTTCGAGTTATTTGCGGGAGTCGGGAGTTATTTGAGCGAATTTAGTTATTCGAGAGACGTGAGTTATTGAGAGTTGCACGAATATTGCAACTATGCAAACTGAATACAGTATTTGATTAGCAGAGGAAGCAGTTATTTTGTTTATTCAGGCGTAGAATTAGGCATGTACGTACTTTAGAGGTAATTTTGTATGAGTAATAAATATCGCAACTTGAAAATTTGGGCAATGGCTTCGATTTTGTAAGAATTTTATAAATTTAAGTGTCACAAAATCGAACAATATTTAATTTTATCATAAGCTCTTAACGTTAATCAAAATAATGATCCCTATAAATTGAATGATGATAGAACTCGAAGGAATTCGTTAATGTACATGACCGTCTAGTCGGTCATGCTATGCAATTGAGATTAAGAACTTGAACTTTCTTTGGCATTTGTGTGAATGTTCATGGGTTGCAGCGACCACGGATATAACTTGGTCCATTTGAGTGAATACAAGTCTTTTTACGTCTGTCTCATTACTGCTTCAGTCACTTCAGTACTGGTTGGTGGAGATGCGTATTTGTGTCCAGCCCGCTGTCGGAAGTTTTCAAACCGCCCATAAGGCCGTCGACCGGGTTACATGTCTATTCTATCGACAACAAACGGGACCGACGGCTTGACGTGCCTTCCGAAGTAAGGAAACGCGCATTATATTTTTGCTACGAGCCACAGCGGTCACCCATCTCACAACCGACCTTAGCTTAGATGCGTTGAACGTCTGCATTCTACAACAGCCGCCGCGCCATGCGCGTTTCCTCCATTAAAATAACATAAAAAACATATTGCACACTGTATGGTCACATGAAATGTGATGAAAATGTGTATCCGATTTTATATGTCCTCTGTTCCTCATTGTACCTACTTCAAAAGCATCCATATTGAGCAGAGTTTTCTACGGAGACTCTGAAAAGATAAAAAACTTTAACTCTCGTACGAAACTTTACCCTTAAAGAAATACCCCAATCCATCAAAATGAAGTTTTCAGTCGACATTTTGTTTTAGTAAGTTATGTTTAGTCAGGAAATCTGGGGACGATAAGCCACGGAACTTGAAAGAGGCACTTTGTAGTCGTGTTTTATTTTCATTTTCTTTGTGTGTTTTTAAGTTCGATGCTATAATTACAGTGTTGTCACAATACAAAGAGCTCCGTGGTGTTGTGGATTAAAATACCGATGCCAAATTATCGCTTTAGGTAATCATTGTTCTACTCGGAAATTATGTAACTGACTTATTTCATGACGACTTCAAAGTGTTGTCTTTTCGTTTTACCACTATTATAGTCGAAGTCAATTTCCACTTTAACTCTGTCGCCCGGAGTTAAGAAACAAGAAGATGAATCTTTTCACTTTTTTAACCGACTTCAAAAAAGGAGGAGGTTACTCAATTCGACCGTATATTATATGCTTTTTTATGTTTGTTCGCGGATAACTTCGACGTTTATGAACCGATTTTGATGATTTTTTTTGTTCGAAAGCTTATACTTCCGAAGTGGTTCCATTGTCACCAAGTCAAGATCTGATGATGGGATAACAGGGAAATCGAGGGTAACTCTGAAATTTTTTAAGCACACATATTGATTTTATTATACTTTCTGAACCAAAATTGATATTTGTGCATAATAACTATCATTTCATGTTGCTGGGCTGATGATGGAAGGTACTACGATGGTTAGGAGTTGAGAGAAAATTCTTTCGATAATGTTTTTGACGTGATAACGTCTTTAAAATCGTTTTAGTCGGGTGACATGTTCAGAAACTTGTGTCACACCAAAACCTCACGAGCGCGATCGCAGGTACTTAGACTAAGAATAATGTACTTACGTACTATAGACAGAGTCCTATTTTTCATTACGGCACGCTAAAGCGAGATCGAAATACACTTAATGAACTTGTTAGAAAGAGATGGGAGCGAGATTTTGTGTCCTTTTCGGTGTAACCAGTATTTTTGACATTGCCCTTTAATTAAGTGGCAGACAAACTGTGGAAGTCGGGGTGACATTGTTGTTTTATCATATTTATGTGTTAAAATCGATTCTCTCTGCTGTAAATTGTGTTGTATTAAAAGCAAATAACATTTTTCGTGTTTCACAATATGGTGAGCTGCAGTATTTTAGGTTGTAAGAGCCGCAGCGCGCAGTGAGCGTAAACAGGAAGGCTGCCGGAAGGCATTACAATTTACGCGTAAGTTCAATATTTCTTTTTAAACATGTACTAAATATGTATTGTTTATATATAGATATTTAATTACTTTTGTCTTATTATTAGTCATTCAACGTAAATATAGTGAAATTCGTGAAAATAAACTTATATTTGTTCATTTCAAACATTGTCAAATTCGAAATTGTGTTGTCAGATCTCGAATCAAAATATCCTGCCCGTATTACTAAAAAATTAACCATCTTATTGAAATATAATAATTTTTAACAAAAACAGTGACCATAAATAATAAAATCAAAGATTATGTGTTACCTCATTAGTAGTTAGTTACATTTCAAGCGGGAGGCTCAAATCCCACCTGTTTATATATAACTATTTAAGTGGAGACCAGTAAAATGTTATAGGCTGGGTGGACATTATGAGCATTTTCCCGACATATTAAATTTCACTCAGACAGACTATAAAAAGGTACTCCATACATTTGGTATTTGGTATTAGACATTATGAGAAGTTTACCAGACGAATTTCATCTCATGTTGCTGTCATATTTTTTTCAGTTTTCCAACTGACGCTCTTGCCGAAAATAAATGGATTCAGGCCACTGGACGTATTGACTGGCAACCATCAATATAATTCCGAATTTGTTCGGTCTATTTTGAAAGCCATTTATTGACCAAAAGGATAAAGAGAAGAAAAATAATAATAAAATTGATATAAATGTACATTTTTATATATTGCGTTATAACTAAGTGTTTACTTTTATCTTTGTAATATTTGCATACTTCATTAAGGTAAATATGACGTACTAAATATGTATTAACAGCTTTTGTAAACACCCATATTGGTGCCATTAAAAATCTTTGTATTTGTCTTTTATTTTCTCCTATATGTATGTCCTGTAATTTGCTGACCCAATTAACTTTATGCCACTCAACCAATCTAAACTCACAAACAACCAACCATAATGCACAAGCATATAAATCCTTTCACAGTTTGGTCTGCCAATGTTTATACTTGATATTGTAGATTACCAAATTTGGGGGAAAATATGATAAGTGGGTAACACTGGCTGCGAAAAAGAGACGCCAACAAAGTGGTTACACCGACCCGCTGTCTTTAGGATTATTGGTCTTTGCGCAGGTATAACGAGAGAGAGACGGACCGATCTCCCGTCTCATCTCGAGCGCTGCCAGTCATTCCGTGAAACTTGTCACGCGGAATCCTCACGAGCGGAGGCTGGCATAGCGTTCGAGTGAGTGGACCGATCTTCCGTCTCTCTCACTCTAGCGGCATACAAACGAATGGAGATTTTCTCGTGCGGACGTTATCACGTAAACATCTCGATCGTAAACCTACTTTACAAACAATTTGCCGTTTTTTTGTTCAAAAACTTATGCTCCCGAGGTAGTCCAACTGTCACCAAGTCAAGATCTGATGATGGGATCCGAAGGAAATCAAGGGGAACTCTCAAATTTTATAGGCACACATATGTGGAAATATCGCCAATTATGCTTAAATAATACAGAACTATTAAATAAAATGTACTAAAAATAGTGAAATTATATAACTTTTTAACAAAAAAAAAAAACGCCTTAAAACAGCAAAAAATAATATTGTTCAGTATTTTGCATTTGATACTTTCCCTTGCTAATGATAGTGACTCTTAAAACTATTTTGGAGTCGGGCCCTTAGTAAAATGAAGTACCTTTCGCTCTAAATGGGCAGTTGGGCGATGACAACCTGTTCGAACTTCATTTAAAAATACCTATAATTATGATTACGAGACTAATACTTGACTATTAGGGAGATTGCTGACGCTATAGGCATTTCGTATGAGTGAACACAAAAAATCATTATCAATGAACTTGGATTTTCTAAGGTATCAGCCGAGCGTTTTGTTAACTATGGACGAAACCTGGGTTCATCACTATACGCCCGAGTCCAAACAACAGTCCAAGCAATGGAAAAAAACCTAATAAACCAACCACAAAGAAAGCAAAAGCAATTTTATGTGATGGCATCAGTTTATTGGGATGCTCGTGGAGTCATAATGGTGGACTATCTTTCAAAGAGCCAAACAATAAACTCTGCATACTATTGCACCCTATTGTGTCGTTTACGTGAAGAAAACGTTGAGGATTACTGCGAAAGAAACTGTTGTTTCACCAGGATAACACACACGTTCACACTTCTGTCGAAAGCATGTCATAAATTCGTGATTGTGGTTTTGAACTGCCGGATCCGGCTTATTCACCTGATTTGGCACCATCTGACTTTCATCTGATTCCCAACTTAAAAAAACACCTTGGTGGCCAGAGATTTTCATCAAATGAAGAGGTTAAAGCTGCAGTGAACCAGTATTTTGCAGACCTAAAAGAATTCTTTTTTAAAACAGGAATAGAAGCTTTGATTGGGATGCTCGTGGAGTCATAATGGTGGACTATCTTTCAAAGAGCCAAACAATAAACTCTGCATACTATTGCACCCTATTGTGTCGTTTACGTGAAGAAAACGTTGAGGATTACTGCGAAAGAAACTGTTGTTTCACCAGGATAACACATACGTTCACACTTCTGTCGAAAGCATGTCATAAATTCGTGATTGTGGTTTTGAACTGCCGGATCCGGCTTATTCACCTGATTTGGCACCATCTGACTTTCATCTGATTCCCAACTTAAAAAAACACCTTGGTGGCCAGAGATTTTCATCAAATGAAGAGGTTGAAGCTGCAGTGTTTGTAAGTAATATAATGTTTGTTTGTAAATTCTTTTAGGTCTGCAAAATACTGTTTATTTTGCAGACCTAAAAGAATTCTTTTTTAAAACAGGAATAGAAGCTTTGCAAAACAGATGGGAGAAGTGCATTGAGTTAGGTGGAGATTATGTTGAGAAATAAAAATATTTTTGCATACAATATATTGTGTTTTCTTGTTGAGGCCGCGAAATTTTCAATCCACCTTCGTAGATTCAGTCAACCTGAACAAAAATTACAGAAGACACCGGGAAACAGCTGGATTCAGAGGGCGCAGGCCCGGCCGGAGTGGCGAATGTTCAGCAGTGGACTCCTAAAAGCTGATGGATGAATGGAAAAAATGCAAACCAAATGCAAGCCTATTAACAAATATAAACCGATATTTTTTTATTTGAAAGGGTAAATTAAGCTTCGGCTAAGTTAAGGCTAAATTAACTTTAAAAAGTAATCTAATATTGAAGTTTCTTGAAATTTCCGATAAAGCGGTCAGTCTCATAAGAACGCAATTTGCTTACTAGTAGCCCATTAAAAGTTTAATAAGTCCCCGTTCCTCAATTATTACTTTGTAAGGTTTAAAGGTAATCATTTCCTTACTTTATGAGCCAACTAAATTGAATGACTCTAGGGTCTTTAAAACATTTTAGGTAAGTGGATGTTAGTAAGCGAATACATGTCAGAAATCTATGTCACGAAGTCCGTTCGTCTATGAAAGTTTGTGAAGCGTGCACATGTGCAAAGTTTGAGTAAACATAACCTCGAGAGCGCTCAGTATCGAGTAACGTCAGCATGACAATTAAATATAGAAGAGTTGTCCGTAGTGATGTAACATTTTTCATTAATAACGTTTTTTGCTAACGCTTCAAAAATTAACGTACACAAGCGCACATGTCAGTACAGTTTACTAATGCAACCAGAGACGATCGGATTTCGTGAAATAGAATATCTATATCCTACTACATTGTGAGTTGTGTGGATATAATTTTATGTAATAAAACCATATAAATATAATCTTTTCCAAGGTAGGTCCATCACTAGGTAGATGTGAACAGTACCACAGCTTTTTTTTAACGGGAGACGCCGGGTTATGTGGGATTTGACCTCACTAAAACCCCCTCGGTGACCCTCCTCAGCACTTACGGAGGACCCCGGGATCTCCGGAGGAACGCACCGGTACCACAGCTTGCCGTACTGAAAAGTGGGGTTGCCGCACATACGGGTAAATAAAATAAGTAAAATAAGGTATTACACTCATAGCCCCACAGTAGAGTAGATACACCCTGTATCGTGGGTGCCATGGACACACACAAAGACAGAAACACAAACACCTGAGAACGAAAGCACACGAGAACAGAAATTTCGAACTCGTCATTCAAATTTCTGCTTCTCCGGGAATCGAACCCGGGACCCTCCGATCGGCAGTCCGGCATGGTAATCATTACGCCACGCGGGTCGTCACGGGTTACAAGTTAATATCCGCCTACAGAGCAATTGCATAAAATCGAGTTTTGCTTTAAGGCTATGTAGGTACAGACGCCCATGTAGGCGACGTTACAACGACCATTAATAATCATTCTGATACTCAATTATTTAAATCAAAATCAAAAATATTTATTTCATATTAGGAATACAAAATATTCGCTTAATGAATGTCATTTTTTCCCGGTCATCGCCTTTAGGTGCCCGTTTGGGCTAGATGTTGAGCTGAGAGAAAAAAGGCGGCGGAAAAAAACTCCCAGCAGCACTCTTTAAAAAAAAGTACATAATATATATAATTGAGATAACAGTATGGCTATGGGTCCATAATGGGCACACGTGACAGCTGATCGTATGAGACACTATATTTCCTATAAAAAATATTATAGGAAAAATTTCATGAAATATTTAACTATACTCCGGCCTGTATTAGAAGCAGCTTCGTGGAGTAAACAGGCCTCCAAAGATAGAGCTTATTTCTTTTTTCAATGGCGTATGTAATTTCTATATTGAGTGTTTTTATACCTTACCATGTCGAATTGACGATGGCGGAATTAAAACCAGGACGATTCGATTCCCGAAATTAAAATGATGAGTTTAAATATAATACCTCTTATACGAACATTGACCCTGCTTAGTGAGTTTGATCAAAGTCTTGATCTATTCTTTTCTACTCCTGATGTATTTCGCAGAACGGCCTGGAGATACATCGAGACACTGTAAACGCTTTGGATGCAAAATCTGTAATATTTACCATTTGAGATAAATAAATAAATAAATACCTTTTCTCGTTGTAGGTGTTTGTATTCCTAGAATAGAGCTACGGTATCCCCTGCCTGATCGTAAGAGGCGACTAAAAGGAGGCTTCCGAGGTTGTGGACGGTGTGAGTGGGAGCTCAATCCGTCCAACCAGCAGCCCCGAAAAGGGTGGCGATGTGTGCGTGGCCGCATGTCGCCGTAAGCATCGGAAGGTGCAGGAGAGCACATCTGCTCTCCCGAAGATGGGCCCGTTCTGGGGCGTCGCGAGTGGAGGACACCGGAACGTTCCGCTGGAGATCCCGGAGTCCTCCCCAAGCGCAGAGGCAGCCACCGAGGGGGTTTTAGTGCGGTCAAATCCCACATAACCCGGTACCCTCTCCCAAGGTGGTACGAATACCTATTGAAGGTTTCCCCCCCGATACCAAAAAAAAGGTGTTTGTATTCCTGTCTTTGTGTGTGTAATGGTGTTCACGATGCGAAGCAGGAATCCAAGTGTAGGGCTATGAGGGTCAAGGATAACAATTTTGTAGGTGGTAGAACTTTAATGGTCCGACAGAAGAAGTGCCACCACTGCACCTACTTCTGCCGAGAAGCAATTTTACATGAGGCGACCAACATCCTTCGGAGTAGCAGCGCAACTGCATACGACAACAGGCAAGATATAGGTGAATGAAAAAATGAAAATGAAAAAATGATTTATGGATTAAAACACATTCACGTACAGCAAGTCGCATGGCCCTGTGCTAGGTTCGAAACCTGTGTTACAGGAGCCCCGTTCATCACCCGGGACATTATACATTTTGTATTAAGAAGTACAGAGGTATGCTTGAGGTTGTGTATAGACGCCATGGGCTGCAGCGATCACTTAAAGCCACGAGTCCGCATGGTCTAAATTCTATGTTATACATATATGTACATATGTAAGTAGGTGCCGCAGGCTGAAGCCAGTAAAAACTATAATGATTTATGCAGCATTAGCAGTAGTCTACGTTTCTATCTCAAATACTGAAGAGGCAATACCGGTAGTGGCCCTGGCAGATTTCAAAAAATTGGTACTCAAAAAATATTGCTGTCTCTCTGCAATCACTTGAGTTTGATAGACAACTGCAGAGCACGTGAAATATGTCCAGTGAAATATTCAAAATTCGAGGTCTGGCTTTCGACATTTCCCTTCTGCGAAACAAAACCAATTCCAAAGATATTTCACTAACTCGATGATAACACTTGTATTAGGTATGCCTCTATGTTTTCCTTTTCTGATTAAGCCTTTGAAGATATAAAAATTCAAAAGAAAGATTTTGAAGGCTATAAAAAACCTTTACAAAAATGTGCATAATAATATAACTATCTGTACAACCTGAGTGGCTCAAGTGACCATGTCGGAGTGGCAATTGGAAGTCCTAGGTTCGATTCCCGGCGAAGCAGAGATGGAAATTATGAGTTTCGGTTTCTTTTCTTGGTCTGCGTGTTTGCGTTCATGTATATGTGTGTTTTATGGTACCCACGACACAAGGTACACCTAAGGTAGGTATAGGTAGGAGGGGTCCTGGGTTCGATTCCTGGCGAAGCAGAAATTTTGATGATGACTTTCAAATTTCGGTTCTCGCTCTGGGTGTTTTGGTTTCTGTTTTTGTGTGTGTATGGAACCAACGACACAAGGTATACCTACCCTACTGGTGGGCTATGAGTGTGAAACGTTATCAGTTAATCTTTTAACTTCATTTTCACCTACTTCTAAGCCTCTGGTTAACTTTGAAAATTTGCAAATTTGCGGGGTCAAGGGCCGATGACAATGTAAAATGTATTTTACTGTAAACAAAAGATTGGGGTGCTTTTTGAGATACACCATGCACCCCACGCTATTTTTTACAGTAAAATACATTTTCTTCTTATTTTTTAATTCGTTTTTTCACAAAAGCGTGTTTTTTTAGTTTTTTAAACTAAATTATTAATTTTTGTTATAAAAATTGCTCTCAAAAGCCAGAAAGACTGACGTGAGCTTTTGTATCGAGAACTATCTACCCGCATATTCATATTTTCGTCCCTACGGTAGTTCAGTTTTGTTAAACGGCTTTCTGTGATCTGCATATCGTGGTGACGATTGTCGAAACGTGATGCGCTCATGCATTTTCATGTTACCAGTCAGTGAAATTATGAGTTGGCTGCAACCCTTTTTGCGTCCCACTGCTGGGCATGGGTCTTTCCCCATTATTGAGGAGGTCTGGAGCTTACTCCACCACGCTGCTCAACATCTAGCCCAAACGGGCACCTAAAGGCTAAAGGCGATGACCGGGAAAAACAACATTAATTAAGCGAATATTTTGTATTCGTAATATGAAATAAAAAAACTCTTTCTTTCTTTGCCATCATTATATGTATGATGTATATTAAATACTTTATCCTTATTTGAAATTATGAGGCAGTAACATATCGGTATCAGTTCGGCTTAGGAAAAAAAGGTATTTCGGATATCCTATAGAGCTGCTGTTAGATGCGGTTACGAAGCTCCATAACATTTCTTGTGTAAGGCATTATAAATTCAAACTTTTCACACTAAATTTCTCAGAAATTAAATCAGTATCAGCAACATTTCAAGTTGTTTCAAGTTTTTACCTAAAATCATTTTTGAACCAAAATAGGGCGCAATAAAAAAGTTGTAATTTTGTTAGCATAAGTAAGTTCGAACATAATAGTCATTAAAAGTTTGAGCCTAGTTGTAACTACAGGTAAGTAAAATTTGAACTTTCTGCATAAAAAGCTGTTTTTGCTGTTCCTCGGAACAGTCGTAAAACTTACTCGGTAGTTTATTTAAGTGCTATTGTAGTAGTATTTTATGAACTGCAATAAACAAGACATGGTTTGTACGAGGATTCTCTTGGTATCTTGTTCTTGAAGATAATTATGTTGTTACTTTTATCGTTTAGAGACGTTTTCCTTAGTTTTTTTGGTTTTTTCATGAAACTCGATGGCAGTGACCCGTATGGTTCAATGGTTGCCATGTCAGACTGACTCGAACTCGACTGATTGGGTTAGATTCCAAGCGAGGCAGAAATAATTTTATTTATTTATTTTTGTTGTTACATTTTCTGTTTTTGGATTCACCATCCAGACCAGTCCTTGTAATTTTGGCACCCACCAAGAATCGTAATGTGGAGTTATAAGTCTGAAGCACTAAATTCACATCTCTCATATACTCACCAGTACCTACCCTAGGTATACCCTGCGTCGTTGGTGCTAAACACGTACAAAGCACAAACAACCAGACCAAGATAATATTTCTAAATTAACCTAATAATTTTAGATATCTTCCCCGCTGGGATCAGGACTGCGCCATTCTTACATAACTTAACATCTTCCTTACATAACGTAACATACAGGTCGAATAAAAATAAATACATACATATATATGGGATGTATGGCTAAAATGATTGTATTCAGAGAAATGAGGTTTAAGATAAGTGTGTAAGATATGATGAATGACTGGCTGATGATATGGAAGACGAAGGAAGAAAGACATGACATGAATTTAAATAAAAAGAGAACAGAAGACGATTTTGATGAATAAAGACGCGTGCTGTTTTGGCGGGAAGTCGAAAAAGACATATTGTGCTCTTTTTTTATTTTCATTTTCTTGGTGTATTTTTGAGTTATATCGGATAAAAAGTTGATGGCATTTTGTTTAATATATAGGTAGGTTATTTACAGTGCACGAGTGTTTGTGAAATAGAATAACAGTGCTAAAATATGTTTTTTCTGCTTGCCTCCAAAATTCCATCGGACACGTTCTAGTAAAGTAGCCATCGCTTTACTTGAATGTTGGACTGACTAGACTGACTGATTACTGACGACTTACTTACTGACTTTGTTATTTTTCTTATTACTTCGTCCAGTTTCATTGAAACTGGCAAAAAATTGATGCGAAAATTATACTTGACGCTGGCAGTATGCACAGAGTTTGCGATGCCATAATTGAAAAGAAAAAAAAGACGCGTGATTAATTTCTAGTTAAAAATTTATAAAAGATTATTATAATTATGTAAATAGTTATTTTCCTTGCCCACGTCCCATATAAACATAAAGCAAAAGAAAATATCTTTACGGTAATAAAAAGTTTATTATAAAAATATAGCAAAATATTGACAGATAATTTAATGTAAAATTAGTTGAAGTAGATAAAGTTAATTCGGAGGATGAATTTATGTGGCGGTTAAAGTTTGGAGTTTTGAAGTAGTTCGGCTACAAACTTTGTTGACGATACCAAGTTTCTATCTTTATCATTTACCTGTCAGTTGTTTGTATATTGACAAACTGATTTTAGTAGTATCATGAATTAATTATAAATAAATCAATCTTTCTAAAATAATTAATTATTTAAAATTAAAAGACTCTGTTACACAGATTCATAATTTGGCGTATTAAATGTTAGTTCCTATATTTAAATGGTCTCGAAAAGTTTTAACAAAAATCTTGTGAAAAATTTCTTGATAAATGTGCATTTTCGTTAACGAAAGGATTAAATTTAACAAATAAAAACTGAATCAAATCTTAAAAAATTGCATCGGCCGGGAATCGAACCCGGGCCGCCCGCGTGGCAGGCGAGCATTCTACCACTGAACCACCGATGCTTGTTCTACTCTTACGTATTTATTTTATATACGATAATAATAATATGTATGTCGGAGACGGTCATTGGTATAGTCGCTAAACGAAACGCAGCACGATAACCAAGTGAGGGCAGCACCATCGCAATGACGTCAAAGCGCTTCGTGCTACAACAGAGCCTAGCTGTTGGAGGGGCGTTGGATGAAGCGGCACTTACTGTTCTGCCGTCGTGGAGTTCGGACCCTCCACTCTAGGAACTGTAATTCGTTTCGTGTGATCAGTGCGGTTATAATTGTTTTGTAATTTGTTAGTTAATTGTAAAACGGTGATTAAAAGTGCTTAACAGAGTGAAATCGCTGTTTCTCTTTGCTCGATCACCCTAGCGCGCCCACACAATGCCTAGCGACGGTGTTAATAATACAGTGGATCCGTTATCAGATGTGGGATCAAATCGAGCAAATGAGCAAACACGTGGTGATAATTTTGATACGTCACAATGGCGAATGATGTTCGAAATGCAAAACGAGCAAATGCGTACGCTGATACAAGCCCTGAACGTGCCGCGGCCCAACAACAACGTGACTCTGCCCGAGTTTGATCCAGACAGGCGAGAAGCGGATTCTCAATCGTGGTGTGCGACTACCGACCTTTGTCTGTCGGATAATCCGCTGGAAGGATCCCAGCTTATTGTCGCGCTCAGCAAAGCCTTAAAAGGAAGTGCATCAACGTGGCTGTCGCAAGTTACCTATGCCGGAATCACTTGGCCACAATTCAAGGAGCTTTTCTCTGCAAGGTTCGTACCGACGGAAACCATACCAGCTACGCTTATTCATTTGAATGCAAGCAGGCCTAACGAGGGAGAAAGCTATGCAGCCTACGCCAGCCGATTAGTGTCATTATTGATGAATCGATGGAAAAATGCAAGTACTGAGCAATTAGCTGTGTCCGTTGTGCTAGCTCATTTTGCACAAATTGATACGCGATTACAGCGACTAGCTTTCACTACCGAAATAAATTCACGCCACAGCCTACAACAAGAATTGCAAGCGTATTCCTATTTGAAACGCAAATTACCACAAGGTGCGGAAGACAGTTCAGATAATATGAAGAAAGCTCGTGTGTCGACGCCGCTGCCTAAATGCTTCATTTGTGGTAAACCTGGACACAAACAAGTCGATTGTCGTCTGAAAGGGAAGGACGCCAAGAAGCACCATGTACCATTGCGTGCGCCTCAGCAGCCGACGCAGAAAGGAGCCCTGATCTGCTTTAAGTGTGGGCAGGTCGGCCACATCGCCTCGCGCTGCGGGAACGCCGCTCCTGCTGCCACCAGCGCGTCGAGCCCCGAGCCCCGAACTGAACGTCGAGTCGACCTGTGCGTGATCGAGCCCCCTTCAGGATCACTTAGAAATAACGGTCAGTCCATAATATTTCACTTTGATTCAGGAGCCGAATGCTCATTAGTTAAGGAAAGTGTTGCTAAGAAATTGTGTGGTAGGCGTTTTAACAATGTAGTATCACTGACAGGAATAGGCAACAAAAATGTTAAGCACTGAACAAATCTTATGTAACGTAGAAATTAACGAGTATCCCACTGAAATCTTATTCCATGTTTTGCCCGACATTTATTTACGCAGTGATATTATGATAGGTCGCGAGATTTTGTTTTCCGGTTTTGTTCTTAATATAAGTGCGAACGAATTAACACTGACTAAGAGTAACGTTATTAATTTGTGCGCCGCAGTAAATACCCAGTCTGATGTAAACAATTTCGATGAGGTGGACACTGACATTTCATTTGAGCATAAACAATCACTTGTCGGTATTTTGAAAACTTTTTCTAAATATTTCACTACTGGTTTTCCAACTACCCGTGTCAACACTTATAAACTACAAATTCGTTTGATAGATCAAAATAAAACTGTGCAAAGAAGGCCTTATCGCTGCTCGCCGGAGGAACGAAAAATAATGCGCGAACGAGTGAATGAGTTATTGGGTGCCAAAATTATTAGACCTAGTAATTCACCATTTGCGAGTCCTGCGTTATTGGTTGAAAAGGCTGACGGTACGAAGCGTATGTGAAATGAAATGAAATGAAATGAAATGAAATGAAATGAAATGAAATGAAATGAAATGAAATGAAATGAAAATATTTTATTTGCACAAATATGGGTAGCAAAAAAGGTTTTACAAAAATATTTAGATCGCCATATTTACCCTTTAGGGTGTACAAATTTTATTGTAATAGTTATATAATTACAAGTTAAATTATAAACTAATTATGTACAGTAAACACTAAAACACACAGTATACTTAAATAATTTTACATTATTATCACTCCAGCTACCCAAACTCAATTTAACCCAAGTTTGTGTTTTTTATACAAATTTATTTTATTTTATTTGAACCATACGTGGTTGACCGTCATCAGCTTTGGGCACCCACCATGATGGGTTTTTATACGCTGAGAGGAAAAAAAGCTGGCGGAAAAAAAACCTCCCAGGTTTTTATCCCGCGAAATATCTTATTTATGTTATTGATTTTAGTTTATTATTTATTTTAGTTAATATTTTATTATATATTATTATTTATCGTTTAGAAACTCAGTGACCGAATAGTACGCTTTTTTAAGTAAATACATTTTAAGTTCTTTTTTAAATTCATTAATAGTTTTAGTTTTTAGGGAGTCTGGTAGATTATTGTATATTTTTGGTCCCATGCAAAATACACTATTATGGTATTGTTTAGTTTTGGAAGGTATTGAGCACAACTTATTGTTGTGTCTTTTAGAGCTTAAGGTATCATACTTAGAGATGTCGCATTTGACCATTACAGATATTTCATAGATATATAGCGAAGGGAGTGTCATTATATTAAGATTTTGAAAGTGTGGTTTACATGTATCTATCTGCCGTAGTTGACAGATTGACCGTATGCATTTCTTTTGCGCTTTGAAAACTGTTTGTATTTCCGTTGCATTACCCCAAAATATGAGTCCGTATCTTAAGGTTGCGCCAACATACGCATGATAGGCGCTTAATACCGCCGATATATTTACCACTTTTGATAATTTATAGAGAGCGAATGAAAATTTACTGAGCTTTTTACATACGTGCTCAATATGTGTTCTCCATGTTAATTTGTGATCTATGTATAATCCTAAGAATTTTGTTGTTTCAGTTTCACTTATAGTTTTTCCTCTATAGTTTATATTTATTGATTTGCCATAAGATACTCGATTTTTAAAAGTCATTATATTTGTCTTATCAAGGTTAATTTTAAGATTGTTTTTATTTAGCCCGTCTACTAATGATTCAATGGAATTATTAATATCAGCCTCATAGGTATCAGGATTATCATTTCTAAATATTACTGTGCTATCATCGGCAAAAAGAACCATGGGATGTTCAATAACTTTCGGGAAGTCATTTATATAAATTAAAAATAGCAACGGACCAAGAATACTTCCTTGAGGTACGCCGTATTTAACTTCTTTGGGATGAGATACGTGTTTCTCCTCTATTTTCGTTTTTTCACTAACTTTTGTTATTTCTGTTACCTGTTTTCTATTACTTAAATAAGACATTATCCAATTTAAAGCATTATCTCTTACGCCGTATTTCTCTAATTTATTTATTAATAATGCGTGGTCTACAAAGTCAAACGCCCTAGTCATATCCATATAAAGCGCTGTAATTTGTTTTTTATTATCTAGACTCATCATTACCTTTTGTAAAAAATTATACACAGCTAAATTAATGGACTTATTCCTACGAAAACCTACTTGCTCTTCCGCTAAAATTGAAAACTTTTCAAAATAAGTGTACAGATTGTTATAAAGGACTTTCTCAAATACTTTAGAAAAGATTGGTATGAGTGCTATAGGTCGATAACAAGTTATATCCTCTTTGTCTTGTTTTTTGAAAATAGGCTTAATGACTGTTAATTTTAATTTATCTGGAAATGTACCAGTTTCTATACTTAAATTAACAGTAAAGGCTAAAACAGGCGCTATTATATTTGATACCCGCTTTATTATTTTTGTGCATATACCATCATATCCTGTACTGTTTGTGTTTTTCAAGCCGTTGATTACTTTTATTATTTCTTCGCTTGAGGTTGGCCGTAAGAAGATAGAATTTGGATGGCGATAATTTATGTTGTACCTATTAGTATCTACATTCTTAGAACTAGTTTCTTCAATTTGATTCAAAAAGTAATTGTTAAATTCATTAGCAATTTTTTCAGGGTCCGTTTCAATGTGATTCCCTAATTTAATTTTATTTATTCCTTGCTTAGGGATATTACAAATATTGTTGTTTATAATTTTCCATGTAGCCTTTGTTTTATTTTCTGCATTTTTTATGAAATAGTCATTTTGGGATTTTTGAGTTAAGTTAATTATTGTCTTTAATTTTTTTGAGTACGATTTAAACTTATTTTTTGCTAATTTACTACGGGAGATCCTATACTTCCACAATAAACTTCTCTTAATTTTAGAGCACTTTTTAATACCTTTAGAGAGCCATCGAGGGCTTTTTTTAATAAACAATTTTACTTTCAAAATGGGAAAACACAAATTATAAAATAATTCAAAAAGTTCGTGGAATATATTAAAAGCATCATTGATGTTACTGCACGTATATACATCATTAAATGTTAAACTTTGTATGCAGTCTACAAATTTATTTACATTGACAGTGCTAAAATCACGCCTATAAGTATACCAGTGTGTTATGAGATAACTTTTTTTTACCGGGCATTGTAGAATTTGAGCTGTATGATCCGAAAGAGCAAGTTCAATAACTTGAGATTTACTGCCTCGTATATTATGGGCAAAATTATCTATACATGTCTTGCTACTTAGACGAGTTGGTGAGTTTATGCTAAGTTTAAGATAATAAGTATCGAAAATACTTTTAAATTCTGACGTTATTCTATTTTCTTTAAGTATATCTATATTGAAATCGCCACAAACTACAATTTTTTTGTTTTTATAACACATTTTGTTCAAAAGACAATTCATTTTATTTAAGAAAATTTCTATTGCTGCTAAATTATTTTTTGGAGGCCTATATATGCAAATAATAATCAGGTTATGTTCTGTTAGTTCTATCGCACTACATTCAAATATATTCATTACATTAAATTTATTTATTTTATTCATTTATATTATTCGGAATATTATTTAACGCCGTTTGATTTTGAGGCAAAGAGCTTGTTTTTATTTTATCCGAAAGTTTTGTTTGATCTTTTGGAATTAATGACACTGTAGCCCTTTTTATATCCACGCTAGATTGGCTGGCTTCGCCAGTTTTTGAAATTATGGGGTTCTTAGGGCTACTTGGTCCTGTATTTTTAGCTGTCGAGGCAGATTGACTAGAAGTGTCTATTTCAATTTTCCTTTTGATTTTTATATTATTTGACTTTGACTTACATGCTTGTTGGACATTTTTTAGCTGAGGCGAACTTATTGGCGACTTTAAAATTGTAGTTTGTTTCGGATTTGGGGTTCCATTAAGTGGGGTGGTTAAAGCCGAACTAAATACTTCATGCGATTCTTTTTGCATGGGACTGTTTGTAGCACTAGACGTTTTTTGCTTCTTACGTTTTCTTAAAGACAACGGGGTACCACAGTTTCCTACTTGGGGACTAACTTTTTTGTAAATTTCAATTATTTTTTTTGAATTTTCGACCTCATTTTTTAGTGCTGTATTTTGGAGATTAAGGTCCTCGATTTCTTTGTGGGCACTTTGCAACTCTAAATTTAATTGGGTTATTTTATCTGTCAGCTCCTGTACGCGACTATTTTCATCCAATGACGTGTTTGGTAAACTTACTATAGTTTGCTCAAAGAGATCCGAGTCTGACAGAGACATATCACACAAGGAACTAGTGCGCTGTAATTTTCTAACTGTAATATTTTCCGAATCCATGTTTTAAATAAATTAGTTTATTTATACTGTATTTTTACCGCTTTGTTTATGTTTACAGCTTTTATTTATATGTTACAGTAATGAGTTTAAAAATATTGGTTTGTGATTATTTTAAACACGATACGAAACAATAATATAAAATAATGTTATTAGTTTAAATAAAGTTGTTAGTTCAAGTCACGCCGATGGTATTGCTAGAGACAACTGTAAGGCGCTGTCCTAGATCTGTGCGGCGACTTCCAACGCTAGACTGCGAATTTCTTTGATAAGAAAGTGATTAGCGTTGGGCAATGCACGTGACGTAAAGAACTGGTTATTATCTTCTATTTTATGCCTAATATTAGTTTATTTAAAAAAATCAGTTTTAATTAATGTTTACAATGTTTAAGTATAATTTATCAGAACTTATAATTTCCCTAAGAACAAAAATATTATGCCGTATTTGGTGTTAAATTATTTTTGTGACAAAATTAAAACAATTTAGATAAAAACAAAAGATTCAAAGATAAAAAAACAAAGAATAAAAATTAAAATAATAGCCGACCGTAGGATCGAACTCACGTCAGTTGATCGATACGTACGGTATCACTACGCAACAAATTATTCTAAGAAGTCTACGGAATTTACTTTTGTTGGTAATAATTTCACTCACACCGTCACTTGACTTATAAAATATACTTTGTTTAACTGCTTACAATATCATTACAATTTCGCTTAATTTGTTATACCGAAGTTGAAAAACGAAATACAGCACTGTAGTAACGCAATTTTATATTCGCAAAATAACGTAGCACTATGTTTTGAACCGATAAAATCTAAAGTTTAACGCACTTTACAGTCACTGGTTTTACGCACAGTTTTCTTTGATTTAACGTAATATCCACGTCGGATAACACTTCCACGTATAAAAATCGAGCTAAATATTGATAATATCGTATTTAATTTGTATTAACTTAGGTTTTATATTTTTAAATTGAAATTTATTCGAGAGAGCAATGCTAGCTATTTGACAGCGGCTGTCCAAAAATGTGTATTGATTATCGCGAGTTAAACAAAAATACAGTTCCGGATAGATACCCGTTGCCGTTAATTTCTGAACAAATTTCGCGTCTCAACGGAGCTAATTATTTCACTAAACTTGATTGCGCTAGTGGCTTTCATTTAATACCTGTGAGCGAAGAGTCTATTGAGCGAACAGCATTTGTAACTGCCGACGGACAGTATGAGTTCTTAGCCATGCCTTTCGGGCTACGTAACGCTATTTCGGTTTTTCAGCGTGCATTAATGATTGCGTTGGGGGAATTAGCTTATACCTACGTTGTAGTCTACGTTGACGATCTTTTGATTATATCTGGTACTGAGGAAGAAGGTTTAGAGAGGTTATACACTGTATTGGAGGTTTTAACTAAAGCTGGTTTTTCACTGAACTTGAAAAAATGTTCATTTTTGAAAACGTGTGTGCAGTTCCTAGGTTATGAAGTGGAGGCAGGTAAAATTCGACCAAATAGAAGAAAAATCGAGGCACTTAGCGCTTTACCTCCACCCGACACTGTGACACAACTTAGACAATTTATTGGACTTGCATCTTATTTCAGGCAGTTTATACCCAATTTTTCTCGGTTAATGACACCTTTACATAGACTGACTTCAGGAAAGTGCCCATTTATTTGGAAAGCAAATCACGAACAAGTAAGACAACAGGTAATTTCTATTTTAACAACAGAACCTGTATTGATGATTTATGACCCTCTTTATCCGACCGAGTTACATACGGACGCGAGCATGGAGGGTTACGGAGCTATGCTTTTGCAGGTAGTAGAAGGTAAAAGACATGTAGTCGGCTATTACAGCAAGCGCACTACACCAACTGAGTCGAGGTACCACTCGTATGAGTTGGAGACGTTAGCTGTAGTAAATGGTGTAAAGCACTTCCGTTCTTATTTGCATGGAAGGAAGTTTGTTGTAGTAACCGACTGCAATTCCTTAAAGTCTTCTCGAGACAAGGTAGATTTGACGCCGAGAGTACATCGTTGGTGGGCCTATCTGCAGTCATTTGATTTCAATGTCATCTACAGAGCAGGTAAGAATATGACCCACGTTGATTTTCTATCCCGTAATCATTTGCCTCGTTCTCAAACTAAACAGGTTACCAAAGTGGAACAGAAGCGCATTGATTTGACGGAACTTGGAGGTAACTGGCTCTTGGCTGAACAACAACGGGACCAAGAAATACAAAACGTTATAGCTCAATTGAAAAAAGGCGAGTTGAGGGATGAAATTGCACAGACATACGAGGTACGTTCTGGTTTACTTTATCGTAAATTTCAACGCAACCGTACAACCAAATGTCTGCCGGTGTTGCCACGTAGTATAAGATGGTCAGTCGTTCACAACATACACGACGCCATCGTGCATCTGGGTTGGGAAAAGACACTTGAGAAGCTTTATGACTATTATTGGTTCGAAGGTATGTGTCGCTATGTCCGTAAGTTCGTGGATAATTGTGTCACGTGTAAGGTAGCTAAGTCAAATTCTGGTAAAGTGCAGGCGGAACTACACCCAATTCCAAAGACAACGGTGCCCTGGCATACTGTGCATATCGATGCGACAGGCAAGCTCAGCGGGAAGCGCGATAACAAGGAGTATGTGTTTGTTCTTATCGATGCGTTTACAAAATTTGTACTTTTACATCATACAATGCATATTGACACAGCCAGCAGTATTAAAGCTTTGACAAAGAGCGTGTCACTGTTTGGAGCACCGGTACGTATAATCGCGGATCAAGGTCGTTGTTTTGCGAGTCAGGAGTTTAAGGAATTTTGTAACACTAAAAACATTAAACTCCATCTAATAGCTACCGGGACACCTCGAGCAAACGGTCAAATTGAGTGCGTAATGAGCACGTTAAAATCCATGCTTACCGCAATAGAAGCGAGCGAGGATAGGTCATGGCAGGATGCGTTAGGAGACGTGCAACTCGCTCTTAACTGTACGGCCAACAGAGTTACGAAAGTGAGTCCACTTGAATTACTCATCGGTAAAGTCGCGCGTCCCCTTAGTTTAATGTCGTATAACGATGATATTAACGTAGATATCGAACAAGTTAGGGAAAATGCATCTCTATTGATTGAAAAGTCAGCTCAATATGATAAAGAACGATTTGATAGCACTAAGGCTAAACTGAATAAGTTTTCTGTGGGTGATTTTGTGTTACTTCAAAATGAAGAACGCAACCAAACCAAATTAGATCCTAAATATAAAGGGCCATTCAAAGTTGTAGAAGTGTTAGACGGAGATCGTTATACTTTGAAAGCGTTGAATTCTAAACGTACTTACAAGTACGCGCATGATAGGTTAAGGCGGATGCCTGAGAGCCAAGTACCACTTGAGGTAGAAGAAATTGAGTTAAGTGATAGTGGTGAATCTTAGTTCGGCTGGTCGGCCGTACCAGTATCCATTTCGTAGCCGTAGTCCGTTAGAAGTCGGTATCTGCTTTCAGCAGTCCGTGGATGCGCGGTGTGCGGATGGTTCTGGCGGAGGTCGGGTCTTGTAGAGACCATAGAGTCTGTGAGACTCGGTATTCAAGAAAATTCAAGGGAATTATGAGTTGTTGGAAGGCTTAAAAGAAAGCTATAGGCCACGAATGAGATTCATGCTTTGTGTGATCGTGATATTTTAAGTTTCTTTCTTTATAGTGGATTAAAGCGGTACTTGGTTGCTTAAGCATTTTTTTTAGTTCGTACTTACTTTATTTAATCACAGTCTTTAGTTTGTTTGCTCTTAGAATGTAGAACTCTATTAAAATGATTTTTATAGAAAGTTTTTATTTTATTTTGTGGTCAGTTGCAAAGATTTGTGTCAGGAGTGACCGAACGGTGTGTACTGCGGTATGTTTTCCTTGTTACAGAATAAACACACGAGGTCGTGTGTAGCGCAGGATGGCCGTGTCGGAGACGGTCATTGGTATAGTCGCTAAACGAAACGCAGCACGATAACCAAGTGAGGGCAGCACCATCGCAATGACGTCAAAGCGCTTCGTGCTACAACAGAGCCTAGCTGTTGGAGGGGCGTTGGATGAAGCGGCACTTACTGTTCTGCCGTCGTGGAGTTCGGACCCTCCGCTCTAGGAACTGTAATTCGTTTCGTGTGATCAGTGCGGTTATAATTGTTTTGTAATTTGTTAGTTAATTGTAAAACGGTGATTAAAAGTGCTTAACAGAGTGTAATCGCTGTTTCTCTTTGCTCGATCACCCTAGCGCGCCCACACAATGCCTAGCGACGGTGTTAATAATACAGTGGATCCGTTATGTATAATAATTAGTATCTGGACGACAGAGCATTGCTCGGAGAAAAACAATTGATTTTCGTGGTTTAATTATAAGCAAAACACTCATTGGCTTAGTGTTATTTAACAACACCATCTGAAATAGCTCCCAATAAAAAAATATACTTATATAAATATAGTTAATTAAAATATAGTCACAAAAAAGCTCAACATCCTTGAACTCAATGTTAGCAGGGTCTCTAGCTCCGCAGTCAGCCTACGTAACCTGCCCTTGTACACATATGTACATGTCCCTTTACATACAACATCCTATCTACCTAATACCTTTAAACGAGCAATTATTGTATTGTAGCGCACTGTAGCGCATTCTAAATCTAATATTGAGCCGTACTGTAGCGCATTCTAAATCTCCCATAGCCCGTATGCTCGCTGGTATTTGCGCTCTCTTTGTAGCCTATCCTGATTTTGACCTGTTTGCAGATGACTGTTAATTAACTTAAATATAAACTAAAACATACGACTCTTCCTATCTATTGGCAGAATTAATAATATTGTGGCGGACAACGCCGTCAAACGCCATCCGTAAATCCGACGTTCAAAGAGATGAATGTCGATTAGAAAGAGCTCTATAAAAACTTCGTTCATTGAATTAAAGCTTTCTTCCAGGCCCGGGTTCAAAGCTCAATCAAAACCAAGTTGCGTTTATATATTTTTGTGTTTTTATAATTGGGAGCTATTTTAGATGGCGTTATTAAGTAACAATAAGCAAATGAGTGTTTCGTTTGAAATTAAACTAAGAAAATAAATTATTTTTATCCGAGCAACGCTTGGTTGTTCAGGTACTCTTTATTTAAATAAATAATGTTACATCGCAAGTCACAATTGACGTCCCCATTTCAGTAACATGTTACTCCATTGTCCCACAAAATAGAAGTAAACGAAGGTTCCCAAAGGGCTTCCGCAGCTCAATGGCAGTACTTGAACGCTAATGTGATTGTGGACAGTGGTGTCCAGCCGTCAGCCGCTGGGGATTGCACTCTAGTGCACTTATTGCAGTTAGGAGTTGGGGTAAATTTCGTTAGTGTTTTGTATGTATGCAAATGTAGGATATTATTAAAGGCACAAGGATGAGTCTTTACTTTTTAAATTGAGCAATATTCTAGTGTTACACCGTATGACTAAGAAGTGCATTATTATTTTGCTTGCGTAGGCTCAAGTGGTCTACGCAATTAAGCAAAATTGGCGCGGTCAGGAGAGAGATTGCTGATCGCTAGTCGCTTAATTAATTATCCGTGTTTTTGTGCTAGTTCCGAAATTATCCGCGTTTCCGTTTCTGAAAGGCTCTTTCATTTAGGTAGTTTAAGTTGTTAACAGATTATAATTATCGTTGAACCCTGTCGAAGGCTTTATTGATGTTCATTTATTTATAACTTGCCTTCCGCCAGCGGCTGCGCCCGCTTGGCCCCTTTTTATGAGTCCCCGTGGAATAAAAAAATAGCCTATGTACTATTCCAGGCTATATAATAATATATCTCTAACTTTCTTCTATCCATTTAAAATACGACGTAAGACGATATTGCCATTTTAAAATCATAGGTGTTTAGCTAGCGGCTTCGTCCACGACTCGTTATAGAGGTTCCCCGTAGGATAAAAACCATACTATGTTCTTTTCCAAGGCTCACTCTATCTGTGTTCCGAATTTCATTAAAATTGGTAAATAGTTTAAGCTGGAAAGCGTAATAGACAGACAGACAAAGTTACTTTTGAATTTATAATGTGTGCCGATGGAAAAGTGTGGTTGCCGCCAGAATTACATGAGATGCCTTTCGACCTCTGGAATAACAGCAAATGTACATAAGTATGACATCTGACAAGAGACCGGTTCGAACCACTATACATACACCACGTGCACGGATGATAGTGTCCTACTCCATTTAAACGTTACACACTCATAGCTAGGGTTGCCACCTTTTTATTTGCAATTAAGTACATTGGTTATTATAGGTAAGAAAAATAAAGTACAGGGTATCAAAATAAAGTTTTTTTTTTAAAGACATATTGCTTATCGCTTTTGGCAGTTTGGATCAAATTTTCACCTTTGCAGTCTATTTTTAAATTAAAGTAAATAATTCATTTTTTATCAAATTTAGTGAGGCTCGGTTTCTTTCGTCTCGCATTTACTGTTTGACGTGGCAGGAATTGACAATAAAAATGAAATAACTTCGTTCGTTTAAAGAAAAAATACTCACGACTAAACTTTTCGAAGTCTCAAAGAAATCAAATCATACGAAATAAAGTATTTTCGTGTATTTTATTATTCTCATAAAGTATAGAGTACAATTACCTGAAATAACGTACAGTACTTTATTATAAAGTACGGGTGTATTGTGGGTACCATGGACACTTAGACACATACAAAGACAGAAACACAAACACCCAGACCGAGAACAGAAATTTCAACTCATCATTCAAATTTCTGTTTCGCCGGGAATCGAACCCGGGACCCTCCGATTGGCAGTCCGGCATCGTAACCATTGCGCCACGCGGGTTGTCAGAAATATTGGTACTTGAAAATATGAGTAATTCTGTAAACTGATGGACTGCAGGCTTAATAGTATCTCTCGTTGGCACCATTTGGGCAAAGCATTGCAATATAGCTCGTAGCGAGATCGATTGCAGTGTTCTGGATAAGAAGCAATTTATGCAAATATTTTGTTTGGGAACTTGACAGACATGGATTTAATGAAATTGTAGCGCGACACGTGATAAAACCAATTTAAGGACAAATTTTCTGATGCACTTTTGGAATAGATGTTCCGTTTATTGTATTGTTGTCATAATAATTCCAGTTTGACTAGCTTTATCTTAATAATTACCTACATTTTATTCATCTTTCCGAGTCGAACTTCGCGCTACTACGGCTGACGTAGGACAAGCGATCTACGTAGCTAAGCGAAAAGGCCGCGGTCGGGTCTTAGATGGGTGCCGAGCATTGCTCGTTTCACACTCATACCGCCACAGCAGGATAGATTTACCCTGTTTCGTGGGTGCCATGGCCACATACAAATACAGAAACACAAACACCCAGACCGAGAACAGAAATTTAAACTCATCTTTCAAATTCCTGTTTCGCCGGGAATCGAACCCGGGACCCTCCAATTGGCAGTCCGGCACGGTAACCATTGCTCCACACGGGTCGTCATTATGCACGCAGACATGAGTGTAATTGATATATAGCAGCCGTTAAACATTATCAAGGCATTATGAGCAAGGTACCAACGACACAGGGTATATCTACCCTACTTTTGGGCTATGAGTGTGAAACATTATTATTTTAATACCAATAGTTACCAGAATCCTAATGATAGATAGTAGATGAACTATAAAAAATTATTACCCGCTCTTTATTTTAAAGACTAGCCTTCCGCCAGCGGCTTCGCCCGCATGGACCCGTTTAATGGGTCCCCGTAGGATAAAAAATAGCCTATGTGCTATTCCAGGCTTCATTGCTATATTAAAATCATAGGCGTTTAGCCGGTTGCTTCAACCGCGTTGACCGTATTAACCGTTTTCACGTAGGAATGAAGCATTTTCCCGCGGTAAAAAGTAGCTTATGTTACTCCTGGTGAATGTAGCTTTCTAATGGTGAAAGAATTTTTGAAATCGGAACTGTAGTTTTTGAGTTTATTCATTACAAATATACAAATCTTTCCTCTTTTTAATATCAGTATAGATTAAACCTAAAGTGACGCCTTCCTGTAAACAATAAATTCATATTTAAACAACATTAGAATTACATTTTTCAAATTTTCTAAAAGCTATATCCCCAGTACACCACATTTAGCTTCATATCTACAAAAGGCATCGTTAATCACGTTTCACTCAGATGAATACCTGGGGATTGCTTTGGTTTCGCTTACGTGACTTGAATATCCCCGGAATGATGTGAGGGAAGTTTTCATTGCGTTTTCGTGTAGTTTTATGTTTCCGTTAAACACGGAAGCCTAAAATGGCCGAAAATCACCTGGTGTGTCGCTTAGACGAGATTACGAATTAAAGTTTTATATACGATTTAAGGACTTCTTGAACGATGTAGAAAATAGCGTAATGAAATCTGAATGCTCAACTTGCCATATAATTCATGACATATCGATAATTTTGAGAATTTCAATCGATAAGCAGGTTTAACAAAGCGTGATACAATCTTAATTATAATTTCAGCTAATTTGTGAAACTCAAAAAGCTATTACTCTCACATTTAGCTTTATATCTACAACATGCATCGTTAATCACGTTTCGCTTACGTGAATACCCGGGGAAGGCTTTGGATCTCTCACGTGACGTGAATATCCCTGTGGTGATTTGGATCCTTTATGAAAATTATTAAATGAGTTTTCATGCAGTTTTGCGAGTACCTTTCCGTACGATACGGAAGCATTATCACTGTTAATTAACTTGTCTGGTGATCTTTATGACTAATACAATATTATCTATGTTCGAATGCAAAACTTTCATTTTTACTAAGAAAGATGTCGACATAACTCCTGTATGTCCGAGATTATTAAATTAAAACTAATTAAATAACGTTTCACACTCATAGCCCCACAGTAGAGTAGATATACCCTGTGTCGTGGGTACAATGGACACACATAAACACAAACACCCAGAAATTTCTGCTTCGCCGGGATTTTAACCCGGGACCCTCCGATCGGCACTCCGGCATGGTAACTATTACCTACGCCACACGGCTCGTCCTGTGAGGTTTACCGAAACCTTTTAAATATTTTTAAAATCAGCTTTATGTCAGCGAGGTAGTGTAACCTTTACACTTGTAATTAAAAAAGGACAGAGGAAAATTAGATGGGTGGAAGCTAGGTAGGCATTTAAAATTCGTACATTTATTTATATAACACCCTCATTTGTAGTAAATCACGTTTCGCTCGCGTGAATACCCAAGGGAGGGCTTGCGTGACATTTTCAGTGCGTTTTCGAGTATTTTCACTTTTAATTTGACATAGGGTCAGCAAGCAATATCAACATGATTCATAACATTACAAATGTTCGTCTTAAAGGAATTCGTATTTCTGATACAAAACTAATTTAATCAATTATAATCTACATAGTAGGCAAAAGCAAAATATTGTAAATACTCTGACAAAGAAATTTGTAATGTGCGCATTTATCGCTGCTCCACGGTGATGGAAAATATCGTGATATTTAATTAATTACGATGTTCTCCATCGCCGTGCATGCCTGAGAGAAATTGATAATTTCTCGAAAGCATGACGTCCACCAATCTGCACTTGGCCAGCGTGGTGGACTATGGCCTAAATCCCTCTCAACTATGAGAGGAGACTTGTGCCCAGCAGTGGGACATAAAAAAGGTTGAAAAATTTTTTTTTGACACAGTGCTTCGCTAAGGATCTCGTTCACCATCTCCAAGTAAAGTGTTGATTAGTTACGTCCCAAGTAAAGTTAATTGGCAAGTAAAAGCTATGAGTACGAGTCAGTTTATCATGTGATTAGTGCTACTCGAACATCGTGAAATTGAAATTGAAGTTACGAGTGACTTAAACCGACAATTAGTGTACTTGCCACTTTACTTGAAGGTTTTGAAAGAGGCCCTAACAATAATTAAACTAACGGCAAAGAGTGATAATGCATGTGAGGATTAAATCTTATATAAGAATTAATTGTAATCATAAGGCCTTGAGAGATGAGATTTTTGTCCCTTTTAAAATAAAAAATAATTAAATAACGTTTCACACTCATTGTCTCACTATACTATAGGGTAGATATACCCTATCTCGTGGGTACCATGGACACACATAAAGACAGAAATACAAACATCGGTCTGGGAGAACAGAAGAAGAAAGTCATTGAAATTTCTGCTTTGCCGGGAATTGAACCCGGGATCTTCCGTTCGGCAGTACGGCATGGTAACTATTACGCCACACGGGTCGTTCCGTGAGATTTACCGAAACCTTTCAAATATTTTGAAAGTCAGCTTTATGTCAGCGAGGTATTTTGTAACCTTTATACTTGTAAAAAAGGACACTGGAAAATTAGATGGGTGGAAGCTAGGTAGGCATTTAAAATTCGTACATTTATTTATATAACTCCCTCATTTGTAGTAAATCACGTTTCGCTCGCGTGAATACCCAGGGGAGGGCTTGCGTGACATTTTCAGTGCGTTTTCGAGTATTTTCACTTTTACTTTAACATAGGGACAGAAACTGGGTTAATATTATCTGACAATTCTTTCTGTCACTTTTATGAAAATACTACAAGGAATATTGAAGTTAAACATTTATTTATATATTTTCAACGGTGCCGTTTTTAAAATATCAAAATGATTTGTAACATTACAAATGTTCGTCTTAAAGTAATTCGTATTTCTGCTACAAAACTAAGTAATTTAATCAATTATAATCTACATAGTTGGCAAAAGTAAAATATTGTAAATACGTCGTGAAATGAAATGAAATATTCTTTATTCACTGTACGGTTCCTTTAGAAACTCTTAGTGAACGTTATTTTTTTGTACTGTCTGCCCTGGGTGCGCTTAGGCAATGCTGAGCTGAAGAAAAGAGCAGACGGAGAAAAACTTCAGCCCTGTTTTAAAATATGGGGTATACAATAGCTAGCTTTCTTACAGAGTAGCGTCCTTTAATTAAACAGCATTACTTATTGGTCATCGAGGATCATCTTTAGAGACCTATGATCATTAGTGATTGACCAGATTGCTCTTGAAGAGCGACATAAAAGTTAAGATTATATTTAATGATGTATTTTTGATACAGTGCTTCGCTAAGGGTCTCGTTCACCATCTCCAAGTAAAGTGTTGATTAGTTACGTCCCAAGTAAAGTTAATTGGCAAGTAAAAGCTATGAGTACGAGTCAGTTTATTATATGATTAGTGCTACTCGAACTCGTACTACAGGTGAAAGAGGCCCTAACAATAATAAATGTAACGGCAAAGAGTGATAATGCATGTGAGGATTAAATCTTATATAAAAATAAATTGTAATCATGAGGCCTTGATGAGATTTTTGTCCCTTTTTGCGTCCCACTGCTGGGTACGGGTCTCTCCCCATTATTGGGGAGGCCTAGAGCTTACTCCACCACGCTGCTCCAATGCGGGTTGGTGGAGATAGTGGAGACCTACTCTATTACAAACGATTTATTTTAAATTCATCATAACTCCAAATGTATGCTAATGTATTTTCCTACTTCTACTTTTGACTTGAATAAAGCTTTTTATTCTGCCTGAAACCAACAGCCATCGTAAATCAAGTTTTCTCGCACCGCACGTGTTCCCCGCGGATGGTCTGCGTGAGGGAAATGCTTACCACGTCCGTATGTTTGACCTACTTACCCCATATGTACATATCATTTTTAGTTAAGGCATGACAGTAAGGCCTCTTTACACTAAAATAAAGCTTAGACCATGAATGGCATTTAACACTATGTATATGTAATACCTTTAAACGAACAATTCTTGTATATACATAAATATAGATTATCGGAAACGGCTCCTACGATTTTCATGAAATTTAGAGTGAGGGTTTTCGATGGTAATAAGTAGATATGGCTCTAGGATCCATTTGTAGAAAACATCGTTTAATTTGTTTGAACTTAAGTATAAAATGAAAAATATGACTCTACCTGATATCTATCGCCGACTATATAATGTAATTCTATTTTTTTAATTAGAAGCTGAAGAAGAAGCCGTTGTCAAGTAAACCAATGAGTTTCTAAGAATCAATACCAGTGATACCTACTATGTCACTTTTAAAAAACTTACTGAAAAAACGGACTTTTGAAGCACATCAAACTAAGTTGCTCGATATACGAAAAAAATGGCACACGGCGTCCCACATTTTTTTCACAATAATGCTGGTATTTTTGTTCATTATTATTTTCTGCTTACATTAAGGATTATTTTTCACTTTTTTTTAGTTTGATGTGCTTCAAAAGCGTGTTTTGTAACTTTATGTATTTTTAATTTTTTAGTTCGATTTACATTTTTTTTAATTTCTCGGAATAAGATAGATCATGAAATTATTGCCACAGATTCTCGATAAGTTTCCAAAGTGTGAATTATATCTGTCCGTTGAAAGTGGGTCAAAATTGAGTTCAAAGGAGAGTTGCAAACAAGCTCACAAACTCATAAACATACAGGTGAACCTAATAAAAGCGTATCAATAATCACTATGGGCCTTTAAAGAGACCACAGAGTTTTCGTAGACCTATTACTTAAAACATGCTTGTCAAACTTCAAACGTTTTTTAGTGAATTTCAGTTACCAGATATATACGATACCAGTTTCTTTAATGGCCGCAACCCTTTTGCGTCCCACTGCTGGGCACGGGTCTCTCCCCATTATTGGGAAGGCCTGGAGCTTACTCCACCACGCTGCTCCAATGCGGGTTGGTGGAGATGCGGGTTGGTGGAGATGCGAGTTAGTGGCAAACCCGCTGTCGGATGTTTTCAAACCGCCCATAAGGCCTCCGACAAGGTTTAACGACTGTTATCTATCGACAAAAACCGGGACCGACGGCTTAACGTCTTAATAAAAAAATATCCTTCCTTGTGGCGGAGCGTTACCATCCGTGGCTTCTATAATATGATTTGTTTGCTTATTAAACCTACGAATATCATGTTTAATGTTCAAAAATCTAATATAGCCATAATATCAAATATGAATAGTCGAATCCTTTAACATAAACTTGGCTAAGCAGAATTTTATTTTTTACATATATCTGGAGATTCGTTGTTAGAGGGTAGTGTATATTCGTTTATTTTAATAAAAAGTATTCGTGCTGGGCCTCCTTTTAATTTTAAGAATAATAAAAGTCTTGTACACAAGCAGTCGACAAAGAGATATCGATCGACTAAATTGAACATTATCTTTCAAATTAAATGATAACTGATCCAATAAAGGAAATCGGAATAAATAGTTTTTGATAAAAGCATCACATCTATCTGTAACAATTCTGTTTCAGTGTGTTTCTGAGTAATTTTTTGAGATTCCGACAAAAGTTGTATTACAACTCGAAGATACTTCGGTATTTTTAGGACAGTTACTCTAAACGTTGTTTAGTGGTGTTTTAAATTACGCTGAATCATTTCGTAGGAGCAATAGAATATAAGATTTCCATATAAAACGTCATAACATAACGATGATGTTTATAATCGTCTCGTATAAGTTTAACACCAGTTTGATGGCACAGTTATGTCGCGGTGCAGTGGACTTTATGCTTTTCTGAGGGAAATGCTGAAAATAGTGCCGTAAAATGACTGCCACTCGTAAATGCTTCTTCTCATGGATCTCCTCTTATTTCCGGAAAATATTCCCCGTGGGAATATGGAAGATTAATAATGTTTAGAATTTACATTTTAAACTTTCCAAATTCGATCTTAAACAACTTAGTTAAAGATCATTTATGTCTCAAGGATGGAAAGAAGTAAATATTGCTACATTGTGTTAGCTTTTATTTATTTATGAAGAATATTGTATTAGCTAATTCCGTATTATTATGATATTTTTAGTAGCGGTAATTCGATTGTTCCGTTTCCGACACCTTCGCCATCTTGATTCCGTCAGTTTTTTTTTTATCATTTACAATAGTTAAACTCCACAGACTTGGCATCCGTGCCTTTTTTTGCGTCAAGATATTTTGTTTGCTTTTTTACTATAGTTTTGGTTTTTTTTGTCACGATTAATTGCTCCAGATTTTTTTATTTAGTGTGTTAGTATTTTTTAAACTATTTTGTTATTGTTATTGATGTTAGTGTTTTAGTCCGTTGAGGTCCCGGCGTGTGGTCCCGGGAGTTGTTTTAATGTTTCGTCAATGACCGTCATGTCCCTGTGGCTGATGGCAGTTGCCAAGTTGTAGTCATTGATCGTCGCTGTTGTTGCTTTTAAAGCCGCCTGTATGAAGTTCCCAATAGCATCATCTTTGACGTCGGAATAGTAGACACAGGAGCAAGTGTGTCTGGTGATGGCGACGACTGCATGGGCGACGCTGTCGTGCACCTTCCCTTTCTCCAGCTTAGTGTTCACTATTACGACTTTTTCAAAGGTCAGTCCCTGGGCTTCGTGTATGGTGAGGATAC
This sequence comes from Pyrgus malvae, assembly GCA_911387765.1. NCBI lineage: Eukaryota > Metazoa > Arthropoda > Insecta > Lepidoptera > Hesperiidae > Pyrgus > Pyrgus malvae. The sequence continues at coordinate 4,485,354 of OU426956.1, read as the reverse complement.
GTGATCCTTCACCAGATCCACAGCCTGCGTTACTAAGGGATGTTTTTTCTGCTTGCGTGTGGACAAGGAACAGAGTGTTTTGGGCGGATCTTTGGATGTGTGTGCCCGTGTACCGTTTCATGTCCAGGGAGTGAATCTTCTGGCTGGAAGAGTAGATGCCATTGTAAACGTCTTTAAGGGCATAGGCTACGTCTTTTGGGTTACGATGTGTACAGAGGAGTTCTTGACTTATGGCCGCAAGGAGATTTGGGCGGTGATATTTGAGCTCGAAGAGGTTCTCCCGGTCAATGTAGGGTAGCTGGTTGATGTCACCTATGAGGTCAATTTTACTGGCTCCAGATAGTCGAGCTGCTAAGACGATAGCCCCGAAATGGTTCATTAAGGCTTCATCAACCACCAGTCTTGTTGTTGATTCTTTTACCCCATTAACCAAAATAGAAGCCATTGTTCTAATTTGCTTCTTGCAGTCAACGCCTCTTCTGTTCCCGAATTTGTCCCTCAGATCTTTCGCTCCTTCGTTTGTGGTGGTCACTATGAGGTCGCCTTCCTCCGGTTTGGTATTTCTCACGATCCACGTAGTCTTCCCGCAGCCGGGTACTCCGTTTACCCATTTTATTTCGGGTACCGTCCACGGCTTACCGGATCTGCTATCCTCTTCTAGCCCTGCGACTGCTTCGGCTGTCTTAAAGATTTTGCTTCCCAGCATGATTCCGGTATATTTGGCAGTGATGACAATGGGATCGTTTGGCGGAGTGTCGAATTTCGGCGGTCCCTCTCGTGGGTTTTCTTCTATTAAATTTACAAAGCCTCTGGTACTACTGAATGCTGCCATATGGGTTTTCATTTTACCATGTAGTATTTGGCCCGTTTCGTTGTTATACACGGCAGCATCAGCTTCTTCCAGTAATACTTTCAGTAGCCCTAAGTTCTCGTATTTGAAGGCTTGCATTATTTTTTTACACAGCTCGAGATGTACCTGTTCCGTTGCCCTTGTTATGGCGAGAAACTCTTGAATAGCGTTATACATATTGTTACGACTTTGAGTACCTATATCTCGAAAACAAAGCGTCGTACAGCAAAACCCCAAAAACGCATAAATAGGTATTAGGTCTACTATCGAACAGTGAAGAAAGTTCTCGAAAAATCGGTCATAAGAAAAACATCGATTTCTACCAGTAAACAAATTCGGGGTCCGCGGCGAGTACGTACCTATATATAGCGTACATGTATTGGTTGTTTACATTGCGGGCCGCGGCTATTGTTTGACTGTACATAGTGTGTAATAATAACTAATAACATAAAGGAAGGTTCGGGACGAGTCTATTGTACTTGGTGGTTCGGGAAATTTCTAGAAAACCATGGGTGGCCGTATATAAGGCACGCGCCGAGCCGCGACTGGGCAGTTTAATTCCGGAAGTGAAATCGAAGCGATCTCTACCAAGCGACAAGGAAGAATTATTTCGACGACTCAAGCGAAGATATTGGACTATAGTGATTGTGCATTGTGATTCGGACTCGGTTAAGTGGATTTTTGTGGAAGCTGACAATAAACGTCTTCTACGTGTCAAACGGCATTTTCATTACCCATAGCGCGTAACAATTGGTGTCAGAAGTGGGATGCCGTTAGTACAACGAGAAGAAGAGGGGCGCACTCCGAGGACCAGGAGACAGGTCGGTATGGATGCTGCGCGACAACTTGCGGCTGAAGGGGTGGACGAGACCGCTGCGCCGGGGTCGTCGTCAGGGGCAACCGCAGCACCGGCTCCTGCAATGGATATGGCAGCGCTACTGTCCGCCATACAGGGGATCCAGGAACAGATCCAGGCCAGTCGAGAAGACAGCCGCCGCGAACAGGAAGCCATATGCCGTGAACAGGAAGCCAGCCGCCGCGAACAGGAAGCCAGCGTTCGACAAATCCAGGATCAAATCCAGACCAGTCAAGAGGCCAGCCGTCGAGAGATCATAGAGAAAATTGACAGTGGACTTACTGGCCTTGGCGAGAAACTTAAAGTAGTGGAGCATGAGGTTAAGGGAGTAACGCTCAGAACTGACCACCTGGAAGAGCGCGTTGAAGAATTAAGCAAGGAGGTCGTGAAACTGAAGATACGAGAACCGATAGCAGCATCTCCTGCGACATCAGCTAGACTCGACCTTCCACATTTCGATGGAAGTTCTTCCTGGGCGGCTTTCAGATACCAGTTCGAGACGCTTGCGAAAGCAAATGCTTGGGGACGGGATTACTCCTTTACCGCTTTAACCCTGGCCTTAAGAGGGGACGCCTTAATGACAATCGAAAACCTACCAAAGGAAGGCAGGACTCTGGAAACTCTAATGGAAGCGTTAGAAACTCGCTATGGCGAGAAACACCTCGAGTATGTGTACCGAGCTCAGCTTCGCGAGAGAACACAGAAGCCCAACGAGAGCCTCCAGCAGTGGGCAACAGAGGTTGAAAGACTTGTAAGGCGTGCCTACTCTTCGACACCAGGGAATATCGAAGTGTACTTACTGCAGGCATTTGTCGACGGGATACGAGACCTAGAGGTCAGGGCTGCTGTGCGTCTGGGCCATCACCAGACTCTGAAGAGTGCTTTGGCCCATGCCCTGGAAGTCGAAGCCGTGAGACAAGATACAAGGTACCATAAAGTAAGGGAAGTGGTAACGGAGGAAAAGAAACCACATTATGGCCCCACATGCTATGGTTGCGGCGAAAAGGGGCATATTCGCTTGGAGTGTCCAAAGAAGAAAAGAAGATGGGTTTCTGACTCCGAAACCCAAGTGGACGAGTTACCGTTAAACTAGATGTCGCCAGGGCCGCGGGGCGGGCGCTGGTTGGTCAATTTAATGCCCCCTGTATTACAATCAACCAAGTTTGCAACGGAAACAGCTTAACACTTGAGGGTATTGTGAATAACCGGACTTGCCAATTCACTGTGGATACTGGAGCCTCTTGTTCAATTGTGAAGCCTGAGCTACTTCCTAGGACCATTCAGTGGACCAAGCGTTTTCCAGCACACCGACTTCAAACGGCAACCGGCCAACCAGTTTCCGTCCTCGGCAATATAGACGTCGATTTGAAGATTGGTGACCGTATATACCGACATCCATTTTTAATTGCCAGTATCACCGATGATTGCATTTTGGGACTGGACTTCTTAAGGAAAGAACAATGTGTAGTTGACGTACGGAAAGGAGTTTTGAGGTTCCCTGATCAAGAAGTATGTCTTAATGGATCTGAACCATGCAATCTTTACTGCTTGAAGGACACTGTACTGGCACCCAGATCGGAGTCTCTAGTGAAAGTGAAATTCCCCTCGAAGGTTAAAGTAAGAAGATGCGTGATTGTTGAGGACACCGGAAGTAACCATAACTTGATTACTGCCAGAACTCTACTCATGTCCAAAGGAGTATCTATGGTTCGGGTTCTCAATATGAGTAACGAGGAAGTTCATTTAAAGAAAAACAGCTTAATGGGAAGATGCGAGGAAGTGAAATTTCTTAGACAGCTGAGAAATATCAGAGCAGTACAGCCAGAGAAGCAAAATAGCGCTGATATTGTCTGTCAACTTCTTGAAGCTTCTAAGGAAAATTTATCTACTTCCGAGCGACAGCAGGCATGGGAACTCCTATCAAAATTTAAAGACATTTTTGCAAAGGACTGTGATTTCGGACGAACAGGACTCGTCAAGCACCAAATCGACACCGGCGACGCTAGGCCTATTAAACAAAGACCTCGAAGGATACCATGGGCAAAAGAGAAAGAAGTCACTGAACTGGTCAAGGACATGGCTAGTAATGGAATTATCGAACCTTCCACAAGTCCGTGGTCTTCACCAGTAGTCTTGGTAAAGAAAAAGGACGGAAGCACAAGGTTCTGTGTAGATTACCGGATGCTGAATAACGTTACCAAAAAGGATAGTTATCCCCTGCCTCGAATAGATGACACGCTGGACATGCTCAGTGGTATGAAGTGGTTCTCAACCATTGATCTCAAGAGTGGATATTGGCAGGTGGAGATAGATCCGAAAGATAAGGAGAAGACAGCATTCAGTACAGGAATAGGAAACGGTCTATGGCAATTCAAAGTTATGCCATTCGGCTTGTGTAATGCACCCGCCACCTTCGAACGTCTCATGGAAAGGGTAATGGTCGGCCTTCTTGGAGACGTATGTTTGGTCTACCTTGATGACATCATCATCATGGGGCGTACTTTTAAGGAACACCTGCGGAATATGGAAAGGGTCTTTACACGGCTTAGGAACGCCAACCTTAAGCTAAGCCCGAAGAAATGTGCCCTCTTCAAGAAAGAAGTGAGCTACCTTGGGCACATAATTTCCCCGGAAGGAGTTAAAACCGACCCAGAGAAGATAAAGGCTGTGCAGGACTGGCCTACTCCGAGGAATAAATCTGAAGTACGTTCATTTCTGGGTCTGTGTACGTATTACAGACGTTTTGTAAAGAAATTTTCAGATATAGCCAGGCCATTACATCGTCTTACGGAAGAAAAACGAGATTTTGTCTGGGATTCGACCTGTGAAGATGCTTTCAGAGAGCTAAAACGTTGTTTGTGTGAAACGCCTATATTAGGATATCCAAGTCGCGATGGGAGGTTTATCGTGGACACGGACGCGAGTAATACTGGAATCGGCGGCGTTTTATCACAGATACAAGGCGAGCACACGGTAGTGATAGCATACTTCAGCAAATCACTCTCGAAACCAGAAAGAAATTACTGCGTTACTCGTAGAGAGTTACTTGCCGTGGTCAAGGTCTTGCAACATTTTTCGAAGTACCTTATTGGTCGCCAGTTTACACTACGGACAGATCACGCAGCGTTACAATGGCTCCTGCAGTTTAAAAATCCCGAAGGTCAAGTGGCACGATGGCTCGAGCAACTGCAAGAGTTTCATTTTGTTACGGAGCACCGGAGTGGAAAAGGACACAGCAACGCTGATGCCTTATCACGAAGACCTTGTCCTGAAGATTGCAAACACTGTCAGAAACAGGAATCCATAGGACATGTTAAATTAATACGGACGCAAGGTTTAGACGATGAATGGACCAACGAAAACATGAAGAAAGCGCAAGAAGAAGATGATGATCTTCGGTTAATACTGGACTGGAAGCGAAGTGAGAACAAACCCAGCTGGAATGATGTGTCAGCATGTAGCCCAGTCACTAAAAGCTATTGGGCTCAATGGGACAGCTTAGTCTTGGAGAATGAAGTCTTACATAGAAGATGGGAGTCTAACACCGGACAGGAAGTAACGCTGCAGATCGTAGTACCAAGAAGTATGGTGTCTTCTGTCCTAAGGCACATTCATGATGGAACTTCTGGTGGGCACCTTGGCGTCAAGAAAACACTAGTAAAGCTGCGAAGAAGATTCTATTGGGTACATTGTCGCGAAGATGTGGAAGACTGGTGCCGAAAATGTACAGCTTGCGCTTCAGTCAGAGGTCCCCAAACAAGAAGTAAAGGCAAATTAAAGTTGTATAACGTTGGAGCACCTTGGGAGCGCATAGCTATTGATGTAGCTGGACCATTTCCAGTAACCGAAGATGGAAACCGATACATCGTAGTTGTGCAGGACTATTTCACCAAGTGGCCTGAAGTATTTGCCACTCCCAATCAAGAAGCACACACCGTGGCTAAAAAGCTCGTGCAAGAAGTAGTCTGCCGATATGGTGTACCTATGGAAATCCATTCGGACCAAGGACGTAATTTCGAGTCGGGGCTTTTCCAAGAAATGTGTAGTTTGCTGGGCATGCATAAGACGCGCACGACTCCTGCTCATCCACAGTCAGACGGTATGGTCGAGAGATTCAACCAAACGTTGGAAAATCACTTGGCTAAGGTAGTGGATGAACATCAAAAAGATTGGGACCAATACATACCTCTGTTCCTTATGTCGTATCGTTCGGCACTCCACGACAGTACAGGATTTACTCCAGCAAAGGTGAACTTCGGCAGAGAAATCAGGCTTCCGATAGACGCTATAACTGGAACTCCACCGGATGGTCCCAAGATTGTGACGGAGTACGTAAGTGATCTTCAATACCAGCTAAATGAGGTACACAAGATGGTTCGGGAGAACAGCTTGAAAACCAGCACAAGCATGAAAACCCGATATGACAGGAAAGCCAATTCCAAGGGATTTGAAGAAGGAGCTCTAGTGTGGTTTCACAATCCGCAGAGGAAGAAGGGGAAGTCTCCGAAATTACAACCTCGCTAGGAAGGACCTTACACTATTGTCACAAAGATTAACGACATCACGTACCGGATTAAGAAGGGTCCCCGCGGCAAGCTAAAAGTAGTACATGTAGACCGACTAGCAAAATACCACGGAAAGAATCATGCTCGAGACGAGCATGACTAAGGAGGGGGTAATGTTACGACTTTGAGTACCTATATCTCGAAAACAAAGCGTCGTACAGCAAAACCCCAAAAACGCATAAATAGGTATTAGGTCTACTATCGAACAGTGAAGAAAGTTCTCGAAAAATCGGTCATAAGAAAAACATCGATTTCTACCAGTAAACAAATTCGGGGTCCGCGGCGAGTACGTACCTATATATAGCGTACATGTATTGGTTGTTTACATTGCGGGCCGCGGCTATTGTTTGACTGTACATAGTGTGTAATAATAACTAATAACATAAAGGAAGGTTCGGGACGAGTCTATTGTACTTGGTGGTTCGGGAAATTTCTAGAAAACCATGGGTGGCCGTATATAAGGCACGCGCCGAGCCGCGACTGGGCAGTTTAATTCCGGAAGTGAAATCGAAGCGATCTCTACCAAGCGACAAGGAAGAATTATTTCGACGACTCAAGCGAAGATATTGGACTATAGTGATTGTGCATTGTGATTCGGACTCGGTTAAGTGGATTTTTGTGGAAGCTGACAATAAACGTCTTCTACGTGTCAAACGGCATTTTCATTACCCATAGCGCGTAACAATATGCTCGAGTGGTGTGGACGCGGCGATCAAATTCGGCTTGCTTACTTGGCCCATGTCTGCTTTCGTCCTCTCTTTCGCCTGTTGTTTTCTTGGGCAAGGATTGTTGTTTTGAAGGAATGCCCTTACTGCCTGCCTTGTCTGGCGGTGCTTTCGGGCTTCGTCCTTTGGCTTGATGTTAGTGCCTTTCTTATGGTGTCTAGTAGCATTCTTGCCTTTGATCTTGTAGCCGTGTCTTTTGCTTGCCTTAATTTATCTTGCTCAGTCTCCTTAGTGGCCTTCGCGGCTTGCCTTATTTGTAGTTGCTCAGAGGATTCCGTCAGTTAATCATAGCCAACTTCCGGTCACATGAATTGTCGTTATTTTCCCCGACCAAGCTGCAAGCATTCGTGTTGGAAGCACTGAGGGATCGAGACGTGGCTAAGGAAAAGCATTAGTAAAGCGTAAAAGTGTTAAAGCCTAGATAAAATAATAAGTGAAACAAGTAAAGGATTGAAGGAATAATGGTTAAGTTGATTGTTAATATGTAAGTACTCCATTTTTGTTCTGTTGGTGGTTTATTCGTTCTTGAAACATTTACATATGTGATTTGTATACTGCATAACTACGAAATATACGTGAAATTGTAAAGTGTTTTATCTTTTATTTAACAAAAACCCGCATTCTGAGCTGTGAGCCAACAATTGTAATGCGTTTTTAATCGTCTATAGGGTAATGAAGATGGAAGTCAGGGGTCAAGGTTCAAATCCTAGCGCACACCTATTACTGAGAGAATGAGTAGGTATAAATTAACTACTAAATACCGTCATAAAATTTCCACATTTTTATCTTTACCACGCATAACTTTTTAGAGAGTAGTTCGACTTTGATATTTTTTTTTATTGAAAGGGATACCTCGAAGCTGGTCATACAAAAATTTTGAAAACGAATTCTAACTTTAAGCGCGGGAAAATAGGGAATGACTTATTGTTCACTCAGATATTTTAATGAGTCATGATTGAGTGTGTGTGTTCTGTTGTTGTATGATAAGCCATAAAAATGATAAAACAAACATTTCAAAACAAACAACAGAAAACTGAAAAGCGAAAAATAATAAAACAAATTAAATGTAATACTTGGCATATGATAGTGTTACGACTTTGAGTACCTATATCTCGAGAACAAAGCGTCGTACAGCAAAACCCCAAAAACGCATAAACAGGTATTAGGTCTACTATCGAACAGTGAAGAAAGTTCTCGAAAAATCGGTCATAAGAAAAACATCGATTTCTACCAGTAAACAAATTCGGGGTCCGCGGCGAGTACGTACCTATTTATAGCGTACATGTATAGGTTGTTTACATCGCGGGTCGCGGCTATTGTTTATGACTACATAAGCTGTACATAGGTGCGTAATAACATAAAGGAAGGTTCGGGACGGCTCTATTGTATTTGGTGGTTCGGGAAATTTCTAGAGAACCATGGGTGGCCGTATATAAGGCACGCGCCGAGCCGCGACTGGGCAGTTTATTTTCGGAAGTGAAACCGAAGCGATCTCTACCAAGCGACAAGGAAGAATTATTTCGACGACTCAAGCGAAGATATTGGACTATAGTGATTGTGCATTGTGATTCGGACTTTGTTAAGTGGATTTTTGTGGAAGCTGACAATAAACGTCTTCTACGTGTCAAACGGCATTTTTATTACCCATAGGGAAAGGATTACTCCTTTACCGCTTTAACCCTGGCCTTAAGAGGGGACGCCTTAATGACAATCGGAAACCTACCAAAGGAAGGCAGGACTCTGGAAACTCTAATGGAAGCGTTAGAAACTCGCTATGGCGAGAAACACCTCGAGTATGTGTACCGAGCTCAGCTTCGAGAGAGAACACAGAAGCCCAACGAGAGCCTCCAGCAGTGGGCAACAGAGGTTGAAAGACTTGTAAGGCGTGCCTACTCTTCGGCACCAGGGAACATAGAAGTGTACTTACTGCAGGCATTTGTCGACGGGATACGAGACCTAGAGGTCAGGGCTGCTGTGCGTTTGGGCCATCACCAGATTCTGAAGAGTGCTTTGGCCCATGCCCTGGAAGTCGAAGCCGTGAGACAAGATACAAGGTATCATAAAGTAAGGGAAGTGGTAACGGAGGAAAAGAAACCACGTTATGGTCCCACATGCTACGGTTGCGGCGAAAAGGGGCATATTCGGTTGGAGTGTCCCAAGAAGAAAAGAAGATGGGTTTCTGACTCGGAAACCCAAGTGGACAACTTACCGTTAAACTAGATGTCGCCAGGGCCGCGGGGCGGGCGCTGGTTGGTCAAACTAATGCCCCCTGTATTACAATTAACCAAGTTTGCAACGGAAACAGCTTAACAATTGAGGGTGTTGTGAATAACCGGACTTGCCAATTCACTGTGGATACTGGAGCCTCTTGTTCAATTGTGAAGCCTGAGCTACTTCCGCGAACCATTCAGTGGACCAAGCGATCGCCAGCATACAGTCTTCAAACAGCAACCGGCCAACCAGTTTCCGTCCTCGGCAATATAGACGTTGATTTGAAGATTGGTGACCGTGTATACCGACTTCCAGTATTAATTGCCAGTATCACCGATGATTGCATATTGGGACTGGACTTCTTAAGGAAAGAACAGTGCGTTGTTGACGTACGGAAAGGAGTTTTGAGGTTCCCTGATCAAGAAGTATGTCTAAATGGATCTGAACCATGCAATCTTTACTGCTTGAGGGACACTATACTAGCACCCAGATCGGAGTCTCTAGTGAAAGTGAAATTCCCCTAGAAGGTTAACGTAAGAAGATGCGTGATTGTTGAGGACACCGGAAGTAACAATAGCTTGATTACTGCGAGAACTCTACTCATGTCAAAAGGAGTATCTACGGTTCGGGTTCTCAATATGAGTAACGAGGAAGTTCACTTAAAGAAGAATAGCATAATGGGAAGATGCGAGGAAGTGAAACTTCTTAGACAGCTGAGGAATATCAAAGCAGTACAGCCAGAGAAACAAAATAGCGCTGATATTGTCTGTCAACTTCTTGAAGCCTCAAAGGAGAATTTATCTACTTCCGAGCGACAGCAGGCATGGGAACTCCTATCAAAATTTAAAGACATTTTTGCTAAGGACTGTGATTTCGGACGAACAGGACTCGTCAAGCACCAAATTGACACCGGCGACGCTAGGCCCATTAAACAAAGACCTCGAAGGATACCATGGGCAAAAGAAAAAGAAGTCACTGAACTCGTCAAAGACATGGCTAGTAACGGAATTATCGAACCTTCTACAAGCCCGTGGTCTTCACCCGTTGTCTTAGTAAAGAAAAAGGACGGCAGCACAAGGTTCTGTGTAGATTACCGGATGTTGAATAACGTTACTAAAAAGGATAGTTATCCCCTGCCTCGAATAGATGACACGTTGGACATGCTCAGTGGTATGAAGTGGTTCTCAACCATTGATCTCAAGAGTGGATATTGGCAGGTGGAGATAGATCCGAAAGATAAGGAGAAGACAGCATTCAGTACAGGAATAGGAAACGGTCTATGGCAATTCAAAGTTATGCCATTCGGCTTGTGTAATGCACCCGCCACTTTCGAACGTCTCATGGAAAGGGTAATGGTGGGCCTTCTTGGAGACGTATGTTTGGTCTACCTTGATGACATTATCATCATGGGGCGTACTTTTAAGGAACACCTGCGGAATATGGAAAGGGTCTTTACACGGCTTAGGAACGCCAACCTTAAGCTAAGCCCGAAGAAATGTGCCCTCTTCAAGAAAGAAGTGAGCTACCTTGGGCACATTATTTCCCCGGAAGGAGTTAAAACCGAACCAGAGAAGATTAAGGCTGTGCAGGACTGGCCTACTCCGAGGAATAAATCTGAAGTACGTTCATTTCTGGGTCTGTGTACGTATTACAGACGTTTTGTAAAGAAATTTTCAGAAATAGCCAGGCCATTACATCGTCTTACGGAAGAAAAACGAGATTTTGTCTGGGATTCGACTTGTGAAGATGCTTTCAGAGAGCTAAAACGTTGTTTGTGTGAAACGCCTATATTAGGATATCCAAGTCGCGACGGGAGGTTCGTCGTGGATACGGACGCAAGTAATACTGGAATCGGCGGCGTTTTATCACAGATACAAGACGAGCACACGGTAGTGATAGCATACTTCAGCAAATCACTCTCGAAACCAGAAAGAAATTACTGCGTTACTCGTAGAGAGTTACTTGCCGTAGTCAAGGTCTTGCAACATTTTTCGAAGTACCTTATTGGTCGCCAGTTTACACTACGGACAGACCACGCAGCGTTACAATGGCTCCTGCAGTTTAAAAATCCTGAAGGTCAAGTGGCACGATGGCTCGAGCAACTGCAAGAGTTTCATTTTGTTACGGAACACCGGAGTGGAAAAGGACACAGCAACGCTGATGCCTTATCACGAAGACCTTGTCCTGAAGATTGCAAACACTGTCAGAAACAGGAAACCATAGGACATGTTAAATTAATAAGGACGCAAGGCTTAGACGATGAATGGACCAACGAAAACATGAAAAAGGCGCAAGAAGAAGATGATGATCTACGGTTAATACTGGACTGGAAGCGAAGTGAGAACAAACCCAGCTGGAATGATGTATCAGCATGTAGCCCAGTCACTAAAAGCTATTGGGCTCAATGGGACAGCTTAGTCTTGGAGAATGAAGTCTTACATAGAAGATGGGAGTCAAACACCGGAAAGGAAGTAACTCTACAGATCGTAGTACCAAGAAGTATGGTGTCTTCCGTCCTAAGGCACATTCATGATGGAACTTCTGGTGGGCACCTTGGCGTGAAGAAAACACTAGTAAAGCTGCGAAGAAGATTCTATTGGGTACATTGTCGCGAAGATGTGGAAGACTGGTGCCGAAAATGTACAGCTTGCGCTTCAGTCAGAGGTCCCCAAACAAGGAGTAAAGGCAAATTAAAGTTGTATAACGTTGGAGCACCTTGGGAGCGTATAGCTATTGACGTAGCTGGGCCATTTCCAGTAACCGAAGATGGAAACCGATACATCGTAGTTGTGCAGGACTATTTTACTAAGTGGCCTGAAGTGTTTGCCACTCCCAATCAAGAAGCACACACCGTGGCTAAAAAGCTCGTGCAAGAAGTAGTCTGCCGATATGGTGTACCTATGGAAATCCATTCGGACCAAGGACGTAATTTCGAGTCGGGACTATTCCAAGAAATGTGTAGTTTGCTGGGCATGCATAAGACGCGCACGACTCCTTCTCATCCACAGTCAGACGGTATGGTCGAGAGATTCAACCAAACGTTGGAAAATCACTTGGCTAAGGTAGTGGATGAACATCAAAAAGATTGGGACCAATACATACCTCTGTTCCTTATGTCGTATCGTTCGGCACTCCACGACAGTACAGGATTTACTCCAGCAAAGGTGAACTTCGGCAGAGAAATCAGGCTTCCGATAGACGCTATAACTGGAACTCCACCGGATGGTCCCAAGATTGTGACGGAGTACGTGAGTGATCTTCAATACCAGCTAAATGAGGTACACAAGATGGTTCGGGAGAACAGCTTGAAAACCAGTACAAGCATGAAAACCCGATACGACAGGAAAGCCAATTCCAAGGGATTTGAAGAAGGAGCTCTAGTGTGGTTTCACAATCCGCAGAGGAAAAAGGGGAAGTCCCCGAAATTACAACCTCGCTGGGAAGGACCTTACACTGTTGTCACAAAGATTAACGACATCACTTACCGGATTAAGAAGGGTCCCCGCGGCAAGCTAAAAGTAGTACATGTAGACCGACTAGCAAAATACCACGGAAAGAATCATGCTCGGGACGAGCATGACTAAGGAGGGGGTAATGTTACGACTTTGAGTACCTATATCTCGAGAACAAAGCGTCGTACAGCAAAACCCCAAAAACGCATAAACAGGTATTAGGTCTACTATCGAACAGTGAAGAAAGTTCTCGAAAAATCGGTCATAAGAAAAACATCGATTTCTACCAGTAAACAAATTCGGGGTCCGCGGCGAGTACGTATATACCTATTTATAGCGTACATGTATAGGTTGTTTACATCGCGGGTCGCGGCTATTGTTTATGACTACATAAGCTGTACATAGGTGCGTAATAACATAAAGGAAGGTTCGGGACGGCTCTATTGTATTTGGTGGTTCGGGAAATTTCTAGAGAACCATGGGTGGCCGTATATAAGGCACGCGCCGAGCCGCGACTGGGCAGTTTATTTTCGGAAGTGAAACCGAAGCGATCTCTACCAAGCGACAAGGAAGAATTATTTCGACGACTCAAGCGAAGATATTGGACTATAGTGATTGTGCATTGTGATTCGGACTTTGTTAAGTGGATTTTTGTGGAAGCTGACAATAAACGTCTTCTACGTGTCAAACGGCATTTTTATTACCCATAGCGCGTAACAATAGTTTTTCTTGCTAGTGGTAATGACTCTTAAATATTTTGGAGTCGGGTCCTTAGTAAAATGGCGTACCTTTCGTTCTGAATCAATGGGCATATCATATGCCAAGTATTACATCAGTATATTTTTTTGCATTTCAGTTTTTTCGGCGGTTTAATTTTTTGTTAATATTAACATATGAGTTGATGCAAATATATCCATGGGAAAACGATGCTTATCTTAAAGTATATGACAGTGTTTGATTCTTTTTTCCTTTAATGAAATAACAATTTTATATGTAAAACTAAATAAAGATAACCATCGTTCAGTGCTGATTACGGTTGAATTTCAGTGTTTTAATCCTGCATGCTTTTTCGATGTTTCATTTACCTAGTAGAAAAATAATACTTTCGATCGTTGTTAAATAATGCTCCAAACTGGCTAATATTGTTACAACCAATATGTTGGCAACAAACAACGATGTATGTCCATAAACTGTTACAAATAAAACAATTTTCAATTGGATGAACACGCAATTGTTTTGTGTAGAGTTGAGAGCTGTGCAAATTTGATTACAAAAGAGCTGTGTGTTGTGACACGGAACATTTTATTTGTTGTATTTTATCGGCAATTACAAATAGTACCGGTAGGTGGTAGAACTATTATCGTTCGCCCGGGAAGTATCCCCGCTGCACCTACTTCTTCCGTGAACCAATTCTATTGTGTTTCGGTGGAACCGGCCACGCTTCCATGAGGCGACCATCAGCCTCCGGAGTAGTAGCACAACTGCATACGATCTCAGAAAAGACTTAACTATGTTTGCTCGATGTTGTATGTCCATGGGCTGCAGCGACCATTTAACTCCACGTGGCCTGCATGCTCGTCTGCTAATCCAATCAAATATAAAATAAAAATACGGCGTGTTCCGTGAAAAGTGGATCAAATAAGCATGCATTGCATACCAGCGCAAGCATATATTGCAGACCAGTGATGATAAATTATCGTTGCAACTCACGCCCAACTTTGGTGTGGTTTTGGGATTAAGAATGGCTGCGGTACCCTTGCCTGGTGAAAGGCGACTAAAAGAGGGATTGCCGGGTTGCGAATGGCGAGAGCAGGTCTCAAATTGTTCAGCCTCGAAACCGTCGCAAGCACTGGAAGGTGCAGAAGCTCTTGGTGCTCACCACCGCTCAACGGATGATGGGCCCGTTTTGAGAATCCGGGCATGGAGGACGCCGGTGCGTTCCTCTGAAGATCTTGGAGTTCTTCCCAAGCGCTGAGATAGACCACTAAAGGAGTTGGCTGCAACCCTTTTTGCGTCCCACTGCTGGGTACGGGTCTGTCCCCATTATTGGGCAGGCCTGGAGCTTACTCCACCTCGCTGCTCCAATGCGGGTTGGTGGAGATGCGGGCTAGTGGCCGGCCCGCTGTCGGATGTTTTCAAACCGCCTATAAGTCCTCTAAGGCTAAGCTGTATAGATCGCTCGCGTTCTACTCTAGCCGCCGGGCCATGCTCGCTTCAGGAAGGAGTTAGCGCTGTAAAAATCGCACATTTGTTGGTATTTATCTCAAGTATACCTTTTGAAGCCTACTAAAGCCTGAAGATACCTTTTGAAGGTTTTCCCTCCGCTACAAAAAGGCCTGAGTCTTGGCTGAGATGAATTGCTTCATTGCAGATATGGGTACAGCGGAGGTGTTTTTCTGGTTAATTAATTAAAGTTTTACAACGTGATCTTAATAATAATACACTAGTCCTGCACTTGAAGCCCTTGTATTAGATAAGGCATTTCTGATGTCCGTGGGCTGTACAGGCTATTAAGTAGCCTCACACCTACACCCTACCTACTACCTACCTACCTACACCCTCTACAGCGGTATCAGATGACTTGCATTCCAGTCTGATTAAATTTATCAAAATAAAATAAAAACGTATATCTTTGAAATAAGAACTTTTGATATTTACTTATTTCAGATTAAGAGAGAACTGGTATCTGATTTTATAGAGCTCCAAGCTTTTAAGGAAATAATAAGACGGAGACGAGATTACGAGTTTCTAGAATTTACCTGCATTTCTATAACTCCATCTTTAGTGGAGCTTTTACGCTAGGATAAGAATCTCGAGGAATATTGTTGCCGCATTGACGATAAGAGATTAGCGAATTACCGCATTAATTAACCGCGGTATTCGACGCGACCGATCCTGGGTTCAAATCCACGGCGCGCACCTCTGACAAAGAAATTTGTAATGTGCGCATTTATCGCTGCTCCACGGTGATGAAAAATATCGTGATATTTAATTAATTACAATGTTCTCCATCGCCGCGCATGCCTGAGAGAATTTCATAATTTCTCGAAAGCATGACGTCCACCAATCCGGACTTAGCCAGCGTGATGGACTATGGCCTAAATGCCTCTCACTTATGAGAGGAGACCCGTGCCTAGCAGTGGGACATAAAAAAGGTTGAAAAGAAGGTGGTAAAAATCTTATAAGCCTAAAACTATTTACCCGTGCTAGTATTAAAAATAAGAACTATAAATTCCTTAGAACCACTAGCTTACGTTTATTCGCATATTATAAGACAACATCCTTACGATGAATAGCACAGCGAGTTTAAATTCGTTTATTCATTTTAGAAAATACTAAAGAGAGCAAAGCAGATATAAATCCATTTATTTTGTTATTTGCCTTTTAAAATCAACATAAATCTGAAAAGTCTCCTTGCCTTTTAGTTGTCAAATAAATACTTTATTATAGTATTTTGAATGATAATAAGTTGGAATGAGATGTTTTTAAGAAGTTGTTAAGAAAATAAAGATGCAACTCGCACGTTTAAATCGATTGGTGTAACGATAAGTAAATCTGCCTGCAAACCATTTTGCGATTCACAGCTGGGCACGGGTATCTCCCCATTGTTGGGAAGGCCTGCAGCTTACGCCACCACGCTCCTCCAAAACTGGTTGCAGGAGATCTAAATCTTACAAAGCCATTTTTTATTAAGTAAAAAGCCATTTTCTTAAATGAAGGTAGAGAGTACGTGTACTCTAAGTGAAGAGAAATTGATTTTTGTAACACACACAGACTTTATGACAAGGAGAATTCTAGGTAATGACAAAAAAATTAAAATAATTATAAAAGTTATTTAATTTCATGAACAATAAAAAGGTGAACATTAGAAAATTATAAGTAAACTAACACTAAAATTAAAATATAAGCGAATTAATGTAAAAAATGGCATCCAAATTACTGCCTTGAAGGCGTGTGCCCATTTGTCAAGTGTTTTTGTACTTTATAAATAAATATACCCACTTTGTATAATGGTTTTGGGTCCTACAAACAAATTGGGTTTCCAGCATCGTACCTTTTGTCCATCTTAATCTGACGAAATGTGTTACTCAGTACGTTAAGATCTCTAGAACGTGAATAAATTGTACTCCTATACTAACAGGGAGTAAAGATTCGATTTTATTGTTTATTTTGTACCTAGTAGGCTTCGAAATAATTAGACCAATATTTATAATATTTTACAAAGAAAACGGTAAATTATACAAATGTAACTATAAGTTACTTTAGAAGCGCGCATGGCCCGGCGCTTAGCGTAGAACACAAACGATCTATGCAACTAAACCAAACGGGCGCGGTCGGGTGTGAGATGTGTGACCGCTAGTGGCAAAAAAATTCATGCGCGTTTCCGTGCTTCGGAGGGCACGTTAAGTCGTCGGTCCCGGTTGTTGTCGATAGATAACAGTTGTTAAACCTTGTCGGAGGCCTTATGGGCGGTTTGAAAACATCCGACAGCGGGTTGGCCACTAACCCGCATCTCCACCAACCCGCATTGGAGCAGCGTGGTGGAGTAAGCTCCAGGCCTCCCCATTAATGGGGAGAGACCCGTGCCCAGCAGTGGGATGCAAAAAGGGTTGCAGCCAACTATAAGTTTAAGTCACGAAGTAAATGTTAGTTTGGGTTGAAAAATTACGATTACGTTCCGTAGAAGCTTGGGAGAATATTTACTTAAGGGTCTTTTTAGCGCGGCAGAAACCGTGGCCCACAACTTGTTATATTACAAAGGTATCAGACTAGATCTTAGGACAGCCTCCGTGGCGTAGTGGGTGATGAGCCGACTGCGAAACGTGAGGTCGTGGGTTCGATTTCCACCCAGGTCAAATATTTTTGTGATGAACATGACTATTTGTTCTGTGTCTGGTTGTTAATTTATCTATTTAAGTATGTATTTAGAATAATATAAATGTGTTTATCAGCTTTCTGTTTACCATAGCACAAGCTCTGCTTAATTTGGAATCAGATGGCGTTGTGTGAATTGTCCATAGATATTTATTTATTTATCTTTGTTAGATTCTGGGGGTACTATGGTGCGAAAGTGCGGATGTGGGTCACTTGCATAAGGGTTAATATCAGCCTCCGGAGTGGCACTGCAATGCGATATCAGGCAAGACTAAGCTATGTTATAAGTTGGTAGTAGCCTTCAAAAATATTTATGAAGTAACAAAAGTGCAGATAAATAGCCCTTGACAAAATGTTTACCTTTGTTATTTCAAAGCATTCATTTCTTCAAAACTTGCCCTGTTAGAAAATTTCGACGCCGGCTGACACAAACAGGCTAAGTTTCCGTTTTTCCGCAGTATGCACTGGCAACTTAGGAAGTCGTTATAAGGCATACAGAAGGTGTGATATTGGGAGATTCTGCAACGTATAATTTAATACTTAACACTAAACTTGCATATCAAAATATGGAAATTTTATGCATTGAAGATTTAACAATAACAATAAAATGCAACCTAAAGTATAGTTACTTAAGCGATATGCTTTAAAATCGATGACTAAGGTGTAAAAGGAAGGTAATGGAAGTTTGTATTTAAACGAACAATTCTATACAGCTAAACATGTATGTATATATTTTGAATCTCGGAAACGGCCCCAACGATTTTAATGAGATTTGGTACCCTGGTTTTGGGGGTGATAAATCCATCCAGTTTAGTTTTAGAAATTTTAATTTATAAAAAAATATTTTCGGCGATAATCAATTTAAATATAAACTGAAAAATACGACTCTTCCTGACGTCTATTGGAGAGTATTAATAATAATTTATTTATTTAATTTAATATTATCAAGTAAACATAACAGATATTTTATAATCTAATTCGCTTACTTAATACACAAATTTTCTGCGTAACCTTTAGCACTTTTAAGAAATACAGCAGGTGCTGAATTAAAAAATAATGTGGCGTAGAACGCCGTAAAATGCCATCCGCCAATTCAACGTTATAAGAAATGACAAGGTCGATTTGAAAGAGCTCTATAAAATTTTTGTTCGTTGAATTAAAGCTTCTTTGGCCGAATAGTTACGTGGGCTGTCTGCAGAACTAGAGACCCGGCTTCAAACCTCAATCAAAACCATATTGCGTTTATTTTTTATTTTTCGTGAAAATATTTTTTATATATTTATAAACTACTTATATAATATCTAAATATTTCTTACGAGTTTTCCACGACACGATCCGATTGACACAAAAGTTATTACTTAATACGACGAGTTGTCGCGAGTTATTACAGTGGTGTGAAGAGTTATGACGGGTCGTTACGATGTAACAACGAACGACAAGTTATTGTAACATAAAACCATGTTTCATTTGATATTAAATAGTCAATTTTGTACACATATTGTTGCAAACAAAGACTTTGAATAATGCTTAGGTATTTTAGGGTTGTGTTTTGTGTTCGCTGTGTTGAGTTGGTGTTTCTTTAAATTCTGGTTACCATAACTAGATTCATTTGGAGGCGTAGTGCCAATTTTCGAAATAAAATCCTGTCAAGGTGTCTAGTCTAAGTCTACATTGCTACATGTATAGTGCATTCGTTTCAAGTTAAGTTTAATAACAAAGTTAGAAATATTTATTTATATGAATATCAACTTTACATAATTTAAAAATTATATACTGTATTCTGTCTATCTGTCTGTTTCAGTGGTGTCATCTATAGTTTATTAGCACTCAGTCTAAAAGTTGTGACAAAGGTAAATATCGTGATGTTTAAAGCAAATATATAGCTTAATAATATTTAAAATTTCAAATTAACTAAAATCAAAAAAATTCAACAACTGTCTAAATATAAATAATAATTTCGTCTAAATATAATTAATCTCGCAACCTTGCTTGTTATTGATCTGGTTCAAAAGTTAGATTGCATTTGAATGTTAACGAATTATTAAAAACTATCCTCCGCCAGCGGATTCGCACCCGTTTTATAAGTTCCCGTGGGATAAAAACCATCCTATGTCCTTTCCCAAGATCCACTCTATCTGTGTTTAAAATTTCATTAAAATTGGTTCAGTGGTTTAAGCGGGAAAGCGTAGCAGACAGACAGAATTACTTTCGAATTTATATATTAGTACGGATATTACACGATTCGTAGACATGCGTAATAAAAATAATTGTAAAATAAATAATTAATTATTGTATTAGTTTGAGAAATCAAAATGATTTAATTCTGAACACTTATTATGACAACCCTAATCAGTTATCAGATCTCAAGCAGACTCGTACATCTGCCGTTGTTAGAACGAGAATAAATTGGAATCACATTTACATCCCTCAGACAGAAAGTGTGATATTGGAAACAGTATAAGAAATCAGGGGATCAAATTGGATAAAGAAGAATATGAGGTGCTTTCGTGAATCTCTTACGATATGGGTGATTTATTCTTGTCGGGTTATTAAAGTATTTATTTATTATTTGAAAATGAAAATGGAATTCGTTTCAATAATATTTAATGAATATTATTCTCAACAAATTATGACACTACTAGTCTTCCGCCAGCGGCTACGCCCGCGTGGGCCCGTTTTATAGGTTCCCGTAGTATAAAAACCATCCTATATCCTTTCTCATGGTCCACTCTACCTGTGTTCCAAATTTCACTAAAATTGGTTCAGTGGCTCAAGCGGGAAAGCGTAGCAGACAGACAGAGAAATAGACAGACAGAGTTACTTTCGAATTTATAATACTAGTAGTGATAACGTTTATATCAGGCTTGGCTGGATTCAATAAATTAATCCAAGCAATATAATCTGAAAAATTTCTGTAGATAACAATTTAACGAAACACTTTTTGGTAATGCTAATTCTTAGCATAATAATAATGTACCTCCCAAAGTACTTGTAGTTCTAATGAACTAACATTCATAAAGATATGATTTCATTAGAATATTTTACACTGATGTGATGACAATTCAATTAAATGTGGTGAAGTACTTATATTTATAATATAATGTCGTTGAAGAAATATTAAGTTTACCTATAGTAAATTTGTGAAATAAATCAAAATTTGTTAATTCAATTACATACTGTCATAGAACTTAAAAACAACATATTTGTGGCACAGCTGACATTTTGACTGCTTAAAACATAACTGAAGTGATTTTACATAAAATTTTGATTTGGAATACAGCGGGTAAAATAACATATAAGTCAGGCGCGGTCCCAGGGGGGTCACAGGGGACACGACCCTCCCCCAAAATCCATCAGTGATGCGTAGATGGAAGGCGAGACAAGCCAATTTGGGACACTTCTTCTTCCCAAATTTCTTAGTTACCTCCCCGTCATTTCTTAGCGACCCCCCAAAATTGAAGGCTGCGACCGCGCCTTATATAAGTACATATAAGCTATTAAGAAAATATAGCTACATCTGGAAGGGAAGCTAAGCGTCACATCTGCGACAATGTCCTAATCCCGAAGCTCTTTGTCCCTTACGTGCTCACCGGGATTAGTAGCCGGCACAAAGTGTTTGTCGTTAATCCTATTTCGTAGAGGGTACATTTTTATTTCTTGTTCTTAAAAATTGCTTTTCGTCTTAGATGGCAGCGACCCTTTTGGCATCCCTCTGCTGGGTATGGGTCTCTCCCTATTATTGGCGAGACCTGCAGCTTACTCCACCACGTTGCTCCAATGCGGGTTCGCAAAGACCAAAGTTAGTGACCAACCCGCTGTCGGATATTTTCAAACTACCCTATTAACCTAATTTAACTAACCTAAATTTAATTAACCTAACGAGTACAATAATTTAACTAGGTTTAACGAATGTTATCTATTGATAATAACCGGGACCTTCCGAAGCACGGAAATGCGCATGAAATTTTTTGCCACTAGCGGTCATCCATCTCACACCCGATCGCGCACGTTTGGCTTAGCTGCATTGATCGCTTGTGTTCTACGCTCGCCAACGGGCCATAAGCGCTTCATCTTTATCTTCGTCTTAAATAAAATTACCTACTTAATTTCAGATAATAGCTATTGGCTAATGATCCTAATTGTCCTGTTATCGCTCTGGTCTGAAATCGTCTTTGTTTCATCCCGAGCCACACACTGTATTTTTCATATCACATGTAATGAAACAACGAGTTTTGATTTCTGTAGCCAGTCAAATGTGTCGTGTCGTATGTGTCGTGGGTACCATGGACACACACAAAGACAGAAAAACAAACACACAGACTGAGAACAGAAATTTAAACTTATCATTCAAATTTCTGTTTCGCCGGGAATCGAACCCGGGACCCTTCGATTGGCAGTCCGGCATGGTAATCATTGCGCCACGTAGGTCGTAGCAGTAGGTAAAATTTTAATTGTTGTAAGCTGACAACGATTTTATACTCACTAGCAAACAATTACGATGCAAAACGACAAATAATTCTTTAAAAGCGAACCAGTTTCCAAACAACTTGTACTAAGAGCAGCTATCTGATAAATAAACACGGAAGGAAAAGGTTTTAGGATTAGAATCTTTGCGCAGATGTACATTTCCTCCGATTTCACGATTACGGTTATTATTACTACAGTAGTATCCCTTCGATCTGCATGAAGTTTTGTTAGCTGACAAAGGACAAATGGTTCTTTTGTGTTATCTTTGTTTGGTTGCTAGCCAGACTTGCGCTAGAGACTTTCGACCTTCGGAGCATTGCAACTGAACAACCACCTCAGGCATGAATTAGGCTTTTGTTTTTATTTTGAATGTAGTAGCAGACGAGCGTGTAGTCTACGTGGTGCTAAGTGGTCGCTGCAGCCCATGGACATCTACATACAAACTCAAGCAAGCATAGGTAAGTCTTGTCTGAGGTCGTATGCAGTTGCGCTGCTACTCCGGAAGATGGTGGTAGCCTTATAGAATTGGTTCACGGCAGAAGTGGGTGCAGCGGTGGTACTTCCCCGAACGAACCATGACAATTCTACCACCTACAAGATTGGTTTATTAAAAACTAAAATTATCATACAATGTAACCGTCTAAGTTTGTAATGTAAACTCCGAATAGATCTGTATCAAAGAGGAATTGTAGATTGAACCGCAAGGCACGTACATAATTTCACGGTTTCCCGCAACCGAGGATTATAGTGAGTTTTGAGTACAACCATTCCCTGCGGGTTATGGTTGTTGAAGTTCAAATATTCTGCTGTTTGGAATACTTTATGCTAGATTTGAATAAAATTAAATGTTTGTAGTATTAACATTATGATAACTTTTTAAATAACCTATCAGTGGCTATAGTTTTACAGTTCACGTTGCAAATATTGGATTTCCAAGGATTAACTAAATTCGAAGCAGTAAAAATAAATGGTTGTCTACTTTTGCAAAGGCAAATTAACCTATCCTTTTAATGTAGTTATTGTTTGTGACACCTGTTGAATCTCACAGTTACAGTCTGTAATCGAGCGACCTGATAAAATGTTAAGTATTTCTATAATAAAATATCTTAGATGTCCCCGCAGTTAGTTTTTGTTTAGTCAATTTAACGGACATCGTATAATACGAGTACAATAATTTTACTTTATAACACAAACTACAAATAGATCTGTATCAATGAGAAATTCTAGATTTAACCGCAAGGCACGTAAATAATTTCACGGTTCCCCGCAACCGAGGATTATAGAGCTTTGAGTACAACCATTCCCTGCGGGTGAGAGGTTATGGTTGTTGGAGTTCAAATATTCTGCTATTTGAATACATTATGCTAGTTTTCGCCATGATGATGGAAAATATCGTGGTACTTAATTGATTGCGATGTTCTCCATCGCCATGCATGTCTCAAAGAAATTCATAATATCTCGAAAGCATGACGTCCACCAATCCGTACTTGGCCAGGGTGCTGAACTATGGCCTTGATCCCTCTCAATTGTGAGAGGAGACCTGTGCCGAGCTAGAGGGATATAAAAAAGGGGTGAAAAAATGGTTTTCTATAAAATTATCAAGTATTTACACAGAATTTTGAAATTACGTAACAGAATAGCTTTGAAGCATGCAGAGCCTGGTGGCTGGCGTCGCGCGTATGCGATCTACGCAAGCGTCGAGTGTGAAATGGAAAAAAATTGGGAGTTTTTGTGCATCGAAAGGCAAGTTAAACTGTCCGATCTAGTAGTAATCGATAGGTAACAGTAATTTAACTTTGACAGAAGCTTTATGGGCGGTTTAAAACATACGACAGCAGGTTGGCCAATGACCCGCATCTCCACCAACCCGCATTGGAGCTGCGTGTGGAGTAACCTGTAATCCTTTACAGTTAATGCACAAACATTTAATGCCAGTAAAACTATATCAATTAAATGAAATTATAGATATAAAAGCGAAGCACGAATTACATTTAATGGTACACCGCATCTAAGTATTAGTATCTGGACGACGAGCGTTGCTTGGATAAAAACATTTTTTTTGGTTTAATTTCAAACGAAACACTGATTTGCTAAGTGATTAACTTAACAACGCCATCTGAAATAGCTCACAATAAATATCTTTAAATAAATATCTTTGGACAATTCACACAACACTATCTGATTCCAAACTAAGCAGAGCTTGTAGGTAATCAGAAAGCTGATAAACATACATATATTATTCTAAATACATACTTAGATAGATAAAGTAACACCCAGACACAGAACAAATAGTCATGTTCATCACACAAATATTTGTCCTGGATGGGAATCGAACCCACGACCTCACGTTTCGCAGTCGGCTCATCACCCACTACGCCACGGAGGCTGTCATAATACAATAAAAAATAATACAAAAAATAAACGCAATATGGTTTTGATTGAGGTTTGAAACCGGGTCTCTAGTTCCACAGTCAGCCCACGTAACCATTCAGCCAAGGAAGCTTTAATTCAATGAACGAAATTTTTATAGATCTCTTTCAAATCGACATTGTCATCGCTTTGAACGTCGGATTAACGGATTGCGTTTGACGGCGTTCTACGCCACAATATTATTAATACTCTCCAATAGATGTCAGGAAGTGTCGTATTTTTCTGTTTATATTTAAGTTGATTATCGTTTAATTTTTTTTATAATTTAAAATTTCTAAAAATGAAACCTAGTTGGATCGATTTATCACCCTCAAATCCAGGGTACTAAATTTCATCAAAATTGTTGGAACCGTTTCCGAGATTCAAAAAATATATTTACTTATATACAGGAATTGCCCTTTTAAAGGTATAACCATACGCTTCGGTTTTTACAGTTCAAACATTCTCTATTTGAATAACGCATATTACGAAGCAGTATCAAAGAGTAAATTTTAATCATTTACAGAGATTCTTGCAACTGGGTATTATAGACGGTAGTATGATTTTATCGGGTCTGTGGTAAATATGGCGAACAAAATTTATAAAAATACCTTTTGTAAACACCCATATTTGTGCGTATAAAAGTCTTTGCCTTTGTCTTTATTAACAAAGTGATCCAGCAGGCTTCGCTCGGGTGATTTAAGTTTCTTTGATTATACTTCTTGCAACTGGGTATTATAAACAGTAGTATGATTTTATCGGGGAGGGCTCCAATGCTACTCAGTTTTCTGTCGTGAAGAAATTGTATTGTTTTGGTACATAGGTGCGGCCGCTGCCGGTTGCTAGATGATGATCGCCTCATGTTAGTCTGGCCGGCAACCGCATACTTTCAAATACAATAGAACTACATTTTTTTTCTTCAATTATGGCATCGCAAACTCTGCATATTGTCAGCGTCAAGTATAATTTATGCATTACGTTTTTGCCAGTTTCGATGAAACTGGACGAATAATAATAGGTAAAGTCAGTAAGTCATCAGTAATCAGTCAGTTCAGTCAGTCAGACATTCAAGTAAAGCGTTGGCTTCTTTACCACAACGTCACCAATGGGAATTTTGGAAGCAAGCTGACAGGACATATTTTCACACTGTTATTTTATTTCACAACACTCGTGCACTGTCATTAACCTATATCGAGCAAAATGCCATCAACTTTATCCAACTTTATACGTTATATATATGAAAAATTTAACTTAAACAATATTCAACATAGAAGTATTGATTACAAATTACGTTGACTTTTTGTGAGTATCTGTTAATTTTCAACCACATAATTATTTGACAGCCTCCGTGGCATAGTGGGTGATGAGCCGACTGCAAAACGTGAGGTTCGATTGCCACCCAGGGCAAATATTTGTGTGATGAACATGACTATTTGTTCTGTGTCTGGGTGTTAATTTATCTATTTAAGTATATATTTAGAATTACATATAATTATGTTTATCCGCTTTCTGATTACCATAGTACAAGCTCTGCTTAGTTTGGAATCAGATGACGTTACGTGAATTGTCCAAACATATTTATTTATTTATTTATTTAGCTGCGATTACCGCGGCTTTAGCAGCATTACTAATAAGAAGCATACAATATAACATATCATTGTCATATGTTCGAAGTGTCGTACCGTAATGAGCAGAGGAAGGTCTAATTAAACGAAGACCTTCCAATACCCGACTGTCAACTCTCTAGGTATCTTTGTGTTATGTAGAGGTAACAGAGTAAGAAGCTTACCGATAGGCAGATGTTTTAGTACATATTTTGTGTATGTTGTTGTAGGACTATCGGGAGAAAAGGTTGAGAGAGAATAATGAGAAAAGGCTGAAAATTCATATTCCTAAATTTATTTTAAGTTTATCCATACAAATTCATTGAACTCTTTAAAAGGTGGAATAATGGAAAAACTTTTTCTTTGGATACCTTTGTAAAAAATCACTGACTGTCAAAACTTCACGTTTCTAGCTTCAATATTTTAGGCCCTGTGATAATCAATAAGGTTGTCAGAACTAACGTTTTTGTATGTATCTAATACCTATCTAATAATAAAGGAGCATTCTTGTAAGTACCTATATATGTATATATCAACTGAATCGCGGATCCGGATGCAACGATTTTTGTGAAATTTAGTGCCCAGGGTTTCGGGGGTGATAGATTGATCCAGCTAGGTTTTATTTTCAGAAATTGTCGTTTTATTTGAATTTTCAACTTAAATTTAAACTGAAAAATATGACTCTTACTGACATCTATTGGAGAATAATATATATTGTGGCGAAGAACGCTGTCAAATGTAATCGACAAATCCGACGTTCAAACAAATGACAATGTCGATTTGAAAGAGCTCTAAAAAAATTTCGTCAATGGAATAGGGTCTTGGACACTATGCACAAAAAAATTCAAAATCCTTACCTTAAAAAGGTTGCACTAAATCACGCTTGGAAAGCAATATAATTGTTAATTCTTTTTTATACATGATTCTTATTACCACTGAAATCAATAATAATGAAGTCAATTGACTTTATATAAGTGACGTCACTTATCATCTTCTCATAAAAAAATTATGGGGATGTCACGTTTTGACAGCTCATTAAAAATATCTCAATTGACTTGGTAGTCCAAGAACGGATTATAACTTCCTTGGTCGAACGGTAACGTAGGCTGACTACGAAGCTAGAGACCCAGGTTCAAACCTCATTCAGGCATGTTGCGTTTTTTGTGCCAATTTTTTTATTGGGAACTATTTCAGATGGCGTTATTAAGTAACATTACGAGTAAGTCAATGAGTGTTTTGCTTAAAATTAAACCAATAAAATCAATTGTTTTTATTTGAGCAACGCTCGGTCATCCAGGTACTAGTTAATAAATACTGATGTATAAGGCATAGGTACTTATTAGTACATACATAATGTATTTTTTTATAATCCAGTATGAATATTTTATAATAACGATGCCGTGTTGAGTATGTAATGAAAGAACATTGTACCTTTACATTAAAGTAACGCAAGCACATCATTAAAATATTTTTTTCTTGAGTGCTTCATGATTATTTTAATGTTATATCACGTAGCTTAAACCAACAAACAATCAAGATACTTCACTTTACAGAACCACTTGCTAGAGTATCATAATTAAGAAGGTAACGAAGATGACAGATGTTTTGGGGGAACACACCTCCATGCAAAGCAAATAAAGCATTTTTTTCTATTTAAAAAAATATTAATTTCGTACGACCCGTGTTGCGCAATTGTTACCATGTTGGACTGCATGAGGATCCCGGGTTCGATTTCCGCCGAAGCAGAAATTTGAATGATGAGTTTAAAATTTCTGTTCTCGTTCTGGGTGTTTGTGTTTCTGTCTTTGTATGTGTACGTGGCACCTTCGACACATGGTATATCTACTCTACTGTGGGACCGCGCCTATATCTAACTTCATGAAAATTTATTTTATTATGTGTTAGCACGACGCCTTTGGTGCACATAAAGCGAGCAAGATTTATGTTAATAAGACCCCATGTTCAAGGGCTCTCAATTAAGTCGTAGAGTAACTTGGGACGTAAATCAAAATGGAGGTTGTTCACAAGCAATTTGGCTTGTGGTTATATAAAAGATGGATTAGGTCTATAATATATATACAAATAAATAAATTTGGAGTGTCTTTTTGTGTTTAAAATAACCGCTTCGTACATGCATATGAATTTACATATGGTACATATACCAAAATAACATTTTTTACAATTTTTGTCTATCTGTCTGTTTGTTTCGGCTAAACTCTGAAACGGCTGGACCGATTTTGACGGGACTTTCACTGGCAGGTAGCTGATGTAAAAGGAAGTAACTTAGGCTAGATTTATTTTAGAAAAATTGTTAAACTAAAGTCCACGCGGACGAAGTCACGGGCAGCTGCTAGTTAGTAGATAAGTTTTGATTTTGAAATACATGAAATAAAAGGTAAATTAATCATGATAAATTGAATAAAAATCATTGCGTACGTATGTATGTACGTATTGTATGCTTAGATACTGGGAGAGACAAAGTAATAAATAACTTTACAATGCTTGTAAAGAGCATTGTCCCATCCTTAGATATCTTGTGTTATTTGTACCATGGACATACAAAAAGACAAAAAAACAATCATTTAAACCAGGAAAATTCATTATTTAGATTTGTTATCACTTGAAATCGTAGGACTCTTGGATTGCACTTTGTGCGATCACTACGCCATTTCAACATTCATGTTTCGTGATATAAAAACGATATTCTAATCTAGATCAAGTATGTTGATAATAAAGGGTTGAACACGTCTGTCATCTCACCAACACACTTCTTTTATAAAAAACCGGTCAAGTGCGAGTTGGACGCGCACCGAGGGTTCCGTAAAATATTTTTAATATATGTTGTAACTAAAAATTTACTGTTTTTGCAATGTTATGCTATCAGACGTTACTTCGAACCAAATTTCAAGATTCTGAGTTCACGGGAAGTACCCTGTAGGTTTTGATTCCCTTGCGAGTGACGAAAATTTGCAGCATAACCGGCTGTATCTTTTGATTGCGCTGGCTTAGAAGTTTGTTTTTTTCACAGCTCCAAGGAACAGTAGACCTGAGTATTTGATATAAATTCCAGCTTAATAACTCCACGCGTTCCTGAGAAAAAGGGTCTTGACAGACAGACAGACGGACAACAAAGTGATCCTATAAGGGTTCCGTTTTTTCCTTTCGAGGTACGGAATCCTAAAAATTAATAAATATCCATACAGGTACTTATCATATTTATTATAAGTGGGAAACTGTTCTTCTTTCACATCAAAACAGTGCTGCGGATTGACGTGATTTGTATGGAGATACATTTGGAGGACTGGAGTGACCACAGAACATTCTGTTCATAATGTTCTGTGGGAGTGACAAAGGTTACTCTTACTCTAGCAAAATATTTCATTCCTAAGGGAAAAAACTTGTAAGACTCGGGCAGAGCTGCTGACGAAAACATAGTTCATAACATTATTTGAAAAGCAAATAAACACGCGCATAGGAGATGTGCCCAGGAGACTAAAATATATTGACGCTTTGTATTTACCTCGAGGAAAATGGCAGATTTTCAAAAATAGTAATACATATTTTTTTCAGTTAGAATAATATATAATAAACTAGCTGTGCCCCGCGGTTTCACCCGCGTTAGAAAGGGTCATTAGCATAAAGTGAAGTCCCTTCTGAAGTGCCGTGAACCGGCTTTTTTGTAGGACTATTTAAGATAAACATAAGTATTAAATAATAATATGTGTAACTCTAGCGGTTTTGGCAGCGCACGCCAGAATAACTCGCAGATGGTAGATTTTTTCATACTTACTTGACACTCCTCCACCAACCCGCATTGGTGGAGTAAGCTCCAGGCCTCTCCAATAATGGGGAGAGACCCGTGCCCAACAGTGGGACGCAAAAAAGGATTGCAGCCAACTTGACACTTATCGTCATATGTTATTCTGATGTATAAGCTATATTATTGTAAAGTTTCATTTAAATCCATTGAGTAGTTTTTACGTGAAAGAGTAACAAACATCCATACTTACAAACTTTTGCGTTTTGTTATATTAGTAGGATTTTGGATTTTCCAAATCATTTGAGAAATTTCTGGAACTTTCTCGAACATTCTCAATTACCTAATTAAAACAGTTATTGACCCAGCGGTGGTAGGCATCAAAAGCCGATGATCCGTTAAGGTTATTCTTAACAGATCTTAAAACAAATCATTTTAAGTTAATTTTAATTAATAATATTGTATACCAGAATATGGTAGACTGTTAAAAAACTATTTAAGCATCTTCTATGTATGTAAACAGTCAACAATAAAGTATTTTCATTTCATTTCAATTCATTTTATTTCACAGTCCGCTAAAATCTAGCGCAGCTAAGAAGTAAGGCCTCAATTGGCCGCCCTGCTTACCACCTACTCCTGGAAACTTAACCACAAACATCACTAAGTCATAAGCGTAACATTATAACCGGGTGTATGCAAATAAGTCTGTTGCCCGAGGTAAGCTGCCCCAACTTGGTAACTTCAGAATTACTTATCCAAACACTCTATCGCTGTGTAAATAATTAACTGATTCAATTACATTATTACCCTAACGTAGGACCAGGTTCCATCTAAGGGTGCACTGCTGTCTAAAACATTTTTTTATGAGCAAATTGGTTCAAATTCAACAGGCGATAACCTGTCCATTGGTATTTATTACCATACCCGGTTTACTCAGGTAGACATTGATTTTAGTCAAGAAGCGTTTTATATATAAGGTATTATTTTTTTATAATATCTTATATAAAACAGAGTTAGAGTTTTTTCCGCCCGCTTTTTTCTCCTAGCCCATTTAAACCTTAGCGTACCTAAAGCGGATGATGGTCAGCCGTTGTCCGTACAGTGACAAACATCAAATGTATATTACCCGTGATGTTTATAAAGTACAGTCAGACAAAATAGTACAGTCAAAATCTCTTATAACGACATCATTTATAATGTATGACCGAAAATTAATGCCGATTTCGATATTGCTTATAGGATTATCATCGGCTATTGCGACTTATTATAGTGGTCCCTTCGATGTTGTTATAACAGATATCGACTTCCATTTAAAATGTTTCATTTAATTTATATGTATATTACTAACTTTGCCGTAAATTGGGATTAAGAAAAAAGCGAAAGTTTAATTTGTTAAGGAGTTAGCTCAAAATTTCTAGAATCCCATTTGGCTACAAATTAGGTTCACATTAAAAGCCGTTTAGGATTTCGCTGAGCACTAATATCGCTTGTACGATGTTAAGTAGGGCATAAATCACTACCTGAGACCTGAATAGGGTTGCCAACCATACTGTTAAAAACAGTATTATACCTACTGTTTTTAGTATCATCATCTCGGACGAACACTAAGTTAGTGCAGCGCAGTCACAATCGAGCGTTTCAGAACGAATCTGTCAAATACTACCTAATATTAGCTTCAATTATTTAATAAAAAAATTGCTAATTTTCGGTGGAAGTTTGCATGCTAATGTACATCATATATCTCTTTTAGTTTTATCATTCTCTTATTTTGGAAGTTACAGGAGCGGGGGAGGGGACACATTTTACCATTTTGGAAGTGTCTCTCGTGCAAAAAAATAATGTTAGAAACTTCCATATCATTTTTGAAGACCTATTCATAGATAGGACCCTACAGGCATGGGTCTAATGAAAAAAAAAAATGAGTTCTAAGTATGGGGAACCCCCTTTTTTTTTCTATTTTTGTGTGAAAATCGTAATACGGTTCACAGAATACATCTACTTACGAAGTTTCAACAGTTTAGTTCTTATAGTTTCGGCAAAAAGCTGTGACATACGGACGGACAGACAGACAGACAGACATGACGAATCTATAACGGTTTCGTTTTTTGCCATTTGGCTACGGAACCCTAAAAACCAGTTATTCATAAAATAATGATCAACCAAGTGTGGAGACTTGTAGTATTGCCATCAACTCCTAAGTAAGCCTGTATAGAGTACCTGGATAGAAAAAGGAGCAAAATGAGACATGAATGGAAGGGTCAGAAAATTATTGGTTTTTTTATAAACTGCAGCACTGATACTGGTAATAGCCACCTTATGTACCGAAGTACAAAAAAAAATCTTTCAATTTTCAGCCCTGCTCCGACGGGCCATGCAATCTGTTTCAACTCCTTTGATATCCTTAAAAAAATTTACAAAAAATTAAACTGTAACTGAAAAGTAAAAAATAAAAAAACTAAAATAATAAATGACATATCATACTTTTTAATATATATAATAGATATTTAATAAACTTACTTTGGATTCGGTGCCCATTCAGAACGAAAGGTACGCCATTTTACTAGGGGCCCTCTACGAAAGGCCCTTACTAAAGGTTAAGAGCCTACTAAAGGCCCTTACTTCGTCCATTTTTTCGTTGCTTATAAAGAAAGAACAATATTCAAATGTTCAATTTTTGAATATAGATTCTTAAACCGGAAGTGGTTGATTTTCTAAACAGCCTGAAAAAGGTGTTCCATCATATCTATCAATGAATCTACATCCCAAGTTTGGATTGAGGTGAAACCTTTTTTAAAATTGCAATTGCAAGAATTTAACTTAGCATCACATTTCTCAAGAAAGAACTCAAAAGGAGGTGGTACTTGTATTTATATTAAAAAATCTTTGAATTATCAGATCACTCAGGACGGGTCATAAAAATCCCATGTAAATTAAACATTGATATATAACATTGGTACGTGTACAAAAGGGAAGTAGATAAAAATTTGCCTATTTTATTAAAGTACATGTCTCAAGTTAGTTTTGCAGAAGTATATAAAAAAACAGAAGCTAGCGCCGCCTACATGACGTTTCTTAATATTTTTAAAACCATATTTGATTGTTGCATACCGATTAAAAGGGTAAGGGTGACTGTTTCTAAAAAGTCTAATTGGAAATCAAAAGGCATTAGAAGGCCAAGTAAGAAAAAGAGACAGCTTTATTTGAACTTAATAAAGAATAGGTCGAGTAGGTCTGAGTCTTACTATAAATCTTATAAGAAAATTTTAAAATCTGTAATAAGATATTCTAAAAGGCTGTCTAATTCTAGATACTTAAGTAATAGCTCTAATAAAACTAAAGCTACATGGGGACTCATTAAATACTTAACCAAACCATGCAACCAACTAAGAGAAACAATAAAAGATATAAAAATCGGTACATTAAAAATTACGGACGCTTTAGAGATAGTACAGCAGTTCAATAATCTCTACATAACACAAAATATTAATAACTCATTTAAAGATACATATGTCCCTCAGTTTGATAGTTCTTGTAAAAGTATGTATCTGAAACCTGTTGATGAATGGGAAGTAATTACTATAGTTAAGCAACTAAAAAATAAAAAAAGTTGTGGTTACGATGGTATCTCCACACAAGTAATTAAGTCTTGTATAAATGAAATTGTCAAACCTCTAGTGTATATTATCAACCTAATGCTGGAAACTGGTAGCTTTCCAGATGATCTTAAGGTTACATTAATTAAACCCCTTCACTAAAAAGGTCCTAAAGATATAATTAATAATTACAGACCAATAGCGTTATTGCCTAGCTTCTCAAAGATTTTCGAAAAAGTAATTTTTAGTAGACTAGTTAACTATATGAACAAAAATAACATACTTAGTGATTTTCAATTTGGATTCAGGCAAAATAGATCTACCTCTTGCGCTATTTACAGGATGCTTAAACAGGTTTGGAGTCATATTAATAATAAAGTAAAATGTGCTGCTCTGTTTGTTGATATGACCAGGGCGTTTGACTGTGTTGTGCATAACATACTTTTACGACAGTTAGAAAGAATAGGTGTTCGCGGTATTGCATACAAGTTATTACAGTCTTACCTAAATAATAGAAAGCAAGCGACGGTACTAACAACATTTAACAAATTGAACAATACATTAGAAGAGATACAATCAAAATTCGCAATTTGTAAAATTGGTGTACCTCAAGGTAGTATTCTTGGTCCACTGTTATTTTTAATTTATATAAATGAACTACCCGCCATAGCTATATACCCATGTGTAATGTTCGCTGATGATGCTACAATTTTATTTTGCAACGATAGTATTTCAGTTGAGGATTATAGGCATGAAATAAGAAGTACACTATTAACTATAAAAACTTGGCTAGACACAATGAACCTCACGGTCAATTTAAACAAAACTAAAATTATGCAATTTAAAAATTATAAACAGAATTTAGAAAATCTACATATACAACTAGATTCAGTTGAAATAGAAGAAGTAGAGCAAACTAATTTCCTAGGAGTGTCCTTAGATACTCACTTAAACTGGAAAAGTCAAATTGATAAAATTAATAATAAAATATCTGCCAATTGTTATGCGCTTTCAGTATTAGTGGATGCGTCAACTCTTGAAGTAGCTAAAAGTTTTTATTATGCAAAAATTTACCCCCTTCTAACTTATGGCATTATATACTGGGGAAACTCTGTCAATGTTAGTAGAACATTTATATTGCAAAAACGCAGTCTTAGAATAATGTATGGTAAAGCGAGCGATGATTCTATTCGCTCATTGTTTTCCGAAGAGAAATTTCTTACATTAACTAGTCTATACATATTGGAGATTTGTACTTTCGTTTTTAATAACGAAAAATAGTACATACATATTTGCTATTAGAATATTCAATAAATTACCCAGACATTTCAAACAATTATCAGGTAATAAATTTAAAAGAGAACTAAAGCAATGGCTTATAAAAAAAGTATACTATAGTATAAACGAGTTTTTTGATGACGTGCATTAAAATGGTTTGGGGAGCTTCCGCGTAAAATATAAACTCTAAACAATGCCTGAGAGTTTTTTTTCCGCCGGCTTTTTTTCTCTCATTGACCCAGTGGTGGGTAGGCATCAAAAGCCGACGATCCGTTAAGAATATTCTTAGCGGATCTTAAAATAAAACTATTTTATACATTAATTTAAATTAGTAATAAGTATAATATTGTATGCCAGAGCATGGTAGACTGTTTAAACTCTTATAATAATTTTAAACATCTAACTGTATGTATGTAAACAGTCAACAATAAAGTATTTTCATTTCATTTCATTTCATTTCATTTCATTTCATTTCATTTCATTTCATTTCATTTCATTTCATTTCATTACAACCCTTTTTTAACCCTTTAGCGATGAATTTCAAAGTGAGTGTATATATTTAATCATTCATATGCATGATTTCAGTTACACTTTGTTTGTTAAATATATATCTAAATTTTCAAAATCATTCCTGAAAAGGTTTTTTATTTTTTTAATTTTTCAACCTTTTTGCGTCCCACTGCTGGGCAAAGAGGCCTTAGTGTAAGTGTGCACACGCGAAAACGTTACTACCGCGTTTGCGTTAAGAATTGAATTATCGACCTTATTCCTTTCAGCTTAAGATCTATCTGACCAATTTTAACTCTGACGCAGTAGTAACGTTTGCGCGTTTACAAACTCACACTAAGGGCTCAGGTCAGATTTAGGCCGTAGTCCACCACGCTAATCAAGTACGGAGAAATTATGAATTTCTCTCATGCATGCACGGCGTTGGAGAACGTCGTAATGGATTAAATATTACGATATTTTCCATCACCGTGGGGCAGCAACAAATGCACACACTACAAATTTCTTTGTCAGAGTCTTTCACTACTCGGCCATCGCTGCTTTAAAAAGGTTATTAAGTTAGGTTACTAACTCATAAAAGCAAATATACTTAAAATGTCAGATCGTGATATTATTGCGAAATGATATTTTATCTTGTTAAAAGTTACAAAGAAGGCGAATAATCTTTTTGAGAAAATAACTCTGAGTGGGTGGCTAAAAGAAATAAATATTTTAAATGTGGAACTAATCTGATAAAGGAAAAATAAACATGGAAAAGTAACTTCACGTCATCAAATATGAACGATATTTTTACACTTTGCTTTTATGTAACTACTTACGTTGATTCAAACTTGTTTATACCAAAATTTTGGCATAAAAGGTGGGCTAAGCTCCGCTAGTGTATTTTAAGAAAATATGTCCCAATGTACTAAATTTAGAACAATTTCTTTAAATCCACGTCACTTTTTAACATTCACGCAATGTTACTGTGGTGCATATTTTAAGTGTTTGTCAGTAATCATTATGTTACCATAACAGTAATAGAAGTGTAACGCTTGAGTTTTTCTATCATTTTTGTCAAGGACCCATGACGAGTTTGACGAAGTGTGGTAAGCTAATCATACTTTGGTCTGGACGTCAAGACTACATTTTTTTTCGACCTAAAATATGGAAGACGGGACAAGGTCCCAACTCGCCTTTCCTGTATTTGGTCTTTGGAGGATAATTATTTTTTTAAATTTTGTTATCCATTATTATTAAAAATATTATAAATGTGAAAGTTGTTTGTTCGTCCTTCTTTCGAATTATTTTTATGCGTGGAAATAATTAGGTGGTAGGAGAGTGACAGACTTCTTTTTACAGCGGTAAAATGTTTTCTTATAATTTTATTCCCATAATATATTTGAACCTTTTTAACGCGAGTAAATCCGCAGGGCACAACTAGTTCTTCTATATTTGGACACTAGGTATTGACAAGATTTGTAAATACCCCTATACCTAGACTAGCTGACCCCGCGAACTAAGTATAACTGGTTTGAAAAATAGATTGCAACCGATTCTCAGACCTACCGAACATACATATAAAATTTCATAAAAATCGCTAAAACCGGTGGAGGATGGCAACTAACACTGTGACACAAGAATTTTATATAGGTACTAGCCTTCTGCCAGCGGCTTCGCCCGCGTGGATCCGTTTAATGGGTCCCCGTTGGATAAAAAATAGCCTATGTTCTTCCAGGCTTCATTGCTATATTTAAAACATAGGCGTTTTGCCAGTTGCTTATCCGCGTTGATCCTATTACCCGTTTTCACGTAGCAATGAAGCATTTTCCGCGGTAAAAAGTAGCCTAAGTTACTCAGGGTGAATGTAGCTTTTTAATGGTGAAAGAATTTTGAAATCGGAACAGTAGTTTTTGAGTTTATTCATTACAAAGATACAAAAATACAAATCTTTCCTCTTTATAATATTGGTATGGATATAGATGGACAAACAAGATACTCACGAAACTGACGAAGCTATACAAACTACTAAATTGATAACTAATTCCATCTCAAATACGAGTAAGAGTCTAGTAGAGAGTGCTTCACAAAGGGGAATGCAATTCTCGCAAAATAATTCCGGACCATTTCATTCAGTATAAACTTTTCGTCGGATAACCAGCAGCCGTAAAATAAAACAAACTTGGCAACATTTTCACTTGAATATCTCTCCGAAAGCGCGAGGAATGCGAATTTAGTCCGCTGTAAATATTCAAAACCAATTAGAGTCCTTTCGTGGCATGAATAAAGGATCTAAAGGTGCCATTAGATTGAGATAGTGAACGCTAAAGATATAACTGTATCAAGAGATTTTTCTCTCTTTTAGTGTCTAATGTTTTTAGTGTTTAGTGTCGTATTATACGATCTGTGATATTACTAGTGTCAATTAAAAAACGTTGGCTGTTACCTTAATTGCGACCCATTGCAGGGCATAGGTCTCTCCGCATTATTGGGATCTCCGCTTTTTTTTGGTACCGAGAGGATACCGGGTTATGTGGGATTTGACCACACTTAAACCCCCTGGGTGGCCTGCCTCTGCGTTTGGGGAGGACACCGGGATCTGCAGTGGAACGCACTGGTGTCCCCCAAGCGCGGTGCCCAGAATAGTCTCATCTTCGGGAGAGCACATGTTCTCTCCTGCACCGTCCGATGCTTTCGGCGGCATGCGGCCACGCACACACCGCCGTCCTTCCCGGGGCTGCTGGCTGGACGGATCGAGATCCCACTCACACCATCCACAACCCCGGAAGCTCCCTTTTAGTCGCCTCTTACGACCAGGCAGGGGATACCGTAGCTCTATTCTTAATCCCGAAGCTACAGGGACTTATTGGGGAGGCCTGGAGCTGCGCCAGCCGTCGGGCCATCAGCTTTTTATAAGTTGGTCAATTTTTTTCGCATATTCGACTAAAGCGAGGACTACTGCTTTACCAGAACGTGTCTGTTCGAGTCTAAGAGGCAACTCGAAAAGTCATGTCTTCGAACTGTTATTTTATGTACCTACAATACATGACGACCTGCGTGGCGCAATGGTTACCATGCCGGACTGCCAATCGAAGGGTCCCGGGTACGATTCCCGGCGAAACAGAAATTTGAATGATGAGTTTTTTCTGTTCTCGGTCTGGGTGTTTGTGTTTGTGTCTTTGTGTGTGTCCATGGTACCCACGACACAGGGTATACCTACCCTACTGCGGGGCTATGAGTGTGAAGCGAATACTCGGGATACAACAACAAAAACTTCCTACGCGAGACATTGAGCACTCAAACGTATGGGACTGCGGGAGCGAGGAACAACCGCTTTACCCGGGCAGACTCATAAGGATCACTGCCTCATGGTGATTTCACTCTGCCATTAGGCGGTAGACATTTTTGCCAAGGTTTTATCAACAACATTGACACGCAATCGCTGTAGTAAAATTTAGAATCTTAGTACGAGCACATGTCTAGCAGCCACTGGGGCAGCGCTTACTAAGCCATAATCATATCAATTTCTCCGCGTATATCATCTAATTTACCATTTCATTTGTGTTACAGTGACCTTTGTGGCGCTATGGTTACCATGCCCGACTGCCGATCTGAGAATCCCGGGTTCGGTTTCCGGCGAAGCAGAAATTTGAATGAAGAGTTTAAAATTTGTGCTCTCGATCTTTGTGCGTGTCTACCAACAACGCAGGATATATTTACCCTCCTGAGGGGCTGTGAGTGTGAAACGTTGTGTCTTATTTATTTTATTATTATAGTAATACTTTATAAACACATCTGCTATTCTGACCACACAACACAAACTGACTAAGTTTCAGATTATTAAACATTAAATGATGTCGGATAGTCCATAAGCCTCTTTAAACCTGATTATAAACAGTTTTCAGTAATTGAAAGACGGTCAGCCGGGTACATAAATATCGTTTCGAGAAATTCCGAAAAAGCAATCTTTGAATAAGAAATCTATAGGTTTCTAATCAAATGAAATGAGAAATTGTAAGGAGAGAAAATATGAAGCTTCCGTTCTATCATTTATTTCATAGCTAGAAAAGACAAGTGGATCAAAAATGGGATGATGGCCTTATTCATAAACATTGTTTAAATTTTAACCAATATTTAATTTCATAAATGTTGTTTAAAGTTAACCATCTGTTTAATCAATATATCTAATCTAAACCATCGGTGTCTTAAATAGCTGTCAAATTAAAATTCATTATGTTTAAATACTGTCTAGTAGTGTATGACGACTCATGTAGCGCAATGGTTACCATGCCGAACTGCCAATCGAGGGGTCTGAAATGTTATGATAATGGTCTTGTGTTTACTGTTTAACGGTTACTAAATCTATTAGTTAAATAATGCTTAGGAAGCTATTTAAAGAGGTTTTATGAATAATGTTGTGTCGGTGTAACGGCGTGTGATGTGAAAGACTTAATGTCTACGACGATGCTGCCGGTGTGATTTTTATAGCTTAAAGTGTGAAAATACAAACATATTGCATGTTTTTATCGTGTTGTTTTCATTGACTTGTAGTAATATCAATAATAATAAAATGTAAAACGGTCGAAACGTGCTACGAATAAACCTGGTTTTTGTTTTTTAAAAGCTGTTATTTAACTTGCAATATTTGTTTGTATGGGTGGAATCTTGCTAGCAAATATCTTCAACCGATTCAGCTGAAATTTTGTATACACGTTTAGTTTGGATGACAATACACGATAAACTGTGTGACGTCATTCTAAGCCCAATATGGCGGACCATCCAAGATGGCGGAATGGTTATTTGTATAAATATAGATGGGGATGCGGACGGAGAGTGTTATATGCTGTTCTTTTACCGGGAAAAATATACATTTTTATGGAAAAACTATAGTCCACAGGGATGGATAGCTAGTTGTTTTATAATATATGAAAGATAATGTAACAAAATCAATGTACAGATTACCTATAGCCGACGCTGTTTACTGAGACAGAGTTTTGATTAAACCGTTGACTCAAGAAAAACAATTATTGTTGTCTCACAATATTTGCCATCGAATTTTCCACTCTTAGGTAATGGTCCCTAATTAGATAACTGATTAATTAAACGAAAGCCTGGAATTTTGGCACAGGGTTTTCTTAGCTATTTAAAAGGAATTTCATTAGAACAATTTCTATTTACGTCTTTAACTTTGAGTATTTTTATGGTTTTACTAGCCTTCCGTCAGCGGCTTTCGGACACGTTTAAAAAATGTCCTGTGTTCTATTCCAAAATTAGAGATATATAATTTTCTTCCATCCATTTGAAATACGACGAAGAACAATATTGTCATATTAAAATCATAAGAAAGAAAGAAAAAAATATTTATTTCATATTAGGAACACAAAATATTCGTTTAATGAATGTCATTTTTTCCCGGTCATCGCCTTTAGGTGCCCGTTTGGGCTAGATGTTGAGCTGAGAGAAAAAAAGCGGCGGAAAAAACTCACAGCAGCAATATTTAAAAAAAATGTACATTATATATTTGAGATAACAGAATGGCTATGGGTCAATAATGGGCACACGTGACAGCTGATCGTGTGAGACACTATAGGCGTTTAGCCAGCGGCTTCGACAGCGTGCACCCGTTTTATAGGTTCCCGTAGAATAAAAACCATCCTATGTCCTTTCCAAAGGTCCACTCTCTGTTCCAACTTTAAAGTTTGTTCAGTATTTAGTAGTAGTAGTTCAGTATGGAAAGCGTGACAGACAGACATAGCTACTTTCGAATTAATAATATTAGTACGGATAATCTTTCTTAATAAATAAATAAATAAATAACGCTTCACACTCATAGCCCCACAGTAGGGTAGATATACCCTGTGTCGTGGGTACCATGGACACACACAGAGACAGAATCACAAACACCCAGACCGAGAACAGAAATTTAAACTCATCATTCAAATTTCTGCTTCGCCGGGAATCGAACCCGGCCCTTCGATTGGCAGTCCGGCATGGTAACCATTGCGCCACGCGGGTCGTCGTCATTAATAATGGAACTATCCAATAAAAAATATATTTTCAATTCGAACGAGTAGTTCCTTAGATGAACGTTTTTTAAATTATTAAATCTCATACAATTTTCAAAACTTTCTGTTTATTCCGATACGATTTAACATCTCTACATTGTAAGTAATCAACAATATGTCATACGTTTCTGTATACGGAGGAACTGCAAGGTATTGTCGTATGATATTGTTGGTGTTTTACTGCCGTTTTCTGCATACTTACTTTGTTGAAGCGACACTGCAGAACATTGGTGTAAAGATACAATGTTGTAGGTCTTTTACCATTAAGTCCCTGTAGCCTCGGGATTAATAATAGAGCTACGGTATTGTATCGTATCGGTAGCCTGATCGTAAGTAGGCGACTAAAAGGGATGTTTCCGGGGTTGTCCTTCGTGAGAGTGGGAGTTCGATGCGTCCAGCCAGCGGCCTCGGGAACGACGGCGGTGTGTGCGTGGCCGCATGCCGCCGTAAGCAAATGAAGGTGCAGGATAGCACATTTGATCTCCCGAGGATGGGTCTGTACGGAGTGCCGCCAGTATACAAATGTACTATGTGGGTGCCGCGCGCGGGTGACTACGGTGCGTTGCACTGGAGATCCCGGAGTCCACTCCAAGCGCAGAGGCAAGACACCGTGGGGGTTTTAGTGCGGTACAAATCCTACATAACCCGGTATCCTCTCCCAAGGTGCCTGGTACCTTATGAAGGTCCCTTCCCCACGATACAAGAAAAGGTCTTTTAGCATTTATTTGGAAGATATACTTGTAGTATTACCCCCTAGTCTTGTAGAAACTGAGATCGTCTAGTTGTTTTAAATTCTCATTTAGTGTAAAGAAAATAATATCGACTAATTTTTATTTTTTATTTGAAACTTTTTTTACAAAACTTTCAAACATGATTTTACTCGTACGTTGCTTCAATTTCCTAATCCTTTCACATTTACTCGTACTTTGAAACCCTTTTAACGTTACGACGTAAGCTATAAGTTTTCCAGCATTAGTATAGAATAGCCCAAAAGTACCCCTACGTTACAGTAAGCAACACCTAAAACCGGCAGCGTAATCTAGCTAAAAAAATAAATAATTGCATGCACTTGCCCCCCTCACCCCACCCTCTTTCAGGCGCTTTGGGTTAAAACGATAAAACACAATTACTTTTAATTAGCTCTACACTACATATTGAGGTCTGCCAAACGGCCTGTTAATTTTATTATTCACAAAGGCACGTATTCGTATATCGCCCAGATAGCAAATAGCTCTATATCTCTAATGGTCTATTAATTAATGTAAGTAATTGAGGTTATCCAATCCCAACCGAAATGGTCCAGAGATAACAGCCTTGTTTGAAGGTGTGTCGGGTAAGCACATCTTTATTACCTCCTGGCTTCACAGAAAGATAATGTTATTGAAAGTCTATTGCAAAGAAAAAAAGAAAAGACAAGAAAAAAGAAAACAAAAGAAAAGAAAAGAAAAAAGAAAAGGAAATACTTTATTGTTGACTGTTTACATATATACAATCAGATGTTTAAAATTATTATAAGAGTTTAAACAGTCTAACATATTCATTCCATAATATTTTATTATCTTAATTAAATAAAAATAGTTTTATTTTAAGATCCGTTAAGATTAAGGATCATCGGCTTTTGATGCCTACCCACCGCTGGGTCAATGAGAAAAAAAAACCCGATGAAAAAAACTCTCAGGCATTGTATAGCGTTAGTATTTTACGTGGAAGCTCTCCAAACCATTTTATTGCACAATTTAGGAGGTTTTGTCTTCAAAAAATTTGTTTACACTGGAGTATACTTTTTTAATAAGCCAATGTTTAGTTCTATTTTAAATTTTGTACCTGATAATTGCTTGAAATGTATGGGTAATTTTATCATATTATATTCTACTAGCTGTGCCCGCGACGTCGTCCGCGTGTATAAAGA
This sequence comes from Pyrgus malvae, assembly GCA_911387765.1. Classification (NCBI taxonomy): domain Eukaryota; kingdom Metazoa; phylum Arthropoda; class Insecta; order Lepidoptera; family Hesperiidae; genus Pyrgus; species Pyrgus malvae. The sequence goes on along the minus strand of OU426956.1, from coordinate 4,442,252 downwards.
CTTTTATAAAATGGATTGATTAAAAATTAAAGATTATTTATTTGCATTGAATAAGTAGCAGGTAGATTATTCTTACATATAATGAAATCACTTATAATACAATGTTCATATGTTCAGAAGAAACCTAATGTATTTTTTCTAAATCCTTCAAACCTAAAACAGTAAGGAATGCTTACTGTACTGATCTTACTATCCACTTTTCTCACGTTTCGCTTTTCTCGCGCAATCAGATTCTCTTTACAAATATGTTCCTCGTTTATTAAAGTTAAAAGATTACTGCTGTGACCGTGGCTTCATCTATGTTAAAAATAGTATCTTTAGTAAATTGGGTGAATTTATACTGCAAATAATGTATAGACTCATTCTATATACATAGCTTTAACCTACTGCAGAAAAGAGGTGCACTATACAACTACTTGTACTTGGGAGATAAAATTTCTAAACATACACGTGCCTAGGATTTTTGGCAAAGGGAGATCTCCCGCCGGGCGAGGTGGTCATGCCCGGGAAGCGGCCGCGCTCCTTCTGACTTCTGACTCAATTCAGAGCTTGTATATATGGTACGATATTCCGAAAACTTCGATAGCGTGATTCAGGAATACCCGTGGCGCCATCTCTTGATGAGTAGCGGAAGGTCGCTACATCACCCCCTGCTCAGACTGGAGGTCGATGACTTCAGTAATCCAAGTGCAATCTTCGCTTACAAGCGCCTTGAATGCCCTCTATCTGCGGTGAGTCGAGATGTGAGGGTGCAGACCTTGTGTAGCCCTCCGTCCTCGGTGAGTCGGGATGTGAGGGTGAAGCGAAGAGTGGAGATGCCCTCTATCCACGGTGAGTTGGGATGCGAGGGTAGGATGTGGAGGCGAGTAATGGCTACTCAAGCCGTCCATGAAGTCCTTGGAGACAGCTGTGTCAGGAACAGGAAGCGTGTACATGGTGCGCTGCGATGCACCTGACGACCTGGTGAAGTGATGCTGCAGTCCATCCAGGGTGTGAAGGTGCGACTGATGAAGTTTAGAAGGGACGTATCACGTCGGGGTCACCAGTTTGGCAAAGGGAGATCTCCCGCCGGGCGAGGTGGTCATGCCCGGGGAGCGGCCGCGCTCCTTCTGACTTCTGACTCAATTCAGAGCTTGTATATATGGTACGATATTCCGAAAACTTCGATAGCGTGATTCAGGAATACCCGTGGCGCCATCTCTTGATGAGTAGCGGAAGGTCGCTACAGATTAAACAATCGGAAAAATAATAATTGTAAGGTCAAATAATAAACTATAGGTTTAAAACTTGCGGACAGCAGTTTGGTCATAAGTCATAACTCATATAACATTGTGAAAACTAAAGCAGAAGGCAGGGTCTCTACACATTGTGCTATCTGTATTTGGAAATAAAGAATATTTTTATAAAGAATCTTTAAAGAATCCTTAATATCTCCATCAATCAACGTGTGTGGATGAGCCCTCAGCCCGTACCCAATAAAGAGACGCAAAAAATGAGTCATCATTGGTCCAATTAACAATGTTCAGCATCATGCGTATACCTTCCCAACGATGGGACAACCCGCGTGGCGCAATGTTTACCATGGCGGACTGCTAATCGAACTGTCCCGGGTTAGAATCCGGCAGCGAATCCGGCAGAAATTTCAATGATGAGTTTAAACTGTTCTCGGTCTGGGTGGTTGTGTTTCTGTCTCTATGTGTGTTCATGGCACCCACGACACAGGGTATTTCTACTACTAATGTGAGGCTATACGTGTGAAATGTTATTTTTTTACACTATGTACTTACTTTTATTAGACTTAAGGCTTTTATTTGAAATTATCTCCATCGATTCACTTTGGAGAAGAAATGAATATTGCTCAATAACGCCATCTACCGTATGGCATGTAAACTTTGTGGTTGATAAATCGAATGTCAAATTATGAGATTAACAGTTGGTTCACTAAAAGTTTAACTATTCGTCTCCTAGATGTCTGCAGTAGTCTCGTTTTGTTAAGGCTTTGTACATTCTGTATGAAGGTTTAGATTCCGTATCTTACAACCTTAATGCTGGATGCATTGAGATTGTAAGATTTGGATTTTGGTTCATCGGAGCTTGAGGCCTCCTCAATATTGGGAGAACTCCATGCTCAGCAGTGGAATGCTAAAAAGGTTGCAGCTTGATTTAATGTAGCGATAATAATCGTTTCAGCTGCAGCCTGTTCATAATCTTCCACCCCAAAAGAAGACTAATAAGCTGAGCAACTAATTCAATGGAGCCTGTGATGTAAGGTTCGGCAGCGGTAAGGCTCGCGATGCGCTTATTAGGTACCTATAGTCTAGCCATACTCGGCCAAAGAAAGAAAATACAGTAAGCTAATCTAAGTATATTTAATATAGTCGACAATATTAGTGAGAGTTCAAAATAATTTTACTTAAATTTAAACTTTTATTTATTGAATGGGCTGTTACCGAAACTTTCATACAAATTCCCCAAAGTGCCTTTTAAGTTTATGTCGCGTATTGTGTAAATGAACATAACTTTTTTGTTTATCACCCGATTGATATGAAATACACACCAATGTTACGGAAATTCATTGAACAATATATCAGTAAACACATCATTCAAAGAAGGGAAAAGAATTTGAGAATGAAATATTAAGTTAAGGCTAATTATTGTACGCTTGAGATACCAACTTTCGAATCCATTATATTTGCTATTGAGGGGTATTTATTTATTTATTTATTTATTTGCATTGAATATGTTATAATTATTCTTATATTAACAGGTGGTATGTCAAATTAATTTAGGCTAACATATTCAGCTAGTCAATAGCATGCAAATTTATAATAACATTAATTAGGTAAGGAGTTTCTAATAACTTGAATTAAATAATATGAATGTAACAATATTACTAATTTTTAACATTCTATAGATATTAAATACTTAACACTATAACTTAACACTAATACATTATATAAATTTATGGTCTAAATATTCATTTATATTATAAAAATTTAATTGTAGAAGAAGTCGTTTTAGCCTTATTTTAAATAATTTGTCTGGTAATTGTTTTATTTCGTCTGGTAGCTTATTGTAAAGTTTTATACACATGCCATAGGCATTATGTTGGAGCAGGGATGTACGTGGTGGATCTTCATGTACTAATCTTTGCGGACGTCTAGTATTGCGTGGATATATTTGCTCGGCTGTTTTAAATATATATTTCTGTGTTTTTACAAATATACACGACTCTAATATATACATATTTGCCAGAGTTAATATATTTAATTTTTGGAATAATGGCCTACATGATTCATACGGCGCAGCACCGCTTAGAGCCCTTATGCATCTTTTTTGTATAAGAAACACTCTTGTTACTTGGGAGCACATTCCCCAGAGTAAAAGACCGTAACGTAGGTGCGAGGCTACATATCCGTGATATGCAGCTAATGCTGTGTCTAACGTAGCATTTTGCTTTAGTCTCGCTAAAACATAAGCAAATCTGTTAATCTTTTTACATACCAAGTCCACATGAGCTTTCCAGTTTATAATGCTGTCAACCATCAATCCTAGAAATTTTACATTTTCTACTTCTTTTAATGTCTGTCCGTTGTAATTTACATTAAGTTTGGATATTATTTTATTTTTAGTCTTAAATTGTATATAATTAGTTTTGGAAAGATTAATATTTAAATTGTTATTATGAAGCCATGTCATGATTGAATTAATTGTATTATTAATATTCATTTCAAATTGATTGATGTCTATATTTTTATCAGAAGTCATGATTACTGAAATGTCATCTGCGAAAAGAATAGTCTGATATTTTGTCACTTCCGGGAAGTCATTAATATATAACAGAAATAAGAGCGGTCCGAGTACGCTTCCTTGTGGTACTCCATTTCCGTTATGTTTATATTCTGATGAATATAGCACCACGTCATTATTCCTATCTACTCTGCTAATTTGTACGACTTGTTTTCTATTTTTTAAGTACGATTCTATCCATTGTAGGCTAAGACCTCTTATGCCGATTGTTTCTAGTTTGTTTAGCAGTTTAGAGTGGCAAACAAAGTCAAACGCCTTAGACATATCTAGAAATAGGCCTATCACATTCCTTTTCTTGTCCAAATGCTTTATTACATTGTGAGTTAAGTTGAATGCCGCTAACGTCGTCGATTTACCTTTTCGAAAGCCATTTTGCTCGCTTTTAATCAAATTAAATTTATCGCAGTATTTAATAAGCCTATTGGCCATAGCTTTTTCAAATATTTTAGACAATATGGGAATCAAAGTTATCGGCCTATAGTTTGCTATATTATTTTTATCGCCTTTTTTGTATAAGGGCTTCACTAGTACACAATACGGTAGTTTTGAAAAAAGCTTAAATAGAATTCTTACTATGTTAGTAAAGATTACAAGTACAAAATTATAAGTATATTACTCTGCACAAAAATATTCTGTACATCAAGTTTCGACACTCAATTTTCATAGAGTTTCAAAGAAAATTGACATTTAAAGGGTGAATTTCGGGAAATGCTGAAACATGTATTATTTTATTTTGTTTATAAAATATTTATACCAAATTTCAAGAAAATCTATTGAAAAAATCCAAGTTTTCCATACAAATTTTCATCGCTCATTTCACACCCTTAAAGGGTGATTTTTAAAATTATCAATAGCTTAAATGTTAGCGAGGACCAATATATATAAAACAAAAAAGTTTCATCAAAATTCGTCCAGTAGTTTTTGCGTGAAAAGCTAACAACAGACAGACAGACAGACAGACAGACAGACAGACAGACAGACAGACAATAATTTCAAAACTTATATTTTTAGCTTCTGTTACTTATAAAAAGACCCCTAGAAGTATTTTTTTAAATTTATATGCAATGTACAGAATTGACCCTGCTTACAGTTTTATTATATGTATAGATTAGCAAATATGTATGTACTATTTTTGAAAATCTAACATTTCACTCTAGGTACTCGTATATATAAAGCGTCACTTGGTAAATATGAATATTTCTGTCCAAATCTCTAACGCGCATGTTTATTTGCCTAAGTAATAGTAAATATATTATGGCGACACGTCGCCATACCGAAGCGAGTGGCCGCTAGCGATAAATATCCTGCTCGTTTCGTTCAGTGCCTCGGAATTCAAACTCAGTTATGCTATTTTTTACCTTAGCTATGCTGTGGGAATGTTTTCTGCCTTTATATTATTTTATACTTATCTTGGTGCATTTATATTTTGCGATGCTAAAGAGACTACAAAGACACCTTGCTACAGAGACTACAAAGGCAAAAATTTTCTCGCCGAGAATCGAACCAAGCATCGTAACATCGCACCGTGCAGGTCGTTAAATAATTTTATATTCTCGGAAATTAAATCAGAACCTCCTTATGTAACGCGGTGAGTGAAGCGAACATTCCTATTAACTCTTGAGGATGGTGGGTTACGAGAGATTACCGGATCAAAGGCGAAGGTATAATTGCTACTTAGCCGATCCTGTATGCGGGTTATCGAGATATCTTTAATGAGGGTTTTAAGACCTTTATAAATTTCTTAATGATACATTCTGTAGCCTCCTTAATCTATTGTTCCGTTCATTGTCATTAAGCCCTCAGCTTTTGAATCTAACGGCTTGTTGCTGCCGTCTTATTTATTAGAGCCTTTTTTGTTTCGGGGGAAAACCTTCAAAAGGTACCCGGCACATTGGAAGAGGATACCGGGTTATGTGGGATTTTACCTCACGAAAACACCCTCGGTGGCCTGCCTCTGCGCTTTGGGAGGACTCCGGGATCTCCAATGGAATACACCAGTGTCCTCCACGCGACGCTCCCTGGAACGGGCCCATCTTTGTGAGAGCAGATGTGCTCTCCTGCACCTTCCGATGCTTACTGCGGCATGCGGTCACGCACACACCGCCGTCCTTCCCGGTGCTGCTGGCTGGACGGATCGAGCTCCCACTCTCACTACCCCTGAAGCCCCCTTTTAGTCACCTCTATTCTTAAAGGATCATTTTGTAGGATTATTTTGTAATGATGTAATCCCCTTTTTGTGAAGAGACCCATATAATTAGATTTTTATACCGGTCAGTAAAATGTCCAGAATCAAGGAAATAATTAGTTTAATTGCAATAAGCTAATGTTTGTTAGGTAATTGGGACTTATCCTATATTGATATCTTTAACTAGGCTGGTGAACAACATGGTTACTACATGGGGGGTACTGTTATTCTAGATCTTCTAAATACCCTCCAGTGCACTTATAAACATAGGCCGCTTTTAACTTTTAACACTTCATCTGGTCCTGCGTCCTCTTAAACTGTCGGCTGCCCGCTGGTGTCTTGAAGTCTTGTCTTGAAGACATGATCTTAACTTTTATTATTTTATTATAAGACTTGATGAACCTTCTCTAAAATAGAAATATTTAATTTTACATTTTCGGGGGGATGTTTAGCCTGTAGATAAGGCAACCTAATCATGATTTATGATCACGACTTAGTGCTGCGGGATTTAAATAACATTTTTCAGTTGCTGTACTCACATTTTGCAACCGGCCATGGTACCATAGCATTCAAAAGTAATTCAATATTTTGGTAAAGCCCAATGAAGAGAATATTCCTAATAATTTTCGAGGAAGATAGGTTACGAGAGATTATCGCGGATCAAAGGGCGAATCGGTATAATTGCTACTTGGCTCATCCTTATTGCGGATTATCGACATTTATTTAATTATGCTGGAAAACAACCGCTTTGTGTTTATACAGTGAAGGTCCAGCACCAATTTTTAGTGGGAAGTGCCATGCCGCCGTGAGCGCCTGAAGGTGCAGGAGAGCGCATCTGCTCTCCTGAAGATGAGACCCGTGTTGGGTGCCGCGCGCGGAGGACACCAGCGCGTTCCACCACGTTTAGTGCGGTACAAATCCCACATAACCAGGTATCCTCTCCCGGGTGCCGGGTATCTATTGAAGGTTTCCCCGATAACAAAAAAAGGCCACTTGGTGTAAAGTGGTCTGTATAGCTCATGGACATCTACACACGAGGTTGTGTGTAGATGCCCAGCAAAGCTTAAGCATTGCCTGTGGTTGCATGCAGTTGCGCTGCTACTCTGAAGGTAGATAGTCGCCTCATAGATTTGATCCACATCAGAAGTGGGTGCAGCGGAAGTACCACCTTCCCGGTTGAACCAATACCTACTATTATTGCCATTGGTACTTTTTTCGAAAAACTGACACTTCAAATAAAAAAATCTATTTTGATACAAATTAGGAGGTATGTGAGAAACGCCTGTTGGAAATAACCTCAATCATATAGCAATTAACTTAAAAAAGAAAAATCACAAAGCAAGCAATATTTCCGATAATAACTAGGTACCGATTAATTTGAAATGTTATCCATACCTACTGTTAATTGCTGTGTAAACGTCAATCGTTTAATTTTCCGATAGCGACTTATTGCGATGTTTGCATGTAAATATGTTTTTTTTATTTTAAAAGGATCACAATCAGAGTTTAATTCCGCGGAATGCTTTTTCGAAATTGTGGAATCGGGACTGATCGGATAATATTGTACGTTGAATTTTTGTGTGAATTTTTATGATATTCGAAATTGGGTTTGAATAATAATTTTTGTATAAATGCGAGGATAATTTTTTTTATCTAATAAAAATTACTCTTAGTTTGTCATTTAAGGCAATGTAGAGACTGTTCGGAAGCGCAGATATTTTGTAAGCTATTGAAAGGTGCGAAGCGCGCATAGTCCAACGGCTAGAACTCAAGCGATCTACGAAGCTAAGCGAAACGGGTTAGGTCGGGGGTGATATTGATGATCGCTTAAATGTCAAAATTTCATGCGCGTTTCCGAATTAGGAAGGGGGTGTTAAGCCGTCAGTCTCTATTGTTTTTGTTAGTAAGCAGTAGGTAAACTTTGTCGAGGCCTTAGGGCAAGTTTGAAAACATCCGACAGTGGGTTGGCCATTTACCAGTATTTAACGATTACTATATGTACTACATACTATTGATTACAAGACAATCGGTCACCATGCCGGGCTCCCAATGGTCCCGGGTTCCATTCCCGGCGAGGAAAAGATGAAATGATGAGTTTCAATTCCTGTTCTTGGTCTGGGTGTTTGTATTCATGTCATTGTGACATGCACAATGAAACCTTGAAAATTTTGTAGGTGGTAGAACTATAATGGTTCACCCGGGGAAGTACCACCGCTGCACCCACTTCTGCCGTGAACCAATTATATTGTGTTTCGGTTAAAGGTGTAGTTGCCGGCCACAGTTACATGAGGCGACTACCAGCCTCCGGAGTAGCAGCGCAACTGCATACGACCTCAGACAAGACTTACCTATGCTTGCTTGAGGTTGTATGTAGATGTTCATGGGCTGCAGCGACCACTTAACACCACGTGGCCTGCATGCTCATCTACTATATTCAAATAAAAAAAATCATGACACAGGGAATTGTAGTGTAGGTCTATTAGTTGATAATAACCACACCCGACCACGCACCTTTTTTAGCAAAAGCCAGCCGCAGGACCATACGAGCTTCGCAAAGCAAGCAATACTTCCTGTTAATTAATAGGATCCATTGGAAATGTTTCACGATTGCAATGTAAACGTCAAACGTACAATTTTGCAGATATCGAGTTTTCACGATATTTCCAACAGAAAAATGTTTATTTAACCGACTGTTACAAAGCGGAATCAGAGGTTTGATTTTGCGAAATAATTTTTATGAAATTGTGGAATCGTGAAATTGACTGTATGGTTAAGGTTTTCAGTTAAATTTTGATACAGGTATTTTTATAGTATAACATTCCCTATAATTGTCCTATTGAGTTTGTAAAAAGATCCGATGGTATGATAAATAAATAATGCTTTTGAACTCCATTTTCATGTACAATGTTTATGACAATTGTGCTATTTCAAAAACAAGTCAAGGTCATAAATAATCGCCATATTTTAAGACCTTACTACTAACAGTAGAAAATTGTTTTGTCCATATATATTACTGTGTCGCATAAAAGTCAAAGTATTTATTTCATACTAGCTGTGCCCGCGACGTCGTCCGCGTGTATAAAGACTTTTATAAAATGGATTGATTAAAAATTAAAGATTATTTATTTGCATTGAATAAGTAGTAGGTAGATTATTCTTACATATAGTGAAATCACTTATAATACAATGTTCATATGTTCAGAAGAAACTTAATGTATTTTTTCTAAATCCTTCAAACCTAAAACAGTAAGGAATGCTTACTGTACTGATCTTACTATCCACTTTTCTCACGTTTCGCTTGTCTCGCGCAATAAGATTCTCTTTACAAATATGTACCTCGTTTATTAAAGTTAAGAGATACTGCTGTGCCCGAGGCTTCATCTATGTTAAAAATAGTATCTTTAGTAAATTGGGTGAATTTATACTGCAAAGAATGTATAGACTCATTCTATATACATAGCTTTAACCTACTGCAGAAAAGAGGTGCAATACAACTACTTGTAGTTGGGAGATAAAATTTCTAAACATACACGTGCTTAGGATTAAACAATCGGAAAAATAATTTTAAGGTCAATTAATAAACTATAGGTTTAAAACTTGCGGACAGCAATTTGGTCATAAGTCATAACTCATATAACATTGTGAAAACTAAAGCAGAAGGCAGGGTCTCTACACAGTGTGCTATCTGTATTTGGAAATAAAGAATATTTTTATAAAGAATCCTTAAGGAATCCTTAATATCTCCATCAATCAACGTGTGTGGATGAGCCCTCAGCCCGTACGCAATAAAGAGACGCAAAAAATGAGTTAAGTTATCATTGGTCCAATTAACAATGTTCAGCATCATACGTATACCTAGCCAACGATGGGACAACCCGCGTGGCGCAATGTTTACCATGCCGGACTACTAATCGAACTGTCCCGGGTTAGAATCCGGGCGAAGCAGAAATTTCAATGATGAGTTTAAACTGTTCTCGGTCTGGGTGGTTGTGTTTCTGTCTCTATGTGTGTTCATGGCACCCGCGACACAGGGTATATCTACCCTAATGTGAGGCTATACGTGTGAAATGTTATTTTTAATTTTTTTTACACTATGTACTTACTTTTATTAGACTTAAGGCTTTTATTTGAAATTATCTCCATCGATTCACTTTGGAGAAGAAATGAATATTGCTCAATAACGCCATCTACCGTATGACATGTAAACTTTGTGGTTGATAAATCGAATGTCAAATTACCAAATAGGTAGATATTGAGATTAACAGTTGGTTCAGTAAAAGTTTAACTATTCGTCACCTAGATGTCTGCAGTAGTCTTGTTTTGTTAAGGCTTTGTACATTCTGTATGAAGGTTTAGATTCCGTATCTTATAACCTTAATGCTGGATTCATTGAGATTGTAAGATTTGGATTTCGGTTCATCGGAGCTTGAGGCCTCCTCAATATTGGGAGAGCTCCATGCTCAGCAGTGGAATACTAAAAAGGTTGCAGCTTGATATAATGTAGCGATAATAATCGTTTCAGCTGCAGCCTGTTAATAATCTTCCACCCCAAAAGAAGACTAATAAGCTGAGCAACTAACTCAATGGAGCCTGTGATGTAAGGTTCGGCGGCGGTAAGGCTCGCGATGCGCTTATTAGGTAGCCATACTCGGCCAACGAAAGAAAATACAGTAAGCTGATCTAAGTATATTTAATATAGTCGACAATATTAGTGAGAGTTCAAAATAATTTTACTTAAATTTAAACTTTTGTTTATGGTTTTGAATGGGCTGTTACCGAAACTTTCATACAAATTCCCCAAAGCATAAGAATAAATAATACTACAAAGTGCCTTTTAAGTTTATGTAGCGTATTGTGTAAATGAACATAACTTTTTTGTTTATCACCCGATTGATATGAAATACACACTAATGTTACGGAAATTCATTCAACAATAAATCAGTAAACACATCATTCAAAGAAGGGAAAAGAATTTGAGAATGAAATATTAAGTTAAGGTTAATTATTGTACGCTTGAGATACCAACTTTCGAATCCACTTTATTTGCTATTGAGGGGTAGTTTTGAAAAAAGCTTAAATAGAATTCTTACTATGTTAGTAAAGATTACAAATACAAAATTATAAGTATATTACTCTGCACAAAAATATTCTGTACATCAAGTTTCGACACTCAATTTTCAAAGAGTTTCAAAGAAAATACACATTTAAAGGGTGAATTTCGGGAAATGCTGAAACACGTATTCTTTTATTTTGGTTAGAAAATATTTATACCAAATTTCAAGAAAATCTATTGAAAAAATCCAAGTTTTCCATACAAATTTTCATCGCTAATTTCACACCCTTAAAGGGTGATTTTTAAAATTATCTATAGCCTAAATGTTAGCGAGGACCAATATATATAAAACAAAAAAAGTTGCATCAAAATCCGTCCAGTAGTTTTTGCGTGAAAAGCTAACAACAGACAGACAGACAGACAGACAGACAGACAGACAGACAGACAATAATTTCAAAACTTATATTTTTAGCTTCTGTTACTTATAAAAAGACCCCTAGAAGTATTTTTTTAAATTTATATGCAATGTACAGAATTGACCCTGCTTACAGTTTTATTATATGTGTTGTGGACGACGAGCCCAGTGATTAGTTATAAGTTAAAAATACTTAGTTTGTACTTAGTTTGTAGGATAATGTGTTATATGTGTGTGTTTTTATTTAGATTTCATATTATTCTATTGTTCTTTCTAGATACTTCGTACTTTTATGTCGAATTGTTGTAATAATACTTTAAGTACGTAAATTGTTATATGTAAGAGAGAGACAGACAATGAGCGAGATAGGGATACTGGCGATAAGCGGCTATCTCACAAAGACGCTCGGCCTTGAGGAAGTTTCTGGAGTGCGCGCTGATTGGTCGGCATGACGCTCGGCCTTGAGGAGCTTTCTGGAGTGCGCGCTGATTGGTCGGTATGCTCGCACGTGATTGGTCGACCAATCAGCGGCCGGGAATTTTTTTATATAAAGATGGGGCCTGTAGCCGCTTGTCGTCAGTTCCAGCCCGGCTCTCTCCTAAAGAAGAAAATACGAAGAAATAAATCAAGAAAAAATCGAAGAAGCGTTTTATTCATACAGTCCACTTCAGTCTGGTCCATCGCTGCCGGATTAAGGAAAAAGGAAGCCTGCGCTACAGTAATCGCTGCCGGATGAAGAAAATGGTCGTCACAAGGAGTCAAGCCGACGCATCCGAACAACGGGAGGATATGCCGCGTCAAGAACAGGATGACCGCGAGCGGGAAAGGCGAGAATTTCTCATTCAGAAAGAACGTCAATTACAAAAAGAACGTCAAATTGATTTAGAAAGACAACGTAGATTCTCGCTAGACCCGCCAAGATCACCGAGTACATGTCAGGAAACATGGACTACGACCGACGCCGGCAGGGCCACTCCCGGCACGTCCTACACGGAGGCTACAGTCGACACGGCGGTTACTATGGAGAGAGCAGGGCAGACGGCCGCGAAGGCCGCCCGCGGCACACATGAAGGAACTCCGGGCGACACAACTCGCAGAACGCGACCGGCGGCAACGGATGAGGCCGCCCGCGGCTCCCGCGACAGAACTCCGATCAAGGCGCTACCGATGGCTACCACCCGCGGCACCAACGATGGTACAACGATCGACGCGACACGGCAGGCGGCTACGAACGACGCCGCCCGAGCCTACCGCATGAGTACCACTATCGAGGCGACGCGACCGGTATGGCCAGCAGCCACGAGCGAGGCTGCCCGCACCTTAGGAGCTGGAGCTGCAACCGACGAAATACCTATGGGGTTACCGACGTCTACGAGAGGAATGACTACGAGCGACTACGCGCGCTTCGTAGACGTCTGGCCAAAGACTACGAGCTTCGTAGCTTCGAACAACGAGATGCGTGGGGCGTGGCCAGCGGCTATGAACGACGCCCCCCGCGCCGCCCACTTCAGAACTACGACCGAAGAGGCCTGTGAAGGATTACCGGCGGCTACGAACGACACCGCCTGCAACATCCGCTTCGGGACAATGATCGACGAGACATATGTTGGGCTGCCGACGGTTACGAACGACACCGTCCGCACCACTCATCTGGGAGCTACCATCGAGTCACGTGGGGCGTGGTCAGCGGCTACGAACGACGCCGCTCGCGCCAACCGATGGGGAACCACGGTCGACGGGGCACATATGGCGTGGACAGCGGCTACGAACGAGGTCGCACGCGCCACCTACGCTGAGGGTCATCGAGGGAACGCACGTGCCAGATCGCCGGCACGCTCGATGCGGTCAAATAGGAGTGCAACCGCAACCCGAATGCACCTCGCCGAGATGGAAGCAGAGAAGAAGCTCGCCGAAATTAGGAAGAAGCAACTCGAAATCGAAGCCGAACTTGTGAAGAAAAATTTAGCGGCAGAACTCGCGGCGCTACGAGATGAAGAACAAGAAAGCGACCACGAAGAAACTCCTTCGGAACACAACCGAAAGGTCGACGCATGGCTTCGTGCTCATCCCCTCAAGCCACGGGGGGAGCCGCGCGTCAGGGAAGACAGACAACTACAGTTCCCAGTTGAAGAAAGGCCGTATCCCGTATCAGGAAGAACATTGGAAGCACTCACGGAGGCGATAGAAAAATTGAATACACCGAGGTCCAAGTGCCCGGACCTACCTGTCTTCTACGGGAACACCAACGACTGGCTCATCTTCAAGGCGATGTATCGGGACACCACGAAAATGTATAGACTGCTGCCAGCGGAGAACCTGCAGAGACTTAGAAGCTGCTTAAAGGGAGAAGCACGCGAGAACGTGGCTGCCTCGCTGCACTCAGCTACGGATCCGGAGATCATAATGAAGACCTTGGAGCAGTGCTACGGACGACCGGATCTCATCATCAATCAAGCAATGGCCGAGCTGAGTAAACTGCCAAGATGTGGACCATCAGCTGTGGAGGTCAACCAATTCGCCGTCAAGCTGCAGAACACCGTGCACGTCATCAAGAGCGTCGGTCGTCACGCCTACCTCTACAATCCGATGCTGAAGCAAGAAGCGCTGAATAAGCTAAGCCCGCTTCTACAAGCAAGATGGAGCGACTACGCCAGGGACAACGATGGGTCGGAACCAGAGGTTGTTATGCTTTCACGTTTTCTGATGCGCGAAGCCGACCAGATGATGCGATACAACTACACGGCACCCGCTACATCGACGACAAAGCGAGAGGTCAAGCCGGCACCAGCAGCTGTCTACAAGAAGAAAAGTAACGCCATCTATAACGTCGCCGAAGAAGAACGACCGGACGACCAATGCCATAGCTGCAAGAAGAATCACAAGCTACCCGAGTGCCCCGCATACAAGGCACTATCGATCGATCAACGGTGGGACTTCGTGCGAAAAGAAAAGTTATGCTTCAAATGCCTAATGAAGAGACACCGCCGAAGCTACTGCAGAGCGAAGCCTTGCGGCATGAACCAGTGTCGTCGCCCTCACCACTCCAGTCTACACTACGCGTACAAGGAAGGAAATCAGGAAGCTTCAAAGCCCTCACCGCCTACGAAGAACAACGGCGCCGAGTCGGTACTAGCATTAAATACTTGGAACACAACGGTGAACTGTGAACTGAAGATGTGTCCTGTCACCGTCGTCGGTCCACGGGGGGAGGTGAAGATTTACGCACTACTGGATGAAGGGGCTACAATCACGCTGATCGACGAGGAAATAGCGAGAAGCATCGGTGCAAAGGGGACGCACTCACCGCTGCACATGCAAGGGGTCAGCACTATGCAGCAAGAAGAAGACAGCAGATTGGTCACGGTGCACGTGAAAGGGGAGGATGACTTCTACAAGATACGGGCGCACACCATCAAGGATATGAAGCTGCGACAACAATCGATTCCAAGCTCTCTGCTGAAGCACGAACATCTACGTGATTTGCCCGAAGATCAGGTCTGCTACGGCTCCAGTAAACCCGGACTTCTGATTGGAGCGGACCATTGGGAGTACATCGTATCGCAGGAGCTGAGGACCGGCAAGCCGAGCCTACCAGCCGCATCCCGAACACAACTGGGCTGGGTCATCCATGGGACAGTACCGCGCAGCATGATAAGGAACCGAGATAGTGTGCTGCATGTATACACCGCTCAACAAGGCGCAGACGAAGAGAAGCAGATGCAAAGCCTGCACAACCTGGTGGAATATCATTTTTGCATCGAAGCCTTGGAAATCGCACACAAGCCGCGAGTGAACGACGCAGATGAGCGCGCTATCAGGATCGTAGAGCGAACAGTGAAGAAAACAGAAAAGGGATACGAAGTTGGGTTGCCATGGAGAAACGACAACGTGAAACTGCCACCCAGCTACTACGCAGCACTACGACGCCTGACGAAGATCGAGCAGAAAATGGACGCCGATCCGAGCTTCGAACGAGAATACACGAAGCAGATTGAGAACTTACTGCAGAAAGGGTACGCCGAGCCTTGCGACGGGAGCGAGATAGCCAGTCCCGTCTGCTGGTACCTACCACACTTCGCAGTACAGAACCCGAACAAACCAGGGAAGCAGCGACTAGTATTCGACGCAGCAGCGAAGAATCGGGGAGTCAGCCTGAACGACTATCTGCTAGAGGGACCCGACCTGCTGATGTCTCTACCTGGGATCCTGTTCCGGTTCAGAGAGAAGCCAGTTGCAGTCACGGCTGACATACAAGAGATGTTTCTGCAGATAAAGATACGCAGAGAAGACCAGCCAGCACAACAGTTCCTGTGGAGGGGAGCCGATCGGAAGATACCACCGCGCCACTACAAGATGACGAGTATGATTTTTGGCGCCGCAAGCTCTCCCTTCATGGCGCACTTTGTGAGAGACTACAACGCGAGAAGACATGCTGACTCGCACCCTCTAGCCCTGGAAGCAATCACGCGGAACCACTACATGGACGACCTGGTGGCAAGCTATGAAGACGCGAACGAAGCCCGCCGCGCCGTGGAAGAGCTCCGCGAGGTACACACTGCAGCAGGATTCACACTCAGAGCATGGAGTACTAGCCACACCGACGTGCTGCAGGACGTACCTGAAGAATTGCGAACAACCACGCCGACACAGCTTGGAGGAGACAACGTCGAGAATAAGATACTGGGGCTTTACTGGAATCCCGAGAAGGATGAGCTGGGGTTCAACACGTCCATGAACAGGGTCCCGGCAGAAGTGCGCGCTCAGAGCCGAGCGCCGACGAAGAGAGAAGCACTAAGCGCCGTGATGTCCATCTACGACCCACTTGGACTCCTCAGCCACTACACCATCAGAGCGAAGATAGTACTCCAAAGTCTGTGGCGTCTGAAGATTTCGTGGGACGAGCCAATCCCGGAAGAAGAAAACGAACTCTTCGCCTGCTGGATGAAACAGCTATCCAGTATATCTAACCTGCGACTGGAAAGAAGATACGCACTGCACGACTGCCAGAAATTGGAGCTTCACGTACTGTGCGATGCCAGCGAACAAGCATATGCAGCAGTAGCCTACTGGCGCATCGCCCGACCCGACGGAAGCTACTATCTGAGCCTCATAGCAGCCAAAGCAAAGGTGGCGCCGAAAAAGACTCAGACGATACCGCGCCTCGAATTACAGGCAGCAGTCATCGGTGCAAGACTCGCAGAAACAATCAAGAAAGAACATCGCGTCGAAGTTAAGAGAACAACGTATTGGACGGATTCTATGACTGTGATACACTGGGTCCGGCACGACGCGAAGAGATACACGCCGTTCATCGCGCATCGACTGGGAGAAATATCGGAACTCACGCAGAAAGAAGACTGGCGTTGGGTCCCGACTCAAGAGAACGTAGCAGACGAGGCCACGAGAATCGTGAACACACCCATAACGGCAGAAGATCGATGGTTTCGGGGGCCTGACTTTCTACGACTCCCTGAAGACCAATGGCCAGAAGAAAGAAATGGATACGAAGACAAAGAAGAAGAGGTGGTGCTGCACGTCACAGAAGTCGCGAGAGAAGAGTGGCTACCCGATCCTAGCCGCTTCTCCAAGTATGAAACACTGGTGAGGACGACAGCGCGCGTATTAGCCTTCATCGACATATGCCGACGCCGAGCGACACGCCTGGAATGCCGACACGTGGAAGCAGCGGAAAAGGCACTCATCCGACGAGCACAGCGAGATAGCTTTCCAGATGAGATATAACGACTCGAGAAGATGAAGCCAATTCCGAAGACCAGTCGCCTGTTCCGGCTAGATCCAGTGCTAGAAGACGGCATACTGAGGGTTAGAGGTCGAATTGAAGCAGCTACAGCCCGCAGAGACGAAGCGACCCATCATATTGGACGGTCGCCACCGGGTCACCAGACTTCTCGTACTACGAGAACACTGCGCCGCGGGACACGCGAACCGAGAACGCGTGACGAACGACCTACGGCAGAAATACTGGATTATACACCTGAGGCCCACGGTACGCACAGTAGAAAAGGACTGTGCCATGTGCAAGAGAAGAAGAGCAAGACCGCAAGTACCGGCCACGGGAGATTTACCACGACAGAGATTGGAGCCTTTCAAGCGCCCCTTTAGTCACTGTGGGGTGGACTACTTTGGGCCCATGACAGTGAAGATCGGACGACGACGCGAGAAGAGATGGGGAGCACTCTTCACCTGCTTGACGACCCGCGCCGTGCACCTGGAGATAGTACCTTCACTCTCCTCGAGCTCAGCAATCATGGCACTACGACGGATGGCAGCGCGACGGGGGTGGCCACGAACAATGTATTCAGACAACGCCACCAACTTCCGTGGAGCCGATAAAGAACTGCGAGCTGCCTATGCTGAGTTGGCACCTGTGCTGCGAGACGAGGGACTGCTACATCGGATGGAGTGGCGCTACATAACTCCGGGTGCGCCGAATCAAGGGGGAGCGTGGGAAAGGCTGGTGCGCTCCGTCAAAGTCGCACTGTCCGCCACCCTGAACGAGAGAGAACCGACGGAAGAGGTCCTGTACACCTTGATGACCGAAGCGGAGTTCTCCATCAACGCGAGGCCTCTCACCCACGTCAGCGTCGATCCCAGAGATCCTGAAGCATTGACTCCAAATCACTTCCTACTGGGGTCATCGATGGGGTTGCCTCTCAACGGTGCGTGCGAAGAAACAGATCGAAGAACCTGGAGAGCTAGCCTAGCGCTCGCCGATCACTTTTGGCAGCGCTGGCTTCGAGAGTACCTACCCACACTGGTACCCAGAGGAGAGTCATCGGGCATCAAGCGACCACTACGAGTCGGGGACGTCGTGATCATCGTCGACCACACCTTGCCACGAAATGTGTGGCCAATGGGCATCGTCGAGCGCACCTTCCCGGGTCCAGACGGCGGAATACGAACGGCTGACGTCCGCACCCGAACTGGAGTCTTCAAGCGGCCTGTAAGGAAGCTCGTCGTGATGGAGACTACGCAGGCTGCGTCGGGGGGAGGAAATGTTGTGGACGACGAGCCCAGTGATTAGTTATAAGTTAAAAATACTTAGTTTGTACTTAGTTTGTAGGATAATGTGTTATATGTGTGTGTTTTTATTTAGATTTCATATTATTCTATTGTTCTTTCTAGATACTTCGTACTTTTATGTCGAATTGTTGTAATAATACTTTAAGTACGTAAATTGTTATATGTAAGAGAGAGACAGACAATGAGCGAGATAGGGATACTGGCGATAAGCGGCTATCTCACAAAGACGCTCGGCCTTGAGGAAGTTTCTGGAGTGCGCGCTGATTGGTCGGCATGACGCTCGGCCTTGAGGAGCTTTCTGGAGTGCGCGCTGATTGGTCGGTATGCTCGCACGTGATTGGTCGACCAATCAGCGGCCGGGAATTTTTTTATATAAAGATGGGGCCTGTAGCCGCTTGTCGTCAGTTCCAGCCCGGCTCTCTCCTAAAGAAGAAAATACGAAGAAATAAATCAAGAAAAAATCGAAGAAGCGTTTTATTCATACAGTCCACTTCAATATGTATAGATTATAAATACAAAATATTCATTTTATTGAATGTCATTTTTTCCCGGTTATCGCATTTAGGTGTCTGTAAGTTTTTTTTGGCAAGTTTATCTATGACTGCATTTTTCGTACTCTAAAATCTTTATCTTTTTCATCTATTATATTTTCATTCAACTAATCTGTATATTCCAAACTTGAAAACTATTTTAATTTGCAACATCGAAGTCACTATTCTATTTTTATATGTTATTTGATTGTTTTGATAGTTTCCTCTCTAGCGTGCGTCAATGAAAGCCAGTTCAAATGTTCAAACTAATTATTTCTAGTGCCAGCTCGCATTATTCCCTGCACCGGACGGAACCACTCTATTTTGCTCTGTTTCTCGAGGTCCACGTTTGACCTGGTTACTTTGTGACCTCAATTTGCCGTTCTTGAGATGTTATATATGTACTTAGTATTGGAATTCGTTTTAATTTCGTATAATTTAAGTGTGTCAAGAACGAAAGCTTCGAAATGTTTTTCTTTAAAGCTAGCGCTGGTTGTAAGCCTGAAAGGTACAGGAGAAAAAAAGAGCGTGATGGACGAAGGAGGATCAGTTTTGAGTCACGTTTCGGCTAGTCTGCAGCCCTGTCACATATTTCCACCCCAAGAAGAAGATGAGGGTAAAAGTCCCTGTAGCTTCGGGATTAAGAATAGAGCTACGGTATCCACTGCCCGATCGTAAGATGCGACTAAAAGGGGACTTCGAGGTATGCGGGTGGCGAGAGTGGGAGCTCGATCCGTCCAGCCAGCAGCTCCAGGAAAGACTGAGGTGTGTGCGTGGCCGCATGCCGCCGTGACCATTGGAAGGTGCAGGAAAGAACATCTGCTGCCCCGAAGATGGGCCCGTACGGGGCACCGCGCGTGGATGACACCGGTGCGTTCAACTGGAGATCCCGGAGTCCTCCCCAAGAGCAGAGGCCATCAAGAGGGGTTTTTTTCAACCTTTTTTATGTCGCACTGCTGGGCACAGGCCTCCTTCTCACAAGTGAGAGGGATCTAGGCCATAGTCCACCACGCTGGCCAAGTGCGGATTGGTGGACGTCATGCTTTCGAGAAATTGTGAATTTCTCATCGTAATCAATTAAATATCACGATATTTTCCATCACCGTGGAGCAGCTATAAATGCGCACATTACAAATTTCTTTGTCAGAGGTGCGCGCCGAAGTAAGGTTAGATCTTACATCGTTTTTGGTGGAACGATGCAGTAAGTTGAGTACACCGAGCACACCGTAGGGATCTGTTTACATTTCATCTGGCTGCGTGATTGGAAGCTCTACGGAGGATCCGTATCAGTCCGTATCCGATCAGATCCGTATCAGATCCGATCAGTCTCGCTCGAGCATTACTCAGAACTACACGCTAAACAAGTTAACCCATTGAGTCAGTGATCGTCAACATTTTCTTTCCTTACTTGGATTTGCAATAAATAATTTATCATGAATACGTGTGATAGATGCAAGGCAACATTTAACGATGGTGTGCAGTGTTCCTCATGTAAAAATGTGTACGATTTTGGGTGCGCTGGTATAACTGAATCAGGTTACAGGAAGCTAGGAGCTGATAGAAGGGCAGCCTGGAAATGTACAAACTGCAGAAGTGGTGGAGGTGTTGGTAATGAGGATGCGGTCTCACTCGATAAAATCTTTAGTGAGATATTAGACTTAAAGAAACACCTCTCGAGCTTACCGTTGCTAGTTGAAGATATAAAAACTATAAAGAATGAGTTGCAAGACCTTAGGTCCTCCTGCGAATTCAATAGCTCCAAGCTTAATGAATGTAGTAGCAGAATAGAGGTGATTGAAGCGAAACTCCCAGAATTAGAGCATCTAAAGGAAGCCATGAAGTCAACTCAAGAGGAACTCGATAAATGTAAACAATCACTTATTTTAAAAGATCAGTGGTCGCGACTAAACAATGTCGAGATTAAGGGAGTGCCCTGCAAGAGGGATGAAAACCTCTTCGACTGATAGATATCTGTCTCGCTCTTACCAATGTTTAATGCCAATTACGCTCACTTGTCCTTTCGCACTATTAATATTCGCACCCAATGCTTTTTAACTAAGAGTTCTACGCATTCATGGTTATTATTTGTTTACCGTCTATTTAAAATGATTTGCTTCTATCATGTTTCTTACAATCTTAAAAATTATCAATGCATAATACAGGTTTAAACATTTATTATCAAAATGTAAGAGGGCTGCGAACTAAAGTAGATATTTTTAAGCGTAACATCTCTTTATCAGGCTATGATATAGTCTTTATAACCGAATCCTGGTTGTTGGAGAGTATATCCGATAGTGAAATTTTTCCTGACCAATATGTTGTTTGGAGGCGCGATCATGAGTATGATTCCGTGGGACAAGCGATGGGCGGGGGGGTGTTACTAGCTGCGCGAAGGGAGTTGCTTGTTACACCGCAACCGACGTTTCACTCGACCGCTGAGGATCTGTGGGTAACTTTATCGCTTAAAAATGGTAACCAATCGCCTACTAAAGTTCACTTATGTGTTTTATACTTATGTATCCAAAATTTGGGTAACTCATTTTCCCAACAGTTAATTAATTATTTTAATAAACTTAATGATATATTGCTACAAAACCCTCTCGACAAATACCTAATAATCGGTGACTTTAATATGAGTAGCATCAAATGGCATTTAAACATTGATATGTCCTACACCCCAACCAACTTTCGAACGGTGGATGAATGTTTACTTGTGGATGAGTCGAATATGTTGGGTCTGGCACAGTATAATGGTGTTTTAAATTGCCAGGGGAAGGTCTTGGACTTAGTATTTTCAAGTGATCACGTACTTGTCAAAGAATGTCCGGATCCTTTAGTACCGGTGGACCCTCTGCATGGTGCTTTATTAATAAATGCTGATTTTATTTCTATTGAAAATTTGAAGCCAGCTTTGGCCACCAAACGTCTATTCTTTAAGGGTGACTATGGTAAAATAAATTCTGAAATTACTAGAATTGACTGGGCGCATGAATTTTCTAATAAGTCCGTAGAGGAAGCTGTGGAATATTTTTATGATTTTATTAATTCCCTAATTGACAAATATATTCCGGCTGTTCAGTCAAGGGATAAACAGTATCCCTCCTGGTACTCTAACGCTCTAATTAAGGTTATTAAAGAGAAGAACAAATATCTTCGAAAATATAACATTTATGGTAATCAATCGGATCTTCTTTCATTTAAGTTGCTTCGCGATCGGGTAAAGAGGCTTGAAAAACAATGCCATGACTCCTACCTTGTAAAAGTTGAACAATCTATAATCAAAAGCCCTAAATATTTCTGGAGCTATATAAAATCAAAAAATAATAACAAATCGTGTACTATTCCAGACTGCCTTACCTATAATAATATACAAGTAAACTCAGGCGAGGAGATATGTGATACTTTTTCGACCTATTTTCTTTCGAACTTTGCGCAGACTACTTCTCCGCACAATTCCAATTTACAATCAGCCTACCCGTCCGCGTCCAACACCCCGATGTCTCATAATATCTCAAATATTGAAATTTTATTAGATGACGTTAAGAAGCATCTGTTGTCGCTGGATACATCGAAATCGGCCGGGCCGGACAGGTTACCAGCCATTTTCCTAATAGCTACCGCCAATACGATTTCGGTCCCTATCACTTTATTATTTGAAAAGTCGATTAGAGAAGGTGTTGTACCAGGTATTTGGAAGTCCGCGTTCATAACACCTGTGCATAAGACAGGTCCAAAAACAGACATTAAGAATTATAGACCGATCTCAAAGCTGTGCTTAATAGTTAAAATATTTGAACGTATTATATATGACCAATTATATCCGGCATTGAAAACTTCGTTTGGTCCCTTTCAGCACGGATTTTTGAGCGGTAGGTCTACAGTGTCTAACCTTGTGCACCTTAATGATTTTATCACTGATGCTATGAATGTTGGCAAACAAGTGGACGTGGTATATACCGACTATTCCAAATGCTTTGACCGGATAAATCATAATTCACTCATGCTCCAGCTTGCGTCAATAGGCATCAGTGGTGATCTCTTAAGATGGTTCTCGTCTTACATTGACCATAGGTCTCAGGCGGTCGTAGTGAAAAACTATATTTCCAGTTGGGTTGACGTTCCCAGTGGTGTACCCCAAGGCTCATTGCTTGGGCCTCTTCTTTTCAATATTATGATCAATGATATAGGCCATTGTTTAGTTTCATCTCAACTGCTTTGTTTCGCGGACGACATGAAGATTTTTAAAACGATCTCATCTCAAGCTGACGCATCCGCTTTGCAAGCTGACATCTCCCGCCTCGAACATTACTGTTCTCGTAATGGATTGGACCTTAATCCTTCCAAATGTTGTGTAGTAACGTTTACCCGTAAACGGAACATAATTCCAACTTCATATACGCTCAAACAACAAACTCTTCCGCGCTCCACAACAGTCCGTGACTTAGGAATATATCACGATAGTAAATTATTGTTTGATACCCACGTCGACAAAATTATTTCTAAAGCTTATAGAGCACTTGGCTTTGTTTTAAGATGTTCGACGTCGTTTAAAGATATTAAGACCTTGAAAATACTTTACTGTACCTACGTGCGACCGCACCTCGAATATGCCTCCCAGGTGTGGAATCCAATGTATACCGTGTACATAGATCGCATTGAAGGCATTCAGAGGAAGTTCGTAAAGCACTTATGTTTCCGTCTCAATATTACCTACAGTTCTGAGAATTATATAGATCTTTGTAAAAAACATCATATTGTTCCCTTAAATATTAGACGCGATATCGCCGATATAACTTTCTTAATGAAGATAGCCACCGGAATAGTAGATTCTCCCGAACTCTTATCCAAAATAATGTTAAATGCTCCCTCCAGATCACTTAGATTTAACCCACCTCTTTACATCCCTGTAGTTTCGACGAACTACCGCCAGAACTCGTTCTTTTTGCGTGCAAGTAGCAACTTTAATAACATCTCCAAGACGGTTGACATTGACTTATTTGCTTCAAGCATAGCGAAAGTGAAAAGGTTACTTTATGAATATTTGCTCCGTTGATATAGTGGCTTCATTTCTGACTATTTTGTTTGTTTATGTTTTGCATTCGTTTCACTATTCATGCGATAAGAACTTATAAATATGTATTAGGTAATTTCTTAAAGGTACTTATTTGATAGTTTGTATTGTTGACTCTTTCGTAAGAATCTAAATTTTTCTTATATTGAGATTTATTGTTTTTCTTTTTTATTTTTCTCTTGTAATAGCGTGTAGTATAATGTTCAGCTATTTGAAACTATACTATTTCTAGTGGTGAGAACCTTTAATTGGCTCTATTACTGTAATGTATTATGTTTCTTATTGTTATTACTTGTAGCTGTTGGTGTCTCCATGTAAATAAATAAATAAATAAATCCAGTATTGTGTATAGTGTAAATGTAGATTTCATGCAATAGTCTAGATTGGGAAATTATAGGCTTGCTTATTGTAGATTATTGTAGTTGAATAACGCAATTTACAAGTTAATAGTGGCAAACACTTTGCCGAATGTTTTTTTGGCAAAGGGAGATCGCCCGTCGGGCGAGGTGCTCGCCGACAAAGTTTAATGTCTGTTATTTCTCGATGAAAACCGACCAATGGCTCAGAAGCACAAGGAACGCGCATGAAATTTTTCCTACTAGCGGTTACCAATCTCACACACGACCGCGCCCGTTTGACTTAGCTGCGGTTATCGCTTGCGTTCTATGCCAGTAGTCAGCTTCATGCATGCATCAGGAATTAGACATTTTTATTATATATCGAATCGTGAGTGTAACTTAACATGATTATTTATATCCGACTAAACTCACGTGACATTTTTCCGGAACTAGGCCGACTAGAGAAACTAGTTCTACTACTAGACTAGTTTTTCTAGTCGGCCTAGTTCCGGAAAAATGTCATGTGAGTTTAGTCGGATATAAATAATCAGGAATTAGACATACACATACATAGTTTTCTATCGTTTTTGTGAAACGAGGCAGTAAGAATTCCGAGATCTGTTTACACTTCATCTTGCTGCGTACTTGGAAGCGCCACGGAGGATCCAACATTGGGTATATAGTGTAATGCAGATTGGAAATGTGCCTTGATTTAGAAGTGAACACGTTCATCTGTTTGTGACCACTCTAGAAAGAATGATGATTAGAGCTTTGGATTCGAGAGTGCTCACAAATCTATACATATAAAAGAGGATGTTTGTATATATGACATCGCAAAACTCAGAAACTATTCGACCGATTATTATGAAAATTGGTATGTATATGTATTTTTTCACGGAGAAGGTTTATATGCTATCTCCATTCTAGCCCGGCGAAGCGGGCTGGGTTCGCTAGTCTATACATATAAAAGAGGATGTTTGTATATATGACATCGCAAAACTCAGAAGCTATTCGACCGATTATTATGAAAATTGGTATGTATATGTATTTTTTCACGGAGAAGGTTTATCCCAGCAGTGGGATGAAAGAAAAGGGTTACCGCCAGCCATAAATACCTATATATTTACACATAGGATATCAAATGTTACGTAGTACGTACTCTATTACGTAGAAAGGAAGAAAGAAAACATTTATTTCATCTCTTAAATTCAGCACCTATACTGTACACTTATGCTATACTATAATTTAACACAACAACTACAATCTACTTACTTAACAAAAACATAATATGCTAATTTACTAAAAATAGGACAAAGATTATCGTGATAAAAATTAATAAATACAAAACAATAGAATAAATAAAAATAAACGGTGAAACGCCGCAGAACCTCAAGATGGAATAAGACCACACTCAACCTCGACTTTGGTTTTCAGTGCGGCCGTCCATTTTCGCGTAGTTCGTTCCAGTACATGAAAAACAATGAAATGAATATCTAATTAAATAAATAAAATTAAAATATGGAAATAATAACGTAGAGCACTTTTGTAAAAATTGAAATATAACTACCAATTATAATTAAACGTAGTTTATTTAATCGTACCTATTCCTGTTTTTCTCTTTCTATGCGAATTCCCGTAATATTCCTGTCTGTTTTAACCAGCGATTTAAGCTGAACGCCTATGATTTTAATATAGCAATGAAGCCTGGAATAGCACATAGGCTATTTTTTATCCTACGGGGACCCATTAAACGGGTCCACGCGGGCGAAGCTGCTGCCGGAAGGCTAGTTTTAGATATATTAGGTCCTTACGTATGACATTGCAGTTCAGTATCAAAAAAGAGGTCCGTACACGTTGTTGATTCTTCGAGTCTTTTCTGCAGCATTAGTGTCATGGTGGAACTCGTGTTCGTAAATACCGCGAATTTTCGATTTGTTTTTAGTTCTGTTTTGTTTTCTTTTTAGGTTCAATGAAATACGAATTTTAAACAATTTTTTTTCTGTCTTTATTTCGAAATTAATATTTGGATTTTTTTATCAAATGCAATATATTTGATTTTCAAGTTGCCCTCATTGAGTATCGGCAATTTCATATGAAAGGATCCAATATAATTATTAACTACACATTCTGTAACGGAATAGGCGGCACTAATTAGAAAGTTAGAGCTGTTAGAGCGCGGGCAAGTTAACGAAGTTCAGAACTTGCTTGCTGTATCTTTATATTACATAACAGTAGGTTATGTTTTACGTATGTTAGATATCCGTAACATATCTGTTTAGTCTTATAGCGATGGCTAAACGGAACCCTTATGGATTCGTGATGTCTGTCTGTCTGTCTGTCCGTCCGTACGTCACAGCCATTTTTTTCCGAAACTATAAGAACTATACTGTTGAAACTCGGTACGTAGATGTATTCTGTAAACCACATTAAGATTTTCACAAAAAAAATAGAAAAAATTTTTTTGAGGAAATGAAATGAAATGAAATATTCTTTATTCACTGTACGGTTCATTTACAAACTCTTAGTGAACGTTATTTTTTTTGTTCTGTCTGCTCTGGGTGCGCTTAGGCAATGCTGAGCTGAAGAAAAGAGCAGACGGAGAAAAACTTCAGCCCTGTTTTAAAATATGAGGTATACAATAATAAGCTTTCTTACAGAGTAGCTATGGGCAGATAAGGAACATACGTGACAGCTACCGCATGTGTCAATGTCGTCCCACAGCTAGCTGTTAACATTGGCAGTTTGATTGATTTAAATCTATTACATCAGTTATAGAAACAGCCTTGTGGGAATACAGCTCAATCCCAAGCTTTTTTATCAATTAAATAGTCCTTAAGATCGTAATAAGCCTTGCGGCACAGGATGTTTGACTTTATTTTTAAATCTGTGCAAAGGAAGGGATTGAACACTTTCCGGGATTTTATTATATATTCTGATCGACATCCCGATAAAAGAGTGGCTCTTTTTGCGGAGCCTACACTTGGGGAATGCAAGTTTGTGGCCATTCCTTGTCGAAACACAGTTCGAACTATGTAAATCCAAAAAAGTCATAAATTCGTGTTTATTTTTACGAACATACATTATATTTTCATAAATATATTGCGATGCAAATGTTAGTATATTCGTTTCCTTAAATTTTTCTCTCAGAGACTCTCTAGATTTTAATTTATAAATTGCGCGAATAGCCCTCTTCTGCAAAATAAATATTGTGTCGATATTAGCAGCATTTCCCCACAGTAAAATACCATACGACATTATACTATGGAAATAACTAAAATAGACCAGTCTAGCTGTATCGACATTTGTAAGTGATCTTATTTTTTTATTGCAAAGACGGCAGAACTTAGTCTATTCGCTAACCGAGAGATATGGGGTCCCCATTGAAGCCTAGAATCTACAGTTAACCCAAGAAATACAGCTTCATCAACAAAGCTCATTTCCTCGCCATTCAATTGTGGTTTTACAATAATTTCTTTAACATTAGGTGGTGAAAACTTAATACAATTGGTCTTTTTATTATTGAGTAGTAAGTTATTTACATTAAACCAATTTACCACCTCAAAGAGAGCATTGTTCACATCGTCATAATCATCAGTTTGTCTGTTAGTTTTGAAAATTAAGGAAGTATCATCTGCAAACAATACTATCTCATGATTATTCTCCACCATATATGGCAGATCGTTAATATATATTAAAAATAAGAAGGGGCCGAGGATTGAGCCCTGTGGGACCCCCAAATGAACTACCTAGGGTTCCCTATACTTAGAACTGAAACTCAATTTTTTTTTTCATCAAACCCATACGTGTGGGGTATCTATGGATAGGTCTTCAAAAATGATATTGAGGTTTCTAATATCTTTTTTTTCTAAACTGAATAATTTGCGCGAGAGACACTTCCAAAGTGGTAAAATGTGTCCCCCCCTGTAACTTCTAAAATAAGAGAATGATAAAACTAAAAAAATATATGATGTACATTACGATGAAAACTTCCACCAAAAATTGTTTTGAACGAGATCTAGTAAGTAGTTTTTTTAATACGTCATAAATCGTAAGCCACAATTTACTATTTCATTCCATCTTAATGCAACGTTTTCTATGGATAATCAAGGCAACGATGTATTTCTGTTGCCGCTATTGTTATACAAATACTAAAAATAGAATAAAATATAAATATAATAAATAAATAAATATTTAAGTGGGCTCCCATACAATAAACGTGATTTTTTTATAGATAATGGTACGGAACCCTTCGTGCGTGAGTCCGACTAGCACTTGGTCGGTTTTTGAATGTGTCTTTTTGGAAAAAAAAACTGAATAGTAATAATAATAAAAATAATAAAGCTTTATTTAATTCCATACAGATATTAGTTATTAACACAATTACATTCATTTATATTAATAAAACATAATTAATTTTTTTTTAAATTTGAATAAAGGGCTCGGGCTATATCAGCCCAGGGTACTTCAACCTATAAAGATTGTTTGTACCCGTAGCCAGATTAATTAATAAATTTATTGATGCTGTGATAAAAGTAATAATTGAATTTTATTATTTCTTAAGATTATAAATTAACTACAGATACTTCAACTCAGTTGTGCGCGCGGCGCTATGTGTGTGTGGGGTAGTAATTATGCAGCTTTAATTTGTGTGACAGTGACGCTGCCGTGATCGTCCGAACAACTTCACTGTACCTCTTGTCACGCACACAAAGTCACTGTGTATATACAGGTTTACCCACACATAGCGCCGCGCGCACAACTGAGTTGAAGTTACTATAATAATTATGTCTCTGGTTCAACAACACCCCTAAATAAAATAAAAAATACATGCAGTAAATTTGTCGGAATACTTTTTGAACTTCTTTAGATCACCTTCTAGCATATAATAGAACTAGGGAACATAGTAGCAACCTATACAAGGTTACGGGATGGTTACGGGCTATATTTACGTCACACAATCACTTATCTTTATAAGAATATTTTATAATAAGTCTCTTCATAAGTACCTATAAGATCTTAATAAAATTCGAATGAGCAGTGGCCGAGTGGTAAAAACATCGGTCTCCGACATGAGGGTTCCTACTTTATGCAAGAACAAATTTGTTTGAAAACATTGTAACATTTTATTTTTTATGTTTTCCATCACTATGCGTGCAAATCAATTACAAAAAAAGCGGCCAAGTGCGAGTCGGACTCGCCCATGAAGGGTTCCGGAGCAGCAAGTAACATAATATAAATCAAAAGTTTTCTTTTTATATAGGAGTTAATTGAATGAAAGGTAAATTAAAAGTTAAAATCTTAACACGGTTCACAGAATACATCTACTTACCAAGTCTCAACAGAGGCCTTAGTGTAAGGGTGCACACGCGAAAACGTTACTATCGCGATTGCGTTAAGAATTTAATTATCGACCTTCAGGTAAGCGGTTAACGGTGCGCTAAGGCTTATATGGGCTAGCGGATGACGATCAGACGATGGCCGTACAGCAAAGACAAACATCACGTGTATATTATTACCTAGGATAAACTATTTCATTTTATTTCCATGGGTCACTAAAGTGGCCGATTTATCTTCAAATAAAGTGACAAGTATGCTAATTGTCGATTAAAGTCACCCGTAACTTCAATTTCAATTTCACGACGCCACTCGGTAGCACTAATCATAATGATAAACTGAACCGTACTCATAGCTTTTACTTGCCAATTAACTTTACTTGGGACGTAACTAATCAACACTTTACTTGGAGATGGTGAACGAGGCCCTAAGTAGTTAGTAGTAGTGACTACTTAACTCAATGGAAGTCGATGTTTTTTTGTATAATAGTAATATGTATGTGGTAGGTACAATAGCTTGAATTAATGGAAGAAGTACCATTTCTGCAGGCGCGGTCGCAGCCTTCAATTTTACTGTCACTAATAAATTTGGCGGAAAAGGTGTCCCAAATTGGCTTGTTTCGCTTTCCATCTACGCTTGACTGGTGGATTTTGGGGGGGTAATGTCCCCTGTGAGCCCCCTCCCCCCCCTGGGACCGCGCCTATACTTCTGCACCCTTTTCCTTCCCTAAAGTAATATAATTGTGTTCCAAGTTACAGTTGTCGGCCAGAATGTTGGATTGGATTGTTGGATTCATGTCAGAATCCATCATCATCCACCATCCACTATGTGGTATCGAAAATTCATACGACCTAAGACAAAATTAATGTTTGAGATGTAATTTAACATCATATGGCCTGCATACTAGTCTGTTACTCTAGTGTTCCTTTTTTTTTTCTTACATTGCAATAAATTATTTAAAACCATATTTTTTACTAGCGTTTCATGTGTCCCCGTAAGATAAAAATAGCCTATGTGCTATTCTAGGCTATATCTCTAACTTTCTTCCATCCATGTAAAATACGACGTAAGACGATATATTGTTATGTAAAAAACATAGGCGTTTAGCCATTTACCCTTTTTCCGTAGCAATGAATCATTTTCCCGCGGTAAGAAGTAGGCTATGTTCCTCAGGGATAATGTCGGCTTCTAATGATATATAATATTTCATATCAATCCAGTAGTTTCGGAGCCTATTCAATACATGACAAACAAACAAACAAATCAATCCTATTTATAATATCAGTGTAGATATATAAATGTATTTTATGAGTCGGTTAATAGTATTTAAAGGCAGATTCTCAGTACGGCTTACTTCGTGAATAGTTAAACAATTAACTTCATATTCTGAACATGTTCTATATCGAACGAGTACCTAAACAGCGCTTAATTGGAACGCAAAGTGCAAACAACTTGCAGCCAAGTAAGAACTTGTTTCGTGTTGAGGAAGCTTGCATTTGATAGGGAGTGGTGCTTGCTCGTTTACAGGAAATTTATATGTATGTTAGGAATCTTCTCAGATTTGATGCCTTAAGAGGCCGTACATGAAATTTTGCCAACTTCACTGATTTACCTGATTTTACTCATGATATTTTGCAGTTAAATACTATATATACATTCCATAAGTTTTATTGCACAATATAACTGATCATTTTAATAATAATCTAATACATTAGCCACTTTTTTTAGATTGCGTGTAGTATTATAATGCAAGTTTTAGGTTACTTTAGAATTTTTTAAATTCTAAAGTAACTATTATTAAATTGATTTTTTCAGGAAACGGATTGATTATATTTACTAATAAAATTTACGATAAACTATTCCAATTAGCCGAAATCAAGTGCAACTTAGTCTATTTTCATCTCTCAATATTCGTGCGTCATCTTTCTCAACATCTAGACGTGTGACAAGGTACACCAAAAACATTTTAAAAGACAATATTCGAACTGAAATTTCATGCATCAAAAATACGTGTTTTTTATTTATGAAATCATTGTTTTTTTGTGCTTAGCAGAAATCAATAAGGATTTACTTTGTCACTTTTTTTAACACGCTTTTATTAGCTTGACCTTTATGTATGAATGTATGTATGTATGTAACGGAATCTTTTAACTTCATTTTCACTTACTTTTAGGAGTCTGATTAACTTGAAAATTTGCTCAAGGGTCAAGGGCCGATGATAATACAATAATCTCATAACATTAACATTCTAACTAGGATCATCAGGATAAAAATAAATATACGAGGGGCGGCTGATAAGTTCGCGGTCTAAGGTACTTATTGCAATAAATATAAAGTTTTATATTTTTAACACGCTTATATTAGCTTGACCTGTATGTATGTATGTTTGTAACGGAATCTTTTAACTTCATTTTCACTTAATTCTACAGTCTGATTAACTTGAAAATTTGCACAGGGGTCAAGGGATGATAATGCACAAATATGAAAAAAAAAACCAACTAAAAGTTAAAAATAACAAATGTAGTTTAAAAAACTAAAAAACACGCTTTTGTGAAAATACGAACTAAAAAGTAAAAAATAAGAATAAAATATTTTACTGTAAAAAAAGCATGAGGTTGTTTTTAAGATACTATTGACATTTGACTCCATGCACCCCACGCTTTTTTTACAGTAAAAAACATTTTCTTCTTATTCTTTACTTTTTAGTTCGTATTTTCACAAAAGCGTGTTTTCAGTTTTTTAAACTACATTATTTATTTACTTTATCATTCTTCCATTCTTCACATTATAATACACAATCTTCCGACATAACAAACTTTATAACAGGCATGCGAAAGTACTTTCTTTTTGAGGGGAAAAGCTCTTTGCGTGCTTCCTTCGCTTGAAATATTTATGAAAGTACCCAATTGATCGGAGATATTGTAAGCATATTGCCTCCGTAAGCAGTTTGGCTTAGAATGAACTGTATTTAGTTACTATGAAGTTGTTCCTATACCGTATTCATGTATTGTGTTTGAAAACATAACCTACATAATCGGAGATAGATAAGTCTTGGCTGCAACTCTTTTTGCGTCCCACTGCTGGGCACGGGTCTCTCCCCTTTATTATTAAGGCCTGGAGCTTACTCTACCACGGTGCTCAAATGCGAGTTGTGGGTTAGTGGTCAAACCGCTTTCAGATGTTTTCAAACCGCCCATAAAGCCTCCAACAAGGTTTAACGACTGTTATCTATCGATAATCGATATCGGAACCGGACTTAACGTGCCCTCCGAAGCACGGAAACGCGCATGAAATTTTTGCCACTGGCAGTCACCCATCTTACACCTGACCGCGCCCGTTTTGCTTAACGCAATACGCGCTTCGCTAAATCTTACAAAATTCGAATTATATTGGTAGAAATTTAACCTTTTTTCTAACCTTTGACCGGGGAAGTACAACCGCTGCACCGACTTCTGCAAGTCGGTGCAGCGGTTGTACTTCTCCGGTCATTAAGTTTCGATGGAAAGTTACTTCGAAAGGGTAGTTGTGCGGAAACGGATCATTACAATCAACTTTCTTTTAGCGCTACCTAAAGTGGCAAGGAGCAGCGATGGCCGAGTGGTAAAAAACCGCGGTCTTCGACGCGACCGATCTCAGGTTCAAATCCTCGGCTCGCACCTCTGACAAAGAAATTTGTAATGTGCGAATTTATCGCTGCTCCACGGTGATGGAAAATATCGTGATATTTCATTGATTACGATGTTCTCCATCGCCGTGCATGCCTGAGAGAAATTCATAATTTCTCGAAAGCATGACGTCCACCAATCCGCACTTGGCCAGCGTGGTGGACTATGGCCTAAATCCCTCTCACTTGTGAGAGGAGACCTGTGCCCAGTAGTGGGACATAAAAAAAAGGTTGAAAAAAAAGGGGGCAAGCAAATTTATGAGCGAAGCAGAACTAAATTTGCACAAACTCTACTGTCGTGGTCCTTTGCATTGTCAAATATCATATCATATCAGCTTTTCATAGTCCACTGCTGGCAATGGCCTCCCTTTACTTTCGACACTCCTCCCGGTCCTGAGCCTTCTGAATCCAACGGCTTCCCGCTATATTCTTTAGGTCATCAGTCCACCTGGTTGGCGGGCAGCCTGTCCTCTTTTGCCAAGACGTGGTAGCCATTCGAGGACCTCCCTTCCTCATAGGTTGTCGGTCCTCCTTCCAGATAGTAAGTTCTGTCGCGTAGAGAAATACCAAGCATGGCTCTCTCCATCACTTGCTGAACTGAACCTTGAGCTTATACAAAGGCTTACAGTAAAAGACCATGTCTCAGTGGCGTTGGTCATCACTGGAAACATACACTGCCCGAAAACTTTCGATTTTAGGCACTGAGGTATTCTGGTTAGGTATTAAATAAATAAATAAGCGTTACACACTCATAGCCCCACATTAAGGTAATTAATACCCTGTGTCGTGGGTGCCATGGACATATACAAAGACAGGAACACAAACACCCAGACCGAGAACAGAAATTTAAACTCATCATTCAAATTTCTGTTT
This sequence comes from Pyrgus malvae, assembly GCA_911387765.1. Classification (NCBI taxonomy): domain Eukaryota; kingdom Metazoa; phylum Arthropoda; class Insecta; order Lepidoptera; family Hesperiidae; genus Pyrgus; species Pyrgus malvae. The sequence goes on along the minus strand of OU426956.1, from coordinate 4,407,935 downwards.
CGCCGGGAATCGACCCCTCGATTGGCAGTCCGGCATGGTAACCATGGCGCTATGCGAGTCGTCATAATTAAAGTTAAATATAACCGTCATAATAAACAATACTGGTTTGCATAAACTTATACCTTGCTTGGTAATAGTGAATGCAACGGCGACGTTAAAGTTAGCGCCGGTGACAAGGATAGCTAAAATGTTCAAAAAATCGACCTTAATTCATGCAAAAATTATAACGGACGACTACTTACATTTTCATATGCTTTGATCGACTAGTGACACACGTTTAAACTATAGGCTCCTATATAACCTTTTTTTTTGATGTCGGAGGAAACCTTCAAAAGGTACCCGGCACCTTGGGAGAGGATACCAGGTTATGTGGGATTTGACCACACTAAAACCCCCTTGGTGACCCGCCTCTGCGTTTTGGGAGGACTCCGGTATCTCCGAGGGAACGCACCGGTGTACTCCACGCGCGGAGCCCAGAATGGCCCTATCTTCGGAGAGTAGATGACATGTGCTCTCCTGCACCTTCCGATGTTTACGGCGGCATGCGGCCACGCACCCACCGCCATCTTTCCCAGGGCTGCTGGCTGGATGGATCGAGCTGCCACTCTCCCTGTCCACAACCCCGGTAGTCCCCTTTTAGTCGCCTCTTACGATCAGGCAGGGGATACCGTAGCTCTATTCTTAATCCCGAAGCTACAGGGACTTCCTATATATAACCTAGGCTATAGGCTCCTATTTCTGTCCTGAAGTAATTCATATTTCAGTTGGAAGGTGTGAGCCACCTGAGTGGCAGCGTAGTTGTATATGACCTCATTATACCTGTTTTTGCTATATTTCAAAACTGCAATATTATTAATTTACTCATTAATACTTCATACCAATGATGATGATGATGATGATGATTTATTATTAAACTGGCCTTCCGCCAGCGGCTGAGCCTGTCTGGATTCGTTTTATAGGTTCCCGTGGGATAAAAACTATCCTGTGTCCTTTCTCAAGCTCCACTCTTTCTGTGTTCCAAATTTCATTAAAATTGGTTCAGTAGTTTAAGCGGGAAAGCGAGCAGACAGACAGAGTTACTTTCGAATTTATAATAACTATTAGTAGGGATGATAATACATTTATTGCATGCCTCAGGAGGGTAAATATGGCGTACCTACTAAATATGTATTAACAGCTTTTGTAAACACCCATATTTGTGTTTTGTCTTTGTCATTAATTTAATAAAGTAAACTAATGCTTCCATAGTATGGCAAAACTCATTTATTTAGTAAAGTAAATACAGCTTTTATGGAACGACTGGAAAATTTTATAAAAGAAGGACTTTCAAAGGAATTTTATAGAATACCGTGCGCCGATATGAAATTATTTCTTCATACCCCGAGTTCCGTTGGCTACTGAAGTATTTATTTTAATACCTTATTAATAACGTTATTATAAAATTTTGCTTTGATCACGAAGAGATACCGCTGGAAAATTGAAAGGTATTTTTAATATATCATTAATGTCAGTTATTGGATTATCGAAGTTATGAACAAACTAATTAACCCACCTCGCTGCTTTGAGACAAAGAATGCGAAAGTTATTTTTCATATTACGTGCATTGAAACAGCGAGTTTTGATCTCTGTTTTGCCAGTCGAAATAAGACAATTCCAAACCAATGCGAATGTGTCAGTCAGAAACAACGTTGTTTCTGCCATAGGGGAGAAACAACGTTGTTTCTTCCCGGCACCTTCATTTATTTATTATTTACGTCTTTATTTCAAGTCTGTCAGAATCGCATTGACAATTGTCGTCAAATCGTTGTCAAAAGTTATTACTGCGCTATTTGTCTGCAATAGTCTTACTTCGACTGGCTACAGAAATCAAAACTCGTTATGGTGGAGAAAGGGGGGAACCTCCGGTTCGCTATGACCAAAAATGGTGGTGGAATAAACGGTGGAAAGGAGGGTGGTCCCCCACTGCGGGTGTAGGAATTGTGGACTGTAAGTTGCGGTTTGAATTAATGGTGGAAAACGAGAAGGATTGATAAAGGGAGGAAGCGCACTTACTTGGTGTATCCCAGGGGCTGGAGCAGATGGTATGCTCGTGTGCTGATGAAGTCTTGATGAATCTTCTCTTGCCCGGGAACTGGTGTTGTCCTTCACACTCACACTGCACTATTCAGTTAAATCACAAAACTATTGACAGCGGTGATGGCGGCGATGCGGCGAGTCTGATGACCACGTGTTAGGTGGCTTGCGGTGCGGTTGTCACTTGTCACGAGAGGACTTGCATGCGCGTCGGCGGCGTGCGCGTCGGCGGCGGGACGAAGGCAGACTGAATTGATAGATCTTCCTGATCCATCTACGTTCGTTGAGGTGCGAACGAGGCCGATATAATACAATAGTGCGCTTGCGGGAAAGAGAGGGAGGATGAAGGGGAGGGAGGTGAAATGACTTAATTGGCGCGAACACGTTATTTCATTACATGTGATATGAAAAATACAATGTGTGGCACGGAATGAAACAGAGACGAATTCAGACCAGGGCGATGACAGCCCTCGCTTCGCTCGGGCAGTAAGCTCGCCCCTAGTCAGAAATCGTCTTGTTTCACCCCTTGCCACACAGTATGCTATTATTCTTTATTTTAAGCAGTTGATCCCCACTGTTATATCTGCACTAAAAGGATTATTACCATGAAATATATACTGTATTCCCCGAAAATTTTATTGGGCCGAAAGCCTTATTTCTTAAATTAACCCCACCAGAGTTGCTTGTATGTATTACTAACTATAGTGGTTTAACATTATTAACAAAATACACGCCAATGTATGTGTGTATATCACAAAGACAAATCAAACTTCCAGACCGAGAGCGAAAACAAATGTCTAAACTGGATATTATTAAAAATTCTCACATAGAATCGAACATAGCATTCCGTCCTGTTAGCTACCTGCATTAGCCACTATGTTGATATTTCGACTCTTCAAAGTTTATATAGTCTAGAAACTATTTAAATTACTTACGACAACCCGCGTGGCGCAATGGTTACTATGCCGGACTGCCAATCGAAGGGTCCCGGGTTCGATTCCCGGCGAAGCAGATATTTAAATAATGGGTTTAAATTCCTGTTCTCGATCTGGGTGTTTGTGTTTCTGTCTCTGTGTATATCCATGGTACCCACGACACAGGGTATATCTACCCTGCTGTGGGGCTATGAGTGTGAAACGTTTTTTTTTACAAGAGTTTCTAAACATTTCTTCGATAATTTTCCAAATTTTACGCAAGCTCTTACCTAACCTGGTTATGAAAATGCAACAAAAACCAAGTACTTTCATACTACGAGTATATCTAAAGCCGACAAAGTTCCTGGTAACAGCTTGTTCTAAGTAAAATAATCAACGTTGAATTGTAGGTAGCTGGGGAAAGTTTGGATTACTGTTGTAGTTCTAAACTGAGTGTATTTTGGTCAGTTCTAACAATAACTTGGGAATGCTAAATGGACGTGCCTCACTCTCATCAACTAATGTTCTAATTTTTTTTAAATGTTCTAGAAAAATTTAAATATTTAAGGTGAACTAACTGCTTTTTAACACGCTTATATATCTTGACCTGTATGTATGTATGTATGTAACGGAATCTTTTAACTTCATTTTCATCTACTTCTAATCGTCTGATTAACTTGAAAATTTGCTTGAAATTTTGCCTTGCTTGAAAAAAGGGGTCAAGGTCCGATAGCAATGCAAAAATGTGAAAAAAAATATTTAAATAATTAATGTAAATAGTTTAAAAAACTAAAAAACGCTTTTGTAAAAATGCGAACTAAAAAGTAAAAAAATAAATAAGAAGAAAATGGATTTTACTGTAAAAATAAGCGTGGGGTGCTTTTTGAGATACTATTGACCCCAGGCTTTTTTCAGTTAAATACAGTTTCTTCTTATTTTTTACTTTTAAGTTCATATTTTCACAAAAACGTGTTTTTTAGTTTTTTAAACTACATTATTATTTTCAATTTTTTCATGCCGAGGAGGCGTATCTTAAAACCACTTAATATTATTATCACTTATATAATTACTTCGTAAAAGTCTATGCGTATTCTTTGCATTTAAAACAATTTTGACTTTATATTCATGGAGTTTTCATTAACATATATTAAGTAAATATAAATTTTACTTTTATTTTAAAAGAAAAAAGCAACTTATTTTTAACATTAAACAATCAATCATAATTAATTAACTCAAAATAAATATGTTTATTTATTTATATATACATTCATAATATATTTTATTTTAGAAAAATTCTACAACTAAAGTACACGCGAGCAAAGTCGCGGGCGGTCGCTAAATTTTTATAATGTACTAGCAGCCGCCCGCGACTTCGTCCACGTGGACTTTATAAAAGTACTCCTTATTACATCAGCTACCTGCCAGTGAAAGTTGCGTCTGTTATTTTAGTGTTATCTGTTGTAACAAAATAATATGGTAACTACTGCCATCTGTGTAGTCCCAGTAGATTATTATTGATCTGTGGTTTATGTAAACTGTCTATGACTTACTTTATGGTTAAAAAGAATAAAATAGAGTTGAGTTGAAGCCACCATTGCGTTTTAATAGGTTATGGGCCCAGTCCCGCGTTATAATATTTAAAACTAGTAAGATACAAGTTCAGTGTGTAAAATATGTCTGTGAACTATTTGGCAAACATCCCAAAATTAAAAGGACGAGAAAATTACGACGACTGGAGTTTTGCGGCTGAAAATGTTCTTGTCTTGGAAGGCATGGCCGACGCCATTAAGGCACCATTATCATCATCAGCCACCCCGGCTCAGAAAGCAGAGGACCAAAAGGCAAGGGCTAAATTAATTTTGACAATAGATGCGTCTCTTTACGTGCATATCAAGCAAGCAACCACAACCTACGACTTGTGGAAAACATTAAAAAGTATGTTTGACGACGCGGGATATTCACGAAAAATTAGTTTGCTACGAAATCTCATCAGTATACGCCTGGAAAACTGCGAGTCAATGACCAGCTACGTCAGCCAAATAATTGAAACTGCTCAAAAACTCATAGGCACCGGCTTTGAAATTAACGATCAGTGGATCGGATCGCTTATGTTAGCGGGATTACCGGAGAAATTTGGACCTATGATAATGGCAATTGAGCACTCAGGCATAAAAATAAGTGCGGACGCCATTAAAAGCAAGTTATTAGACATGAGTGCAGATTTTGTGGTTAAATCGGAAGGTGCATTTGCCGCGAAAAATATTCATAGGCGTTATGTTGGTAGTACGAACACGTCAAAAACGCATTTTCATGACGGCATTGGTACGACGCTCCTACCGCCTGTCAATGTCAATGCAAGTGGAAATGGAAACAACATGACGCGGAAGAAAATAATTCGATGTTATAAATGCAAACAGATCGGACATTTTAAAAGTCAGTGTCCTGTTGCTGATAAATCGAAGACAAATGCATTTAGTGCAGTATTTCTTTCCGAAGAATTCAGTCAATCCGACTGGCACTTAGATTCCGGCGCAAGCACACATATGGTGTCGAACAAGAACTTGTTATCTAATGTATGTTATCAACCCAATACAAAGGAGATCATCGTCGCCAATCAAACCGTTGCACAAGTTTTATGTTCAGGGGATCTCCAACTAAAAACATGTGTTGGAAACAAAAAGTACTTAATTAATGTTAAGAATGTTTTGTGCGTGCCTAACCTCACAACCAATTTGCTCTCTGTGAGCAAAATAATTGCAAGTGGAAACAGAATTGTTTTTAAACAGGATGGTTGTTTGATTTACAACCCAAGTAAGGACTGTATTGGTGAAGCCAAACTGATAAATGGTGTATACAGATTAAATTGTTATGAAGCACGAACAACCATTAGCGGCAGCAGTAAAAACTTCAAGTACTACCTGGCATAGACGGTTAGGGCATATCAATGCCAATGATTTGAATAAATTAAAAAATGGTTTAGTAGAAGGTGTAAGTTATGATGACAAAAGTGTGACAAGTAAAGCCAACTGCATAGTTTGTTGTGAAGGGAAACAAACCAGATTACCATTTCCGCTAAGTAACAACAAATGTAAGGATATCCTAGAACTGGTTCATGCTGATTTATGCGGGCCAATGGAAAACCTATCTCTTGGTAAGGCAAGATACTACTTACTATTTGTTGACGACTTCAGTAGAATGTGCCATGTATATTTTCTGCAATCTAAAAGTGAAACATTCAAATATTTCAAACAATATAAACAGTTTGTTGAGAATCAACAGTCTAAGAAAATAAAGATATTCAGGTCGGACAATGGTGGAGAATTTTGTTCATTGGAAATGGCAAACTATCTAAGGCAGTGTGGTATACTTCATCAAAAAACAAACAGTTATACACCAGAACAAAATGGAGTCTGTGAGAGGTATAACAGATCCATAGTTGAAAAGGCGCGCTGTCTCCTACATGATGCTCAATTTGAAAATTTTCTTTGGGCTGAAGCTGTGAACACGGCTGTATATATAAAAAATCGAACCCCAGCAGCTGGATTGGACCAGAATGCTACTCCTTATGAAATATGGACGGGCAGAAAACCAAATTTAGAAAATTTACGGATCTTTGGTAGCCCAGTAATGGCCCATATTCCAAAAGAGAGGCGAAAAAAGTGGGATAAGAAGGCGAAAAGGATGTACCTAGTTGGATATTCTGAGAATGTCAAGGGCTATCGCTTGTTTGACCCTATTTCGCGAGATGTCATTATTGCCAGAGATGTTGTTATCATGGAGAATATAGATGATAGCTCAACAACATCTATTGTGGTCAGTGAGACAAAGCAACTAGAAATGTCACCTCAGGGAGTATCCATGAGAGACTCGGTTGATGAAGGAGATCTATGTGATAAGACATATGTGCCTGACAGTTCAACAAGTTCAGATGACAGTTTTGTTGATACTTTATCCTTGTCTCCACAAGCAAAGAATCTTATTTCCGGACAGTGCGACATCAATCTACCAGAAAAACGTGTGAGGCGGAAACCTGATTTCTTCCAGATTGCAAACATGTGTGTAGAGATGTCAGATGAACATATTTGTCTTGGTGAAGCAATGAGTGGACCTGAAAGGAATCAGTGGGTGTGTGCAATGAAGGAAGAATTACAATCCTTTCATGACAATAATTCTTGGGAATTGGTGGACAGACCAAAGGAAGGTACGGTTGTGAAAAATAAGTGGGTTTTCAAGAAGAAATATAATAATGAAGGTGAGACTCGTTTTAGGGCGAGACTTGTGGCCAAGGGCTTTACCCAGGAAAAAGGTATGGACTTTAATGAAACTTTTTCTCCAGTTTTAAGATATTCTACTTTTAGACTGTTATTGGCTTTAAGTGTAGAACATGGTTTAAAATTAATCACCTTGATGTTCCTACTGCATTTCTCAATGGCTTCCTTCAAGAAAATGTATATATGGAGATACCAGAATGTTTAGATATTGAAAATTGTAATAATAAAGTTTTAAAATTAAAGAAAGCTGTCTATGGCCTTAAGCAGTCAGCTAGAGCCTGGTATACTCGTGTAGAAGATTGTTTATTAAAGTTACAGTATAAAAAGTCTATGTATGAACCATGTCTCTTTATAAAGAATCTTAATAATGTAAAGATTTATGTGGCATTATTTGTTGATGATTTTTTTGTTTTCCATAATTGCCAGAATACTTACATGGAGTTGCTGAATAAATTAGTTGTAGAGTTTAAAATAAAAGACTTAGGGCAAATCAAACATTGTCTAGGTATGCATGTTAATGTTTATAAAGATAGAATTACTGTTGACCAAAAACAATTTGTTGAAAATATTCTTAAGAAGTTTCATATGTCAGATTGTTCACATTCTGAAACACCTTTGGAAATTAATTTAAAACTGCAAAAAGATGTAAGTAATAATTCAGTAAAAAAGTATCCATATCAACAGTTAGTTGGAAGTTTGATGTATTTATCTGTTCTCACTAGGCCAGATATTTCCTATAGTATTAGCTTTCTTAGTCAATTCAATAACTGTTTTAATGAAACACATTGGAAACATTTAAAACGATTGCTAAAATATTTAAAGAAAACTAAATGTTATGGTTTAGAATATAAAAAGACAGGGTGTGATCTATATGGTTATGTTGATGCGGATTGGGCCTCATGTTCAATAGATAGACGCTCATATACTGGCTACTGCTTCATACTATCAGGTTCAGTTATTGCTTATGAAGCAAAGAAACAAAAAACAGTAGCTCTTTCCAGCACAGAAGCTGAGTATATGGCTCTGACAGAAAGTTGCAAAGAGGCTATATATTTAAAAAATTTGTTAGGGGAAATGATAGTTGTAAATGAAAATATGTGTATAGTTGTCTATAGTGATAACCAGAGTTCAATTAAATTAGCAAACAATCCGTTATTTAACAACAAGCGAACTAAACATATAGATATAAAACATCACTTTGTCAGAGACTGTATATTATGTAAGAAAGTAGATATAAAGTATATGTCAACATTAGAAATGCCTGCTGACATTTTCACAAAAAGTTTGAATGCTAATAAACATTATAAATTTTTAAAATTAATTGGTATGTCTGAAGTAGCATTGTAACTGTATTGTTCTTTTTTTGGATATTGAATTATTTTGTTAGGTCGGGATGTTATTTTAGTGTTATCTATTGTAACAAAATAATATGGTAACTACTGCCATCTGTGTAGTCCCAGTAGATTATTATTGATCTGTGGTTTATGTAAACTGTCTATGACTTACTTTATGGTTAAAAAGAAAAAAATAGAGTTGAGTTGAAGCCACCATTGCGTTTTAATAGCGTCAAAATCAGTCCAGCCGTTACAGAGATTAGCTGGAACAGACAGACGGACAGACAGACACCAACTCGGAAACCTTTGTGGGCTCATTCCCAACAATTTCCTGAAGATCGTGATATGATTAAATTCATAGTTTATGGTTATATGGACATACAGACAAAAAAACATTTTTTTTATTCGTTTCTTAAAAATTCGTAAGTTTTAGATATAGCCATGCAAAGAAAAATATTATAGATATGTTATAAATTCATGCTGAGACAAAAATTGTGTGTAAGTAATGTTTGCTTGCTGAGCAGCGATGGCCGAGTGGTAAGAAACCGGGTTCAAATCCTCGGCGCGCACCTCTGACAAAGAAATTTGTAATGTGCGCATTTTTCGCTGCTCCACGGTCATGGAAAACATCGTGATATTTAATTGATTACGATGTTCCTCATCGCCGTGCATGCCTGAGAGAAACTCATAATTTCTCGACAGCATGACGTCCACCAATCCGCACTTGGCCAGCGTGGTGGACTATGGCCTAAATCCCTCTCACTTGTGAGTAGGAGTGGGAGCCCAGCAGTGGAATATAAAAAAGGTTGAAAAAAAAATGATTGCTGCATTATTTTTTAACACATTAATTTCTTCAAATCTTCGAAACAATCAATCATTCTAAATAACCTTTCATATATTTTATCATTTCGGTGAGTTAGAAATCTAATTGTGCAAAGGAATTGTGTTGTAAGGACAAAAGAAACAATTAGAGAGTCCGCACGTAACAGTAACATTAGGCAAATTGCCTGTACATTGAATTGTGTTGGATTAAACCACTACAAATCGAGAATTATTATAAAACGTAGTGCATTTCTTGGCACAAGAACGAAGTTTTCAGAATGATAAATGAACGCGGGAAGAAAACTATGTACATTTTAGTAAAATCTGAACCTCTACCCGAAAACGTTATAACATTAATTAAATAGGTACCTATTGTAGGTGGAGAACTATTATGGTTCGCCCGGGGAAGTACCACCACTGCACCCACTTCTGCCGTGAGCAATTCTATTGTGTTTCGGTGGAAAGGTGCAGTTGCCGGCCACACTTACATGAGGCGACCACCAGCCTCCGGAGTAGCAGTGCAACTGCATTCGACCTCATACAAGACTTACCTATGCTTGCTTGAGATTGTATGTAGATGTCCATGGGCTGCAGTGACCACTTAACACCACGTGGCCTGCAAGCTTTTCTGCTACTCCATTCAAATAAAAAAGGTACATATTATATCAATAGCCGGCGGCTACTTTGCTCGCTCAAATGATAAGCCTTTAAATCCAACAAGGCAGTGCCATGTCTTGCCTTACAAGGGCTTCTTAGACGAAACATTGTCTGTATAGTAGGAATGTATAGTCAGTTAAGTTTTCTTTTAAGTGTTAATGTTCAAACTTTTTGTTTGTAAATAAAAGCTATGTTGGCATATGTTAAGTACTTTTCATCTTCCTATTTCATTGCTCTTATACAAAGTTTTTAGAAAGAACGTAGTCTGTGTCTGAAATCGGTGGACCTACTAAAACTATAGGCTGATTTTCATTGATTCAGCAACTGGATCCAGCGTCGCTGCATTCCAGCGCTGGATTGGCATTTCTGCTGAATCAGGCCGTTTACATTCAATCCAGTAGATATTGTTACTGTGTCAATTTTTGTTCGAAAAAAAATAATATTCAAAGCTTAGCAATTGATTGATGTTTTTTTATAACTGAATAATCTTTATATACAGGGTGTCCCGTAAATAGTGGATCAACGGGTTATGGGGGGTAGTGAGACTTATTATCTGATAAAAATACTAAAATTTATAGTCCTAGGACTTGTTGTTATTAAGTTATGCTTTGTTTACAAAATTTGGTGAAATTATCATCCACGTAAGCTAAATATTAAATTTTACCATATCTGCTTTGTTATTTTGTTGTTATTTCTGTTCAAGGTAATTAATAATACATAAGTCTTCCTAATTAAAATGATATTCAACCATAATTAACAACAGAAAAAAAAATACAACCCATAATAGTTGCAAATTTTACGTTCAAAAGTTTTCTAACTGAAGTTTGAACAACGCTGGTGTAAAAAAATTGTATGGTAACCTTGTGAAACTTTATTTTAAAAACATCTGCATTTCATAACAATTACAAAAAGGTATAATTCTTAGGTATAAAGTAGCATATTTCTTCATTTATTCAATATCATAGGATATTTTTGGGAGAAAATAAAAAGACGTGACATGATACGGGCGTAAATTATTCCGCTTCAATATGCGATGTACTGTACTTCTTGGGATACCAGTGCGTCTAGAAATACGGCGAGTACTAGTCGAAGGATCTTCTTCTACTTCTGCCAATATCTGACGTTCATCGACTGCTCTAGGCCTTCCTTCATGGTTTCCAGTTCCAGGAATTCGACCTTCAAGGTAAGCGTTATTCACTCTCAGAAAAATTCGGTGATCGGGATAGCGATCCCGGTTGGGATAGCGCTCACGATACGTACGTGCTGCTTGCCGAGCATTCCCAGCACAGAGACCATAAAGAAAAAACATTTCTGCATATTCACGTGGAGTGTATGTATTAGGCATTCTTCTTCAAAAAAACCAAGTCGAACAATATCCAAATCACAAGCAAAATCAAGGTCCAATTCAAGCGCACTTTAACAAATAGTAATATCGTAATGACGGGTCCGAGCCAAACACGTGTGTAGTTGGAACTGGAAACCATGAAGGAAGGCCTAGAGCAGTCGATGAACGTCAGATATTGGCAGAAGTAGAAGAAGATCCTTCAACTAGTACTCGCCGTATTTCTAGACGCACTGGTATCCCAAGAAGTACAGTACATCGCATATTGAAGCGGAATAATTTACGCCCGTATCATGTCACGTCTTTTTATTTTCTCCCAAAAATATCCTATGATATTGAATAAATGAAGAAATATGCTACTTTATACCTAAGAATTATACCTTTTTGTAATTGTTATGAAATGCAGATGTTTTTAAAATAAAGTTTCACAAGGTTACCATACAATTTTTTTACACCAGCGTTGTTCAAACTTCAGTTAGAAAACTTTTGAACGTAAAATTTGCAACTATTATGGGTTGTATTTTTTTTTCTGTTGTTAATTATGGTTGAATATCATTTTAATTAGGAAGACTTATGTATTATTAATTACCTTGAACAGAAATAACAACAAAATAACAAAGCAGATATGGTAAAATTTAATATTTAGCTTACGTGGATGATAATTTCACCAAATTTTGTAAACAAAGCATAACTTAATAACAACAAGTCCTAGGACTATAAATTTTAGTATTTTTATCAGATAATAAGTCTCACTACCCCCCATAACCCGTTGATCCACTATTTACGGGACACCCTGTATATAATTCTTCTGTAGGTACGTGTGTTGACAGTGAACTCTTCCTAAACGGCTGGATAGATTTAGATGTTTTTTTTTGTGTGTGTTCAAGTGGACTCGAGGATGGTTTACATTCATTATTTGTTCCACTGGAAATTGTTTTTTTTTTTTTAATAATTTTCCCATATAAATTGTTCCTACCTGTCAAACGTTTGTATTTCGTGCCGTGATGTTCTAAACTTTGACACAGTCAAAATAACAGGACAGCTCGTATGTCACTATTTGTTTTATATTTTTGTTTAACAGTAACATGAAATCTCTTTAAGATAATAAGGAAACAAATCCTCTATCATTACTTTTAAGGCAGGACAACGACTGCAGGGCCCACTAGTAGGTATGTATATATTATTGAGTTTAAATTTTTTAATTTAAGCACTCCATGGTATGAAAAAAATGGCTAAGTACTCGTAATTACTTAGGCTAGAATTGTTTATAAATACGGAGGTTTGTGTGTGTCGTTTATTTATTTATTTTTCTATTACTTAACATGTATTCTTGTAAGTAACTCAAAAAGAAAATTCAATCCGAAATTGGAAACCAATAATAAAAAATATTTTGATATAAAGGTATCTAGAAATGCATAATCAAAATACACTTGGGCATTTCTTTAAAAATGTGCATATTACGCGGCACATGGTAAATAATCTTCTACAGTGCAAATATTTTAATTTTGATAATACTACCTATAAATATAAGTATTACAGATTTAAACTAGACTGTCAGAAACCATATTTTGTTTATTGAATTGGAGAAATTTGTTTCCAAACATCCAGATTCTAACTACCATTCGTGTCCCATTTTACGTTTTGATTAAGTTTTTGTTCAATACAGCTAAATCCCTTTTAAAGAATGTAATTATAGATCAATATTCTTAAAAAGGGATAGTTGCCTTAGCCCTATATACAAGTTGTTATACATAAATAACATAAATTATGAAGAATAAAGGCTCTTAAAATATGTCCTCGGGTAACTTTATAATTACCGTTTGAAAAATATTTGCCTTAATTTACTACCCCCAAATTTGAGAATTCATACCCTTAACTACCTTAACGTTTACGCCCCAGTCTGCACTCGGCGCCCAACCAAACTATACGCATCAAAGACCGTATTTTTTGGTACCATGTTCAAATTTCTCGTCGTCGTTTGCTTTTGTCAAAAAACAGTCTAATGGCCGTTTTAAATTTTTATGGTAAGTAGATGATTATCTTTTTATACTGATACGTTTATTTAAGTTGTTATAAGATCCATTTTTAGGTAAAGTAGATAATTTTTTTATAATCCTTATAAAAAACTCTTTAATCAACAAAATGTTTTAAATCCTAATTACCATTTTCATAATTACCGTATTTTCTATTACTTTTACAACGTATTACTATTACAACGTGGCTCAGAAGCGCGATGGGTCTATAGTTTTTTAAAAGGGCTCTGTCACCCTTTTTATAGAACGACACCACCACGCTACTGCTCCACGCCTCCGGGACAATTCCGCTACTGATGACGGTATCAAACAATTTTTGGAGTGCCACTAGGAGGTATTTCCCTCCATCTTTCAGCAGCTCTCATGTGATACCGTCATCGACCGGTGCTTTGTTGTTTTTAAGCTGATTAAGTGCCCCTCTAATTTCGTAAAGGCTGATGTCCGGAATATCTTCGGTATAGTGTCGGGTCAATTTGGCTCTCTTATCGTTCACCACATTGGTGATGGGAGCTTTTGAGGAGATGTACAACCGTCCGTAGTACCTCTCAATTTCTTTCTGAACTTTCGTCTTAGACAAAACTATAGCGCCAGACTCCGTCTTCAATCTTGTCAACTGGCTTTGCCCAATACTCAGATCCCTTGAGAACACAATAGTGCCTTGGTTCCGCTCTACTTTTGACGCGCTTTATGTTATGAGCACGTAGATCGCGTCGTCTGCTGCAAGAGATCTGTTTATTTATCTGCTTGTATTTCAACATTGAAGACAGAGACCGGACGCATAGTTCACGCCTTTCCTTTATAAGACCAAGGGTGTTTTCAAAGAGCACTTGAGGTCTACTAGTTGAACAACTTGGACCCTACCTCGTGAACGGTTTGTAACATCCTGGTGTTGTATTCGTCCACAGACTCGCACTCTTCCAGGCCCGCGAAAGGATTTTGCAACTCGAGCTGAAAGTTCTCGGAGCCCTCAATTTGGACAGGTGTTGATCGGAGCGTAGACTTCATCAGGCGTGACCGTTCCAGCTTGATGTTGATGTTAAATGTGCCTCGTACCATTCGGTGATCGCTACCGATTTTCAGCCTGTTGATCACGGAAACATCATTAAATATGTGCCGTTTATCTGCCAAAATAAAGTCTATCTCACTTTTCGTGGAACCATTAGGACTTATCCAAGTCCACTTGCGCTGTAGCTTCTTCTTGAAGAATGAGTTCACCATGAAGAAGTTCTCCTTCTCCAATAAGTTAGCAAGCAAGCGGCCTCGGTGGTTCCGTTGTCCAAATCCAAAGGGACCTATCTTCTGCTCGTCGCCGTCTCGCTTGCCCAGTCTTGCGTTTAATTCCCCCATCACCACCGTGAAATGAGTCTTTGAGGTATGTATAGCTCTATTGACTTCCTCATACATAGCCTCAACCTCATCGTCTGGGTGTGTTGCGGTCGTCGCATAGACCTGTATGACCTTGAGCGAATACCGTTTAGATATTCTGAGTACAAAATACGCTACCCTTGTTCACGTTGTTGACGAGGGACTTGTGAACGAGAAACCCGACACCCCCTTGGGACAGATGATCGCCCTCCCGGTGATAGAAGAAGTTGTCGGATTTGAGGATTACCGTGTCCTCCCCCTGTCTTCGGACTTGATAACCCTATGACGCTCCAGTTTAACTTGTCTATCTCTTCTTCCAGCTCTTGTATCTTCTCGTCGGTTCGGAGTATCCTGGTGTTGTATGTTGCCAGGTGCAGAGGTCGTCTTGGTTTATGACAGCCGGATCTCTGCCGGAGATTCCTAGCACCCCCTGCCCCGCCGTGACCGTGGCCGCTGTCATAGCCAGGAATAACGGGGCCGCCGGGGACTGGGGGCCGGGATATATGTAAACTTGCCATAGAGGGTATTTGCCTTAGTCACCGCGCTTGGAACTTCGTGTTAGTGACCGCAGTGGATGGCAAGTTACTCGGGAAGACGCTGCTGCCCATCTCCTGGTATTTGTCCCTCGGTCGCCTCTTACGACTTCCCGTGTGAAGAATGGGAGTGGTGCTATTCTAACGCCGGGCACCACACGGCAGTTAAAGTTTATTACATTGTTAATATGTTTAAAACAGATAAAATTTTAAAGAAAAACGTCATGTGTTCATTTAAACTGTGTTTTTCATCTTGATAATTTTGTTACTTCGGCCAATTTACTAAAAAAAATTAAAAAATATAATTTGTTACGACTGATAAGTACATACTTTTATGTAGTTTGTGGAAAAAAAAGTTTTACTATATTTTAAATAAAATTACTTTTATTTTCTTGGAATTTGATTTATAATTACCATTTCTCATTACCTTCAACATTTTCTAATTACCATTTGCTGTAAATATCATTACCATTCACTGAAAATTTTAAACGCTTGTCAGTTAAAAAGTAAAAGACTTAAATATTTCCCTTATACAGTTTCTTTAAGGGTTTGTTTGCAGCAATGTAAAATTTACTCAAAGGATGAGTTTTGTCACAACTTTTATGCAATCTCCTAACATGAGGCAATATGCGCATTTTCAAAGAATTACCCACTTGGCAAAAGCAATCTATATCCTTCTCAATCCCAACAGTACGTTGAACAAAATACGAGAAAATATTGGCTCGGAGAGTTTTCCGTAGTCGGTATCGAATACAGTACTTACTCATTAGAGATCTCTTCTGCTTACTAAACTTGATATGCTGCTGCTAAGCTTATTTTTATTTTATTTGTTATTTTCACATCACAATTCTGCAAAATGAAAGTATATTATAAAATTAATTTATATTGTATGGTCACCGTTATAACTATGATCGGTAATCACTTCTTTTCATCAAAGAAGAACATGAATGCTTCATGCCACAAATAAATAAAATATAGCTTTGTGCCATATTTTACGTTTATCGAGCGACCGAATGAATGAATGAATTTATTTATTTGCATAAATATGCGTACACATAAGCTGATTTTTCGATGACTTTTTTCACAATTATACTAATTATCTAGTATTTTCGTACATTATTGTTTTTAGCTTATTTAAAAAAAAATTTAACGTTTTAGTACGATGTGCTTTAAAAGGGTGTTTTTTAGTTTTTTTAAACTATTTTCAGCATGAGGCATTCATGCGGACAAGAATACGCCCCTTTTAACATTTATCAGTCGCGTCTTCACTCCTGCAGCAGCAGGACTTCACTTCATCAGCTCGTCTGGATCATCGCAGCGCACCATGTACACGCTTCCTGTTCCTGATACAGCTGCTTCCAAGGACATCATGGACGGCTTGACATCCTACCCTCACATCCCGACTCGCCGTGGATAGAAGGCATCTACACTCTTCGCTTCACCCTCACATCCCGACTCATCGCAGATAGAGGGTATTCAAGAAGATTGCACTTGGATGAAATGAAATGAAAATGAAATGAAATGAAATGAAATGAAAATACTTTATTTTTCTTCTTATTTTTTTTATCTTTCTTATTTTTTCATTTCATTTCATTGGATTACTGAAGTCATCGACCTCCGGTCTGAGCAGGGGGTGATGTGGCGACTTTACGCAACTCATAAAGAGATGGCGCCACGGGTATTCTGAATCACGCTATCGAAGTTTTCTGAATGTCCGACTGTATATACAAGCTCCGAATCGAGTCAATTTGACCGCGGCTACGCCTTGGGCATTACCACTTCGCCCGGCGAGATATCTCCTTTTGCCAAAGCTATATTAAAATAATAGGCGTGTAGCCAGTTGCTTCAACCGCGTGGACCCTCATACCCATTTTTCAGTAGGAATGCAGGATTTTCCCGCGGTAAAAAGTAGCCTATGTTCATAATATAATAATGATAATGTCGGCTTCTAATAGTAAAATAATTTTTCAAATCAGTCTAGTAGTTTTGAAGCCTATTCAATACATGCAATCAAATCTTTCATCTTTATAATATTAGCGTAGATGTAGATGAAGGTTACACGATATAATATTAGGTTATACAGGTTTTCCAAAAGGTTCAGAGTCAACTAACCTCGCTGACAAAGAAATGTAAATTTACTGTGTAGGCTTGGAAGGGCCCAATGTAATCAGCGCAAATGTGTGTCTTTCAGTCTATAGTATCATTAGGCTACCTCTGGGATGATGGTCGACAATGATCCAGAGAACAAAGTCCTTCAATGAAGGTTTTCTGTGTTTTAGCTGTGTAAGACTTTTGAAAGCTTTGTGTCTAGCTGCGATATGAATGAACAACGTGGTACCTGGAATAAGTCAGTTGTATGGGTAGGTCAACTTTGACAGAAAGGTAACTCGTAGAATCCAACTTGGGCAGCGTACGGGAAATACCAAAGTATCTTTTATATTTATCTTTGTAATATTTGCATACCCCATGAAGGTAAATATGGAGTACTAAATATGTATTAACAACTTTTGTAAACACCTATATTTGTGCAAATAAAGTTCTTGGTATTTGTCTTCTAGTCCAGTATACTCTCAGTAATTGACGTCGAAAGTTATCTAGCAGTGGTATTTCTCTACGCGACAGAGTCCGTAACGATGAAATCCATAGACAAACGAAGGTTAAAGACATAGCTTTTAAAAGCTGCAAGTTAAAGTGGTAATAGGCAGACCATATTATTAGGAGGACTGTCAATAAAAAACACCGGGAGAAACAAGGGAAACAGTGGGAAGCCGCTGGATGCAGCGGGCGTAGGCTCGGACAGACCAGCGATTAAACGAAAAGAGACGTATGTCCAGCAGTGGAGGTTTGCAGCTGATGGATGGATGCATCATAATTTTATATCATAGGTTTGTCCATCTCAGTTGAGTGATCTTTGACAGTAATAAATGATGAATTTCATCCCGAAACAAAAGAAGAAAATTCGCTTCCCCTACGCATTTTGAAACAAAGGCTGAATTATAGACATTGTCACACAGGTGCGTATAATGCAGACAAATAACCGCAAAAACTTTTCCTTTCCGCGACCCTTCCACCCCATAGAATCACAACGGCGCCCAAAATACACCACAATTGGTGAATAAACAACTTTTATTTCTGATTATGAGACTCAGGGCCTCTTTCACCACCTTCAAGTAAAGTGACAAGTAAGCTAATTATCGGTTACAGTCACCCGTAACTTCAATTTCAATTTCACGATCTTCGAGTAGCACTAATCATATTATTATTATAAATTGACCCGTACTCATAGCTTTTACTTGATAATTAACTTTGCTTGGGACGTAACTAATCAACAATTTACTTGGAGATGGTGAACGAGGCCCTCATAATACAGAATAAAGTTCAGGCTTGGCAGTAGGAAGTTAGAAGGAATTATGTTAATCAATTAAACTATGTGTAATCCGCCAAATACTTGAATAAAAATAAACCAATAAAATAAGTTGAATATTTTAAGATTTTTAATCCCTTTTTTAGGTTCCACTGTTGGGCATAGGTCTCCTCTGAATGAATTGAGGGAGGGTTACGTGCGTTATTTGGAACTCCGTGATAAAATCAGAACAAACAGACAGAATATGCATTTGATTTTTTTCAAATAAGTATCACTTACCTAGATTACTATAATGATAACAAATTTTGGATTTCCCTTAATTGTTTGCGCTGGGAGAAGCACCCAGAAAGAGAGGGAGAGAGTATTTTTATCCTTGGTTTAATTTGAAATAATTTATTATAAGTAAGGTGTATTAAAATTTATTTAAAGTATTAATGTTTGCCGATCTTTGATAAAAATAAATGAAACGTCACCCTGGAACAAACAGGGAAGAAACTTCGCTTCCCTAGATATTTAGAAACAAAGGCTGAATTAAGGAATTTACATTACAGATGCGTCCGACAAATATATCCCTCTCTGTAGTAGCGTATATAAGGCCACCACTAATATACGCCACTACAACCGATTCTGCGCCCACAGCCCATTTGGTTGAAGGGTGGTCTTGCTCATTTTGCTTATATCCAGCAGTGGAATTTCAAAAATTGGATGGATAATAAGGCCCATGATAGCAGAATAAACTCAGGGCTTAGCAGTAGTTAGTATGAATTTACAAAGCCAATTATGTATAAATCAAATTTAATCAAAATCAGTTCAGCAGTCTCATATACGCAGCAATACATGGGTATTTGAATGAAAATAAATCAAACTGCCATTGAAAGTTTTAAAAATAAAAGTAAAAGAAAGTATTAAATATTTTTATATTATTTAACCAATATTAATGTTACACTGCTGGGTACCGCTTTCTTCTTAGAAGATTAAGAATCGAGCCATTGTCCACCACAGTTGAGTAACTTTTTTATGTATCACACGATATCTATCTAATACCTTTAAACGAGCAATTCTTATATATATCTAAATATATTTTTTGAATCTAGGAAACGGCTCCAAAGATTTTGAAGAAATTTAGTACACTGGTTGCGGGGATGATAAATCGATCCACAAATTTTTATCGATGGAAATTGTCGTTTTTTTTAAATGTTTATTCAGTTAAATATAAAATTACTCTTACTGACATCTATTGGAAAATTTAATAATATATTGTGGCGTAGAAAGCCGTGAAATGGTCAACATTTGACAATCCGCCCTACAAACAAATGACAGTGTCGATAATTATGAAAGACCTCTATAAACATTTCGTCAACGGAATTAAAGCTTTCTTGGTCGAATGGTTACGAAAGCCGACTACGGAGCTAGAGACCCGGGTTCAAATCTCAAGTAGGCAGGTTGCGTTTTTTATTTTTTGTGACAATTTTTTTTTAAATTGGGAGCTAGGTATTTCAAAAGGATTTGTAAAGTAACACTAAGTCAATGAATGTTTTGCTTAAAAATAAACCAAGTAAATAAATTGTTTTTATCCGAGCAACGCTCGGGCGCCCAGGTACTATGATTAATACGTCATCTGTACTGGAAATAAGTGTTACGTCATTCCTAAGCCAACGACTAAGAAAATTTGCTTCCCCTACACGATTAGAAACAAAGGCTGAATACGCTCTGTCACACAGGTGCGTACAATGCAGATACAAATAACCGGAAAACCTTTGCCTTTCCTACCCTTCCACCCCATATCATCACTACAGCTTCCATAATACACCATATAATTGATTAATAAATAACTTCTGTTTAAGATTGTAATAATGATGCTTATGGCCGCAACCCTTTTTGCGTCCCACTGCTGGGCACGGGTCTCTCCCCATTATTGGGAAGGCCTGGAGCTTACTCCACCACGCTGCTCCAATGCGGGTTGGTGGAGATGAGGGTTAGTGGCCAACCCGCTGTCGGATGTTTTCAAACCGCCCGTAAGGCCTACGACAAGGTTTAACGACTGTTATCTATCGACAACAACCGGGACCGACGGCTTAACGTGCCCTCCGAAGCACGGAAACGCGCATGAATTTTTTTTGCCACTAGCGGTCACCCATCTCACACCCGACCGCGCCCGTTTGGCTTAGTTGCATAGATCGTTTGCGTTCTACGCAAACCACCGGGCCATGCGCGCTTCAATAATGATGCTTATAATGTATAATAAATTCCTGACTTTGCAGTAGTTAGAAATTTATTTGCAATGTAAAGGCAAGACAAAGATTGATGTATTTTATATTATATTATATCCATGGTTTACCTTTTTCTTGCAGTTAGGTAAAAGCGAACGTTAACATCCCTGAGCATCAAAGTTTAGAAACCCAATGCGAAGTTACTAAGGAAACTTTAAAGAGCATACAGACTCGTAAGGTATTTAAAAATTCATCAAACTCCGGAAGTGCCGCGCTTGATGCATACAGAATCTTGAACATCGGTTACAAAAAGATGTTCGGTAACAAAGGTAAATAACGCTTCACACTCATAGCCCCACATTAGGGTAGATATACCCTGTGTCGTGGGTACCATGGACACACACAAAGACAGAAACACAAACACCCACACCGAGAACAGAAATTTAAATTCATTATTCAAATTTTTGTTTCGCTGGGAATCGAACCCGGGACTCTTCGATTGACAGTCCGGCGTGGTAACCATTGCGCCCCGCAGGTCGTCAAATAAATAAATGTGTTAATTGTGTCCGTTCCGTGCTGTAAATATGATTAAGTAACTGAAAACCATGCATGTAAAAAACTGAAGCTGCTAGCTTAGCTAAATAATAAATTGTGCTAAACGAGAGAAAATTATGTTTGTCTTTAGAGAAATCGTAAAGAATCATAAGACCCAATCGCAAATTACGAACTCAAGTCTAAGCTTTCACCAACTTGTAAGATGTTAAAAATTCATGATACTCTGTAACAGCTATGCTCCATTACATAATTATGTGTGCAGAATGTTGAACGACATAGTTTCCGTTACCAAGCTTATTGTACTACGATAATGTATTTGCAAGTTCCATGGAAAATTGTTGGTTACGTTATGTCCTCAAAGCCTACTGTTGTGGCCTCTTAAGAATAAAATACTTTTTTGTTTATTTTAGTCTTTTTAGTTTTTTTCTAGTTGACAATTTTATTCAAAATATTCCTTTTTTTTCAATGTCAATTTTGTAATCAAGAAAAATGTGTGCTTAATAACATAGAATTTTTTCCAAAAACTATTATATCTATTATTGAAGTCACCTAAATGTTCCGCTAAAGAACACCTACCAATTCCATCTTTATTTCATTGCACCAACAATTTCACCAATAGGCATGATGACACTATTAAAGAATCAGAGAATAAATTGTTGTACAGTAAAATATAGGTATGCTAAAAAAGTTCTAAAATATGATCCCGTTTTAATATAAACATTAACATTTATAAGATTTCGATAAAACAAAAGTATTAAATACAGCAATCGGCCATGTTATCTGAAACGCCAATTAAAAGGAATGACGTCACGTCTCAGTAAAAGTCATCGTGTTGCTTGAAGTTTGACGAGCAAGCCGACGCCATGACACCTACGAGCGTTTTCGCGCTTAGTTCAAATTACATAGCAGAAAATACATTAATTTCCTTTAAAACTTAAGTTTATTGCTGAAATAAAAAAAATTTCGAAACTAGGAGCCGTGTACCTACAATAAGGAATAGTATATTTCATTACAAGTGCGGAAAGGCTGTCATTGCAAGGAGTTCCGACAAATGTCTACCCGAGCCGAGGCGCAGCCGCAGGTGAGGGTTGACAGTCGGAACTCCTTCCAATGACAGTTCCGCACGTGTACTGAACAACTATTTTTAATACAGTTGCGAAAAAATGAAGCAATATAATAAAACAATAAAAACTCGCAAAGAACATTTTTGAAAAATGGCGCCAACCGATAAAGAATACCTACCTATATGCGGAGATTTTTTTGTTTTCTTCACCCATTCTTGGTAGGGAAAGGAAACTATGCCCATACAGCCAAGACTTCAGTAGATTTTTTTTATTGATATGAAATGAAAATGTTAATGAGATGAAATGAAATGAAACCTAACCTAACTCATTGAATCAAATCATTAAATCTGATATTGAAACAAATTAGTAGCTTCTTTTTAGAAATATTTGCATGAATTATAAAAACTTCGAAAACTTCGTGGTTAGTTTTTTTCTTTTTAATAGACATTATTTTGACAGTTGGGAAAGAGAACGCACGAGTGCGGAAAAGGTAAAGAAAAAGCACGAGTGTGTAATAGCCCACTTCCCGCACGCTAAACGTCCCTGCAATACGTCACTTTTTGAGCAACTGTATTAAAAAATTATTTAAAAATCTGTCATCATGCCTATTGTACCAATTCTTTTTTCCACTGAATGAATAAAAATAGAATGTGTAAAACAAATATGCAGCATCGACATCAGATTTCGCATCGATTGGAAATAAAGTGACTTCGGCATTCAAACAGTTTTCTGCTACTCGTGGCTCGAGAAGCTGCAGTGTATGCAATTTTGTCGATAGTCGAGTTTGTTCTCCGTTTTCTCGTTATGAACAGTTAACTGCATATCGATGCTTGAGTCATTATTGCTGACTCTAGAGTTTTTTTTCTTTTTGCTGTTGCATTATTAAAGTAATTTTTGCTTTGTTATCACAAAAGATAACCCTTACTTAACTTTCATTAATTTTAAGAGCCAGCTGAATTGTAAAAATATAAAAATCAATTTTTCGTCTTTTATACAAATTAATTATTCAATCTAAACAACATCAAACAACGTTTATATCATCAAACAATATTTGTGAAGTACCTTGTCTGTACCTGTGTAGGGCGCAGTACCAATTTTAAAGATGTAAACATGAAAATGGTTTCTTCGCTACCTATACCTACTTATGATACTGATTTAGCTGAGCTGTAAATCAGGAATTTTCTACCAATACTCCAATTTCATACGAATAAATAAAATGGAATGTGTAAAACAAATATGCAGCATCGACATAAAATTTCGAATCGATTGGAATAAAGTGAGTTCAGCATTCAAGCACTTTTCTGCTACTCGTGGTTCGAGATGCTGCAGTGTATGCAATTTTGTCGATAGTCGAGTATGTTCTCCGTTTTCCCGTTATGAACAGTTAACTGCATATCGATGCTTGGGTCATTATTGCTGACTCTAGAGTTTTTTTTCTTTTTGCTGTTGCATTATAAAAAGTAATTTTTGCGTTGTAAGAAAAAAAAATTTTTTTCGCCTTTTATACAAATTAACTAATCAAGCTAAACAACATCAAACAAGGTTTATATCATCAAACAATATTTGTGAAGTACCTTTTCTGTACTGCCAGTCGCAGTACCAATTTTAAAGATGTAAACATGAAAATGGTTTCTTCGCTACCTGTACTTATGATACTGATTTAGCTGAGCTGTAAATCAGGAATTTGTTACCAATACTCCAATTCCATACGAATAAATAAAATGGAATGTGTAAAAAATATGCAGCATCGACATCTTTCAGATTTCGAATTGATTGGAATAAAGTGAGTTCAGCATTCAAGCAGTTTTCTGCTACTCGTGGCTCGAGATGCTGCAGTTTATGCAATTTTGTCGATATTCGAGTTTGTTCTCGGGTTTCCCGTTATGCTCTGTGCATAACGATGCTTTGATAATTATATATATTAATAATTTGATTTTTTGCTGACTTTTGCGTTTTGTATATTTTTACGTACTGCTACTCGTACAATGTAAACAATAAGATTTGCTTCGTTTTCACAAAATAAAATGAAGATAAATATCTACCTACCATTATCTGTGTAAATAATAATAAGAATTGATATTTGCAAGCCTATTTAACGTTCAGTGCTGGGTACGGGTCGCTTTTCATTATCAGATAGCCTTTTAATAATAAATATAGCAATAGCCAAAATAATAAATAATCTAAATAATACAAATAGTACGGGGTATGACGGTATATGTACGAAAATCGTTAAACTGGTATCAAATATAATTGCACCAATACTAGCTTATAATATAAATTTAAGTATTGAAACTGGCATATTTCCCGAGAAACTTAAAGTCACAATTATCAAACCAATATTTAAGAAACAGGACAGACAGAACATGGGATGTTACAGACCTATAGCATTAATACCTGTTCGCGCCAATTAACTCATTCTTCATTCATGAACCACCTTCATCCTCCCTCTCTTTCCCGCAAGCGCACTATTATATAATATCGGCATCATTCGCACCTGAACGAATGTATATGGATCAGGAAGACCTATTAATCAGTCTGTCTTCTTCCGGCCGCCGACGTATACGCAAGTCCTCTCGTGACAACCGCACCGCAAGCCACCTCATGCGTGGTTAGACTCGCCGCATCGCCGCCATCACCACTGTCAATAGTTTGTGATTTAACGACTCAAAGTGATGAATAGGTACCTATAGTATAGTGTGAAGGACAACACCAGTTCCCGGGCAAGAGAAGATTGATCGAGGCTTCATCAGTACACGAGCATACCATCTGCTCCAGCCCCTGTGATAATCCAGGTTAGTGCGCTTGCTCCCTTTATCAATCCTTCTCGTTTTCCACCTTTAATTCGACACGCAACTTACAGTCCACAATTCCTGCACCCGCAGCAGGGGATCATCTTCAGATCCACCATCATTTTTGGTCATATTGAACCGGATGTCGAACCAACATTTTTGGTCCATATCGAACCGGATGTCGAACCACCATTTTTGGTCCTTCGAGCCGGATGTCGAACCAATATTTTGGTCACTTCACCCGGGTTAATTATTTAATCTCATAAATACGCATATGTATGTATTTCATGTAATATATTATAAGTGCCTATTCATATTTATTTTTGCAAATAAGTATTATATCTACGATTATTTTATATCCCGCATCGCACCGCTCACGTAGGTATATTATTCTTTTTGCAAAACGCACCGCACCATCCGCTCCATTATTTACCTATATTTGTAATCGAAATTACACCTCATAGGTACGCATTCTATTTTTCATTAATTGAAGTCCGCCATATTGTATTTACCGGAACCGACGCGACCGGATCGTTGTTTCGCTAATAACTACGTAACCATTCAGTCATTACGCCATACTAATTTTTATAATTTCAACTGTTTTAACTGATTTAACTTGTTCATAACAAAATGTCTACTAAAGGCAAAATTGAATCTGAAACGGTTTCAAATGACGAAATTAGTTTGAAAATATTAATTGCAAAACGAAATTCTATTTACGAACGTTTACAACAAATTTATGATTTATCTATAAGTGCATTAAGTTCGACAGACGCACAGGACACATTTCTTGACACGGCATCTGACCTTGAATACTTGCGTACTGAGTTCAGGGACACGTTAGAATCTTATAATGTTACAAATTTAAAATTAAATCCGAACGCGCAAGTCGATTTCGGATCGTGGAAATATTTTCATAATCTATATAGTCGTATTAAAAGTCAAGTGTCCAAATTAAACGCTCCATCTTCATCTTCAAGTAAATTACAGAATAGTTTACCTACAAAAATTAAACCGTCGCTTCCGCCCATAGAATTACTTTCTTTTAATGGGGACATACGATACTGGTCTATGTTCTACCAACAATTTAAAACCTTAGTTCATGATAATCAGCTTTTAGAAATGAAAACCAGAAGCAGAATATTTAGATCACCATTTAATTCACAAAGCCTTTGATACAATTTACAGGTAACGATTTAAGGTTTCTAATTAACATTTCCTTATACAACAACAATTAAATAATAAGTAAGCACAGACACAGAATTTCAGTACGCAATCGGGCAGAGTTACAGCCGTTATCAAGATTAAAGCACTAATAATCCCTCCCTTAGAGGAGGCCTCGCTTTTATAGGCGTTTTCTCCTACCTCGTCACATTTTTTATTCAACTACCGACGTTAATTCCTAACACGGCCCTCCTGATATCCTGGCGTCCTCGCCAGGCGGTGAAGATCCTTCAATGCCATTGCACTTAAGTAGCAGTGCACTGAAGGAGCGCCCGGTGCCACCCAAGAGCACACCAGAGCGCCACGCACCATACAGTGGCGGAGGCAGCAGCCTTCGAACGCATGCCGACATCACAAGGATTAGCTTCTGCAAATGAGAACAAACCAAACTAAATCTTAAAGATCGGCCTATCGTATGAAGCACTTTTTGGAATTTAAAGTTTTTGTAATAAATCTAACAATTAGGCTTTGAATCATAAAGCTTGAGATGTTCTAGTGACTTAACAGCAATTTATAACAGGCACATCTAGATAAGAATTAAGCTTATAAATGAGATATTTCATTTAAGTTTTGGGACAGCCATTAAAACGAACTTGTTTTGTGAAAGGAAAAATTATTAACATGTACGAGTACCAAAATTATTAATCAGTAAAATAAAGAATGAGTTTTGTCCAACTATTTCGAAATAAGAAAGCACTGTTGCTTTTTTTTTAAATAAATGTACTAGTAGCACCATCTAGTTCAAAAGTTTAGTATAATTAAAATAGTATAAATAAAAATTTAGTGTATATCACTGAGCTCCTTTTAAACCACGATTACATCCGGCCGTCCTGCTCACACGTTCGTCCTCGATCGTGTGGGTCTGATTCAAGAACTGCAAAATGAAACAAGTCCTGTTAAAACCTTATATTTTTCTTAAATTTTTATGACTTCTTACAATACCGGCTTGCATGTGAACTTGAGTAGCCCAAACTTAAACACGGCTTGACCTAGGTGATGTTCGTACAATATCACACTAGTCGTGTATCACCGTATTGCAATCTGTAACAACAGTGTTCATCACGGATCTCTGTTAACAATAACACGGCTTCAACTAGATGTTTATATAGGATCCAGCTAGTCTTGTATCACCGCATTGTAATCTGTAACAACAGTGTTCATCACGGATCTCTGTTAACAATAACACGGCTTCAACTAGATGTTTATATAGGATCCCACTAGTCTTGTATCACCGCATTTCAATCTGTAAAAACAGTGTTCATCGTAGATTTCTGTTGTACATAATATGTTGTTCACAGGCACTCTTTATAGGTAACATTAAATGCGCAGCCGATATTGCAGAGAATGTATTAGACTTATTAATTGTTCGAAAGGCAATCGTTTAGAACACTTAACTATATCAAAAAAGAAATATGACTCAGGTTTCATTTTATGGTAACAGTTTCAAAAATGACATGTAAAGAAAATTAATATATTTGTGCATAAATTAGAAGAACTTTTAGGTCCAATAAAACTAACAAAAATTTACCAATATAGAAAAAAAAACTTGGGTCAGATAGGATGTAAAATATAAAAATGAAGTCACCAGTAAAGCCCCCGGGGTTACAGAGCCCGCGGGTTGTATGCTAGCATTTTTCTTAATATTTTCATCTTGCTGTCAATAGTACACAGTGTGTTACACTTTGTTACAAATGTTTATAGCACCATGGTAAAAGCGTGCTTAAACCAGTAGAATGTTTTATTACAAGTTCAGCCAATATCGTCACGCTGTCATCACTAGTAATACCCAGGCATTACACAGTCTTGGCCAACAGACGACACTGTCATTTACCAAAAATAAAAATTCGATAGCAGACATAATGACAAGTTTAGTATCACGCGAAAAAAAAAAAACTTATTTGCACATTGAAACACAAGCGTAACATTAAGAAAATGAAATTTTATGAACAAACTTATATAGGAAAAGTAATTTGTTATTATGAAAGATTTATGTAACTCACTGCCGGTTCACTATTGCTACCAGCTAGAATAACAATGTGCACAGTGAGAACTGACCAAATCACATGTCCTCGTGTTCTCCCGTAGTAAAGGTACACAGGTTGAAGCTCGGCCTACCTGACATTACTCTGCTACAACTTACAAAACCGTTTCTGATGAAATCTTTACTAATCGCAGTCAGTAACAAATGTTCAAATTGGTTAGCGGTAAAGGTATATAGGTAGTCGAAAAAAAAAAACTCCCTGTACCTATTTCATCTGAAAATGGTTTAGCAATTTGTGCGTTAACAAAATGATTAACAAAGTAGGTAGGTAGTCAAAAAAGAACAATAGTATCCAGTATAAACCTTGTCTGTAAATGCACTAGACATCAATTAAATCTGACAAACAAAACTGTTATATCACATTATACCGTTGGTTTATAATTGAGCTTGCTTAATGTCACTTATTTACCTTAAAAATTCATTAACCATAAAAAGTAAGTAATAGGTAAAGAGAGCAACTTTATTTTTAGTACTGTTTTTCTTGGTTGTCAACACTACTTCAACCACTGATCTAGTGTCATTTTTAAGCTTCCAGCACCCATTCTCAACTTGCTTCCTTCATTAGAGGAGAGTCTGAAAACTCAAGAAAAATCTCAAGGTTTTGTCCCATGTTACTTGAATAAAAATTGATAGATACTCGTAACTCTCAGCCAACAACTTTGATAGTTAATTATACGAATACTCATAGCATATGCAATCTATATAAAATATCAACTGTCACTTTTAACTTTAAGATTGTATTCGGTTATGCAAGTTTGCCAAAATTTACTTTTGGTACAGACCAACCAATTCAATTTTTAAAGTAAAGATTAAACGTGTTTGTTTAATGCTTACATTTGTAGGTATTCAGAAAAATATCAGATACCAAGTTTATAAATTGACTTCTTGCTTTGAAATGACTACAAATATTCAAAAACACTGTTTCACGGAAATAATTGCGTGCACTCTCGATTCGGAAATATTTAACAAAAATGTTGCCATTACTTACTCCCCAGTGACGGTAGGTACTGTACTCGTTGGGTACAAATAAATACTTTTGAAAAGGTAAAAGTAACTGTAAGAACTAGGTAGGTACTCATTTTCTTCATACATAAACTTATCTCAAAAGCAAAGGATAAGCAGAGTATTTTTAAAGTAACAAAAAAATGCTTTTTCACTTGGATTCGCAAAACTAATAAGTAACAAATGTAGCATTAAAATTTTATCATGGATAGACGTATCCATCGTCGAATCTTAGATACAGAATACTACTCTGGGGAAACTACAGATTTCAATAAAGCGTTTATAGCATAAAAGAGATGTATTCGCGCTATAGCTAATACCACTCCATTAACAAGCTGCGAGCCTCTCTTTAAAAGGTTTAAAATATTAAGTGTGCCCTGTCTGTACATATTATATGAAGCCCGTTTAATTGTAAAGACAACTTTTTATTTACAAGGAAAGATGAATATTGTAATTTTTTTTACTTGTTTTCCTGATAAGACTATTGGTGCCTGTCAATAACCTAGTCAGCTATAAGGTCAAAAAAATTGCTACCACGTGCGTCAAAATTAACAATAAATTACCGACAAATATTTAAAACTTCACTATGGTAAAATTTAACATAAAACTATACCACATTCGAGCAAATAAATCTTTTCTTAAAAGAATTATTTTTTTACTTACGGGTTCTGACCTTACCCAACGTTTTCAAATACGAGTAAGTCTCACTCCAAGAGTTATCACTGAACTGGTACAGATTGTTTAATCGATACACGAAAAATGTAAAAAAAAAACGTGCGTACTGATTTCTGCATTTGTTCAGGATGAAAGTTTATGTGGGGCGCGTGTATATCCCACTTCTGATTTTAAAAATGAAAACCAGAAGCAGAATATTTAGATCACCATTTAATTCATAAAGCCTTTGATACAATTTACAGGTAACGATTTAAGGTTTCTAATTAACATTTCCTTATACAACAACAATTAAATAATAAGTAAGCACAGACACAGAATTTCAGTACGCAATCGGGCAGAGTTACAGCCGTTATCAAGATTAAAGCACTAATAATCCCTCCCTTAGAGGAGGCCTCGCTTTTATAGGCGTTTTCTCCTACCTCGTCACATTTTTTATTCAACTACCGACGTTAATTCCTAACACAGCAATTATTATTAACGGATGCTGAACGCGTCTATTGTCTTGTTAGTAAACTTAGTGACAAGGCATTATCAATCTGTTCAGGCTTAATGCCTACAGCTGAAAACTATTCTGTGATATGGAACGCGCTCATACGTAGGTATAACGACGAGCGTGCGCTCGCGACTACCTACGTCAGTCAGCTGTTAGAACTGAAGAACGTTAACACTAACACAGCCGCTGGTTATCAAATATTTATGGATAAATTTGATGCTTCTATTAACGCCCAAGCAACTTAATATTGATGACATATCTAATTTCCTGTTTCTAAATATCGCGCTTAGAAAATTAGATAACGATACCGTAAACTCGTTCGAAATGTCATGTCGCAACGTAAATATACCTAAATATTCCGCTTTGGTTCAATTTTTACATGACCAGAATAGGGCTTTGTTCCATACAATAAATACTTCGCATAATATGTCTAACAATAATAAAATTAAAGGTAATTTGGTTCCCGCTCCCGCTAAAAATATAAG
Source organism: Pyrgus malvae (assembly GCA_911387765.1). NCBI lineage: Eukaryota > Metazoa > Arthropoda > Insecta > Lepidoptera > Hesperiidae > Pyrgus > Pyrgus malvae. The sequence continues at coordinate 4,376,689 of OU426956.1, read as the reverse complement.
CAAAACTTTTATTAATACAGATTCGAATCGGTCATGTATTTTCTGTAAATCGGGTGATCACGAACACCTATTTGTCTGTCCGCATTTTTTAAAAATAAATACACAAGACAAGTACAATTTTGTAAAACGAAATAAATGTTGTACTAATTGTTTAAGTAATAAACACGCCACTCCTTTTTGTAAGTCACAGCGTAGATGTAGGCATTGCTCCCGCTCGCACCATACGCTACTTCATTTTGTTAGTAGTAGGAATAAGGTCGATCAGCCTTTGGTACAACAAGGTCCAGGAGAACAAAATGCATCCACGTCATGTAACGTATCGCGCGATTGCGGTAATGCGCCGCACTGCACTACATTATTGGGGACTGCGAGGATTAAAGTTTGTACTAAATACGGTGAAATGAAATGAAATGAAATGAAAATATTTTATTTGCACAAATATGGGTGAAAAAGGTTTTACAAAATATTTAGAACTCCATATTTACCCCTTAGGGTGTACAAATTTTATTATATTAAATAAAATAATTATTTTAATGACTTAACATAATGTAAACATAAATTCTTAAAATGACTATTACAGAAGGGTACATAAGAAACATTAAAGTAATTTTAAATTTTACAGTTTTAATTAATTAGACTTAAACCCAATTTTGTGCTTTTTATAATAATTTATTTTATTTGAACCATACGGGGTTCGCCGTCATCAGCTTTGGGCACCCACCAGGATGGGTTTTGTACACTGAGAGGAAAAAAAGCTGGCGAAAAAAAAACCTCCCAGGTTTTTATGCCGCGGACAAAATTATTTATTAATCATTTTATTTTATTTATGTTATTTTAGTTTCTTATATTTTATTAATTTATTTATTTATCGTTAATAAACTCAGTGACCGAATAGTACGCTTTTTTAATTAGATGTGTTTTGAGTTCCCTTTTAAATTCGTTATAACTTTTGGTTTTAAGAAAGTCTGGTAAATTATTATATATTTTTGGTCCTATACAAAAGACGCTATTGTGATATTGTTTAGTTTTAGAGGCTATTGCGCATAGTTTATTTTTATGTCTTTTTGAGTTTAACTTGTTGTATTTAGAAATGTCGTTTTTGACCATTACACATATTTCATAGATATATAACGAAGGGAGCGTCAATATATATAAACTTTGGTAGTGTGGCTTGCATGTGTCTGTCTGTCGTAGTTGACACATTGACCGAATACATTTTTTTTGCGCTTTAAAAACTGTTTCAATACCCGTTGCATTACCCCAAAATACAAGACCATACCTAAGAGTTGCACCAACATACGCATGATACGCGCTTAATACCGCTGATTTATTTACTATTTTTGACAATTTGTAAAGAGCGAAAGAGAATTTGTTAAGTTTTTTACATACATGTTCCATGTGTAGTCTCCATGTGAGCTTATTATCAATATACAAGCCTAAAAATTTTATATTTTCTGTTTCACATATGGTTTTACCTCTATAATTAATATTTACAGATCTCCCAATATTTGTTGCGTTGTTTAGTGGACCCTGGTTCGCAATGCGATTACATTACGAAACAGTGTTGCAAACGTTTATACCTACCGATCTCAAATAAAACACCAGTTAAAGAGGCGCAAGGAATCGGTGGAGTATCTCAGAAGATTTTAGGTGTTACTTCTTTGCAGTTTAGCTCCCGCTTTGATGAAAATAAACTTTATCATATTGAACCGTTAGTTGTTCCCACCATAACTGGACAATTACCCGAGTCGTTAATAGACGTTTCGAAAATTAATTATATAAATAATTTACGTTTAGCTGACGATCAATTCTATAAACCAGGTGACATTGACGTTTTATTAGGGGTTAACAGTTATTTACAAATTTTGTTAACTGGTAAAATAATTAATTCGCAATCGCCGAGTGCCATAGAAACGTCACTAGGATACATAATAATGGGAGAGGCAGAGATCGACTTTCCTACTTGCATGCCGCGTTCTTTAGTTTCTTATCCTACTCGTATTGATAATAGTCAAACGTCGCTCATGCATTTGCTCGAAAAATTTTGGAAGTTAGAGGAGCTGCCGCAAACAACTTATTTGAGTCCTGATGAGCAGGAATGTGAGAATATTTATACTTCCACTACTCGTCGCAATTTGAACGGACGATATGTTGTCGCCCTGCCCTTCAAGGACACGCCTGATAAGTTAGGTGATTCTTTTATAACCGCTAAAAAACGCTTCTCGCTTCTAGAGAAACGTTTTAATAAATGTCCCGATCTTCGCTCCCGCTACAATGACGTCATTCAAGAATCCATCAACAAGGGTTTTTTATCATTGGTTGCTTCAAATAATTCTACGGAACCTTGCTTTTATCTCCCGCACCACCCTGTCATACGTAATGATAAAAGTACAACTAAATTGCGAATAGTACTCGACGCAAGCGCTAAGTCAGATAATGACATTTCATTAAATGCTATTTTACATAGTGGGCAAAATTTACAGTCTGATATTTTTAATATTTTAATAAACGTACGAGTTTATTGCATCGCCTTTTTTGCCGACGTTAGACAAATGTATTTATGCATTGAAGTACAAAAATCGCACCGCGCGTTTCAACGCATTCTTTATCGCTTTTCTAATGAGGAAGACATACAAACATACGAATTTAATCGTGTGACTTTTGGTTTACGCTCTTCGCCTTTTCTTGCGCTACGCACATTATGTCAGTTGGCTTCAGAGGAGAGGGAGTCCTATCCTCTGGCTGCTTCGGTGGTCGAACGAGATATTTATATGGACGATATCGCGTCCTGCGCGCCCTGCGTCAACAGCGCCGTTGACGTAGCCATTCAACTAATTCAAATGTTTAAGCGAGAAGGATTTGAATTGGTTAAGTGGACTAGTAACAGTTCAGAGCTTTTACAGCACATCCCCGCATCGCACCGTCAGCTTGACGAGGTCTCATTCGACGACCAAAATATTTTTAAAATATTGGGTCTTCGTTGGCACCCTGCAACTGATTGTTTTTCTTTTCTAGTTTCGCCGCCGCCGCTCGCTTGCACCAAGCGTTCTATTTTATCCGCAACCGCTCGCTTGTATGATGTTCTGGGGCTCGTGGGTCCAGTAATTCTTTTCTCTAAGCTTCTCATTAAAACCTTATGGGTTCTCAAACTTGACTGGGACCAGGCTCCGCCCGCTCACGTTGTTACTGTATGGCAACAATATATTTCAGAGTTACCTTTGATATCGAAATTAAAGTTTCCTCGCCATATGGGTATAAATAAAAATTCCCAAGTCTCGCTAGTCGCGTTCGCCGACGCCAGTGAAAAGGCGTATGGCTGCGTGATTTATTCGCACATCGTTAATAATGATGACTCACCAGTGGTAACGCTGATTTGTTCTAAATCAAGGGTGTCGCCGCTAAAAACTGTTTCGTTAGCTCGGCTTGAGTTATGCGCCTTGGTATTACTCGCTAATTTACTGCGTACCGTACATGACACGCTATCCGCTAGGCATCCCGTTAGTAACATTTATGCATTTTCGGACTCTGAAGTCGCCCTTTGTTGGGCCCGCTCCTCACCACACAGGTTCAACACATTTGTGGCTAACCGCATTTCGCAAATACAGTCTTCTTTATCTCCTGATAATTTATTTCACGTAGCTGGTTTTGAAAATCCCGCCGATTATATTTCTCGCGGTTTATTGCCGTCGCAAATAATAAATTGTGATCTGTGGCTACACGGTCCCTCTTGGTTATCCTCACCGAGAAGTGAGTGGCCAATACAACCATTTTCACTATCTACCACCGATCTACCGGAAGAAAAAAACTGTAACATGTACCGTTAGTAATAGTCCAGAGCATCCATTTATCACTCTTAGCTTAAAATTTTCAAAATGGAATAAATATCCCCGATCCGTAGCTTATGTACTAAAATTTATAAAAAAATTACCGCGTAATAAAACTATAACCGCTTCTGACTTGGAATACGCAGAGAATACTATTATTAAAGTGGTACAATCTAACGCTTTCGCGGAGGATTTGACTAAAATTCAAAAGGGGCGTCCTTGCTCTTCTGCCTTACGCAAGTTAACTCCGTTTATCGCAGACGATCTGCTTCATGTGGGTGGACGTCTTCAATATTCGTCTTTACCAGACTCGCAAAAACATCCAATATTATTACCAAAAGGTGGTCATATAATAGATCTTTTAATAGATTATTATCACTATAAAATCTTTCACGCTGGCCCGCAATATTTACTCGCCGCGTTGCGTGAGAAGTATTGGATATTATCTGCACGACGCATAGTACGCTATCGCGTCCATAAATGCAATGTTTGTTTTAGACATAAACCTAAAGCAGCGCACCCGATGATGTCCGCGCTGCCTGCTTGCCGACTCGAGCAGTGCAACGCATTCACTCACACGGGGGTAGACTACGCTGGCCCTCTGAACATCACGTTGACACGTAGGCGCGGCGCTCGCAGTCAAAAAGCATACTTATGCTTATTTATATGTCTCGTCACTAAAGCAGTTCATTTAGAGCTGGCCTCGGATCTAAGTTCTGCCAGCTTCTTAGACGCATTCAAGAGGTTTATATCTCGTAGAGGTCCATGCAAGTTTATCTATAGTGATAACGCTACTAATTTTATTGCTTCGCGTTCATACTTGAATGAACTTCATTCCTTTTTACGGTCAGACGAATATTATAAAGTATTTAATCAGATCCTTTCTGATAACCGCATCACTTGGAAACTTAACCCTCCAAACGCTCCACATTTTGGTGGGCTTTGGGAGTCAAATATAAAGGTAGTAAAGTATCATTTATTTCGCGTCATAGGTAAGCAAATCCTCGCGTATGAGGAGTTGCTTACTGTCCTCACTCAGGTCGAACGCATATTAAATTCACGACCGCTTTACGTGTTAAGTAGCGATCCGGCGGAACCTACTGCACTTACGCCCGCGCATTTCCTCGCTGTTAATCCACTTGGATGTTTACCCGCCGCGGATCTTAGTAAAGAACGCATTAATCTTTTATCACGTTTTTCATTGCTTGATTCGCTAGTTCAGTCATTCTGGAAGCGCTTCAGATCAGAATACTTACATACACTACAAGCAAGGGAAAAGTGAAATAAACATTCTATTAATTCCATTTCTGTAGGAACCGTAGTTCTTATCGATATGGATAACGCCCCGCCTCTTCAGTGGCCGCTAGGCGTCGTCACTGAACTGTTTCCTGGTAGGGATGGTGTGGTGCGCGTTGCACAAGTGAAGACTAAGAGCTCCACTTTGCAGCGGCCCATTGTTAGACTTTGCCCTCTACCAACACAATAATATTTCTATATGCCTATGTAGTTTATTTTTTATAAGCTATAGTTAAAGTATAAATTCTCATCCCTCTATTATAATATTTTTATCCCTCTATTATAATATATTTATGTTCGCGCCAATTAACTCATTCTTCATTCATGAACCACCTTCATCCTCCCTCTCTTTCCCGCAAGCGCACTATTATATAATATCGGCATCATTCGCACCTGAACGAATGTATATGGATCAGGAAGACCTATTAATCAGTCTGTCTTCTTCCGGCCGCCGACGTATACGCAAGTCCTCTCGTGACAACCGCACCGCAAGCCACCTCATGCGTGGTTAGACTCGCCGCATCGCCGCCATCACCGCTGTTAATAGTTTATGATTTAACTGACTCAAAGTGATGAATAGGTACCTGTAGTGTAGTGTGAAGGACAACACCAGTTCCCGGGCAAGAGAAGATTGATCGAGGCTTCATCAGTATACGAGCATACCATCTGCTCCAGCCCCTGTGATAATCCAGATTAGTGCGCTTTCTCCCTTTATCAATCTTTCTCGTTTTCCAATACCTATTTTTTCTAAAATATTTGAAAAAGTACTCCATTACAGATTATATTTTTACTTCGAAAAGTTTTCTATCTTTGCTGATGGGCAGGTAGGGTTTAGGAAAAACAAATCAATAAACATAGCAATTTATAATTTTTTCCAAAAAGTAATGACAGGTTTAAATGATAAGAAACAGGTAATCGGGCTCTATATGGACATGACAAGGGCATTCGAGTATGTAGATCATAAATTGCTGATTAATAAGTTAGAGAAATATGGAGTCAGAGACAATGCGTTGAACTTAATCAACTCTTACCTAACTGACAGAGAACACATAATAGAAATAACAAAAATGAATGAAATCACAAAAACTGAAGAGAAACACCATTCTCTCTCTAGGAAAGTACTGTATGGAGTGCCTCAAGGAAGTATTTTAGGCCCTTTACTTTTTTAATTTATATTAACGATTTTCCTCAAGCAGTAAAATAACCGATGATACTATTTGCTGATGATAGTACAGTAATATTTACAAATGAAAACACAGGTTCCTTTGAAAGCAATATAAATTATTGTCTTGAATCTCTGATAGAGTGGCTAAATAGTAATAATCTTAAAATTAATCTTGATAAAACAAACATAATGACATTTAAAAATAGAGTATCATACGGACAACCAGTAAATATTAACTATAAAGGAAAGTTGATATCTGAAATAGAAACAACAAAATTTTTAGGACTATACATAGATAGCAGATTAACGTGGCAGTCATACAAAGAACACGTTTGTAAACAATTAAATAAGTTTTCTTTTGCTTTATATAAATTGGCCAAAGTTGTAAGCAAAACGGCGGTTCTAAATGCCTACCATGCGTACGTAGGTGCAACATTAAGATACGGTATAATATTCTGGGGAAACGCGACTGGAATTCAAACTGTATTTAAGGCTCAAAAAAAATGCATTCGAGCAATATGTCAATTACAACAAATGGATACTTGTAGGCCACATTTTCAAAATTTAAAAATAATGACGCTCCCTTCCTTATACATTTACGAGATCTCTTTAATGGTCAAAACAGAAATCACAAAATATGAAACCCTTAAATCAAAAAGACATAACAGTAAATTATGTTCAATCGCTTCCAAAACAAAACAATATCATAACAGTGTCTTTTGCATGGGACCAAAAATATATAACGGTCTACCGGAATTCCTCAAAATGAAAACGGGCAACGAATTTAAAAAAGGACTTAAAACGTATTTACTGAAAAAGGCCTATTACTCAGTCACTGATTTCATAAACGATAAAACGGCATAAAGGAATTCCATAAAAAACTGGGAGGTTTTTTTTCCGCCGGCTTTTTTTCCTCTCAGTGTACAAACACCCTGTGTTATGGGTACCCAAAGCTGACGATCGGAACCGATCCGAAATATAAATAAATAAATATTTTTATTTTTATTTATAAAAGGCGCAAATGGGTGCAAATAAAAATAATAGTAAAATAGATGTAAATGTAAATTTCGTAATTGTATTATAGTTTAGTTTTTTCCTTTTATATTTTTATCATTGTATATTTGCATACCTCATGAAGGTAAATATGGTGAACTAAGTATATATAAACAACTTTGTAAACACCCATATTTGTGCAAATAAATGTCTTTGTCTTTGTCTTTGTCTTTTTTTGTATCGGGGTGAAACCTTCAAAAGGCACCCGGCACCTTTAGAGAGGATACCGGGTTATGTGGGATTTATATCGCACTATTACCCCCTCGATGGCCTGCCTCTGCGCTTGGGGAGGACTCCGGGATCTCCAGTGAAAGATCCACTGAACACACCGGTGTCCTCAGTACGGGCTCATTCTCGGGAGAGCAGATGTGCTCCCCTGCACCTTGTCTTGATTTCAAGTCTGTCAGAATCCCATTGATAACTGTCCTCAAATCAAAAGATATTACTGCGCTATTTGTCTGAAATAGTCTTATTTCGACTGGCTACAGAAATCAAATCTCGTTGTTTCATTACATGTGATATGAAAAATACAGTGCGTGGCACGGGATGAAACACGATTTCAGACCAAGGCGATGACTGCCCGAGCGAACCCTCGTCAGAAATCATCTTGTTTCACCCCTAGCCACACAATATACTCCATCCATCCATCCATCAGCCTTTTACTGTCCACTGCTGGACATAAGCCTCCCCTAACGTTCGCCACTCCTCCCGGTCCTGGGCCTTCTGAATCCAGCGACTAGCCGCTGTCTTCTTCAGGTCGTCAGTCCACCTGGTTGGAGGGCGGCCTGTACTCCTTTTGCCGAGACGTGGTCTCCATTCAAGGACCTTTCTTCCCCATCGGTTGTCGGTCCTCCTAACTATATGGCCTGCCCATTGCCACTTCAGCTTGCAGATTTTGAGAGCTATGTCGGTAACCTTAGTTCTTCTACGGATTTTATCATTACGAATTCTGTCGCGTAGAGAAATACCAAGCATAGCCCTCTCCATCGCTCGCTGGGCGACCCTGAGCTTATGGAAAAGGCTAACTGTAAAAGACCACGTCTCAGCGCCGTAGGTCATCACTGGCAACACACACTGCTCGAAAACTTTCGACTTCAGGCACTGAGGTATTCTGGACGAGAAGACACTTTGTAATTTCCCGAACGCTGCCCAACCGAGTTGGATTCTACGAGTTACTTCTCTCTCGAAGCTGGACTTACCCATACGGATCGCTTGTCCCAGGTAGATGTACCTACTCGTCGAAAACTTGGACACAATATACTATTAAACTAAATTTTACAAATTAGGTATCGATTGCGTCGGTGTTGTAGTTAATATCATTTGCCTAGAAGTTAAACATACGAGTAGTTTGAATAAAAATAAATTAATAATTTAAGTTTGTTACTTTAGGAAAGAATATGAAAAATATGAAACAGATTCATCATGTCAGTACATAAAGAAATAAAAAAAATCATAAGAAGAAAAAAATATACAACATCTAGCCTGAATATTACAAATTTACTCTACTAAAATTACTTTGTTAATCAAGTTAATGGTCTGTGTCTGTATCAAATCCGATAACCTGGATCTCAGCTGATAGCGTAATGTACCTAATGTAATTGCTATCTGAAGGTGCCTGAATTCTCCGTATTATATTGAAGTAGTGGTAAATCTTGAAGTGGGGTACACCAAAACGTATTATATTTTCAATATAATAATATATGGCCAATTTTTTTTATGAATAATAAGCCCCAGGGCTTATTTTTCCAAGCTACATACTTCGACTGGATTGGAAGAGTAAACCTACAAACCACCCATAAGACCTCCAGTAAGCCTACTGCAGTACCTACTGTCATCCAACTATAGAAACCAGGACCCAACGGTTTAATATGCCCTCCGAAACATGGAAATGCACATAAACGATCACCTAAAGTAAAGGCCTATAGGAAATTAGGCACTGACCTTGCCAATGGATTACTGACATGGGATTCAAGTATTTATATATTCTGCACACCACTTGCTGAAGTTCGCAGCTCGGCAGGAGTATTCACTGCAAAGCTTTAAAACGAATTGGATGTACCTATCTGTTATGTTTTATTGCTTAACTAGCCTTCCGCCAGCGGCTTCGCCCGCGTGGATCCGTTTAATTGGCCCCCGTAGGATAAAAAATAGCTTATGTGCTATTCCAGGCTTCATTGCTATATTAAAATCATAGGCGTTTAGCCAGTTGCTTCAACCGCGTTGACCCTATTACCCGTTTTCACGTAGGAATGAAGTATTTTCCCGCGGTAAAAAGTAGCCTATGTTATTCAGGGTGAATGTTGCTTAATAATGGTGAAAGAATTTTTGAAATCGGAACAGTTGTTTTTGAGGTTATTCATTACAAACATACAAAATACGAATCTTTCCTCTTTATAATATTATTAGTATAGATTTATGTTAAAATTAATAAATAAAATAAAATAAAATCGCTTGCGTTCTAATTAAATTGCTTACCGCCAGAAATGAGAGTAGCGATGGTTCTTATGCAGGCGAACCATAAAATAGGGTCTTGGACACTATGCACAAAAAAATTCAAAAACCTTACCTTAAAAAGGTTGCACTAAATCACGCTTAGAAAGCAATATAATTGTTAATTCTTTTTTATACATGATTTTTATTACCGATTAAATCAATAATGAAGTCAATTGACTATATATGATAAGTGACGTCACTTATCATTTTCTCATACAAAATGTATGGAGATGTCACGTTTTGACAGCTCATTAAAAGTATCTCAATTGAGTTGGTAGTCCAAGACCGGATTCTACCACCTATTAGGCTTCAACCCACAATGGTTAACATGCCGGACTGCCAAACAGAGGGTCCCGGGTTCGATTTCCAGCGAAACAGAGATTTGAATGATAAGTTGGACCTATTTACGCAAACCGGAACCAATCCACACTCAAGCCGAAACTGAGTTAAGTACACAGAAAAGCTTAAAATTGCACTTTCTATCGATCCTGTAAAGATCAAAATGATCTGAGTATTTTGACAGAACAAAATATTTTCATGACATGTTTATCAATCCACAAAACATCAGTTGTCTAATACATTAAACAGCTTTTTCTCAAAACTATCATCATCATCGTCATGTGTGGGTTGGTTCCGGTTTGCATAAATAGGTCCAGTTTAAATTTCTGTTCTCGGTCTTGTTCATTGTATTTCTGTCTTTGTTTGTGTCCATGGTACCCACGACATAGGTTATATTTACCCTACTGTGAAACGTTATTTTATTTTTATTTAAGATCACTCTTATGCAGGGAAAAGCTACCAGTTAAAGCAGCGCTACAAGCCGATAACTGCTATCAGAACTGCTTTATTTATCACAAGTCCAATTCTTACAAAACATTTGTATTTTCTTTTCCTGCGAAATGATAAACAAAAGGCAGTATATATTAGCATTAAGTCTGGACATTGTCCTCCGGAGTAGCAGCGCAATCGCATAAGACCTCAGATAAGACTTAGATTTGCTTGAGGTTGTTTGTGGATTTTAATCTTTCTAGTTAAAACTTATTCATTTAAGTTCACACAAATGCAGAGAAAATCTTCCAGTTAAAGCCGCGTAAGCTGATAGCATCTAACTTATTGCCGTCTGCTATCAGAATTGCCTTATTTATCACTCGCCTAATTCTCAATACAGATTTGTATTTCCTTTCCTTGGACAAAATCTCCAAGAGACAGATGAAATAGGTGTTGGTTGCCACACTTCATGTATCCTATATATGGGTATCTGTTTTTCCCAATATTGAGGAATCTTGGAGGGTAGTAGCCCGCTGTCGGATGTTTTCAAACCACCTTTTTTGGTACCGGAAGGGAAACTTTCAAAAGGTACCCGGCACCTTGGGAGAGGATACCGGGTTATGTCTGATTTGTACCGCACTAAAACCCTCTCATTGACCTACCGCTGCGCTTGGGGAGGAATCAAGGATATCCAGTGGAACGCACCGGTGTCCACGCGCGGCGCCCCAGAACGGGCCTTCAGATGTTTATGGCGGCATGAGGCCACGCACACACTGCCGTCCTTCCCGGGGCTGCTTGCTCGACGGATCGAACTCCCACTCTCACCGCCCACTACGCCGGAAGCCTCCTTTTAGTCGCCTCTTACGATCAGGCAGGGGATACCGTAGCTCTATTCTTAATCACGAAGCTGCAGGGACTGTTTCTAAACCACCTGTAACCAGACCACCGACAAGGTTTAAAATCTTACATTAATTTTGGGATTTGTTTTGTTTTAAGCCACAGTATTTCTAAATATCTATATTTCATTGTGTGTATGATTTGAGTACGTAGCATATTTGACGCACAATAGCAATAAGTCATTTCATTTAAAATATCATAACGTCTTCTTGCCGTATGTTTTAATGACTGATCGTTTTGTGGAGACAATCTCCAGAGCTAAACCTTGTCCATTAAAGTTAATACAAGTGTAGGGCAAAAACTTCTGGCAAAAGCCGTGGTAATCTTTACGCAACTGCAAAAGTTTAAGAACAGGTAGCTTAAGGTACTTGTCGATAACATCTAATGGATTGCCAGCTGCTATTTATCACTCGCATAATCCTTACAACAGATTTGTTTCCCTTTTCGGGGATAAATACGACAAGAAGATAATAGATGTTGTAGGACAGAAATGATAAGATTATGTCAATATTATACATAGGTTGTATTTTGTTTAGTTCTTACAGATATTGAAAAATGTATGGTGTATCATATACAACATTAATTAAGAATTGTGAAATACAACTTAAAGAACGTAGCACAAATTAGGACGAAGTTTTTTTTAACATAAAGGTTCTTGCGTGCGTAAATAATGTATTAAATTGACCTAATTAATTGACGTTGACGACCATAGTATTTATGGATTGTCGACTTCCATAAATAATACGGTTGACGTATGTTATATTATCTGATATTTTATGTTTGAAAGCACTTAAACTTTGTCGCCAAGTTCATACAAATGCAGCTTCAAAACCTTCCATTCAAAGCATTTGGCTAAACTTTAGGACAAGTGGCTTCTAGCACTAGTCGATAACATCTAATGGCGGTAGGTATTTGTCACCCGCCTAATCCATATAACATATTTCTGTTCCTCTTTCTAATAAATACATGACAGTTGACAAGAAAAAAAAATTAATACATGTTGTAGGTCTGCAAAGACAGAAATATAAAACGTAGTTTATTAGATAGGACTTCCATAACTCTAGCCAGCCATTTGGTTTATCAGCGCAACCTTTTTTAATTAAATTAAAACTTTAAACTAAAATATTCAAATTAAAATAACTAGTTACTTAATCTTCTATGCAAAGTTTACTTCCAACCAGAAGTTACTTTCAAAACTGCTATGGTTTCAATGCGTTATATCTTGCATAATTTCACAAACATTGCATGATGTAAGCAACATTAATTAACAAGCGTGTTCTTCCTCAACACAATGTAAAAAAAACATAAATAATTTATCTCTGCCCGCTGAAACAAGGTATCCTGAAAATATTTTTTTTAAAAGAGCTCTTTTAGCTAATCATGACGAATGCACCGTACGCGCCATTTTTAAACTGTAATAAATTTTGTAGCGAGAAAGCTTAGCGATTCGACCTGTCAGATGAAGCGTACAACCGTGTTAAGACCGAAATCGATCTGATGTGTAAAAGCAAACATCCCTTCATTAAGATGAGAGCTGACGATTTTATAACCCGCAACGACTGTAATAACCTACTATTATTAATAATTTAATATTATAGTGAATAGTGCAAGAATAGTCTTGCACAGTATGCACAGGGATTAATACAATAAAAAGTTTAAAACGCTGGGAATTAAACATCCGAGTAGGACGTCATTGCACTGTATGGGCCGTACGATGAAGAGATTTGTATAATAAAATGAAAAGAAATACATTACGCTAAATACGGACACTAAAATATAGCTCCACACGTACATAGATTGGCTGCAACCCTTTTTGCGTCCCACTGCTGGGCACGGGCCAACCCGCTGTCGGATGTTTTCAAACCGCCCATAAGGCCTCCGACAAGGTTTAACGACTGTTATCTATCGACAACAACCGGGACCGACGGCTTAACGTGCCCTCCGAAGCACGGAAACGCGCATGAAATTTTTTGCCACTAGCGGTCACCCATCTCACACCCGACCTCGCCCGTTTGGCTTAGTTGCATAGATCGTTTGCGTTCTACGCTAACCGCCGGGCCATACGCGCTTCACGCACGCACACGTACATAGATTACATACTTTTAATTCATAATGTATTTTTTAATGTATTTTTATATAATTATGGATTTTTTCATGTGAAACGTCCATAGGCGCGGGTAAACCGGATTGTTGGAGCGGCGACGTGGCGACGTGACGACGCTTACCGTGGCGACGGGTCGCCACACTCAGTTGTAGCAAACTGAAATTAATATTGAATTTTTGTATTAAAAGACAATAAATGTTTATTAAATTAATGAAGGGGAAACATCTATAGGCGTGGGTAAACTGGATTTTTGATGTGGCGATGTGGCGACGGGTCGCCAGACTCAGTTGCAGCAAATCGAAATTAATATTGAATTTTTGTATAAAATGAAAATAAATTAAGCGGAAACGTCTTTAGGCGCGGTAAACCATATTGTTGGTGTGGTGACGTGACGACGTGACGAGACGCTTGCCGTGGCGATGGGTCGCCACACTCAGATGAAGCAACTTGAAATTAATATTGAAAATTGTATTTAATTCAACTATGTAATTAAATATAAACTTTACACACTCATAGCCCCACAGTAAGATAAATAATACCATGTGTCGTGGGTACCATGGACACATACAAAGACATGAAGACAAACACCTAGACCGAGAACAGAAATTAAAATTCTACATTCCAATTATTGCGGGGAATCGAACCGGGGAACCTTGTTTGGCATACCTGCGTGGTAACTATTGCGCCACAGAGGTTGTCAAAATGCAGTTGTAAACTATTACGTACTCACACGTAGTACGGTTTACAACTTGCTCCCGTGAAACTTACAGTGACGAAGTTCAGAGATTAGTTAATTTAATTAGTTTGTGGATACACCTGGTCTACACTTACGAACCGTTGCGTAGTTAGAGTGTAGAGGAAGTCTCATTGTAATAAAGATCAATTTAGTAAATAGTATAATTATGATTTATAATGTACCTTAAAATTATCTAATAATAATAATAAATAAACGTTACACACTCATAGCCCCACAGTAAGGTAATTAATACGCTGTGTCGTGGGTACAATGGAGGGAGAAAAGAGGAAAGACAGGAACACAAACACCCAGACCGAGAACGGAAATTTAAACTCATCATTCAAATTTCTTTTTCGCCGGAAATCGAACCCGGGACCCATCGATTGGCAGTCCGGCAATTATGTCACTCGGTTCGTCAAAATCTGTTTTTATAGAAACAAAAAATAATAAGCGTGGCTAATGTGTGAAATAATAAAAAATCCATATAAAACAGACATATTATTATGAAACTATGAAAAACATCAAGGAGTGTTCCCAGTTCTCGGTACATTATCTGAGTTTTTCTTACAGGTGATAGTGACAATATATTACCTACTATATAAATAATCCATATCATAAAAATTTGTAGATTCCAATATACCTTAGCATCAAGTAATAATAATATAATGTTTCAATGTTCTGTCTGTTCAAATAGAAAAGGGCCATAAAATTGGAGGCATTGTTTGACATTTCTCATACTTTGAGGTTTTCATAAGATTACAAACCTACTTATTTGTGGATGTATTACCTAAGTATTTTTTGCTTTACAAGTGTGAGTTAGTTTAGGGATAAAGTCTTATATGGTTCAATGCTATAACACCTTATAAAAACTTTATTTAACTCCAAGCAAAGTAAGACCAGCCAACAAGTTTCCGTGTATCCTACAGCTGCACCAAGAGTTTCGAGCTTAGCTAATTAATAGTTAATTTAAATTAATTAACTAAACTCCTAACTCTGTAAATAAATCTAGACGATGAATTAATCCTTCTTCAGCGTTTATGTACTGGGGATCTCCTGTGTGACATTCTGATGAGTGCATACAAGGCCAATATGAGACATGGGTAAGTAAAGAATTAAAAAAAACGGGTTGCACTCCGGTAGTGCAGGCAGAAGTGAAAACTTTAACATTAATGCATTTTTGATATTTTGGAATGGTTAGGGAATAATTTCGCACGAATTGCTTTAATTATCAGTATTATTTTTCATCTAGTATTTTCAGTAGGTTTTCACATAGTATTTTTATAAAGTACTCACTCATCTTCTTTCACTATTTCTTCGTCACTTTTTTCATTAATAAATGCACTTTGTTCAATGTCCATATTTTAAATACTTGATATAAACGAATTTTACAAGTATAGACATTCGAGCCATCTGCTGTCGCCCCTGCGTCTTACGAATTTTCGATCAGGCCACGTGTCCTGACGCGTGTTTAACATTTATTACCGATCCCAATAAAAGTGCACAACGCCACTAAAGAAGTTGTCACTTCAAAAAAATGAATCGGTTTCAGTTATTGCTAATAAATAGCAGTTGTTAAACCTTGTCAGGGACGTTTTAAGAAAGAACAATTGACTACGGGTGCAACCCCACTGCATCTCCACCAACTTACATTGCAGCAGCGTGGAGTTATCTCCAGACCACCCCAATTATATGGAGACACTTGTACAATTGAGACAATGAAGGGTTACAATCGCCACTTCTTTATTTTATATTACAAACTAGATCGAGTAGACCCGAATTATAGGTTCCCGTAGGATAAAAATCGTATGTTCTTTCCCAAGGTCCATTATATCTATGTTCCAAATTTCATTAAAATTGGTTCAGTAGTTTGAGCGGGAAAGCGTTACAGACAGACAGAGTTACTTTCGAATTTATACATAATATATGTATATTAATTAAGTATGGATATCAAAAATAATCTCTTTGTTTGTCTTTCTTTCACGTCGCAACTGTGTTATACATTGACCTGATTTTGTACAGAGATACTCGTAGTTGGGGGGCTGAAGTCGCTGTTACTTCTATGGGTAAAAAAAGGTTGTCCACGCGCGGGCGGAGTTACAATATAGGGCTGTATTATAGAAACAAGTATGGAATTTTGGCAAAGGGAGATCTCCCGCCGGGCGAGGTGGTCATGCCCGGGGAGCGGCCACGCTCCAACTGACTCTATTCGAAGCTTGTATATATGGTAGAATATTCCGAAAACTTCGATAGCGTGATTCAGGAATACCCGTGGTGCCATCTCTTGATGAGTAGCGGAAGGTCGCTACAGAATTTATAAGTTGAGATCCGATAAAAAGTCTAACTAAAACTACAATACAAATTATTTAACTTTAAATATTTACGAGCAAACTTTATGAAGTTTCAAAGTCTTAAAAGTTCTTCGACTGCATTAATCATAATATGAAACTTATTGCAAAATTAAACATAACAAACTATCCCAGGCGAAGTTGAGCCAGCAAATAATCTTATAAGATAAGTAGCAAGTAAGTTGGTAGTTTTCAAAGTTTTGGACTTTTAATAGTAAATGAGCCCTAGAGGGGATATTTGAATTTTCACGAGAGCACAGTGTGCAAGTACAAAAAAAAACCCGCAATATAGAAAGGCTATTTTTTTGGATATCTTCTCTTAATTCCGGTTGTCAATGTAGGTAGATTAGAATATCGATTTTACGACAAGATTTAAAAAAAATATTCAAACATGCCCGAGAGTGCTAAAAATACATATTTTATTTCTAAATTTTGTGTCCATCCTCTCTCAATTTTGGTTCTGTTCCACCCTCTTCGTCCGTTCTAAAAGAATCATCAGATTACTGAGATATTACTTACCTATTGGTCTTAATTTGCAGAGCTCAATATTTTACCTGTCCTTTTTTACGCAATTTTTGAAAGACTTAAGGCGTATTCCCGGTAAAAGGGAAAATATTAAATAATCTTTTTATCTTACTACTACCCAATCTGTAAACTTTACTAGGTCTTTGTGATGCTTGAGTTAATATACATTTAGCATTGTGGGCTCTCCTATTATAATAATTGTTTTAGAACCAGGTGGCGTTAGTCGGAGATAAAGTGGAAGATAAGTAAATGGTTTTCTAGCTATTTCGTTCAAATAGCCTAAGTTCAAAACTGCCATCGTTTTCAGCCAAAGTTTCAGTACCGAGTGTTAATTGCTAGGGAGACTCGTGGAAAAGACGAATCATTTCAGTTAGTGGGAAGTGAACTACCGTACAGCTTTGTGACAATATTTTCAAAATTTTTTCAAATATTTTTCAGATATGGTTCTCTAGGAATCTATTTATCTATGCAATAATATAATATTTATGCATATTGACATACTAGCTGACCCCACGAACTTCGTTAAAATGTTTGGGGTGGGCCACCCTTAACACTTAGGGGTATAAAAAATAAAAAATTGTTATAAACTCTCTTACCTACTGAATATACATATTAAATTTCACGAAAGTCGGTCTAGCCGTTTCGGAGGAGTATAAACACTAAAACTGTGACAGAAGAATTTTATATATCAGACTAATCTTCCGCCAGCGGCTTCGCCCGCGTGGATCCGTTTTAAATGTTCCCGTAGGATAAAAACCATCCTATATCCTTTCCCAAGGTCCACTCTATCTGTGTTCCAAATTTCATTAAAAATGGTTCAGTAGTTTAAGCGAAAGCGTAGCAGACAAACAGACAGAGTTACTTTCGAATTTATAATTTTAGTATGGAGGATTGTTAAAATATTTGAATCTCATTTTGCTCGTTTCGTGGAAAATGGGCGACAAAATAAATTACTATAAGATAAGTTAGTCAGATATGCGACAACCTAAAGCAATAGCTACTTTACTAGAAGGAGCTGTTTAGAGGGAATCAGAAAGGCTAGTTTTTCGCATTGTTATTTTACTATACACGGGCACTGACCTTTATCAAACAAAATGCCAACAACCTTATTGGATATTACTCAAAAATACACAAAGTGAAACTATAATATTATGACTACGACAAGGCCTTTCAATTTATTACCACCAAAAGCCAGCAACTCAATCGATTCTATAACATATTTCCTTTGTTTCTGCATAGTTGCTTTTGGCAGTTTGACGCGTTCACAAAGTATAAAACGTTTTTGAGTGCCACTAGAATACACACTTTTGTATAGTACCTATATGGATTTAGGTTCACGAATCTATTGTGACTTTGTAACTGAGTATATTGTGATTATAGAAACAATGGCTGAGCGGAAAATACCACAGTCTCCGCCTCGGAGATACCGAGTTCAACCTCTGGTGCACACCTCTGACTAAGAGGCGTGAAAACAATTTCAAATTGAAAAATTCAAATAAAAAAATGTCATACAACATTAGGCAAAGTCGTGCAACTTCGCAGGACATTTTTAATTGTAAGGTCCGTCCATAATGTCGTCAGCGTACTAGTAGCCGCCATTCCATAGAAAAAGGGCCAAAAGAAGGGCTTTTTATATTAATGATGGGTACTGGGAAACTGTCAAAAACGAAATACTCGTAATAAATAACGTTTATTACGAGTATTTCTTTCGGGCTATGAGTGCCCCAAAGTAGGATTGATATATCCTGTGTCGTGGGTACCATGGACACATACAAAGACATAAACACAAACACGCAGCCGAGAACAGAAATTTTAAACTCATCATTCAAATTTCTGCTTCGCTGGGAATCGAACCCGGGACCCTACGATCGGCAGTCCGGCATGGTAACCAAAACGCCACAAGGGACTGACGATAATAGGGACGTTTACCTTATTAAATTTTCACAAAAGTCAAAACGTAATAAGCTTATCCCCATGGAAAACTTACCGATCATTATTGTATTCATTAGATGAGGGTTTTATTGAAGCAATTACCACAATCACCATTTTAGGTACAAATTGCTTAATTAAAAGTTTTGATGAGAATTTCTTTTAGGCTTTTAGCTGGTTAGACTAAACTTTGACGATTTTATATGTTACTGGCCTTCCGCCAGCGGCTTCGCCCACGTGGACCCGTTTAATAGGTCCCCGTAGGATAAAAATAGCCTATGTGCTATTCAAGACTTCATTGCTATATTAAAATTATAGGCGTTTAGCCAGTTGCTTCAACCGCGTTGTTATTACCCGTTTTCACGTAGGAATGAAGCATTTTCCCGCGGTAAAAAGTAGCTTACTCAGGGTGAATGAAGCTTTCTAATGGTGAAAGAGTTTTTGAAATGGGAGCAGTAGTTTTTGAGTTTATTCAATACAAACATACAAAAATACAAATCGTTCCTCTTTATAATATTAGTATAGATATAGACTAATGTACCTAAAAGTTTTATCTAGAAATCGGCTTCACTAGAGCGTGAAGTTTTGGAGCGAATATAAAACCATTAAAAAGTTTTCTACAGAACTTTAGTTCAGATTTATCACTCCACTAGCGGCCGTCCGCTACTTCGTCCGCGTGAACTTTGGTATTAGTCATAGCATGATGTTATATAGGCTATAGCCTTCTTCAATACATGGACTATTCAACATCAAAATATTTCTTCAATTCGTTCCTGAGATTAGCGCGTTCAAACAAACAATCAGACTCTTCAGCGTATTATGTACTATGTAGCGTACTCGTATAAGTAGGGGAGAGTCCGGCAGTACCGTCACCTTAAGGTTTATGTAGGATAAAATAAAAAATCCTCAGGTTATATGTCAAATATCTGCTAAAATGTGTTAAGGCATTCAAGTACTGTAAATAAAAACAATAAAATACTATGAAATTTAGAAATAATGAACTTTATTAATAAAATTTGAAAAGTATGAAAAATTAACTTAAAAAAAATTGGCCTCCAGTACCGGCCAGCATAAAAATAATCATTTATAACAGACAAAAATCACGAGTGTATTGATTTGTTTGCTCTGGTATATTTGCACACGCCTCATGCACCCAAGCCTTGCAGTTTCCGAATTGAATCCTATTCTCTTCATGAGATTCGAGGCACAATGGACAAATTGTCTCTTCCTCATTCGGTTTGTGGAGGGACTCTGGTTTTTTTTATCTCATTTTTTTCTTTCTTGCTACCATTTTTTCTGAAACCAAGTTCTTGCCTTTCTTGCTGATATCTTGTCCTGAAATCACACTTCTACCTCGCTTAGCTGACTGTTCCACACTTTTATCTGCTCTTTTCTGGTCCAACATCTTTTTATATGGAGAATTTGTGTAAATAAATTTCACTTTTTTGAGCTTTGCGACGTCGCCGTCGTGCAGTAGCTCGTCTGTCTGAAGCATCAGGAACCGGTGACAATTCTGCAACTATTGCCTTAAAATTGTCAAACGATAGGTTGATTTCATCGGTAGCGCATTTCATTACTCAGAACCTTTTGCACGGCTTTATGCATATTAGCGGGATCCCAATCCCTTCTATTTCTTCCTCTCACCCTCACTATTATCGCCTGACACCTTTGTGTATCAATAATAAAATAAAATCACTCAAAAATAAACCTACACAGTGGCCGGTACTGGAAGACAATTTTGTGGCCGGTACTGTAGGGAACGAAAAAAATATAATGTACGACCCAAGAAAATAATTTACTAATAAATATTGAAATTAAACATGTTTTATAATAACTATGTAAATAATCAATACATATCAGGTTTAATTTTTTTCAAACTCCTTCTATAACCTTTAGTTATCATCCACAGAACTTTAGTTGTGTATCGTGCGTTCATCATGCGCAACACAAATCCGCGTACTGTCACTAAGCGTTTCGCGACAGGTCGCCGCCGCGCGGGGCATATACTTGTAAGAACGAATTACTTTAATGGCCTAACCCAGATCAGCGCCATCTCTTATAGAATTCAGGAAACTCTAACTGGCCGGTACTGGATGCCGGCCGGTACTGTAGGACTTTCCTATTAGTATAAATTTATATTGATGTTTGTAAGATGATTGATAATTTCAGTTAGTGTGTCGTCCCAGCACTTATCAGGATATTATATTTAATATAAAGTAGGAATAATTAAATTATTCAAACAAAAATGTAAGTCTTATACGAAATTGAAGATATTTAACAGCTTTTACGACCTGCCTGGCGCGATGGTTATCATGCCGAACTGCCAATCGAGGGGTCCCGGGTTCGATTGCCGGCGAAACAGAATGATGAGTTTAAAATTTTGCTCTCGGTCTGGGTGTTTATGTCCCTGTCTTTATTGTGTCCATGGTACCCACGACACAGGGTATTAATTACCTTTACTGTGGGACTATGTGTGTATAACGTTTATTATTATTATTAAAACTATCTACATTTATCCTCGGTTTCAACTCTTTTGCGACCCATTGCTGGGCACGGATCTCTACATAATTAAGAAGGTGTAGTTTCTTTACAAGTACCAATCTGTATGTCTGTATCGGGTCTATCCTTATAGAACAAGCTCCCAGGGCCCCTAGACCTTACTTATTATCTCCGAGATAAAATTTATAGAAAAAATGTATTTTACTGTAAAAAAAGCGTGGGGTGCATGGTGTCAATAGTATCTTAAAAAACACCCCACACTTTTTTACAGTAAAATACATTTTCTTCTTATTTTTTACTTTTTAGTTCGTATTTTCACAAAAGCGTGTTTTTTAGTTTTTTAAACAACATTATTTATTTTTAATTTTTGATTAAAATATATCTCAATTTGATTAAAATATATCTCATCGAGTTATCAGATCGGTGAAGGTCAATTAACATTTTTTACCCATCCCAAAAAAAGTGCACGACGCCGTTAAAGAAGTTTTCACTTCAATATTAGGTTTGCAGATATTCCAACACCATTTCTGGTTCCATTTGTTTCCACCACTTACCGTTTAGATAGTTTCAACAAATTACCTGAAAGCCCCCTGTACCAACCTCTAAGTCGCTTGCCTACGAGCACGACGTAATGTTAAAGAGATTACCTACGAAGTTCAAAGAGGAAGTCCGTGACGTCATCTCCCTGAGTGAGATTTGCAGAGGAATATAAAGCAGACCGGTAATCCATAAGTAAATTGAGATATGTTACTAGTTTCACAAGAAATTTTAAAGTCATTGCAAGGTGCCGTGCAAGATCACTTAGGGGCTGTTAGAGCGTTACAAATATGTATTTTTATCACCAGCTATACATTATAAAGGTTTTATAATGTTTACTTACACTCATAGCCTCGCGTCTAGCAAAGAACGAAGCTAAATGATACGGGAGCGGTCGTGTTTATCGATAGATAGCACTCGTTAAACTTCGTTGGAGGCCTTATGGGTGGTTTCAAGAAATCCGAAAGCGGGTTGGCCACTAATCCGCAATTCCACCAACTCGCATAGGAGTAGCGTGATGGATTAAGCTTTAGGCCTGCCCAATATTGGGAGGTGCCGTGCCCAACAGTGGGAAGGAAGCCACTTTTTTCATAGGTATCATACAATTTCTTCAATATTTTTAACACGCTTTTATTAACTTGACCTGTATGTATGTATGTATGAATGTATGTATGTATGTATGTATGTATGTATGTATGTATGTATGTATGTATGTATGTATGTATGTATGTATGTATGTATGTATGTATGTATGTATGTTTGTATGTATTTAACTTCATTTTCACTTACTTCTGGAGTCTGATTAACTTGAAAATTTGCACAGGGATTAAGGACCGATGACAATGCAATAATATGAGAATAAAAATCCAACTAAAAAATTAAAAATAAATAATGTAGTTTAAAAAACTAAAAACACGCTATTGTGAAAATACGAACTAAAAAGTAAAAAAAAAGAAAATGTATTTTACTGTAAAAAAAAGCGTGGGGTGGTTTTTAAGATACTATTAACACCATGCACCCCACGCTTTTTTTACAGTAAAATAAATTTTTTTTTTTTACTTTTTAGTTCGTATTTTCACAAAAGCGTGTTTTTAGTTTTTTAAACTACATTATTTATTACATCGGTAAAATAAAGAAAATTTTTATGCTACATTTCATTATGTGCAGATTCTCATAGATAGAGAAGTCCGATACGGTATATAATACATCGTTTGCCTCGGCCAAAGATAACAAAGCAGCTTATGCACTTTGTGTTGCGCTAAGCCATCTTAAATGAGAACTGAACACTGGTATTACGGTGTTCATATCTTGGATTCAGAGTAACGTAAAGGACAAAGCCTCGTAACTGTACAAATAACGTCTAAGACATTTTTTTTCAACCTTTTTTTTATTGTCCCACTGCTGGGCACAGGTCTCCTTTTCACAAGTGAGAGGGATTTAGGCCATAGTCCACCACGCTGGCCAAGTGCGGATTGGTGGACGTCATGCTTTCGAGAAATTATGAATTTCTCTCAGGCATGCACGGTGATGAAGAACATCGTAATCAATTAAATATCACGATATTTTCCATCACCGTGGAGCAGCGATAAATGCGCACATTACAAATTTCTTTGTCAGAGGTGCGCGCCGAGGATTTGAACCCGGGATCGGTCGCGTAGAAGACCACGGCTTTTACCACTCGGCCATCGCTGCGCCTAAGACATTAATGTTAAATAATATTGATTACCGGATTAAAAGTAACGTCAGTTTTCAAATTATGTTAACGTTTTCAAAAAACATGAGTGATTGTATAAATATTAGCGATCCTAACTTGCTAAACAGGTTTCATTAACCCTATAGTGCTGCTTTGAATTTCTTAACTGCTTAAATGAAACATGAAGCGCGCATGACCCGGCGGTAAGCGTAGAACGCAAATGATTTATGCAATTAAGCCAAATGGGCGCGGTCGGGTGTGAGATGGGTGACCGCTAAAAAATTTCATGCGCGTGCTGTTTCTGTGCTTCGGAGGGCACGTTAAGCCCGTAAGCGCTTATGGGCGGTTTAAAAACATCCAACAGCGGCCTGGCCACTAACCCGCATCTCCACCAATCCGCATTGGAGCAGCGTGGTGGAGTACCTAAGCTCCAGGCCACCCCAGTAATGGGGAGAGATCCGTGCTCAGTATTGGTTGCAGCCAAAATGAAACGTGGGGTTGAGGAAGCTGGGTGTAATGATAACTGAAAGCTGACGCATGCAACACACAAGTAATGAAACTGTTTATTATCTGTGAAGAACACATTAAGGAGCACAAGTGTATTCAACGTGACGTCGTCGACTGTTGCAATATGATATTATATTTGTCAGCAGAACACGACTGACCTATTGATAAAAATCGGCCTATACTACGATATAGGCCTTTTATGCTATAGCATCTAAAGAGTTTAAAATCTAATAGTACGGTATCCATAGCTTGAACTCCGAACAAAGAAATTGTAAGCTATTCTTGATAACTTGAATTCCAATATTAATCCTATGGATAAAATATTAAAATAAATAAAATAATAAAATAAATAAAATAAATAAAAAAATAAAATAAATAAAATAAATAAAATAAATAAAATAAATAAAATAAATAAAATAAATAAAATAAATACAATAAATAAAAAAATAAAATAAATAAAATAAATAAAATAAATAAAATAAATAAATAAACGCTACACACTTATAGCCCCACACTAAGATTCCCTGTGTCGTGGGTACCATGGACACATACAAAGACAGAAACATAAACACCCAGACCGAGATCAGAAAATTAAACTCATCATTCACATTTGTGCCTCGCCGAGAATCGAACCCGGTACCCTCGGATTGGCAGTCCGGCATGGTAACCATTGCACGAAACGGGTCGTCAAAAAAAAAAGATAAGCATAACTTAATTCAGCCACATAATTCTTACTGAGAATATTTAGATTTGGGTGCATATCATTTGCTCTACGTGCATATCTTTGCAGCGCACATCTGAGGGTTAACAAAAATTCTAATAGCGCTTTTCAAGCGTAGTAAACTATTTCCTAAATCGTTCTAAATTCTAAATAGAGTTCTTTCTTCAGTAGTAGGTTAAAAAAGTTAGGGTTAAATAATCCAACACATTCTTTTTCGTGAAGTTGTTTAAAAATTCTTAAAACTTTAAGCAATCATGATCTTGTATGAGCCCTTAGTAACACCAGGTCATTTAAGCAAGTTTTGTTAATACTGAAGTATAAGGAATTTATTGTTCCGATTTCATTTAAATATATATTTTATATTGCTTTATTGTTACATTTCTTTCAAAACGTTTTCAATATTCGTTCGTAAACGTTTTCAATATTTTCAATGGGAAGGAATTGTTAGGGTTGTTTTATCAACGATAATAATTCATAGTTAGTACCTACCTGGACGACCGAGCGTTGCTCGAATTGATAAATATATTTTATTTTCTTGGTTTAGTTTTTAACGAAACACTCATTTGCTTAGTGTTACTGAACGACGCTGAAATAGCTCCCAATAAAAATTGTTTTCAAATAAAATAAAAAATAATCGCAATATTGTTTTGATTGAGATTTGAACCCGGGTCTCTAGTTCCGCAGTCAGCCCACGTAACCATTCGGTCAAGGAAGCTTTAATTTTTTGAACGAAATTTTTATAGAGCTCTTTCAAATCGACATTGTCATTTCTTTGAACGTCGGATTGACGTATGGCGTTTGACGGCGTTCTACGCCACAATCTCAGATAAATTTATTTTATCTGAGGCCACAATATTATTAATACTCTCCAATATATGTCAGGAAGAGTCGTATTTTTCAGTTTATATTTAAGTTGATTATCGCTGAAAATATTTATATTTATATACACTTAATTAAAATTTTCTAAAATTCTTATCTGCGAGGACTGCGCATACCATAGACTAGATAGATTTGTAGGTGGTAGAACTATTATAGTTCGCCCTGGGAAGTATCACCAATGCACCCACTTCTGCCGTGAACCAACTCTATTGTTTCGATGGAAAGTTGCAGTTGCCGGCCACATTTACATGAGGCGACCACCAGCCTCCGGAGTAGCAGCGCAACTGCATGCGACCTCAAACAAGACTTACCTTTGCTTGCTTGAGGTTGTATGTCGATGTCCATGGGCTGCAGCGACCATTTAACACTACGTGGCCTGCATGTTCGTCTGATACTTCATTCAAATAAAATAAATAAATTCCAATTCCATTTAAATACATATCTTATGTTGCTTACCTAAATTGTTTTTTTACATTTCTTGATTTACGAAACGTTTTCAATATTTTCAAAGGACTTGAAGGGGCTGTTGTATCAACAATAATAATTTATATTTCGGGACAAGCTTAGGTAAAAGTTTTAATAAAATTCTTATCTGCGGTGATTGCGCATACAATAGAGTTCTGGAATGCCGACAACCTTCACTAATTTTGTCGTTGAGCTTAAAGGGAGAAGGTTTAAAATAGCTTTTAGAGTATTAATTATGCAAATAGTAGATTTCAGAACGTGGCTCCGCCCGCGTGGGCTACACATTTTTCCCGTAGGAATTAGACATTATCTTCTGGAAAAAGTGAAAAAAAAAAAACTCTATCTATACAAAAAATCTGGTCAATCTGTAGCAATGTTGCAACGTTAAAAAAGAACAAACAATGAAACAACTTTCAAATTTTTTATTTCAAAATACGTACAAACATTAACACAATGGAAGTGTAACAAAGCAATTGGCGTAATAGCAAGGAAACCCGCTCCGGGTTGGATTTATACCCCCGCGATGGTGAAACAGGTGCCGCTCCTTTCGACACCCTTAGCTGCTCACGCCAGTGTTGCTTCCCAGGCATTTACGCCATTTTTGCGGGCTCATTTAGTGAGTGGCGAGTCACCACCTGCCTAGTTTAGATTATTTATTAGTCTGAACGGCAAGTGCCCCATAGTTCTCCATAGCCCATCTATCAGTCCCTCGTTCGTTCATCCTCATAGACCCAATATTAGTCTCCCCTTCTGTAGGAATAGATCCTGTGCACCTGGCGGGGACTATCTTTGCGTCATATAAATTTTTATATGATACGGCCGAGGATGGTATCCGCCACGTGTTACCACAAAACTACATTAAAGTGTCTCAAATTGGCCTCTGGGTGTTGGACCTGAGTCCCCACGTAAGCCTTCCAAATGACAGAGTCAAATAATATCTTCGACCCGTGATCCTTAAGGAGAGATACGAATAATAATAATAAATAAACGTCACACACTCATAGACCCACAGTGACAGAAACGCAAACATCCCACACCCAGAACAGAAATTTTAAACTCATCATTCAATTTTCTGCTTCGCCGAGAATCGAACCCGGGGCCAACCGGTCGGCAGTCCAGCATGGTAACCATTGCGCCAAAGGGGTTGTCGAATTATGTTTTTTCAATCGTGGTAAAAATAAATCATTGTTTTACCACTGAAAAACAAAAAACAGAACTTCGTGTGTGTGTCCGCCCATCTGTCACAGCCACAAAACATAAAAGAACCCCCTCTTTTATGTTTTGTGGGAATTTTAGGGGATGAAATGGAACTTCAAAAAAGTAGTTTTTAACGTTTCAGAAACATTGCCGCAAATACAAAGATAGAAATTAGAAGCCTTGCTACATGTTGCCACCGAAGTTTTCCTTTTAAAATTCCTTTCTCAGCAGCGATGGCCGAGTGGTCAAAACCGCGGTCTTCAACGCGACCGATCCCGAGTTCAAATCCTCGGTGCGTACCTCTGACAAAGAAATTTGTAATGTGCGCATTTATAGCTGCTCCACGGTGATGGAAAATATCGTGATATTTAATTGATTACGATGTTCTCCATCATCGTGCATGCCTGAGAGAAGTTCACAATTTCTCGAAAGCATGACTTCCACCAATCCGCACTTGGCCAGCGTGGTGGACTATGGCCTAAATCCAGCAGTGGGACATAAAAGGTTGAAAAACATCCTTTCTCATTCATCATACAACTTATGAGATGATACGTGTAATAGACGCGATTCCCAATTTTGAGCTGCAATTGATTGTTATCAATTAATCACAAACAGAGGGCTGTAATTTAATTTTCCAATGCTTTCGACATTTTCAAAGGCCCTTGTTTTATCAACATCAACTGATATTATTTAGGGACAAGTTATTTCGTTAAAGTTTAAATTAAAATCATATCAGATTCGCATAGATAGCACAGTACGAAGTTATTGAATGACGACACCCTTTATCTTATTTTGTTTAAAGGTGACTAAAGAGTTCATCCTTTAGATCTTGAAGGGAATACAAATTAATTTCTGCGATAACCAAAACCATACTAATATTATTAATGTCCTACTTGTTTGTGTGTCCTTTTTTGACGTCGCGATGGAGTGATCTTATGGAAAGATTTTTATGCATGAAGATAGTTAGGAAGCTTGAGAGGGACATATGCATCTTTTTACCGTGATAAAACATCTCATTGACATGAATAGATTATTAACGTATTTGATCCTAACACGGGTATAACCGCGGGGTAATGCTAGTACAAAATAAAGCCGTTTTAAGCCCATATTTTACACTTTTCATAAAAGCATCCTAATATATTTGTAGGTACACTAAGCTTCCCGTTGACCTAAATATAATAATAAGGTTGAAACCGATAAACCCTGAGTTTGTAATAAAATAACGAAAGAGGTTTTAAGTTTATTTTTAATTTCCTTTATAATTAAATTCTTATCGTCAATAATTGCACAGTACAGAGTGGTGGAATGTGGACATAATAATGTCAATAGTTCTCTGAATCTATAATCTTAATATTATAAATTACGTGTCACATGTTTGTCCGCGCTAAACTACTTAACCGATTTAAAAAAAAATAAAGTGTATTAATGTCAAGCATACTTAACCGATTTTAATAAAATTTGCACACCGTGTGCAGTTCGATCCAACTTGAAAGATAGGATAGCTTACATCTCAATTTATAGTTGCAATATTAGGTATTTTATTACTGATACTTTAAGGCAGGACAACGTCTGCCGGGTTAGCTAGTGTTATATGAGATGTGTTCCTATGTTATCGTATTAATTACTGTTCCGTCATGTTATATTATTCTGTTCAATGCACAGTCTATTCGAAGAGGAAAACTAGGTTTCTGCATTTAGGTTACACTCTGTCATTTGTGGCAGAAACTAGAGTCAAATTTACGTAATGTATTCTATTTTATACATATTTGTGACAGCGTCAGAATATTATATTTCAGTGTCTTTTGATGCAGAAAATTACATTGCATTTTCATCACTGTTTATCTCAGTAGTACCTGGATACGAAATAGCACATCTATTTCGTATCCATAAAGGAAGCCCTTTTATAAAATATATACCTAATACTTTTCCTCATAATAGTTTTTGAGTCATGACTACCTATGTGGCGTAGTGGTTACCACGCCTGACTGCCAATTGGAGGGACCCGGATTCGATTCCTGGCGAAGCAGAAATTTGATCGATGAGTTTAAATTTCTGTTCTCGGTCTGGGTGTTCGTGTTACTGTCTTTGTATGTGTCCATGTTACCCACGACACACGAGACCTACCCTATTTTGGGGTTATGAGTGTGAAACGTTATTATTATGGTTTTTATAAGTTCCCAATAATCGTTTTTTTTCACACAAGAAGGAACTTGAAAAAAAGGGAAATAATCAGACTAGCGACATCTGGATGCGAACCTGGTCTTTCAGTTTGGGATCCGGCTGATTTCCCACTCGAGCTATTATAACCTTGTAGATGGTGGCAATATATCCCTATATATGATAAATGATATTGTAGCAATTTTTCATTGCCTGAAAACACGAATACAACGTGTTTTTCTAAAAATTAAACCTAGCTAGATTGATTTATCGCCCTTGAAACCCGTTCATGAAAATCGTTGGAGCCGTTACTAAGATTCTCATATAGGTATATACTTACTATTCCTAGGTATACTTAATATTCAAGCCTTTTTCTCAAGAAAATAACGAAGTAGTTGCGTCATCCTTCCTCCCCATAAGGCTTTGAATTATTCATCAGGGTGCAGGTGTTTACTCACGCGGGACTAAGATCAAACATAGAATGTGATAAATTGCTTTATTATGCACACACGTTTTAGTATTACTTTAGAAATGCATTAGTGTCATGTCATGGATATTACTTTTTTATGGATTTTTTTTATGTAAATGGAGTAGCAAGGAGGATGCAAGCCAAGTAGAGAAAGGGCAGGGTGTATCTGCAGCCGATTACGTCTACAACTCCGACGATTTTACTGTACACTTCTCTGGAATGCATTTCCCTTTTTCGCTTCCCCGCGCGGCGTACCTCAGACTAGCCTGATTTACTACTATATACTAATACGATACTACTATATACGATATAGCTACTCTGTAAGAAAGCTAGCTATTGTATACCCCATATTTTAAAGCAGGGCTGAAGTTTTTCTCCGTCTGCTCTTTTCTTCAGCTCAGCATTGCCTAAGCGCACCCAAAGCAGACAGAACAAAAAAATAACGTTCACTAAGAGT
Organism: Pyrgus malvae; assembly: GCA_911387765.1. Taxonomy (NCBI): domain Eukaryota; kingdom Metazoa; phylum Arthropoda; class Insecta; order Lepidoptera; family Hesperiidae; genus Pyrgus; species Pyrgus malvae. Next base: position 4,345,973 of record OU426956.1, on the reverse strand, counting down.
TTACCGTACAGTGAATAAATGAAATGAAATGAAATGAAATGAAATGAAAATACTTTATTGTTGACTGTTTACATACATACAGTTAGATGTTTAAAATTATTATAAGAGTTTAAACAGTCTACCATGCTCTGACATACAATATTATACTTATTACTAATTATAATTAAAGTATAAAATAGTTTTATTTTAAGATCCGCTAAGAATATTCTTAACGGATCATCGAGATCATCGAGATCATCATCATAAAGAATATTACATTTCATTTCATACCTATATATATATATATATATATATATATATATATATGTATAAAAATATGGAAAAAATAAAATGAAATTAAAACCTTTAAGGCATTTTATGGTAGTCGTTTTAGTTGTCAATAAAACTATTGCAACAAAGCTATTATTAATTTGCGCAAGATTATTACTATTGTTTGATTAACATTGAAAATCTAAAGAAAACATTTTAAATGATCTAAATCAGCCGTCAAGTTACGCAAATATTCTTACATAAAATTGCAGTATTGTGAGTCAATACGTCGACACATGTGAAACATGACTTCAGTTTCAAATGCAACGTAGTTTTTGACGCCACGAAACGTGCCTTTATCGAACATGCATACCGGATTTGTTGACACATGCTATTTCCACTGAATAATTTAAACTTCTTGAAACTTTCATAACTTGGGCGTGAAGCAAGGTCGTTCAATAAGTTCAGTAAGTAAGTTCGCATTTTTACCACATATCATCAGAGTAGAAGTTAGTTAGTTAGTTAGTTACTTACTTATTTTATGTAAACACCTTAAACTAGGAGTTACAAAGGGGTTTAGCCTAATGCCTATAGGCATTGTCTCCCAGCCGCCCCTGGGTGAAGGTGAGAATGTGCGGTAGGCTTTAATTATGAGAAATATAATTTTAAAGATAAAAACAAAGTATGTCATAACAAAATTATTTTTGAAAAAAGAAAGGAAAAAATTCGGTAACATTCCTTTCATGCGCATTCCTATGCTCCAACGTTAAACCATGTTATTAAAACCTACGCTTCACACTCCTAGCCCTACAGTAGGGTAGATACCCTGTGTCGTGGGTGCCATGGGCACACACTGTAACAGAAACACAAACACCCCGACCAAGAACAGAAATTTTAAACTCGTCATTCAAATTTCTGCTTCGCCGGGAATCGAACCCGGGACCCTCCGATCGGCAGTCCGGCATGGTAATCATTACGCCACGCGGGTCGTCTAATTAATGACTAGCGGCTGCCTTTTCGTCCGCGTAGACTTTAGTTTTAGATTTTTTCTAAAATATAAGTAGCCTAAGTTTGTAGCTAAGAAGCGCGCATGGTCCGGCGGTTAGCGTAGAACGCAAACGATCTATGCAACTAAGCCAAACGGGCGCGGTCGGGTGTGTGATGGGTGACCGGTGACCGCTAGTGGCAAAAAATTTCATGCGCGTTTCCGTGCTTCGGAGGGCACGTTAAGCCGTCGGTCCCGGTTGTTGTCGATAGATAACAGTCGTTAAACCTTGTCGGAGGCCTTATGGGCGGTTTGAAAACATCCGACAGCGGGTTGGCCACTAACCCGCATCTCCACCAACCCGCATTGGAGCAGCGTGGTGGAGTAAGCTCCAGGCCTCCCCAATAATGGGGAGAGACCCGTGCCCAGCAGTGGGACGCAAAAAAGGGTTGCAGCCAAGTAGCCTAAGTTACTCCATAGTACATCAGCTACCGGCCAGTGAAAGTCTCGTCAAAATCGGTTCAGCCGTTTCAGAGACTGTCTGTCTGTTTGTTTCGGCTAACCGAAACAAACAGACAGACAGACAGACATACAAAAAATTGTATTTTTTATTTATTTTGGTATAATAATATGTACCGTACTTATATAATAATATATATTTATTTGCATATATGTAGTAAAAAACGGGTATTTTAATATAACAAACAGACTACAATTTAATTTAATTCTATAGATAGAATACAAGTCGTTAAATACTAATCAGTATCATCGTTTATTAAATTCTTACTTAAAATTTCAATATTGTGAGTCAATACATCGCGAAGAACACGTCAAGCCGTCCTTGATGTTAATGATAGAATATAGTCGGCTAACCGAAACAAACAAACAGACAGATAGACAGACATACAAAAATTGTAATTTTTATTTATTTTGGTATATGTACCGTACTTATATAATACATTTATATGCATGTAGTAAAAACTGTTATTTTAATATAACAAACGGACTCTATAGATCAGATCAGACAGATCAAGGTGCCCTAACCTACTATTTGTACCAGAACCAGTGTCGTCATCGAGTAGCATGAACTCACAGAATTTTGACAAGACATTTTAATTGTTTTAGACTTTGTTCTCATAATCGTAAGGAACGTATTCGAGTGTCGGCAGTAAGACGTGCTTTTGTGTTTTTGCAATGATCGTTTATGAGCAACTTGGGGCCATGAAGTGAGCAGTGCTAGTTAGCGCAGCATGATTGCGTTCGCCTATAATCACGCTTGCAATACTTCATGCCATCTCCTCTTTGGGGGGTGCGTTCTTTGAAACTCCGTTAGCCACACGGGTCGCTAAACAAAGATGATAATGACTGCTTCAAAGATGTCCAAACATACAAACTCAGCCTTGGTTTTAGTTCTGATTACCCTAATTTAACACTGGATAACACACGATGCACAGAATGTGCCAGCAATACTCAACGAACCATACTTTAGTGACATACAACGTCAGCCAACACATTAATTTGGAATTAAGCTTTCAATGCTTTCAAACCAAAGATTATGAGGATAAATGGATTTATAAGAGATTTTCTAAGGAATACATTGTTTGCCATTTTGTGAAGTACTTGAAAGTCTCTGTCTGTAAAAAAGGAGTTCTGTGTTACATTCGGCGTTTTTATTACCTAGCTCGTTACTGTAATATAAGAAAAAATAGCAGCTATCAGCCTCTATAGTAGCAGCGCAACTATTATGATGTCAGACAACATAACATCATACTTAAAATAAGAGAAAAAACGGCAAATTGTTTGTAAAGTAGGTTTACGATCGAGATGTTTACGTGATAACGTCCGCACGAAAAAATCTCCATTCGTTTGTATGCCGCTAGAGTGAGAGAGACGGAAGATCGGTCCACTCACTCGAACGCTATGCCAGCCTCCGCTCGTGAGGATTCCGCGTGACAAGTTTCACGGAATGACTGGCAGCGCTCGAGATGAGACGGGAGATCGGTCCGTCTCTCTCTCGTTATACCTGCGATCGCGCTCGTGAGGTTTTGGTGTGACACAAGTTTCTGAACATGTCACCCGACTAAAACGATTTTAAAGACGTTATCACGTCAAAAAGATAGATAAACGAGAAATGGCAAATTCATAGTATCAAGTGGTCTGTAGCCTAAATTACTACTTTTTAAAAAGAGCCCTTTTTCGTTATTGGTGAGGAACTTTGGGAGGGTTATATGGGATTCATACCAAATACATGACCACAATAAAACTTCCTTGGTGGCCTGCTTCAGCGCTTGGGGAGGACTCCAGGATCTACAGCGGAAGGTGTGTTCCGCCATGCGCTACGCCCCATAATGGGTCATTCTTAGAAGAACGATTGTGCTCTCATGCATCTTACGGTGCAGAAAATGGAGTACGGCCATACCGTATTTATTCCCGGGATAGCTGTTTGGATGATTCAAACTCACATTCTAGTCGACCGCAACCCTGGGAGCTCCCTTTTAGCCTACTCTTTCGATCACGAAAGGGATACCCAACCTCTATTCTTAACCCCAAGCTACAGGGACTTAACTATAAAATAACCACAGTCGCGCAATGATCCATAACCAAACACAGTAATAAAAAAAGATTGGAACTTGGCAAGTATTTTTCCAGACAGTATGCAATACAATACGTATTTTATAATCAAATAATATAAGGGTATAACTCTTAAATAAAAATACTTGTATCAATAACTTTTACGATAGCGTCATTCAGCTAGAAATACTTAGAATCAGGAGGATAATAATTTTATTAGACGGTTCTATGATGTTCTACTGCCAAAGGAAGGAAATTCCTTTCGTTTTATTGGCATCGTGCACGACATCTGTGCCGCTTAGCATTTTATTGGAAGTGTCTCATCCATTTCTTAGCAAAAGAAAGGAATTTCGGAAAGTTAAAATAGATGGATTCTGTAGAATAATTTGGTCTTATCACTGATATTTTAAGGTGGTAGTTTTATGGTTCGCCAGGGAAGTACCACCGCTGCACTCACTTCTGGCTTGAATCAATTTTATTATGTTACAGTGGTAAAGTGCTATTGCTGGGCAGACTTACATAAGGAGACCATCAGCCTGCGGAGTCCCAGCGGCATCCCATGTAGCATGCATTATCGTCTTCTACTCTATTTAAATAAAACAAATCTTATTAAATCTGAGGGCAATGTAGTCAAATGCATCCAAGCAAATGAAGCCAATTTTTACCCGTTCCGTTGATCGTTATCTATGGTCAAGTCAGTCAGATGTCCAACTAAAAAGATGACTTTACCAGAACGTCTGTAATGCTTTATTGGGAGTTTTAAATACAACCCGAATAACCATATTTTATTATTACCAATAACTTTATTCTAGACACTTTCTAGTAAAGAAACCATGGCTGTACGTGGCCATCGCACTGACTAATTGCTGACAACTCAACTCAACGATCAACGGAACTGGAAAAAATTGAATTCATATGTTTTGACCAGTCTGGCACAAAAAAATGCAAAAAGACCTTTGCAGTGGATCAAAATCCAACCAGGAGGACAGGCGACCTAAAGAAGATAGCGGGAAACCGCTGGATTCAGAGGGGGCAGGACCAGGCGGAGTGGCGAGCGAGGGGTTAGGGGAGGCCTATATCTTGAACTTTTAAAAACTAATTATCCATAATGGATTAAAGTAGATTTCGCCCAATATGCACAGATCGTGATTTATTCTGAGACCAAAAATAAGAGTATACTCTAACACGCATATCTTAATATTTGGAATAGTCTGTTCTGTTTTTAATCTGTGCCAACGTTTAATTATTGTAGTGTCAGTAGTCGGTAGCGTAAAATTGGATCTCGGTCGGGTGAACCCTTGCTGTTTGAATATCCGTGATAGAGCAAATGTGACTTTACAGTTTGTAAATTTGGAAAGAGATCCTAATTTAAAATGTTTAATTAAATTGATATGTTAAAAATTAACAGTCTTCTGCAAAGATATTTTTATGGGGTTTTAAAAAAATCTGTATTTTTATCATTCCGCCATTGCTGGGGCGCTCTCCTCTCACAATGGAGTAGAATTTAGGCCATAGTTCTTTGAATGCAACGTTTCTTGCGTTTTAGTTACATAACCCGTCAGCTGGCATAGAACGCAACCGATCGATGCACTCAAACCACCCAAACCACGCGGTCGGGTCTGAGATGGGTCACCGCTAGTGGTTTCCGTACTTCGGAGGGCACTACGGGCACGGTTGTTATTGATAGATAAAAATCGTTAAGCCTTAACGTTAAGCATTAAGCCTTTACTTATGGGAGATTTGAAAACATTCAACAGCGGGTGGCCACTAAACCGCATGTCCACTAACCCGCGTTGGGGCAGTGTGGTAGATTAAGATCCAGGCCACTCCAATAATGGGAAGAGACCCGTATCCAGCAGAGGAATGCAAAAAGGGTTGTACCCATACATGACCATGATTTTTTTTTCACAGCGTTGCATTGCTCATACGTAATAAAGGTGTTTCCACACAATCTAGAAATGGTATTTTAAAGTTATATAGTAATAAGACTACAAAGAAAAAAGGGTTTAAACGTGTATCATGATGATATAACGCTATACAATATTTTATAAATCAAGAACATTTTTGTTTTGAATAATTTACTGTCCTTTAGATAACATGCATTGTCTTCTTTCAACGGCACTGATTTCCATATTTTGGCTCTAATCGAAGAAACAAAAGCCAAGCTAGTACTTTAAGCGGCCGTTCCAAGTTTGAAACAAAATTCGGTTACAATCAGGGGAATAAATATTCAGGCAAGCGTCCTGGTCATAAAACTCGTCTATTTACCTTGTAGAACTTTTGAAATTTTGTTGATGTTTGAAGAAGTATTGGACTCCAAAGATCAATAAATCCTGTAAAGTAGGCCCAGGAATAAATTATTTGATTAGAATTTATAAGAGGTGCAAAGGTGATACATATACGGTTCGACCGGGAAGTACTGTATGGAAAGCAACGCATCTTAAATCAAAAGCATCTCTTAAGAAACAAATGGAGTATATATTATACATATATATGAAGGATAACAGGAGGATTTTCGGTAGCCTTATATCACTTAAAATATAGGTACCATAGATTTATCCACCCACTCTAGAAATGTATGTAAATGTTAAGATATTAAAGAATACATTACAAAACAATACATTACAAAGACGTATAAAAGGTTCATTGCCCGTGTCATTACCGCTTTGCACATGCTTCGCATTACCTTAAAAAAACAAGTATTATGATTAGATATAACCACGGAGTTCCAAATAAGTTATAACGTTATAAAATAGTACAAATTTTTGTCTTAATTTTTTATACTTATATAACAATGCACCATTATTCTTGTCTTCTTTCAACGTCACTGATTTAAAACTCGCCTGTTTACCTTGTAGGTTTAAGATGTATTGGATTACGAAGAATGATAAATCCCTTCTGGCTTAGAAATTAATAACAATACTAGAATTTTTAAAAGTTGGTTTATTTACACTTTACCTTACACCACGTCCATATTAATTCTAAAATGATTTTTACGAAATATTTGTTGTGTAATTCATCTTCGTTTTATAATAGACTTCAAATAATGAAAAACCGCGGTTGAACGAGAGGGCACAGCTAGAATTATATAAATTTATACCGAGATTTTGTTTTAAATTGTCATTGTTAGATAACAATGCACTCTTATTCTCAACTTCTTTTAACGGCACTGATTTCCATATTTCGGCTCATAAGCCGAGCTCTTACTTTAAGCGGCCGTTCCAAGTTTGAAACAAAACTCTGCCTGCAATCAGGGGAATAAATATTCAAGCAAGCACCCTGGTCGTAAAACTCGCCTATTTACCTTGTAGAAAATTTTGTTGATTTTGGGATCCAAAGATCAATAAATTTTTTGAAGTAGGCCTAAGAATGAATTACTTGACAAGAATTTTTAAGAAGTAGTGGAACTTATATTGTTTTATCGTAAAATAAAATATTTTTTGTATAACTTTTGAAGATTAACACATTTCTTCCTTCAAAACTAGTTAATAATATGTTATACCATTAGAATTTCCTAAGATGGATAGATTTGAGAACAAATATGTGCGGTCAATATCCTAAAGGCTTTAGTTAACTGGATCTAGCTAATGACTCTGCAACTCGATTCTAAATTCTCTTATGAATATTTTTGAGGGTTTTCGCATGTAAATTTCAAGTACGTGACCCTACGATTAGATTATATTTTTTAAACACTGTTTTCATTTTTGCTGTGAAGCAGATCAATGTTTTTTTTATTTGAATGCAGTAACAGACGAGCATGCAGACCACGTGGCGTTAAGTGGTCGCTGCAACCCATGGACATCTACATACATAGGTACAACCTCAAGCAAGCATAGGTACGTCTTGTCTGAGGTCGTATGCAGTTGCGCTGCTACTCCGGAGGCTAGTGGTCCCCTCATTTAAGTGTGGCCAGTAACTGCACCTTTCCACCGAAACACAATAGAATTGGTTCACGACAGAAGTGGGTGCAGCGGTGGTACTTCCCCGGGTGAACCATAATATTTCTACTGAAATGTTGGTGGCCGTGAGTATAAATAAAAGACGAGTACTTCACTCAAAGTTCCTTTAATGAATCAATATAAAGTTAAAAATGGACAATCGGGTAAAAGCCTAGTCAGCAGTCATAATAGTTCGTACACACTTAACGTTTTAATATAAAGGAGAATATGCACGTACACTAATAAGTTAATACACATACTTCACCTTCGGGGGTGACCAAAAAAAAAAAATGTGAAAAGCATTTTTTTTTCAAAATTACAATAAGCAAATAATTGTTAAAATAACATTACAATCATATTATATAAAAAATAATTAAAATAATAAACTAAGTAACTAAATCAATCACACACAGAAACACACAAATTACCTATGAAATAGTGTTCACTTATATTTTAATGACAAAAAAGTTTTGTTCTATTTTTATGAATTATGTCTACCTTATCTTTAATCTTAACTTTTACATTACAACCTAAATCTTCTAAAACTACATAAGGACCATTGTATATAGGATCTAATTTTCCACCTGTTTCATTCTTTACTAATATTAAATCATTCTCATTATACGTAACAGAGTTTACAGATTTGTCATAATGTAATTTTCTTTTATATTTATTTTTTAACAAATTTTTCTTGGCATCTGAATGAGCTATTTGTAATCTATATTTCAAGGTCAAAGGATAATCATCAATATTATATAGTGGTTCAATTTTATCAGTAATTCTAGAAGGTATGCGGCAAAGTTTACCAAAAACTAATTCGAAAGGCGTGTAATTTGTTTCGGAATGCACTGTGTTATTAACCCTTAATTGGTCGCGTGGGGTGTCATACACCCCAGAGCGTATTTCCAGGCTCACAACTTTTTAAAATTTGAATTTAGCGCGCTGCTCTTCTAGGTAGCTTCGTAAATACATAAAACGTACATGATTCAGTTGCGAGCGGCGCTCGGTTGTGGACGATTGGGCTCGTAGAGCGTGCTTGGGGTGCACGACACCCCAGGTGACTGTTTGTGTGGTCTAAATTCCGAGTAAGTGGATAATTGTTAATTTCATTATTTCCGTTTTTTTCAACCTTTTTTATGTCCCACTGCTGGGCACAGGTCTCCTTCTCACAAGTGAGAGGGATTTAGGCCATAGGCCACCACGCTGGCCAAGTGGGGATTGGTGGATATGTGCCGAAACCAAGTAAAGCAGTTCTGCTTTTATCGACAATGCATCACGATGATAATATTGAGGGTGAAAAAAGAAAGCCCGAAATTATTCATTTTTATAATAAAACGAAAGGGGGAGTTGATACGAACGACCAAATGTGCGCCACTTATAATGTAGGAAGACGTACCAAAAGATGGCCGATGGTGATATTTTTTCATATTTTCAATATGTCAGGTATCAATTTCTATGTAATGTACAAATCTAAAATTGACTCCAATATATCCCGAAGACAATTTTTAAAGCTACTGGCTGTTGATTTAGTCAAACCTCACCAAATATCAAGAGCCAGCATACCCACACTACCACGACCGCTGCAAAAACGACTAAAAAGACAACATGAAATTCAGGACCAAGAATGTACTTCTGAAGCAGGCCGATCGCAATAATACAAAAGGTGCCATGTATGTCCAAGAAGTAAGGACAGTAAAACAAAGACTGAATGTTTTAAATGCCATAAAAATGTGTGCAATGACCATTTGATTATAGTCTGTAAAAATTGCAACGATTAAAACTAGGATTTGTAAAAAATATTTTTCATATTAAAAAATATATTTGATAATATTAAAAATATGTTTAAAAGTTGATTAATATGTAAGTTTAAAGGTTCTAATTAATAAAAGTCTGATTTTGTATGTATTTCGTATTTTATTTTATTTCCTAATTCTGGGGTGCTAAACACCCCACGCGACCGCTTATGCAACTTTGTAGGCGCGCCCAATTAAGGGTTAAAACTAAAACTCCAGAACGGTAACCAATAACTCCAAGTATCTGTGTAAGATTCGCACTGTATTCTTAAAAATGCACCCAGCGTCTTGTGCGCATTTTCAAGAGCACCTATTGATTGGTGATGGTAAGCGGTTGAAGACAGTTTATCAATTTTCAAAAGTTTACAAACCTGTTCCATCGTTTTAGAGATGAATTCCGTCCCCCTGTCTGTTGCTATTACCTTTGGGATACCAAATATTAATATAAAATTTCTTACGAATGCATCAGCTATAGACATTGTTTCTTTATTTTTTAAAGGAAAAGCTTGAACAAATTTGGTTAACTCGCATTGTATGGTCAATATATAGCAGTTATTTTCTATATCCCTTTCCAAAGGTCCTACTACATCTAAATAAACCTTATCAAATGCCCCAGAAGCTGTGGTTGTTATCTCCATTGGCTCCTTAGTATAACGAAAAAATTTCATTTTCTGACATTTGCTACATTTTCTTACAAAGTCTTGTACATCCTTTTCGATACTTGGCCAATAGTATCGTCTTTTGATGGTATTAATCATCCTACGCACTCCAGCATGACCACTAGAGGGTAGTAAATGAAAGTCGTTCATTATTATGCTTTTTTCGTCATTTTCCGTTATTCTTTTTACTCCTCGTAATATACATATACGTGGTCCGGACCAGTTCTTTAGTGATTTAACTTCATCACAGACATTTCTAATGAAATCAATATTTTCTTCATTTTTTATAATACAAACTTCATCAATGCGCATCGATTTACAAAATAAGCTTAATTTCTGCACAAATTCGGCTCGCGAGAAATGCGCCTTGAAATTAAGATTAATATATAACATCTTCTTACTTGAACTAAATGCAAAACATTCAGATTCATTACTTATAGTATTGTTCTTTCTTAGTATATCTATCTTTCTCCCTTCCATTAAAACCATTTCTATCGAGTCATACGGCTTCCTTAATATATCTACAACTTTTGGTTGTACAGGCCAATTGTCAGTAAATTTACTAAGGTCCGCATTCTCGCCATTCTTAACAACCTTGGGAGAAGCTATATCATTAATTCTTTTCCTCTGTCCTCTTGTCATCACATTCACTACTTGATCATGCATACCTTTCAATTCATCAGACGTTATAGTGACTCTAGATAAAGCATCTGCAGTCACATTATTTTTAAAACTATCTTAAAATTATATTCTTCCAGCGTCAATCTAAATTTTAGTAACCTGCTTGACGGATCTCGCATTCCAAAAAGATATAGTAAGGGTTTGTGATCTGTCATAATTGTAAAACTTCTACCATAAAGATACGGTCTAAAATATTTGATTGACCAAACTATTGCAAGAAGTTCCTTCTGAATTGTGGGATAATTCTTTTCGGCCTTATTTAAAGGTCTACTGGCGTATGCTACTGGCCTTAAATCTTTATTACATAGGACAGCACCTAAAGCGATACCTGATGCATCTGTCTGCACAACAAACTCATTGCCTTCTGAGAAATCAGGATATTGCAAAACTGGTGAGGTCATTAATGCATTCTTAAGGAAAGTAAAAGCTTTTTGACATTCATTATTCCAAATAAAAGGTTCATTTTTTCTACATAGTTTGTTCAAAGGCATGGTTATTTCTGCAAATGATTTTATAAACTTCCGATAATAGTTGCAAAATGCTACAAAACGTTTTACTTCATCGGCATTTTTTGGGGTGGGATAATTTTTTAAAACACTAGTTTTTTCTGGATCCGGTAAAACTCCTTTCTCTGAAACTACATGTCCTAAATACAAAATTTCTTTCTTTAAAAATTCACATTTTTGAGCATTTAATTTAAGGTTAACTTTTCGTAGCCTCTCTAAAACATTTATTAAATTTTGATTGTGACTGTCTAAATTTCTACCAAATACAATGAGATCGTCTAAGTAAACAAAACATTTTTCAAATGTCAGACCAGATAGTGCAACAGACATCATACGACTGAATGCGCTTGGGCTTGTTTTAAGTCCCATGGGTAATCGCTTCATTTGGTATTGACCCGTATTAGTTGTGAATGCTGTTAATTTACGACTTTGTGGATCTAAACTAACCTGATAATAGCCTTGATGAAGGTCAAGGTGACTGAAGTAAATAGCGCCAGAAAGAGAATCTAAGATTTCATTCATGTTTGGTAAAGGAAATCTATCGTCACATACTATCTCATTCAATTTCCGAAAATCAACTACCAATCGCCATTTCTTCTCCGTATTTCTTATATTTTTCTTGGGTACTAACAAAATTGGACTTGACCATTCACTGTTACATTCTTCTATGATGTCATCCTGTATCATTTGATCTATTTGCTTGGCTATTTCTGGCTTTAAAGCTTGAGGTAATCTATATGGCTTAGTATAAATGGGAGTGGAATTAGGTTTTACTGTAATTGATTGCTCATATATATTTGTCGTTGTTAATTTATCACCAGTGTGGTAAAAAACATCAGAATATTTTGCACAAATTGACTCAATTGATTCCCGTTCTTCTGCGTTTAAATGATTTAATTTCAACTCTGATAGTAAATTCCGAACTCTATTAACATCTATATTGTTGTTTTTAAATTCACAAATGTCGTAATCATTCAAAGCATACAAAACAGGCTTAAAGATTGGTAACAAAACTTCCTTCTCACTAACATTCAATATCTTCAGAGGAATCCTGTTATTTTTTATCGTTCCAATCGAATTAGCTAAAAATATGTCTTTCATTAATTCCCTTCCGCATACAATCACATCTTTATTAATGCTCTCTTCTACATATAAGAAATGTATTGATTCGGATCGTGCTGGAATAACCAATACATCGTTACTTCTCTCGTGTATATCAACTAATCTTATAATATTTTCACGACCATCATTATGTAATCTTAAAATGTTACTTTTTAAATCAATATTACTTTCGTATTTATTTAAAAAATCTAAACCTAATATACCATCTGCTTGTAATGGCAATGCATCTAAAATAATAAAATTATGTAGAAACGATTGTTTTTTATCGGAGCATAATGTTAAATTTACGGAACCTAAAGATTGTTTCTGTCCTCCTATTCCATTCACTAAAGTGTTATCTCTATATGTAGGGATGTTATATGGCAACGCTTCTCGTTTTATGACGGATAGTGTAGCGCCGGTGTCAATAAGAAAATAGTTCTTAATGTTATTAACATAAAAGAAAACATATTTTGCATTACCGCTACACGATAAAACGAAATTCTTAAGATCGAAAAACTGATTTGTATTATTAGCTAAAACATTATCATTTTTATTTGTTTCTACGATATTATTGCCTGACAAATTGCTTGCCGTATATACCTGCCGTACATTCCTGTTCTTACTATTTGTCACATATCTAGAACCACGGTTACCTCGAAAATTGTACTGCGGTAAGGCAGGCCTTTTTCCCTTATAGTCCGTAAAGTTATGCCGGTTATCCTGTCCACGATAATAATTGCTACGATATTGACCATAATTGCGATTATTAAAATTACGTTGCGGATATTGGTAACCTCTTCCGCGCCTTAAATAGTTATTTCCCTGTCCTTGCTTAAATGCATTCATAATGTTACCTGAAGATCGTTCCGATGACACTTCTTCGTCTTTCGCCGCTTGGACAGCCTCTTGTAGCGTGCTGTAGTTGCGCGCTGCAATGATTGTAGACAGCCTAGAGTTCCGCAGACCATCTGAAAACCGTTTTATTGCATATTTTTCATTAATCGGCTTTAAAACAGATATTGCTTCAGACTGACCGTCCGCCTGTGAAATAGTTAGGGCAGTAAATAATTTTTCGATTTCAGTCCCATACTCGTCTATAGATTTAGAACCTTGTTTACTGTTTTGTAATTGAGTCTGAATAGCTATAAAAGATTTTTTCGGTAACAGAAATTTCTTTAAATCTACTAGAAGTGTCTCAATGGACTTATATGTTTTTAATAGACGTAATTTTGCATTTTCTGATAGTCTACTTTTCAGAACAAACATAATCAATAAGGGCTTACCAGCTTCATTAACCATGTCTCCATACATCTCGATGGCATCTATCATCCGTTTGGTAGTTTCTTCAACACCGTCCATTGCTGGAATCAAACTACACGCAACTTTTAAATCAAATTCCATTTTGTTAATATTAGTTTCGGGCAAAACGCATAAAATTTTTACTTCGTCGTATACCTTCTGTATATTCTGATAAATACCTAAAGACAATACAATAATATCAGAATTTTTACTTAATTTTATATTAGAAATAATTTCCCTATATTTACATAATACTTCATGACCTTCGTCTAACTTTGCCTGCGTAGTTTTACATGTGTATTTTATACATACTTTGCATACTTTGACCCTTTTTTATTAAGTATTTTCGAATGCCTATCAATATATCATAATAATTATTTAAAGTTTCTATCATATTCTACTTTAACATGGAAATAACATTTTACTTAGTATAGTCTATTCATTCGTAACTCTACATATTTCTAAAACAAATAATTATCCACTTCTTTAAAATCACTAAAACGGTGCACAATCACTCGGCGAACACGATACCCCGAGCGTATAACGCTGACTTGCGATATTTGACTTCGATGCATTTCCGCCGCGTTCTAGGTATGCTTATTAATCACTCTACGTTTTATAAAATTATTTTACATACCAGTTTAAAGATTTACGAATTCTCAAAAATTAAGCAGTTTCACCATCCCTTCTTTCACGTCCTCGAAACGATCGTCGAATGCGCTCCAGCGCATTTTGGGCGAATTCCCTCTGGTACCACTGTTGATGGCAGCTCTTGTAGACTCGACCAGCGAAGTATAGGAATATAACGATGCCGAATGCCATCATTACAAACATAGCGATGCTCATGCGGTCCACGTGGCCTCCAATGTCTTTTAGCAGGCCGTCGTTGTTTCCTCCGGCCGCATTTTGGTTTAAAAATACCTCTTCTTTTTCGACGGTTGAGCGACACATGGTTTTTACTATTTAGGTATTATAACTGTTGAAACTTTAAACTATAGGCCCCTTGGCAGAGCCCTTTGGCAGGGTCGCCATGAAATGTTGGTGGCCGTGAGTATAAATAAAAGACGAGTACTTCACTCAAAGTTCCTTTAATGAATCAATATAAAGTTAAAAATGGACAATCGGGTAAAAGCCTAGTCAGCAGTCATAATAGTTCGTACACACTTAACGTTTTAATATAAAGGAGAATATGCACGTACACTAATAAGTTAATACACATACTTCACTACTACATAATGTTATGGTGGAAAGATGCAGTAGTTGGCCGGACTTACATGAAGCGACCATCAGCTTCAGAGAGTAGCAGTGCAAATAAATGCACATGACCTCAATTAACTGAAGACTAACAAGACTTATCTTGATTATGGTTGTGTGTAGTTGTCCATGGGTTACAGCTATCACTTAGCACTACGTGGTATGCTTCGTTTGCTACTCCATCAATATAATCAACTAGCGGCTGCCCGCGATTTCGTCCGCGTGGAGTTTAGCCCCTATAGCCTTCCTCAATGAATGGACTATTACATATAAACATATTTTTTCAATTCGAACCAGTAGTTCCCGAGATTAGCGCGTTCAAATAAACAAACTCTTGACCTTTATATTATTAGTATAAATAAAAAATGCAATGGACTTTAAATTGACAAGCTGTTTATTTGCAAAAGGAAGTCTGAATTTCGTTTATAAGCAACTGAAGCTTGGCTCTTAATGGTACTAAAGCGACACTGATTTTAGGCGTTTGCAAAAACTCGAGGTGGAATCAGGTAGAATAAATATTTGGCTGTTTTATCAGCGTTAGCAGACGTTAATCATACCCAAATACTACCCGATTAATTTGAATATCTTTGGGAAAATTTAAGGCTCGGTTATTTTTCAATTTGGACAGATTTCCACTTCTTTCCAATTTGATGATTGACGATTATATTGGTATTTATATCTGTAGGATTTTATCAACACGAATTTTGTAAATCATTCCTACCTTATAGAAATTTATTAAAGTCAGTCCATTGTCTACCTTCTTGTTGGTTGAATATGATTAAAAATCAAGAAAACAGTAAAATGGGGAATTGAAAAGTTAGGGGGTTTGGCTTTTGGATATGATCTGGCAACTTTTATTACTTTTGAAGATTGGTATGTAATCAGTAATTATACATGATTTTTTACAAACAAACCAAGCAAACAAACAAAAGCAAAACTGTTCTTTATAACAAGTTATTAAATTTAGAAGCCAGTTTAAGAGCTTTGAAATGTGTTTTAAATGCTGTTAAAAAGTTCGCGTTTACGCGGTTCATTTTAACATATCCTGGTGCAATCCGAAGGAATAAGTATCCAGGTGGGTCGTTTTATTGGCTCTTGTAGATATGAATCGTCCGCTTCTTTCAGAGTGTGCCATAAGGTACGGAAATACAGATTTATGAGTAAAAAAAATCAGAATTCTGTTAAAACAGTTTCATGTATTATTGTTTCCCAAGACTCAGATTGCTGACTGTTAAAAAGTCAGATTCTATAATCAGATTTTAGAGTCAGATCTGATCAGATTTTATAAGTTTGCACACACATAATATGAGCCAATTGAAACAATGAGGAAGGTAAAACGACGAGGACGAGGAAGTATGAAGATATATTTTTAAAGTTACAGTGCAAATAAAAAGGACGATGATCTAAGTAACTATATACTCTACACATCTAAGTGTGGGAATTCATGACATATACTGTTTCCGCAATGGTCGTCCCAGTCGTGCCTATAAATTCTTGTAGTGTTTATCCATCCATCCATCAGCCTTTTACTGTCCACTGCTGGACATAGGCCTCCCCTAACGTTCGCCACTCCTCCCGGTCCTGGGCCTTCTGAATCCAGCGACTACCCGCTGTCTTCTTCAGGTCGTCAGTCCACCTGGTTGGAGGGCGGCCTGTACTCCTTTTGCCGAGACGTGGTCTCCATTCAAGGACCTTTCTTCCCCATCGGTTGTCGGTCCTCCTAACTATATGGCCTGCCCATTGCCACTTCAGCTTGCAGATTTTGAGAGCTATGTCGGTAACCTTAGTTCTTCTACGGATTTCATCATTACGAATTCTGTCGCGTAGAGAAATACCAAGCATAGCCCTCTCCATCGCTCGCTGAGCGACCTTGAGCTTGTGGAAAAGGCTAACTGTAAAAGACCACGTCTCAGCGCCGTAGGTCATCACTGGCAACACACACTGCTCGAAAACTTTCGACTTCAGGCACTGAGGTATTCTGGACGAGAAGACACTTTGTAATTTCCCGAACGCTGCCCAACCGAGTTGGATTCTACGAGTTACCTCTCTCTCGAAGTTGGACTTACCCATACGGATCGCTTGTCCCAGGTAGATGTACTCGTCGACAACTTCGAGAGTAGCGCCATCAACAACAACCGGTATAGGTGTGACATGGACGTTAGACATGATCTTCGTCTTGTCCATGTTCATCTTAAGACCCACCCTTTGTGAGGCGCTATGGAGGTCACCTAGCATAGTGCTGAGCTCTTCCAGGTTCTCCGCCAAGATTACTATGTCATCGGCAAATCGAAGGTGTGTGAGGTGTTCGCCATTGATGTTAATACCCAGCCCGTTCCACTCCATCAGCTTGAACACGTCTTCCAGTGCAGCGGTAAACAGCTTCGGGGATATAACATCCCCTTGTCGTACTCCGCGCTGCACTGGAATAGGTCCAGTGCTTCCGTCGTGGATTCGGACTGTCATGGTTGCGGCTTTGTACAAACACTTCAACACCTCGATGTACCGATAGTCAATCTGGCATCGCTGGAGAGACTCTAGCACTGCCCAGGTCTCGATAGAATCGAAGGCTTTCTCATAGTCCACATACGCAATACATAGCGGCAGATTATACTCCTCGGTCTTTTGTATAACCTGTCGCAGCGTGTGTATGTGGTCCATGGAACTATAGCCTTTTCGGAATCCGGCTTGTTCGGGAGGCTGGAAGTCGTCTAGCCTGCGCGCAATGCGATTAGTAAGAACCCTTGAGAACAGCTTATAGACGTGGCTCAGAAGCGCGATGGGTCTATAGTTCTTTAAAAGGGCTTTGTCGCCCTTTTTATAGAACAGTACCACCACGCTTCTGCTCCACGCCTCCGGGACAGTTCCGCTACTGATGACGGTATCGAACAGTTTTTGGAGCGCCACTAGGAGGGGTTTCCCTCCAGCTTTCAGCAGCTCAGATGTGATACCGTCATCGCCCGGTGCTTTGTTGTTTTTAAGCTGATTTAGGGCCCTTCTAATTTCGTACAGGCTGACGTCCGGGATATCTTCGGTATAGTGTCGGGTCAATTTGGCTCTCTTATCGTTCACCACATTGGTGACGGGAGCTTTTGAGGAGCTGTACAACCGTCCGTAGTATCCCTCAATTTCTCTCTGAACTTCAGGCTTAGACGAAACTATAGCGCCAGACTCCGTCTTCAATCTTGTCAACTGGCTTTGCCCAATACTCAGATCCCTTGAGAACACTTTAGTGCCTTGGTTCCGCTCTATAGTGTTTTTGACGCGCTTTGTGTTATGAGCACGCAGATCGCGTCGTCTGCTGCAAGAGATCTGTTTATTAAGCTGCCTGTATTTCAACATTGAAGACGGAGACCGGATGCATAGTTCACGCCTTTCCTTTTTAAGACCGAGGGTGTGTTCAGAGAGCACTTGAGGTCTACCACTGGAGGGGGCCTTAAAGAACTTGGACCCTACCTCGTGGACGGTTTGTACCATCCTGGTGTTGTATTCGTCCACAGACTTGCATTCTTCCAGGCCCGCGAAACGATTTCGCAACTCGAGCTGAAAGTTCTCGGAGCCCTCAATTTGGACAGGTGTTGGTCGGAGCGTAGACTTCATCAGGCGTGACCGTTCCAGCTTGATGTTGATATTTAATGTGCCTCGTACCATTCGGTGATCACTTCCGGTTTTGAACCTGTTGATCACGGAGACATCATTAAATATGTGCCGTTTGTCTGCCAAAATGAAGTCTATCTCGCTTTTCGTGGAACCATTAGGGCTTATCCAAGTCCACTTGCGCTGTGGCTTCTTCTTGAAGAAGGAGTTCATCATAAAGAGGCTCTCCTTCTCCAAGAAGTTAGCAAGCAAGTGGCCTCGGTGGTTCCGTTGTCCAAACCCAAAGGGCCCTACTCTCTGCTCGTCGCCGTCTCGCGTGCCCAGTCTTGCATTGAAATCCCCCATCACCACCGTGAAATGAGTCTTAGAGGCATGTATGGCTCTACTGACGTCCTCATACATAGCCTCAACCTCATCGTCTGGGTGTGTCGCGGTCGGTGCGTATACCTGTATGACCTTCAGCGAATACCGTTTTGATATTCTGAGTATAAGGTACGCTACCCTTGCTGACACACTTTCGACTTTCGTCACGTTGTTGACGAGGGACTTGTGGACGAGAAACCCGACACCACCTTGGGACAGATGTTCGCCCTCCCGGTGATAGAATAAGTTACCGGATTTAAGGATTACCGTGTCCTCCCCCTCTCTTCGGACTTCGGATAATCCTATGATACTCCAGCGTAACTTATCTATCTCTGCTTCCAGCTCATGTATCTTCTCGTCGGTTCTCAGTGTCCTGGTGTTGTATGTTGCCAGGTGCAGAGGTCGTTTTCTTTTGTGACAGCCGAATCTCTGCCGGAAATTCTTAGCACCCCCTGCCCCGCCGTTACCATGGCCGCTGTCGTAACCAGGGATAGCGGGGCCGCCGGGGACTGGGGGCCGAGGTTTACTTGTGACTGCCATAAGGGGGTTTATTGCCATAGTCACCACGCTTGGCATTGCGGGTTGGTGACCGCAGTGGATGTTGTTATACACAGGAAGACGCTGCTGCCCGTCTCCTGGAATATGTCCCTTGGTCGCCTCCTACGACCTCCTGGGAAGAATCGGAGTGGTGCTATTCTAACGCCGGCAACCACACGGCAAAAAAAACCAACCCGCATTGGAGCAGCGTGGTGGAGTAAGCTCCAGGCCTCCCCAATAATGGGGAGAGACCCGTGCCCAGCAGTGGGACGTAAAAAGGGTTACAGCCAGCCAGCCATGTTTCAACACCGCTTTCATTTTCAGAAACCCTGGTATAATCAGGATGAATAAGTATCCGGGCGGGTGGTTTTATAGGCCCTTGTAGAAATAAATTATCCGCTCCTTGCTAGGCCCAGCAAAGACGTGTTATGGAGGTGCTTTATTAGGGTAGTCTGAGTTTGCAATAAGGTTTGAAATTGAGGCTTTTTCGTAAAATATATGAAATTGCATTGCTCTTGTATTAAGGATGGAGGCCACGTGGGAGACGCAAAGTTGAGGAGAATTCACTTATGTGAATAGTCAGCGCGCCACCTTTTGATAATGTGAGCAATTAGCGATGTAAATAATATATAAGTAGCACGATTTTGGTCAAATATGAAATTCGTCAAATCGGCAATTGGACAAATATGACATTGGTCACAGCTGTAGTTCGACAAGTCGTGGGTTGGTCGTATATTTATTATTTAAAATCTTTGCAAAGAAAAAAAGTGAAATTCAAATCAAGTTTCGAAGTTTCGAAAAGTCCTTTAATTTTTTAACTTGTTTAAGAATTTTCTGCCATGAAGCAATTTTGTTGTGTTTTGGTGGATAGATGCGATTGCTATCCAAATTAGGCGATCATCATCATCCTGTGAAAATATTTTGACTATTTTAAAATTATTGTGGCCACGCACACACCGCCGTCCTTCCCGGGGCCATTGCCTGAACGGATCAAGCTCCCACTATCACTGCTCGCAACCCCGGAAGCCCCCTTTTAGTCGCCTCTTACAATCAGGCAGGGGATACCGTAGCTCTATTCTTAATCCCGAAGCTACCAAACCTAACGTTCTAAACCAAACCTTCTTACCAAAAATATCCTGTAGAAGTACGTCTTAGAAATAAATTGTACCTAGTACTTGATACAAAAATGTTCGTACCATAAATATACTTCAAATAGGTATACCCTTTCGTCCAATAAACGTATAAATACATCTACAAGTTGTTCGTTGTAGGGTCTACGTAATTTACGTCTGCCGGCCCTGATAAAGCGACCCCGTGTGGATATTTATTTAGCCCGATTGTATAGGTTTTTGTGGGAGCTATGGAAGCGATGGTTTCCTCGAGGAATAATAAAAACGATAGAGTAAGCTGGAGACTCCAGGGTACCATTGTATAATTACAAAATGTGTATTTATTGGTACTTGCAAGGTTAAGTTCATGATGTTGCAGTTGCATAGCTATTATTGAGGCTTTGCTATTCTCTTGAGACAATAGATTTTTTATAAGTTTACCTATTTCCTTTTTTTACAATTCAAAATTCAAAGATACGGAGATGAGGCCCGGCAGGTTAGTTTTCTATTAAATTATATAATTTATTTGAGATCCCTTGTATTTGATTTTAACACAAGAATTTTAACAAAGAAGAAGAAGAAGGCGGGTTTTGAAAACATTTTTTTTTTGAAACTTTTTTTATTTACCCCTCATCCTAAATTAAAAATAAATTGGTTTAGGTGAAACATTAACTAGTAATGCGGTCCGGCTTTGCTCAGGTGGTTTGAGTTTATGTAATTATAGTAATTTATCCCACAGGAACTGTACCATCCATCTATGAGCTAAATTTCATCCCGATCCGTCCAACCGGTCGTGTAGTTCGTGTTCTTGAACACTTCATAATAATTTTCATCCCATATTTCAATTATTTTGTAGAGACAGAAATATAAACCGTAGTAACCGTTTTCGTGCTTCGGAGTGGACGTTAAGCCGTCGGTCCCGGTTGTTGTCGATAGGTAACAGTCGTTGAACCTTGTCGGAGGCCTTATGGGCGGTATGAAAACATCCGACAGCGGGTTGGCTACTAACCCGTATCTCCACCAACCAGCATTGGAACAGCGTGGTGGATTAATAGCCTCCCCGATAATGGGGAGAGACCCATGCCCAGCAGTGGGACGCAAAAAGGGTTGCAGCCATTTCAATTACTTTAAGTAATTGTAGTAAATTGTAGTAAATTCGATTCTTTTTTTTCGTTTCGTTTCGTTTCGTTTTCACAAACCTTAGAAAGGTAATTCCAGCTATAAGCTATTACTACTCACGTATAAGGATGGTAAACATATTGAACTGATACCCGTGTGTTTGTTCAAGCAAAGTAGGAAGCCTCCGCGCGTGATACGAGTGATAAAACGGAGATATCGAATATTCGCTACAAATATTTATATTTTGGCATGTTTGCTAACTTGTGTCACAAAATAAAATTTATACTGAGATTTTTACACAGTTCCACTTGAAAATAAGGTTTGTTCAAACGGAGAATTGTAGTGATACCTTAGAAACTATTGAGAAAACCAAATAAGAGTTTTGGCGGGAAGTCGAAAAAGACATTTTGTGCTCTTGTTTTATTTTCATTTTCTTGGTGTCTTTTTGAGTTACATTAGATAAATTTGATGGCTTTTTATTCTATGGAGTAGCACGGACAGTACTCTTGGGATTTCCACACAGGATTCCCTGTGCTATATGGGTATTTTGTCGACTTTGATTTACTATTCACCTTATTATTATTTATTTATTAAAGTATCATTTACTATAAGCTTTTGTAGCTGCTTATCTTTGGGCGCGTGAATTTAAATTCTGGTGCGTATTTCCGAGTAAATAATGGCGAAAGGAAAGATCGTGATAAAATCTGCGATAAAAAAACGTTTCGACAGGCATATTCCAATTCTCCACAGGGAAAGATAAATGCTTCATTATGGCTATTTCTGGAGTTTGGTACGAGGTCTAAAAAAGTATGATAATATCCAGGCTCGGCGCAAGCTAAATGTAATTCAAATACTCAATAAGGCAGTCTCTCCGTTCATAATTTGAAAGCACCTAACGATTATTTTATATGAGATAATTTTCTAAGTAAGTAAAAGTTTTTGCTAACCGTAACCAGCTTATATTGTACATTAGTTATTGTTTTCGCAGGCACCTACCGCGCGCGTGACAAGACTACCGTTCGCGGGATAAAGTGATGAATTTCTGGCGCAAGAAATTTTCGTTAGGTATTCTGTGCCGTCATTGTTAGGAAAGGAGTGAAAACGACTTGTAATACAGAAGTATTACAATGTCAAGGAATGTTGTTAAATTAAATTATTAACAGTAATGTCAGCATTTTGGATTACGACCGGCGCCTACATTTAGGTATATCTAAAATTGTAATGTCTTTATTTTGTAATGTAGTTATGATTTTATTGATAGTTTAAATAAAGTACAATGTTACAACATGAAACGTGTTTTATTATTTCTTTAAAGACCTCAGCAAGCTGAAAATTATTGAGATTGAGAATTAGATTTACGGATAGCAAACTAAAACTTTTGAAATTCGAAGAATTATTATCTTTTGTCATATCGTATTCCTGATCGTTAGAAGCGCGCATGGCCTGGCGGTTAGCGTAGAACGCAAGCGATCTATGCAGCTGAGCCAAACGGGCGCGGTCTGGTGTGAGATGGGTGACCGCTAGTGGCAAAAAAATTCATGCGCGTTTCCGTGCTTCGAAGGGCACGTTAAGCCGTCGGTCCCGGTTGTTTTCGATAGGTTTGACCTTGTCGGAGGCCTTATGGGCGGTTTATATCCGACAGTGGGTTGGCCACTAACCCGCATCTCCACCAACCCGCATTGGAGCAGCGTGGTGGAGTAAGCTCCAGGCCTTCCCAATAAGGGGAAGAGACCCGTGCCCAGCAGTGGGACGCAAAAAGGGTTGCAGCCATTCCTGATCTAATGAAATATCTACTGACAACAAAAGGCGAGAAAAGAAACGCCAAACTACCGCGCTATTCACTAAGGTTACTGATTTTACAAAGTGATAAGCGTTCGCCTGCAAAATCGTAGCTATGCATACGAATTTTACTCAAGATCGAATAGTTTGACAATTTTGACAGCTTGAAACTCGACGTTTCGAGCTATTTATATGCGGTGTTCGCCGTAGACTATAGAGACGAATGATTACGTTGGGGAATAGCACGGCAGTTCAGTTTCAGTACATACTGAAAGCTTAAACCAAAAGTACTAGAAACAAAGAAAAAGACTTACTATACTAACCATTAAATACCATTTTGGTTCCTTGAACGCTTCAGTGAACGAGACCAAAGAAAAAATCTACAAAAATACTTTTAATTATTTCAGTTAACAGTTTCCTATATAAACTTCTTCTCCCTTGCTAAAATATATACGCACACATGGATAGCACTAAAGTCGCACCACTAGTGAAAATACCGCTTGGTTAAGTAATATGCTCTCCCAAAAACTTACCTAACAAGTAAGAACATTGTAAAACTCTACCTTCCAAATCTTTCTGGTTCGCGATTTTTTTGTATGATTTTAATTTTCTACAAAGCTTGTTCTGAAGGCTTACAAAGTAATGCGAAGAACATCTTTGTGGAAGTTTTAAAATTTCATCTCTGAAATAAATAATTAGAGTATTAACTATCTGTGCGCTTATATCCTACATTCTTAGATTTTTACACAGACCAAAAAGTCGAAGAGCTCTTTTCGTGGTACTGGATATGACTTTACTTTAAAATTGAAATGTACCTACTTAAGCTACATTACATTCACCACACTCCTCCAAAGCGGGTGACCACTTCTGTCGGATGTTTTCAAACCGGCCCTAAGATCACATACAATGTTTAACGGACTACTACTAAATTCTGACAAATGTAAAATTATAACGTTTTCGAGTCTGCGCTCACCTTATTTACATAAATATTCAATTCAAAATTATTATTTTGAAGAAGTCAACATAATACGAGACCTTGGATTAACACTTGATTCTCGTTTATATTTTAGGGAACACGTCTCCGAGATATACGCTAGAGCTCACAGAACCCTACGTTTTGTAATGGACCAGCTGCCAACTTCAGCGATACTAACGTGGCTGTTATTACCGACTTCCAAAAGAAGGAGGTACTGTATTCGGCTGTATGTATTTTTTTTTTTTATATATGTTCACCGATTACTCCGCCGTTTGTGGACCGATTTTCAAAATTCTTTTTTTGTTCGTATGCTTATACTCCCGAGGTGGTCCCATTGTCACCAAATCAGGATCTGATGATGGGATCCCAGGGAAATCGAGGGGAACTCTCAAATTTTATAGGCACACACATTGATTTTCTTATAGTTTCTGAAGCATAAGAGATATTTACGTATAGAAATCATCATCTCATGTTGCTGAGCTGATGATGGAAGGTACTGCGACAGTGAGGAGTTGAGAGCAAATTCTTTCAATAAATAGTTTTTTATTCGAAATCTTACATTCCCCAGGTGGTCCAACTGTCACCAAGTCAAAGTCTGATGAGGGGATCCCAGAGAAATCGAAGGGAACATTCAAATTTTAAAGCACAACATATGATTTTCATATTTTTACAAAGCAAAACAGACATTTGTGTATAATTATCGTCATATCATGTTGCTGAGCTGATGATGGAAGGTACTACGACGGTTAGGAGTTGAGAGCAAATTCTTTCAATAAATGGTTTTTTGTTCGAAAACTTACATTCCTGAGGTGGTCCAACTGTCACCATGTCAAAATCTGATGATGTGATATTAGGGAAATCGAGGGAAACACTGAAACGTAATAGGCACACACATTCTTTTAGTCATATTTTTAACATAATACAAATATTTATGTCTGGTAATTATCACCTGCTGTTGCTTAACTGATGATTGAAGGTACAACTCCTCAACGGTTAGGAGCTGAGAGCAAATTCTTTCTTTAATTTATACGTTCAGGTGGACTGATAGTAGTTTTCTTTCAGACTTTTAGATGGCTATTAGATAAACATGATTATAAAAGGTAAATCTGTTTAAAGTTTAGAAGTTAAGTGAAAATTTTTCCAATTATGCTAATACATACAGGATTATTAAAATTACTAAAAAGAGTGAAATAAATTAAGTTTTTAACAAAAAATAGAACCGACTTCAAACGGTAAAAAATAAAATTGTTCAGTACCTACTTCTTCTTGCTTATGGTAATGACTCTTAAAACTATTTTTTGAAGTCGGGCCCTTAGTGAAATGTCCTGTCTTAGTAAATATAGTGTACCTTTCGTTCTGAATGGGCACCGACTCCAATATAGTTTTAACAGTCATTATCATAAGCATGAAGAAGTAGGTACTGTCCCACTGTCTGTACTGTCGGTGCCAATTTAGAACGAATGGTACGACATTTACTAAGGGCCCGACTCCAGAAATAGTTTTAAGAGTCATTACCATAAGCAAGAAGAAGTAGGTACTGAACAATTTTATTTTTTACCGTTTGAAGTCGGTTCTATTTTTTTGTTAAAAACTTAATTTATTTTATATAAGGCATATTATTATGTACGCAACAAACTAGAATATGACGCAATCGTTTTCGATCCATATGAGAAGAACTCTAATGATAGCGAAAATCCAAAGAAACTTTCTCGATATATTTTTAAAAGCGCGCATGGCCTGGCGGCTAACATAGAACGCAAGCGATCTATGCAGCTGAGCCAAACGGGCGCGGTCGGGTGTGAGATGGGTGACCGCTAGTGGCAAAAAAAATTCATGCGCGTTTCCGTGCTTCGGAGGGCACGTTAAGCCGTCGGTCTCGGTTGTTGTCGATAGATAACAGTCGTTAAGCCTAGTCGGAGGCCTTATGGGCGGTTTGAAAACATCCGACAGCGGGTTGGCCACTAACCCGCATCTCCACCAACCCGCATTGGAGCAGCGTGGTGGAGTAAACTCCAGGCCTCCCCAATAATGGGGAGAGACCCGTGCCCAGCAGTGGGACGCAAAAACGGTTGCAGCCATTTTTAAAAGACGATATGGCTAATACCCTTTCTTATATCCTTCACTGTGTGTTATGGGAATGGTAGGATTAGATACCTTGGCGTTAAGATGAAAATTATTTGTAATGCTGCACTTGTATTTTATGTTCAATGGCAAAATTGATATTTTGCAATTCCTCCAACCCGTTAAGGAGTAGTGTGGTGGAGTAAGCTCCTGACCTTTCTTATAATGTGAAGACATTCGTGCGCAGCAGTAGGATGCAAAAAAGGTTGCAGCTAAATATGCAGGTAGCACTTAATTTACGTAGAAATAAATCATTGTCAGGTGTACGAGTAATCGTCATGCAGCGTCTCTCTGATTCTTTGGTACAGAATCATCTTAACCAATACCTTTGAACGAGATAAAACACAATGACAGCCTTCCAGCTGAGGCATTCCCAGTGGACTATAACATGGGGTTCTTCGAGAAAGCTGTAAAAAAAGCTCTACAGCATAGCCGGCAATGCTCGGGTCTCCTAAGGTTGCTCGTGTCCATAGGCAACGGTGATCGCTTAACACCACGCGGCCCGTCTGACTTTTTGTTCGGTTTATTTAAAAAAAATACATTTATTTTAAAACAAGGCTATAATGTTTTAAAAATATTGTTTAAAATTGCTATTAAATCTCATTCGCTTCAATACCAAATCATCCTGACATATATCCACGATGTCCAACGTCACAAAGCCTATTATCAGCACGTTCAGTTCCATTGTTCTATTTACATGATAATAGGATTTGCAGAATTGGTTCCGCACAATGGGCGATGTCACATATGTTCTATAACAAAGGGTTGTAGACTATTGAAGTTGGAATATCGTTGAAATAAATAAACTGGTAGCACTTAATATAGAGCAACGATGGCCGAGAGGAAAAGACCGCGGTCTCCTATAGGTAAATAGATACCTTGTTGAAACTATTATGTTTTTTTTTAAATTTGAATGGAGTAGCAGACGAGCATGCAGGCCAAGTGATGTTAAGTGGTCGCTGCAGCCCATGGACATCTACATACAACCTCAAGCAAGCATAGGTAGGTAAGTCTTGTCTGAGGTCGTATGCAGTTGCGCTGCTATTCCGAAGGCTGGTGGTCGCCTCATGTAAGTGTGGCCGACAACTGCACCTTTCGACCGAAACACAATAGAATTGGTTCACGGCAGAAGTGGGTGCAGCGGTGGTACTTACCCGGGCGAATGATAATAGTTCTATCACCTACAAGAGGTAGAACTATTATTTAATTACTAGACTAGTTGGGTAATGAGCACAGACTACGTGCGCACAGGTCTCCTATCAAAAGTAAGAAGAATTTAGGCCATAGTCCATCACGCTGGCCAAGTGCGGGTTGGTGGACATGGTCATGGTGGACGGCGATGGAAAATATCGTGATCAATTAAATATCACAATATTTTTCATCACTGTGAAGCAGCGAAAAAATGCGCACATTATTTTCTTTTTGTCAGAGGTGTCTGCCGAGGATTTGAACCCGGTATCTCCATGTCGGAGACCGCGGTCCTTATCACTCGGCCATCACTGCTCAACTTACATCCCACACGTTTTCATATATACCAAAATAACCTTGTTAAACTAGTATTCGTAAGATAAAAGATCATAATATAATCCTTGTGGGCAGCCCTTGCGAACTCATCTTCCCCCAATTATACTCGTATATTTGGTGAGCTTCGAGAACATACTGCCATGGTCGTAGGTGCGTGTCACATGTACACTGAATATGTAATGTAATATGAAAACATGTGACTGGCGTTGTCGGGTGTTCTTTAATGAACTGCCCCCAAAAGCCGCTGACTACACAGCAGCGATCCAAGCAACGCCCATATTAGCGTCGCTTTACCAGGTATTTTCTTCTGGGAGACTGTCGCTTTTCGTATGATCAATCAATCAATCACATAACTAATGGTCCAACCATGTTAACATTGGTTGAAGAAACAAGATTCGCTTTTACAAAGTAGTCGTACAAAGACACGTTTCTATTTCACTGCTAGGTATATCAAAAACTGAAATTATTCAGTTCGAAGAAGCTACAATTGACTTTTTGAACTCTGGTGCTGTTTACGAATGTAAATCTCAAAAAGATCAATTCTTAACTACTTGTTTTATAATTTAAAAGAGACTGACCGATCTCGTGTCATCTTAAATTTGAAAACATTGAATAAGTTTATTACAACACAACATTTTAAATTAGAGGATCTTAGAACTCAAATTTATTTCAAGGAGCTATTTCATGGCTTCTTTGGATTAAAAAAAAAACGCATAAATTTTTAATTATAAAATTTCAATGTGCTACTTTTTACAATATAACTACAATATAGTACAATAATAAAGGTGTTTCCACACAATCTAGAAATGGTATTTTAAAGTTATATAGTAATAAGACTACAAAGAAAAAAGAAAAAAGGGTTTAAACGTGTATCATGATGATATAACGCTATACAATATTTTATAAATCAATACCATTTTTGTTTTGAATAATTTACTGTCCTTTAGATAACATGCATTGTCTTCTTTCAACGGCACTGATTTCCATATTTTGGCTCTAATCGAAGAAACAAAAACCAAGCTAGTACTTTAAGCGGCCGTTCCAAGTTTGAAACAAAATTCGTTTACAATCAGGGGAAATATTCAGGCAATCGTCCTGGTCATAAAACTCGTTTATTTACCTTGTAGAACTTTTGATGTTTGAAGAAGTATTGAACTCCAAAGATCAATAAATCCTGTAAAGTAGACCCAGGAGTTAATTATTTGACTAGAATTTATAAGAGGTGCAAAGGTGATACTTATACGGTTCGACCGGGAAATACTGTATGGGAAGCAACGCATCTAAAATCAAAAGCATCTCTTAAGAAACAAATGGAGTATATATAGGTATATACATATATATGTACGATAACATTTTCGGTAGCCTTATATCACTTAAAATATAGGTACCATAGATTTATCCACCCACTCTAGAAATGTGTGTAAATGTCTTAATATTTACTATTAAAGAATACAATACAAAACAATACATTACGAAGACGTATATAAGGTTCATTGCCCGTGTCACTACCGCTTTGCACATGCTTCACATTACCTAGGTTTAAACAAGTAGTCCCTGTAGCTTCGGGATTAAGAATAGAGCTACGGTATCCCCTACCTGATCGTAAGAGGCGACTAAAAGGGGGCTTCCGGGGATGCGGACGGTGAGAGTGGGAGCTTGACCCTTCCAGCCAGCCCCGGGAGGTACGGTGGTGTATGCGTGGCCGCATGCCGCCGTGAATACCTGAAGGTGCAGGAGAGCACATCTGCTCTCCCGAAGATGGGCCCGTTCTGGGGCGCCGCGCGTGGAGGACACCGGTGTGTTCCAATGGAGATCCCGGAGTCCTCCCCAAGCGCAGTGGCAGCCACCGAGGGGGTTTTAGTGCGGTCAACCCCCCCCCCCCCCGAGAAGAAAAAAAAAAGGTTTAAACAAGTATTATGATTAGATATAACCACGGAGTTCCAAATAAGTATATAACAATGCACCATTATTCTTGTCTTCTTTCAACGTCACTGATTTAAAACTCGCCTGTTTACCTTGTAGGTTTAAGATGTATTGGATTACGAAGATCGATAAATCCTTTCTGGCTTAGAAATTAATTACAATACTAGAATTTTTTAAAGTTGGTAAATTTACACTTTACCTTACACCACGTCCATATTAATTCTAAAATGATTTTTACGAAATATTTGTTGTGTAATTCATCTTCGTTTTATAATAGACTTCAAATAATGAAAAACCGCGGTTGAACGAGCACAGTTAGAATTTTATAAATTTATACCGAGATTTTGTTTTAAATTGTCATTGTTAGATAACAATGCACTCTTATTCTCAACTTCTATTAACGGCACTGATTTCCATATTTCGGCTCTAATGTAAGAAACAAAAGCCGAGCTCTTACTTTAAGCGGCCGTTCCAAGTTTGAAACAAAACTCGGCCTGCAATCAGGGGAATAAATATTCAAGCAAGCACCCTGGTCGTAAAACTCGCCTATTTACCTTGTAGAAAATTTTGTTGATTTTGGGATCCAAAGATCAATAAATCCTTTGAAGTAGGCCAAATATGAATTACTTGACAAGAATTTTTAAGAAGTAGTGGAACTTATATGGTTTTATCGTAAAATAAAACATTTTTTGTATAACTTTTGAAGATTTTTGTATAACTTTTGAAGATTAACACATTTCTTCCTTCAAAACTAGATAATAATATGTTATACCATTAGAGTTTCCTAAGATGGATAGATTTGAGAACAAATGTGTGCGGTCAATATCCTAAAGGCTTTAGTTAACTGGATCTAGCTAATGACTCTGCAACTCGATTCTAAATTCTCTTATGAATATTTTTGAGGGTTTTCAAGTACATGACCCTACGATTAGATTATATTTTTTAAACACTGTTTTCATTTTGATGTGAAGCAGATTAATGTTTTTTTTATTTAAATGCAGTAACAGACGAGCATGCAGACCACGTGGTGTTAAGTGGTCGCTGCAACCCATGGACATCTACATACATACAACCTCAAGCAAGCATAGGTACGTCTTGTCTGAGGTCGTATGCAGTTGCGCTGCTACTCCGGAGGCTGGTGGTCCCCTCATTTAAGTGTGGCCGTTAACTGCACCTTTCCACCGAAACACAATAGAATTGGTTCACGACAGAAGTGGGTGCAGCCGTGGTACTTCCCCGGGCGAACCATAATATTTCTACCACCTACAGATGTTATGGTGGAAAGATGGAGTAGTTGGCCGGACACACATGAAGCGATCATCAGCTTTTGAGAGTAGCAGTGCAAATAAATGCACATGACCTCAATTAACTGAAGACCAACAAGACTTCTCTTGATTAAGGTTGTGTGTAGTTGTCCATGGGTTACAGCTATCACTTAGCACTACGTGGTATGCACGTTCGTTTGCTACTCCATGAATATAATAAACTAGCGGCCGCCCGCGATTTCGACCGCGTGGACTTTAGCCCCTATAGCCTTCTTCAATAAATGGACTATTCAACACAAACATATTTTTTCAATTCGAACCATAAGTTTCCGAGATTAGCGCGTTCAAATAAACAAACTCTTGACCTTTATATTATTAGTATAAATAAAAAATGCAATGGAATTTAAATTGACAAGCTGTTTTTGCAAAAGGAAGTCTGAATTTCGTTTATAAGCAACTGAAGCTTGGCTCTTAATGGTACTAAAGCGACACTGATTTTAGGCGTTTGCAAAAACTCGAGGTGGAATCAGGTAGAATAAATATTTGGCTGTTTTATCAGCGTTAGCAGACGTAAATCATACCCAAATACTACCCGATTAATTTGAATATCTTTGGGAAAATTTAAGGCTCGGTTATTTTTCAATTTGGACAGATTTCCACTTCTTTCCAATTGGATGATTTTATTGGAATTTATATCTGTAGGATTATATCAACACGCATTTTATAAATCATTCCTAATAGAAATTTATAAAAGTCAGTCCATTCTCTACCTTCTTGTTGGTATAATATGATTAAAAATCAAGAAAACAGTAAAATGGGGAATTGAAGAGTTAGGGGGTTTAGCTTTTGGATATGATCTGGCAACTTTTATTACTTTTGAAGATTGGTATGTCATTAGTAATTACATGATTTTTTACAAACAAACCAAGCAAACAAACAAAAGCAAAACTGTTCTGTTATAACAAATTATTTTTAGAAGCCAGTTTAAGGGGCCGTATACGAAATTTTGCCGATTTTGCTTATTTACCCGATTTAACACATGAGATTTTGCAGATAAATTACAGTACTTCTACAAGTATCATTGCACAGTATAACTTTTCATTTCATTAATAATCTAATACATTAGACACTTTTATAGCTTGCGTCAAGAATTATAATGCGAGATTTAGGTTACTTTAAAAGATGTTTAATGCCGAATCATCATTATTAATAAGATTTTTTTTTCAGGAAACGGATTGATTATAAACTGAAGAGTATTTATGTCAAATAAATTTTACGTAAGATTATTCCATTTTGCCGAAATCAAATGCAATTTCTGGCTCATTTTCTCTCAAAATTGGCTAAGTTCAAAGTTTTTTTACTAATATTTTTTGTATGAGAGTGGCAAAAAGTGGCTCATACACTTTGTATGTGATTTTTACACCAATACATGGCATTTTTTTCGATCTGTTTAGACTTTAAAATGATCCAGAAATATGTGATATTCTATACCTATTACAGTAATATTTACAAAACTATCACCGGCTTCAGGTCTATTAAGCAAAATAACGAAATAAAAATTAAAAAGTGGCTCATTTAATAGTTAATTATTGAAATGATCAGTCATATGGTGCAATAAAACTTATGGAAATACTGTATTTTAACTGCAAAATCTCCTGTATAAAATGAGCTAAATCAGCGAAATCGGCAAAATTTCGTATACGGCCTCTTAAGAGCTTTGAAATGTGTTTCAAATTCTGGTAAAAAAGTTCGCGTTTACGCGGTTCATTTTCACAGATCCTGGTGCAATCAGAATGAATAAGCATCCAGGTGGGTCGTTTTATTGGCTCTTGTACATATGAATCATCCGCTCCTTTCTTTTGAAGATAT
Organism: Pyrgus malvae; assembly: GCA_911387765.1. Taxonomy (NCBI): domain Eukaryota; kingdom Metazoa; phylum Arthropoda; class Insecta; order Lepidoptera; family Hesperiidae; genus Pyrgus; species Pyrgus malvae. Next base: position 4,312,755 of record OU426956.1, on the reverse strand, counting down.
TTTTTCAAGTTACAGTGCAAAGAAACACATTTAATTGTGGACACACACATTTAAGTGTGGGAATTCATGACATATACTGTTTCCGCAATGGTACTGCCCCAGTCGTGCCTATAAATTCTTGTAGTGTTTATAATAATATAATATTTACTAGGCATCTTATATTTTTAATATTGGTGTATAATAGTGGTATTTTTATTTTATTTGGAAAACATATGTCACTGTAATATGTTAGAAAAAAAAAACTTATAAACTAAACATCTAAAACGCCATTTATCAAGATAAATTCATATCTTATCCAAGGATAAGGCTTGAAAACTGCTTTTTAGAAACCTTGGTGTAATTAGGATGAATAAGCATCGAGGCGGGTTTTATCGGCACTTGTAGAAATGAATTATCGGCTCCTTGTAAGACCCTAAATAAAGACGTGTTACATTGGTGCTTTATTAGGGTAGTCTGAGTATGTAGTAAGGTTCCCACCTTAGATAGAGGCTTAGGAGTAGAAATGTATAGTAAGAATTTCGATTGGCCCAAAGTTTTGTACAATCTGAGGTGGATTGATCAACAGTTTGTTAATATTTGTGTAGCGCATATAGTTCGGGAGTCATCAGGAAATAATGCTTCAAAAGTACCTATAATTTGGAGCACTGGTACATACATAAATACCTTGCTTCTTTAATTATTTGATCACCAAATTCACTACAAGAATTTTTGAATGTGATTTCGAAAACGCAGCTTTTGTATTTTGGGCCACATCCTGTCATAAAAAATATTCAAAGTAGGTCTTATAGACCACCGCTAACAAACGTGTAGTGTAAGCATTTGATACTCATTATTCGAAGCTAAGAGTTTATAGCGATATTAAAATAAGTACGGTAAACGTCCATAATGTCGACAGCGTACTAGAGTATTCGTCATTCCAACTGGAAACGGCCAAAAGTTACACTTTTTCTTTGAACGACGAGTACGAGTACCGCGACACTGACTGATGGTGTCTCACACGATCAGCTGTCACGTGTGACCATTATCAACCCATAGCCATTCTGTTATCTCAAATATATTATTATGTACTTTTTTTTAAAAGAGTGCTGCTGGGAGTTTTTTTCCGCCGCCTTTTTTCTCTCAGCTCAACATCTAGCCCAAACGGGCACTTAAAGGCGATGACCGGGAAAAAATGAAAAGAAAGAAAAGAAGAGAACATTCATTAAGTGAATATTTTGTATTCCTAATATCAAAGAAATATTTTTCTTTCTTTCTTGACAAAAATTGACGATAGTACGGACGTTTACCTTACACTATTTTTCAAAAATCTCACGGCCGCATTGCCTTTAAAAATATGTTTTGAAATGTGTTTCAACACCTTTTTCATTTTGAGAAACCTTGGTATAATCAGGATGAATGTGGTGGTTTTATCGGCCCTTATAGAAGTAATTTATCTCCTTGCAGGGCCCAGCAAAGACGTGTAACAGAGGTGCTTTATTAGAATAGTCTAAGTACGCAATAAGGCATGAAAATAGAAGTTTACGAAATTCGAACGTTGTATACGTATTACGTACGCTTGTTATAGATGTCTATGTACTACCCAAGAATTCATAATCCCAGATCCAAAAGTCAAGCCCTTAAATCTACAGACTCTACAACCCCAATATCTTGGCCAAAGAATATGTATTGGCTGTTTTTGCATGACACGTGATTTTATAGGCCCTTGTAGATAGATAAAAATTATCCTCTCCTTGCAAGGCCCAGTAAAGACGTGTTACAGAGGTGCTTTATTAGGATAGTCTAAATGTGCAATAAGGTTCAGTTTGCATATAAAATGGTAAAGCACATAAAAATTAATCAAGTAGAACTAGATTTAAGATATTATTTGAAAAATTGAGTATTTATAATATTCTATTAATAGGATGCCTGAGGAACATGAATGATTATACACACTATGTCGAATATTCCAAATGTTTTTCAAGTTACAAAAAAAGCTAAATCGAATGATTGAAGCGCGCATGGCCCGGCGGTTAGCGTAGAACGAAAGCGATCTATGCAACTAAGCCAAACGGGCGCGGTCGGGTGTGAGATGGGTGACCGCTAGTGGCAAAAAATTTCATGCGCGTTTCCGTGCTTCGGAGGGCACGTTAAGCCGTCGGTCCCGGTTGTTGTCGATCGATAACAGTCGTTAAACCTTGTCGGAGGCCTTATGGGCGGTTTGAGAACATCCGACAGCGGGTTGGCCACTAGCCCGCATCTCCACCAACCCGCATTGGAGCAGCGTGGTGGAGTAAGCTCCAGGCCTCCCCAATAATGGGGAGAGACCCGTGCCCAGCAGTGGGACGTAAAAAGGGTTACAGCCAGCCAGCCATGTTTCAACACCGCTTTCATTTTCAGAAACCCTGGTATAATCAGGATGAATAAGTATCCGGGCGGGTGGTTTTATAGGCCCTTGTAGAAATAAATTATCCGCTCCTTGCTAGGCCCAGCAAAGACGTGTTATGGAGGTGCTTTATTAGGGTAGTCTGAGTTTGCAATAAGGTTTGAAATTGAGGCTTTTTCGTAAAATATATGAAATTGCATTGCTCTTGTATTAAGGATGGAGGCCACGTGGGAGACGCAAAGTTGAGGAGAATTCACTTATGTGAATAGTCAGCGCGCCACCTTTTGATAATGTGAGCAATTAGCGATGTAAATAATATATAAGTAGCACGATTTTGGTCAAATATGAAATTCGTCAAATCGGCAATTGGACAAATATGACATTGGTCACAGCTGTAGTTCGACAAGTCGTGGGTTGGTCGTATATTTATTATTTAAAATCTTTGCAAAGAAAAAAAGTGAAATTCAAATCAAGTTTCGAAGTTTCGAAAAGTCCTTTAATTTTTTAACTTGTTTAAGAATTTTCTGCCATGAAGCAATTTTGTTGTGTTTTGGTGGATAGATGCGATTGCTATCCAAATTAGGCGATCATCATCATCCTGTGAAAATATTTTGACTATTTTAAAATTATTGTGGCCACGCACACACCGCCGTCCTTCCCGGGGCCATTGCCTGAACGGATCAAGCTCCCACTATCACTGCTCGCAACCCCGGAAGCCCCCTTTTAGTCGCCTCTTACAATCAGGCAGGGGATACCGTAGCTCTATTCTTAATCCCGAAGCTACCAAACCTAACGTTCTAAACCAAACCTTCTTACCAAAAATATCCTGTAGAAGTACGTCTTAGAAATAAATTGTACCTAGTACTTGATACAAAAATGTTCGTACCATAAATATACTTCAAATAGGTATACCCTTTCGTCCAATAAACGTATAAATACATCTACAAGTTGTTCGTTGTAGGGTCTACGTAATTTACGTCTGCCGGCCCTGATAAAGCGACCCCGTGTGGATATTTATTTAGCCCGATTGTATAGGTTTTTGTGGGAGCTATGGAAGCGATGGTTTCCTCGAGGAATAATAAAAACGATAGAGTAAGCTGGAGACTCCAGGGTACCATTGTATAATTACAAAATGTTTATTTATTGGTACTTGCAAGGTTAAGTTCATGATGTTGCAGTTGCATAGCTATTATTGAGGCTTTGCTATTCTCTTGAGACAATAGATTTTTTATAAGTTTACCTATTTCCTTTTTTTACAATTCAAAATTCAAAGATACGGAGATGAGGCAGGTTAGTTTTCTATTAAATTATATAATTTATTTGAGATCCCTTGTATTTGATTTTAACACAAGAATTTTAACAAAGAAGAAGAAGAAGGCGGGTTTTGAAAACATTTTTTTTTTTGAAACTTTTTTGATTTACCCCTCATCCTAAATTAAAAATAAATTGGTTTAGGTGAAACATTAACTAGTAATGCGGTCCGGCTTCGCTCAGGTGGTTTGAGTTTATGTAATTATAGTAATTTATCCCACAGGAACTGTACCATCCATCTATGAGCTAAATTTCATCCCGATCCGTCCAACCGTTCGTGTAGTTCGTGTTCTTGAACACTTCATAATAATTTTCATCCCATATTTCAATTATTCTGTAGAGACAGAAATATAAACCGTAGTAACCGTTTTCGTGCTTCGGAGTGGACGCTAAGCCGTCGGTCCCGGTTGTTGTCGATAGGTAACAATCGTTAAACCTTGTCGGAGGCCTTATGGGCGGTATGAAAACATCCGACAGCGGGTTGGCTACTAACCCGTATCTCCACCAACCAGCATTGGAACAGCGTGGTGGATTAATAGCCTCCCCGATAATGGGGAGAGACCCATGCCCAGCAGTGGGACGCAAAAAGGGTTGCAGCCATTTCAATTACTTTAAGTAATTGTAGTAAATTGTAGTAAATTCGATTCTTTTTTTTTTCGTTTCGTTTCGTTTCGTTTTCACAAACCTTAGAAAGGTAATTCCAGCTATAAGCTATTACTACTCACGTATAAGGATGGTAAACATATTGAACCGATTCCCGTGTGTTTGTTCAAGCAAAGTAGGAAGCCTCCGCGCGTGATACGAGTGATAAAACGGAGATATCGAATATTCGCTACAAATATTTATATTTTGGCTTGTTTGCTAACTTGTGTCACAAAATAAAATTTATACTGAGATTTTTACACCGTTCCACTTGAAAATAAGGTTTGTTCAAACGGAGAATTGTCGTGATACCTTAGAAACTATTGAGGAAACCAAATAAGAGTATTGGCGGGAAGTCGAAAAAGACATTTTGTGCTCTTGTTTTATTTTGATTTTCTTGGTGTCTTTTTGAGTTACATTAGATAAATTTGATGGCTTTTTATTCTATGGAGTACCATGGACAGTACTCTTGGGATTTTCACACAGGATTCCATGTGCTTTGTGGGTATTTTGTCGACTTTGATTTACTATTCACCTATCATGTTATAATTTATTTATTAAAGTATCATTTACTATAAGCTTTTGTAGCTGCGTATCTTTGGGCGCGTGAATTTAAATTCTGGTGCGTATTTCCGAGTAAATAATGGCGAAAGGAAAGATCGTGATAAAATCTGCGTTATAAAAACGTTTCGACAGGCATATTCCAATTCTCCACAGGGAAAGATAAATGCTTCATTATGGCTATTTCTGGAGTTTGGTACGAGGTCTAAAAAAGTATGATAATATCCAGGCTCGGCGCAAGCTAAATGTAATTCAAATACTCAATAAGGCAGTCTCTCCGTTCATAATTTGAAAGCACCTAACGATTATTTTATATGAGATAATTTTCTAAGTAAGTAAAAGTTTTTGCTAACCGTAACCAGCTTATATTGTACATTAGTTATTGTTTTCGCAGGCACCTACCGCGCGCGTGACAAGACTACCGTTCGCGGGATAAAGTGATGAATTTCTGGCGCAAGAAATTTTCGTTAGGTATTCTGTGCCGTCATTGTTAGGAAAGGAGTGAAAACGACTTGTAATACAGAAGTATTACAATGTCAAGGAATGTTGTTAAATTATATTATTAACAGTAATGTCTGTGACGCATTTTGGATTACGACCGGCGCCTACATTTATATCTAAAATTGTAATGTTTTTATTTTGTAATGTAGTTATGATTTTATTGATAATTGAAATAAAGTACAGTGTTACAACATGAAACGTGTTTTAAATTATTAAGATTGAGAATTAGATTTACGGATAGCAAAATAAAACTTTTGAAATTCGAAGAATTATATCTTTATCGTATCGTATTCCTGATCTAATGAAATATCTACTGATAACAAAAGGCGAGAAATGAGTTTTGGCGGGAAGTCGAAAAAGACATATAGTGCTCTTGTTTTATTTTCATTTTCTTGGTGTATTTTTGAGTTATATCGGATAAAGTTGATGGTATTTTGTTTGATATAGGTTATTTACAGTGCACGAGTGTTTGTGAAATAGAATAACAGTGCTAAATTATGTTTTTTCTGCTTGCCTCCAAAATTCCATCGGACACGTTCTAGTAAAGTAGCCATCACTTTACTTGAATGTTGGACTGACTAGACTGACTGATTACTGACGACTTACTTACTGACTTTGTTATTACTTCGTCCAGTTGGCAAAAATTGATGCAAAAATAATACTTGACGCTGGCAGTATGCACAGAGTTTGCGATGCCATAATTGAAAAAAAAGGCGAGAAAAGAAACGCCAAACTACCGCGCTATTCACTAAGGTTACTGATTTTACAAAGTGACAAGCGTTCGCCTGCAAAATCGTAGCTATGCATACGAATTTTACTCAAGATCGAATAGTTTGACAATTTTGACAGCTTGAAACTCGACGTTTCGAGCTATTTATATGCGGTGTTCGCCGTAGACTATAGAGACGAATGATTACGTTGGGGAATAGCACGGCAGTTCTGTTTCAGTACATACTGAAAGCTTAAACCAAAAGTACTAGAAACAAAGAAAAAGACTTAAGTACTATACTAACCATTACATTCCATTGGTGTTTTTTGGTTCCTTGAACGCTCCAGTAAACGAGACCAAAGAAAAAATCTACAAAAATACTTTTAATTATTTCAGTTAACAGTTTCCTATAAAAACCTCTTCTCCCTTGCTAAAATATATACGCACACACGGATAGCACAAAAGTCGCACACTGTTGCAAACAATGTTTCAAGTTGGTGAAAATACCGCTTGGTTAATTCAAGCCACCTCCACCCGTCATCAAAATCAAGCCAATATGCTCTCCCAAAAACTTACCTAAGAAGTAAGAACATTGTAAAACTCTACCTTCCAAATCTTTCTCGTTCGCGATTTTTTTGTTTGATTTTAATTTTTTAGAAAGCTTGTTCTGAAGGCTTATAAATTAATGCGAAGAACATCTTTGTGGAAGTTATAAAATTTCATCTCTGAAATAATTAGAGTATTAACTATCTGTGCGCTTATATCCTACATTCTTAGATTTTTACAAAGACCAAAAAGTCGAAGAGCTCTTTTCGTGGTACTGGATATCACATACATGATATTTATATATGTATTTATCTAGTCTTTATATATATGTATGTATATATATATGTATTAATGTATCTATTTTATGTATATTATATTTTTATGTACTAATATATTATGGATGTATTTTGCTCGAAATTTCTTTTAATGTATTTTAATGCTTAATTTTGTGCACCGATGCCCTTCTCTTACAGTCTTTTACCAACTCTCTACCCTAAGGCAGTCTGGAAGAGATCGCTATATTGTATTGTATTGTATTATTTACATAAATATTCAATTCAAAATTATTATTTGGTACGAATCAACTTAATACGAGACCTTGGATTAACGCTTGATTCTAGTTTATGTTTTAGGGAACACGTCTCCGAGATATGCGCTAGAGCTCACAAAACTCTAGGTTTTGTAATGAGAACAGCCGCCAATTTCAGCGATACCAACGTGGCTGTTATTTTATATAAGGCATATTATTATTATCCACATGAGAAGAAGTATTCTCTAATGATAGCGAGAATCCAAAAAAAGTTTTCTCGATATATTTTTAAAAGACGATATGGCTATACCCTTTCTTTTATCCCCCACTGTGTGTTACGGGAATGGTAGGATTAGATACCTTGACGTTAAGATGAAAATTATATCTAATGCTGCACTTTTATTTTATGTTCAATGGCAAAATTGATATTTTGCAATTCCTCCAACCCGTTAAGGAGTAGAGTGGTGGAGTAAGCTCCTGACCTTCCTAATAAAGTGAAGACATCCGTGCGCAGCAGTAGGATGCAAAAAAGGTTGCAGCTAAATATGCAGGTAGCACTTAATTTACGTAGAAATAAATCATTGTCAGGTGTACGAGTAATTGTCATGCAGCGTTTGTCTGATTCTTGATTACTTTGGTAAAAAATTATCTTAACCAATACCTTTGAACGAGATAAAACAAAATGACAGCCTTCCAGCTGAGGCATTCCCAGTGGACTATAACATGGGATTCTTCGAGAAAGCTGTAAAAAAAGTTCTACTGCATAGCCGGCAATGCTCGGGTCTCCTAAGGTTGCTCGTGTCCATAGGCAACGGTGACCGCTTAACACCACGCGGCCCTTCTGACTTTTTGTTCGGTTTATTTACAAAAAAAAATTACATTTATTTTAAAACAAGGCTATAATGTTTAAAAAATATTGTTTAAAATTGGTATTAAATCTCATTCGCTTCAATACCAAATCATCCTGACAGATATCCACGATGTCCAACGTCACAAAGCCCATTATCAGCACGTTCAGTTCCATTGTTCTATTTACATGATAATAGGATTTGCAGAATTGGTTCCGCACAATGGGCGATGTCACATGTGCTCTGTAACAAAGGGTTGTAGACTATTGAAGTTGGAATATCGTTGAAATAAATAAACTGGTAGCACTTAATATAGAGCAACGATGGCCGAGAGGAAAAGACCGCGGTCTCCTATACGTAAATACCTAGTTGAAACTATTATGATTTTTTTATTTATTTGAATGGAGTAGCAGACGAGCATGCAGGCCAAGTGGTGTTAAGTGGTCGCTGCAGCCCATGGACACTTACATACAACCTCAAGCAAGCATAGGTAAGTCTTGTCTGAGGTCGTATGCAGTTGCGCTGCTATTCCGAAGGCTGGTGGTCGCCTCATGTAAGTGTGGCCGGCAACTGCACCTTTCGACTGAAACACAATAGAATTGGTTCACGGCAGAAGTGGGTGCAGCGGTGGTACTTCCCCAGGCTAATGATAATAGTTCTACCACCTAAAAGAGGTAGAACTATTATTTAATTACTAGACTAGTTGGGTAATGCGCACAGACTACGTATATTCGTATTCATTTTTTTAACCTGTTTTATGTCCCACTGCTGAGCACAGGTCTCCTCTCAAAAGTAAGAAGAATTTAGGCAATAGTCCATCACGCTGGCCAAGTGCGGGTTGGTGGACATGGTCATGGTGGACGGTGATGGAAAATATCGTGATCAATTAAATATCACAATATTTTTCATCACTGTGAAGCAGCGAAAAAATGCGCACATTATTTTCTTTTTGCCAGAGGTGTGTGCCGAGGATTTGAACCCGGTATCTCCATGTCGGAGACCGCGGTCCTTACCACTCGGCCATCACTGCTCAACTTACATCCCACAGGTTTTCATATATACCACCATAACCTTGATAAACTAGTATTCGTACGATAAAAGATCATAATATAATCCTTGTGGGCAGCCCTTGCGAACTCATCTTCCCCCAATTATATATTTGGCGAGCTTCGAGAACATACTGCCATGGTCGTAGATACGTGTCACATGTACACTGAATATGTAATGTAATATGAAAACATGTGACTGGCGTTGTCGGGTGTTCTTTAATGAACTGCCCCCAAAAACGTTCGATGACTGATATATATCGACAGAGATTTGATGCTTTTGTTCTTTTTCTTTCCTTTCAGCCTTCTAAATCGCGGCAGTGCATGTAACATATTCTACTATATCTTCCAATGCACGCATGGGTGTACCCAGGTCTTTGGGTACACCCATAGGGGTAGGTGTAATTTTTTTTGAAGCTGGGTACCGCGCGTAGATTTGCCTTCCATGTTACACGAAGACACGCACACAAAATATTAAGTATACAAAGGAAACGGCAGGAGGTAGCATATCTAGCTTATTCTTCATAAGTTTATTTTATAGTTTGAGAGATATTTTGGAATTCTTCAATGCTTGAATCTAGACCTTGGTCCAGGGAGCGCAGCTGCCCCCCCCCCTCTCTTGCCCCTTCTCGGTACGCCCATGAATGTACGTACTTCCAATGTAGGTATGTATTTTTTTATTTATATCACGTTATATCGTTTCCACTGACTCGCAACTTACCAAAGTGGCGAACTAAGGTATTAAATCTTCTCAGTTTTGAAAGGAAACATCTGGGAGATACAGTTATTGAATAAGCTACTCAATCTACTTTTACAAGTACAAATTCAGAATATCAAACGTCGCAATGCTCATTAACATCATGTTCGATTAACACTGTTCTGTATGACATGACAATTGCATGGTTTGCAATAACATTGGTTCCGTATAATCGCTGCTGTCTATCCAGTACATATATGGTTTATAAACAAAGGATTGTAGGGCGATTAAACGATGGAATATAGTTGAAAGTTACACTGGTAACGTACAATATCGTAGCTCATTTAGTTTTACTTTTAAGAGTCAAAAACTTTCAACCACTGTCTATTAAGTTAAAATATCGAAGGACGCCTGGATATTTCACATCTGAATGCTTGTGATAAATAAAAGTACAAACAAACTAACAAACAAACAGTGAATACATTCAATATTTTAGGAACACAGCTCTTTAGTGTGCTGTTAAAGTACCCTACCGTACGCTCTATCATATGCTGGGCTTTCTTTCAATAGTTTTTTTCTGAATCACGCTATCAATTTTATTGCGTAGGTTGTATAAAATAGTATTTTGTGAAGCAAGTTGTCACCTTGAAAATGGGTGTTAACCACCGCGTTAGATGTTTCACTGGTTTCACATCAAAATACACACCGTCAGATTTTTTCTGTATTTAGTTATTTTCTAAGGAAATAAATGTTCCTCGAGGAAGTCCCTGTGCAATTTCCTCTTACTCCAATACAGTGTTGGCGCCTTTGGGGCATAGAGCCAACACTACATACGTGTTACCTAATAATGTAAAGTGAGTTCTGAACTTTGAGGCTTGCAGTTTGCTTTGGATTAAGTTTGAAAATGCTTGTTATATTTCAGAAAATAGCTTTATAGCAAAAATATAAAGAAATAATAATTTAAGGCTACTTTGCTTCTTTAACTCTCATTGCGCTCAAGGGTACTTTTTAATAAGGAACCTTTAAGTCCCTGTAGCTTCAGGATTTAGGATAGAGCTAGGGTATCCCCTGCCTGATCGTAAGAGGTGACTAAAAGGGGGCTTCCGAGGTTGCGGACGGTGAAAGTGGGAGCTCGACCCGTCCAGCCAGCAGCCCCGGGAGGGACGGCGGTGTGTTCGTGGCCGCCGTGAGCGCCTGAGGCAGGGTGCAGGAGAGCACATCTGCTCTCCCAGAGATGGACCCGTTCCAGGGCGCCGCGCGTGGAGGACACCGGTGCGTTCCACTGGAAATCCCGAAGTCTTCCCCAAGCGCAACTGCCTCTGCCGAGGGGGTTTTAGTGCAATCAAATCTCACAGAACCCGGTATCCTCTCCCAAGTTTCCGGGTACCTTTTGAAGGTTTCCCCCCAACACAAAAACAGGCCACGTGGTGTTAAATGGTTGCTGCAGCCCACGGACATCTACATACAACGCAAGCTTATGTCTTGCCTGTGGTCGAATGCAGTTTTGCGCTAAGTCAGCCAGCAACTGTACCGAAACACAATAGAAACGGTTGAAGGCTGAAAATGGGCACTGGACAGCGCCGCAGCGGTGATAATTCACCGGTCGAACCATTAGAGGTCTACCTACAATATTATCGGCGATGTCAATTTAACAGTCAAAGCTGTTAATTAATAGCATTTATTTTGTTTTAATTAACAACCGTACCTATATTTGGAGTCGTCATACCAAATTATTTAAATAATATTCGAGGTAATTTATTATGAACTAATATTCGACGCTATGAGCTAATGTTAAGTCCCAGAGATAAGAATAGTTCCGAAATTAGCTTCTTTCTAAGTCAGCCGATCCTACATCAATATTTCTAGTATATTAATCCCCTAGCAGAAAGTTCATTAAAGCTTGTCAAGATAGTTCGTACATCTTTCTCCAACTATAGTACTTCGGGGGCACAGTGCCAACACTATACACATTTTATTTATTTATTTATTTTAAGTATAACCTTATTCTAAGGATACAAGGGTGTGCTTAATGCCTAATGGTATTCAATCCCAGCCAACCCTGGGTGTTATAGAAAACTTGTGGTAGGCGCATACTTACTACATTATAAACTATATATATATATATATATATATGTGACACATGTCACATGTATAACAATAATGTAATGAATAATACAAGAATGAATAGTATTATACCTACTTACATTATATTCTTATGCCTGTTATTTGCATGGTTTCACACAGCAACAGATCTTTTGTTGTGTGATTACGTTTCACACTCATAGCTCCACGGTAGGGTAGATATATGATGTGTCGTGGGTACCATAAACACATACAAAGACAGAAATACCTACGATCAGAGCAGACCGAAAACAGAAATTTATACTCCTCATTCAAATATTGGCTGCAACCCTTTTTGCGTCCCACTGCTGGGCACGGGTCTCTCCCACTCATTGGGGAAGCCTGGAGCTTACTCCACCACGCTGCTCCACTGCGGGTTGGTGGAGATGCGGGTAAGTGGCCAACCCGCTGTCGGATGTTTTCAAACCGCCCATAAGGCCTCCGACAAGGTTTAATGACTGTTATCTATCGACAACAACCGGGACCTGCTCCAATGCGGGTTGGTGGAGATGCGGGTAAGTTGCCAACCCGCTGTCGGATGTTTTCAAACCGCCCATAAGGCCTCCGACAAGTTTAACGACTGTTATCTATCGACAACAACCGGGACCGACGGCTTAACGTGCCCTCCGAAGCACGGAAACGCGCATGAAATTTTTGCCACTAGCGGTCACCCATCTCACACTCGACCGCGCCCGTTTGGCTTAGCTGCGTAGACCGCTTGCGTTCTTCGCTCGCCGCCGGGCCATGCGCGCTTCAATTCATTCAAATATTACGACTTACAAATTACGACGACCCGCGTGGCGTAATGGTTGCCATGCCGGACTGCCAATCGAGGGGTCCCGGGTTCGATTCCCGGCGAAACAGAAATTTGAATGATGAGTTTAAATTTCTGTTCTCGGTCTGGGTGTTTGTGTTCCTGTCTTTGTATGTGTCCATGGTACCCACGACACAGGGTATTAATTACCTTACTGTGGGGCTATGAGTGTGTAACGTTTATTTATTTTATTTAAAATATATGTTTCGCCGGGAATCGAACCTGAGTCCCTCCGATTGGCAGTCCAGCATGGTAACCATTGCGCCACACGGGTCGTCGTAATAAAGTCCCGACTTCTCACAGTTCTAGCCAGTGCTAGATTTACCAAAAGTAGGCTGCAGCCTAGGGCGGCAGATTTTGGGGGGCGATAAATTCGATGAGTTTAAATTTCTGTTCTCGGGCTGGGTGTTTGTGTTTCTGTCTTTGTATGTGTCCATGGTACCCACGACACAGGGAATCCTAGTGTGGGTCTTTGAGTGTGTAGTGTTATTTATTTGTTATTTATTTTATTACAAAATCCACAACAAACCACACCGCAGTCCACCCGTATGCAGGGTGCAGCGATTGTACTTCCCCGATCTATAGACCCATACAGATTCTATCATCACATCATTCCTAGAGTATAGATGATAGAAACCAGACATGCTTCCCCCTAGGATTAACTACTAACATATCTTAAGTCCTTTCAAATAACTAGAATTACACCGAACTTTTCGCACGTGCGCCAACTTTGTTCTTACCAATTTTACCTACGCTTGTTTTATTACAGAGCTCCTTTACGAGTTTCAGTTTTATTAGAACAACTTGGTATTACTACCTTATGACCATTGTTGGTTAAATAAACAGAAAAATTGAATTAATTACAAAAGTAGAATGAGGTGCCGAAGTGGTGTAGTATTTAAAAAAAATATCGTAAAATAAAGTGCTGAAGTGTTGTGTAATATTTTCAAAAAATGTAGCGTAAACTTTATGGTCGCTCGTAATGACCTTCTTCCACGAGTACATCACACACGTTAAGAACATATTTACCTATAAATAAGAATTCTTGAAGCATGCAGTTGATAATGATAAAACAAGAAATAGAGTTCCGTACTTGCTTATTTATAATATTGCACATTTTTTTTACAAATTGGTACGCCTCGAGATATTTTCGACCATTTCTGGATATTTATAAGCAACCCCTGTACTAAGCCTCCATCCGTCCTGTGACAGGACCCTCTGAAAAATTCAATTTCCATCAAACGACTTCAGACCTCCATAGTGGCGGGAATTTATATTTGGATTTTTCGTCAGGTTTGCGAGCCTTTGTTAAAGGTAACAGCGGGGTTATAACTCAGGATTTTTGTAGGGCGATAAATATTTTGGTTATAAAAATTCCGTACACCCGTAGCTACTCGTATAACATCTAGTAGTTTAGAAAGCGGAGATCTGAAATTTAATTTTCCCAGGATTTTATATTTTTAATACTACGTCGTATTGTTTCTTCACATCCTTGATCAAAAGGAAAAGAAAGAAAAGAAAAAAATATTTATATATTTCATATTAGGAATACAAAATATTCGCTTAATGAATGTCATTTTTTGCCGGTCATCGCCTTTAGGTGCCAGTTTGGGCTAGATGTTGAACTGAGAAAAAATAGGCGGCGGAAAAAACTCCCAGCAGCACTCTTTTAAAAAAAGTGCATTATATATTTGAGATAAAAGAATGGCTATAACAGGTCTATAATGGGCACACGTGACAGCTGATCGTGTGAGACACTATACTAACAATATCTATATACCATGAAGACTTCTGTAGATTTATTTTTAACCCCCAACCGGCCTGATTGCTAGCTAACTTATCGGCTTATTGAAATAACTTATAAAAATCTAATCTTGGCAAATTGCCCTCAGGGCTATAATGTCCGCTATTATTAACGCGCACAGACTCTCTATAACTATCTTATGATCTTATTAAATTATCTGAGTTAATTTTCTGGCTGATGAGATTGTGATGAGGAAAATATTTAATTATATTTCTTGTGAGCAGTATTCTCGAATGTACATCTTATGTTATTCTCGTGGCTTAGCTGAAGATATATGATTTGTTGTGCCGTAAGAATAGGGTAACCTTTACCATCAAAGTTTACAGCCTTACACGTGGTTTATTGCCATCGTAAAAATAGATAAGTTTACGCGCACCTGAAAATTAGAGGAACTGGAGACTTCAGCTTTATCTCAAACATTACTGTCAATAGTTCTAAAATGAGAATATATAAAAAACAGAGATACTTTGCTCCGCCAAGATCCACCAACTAAAACTCTACAGAGAATTAGACAGTTGACAAAACTTTAATTTCTTATATATTTTCATATGCCAATGGTTTTTTGAGCCCGCATGGCCCAGCGGTTAGCGTAGAATGCAAACGATCTATGCAACTAAGCCGAACGGGCGCGGTCGGGTGTGAGATGGGTTACCGCTAGTGGCAAAAAAATTCATGCGCGTTTCCGTGCTTCGGAGGGCACGTTAAGCCGTCGGTCCCGGTTGTTGTCGATAGATAACAGTCGTTAAACCTTGTCGGAGGCCTTATGGGCGGTTTGAAAACATCCAACAGCGGGTTGGCCACTAACCCGCATCTCCACCAACCCGCATTGGAGCAGCGTGGTGGAGTAAGCTCCAGGCCTCCCCAATAATGGGGAGAGACCCGTGCCCAGCAGTGGGATGCAAAAAGGGTTGCGGCCAACGGTTTTAACTATTAGCCTAGTTTTAAGGTTTATTGAAGTAACTTCAGCTGTAATTAATTATCGTACCCTAACTCTCAATAACTATTATAGAGAAATTGAATAGGTATAAGCTCAGGATCATGATCTTATGAGCGTATTAAATTATCTAAGTTAATTTATCGGTGATGAGATTGTGATGAAGAAAATATTTATTTTCTTGTTGGTAGTACCTGTTCTCGGGTTATGCGCATATTAGGTTGCTTTCAGAGATTAACGAAGAGAAGATTTATATTTTGGTCTGTTGTAAGTTTACTCTAAATTTAGTTATCAAAATCTTACATGTGAAGTTTATTACAATCGTAAAAGTAGGAGTTAATTAAGAAGAACGGGGGAATTTCGATTTATCTCTAGTCATATCTGTCAATAGCCCTAAATTATAATAATAATAAATAAAATAAATAAATATCTTTGGACAATTCACACAACACCATCAGATTCCAAACTAAGCAGAGCTTGTACTATGGTAATCAGAAAGCTGATAAACATACTTATATAAGTAATTCTAAATACATACTTAAATAGATAAATTAACACCCAGACACAGAACAAATAGTCATGTTCATCACACAAATATTTGTCCTGGGTGGGAATCGAACCCACGACCTCACGTTTGCAGTCGGCTCATCACCCACTACGCCACGAAGGTTGTCGTAACGTCGAATTATACGTACATTTCTCGTTGGTCTTGTGATTGCTAAAGATTTATGATAAGTATAGGATTAGTATTGAGGATTTGTCTCAATTTATTAAGTTCTATTATTAAGAAATATCTAGTTAGAATATTTCTTAAGTTCTTATTTTATTAAGAAATAGCCTTTCTTACTTAAGTATAGTACTTTATCATGCATATAATATTTTCTTAGAGTTGTTAGATAAACGTAGTCTTACCGGTTCTTAAAACTAGTAAAGCCGTGTACAATAAATTAAGTTTTTAACAAAAAAAATAGAACCGACTTCAAACGGTAAAAAATAAAATTGTTCAGTACCTACTTCTTCTTGCTTATTTTAATGACTCTTAAAACTATTTTTGGAGTCGGGCCCTTACTAAAATGTCGTACCATTCGTTCTAAATGGGCACCGACAGTACAGACAGTGGGACAGTACCTACTTCTTCTTGATTATGGTAAGGACTGTTAAAACTATATTGGAGTCGGTGCCCATTCAGAACGAAAGGTACACTATATTTACTAAGACAGGACATTTTACTAAGGGCCCGACTTCAAAAATAGTTTTAAGAGTCATTACCATAAGCAAGAAGAAGTAGGTACTGAACAATTTTATTTTTTACCGTTTGAAGTCGGTTCTATTTTTTTTGTTAAAAACTTAATTTATTTCACTCTTTTTAGTAATTTTAATAATTCTGCACATATGTATAAGTATAATTGGAATTTTTTTCAGTTAATTTCTAAACGTTAAAGAGATACCTTTTATAATCATGTTTATCTAATAGCCATCTTATACCCTGAAAGAATACTACTATAAGTCCACCTGAACGTATAAATTAATGAAAGAATTTGTTCTCAGCTCCTAACCGTTAAGGAGTTGTACCTTCAATCATCAGTTTAGCAACATGAGGTGATTATTCACGAGGACACAAATATTTGTATTATGTTAAAAAATATGACTAAAAGAATGTGTGTGCCTATTAAGTTTCAGTGTTTCCCTCGATTTCCCTAATATCACATCATCAGATTTTGCCATGTTGACAGTTGGACCACCTCAGAAATGTAAGATTTCCAACAAAAAACCATTTATTGAAAGAATTTGCTCTCAACTCCTAACCGTCATAGTACCTTCCATCATCAGCTCAGCAACATGATATGATGATAATTATACACAAATACCTGTTTTGCTTTAGGAAAAATATGATAATCATTTGTTGTGCTATAAAATTTGAATGTTCCCTTCGATTTCTCTGGGATACCATCATCAGACTTTGACTTGGTGATAGTTGGACTACCTCAGAAATGTAAGATTTCGAACAAAAAACCATTTATTGAAAGAATTTGCTCTCAACTCCTAACCTTCGTAGTACCTTCCATCATCAGCTCAGCAACATGCTATGATGATAATTATACAAAAATGCCTGTTTTGCTTTAGTAAAAATATGAAAATCATTTGTTGTGCTATAAAATTTGAATGTTCCCTTCGATTTCTCTGGGATCCCCTCATCAGACTTTGACTTGGTGACAGTTGGAACACCTCAGGAATGTAAGATTTGGAATAAAAAACTATTTATTGAAAGAATTTGTTTTCAACTCCTCACTGTTGCAGTACCTTCCATCATCAGCTCAGCAACATGAGATGATGATTACTATGCACAAATATCTCTTATGCTTCAGAAAGTATAAGAAAATCAATGTGTGTGCCTATAAAATTTGAGAGTTCCCCTCGATTTCCCTGGGATCCCATCATCAGATCCTGATTTGGTGACAATGGGACCACCTCGGGAGTATAAGCATATGAACAAAAAAAGAATTTTGAAAATCGGTCCACAAACGGCGGAGTAATCGGTGAACATATATAAAAAAAAAAAAAAATACATACAGCCGAATACAGTACCTCCTCCTTTTAGAAGTCGGTAAAAATGAACAGATATCGGATGCCGACTACCAACCTTTTTGCTGTCCCATTGTTGGGCATAAAAATTTTTTGCGCATGGAATTTTGGAGGGAAAAGTTTGTGACTCTCAGACATGTGCTCAATGTTCATACACAGTGTCGGAAAACACCGTATATACGTATTATAATAATAGCGGAAGTCCGCAACTTCATCCGCGCTGGCTTTGGTATTAGTCATAGCATGATGTTATATAGCTTAAAGCCTTCCTCGATAAATGGAATATCCAAAACAAAAATAATTTTTCAATTTAAACCAATAGTTCCTGAGATTAAAACAAACGTTCAAACAAACAAAATCTTCAGCTGCAAGGCTATATAAATATTAGTATAGAATTTCCCCGTTTTTGCAACATTTTCACTGATATTTCGCTCCTATTGCTCGCAGCGTAATCTTATCAAGTGTAAAGCCTTCCTCGATAAATGACTATTCAACGCAAAAATATTTTTTCAATTCGAACCAGTAGATCCTGAGATTAACGAGTTCAAACAAACAATAATAATAATAATAACAATAATAACGTTTCACACCCTAGCCCCACAGTAGGGTAGGTATAGTTCCTGAGATTAACGAGTTCAAACAAACAATAATAATAATAATAACAATAATAACGTTTCACACCCTAGCCCCACAGTAGGGTAGGTATAGTTCCTGAGATTAACGAGTTCAAACAAACAATAATAATAACAATAATAACGTTTCACACCCTAGCCCCACAGTAGGGTAGGTATAGTTCCTGAGATTAACGAGTTCAAACAAACAATAATAATAATAATAACAATAATAACGTTTCACACCCTAGCCCCACAGTAGGGTAGGTATAGTTCCTGAGATTAACGAGTTCAAACAAACAATAATAATAACAATAATAACGTTTCACACCCTAGCCCCACAGTAGGGTAGGTATAGTTCCTGAGATTAACGAGTTCAAACAAACAATAATAATAATAACAATAATAACGTTTCACACCCTTTTTTTTTTTTTTTTTTTTATTTTTTTTTTTTGGTATCGGGGGGGAAACCTTCAAAAGGTACCCAGCACCTTGGGAGAGGACACCGGGTTATGTGGGATTTGAACCTCACTAAAACCCCCTCGGTGGCCTCCTCTGCGTTTGGGGAGGACTCCGGGATCTCCCATGGAACGCACCGGTGTCCTCCATACGCGACGCCCTGGAAAGGGCCCATCTTTGGGAGAGCAGATGTGATCTCCTGCACCTTCCGATGCTTACGGCGGCATGCGGCCACACACACCGCCGTCCTTCCCGGGGCTGCTGGCTGGACGGGTCGAGCTCCCACTCTCACCGCCCGCAGCCCCGGAAGCCCCCTTTTAGTCGCCTCTTACGATCAGGTAGGGGATACCGTAGCTCTATTCTTACTCCCGAAGCTACAGGGACAACGTTTCACACCCTAGCCCCACAGTAGGGTAGATATAGTTCCTGAAATTAACGAGTTCAAACAAACAATAATAATAATAATAATAACAATAATAACGTTTCACACCCTAGCCCCACAGTAGGGTAGATATAGTTCCTGAAATTAAAGAGTTCAAACAAACAATAATAATAATAATAACGTTTCACACTCTAGCCACACAGTAGGGTAGATATACCTGTAGGATTTTTTGGTAATTAAAGTAAAGTGTAATGGAACGTAAGGTGATTGAATGATGATGGAGTGATCGGAGTGACCGGGGATGAATGAACGGTGTATGAAAGGATAGAATTAAGATGGCGAGAGTGGTAAGAAAAGTCAAGGTGAAAAAGGTGTGCGACGAAGGTGTGAATGTTATTAAAATTAAGAAGGAAAGTTGTTTAAAGAAATAAAAGGAGTACTTAAGAAGAGTGCGTATTATTTCGGTCCGCCACACACGAGCCACAGCCCCCCTCTACATACATTAGTATAGATTTTCACTTATCGTGGTGCAGCAGAGTAGAGTCATCACTGAACACATAATCAAGGCAACCGAAGCCGTCAAAAAGCAGTTTTATCCACTCCGATATCGTTGCTCTATATTCCTTCTTACCATCAAAAGAATCGATAAATGCTGACATCTTTTGTTATGTTTTATATTTTACTCATCTATAAAACATGAGATAGCGATTTGACATGAGACTGGTTATTGATAACGAATCGTCTGCAAATACTCATAAAAGTAGAATACTTCATAGATTTCTAAGAAATACTCAGTAAATAAAACTATATAGTCTTCCTTTTGAATAGAATGAGAAGTTATTATTCAACTCGTATTGTTTCAGAACTGCAATATCGTAAAATGACTATTGATTTGTACTATTGTGATCTGTTATTTTCTAGAATTCACAAACACAAACAACAATAAGATTCAGCGAAATAGGACTAGGGTTTCCACAATTAACATAATAATATGTATTTTTTTTGTGTGATTTTTTTAAGGGCTCTTGAAATTGTGTACATACTGGGTAATTTTATCTTTCTTGGCATTAATTTTTTTTTAATTCCATTCAAAGATCTAACGATAGTAAATATTACCATACTGAATTGGCCTATCTATCATCTTAGCACATAAAAAAATCAACCATCTACCGCAATAATTCACATCACCATAAATAAAAATCTCATCGTACTCGGCGATAGGTGAAAAATTAAAAAAAAGTCATAACTCCGAAAATACAAAAAATCGCAGAACATACATGGGGGTGATTCAGATAGCCCTCTAGGTCCTCTACCTCCCAGCTTCAGTATATCACTACTTCTTGGGACACCCTGTATATTTGGCCTGAACGTCAAACCGTGTCTGAAATCCTATTTGATTCTAACATGGATATTACTTTTAATATTTCTTTAATATCCCCCTTGATTTGCAAAGATGTTTTTCAAATAATACCCATGAATGTCTATTCCTAATAAAATATAAATAATTAATTTTGCTGTCCTGAATGCTGTTAAATTTTGGACACCCTATGCAATATGATGCCTGTTGCTCGAATCCGAAATCGCAATCTAGGATTTTCATAAAACGCTTTACAATACTGTAATATTTAAAACAGTTCTCTTACAGCGTGAACAATTTTAGTTTTCTCTTCTTTGTGATAGTTTTTATTATTAAAATTGCGTAACAAACACATCATAAGCAGAAATTCAATCCATACTCAATTATACTATACCTTTTTTTCTTTTTCCGACCTTTTTATGTCCTACTGCTGGGCACTGGTCTCCAAGTAACTCTAACAAGGGATTTAGGCCATAGTCCACCACGCTGGCTTAGTGCGAATTGGTAGACATTGTACCTTCGAGAAGTTCATTCAGGCATGCACGGCGATGGAAAACATCACAATTAAATCGAAGACCCGTGTGGTGCAATGGTTACCATGCCGGACTGCCGATTGGAGGGTCCCGGGTTCGATTCCCGGCGAATCTGAAATTTGAATGATGAGTTCAAATTTCTGTTCTCGGTCTGGGTGTTTGTGTTTCTGTCTTTGTATGTGTCCATGGTACCCACGACACAGGGTATACCTACCCTACTGTGAGGCTATGAGTGTGAAACGTTTATTATTATTATTATTATAAATAACATCACAATATTTTCCATCAACGTGGAGCAGCGATAAAATGCGCACATTACAAATTTCTTTTGTCAGAGGTGTGCGCAGAGAATTTGAACCTGGTATCACCAACAACATTATAATAACATTATGAATAACATTATAAAACTTTTAATACTACTGCTACTCCGAACGATAATGGTCATCATGTATAACTGGCCGACTACCATAGCATTCCATTGAAACTGATATAATTTCTTCACTGCAACAATGGGTAACATAAATGTAACATAACGGTAACAAAAATGGATAGGATCCTGACCTGAACATAAAAGTTCATGGTCATTTTTAGGCAGTTGAAGCTCTAAAAGACTAAATAAAGAAAGTGCGGAATTGCTAAAAGTGAACTCATGGGACTACCAGCTGGTAGGCGATTAGTTACAATAACGTGTAGTCCATGACACGCACTAAGTAGCGTCAGCAAAAACGTTGCTAAAGTTCAGATCTAAACACAAAAGAATTCCTTTATGGATAAAATAAAGGAAAGTGGTACTTTCCAAGTCAAACAATGCGATATAATTCTAGCAAATGAAATTGTCATCTCGGAATTGCAGCGTCAATTTTGCACCAAGATGGTAATGAAATTTCATTTGTTATTCAAAGTTTCTCGTTTTTCTTACAATTAATAATTTCATTGAAATGACAGCATAGCATACTGCAGACTGGGTACCTGGTACTTTTGGGGTCTTCAACTGCAAATTACAATCTTTCACTTGCGGCTCTGCCCTCGTGAGCTATACTTTTTTTCACGAATAAAATTTTTTTCCCGGGCAAAAGGTAGTCTCTGTCACTTTCCAATTCCCAAAGTATCATCAAACAAAAAATCATTCATAGCACCGTTACGACGTAAAGGAATGAAAAACGAACAAAAAATATACTTTCACATTTTTATATAAGCCCATATTAGAGCAACTAAGCCAAAAGGGCGCGGTCGGGTGTGAGATGGGTGACCGCTAGTGGCAAAAAAAAATCATTCGCGTTTCTGTGCTTCGGAGGGCACGTTAAGCTGTCGGTCCCGGTTTTTGTCGATAGATAACAGTCGTTAGACCTTGTCGGAGGCCTTATGGGCGGTTTGAAAACATCCGACAGCGGGTTGGCCACTAACCCGCATCTCCACCAACCCACATTGGAGCAGCGTGGTGGAGTAAGCTCCAAGCCTTCCCAATAATGGGGAGAGACCCGTGCCCAGCAGTGGGACGCAAAAAGGGTTGCGGCCGGCCGGCCATATTAGAGCAGCTTGGTAGAGTAAGCTTCAGGCCTCCTCAATAATGAAAAGAAACCCGTGCTCAGTAGCGACGCAAAAAGTGTAGCAGCCAATATTACTATGGATTTACTGGTATGTGGTATATCTTATACGAGTATATTTAAATAGTTATCTCTTCTACAACAATGTAAGCATAAGCATGAGTACCCGGATAAAAAAATTGATTTTTCAGAGACTAATTGGCTTGGCGTTGCTCGGATAAAAACCATTGATTTTTCAGAGACTCATTGGCTTCGTTAACAACGCCATCTACCTCAGCTCCCATTTAAAAAAACATATACTCGCCGATAGATGTCAGTAAGAGTCATATGTATGTATTTTTCATTTTATGATTAAGTTGAAAACACGGATTAAAGGGTATTTTCTAAAAATGAAACATGATCATAATAATGATCGATTGCCCCCGAAAACCCCTGCACACCAAATTTCATGAAAATCGTAGGAGCCGTTTCCGAGATTCAAATTATATATTTAGGCATATACAAGAATTGCTCGTTTAAAGGTATTAGATATATCGATCGTAAAAGCATGCATACTACAATAGAATTGGTAAAGACGTCATCGAATATGGATGCTAGAATGTCACAAGAAAAACTAAATGCAACAAACTCAGTGAACTTTTTACGTCGAAAAGAAGCAATTAGTATTATTTAAAGTGATTAAAAAATTAATTAGCGCATATTTTTTAGAAGACGGTTTCCTTTTTTGCGCACTGTATCCGCAAAGTTTTGTGGTAATGAGCACTTTCGTATCGCACAACTGACGATAGGGGCTTACAGATGTTTCTCCTAAATGTGTCATTTAGGAGTTTGAACCTTAAGTCTTGAAAGTGAAAGTTCAAAGTATTTTTTGAGACTTTTTTCAGTTAGCTTTTATTAGTGTTCAGGGAAGAAATAGTTTTGCTGGACATTGCAGTTTACTATTGGTTACATGACTAGAACTGTATCAGATTTTTTAGGTTCGTTTAAAGAAATACTTGCCTTTTTTGGAGATTACTTACAACAACGACCTGCGTGGCGCAATGGTTACCATACCGGACTGCGAATCTAGGGGTCCCGGGTTCGATTACCGGCGAAACAGAAATTTGAATGATGAGTTTAATTTTCCGTTCTCGGTCTGGGTGTTTATGTTCCTGTCTTTGTATGTGTCCATGGTACCCAATTGCCTTACTGTGGGTCAGCATGTTACCATTCTGGTTGTATTTGTTTTTAGTAAAATACCTTTTGATTATGTATTAATAATTTATTTAGGTATGTTCCGTTCACTTATGTTATTCATTCAAAATGCAATACTCAGTTCGAAATAAATCATAGAAGCAAGTGCACGTCTTTATTTTCTTAAGAAGTCTCCCAAAAGGCAAAAGCGACTTTAATTACAAGAACATATGGTCGAACATACGAGCCGGACCCAAGAACCCGACCCTTATCAGTTTGCATCGACGCCTATTGTGCGAAGACAAAAGGGACTGCGACCGAGCTATTTTTTGTCGAGCGTTTAAATGCGTAATTATTGCAAAGCATAAGTTATAAAGTTTGAACATTGAAGTATTACGAAAGTTATTACGTGTTTATTGGACTACATACGTTTATGGAACTGTGAAACTTCGTGAAAATGAGTAAAAGTGAACAGCTTATTAGTGTGTTGGAAGAAATATCAGGAATCCTACAGAAAACACAAGTTAATTTAAAAAAGAGTCCCAAGTCAAGACTAACAAAAGGTCATATCGAAACACGACAGCGTAACTTGGAAGAATATTGGACGACCTTTAGATCGACGCATCAAGATTTAGTGAAATGTACGCCTACATCACAACGTGCCGATTTGGCCTATTTCGTAAACGACACTTACGCTTTCGTGGAAGATTTGTATTTATGCTTACAAGGAGATCTGGCAGACATGTTGGATACTTTAACATCGACGAGAACAGCCGCTAGTACTTGTCCCCAAGATATTACGATGGGTGATACGAAGCCATGTAATAATATTGTCAAGTTACCACGTATTCAGCTACCTACATTTACGGGTACATACGAGGGATGGCCAGCATTTAATGATATGTTTACGTCGTTAATACATAACAACACAAGTTTAAATAAGGTACAGAAACTTCATTATTTAAAATCAAGTGTCGTAGGAGAAGCCGAAGCATTATTGCGCAATTTACAAGTTACTGAAGATAATTATGACCAAGCCTGGGACTGTTTAAAACATCGTTATGGAAATAAAAGATTAATAGTTAATTCCTTAATGAAAAGGTTATTTTTTCAAAAGAAAATTAGCACTCCAAATGCAAGTCACATTAAGAACTTATTAGATACGACATCTGAATGCCTAAACAGTATTAAAAATCAGAATATATCGATTGAGTCGTGGGATCCTGTTATAATATTTTTTGTAGTCCAGAAGTTAGACGCAGATACGCATAGGGCTTGGGAGGAACATACATATAACCACAACTCCAACGAGTTGCCTACATGGATGGATATTAAAATGTTTTTAGAGAAGAAATTTCGAACTTTAGAATTAACTACAGCAACTTCTTCTACAACAAGCAACACAATCAGAGAAAAGGTAATAAAAGAAAAATCTTTTCATGTTACATCGAGATCATTGCCGGTAAACAAGGTTTGCAGTATGTGTGATGACAAGCATACTTTGTCACATTGTTCAGAATTCAGCAAACTGCAACCTATTGAAAGAAGTGAGTTCGTGAAGAAAAAAGGATTGTGCTTCAATTGTTTGATAGCGGGTCACACCGCATGGAAGTGTCGTGCACCGGTGTCATGTCATATTTGCTCTCGACGACACCATTCTCTATTACATCAAACGACAACTATAAACAAGCAATCAGACAGTAATGAAACACAAACAAAAAACAAGCATGTAAGTGAAGAAATTAAGCACCCTTTGGAACATATGCAAATTAATCAAAGCACAATATCATCATATTTTACGATGAAGATGTCCACAACATTGCTAGCTACAGCGATGGTTTATGTAAGAAATAATAAAGGACAATGTACAATATTGCGCGCACTGATTGATCAAGGGTCACAGGCCAATTTTATTAGTGAAAGGGCAACACAACTTTTGGATTTAAGAAGAATACCAAGTAAAGGCACAATAATTGGTGTAGGTTCCACACAAACACCTATATCAAGTGCAGTGGAATTTGAACTTCGATCTAAACATGATGACGAATTCAAAATCCAACTTAAGGCATATGTCATCAAGTCAAAGCATATAACCAAGTTGCCTTCTGAATCAATCAATGTTCCCTTTTCAAATTGGTCACACTTACAAGGACTTACACTTGCTGATCCGGAATACAATCAACCAGGACACATAGACATGCTTCTTGGTGTGGAAGTATGTGCACATATATTCAAGAGCGAGATCATCAAAGGTCCACCAGGCTCACCATGCGCCCAAAACACAAGCCTTGGGTGGATTCTTTTTGGAAAGATACATGACGAGATCTCTTCACAAAAGATTAATGTGATGCACCACTTGGTTGATGATGTACATGATATGTTAAGAAATTTATGGGAAGTTGATAGTCAAGAAAATAGTAAACTGTTAACCAAAGAAGAAGAATTGTGTGAAAATATTTACAAAAACAACTATACTAGAAATGAAGAAGGACGATACATAGTAAAGTTGCCATTTAAAGTAGATAAGATTAAGTCAACTGAAGGAAACACTAAGGAAATTGCATTAAAGAGATTACAACATCTAGAAAGAAGATTTGAAAGAAACCATAGGTTAAAAATGGAATACACAAAGGCAATAAATAATTATTTAGAATTGAATCACATGGAAGAAATAAAAGAAAATGAAAAGGATAATAAAGCTGTTTACCTGCCACACCACGCAGTTCTCAGAGAAGATAAAGAAACGAGTAAATTACGTGTTGTATTTGATGCATCGGCCAAGGGAACGAATAATATATCGCTCAATGACGAGTTATTAGTAGGACCACAGTTACAAGAAGACGTAAGATATTTAATTATGCGGTGGCGATTAAATAGAATTTGTTTTATGGCAGACATCCAGACGATGTATCGTGAAATTTTGGTAAGAGCAGAAGACGCCGACTATCAACGAATACTTTGGCGATATAATTCTGATGAGCCACTTAAGGAATATCGTTTGTTGCGAGTTACTTTCGGCACTGCTTCCGCACCGTACCTCGCTGTAAGAACTTTGCATCAAGTGGCAGATGATGAAGGATGTGGTGATGTGAAATATGACAAGGCTGTACAAGTAATAAAACACGATTTCTTCATGGATGATTTATTATCAGGTCAAGATACAGTAACAGAAGCAATTGAATTGGCAAAAAACATCACTTATATTCTACAAAGCGGTGGATTTATATTAAGAAAATGGTCTTCTAACAGTGAAAAATTCTTGAAGGCATTTGAACCTGAAAAGAGAAGTACACACGTTAGCATTGATATAAAGTTAGATGGTAAAATAAGAGCACTGGGACTTACCTGGAACATGGGAACCGATAAATTTGAATATGAACTTAACTTACCTGATTCTCCCAAAGTGATTACTAAAAGAAGTATTCTCGGCGATGTACAACGGCTATTCGATCCACTTGGATGGTTAGTACCTGCATTTATACCTGCGAAAATATTAATACAAAAGCTGTGGCAAAAGAAGCTCGGCTGGGATGAAGAAGTAGACCCTGAAACAAAAAGAAGATGGTTAGAAATTAGACAAGGTTTACAAGATTTAAAAGACATAGAAATAGATAGATGGGTACGTACCACAAATGATACAGATGATGTGACAATCCATGGATTTTGTGATGCATCAGTGCTAGCTTATGGAGCAGTAGCTTACTTGAGAGTTCAAACAGCGCCTGGTGAGTATAAAGTTTATTTGATTGCAGCAAAGGCACGAGTAGCACCTGTTAAACCATTATCGCTGCCCAGATTAGAATTATGTGGTGCAGTTCTTTTGTCCAAATTATTAAAGCAAATTTCTGACGCTACTCGTATACCAATTAGTAAAATTTATTGTTGGTCTGACTCAACTGTAGTTTTGTCGTGGTTAAATGGGGATCCAAATAGATGGCAAACTTTTGTAAGAAACAGGGTTGTAACTATTCTTGATAATATTGGTAGTAAATGGTCACATGTAGATTCCTTGCAAAATCCTGCCGATATTGCTTCTAGGGGTAGTTCAATCTCAGATCTAAAGAAACATAATTTGTGGTGGCAAGGGCCAAATTGGTTAAAAGAAGAAAATATTAAATTTAATTGTAATAAAATTTTGGATACAACTCTTGAAATGAAAAATAACATTGTAGTAAATTTAAAGTTAGAAAATGAGAACTCTCAGAATTTACTGATGGAACAATTTAAAGAATTTGATACATTAATAGAACTTTTAAATACAGTAACTTATTGCACTAGATTTTTAAATTTCAATAAAGATAATACAAATTTAGATTCAATAATCACGGTTGAAGAATTAGATAGGTCTTTAACAAAATGTATAGCAATAGTACAAAGAGATAGATTTAGTGAAGAAATAGAAGATTTAAATAAAATCAATAGAGTTAAGAATAGAAGTAAACTTAAATTATTAAATCCATACTTAGATTCACAAAAGCTTCTCAGGGTGGGCGGTAGGATTAGGAATTCTAACTTGAATATAGACAGCAAGCATCCTATTATACTAGATGACAATAATCATTTAACTGCATTAATAGTAGCTGATGCTCACAAACGTACTTTACATGGAGGAGTTCAATTAATGATGAATTATATACGATCCAAATATTGGATACTAAAAGCAAAGAAATTAGTTAAAGGCTATATTTCTAAATGTTTAATTTGTGCAAGGCAAAGAGCTACAGTCCACACTCAATTAATGGGAGACTTGCCGAAAGAACGTGTAACACCTGCAAGGCCATTCCTCCATAGTGGTGTCGATTTCGCTGGACCCTATAATGTTTTGATGTCTAAAGGCAGAGGAGCAAAAACAAACAAAGCTTACATCGCTATATTTGTATGCATGGCAACAAAAGCCATACACCTAGAACTGGTAAGTGACATGACATCCGAAGCATTTATTGGAGCTTTCCGACGTTTTGTGGCAAGACGCGGTGTATGCAGCCACTTATGGAGTGACCAAGGACGTAATTTTATAGGCGCTAATAGAGAACTTTTAGAAGCATGGAAAGATGCTAAATTAGAGTTTCAAGGTGGTGAGATAGAGGGCCTGCTTGCAAAGGATGGTACTCAATGGCATTTTGTTCCAGCGTATAGCCCGAATTTCGGAGGCCTATGGGAAGCAGGTGTCAAATCCATGAAATACCACTTAAGAAGAGTCCTTAAAACGAATTTGACCTATGAAGAGATGACAACTGTCTTATGCCAAATTGAGGCCTGCCTGAATTCTCGACCTTTATGCCCGATAGATGATAAGGAATGTGAAAGTGTACTTACTCCCGGACACTTTTTGATAGGCGAAGCTCCTCTTTCAATACCGTCACCAGAATTTAAAAACGTTAAAATCACAAATTTGTCTCGTTGGCAATATACGCAGAAACTTTTAAATGATTTTTGGAAGTCATGGCAGCAGGAGTATCTATCCAGACTCCAACGACGGCCTAAATGGTTGAAACGAACCGATGAATTTGAAATCGGCCAAATTGTATTAATAAAGACTGATTTTTTACCGCCTGGAAAATGGTCACTTGGAAGGATTGTAGATAAGCATCCAGGCCCAGACGGTATTACCCGCGTATATAGTGTGAAAAGTGGTTCAAATATTGTTAAAAGAAGTGTCTCAAAATTATGCCTTATGCCCATTGATACTACATCTTAATTAAGATTCTTGCTACTTACCATTGTATAATATTTTTTGAAGTTTTGATTACATGAATGTGAAACGTAATTAATTTACAATACAGAAAGAGATATGTAATACATAAGATAATCTAAAATGTTTTGTCAAATGCAGTATTTATTATAAGAATGTCATATTTCCAAATTAAGCTAACTTGTTATGTTGTAAGATTTAGATTACATTCAAAATTTATTTTGTTACTTGAAAAAAGTCTTATAGCCCTTTTTGGTGGGCGGTATGTTCCGTTCACTTATGTTATTCATTCAAAATGCAATACTCAGTTCGAAATAAATCATAGAAGCAAGTGCACGTCTTTATTTTCTTAAGAAGTCTCCCAAAAGGCAAAAGCGACTTTAATTACAAGAACAGGTACTTATATCAGTATGGCTAGAAACTCAACGACGTATCTCACTCTCTCTTAGGTTCAAGACGTAAAATGAAGTTAGATACAAGCAGAAAAAAATCCAACTCCAGCAGGCTACCTAATCCGGAATTTAAACAAATAAAGATACGTTAACAACACTAGCCTTATAAACAAAACAGTCTAAAAGTGCGAACCGTTGTATGAGTTGTATCCCAAAAACAATAAAAAACAACTTAGCATGCACGCTGTTAGAGAGTGTTTAATTATAATAGTCTGAAAAATCCATCCCTAAAATCCTACTTCCTACTAATATAATAAATACGAATTTTTTTTTGACAATTCACACAACACCATCTGATTCCAAACTAAGCAGAGCTTGTACTATGGTAATCAGAAAGCTGATAAACATACTTATATAATTCTAAATACATACTTAAATAGATAAATTAACACCCAGACACAGAACAAATAGTCATGTTCATCACATAATATTTGTCCTGGGTGGGAATCGAACCCACGACCTCACGTTTCGCAGTTGGCTCATCACTCACTAGGCCACGGAGGCTGTCTAAGTTTGATTGTTACTCTTTCACGCGAAAACTACTCAAGCGATTATCATGAAAGTACATAATTATATATTCCTGGAGTTATCAAAAGTAAAATAGGATACGCGGGGCACAGCTAGTTAGGATATTATATCGTGAAAGAAGGAAATCTTGTATTTTTTTTCTATAACTCTTCTTCTTTTCGACTATATAAGACCGTGGCGGTATTACAGACCGAAGTAATTTAAAACGTAGGAGGGACGATTTTTCACGCGGCGCTCCACATTCAGTACAAATGGGACGTTGTATTGTTTTTACTAATGTTTCGGTGTTGGTCAACAGCCATTTATCAGCCCGAATCGTACTATAAAAGTGAGAAATGGATATCTTATTATGTGATGTAATCGGACATGAAATACTGTATTTTATTTTCTGGTTGTCATAAATATATCAGAAACGGTTGATAAGGATAGACAATTAAAGCCCATACCCTAAAATACTAACTCGATGTTTTTAATTCACACAGTCTATAATTTATTTTCTGGAATACACAATTCTTATACACAAAATAATACAAGACAGTTCATTTCATTACCTAACCGGAAATTAATTTGGTTCAAAGGTTGTAAAAGAGATTAGTTCTACTTCAACTTACTTTATTACAGCTGATTGTATATTTATTCGAATTAAATAAAACGATTGCTTAAATCCATAATTAGTTGATAATAATATTAATTTATTCTTAATTTTTTAATTTCTCTTTCACCCTAATAGTAATGAATTACGTATAAAATAACAATGTTTTGATTGCATGCGCTGTTAGATATTACAAAATTTTAGTGAACATTTTATTTACATTTCATCTGCTCTAGATGCGCTTAACCCTTTCCATGCGGAATATATTTTCAATGTCGCCGTCTCTGTGCGGACGACTTTTTACAAGATCGCTTCTCTAGAACGATGGGCGAGACGTCCCATCAAATATGCTCTTTCTGTGCGGAGAGCGTATTATTACGTCAATCAAATTCTATCACCAGACACGGTTGGCGTATTATTACGTTTTCGAAATTATATAGACGACATTGGTGTTGCCATAGAAATTTTCTATCACGTTTACACAAATAGGTATAATCCCCATTTAAATTTTACATATTCAATTAACAATATAAACATCAAGTCACTATTCATATTTTCCGTACATTCTTATACGTTCGTACTAATACGTTTTCGAAATTATATAGACGACATTGGTGTTGCCATAGAAATTTTCTATCACTTTTACACAAATAGGTATAATCCCCATTTAAATTTTACATATTCAATTAATAATATAAACATCAAGTCACTATTCATATTTTCCGCACGTTCTTATACGTTCGTACTAAATTTAAATAATTCTGACGGTTGAAACACTTCCAGTGTATCACATGTAATATATAAAATAAGTAAGTATTTTGCCACAGTTTCACACTGGGGTTTGTGTTTTATAACCACCATACAGGAGAGCGGTTCTTCTCGTTGACCTGCCTGTTTGTGGCAACGGTTTGTTTCACCGGAATAATACGTCTATCGTGTGGTACACGATACAGCGTCAGCCGCATGGAAAGGGTTAAGCATTGCTGAGCTGGAGCAGATGGAAAACCTTGATTTATTGGTTTATTATAGTATTATGGCTTTGAGTCGTAAAAAGAACGTATTGAACAGACTGCTACTTTATATTTCAATGGCATCCCACTGGCATCTGTGAATTTCGTTCGAAGGTTCGAGTAAATTTATGGTATTACATCAAATATAGAAATACCCTGATGAGGAATCGTAGTAAGCCCTGCGGCATAGATATTGGAGAACGTAGGGACAGAACATTTCTGTGATATATATATTCAAATCGACATCCCGATAAAAAAGTTGCTTTTTTGCGAAGTTAAGGAATCCAAGTTAGTGGCCATTTCTAGTCGAAGCAATTTTTTTTTCGAACTATGTAAATCTAACGCAGTGTGAAATTCATATTTGCTTTAGAAATGTAAACGTGTTCTAAAATTTATTACGATTCAAATTTAATTTAATTGAATTTTACTCTCGGAGATTCACTAGAACGTAATTTATAAATAGCCCTTTTTACAAAATAAACATTGTATAAATATTGAACGCATCTCCTGACAGTATAATATCATAGGAAATTATATTCTGGAACCAACCGAAATAAACCCGTCTGGCTGTATCGACTTCTGTAAGTCATCTTAGTTTTTAGGATTCCGTACCCGAAGGCTGCCCATGGGACCCTATTACTAAGCCTCCGATGTCCGTCCGTCCGTCTGTCTGTCCGTCTGTCTGTCATCAGGCTGTATCTCATGAACCGTGATGGCTAGACATTAAAAATGTCTCAGATGATGTATTTCTGCTGCCGCTATAACAACAATTAAAAAAATAGAAAAAAAAATATTTAAGGGGGCTCCCATACAATAAACGTGATTTTTTTACGTAGAATGAAACCCTACGTGCGCGAGTCCGACTTGCACTTGGCCGGTTTTTTTTTAATAATTGTCAGTCGGCATCTGTAAGTGATCTTACTTTTTCCTTACTGTTGCCAGTCAGTACGTAGGGTGAGCCCCTAATTTAGTAGCTAGGACCATGTAGACATTTACTTTTTTGGCGAGTAATTACTTTCTCGTTATTGAAATATTTGTGATCTCGTTAAGATGTTTCGTCCCCTAATGCAAATGAAATTATGTTGGTGTAATTATTTGCACCACGGCTAGTAAAAAGGACTCTTTTACTTGTATTTGTAGATGGTAGAACGTTAATGATTCGACTAGGGAACTAACGGTGGTAAGGTACAGCTGCCGGTCAAACTTACATGAAGCGACCATCAATTTTCGGAGTAACAGCACATCTGCGTACAATCACAGGCAAGACTTAGGCTTGCTTGAGGTTATGTGTAGATGACTATGGGCTACAGTGACTACTAAAGACCCAGGTACCCAGCACCTTGGGAGAGGATACCGGGTTATGTGGGATTTGTACCGCACTAAAACCCCCTGTGTGGCCTGCCTCTGCGCTTGGGGAGGCCTCCGGGATCTCCAGTGGAACGCACCGGTATACTCCACGCGCGGCGTCTTAGAACGGGCCCATCTTCGGGAGAGCGGATGTGCTCTCCTGCACCTTCAGGTGGTCCCAGTGGCATGCGGCCACGCACATACCACCGTCCTTCCTGGGGCTGCTGACTGGACGGGTCGAGCTCCCATTCTCACCACCCGCAACCCCGGAAGCCCCCTTTTAGTCGCCTCTTACGATCAGGCAGGTGATACCGTAGCTCTATTCTTAATACCGAAGCTACAGGGACTTACACCACAAGGCCTGCATGCTCGTTTGCTACTCTATTCAAAATAAATTAATTATATATTATAAAATAACATTCTGAAACGACAAATCAATGTGAAAATCTCCTGGTTTACTCATTTGAATTGCACAAATTATTCAAGCTCGAGAGAATACTGTCACGGCGACACGCTCCCTGCTTCCTCTACCTCTTCTTTAGATGGCGCCACAAGTCTTCGCGTCCAGACATGCTCCACAGATAACATATTATGAGTTAGCCTCGTTAACAGTCGACCATCCTGAACTTTAATACGGCCTCGTATTACTTATCCAGCTGATTGAGTCTGTGCTTGACTCATCGTCTTCATATAATAACCCAGCTTAGGTAGCTGATTGAGTCTTAACTTGACCCATCATCTTCGTATCCCAACTTAGCCAGCTGATCGAGTCTGAACTTGACCATCGTGATCAGCTTAGGCAGCTGATTGAGTCTGAACTTGACCCATCATCTTCGTATAACAACCCAACTTAGCCAGCTGATCGAGTCTGAACTTGACCCATCGTGATCAGCTTAGGCAGCTGATTGAGTCTGAACTTGACCCATCATCTTCGTATAACAACCCAACTTAGCCAGCTGATCGAGTCTGAACTTGACCCATCGTGATCAGCTTAGGCAGCTGATTGAGTCTAAATTATCCAACCTGTGTAAGACACAATACATCTTTTTTAATCATTTCCGTAGCCAGTAATTTTTTTTTTACATCACATGGTCATTTTTCTTAAACACAGAGTTATTCAAATAAACACATTGAAACATGTTGTATGACATCAATTATATCGTTACCTGAATTATCCAACATCATCTAAAATTCTAAAGCAAAACATCTAAAGCAAAAGCAGTCAAGATCGTCATATTATTATAATCATCCCTTACGGAAATAACAAAGCAACCAATTTGACGACCTGCGTGGCGCAATGGCTACAATGCCCGACCCCCAATTCAAGGGTCCCGGGCCCGATTCCCGGCGAAGCAAAAACCTGAACGATGAGTTCAAACCTCCGCTCCTGGTCTGGGCGCCCGTGCTTCCGTCCGTGTGCGTCCATGGCACCCACGACACAGGGTACATCCACCCCACTGTGGAGCTATGCGTGTGAAGCGTAACCAATATAATTATGAGATACACAGATTAGTGGCTTAACACAACCGTAACAGTTACAGAGTTTAACTCCATCATAATAAAATCATATAATTTCGAGGTTATTCCTCATCCTTTAGGAAAATTACATTTACCTTTCCATTGAACCCAAGTGAAATAGGCTGTACGTCAAATCAAGCGTTCATTGCCGGATAATTTGAATGTCATTAAATTTATTAAATAAAACGTTATTGACGTTGAGACGAACGCGTCCCATGCATAAATTTTTACTAAAGCTTCTACCAATTTTAAACTGTCATATTGTCACAACTTATATTACCATTAAACACAGGAATGTTTTCGGTAGATGTAAATAACTTGTGTACCTGTCCTTGACTTGAACAAACCATGGCGTCATCATTAGTCGCCGGTGTATCCAAACCGACTGTTATGCAGCCACTGAATCTACGACAGGCACCTCTTGCCTATCTGAGGAGGTCGACGGGGCTGGAACGGTTATCAATGGACACACGGGGCAAGGCGGGGTCGTTGACCCTGCTGATGCTGAAATATTCGCAGAAAAAGTTTACTCCTTATTTACAATTTTGTCAATAATATTTTCTGATCTTTCTATTTTTTTTATCGATGACGATTGTTTTTCTTATTTTGATGATCTGTCACGCGATTTATCACAATAATATCGTTTTCGAGTTAGGATCTCGACCACAATCTTCCCACGTTGATTATTATGAAAAACGTAAGGACACGTAGGTTTATTTTATTATTTCACTTCTGATATATAAAATAACATTCTGAAACGACAAATCAATGTGAAAATCTCCTGGTTTACTCATTTGAATTGCACAAATTATTCAAGCTCGAGAGAATACTGTCACGGCGACACGCTCCCTGCTTCCTCTACCTCTTCTTTAGATGGCGCCACAAGTCTTCGCGTCCAGACATGCTCCACAGATAACATATTATGAGTTAGCCTCGTTAACAATATCTATATATCAATATTTTTCGTCTAAGTGAAAGTTATCCAAAAATTCCTTCTATTTTATAGAGAAGATATTCAAATACAAAAACGTATTTTACCCCCAAAGCTATATTTCAGCGGTGTGATATGAGAATTTAATATGTCTTTGCAAGAAGACAGCAACTTTTCCCTTATAGCGTCAAATTTGACGGAAGTGTCGTTCCAGTACGTAGTTCTCGTAAAGGCTAACATAAGATATACGACTTTGAACTTAGTTTATGAGCTTTTCGTGGTTTATAATAGAAGCTATACATACACGATAAAGTTTGGTGTCAATTTTGCAATACGCTTGATGCGCTCTGTGTGTGCTTGGACCGTGTCGAAGATCGAGGTCTTTACCGCTCGTCCTTCAGCTTTTCGATTACAATATACGCTACATAAGGTCAATGTATTACAAGTGCATGCAGTCACGTCTGTAGGCAAGCGTGCGCAGTGAAGTCCTCGTCAAAGTTTTTTGATTAAACAGACAGACGAACAATGGAACGATTCTATAAACATGCCATGTTCCTATACAGAAGCCTAAAAACAATAAGAACGTGGAAGTAAGCGTAATGTAGCTGTTCATGGATAAAATTAGTGTCACTATTTTGTGAAGTAATAAAAGGACTATCCATCCAAATCCGTAGAAAACAAAAGATGAAACAATGCGAACCGTCAAACAGCGATTCCGTTTCTATGCCTATTTACATATTGAATGAACTCTACACAGAAGTGTGTGTGTATCCGATATTTCTAATAACGCCCTCGATATTTCACTAACTTTCATCTCGTCGTAACATTAGATTTACGCCAAGATCTCGCCGCGCAAGGGACTGTGCCCTTCATTTTGGGAACACGGTTTTTCTGTTGTTGCAGCGTTTTAATAATACGCGTAGTCAAATTTTTCTACGTCACGTGGTGTTAAAGGAACTCTGCAGCTTATGTACATTTACATACAAACTCGAGCAAGCTTGACTCTTACATAAAGATGTACTTATGTAGTTACGCTGCTACTTTAGAGGTATTTTCATATAATTTAAGTTAGGTCACACAAGACGATGTGGTCATACAGCGATAAAGTATATCTTACATTGTGAGAAAAACAAACCTGTATAGCAATATTTTATTTAATAAATCTAACAGAACTGTCCGCAGAGTTTGTGTACTACTATCAGAGGCAGCTCGGCCATCAAAACGCTATTATCTGATAACCGCAGTCGAGGCTCTAGGCAGCGCGCCAACCTTTCTGCTACATACTGCATTGTTGTAAAACTTCGTTGACATTTTGAAAACTGAATTATTTAGTTACTGGCTATGAACCACGTTTTCTTTTACGTGAAAAAGTATCAAATAGATTATCTTTCCATGGGAATGAGATGTTTGTAATAAAAAGTATCCTTTAACAATTAAATAGGATTTTTAAAACGCTGCAATATCAATAATAATATTATAAATGTAAAAATGTGTTTGTTTGATTGTTTGTTTACTTGTCCTTTCTTCATCTCATGATGGAGTAATCTAATGGAATGATTTTTGAATACGAAGATAGTAAAGAGGCTGGAAAATGACATAGCTAGGCTACATACGGTGCTAAAATATTTCATTTGAATTGGAAGATTCATTACATTGTACTTGATCCCTTTTAACGCGGGTAAAACCACGGGGCAAAGCAGGTATTTAAATAAATCTGATAGAACTGTCCGCAGAGTCTCATAAGCGTTCTACTATCAGAGGTAGCTCGGCTATCAAAACGCTATTAAGTGATAACCGCAGTCGAGGCTCTAGGCAGCGCGCCAACCTTTCTGCTACATACTGCATTGTTGTAAAACTTCGTTGACATTTTGAAAACTGATTTTTTTAGTTACTGGCTATGAACCACAGTTTCTTTTACGTGAAAAAGTATCAAATAGATTATAGTGCATTTTTCCATGGGAATGAGATGTTTGTAATAAAAAGTATCCTACTTATAACAATTAAGTAGGATTTTTAAAACGCTGCAATATCAATAATAATATTATAAATGTAAAAATTTGTTTATTTGACTGTTTGTTTACTTGTCATTTCTTCATCTCATGACGGAGGAAAAATCTTACGGAATGATTTTTGTATACAAACATAGTAAGGAGGCTGGAAATTGACATAGGCTACATACAGTGCTAAAATATTTCATTTGAATTGGAAGATTCATTACATTGTACTTGATCCCTTTTAACGCGGGTGAAACCACGGGGCAAAGCTGGTATTTAAATAAATCTGATAGAACTGTCCGTAGAGTCTCATAAGTGTTCTACTATCAGAGGCAGCTCGGCCATCAAAACGCTATTAACTGATTACCGCAGTCGAGGCTCTAGGCAGCGCGCCTACGTCTCTGGTGTCGACTACATTGTTATAAAAACTTCCCTAAATTTTAACATTTTCAATAAAAGATATTCTGCTATATTTCAGTCATTTTAAAATTATATTTATTATTTTAAAACTACTGTTATTTACGAGCAGATAGCAGAGGATCAACAGTGACATGCAGTCATCCAAATTTTTTCATCACTTCAATCAGAGAAATATATCTTTGACTTAAATTCATACATAGAGATTCCTTGTGTCGTGGTAAAAATAACCGGAATAGAAATTGAAATTCATCATTCCAATTGCCTCACCGGGAATCGAACCCGGACCCGATTTGATTGGCAGTCTATCGTTACCATGCTGGTAACTATTGAGCCACACAGATCGCCTTTCACGGTAAAATTACAAATATTGCTTCAGTAATGGCAAGCACACACATAAGCCGTACAGACATTTTTCTAACTCCACCTTTAATGTTTGAAGATTAACCCTACCCATGTTCAATGAATCCACGATCAATCGGCGTAATGACGACCATTTTTTACCTTCTTACAACAGATGAAGGATTTGTTGAGGCATATTAGACCTTCCATTAATCGTGCAACACGCATTGTCTTAACCATTAGCTGGGTATCCATTTGAGACAGCCTCGGGCCGAGCGGCTGTCTCGACCCGAGGCAGATCTAGTGGAGACCGTGCCGCGAGTCGAGGCTTGCCGCGCAGCGAACCAAACGAGGCGGCCGCGCAGCGAGCCAAATCGTCTCGGTAAATGGCCATGCTCAAAGACGCCTCAGTGTGAGGCGTGCGTTCAGTGGAGACGGACGTGTGTGCTCGAAACGCGGCAAGATGGACAACAATAAATGTATCGAATTAATTAAGTTATATGAAAATCACCGACATTTCCGCATCATTATAATAAACAATTGAAAGAAGATTCTTGGAAAGAAATCAGCAACGAAATTAAACTACCCGTTTCCGAAGTAAAAAAAAAATTACTTCGCTTTGTGGATCCTTTCGGAAGAAGGTTCTCATTTCGATAGATAGTTCTCAATATGTTTTTTTATACAATTGTGTTTTTGATGACAGGCTGTTACAAAAATCTGAAATAATTGTTTTATATTTAATATCTATGTTGCCATGTTATTTGTCCATTTGTAACGAAGTGTGTAGCCAAGTGTGACCGAATTGCTTTTGGGTCATTTGCAGACCTTCGAGGAACTTCACCGCATCATTATAATAAACAATTGAAAGAAGATTCTTGGAAAGAAATCAGCAACGAAATTAAACTACCCGTTTCCGAAGTAAAAAAAAATAATTACTTCGCTTTGTGGATCCTTTCGGAGGGAAAAATCTCGGCATAAACAAAGTCTCGTCACGGGATCAGGTAAAAATTCATTGCTTTTTGAAAATTAGTTGTAAATTTCTTGTCATTTCTTTACACTAACTGTATAAATATTTTTTATTCTAGGTCGTAATGAGGTGTATATATCGAAATGGTTCGCTTATGAGCACTTTTACTTCTTGGCTGACAAGTTCTCTCCCCGTGAATCTCGGAACTCAATGTCTATCGACACATCGTCGTCTTCTGCAGCAAGTGACACAACAAATTCAGAACCACCGCCTTCTGTAAGTATTAACTGTTTTGTTTAGTTAGAATGGTTTTTTTGACAGGTACATAGCTCATACAACGCTCGTACAACTTAATTAAACCTATTTAGCAAAACAATAGTGTCTTCCTCTATAAAAACACAAGACAAAACCTAATTATTCAAACACCAGAAGATATTGTACAACTTAAAAACGTAAAACCGCGGGGAGCAGCTAGTTTAAATTAAAATCTTATATTTTATTGATATAAACAAGAAATACAGTTCTTAACACGAGTATTAATATAAACCTTTTAAGTTACAAATAGATAAAGGTTGAAATTTCTTAAGTTAAGGCAATTACGGAACTCTCCATTGCTCGAGTCCGACTCGCACTTGGCCGGTTTTTTAACCGACTTCAAAAAAGAAGAAGGTTCTCATTTCGATAGATAGTTCTCAATATGTTTTTTTATACAATTGTGTTTTTGATGACAGGCTGTTACAAAAATCTGAAATAATTGTTTTATATTTAATATCTATGTTGCCATGTTATTTGTCCTTTTGTAACGAAGTGTGTAGCCAAGTGTGACCGAATTGCTTTTGGGTCATTTGCAGACCTTCGAGGAATTGCACGTAAAGGCACAAAAGAAGTCGAATCTGGTTCATTCCTCCATGACCCTTCTACGAAATTTCCATCGATTTCAGAGTCCAAACTTCCTGGTGGTGTATAAATATTTGTCCTAGTTTTTCGTAAAAAGTTATGCAAATAAACAGTTGCCAGTACCACTTTCGTAGCAATTTCTGGTTCCAATAACATTGGTTTTCTTAACACTCTAAATACAGAACTCATGATGCCAAAAGCATTTTCTACTACCCTTCGTGCTCTAGATAGACGGTAATTGAATATTCTTTCCGCAGAACCATTGTCTGGGGTTCCTTCAAACGGTTTCATAGTATAATTGTTTAAAGCAAATGCCTTGTCAGCTAATATAACATAGGGTACTTTAATCAAATATGGTATCTGTAATATACAGGGTGCTGGTAACTTTAATTCATTATTTTCCAATGCTTTGTACAATGCACTGTTTTTAAAGACTCCACCATCGGATATGCGTCCTTGACATCCAACGTCTACATACATAAAATTATAATTAGCATCCACCAAGCCAAGCAGTACGATGCTGGGAATTTTTTTATAATTTATGTATTCTCCGTGACTCTTAATTGGTGATTGAAGAATAATATGTTTGCCATCGAGGGCCCCCACACAATGAGGAAAATGCCACTGGTTTTCAAAATCTTGTGCTACTTTTAACCATTCTTCTTCTGATGATGGTATCTGAAAATTATGTCACATATTTTATTATTAGGCTTAGGCTATTGTACTACAAAAACATTATTGGATGATTTTATTTACTTTAATTTACAGAATGAAAAATTATTCGAAGAAAATGAATCGATGCGTGAAACTTCTTCTTCCGAGCGATCATCTTTGCCCCGCGATGATCAACAACAGACACAGCCAGAAACTTCGAGATCAAATAAAAGAAAAATGACTGATGCTTGTGACGATAATATAGATCTAGATAAAGCTATGGAAGTGTTAAATTATACGGATGATAGTTATGATACGTTTGGTAAACATATAACTGCAGAACTTAGAAAATATGATCCAATTACTTTAGCTCACGTTAAAAAGGCTATAATGGATATCCTATTTCAAGCTGATACCGGGATGTTACCGCGAACACGACAACAAGGATACTACACGCAACAATACAGCCATTCTGCGAAATTCAGAACAATACGGGCAAACTTCTGCGAACGAACAAACTTCTGTGAACTCAGAAGATTCTACTGGAAATACTGAACAATTTACTACTCTGTCATTATTGTAACTTTGTACTTTTTGATTAATTTAGATTAATAAAAATTGAAGTAAAATTTTGATTTATAAAGCATTTTAACACACCTGAACATATTCCTTGAGCACTTTTACCAAGGCATCACATGTTTCGCGAACAATTTTTGAAATAGATTGCTTTGACACTCTAAAAAGGTATTGCAAACTAACAAACGAATCACCACTTGGCAAAAACCTCAGGGTAATGGCCAGTCGTTCTCTTGTTGTGATTGCTTTGCGAAACGATGTATCTTTTTTTCCAATTATTGGTTCAAGCTTGATACATAGATCTTCAAAGGTTTCAGAGTTCATTCTGGTAAAATTTTTAATAGTATCTTCTACGCCTTCAAAGGTCATATCTGACAACAATTGTTTAGCATGAACATTTCGCTGACGATATATTTCCTTAATCCACCATCGATGTTTCCGTTTCTTACGTTGCTTCCTTTTGTAGTGACTGATTACTACTAATGCCGCAGCGACTTTACGTGCATCCACCATGGTGGTTAATGAGAAAATGAGAATCGTGGCTCGGGTTGAGGCTTGCCGCTCGATACGATATTATGTAAGCTCAAGTGGAGACGCATGTACTTTCCGCAGCCCGCGGCACGCTCAAGATGAGGCAGCTCGGCCCGAGGCTGCCTCAAATGGATACCCAGCTATTAATATCTGTCCTATATTTACCTTGCCAGTAGCTTTATTCGAATTGTGTTTTGACATTTTAAGATCAATGTAACATAGGCATGGTACGGTAGGTCTTTCTATATTAAGGCAATGAGTCCTTTAGATTTTCCGTTTGAAATGTGAAAGTCCTACCACTAATCCTTTTTCCATCAAACATCATCCAACACACTATTATAAGGTTATCCTTATAATAGTGTGTTGGACTAGAACACAACGTAGCTGCAGTCCTACTAGCTAAATCTGGAAGAAAGGGTGGGGGGGGGGGACCGCGGTCCCCACGCAGTGGCATTGCCTGGCGGGAGATCTCCCCTTTTTCTCAACATTGGTGACACACTTCAACGATACCAGCACCTTCATACACGATGTCATGGAGCAGCCAGCAGCAATGAGCACAAAGACCAGGTTCCACGAGCAGCCGTCAAAGCGCATTGATTTTTTCATCCTGCCACTTTCTGGGTTTCCCTCCCGTGCTTGCGCACGCATCGCATCATTCCGGCACACGCAGCCGATGACAACACTGGCATACGAGAGTATACCTTATTCCATGGCTGGATGGAAAGTGATGTAGCGGCGCGATACCTACAGTAACATGACCGCTCGCCTCAAAATGCTGATCACGCAAGACGATGCAAGCGAACATTGTAAACAATAAAATTATTAGATATGTATTTAAAAAAAAGTAATTATATATTTGAATAATATATAATAAAGTTCTGCTACAAGTTTACTAGTTTATCCTGGAGTGAGATTAGGCTGAACCAGTTTATCCTGTACTGAGCGTATTAATATCACTTAGGCTTAGGACGAAGTAGTTTGGACTAGGTGAAACCAGTTAATCTTATCGCGTATAAGAAGAACTAGTTTAGCCTAGGAAAAACTAGTTTATAATTTTGTGGCCGGTAACATAATACTCGTATATATATTTCCCTCAG
Organism: Pyrgus malvae; assembly: GCA_911387765.1. Taxonomy (NCBI): domain Eukaryota; kingdom Metazoa; phylum Arthropoda; class Insecta; order Lepidoptera; family Hesperiidae; genus Pyrgus; species Pyrgus malvae. Next base: position 4,269,143 of record OU426956.1, on the reverse strand, counting down.
AAATACGGTATATTCCCTCAGAAGATCAATAATTATAATGTATTTGATCTATTCTAACGTGGGTGGAACCGTAGAGCACAGCTAGAATAGTAAATGAATAAATATCTTAACTAAGTACGTACACTTCGTACGGATTGTAAGGAAATTGCCTTAAAGTGTATTAATGTCAAGCTTATCTTAATAATTCTCACAACAAACTAAATTGTGGCGTACAGCGTATGGATCTCTGCCAACTGGGTGTAACTGTAGTTAACCTAAGGTATTCAAGATAAACAACTTTGGATGAATGACTGCAATACTAAAGTATTATATCTTAATATATATAAATAAAGTGTCACTTTTCTTGTCTGCGATGGACTCCTAAACTACTTTACCGATTTTAATAAAATTTGCACACCGTGTGCGGTTTTAACCAACTTGAAAAATAGGATAGCTTACATCTCAATTTATAGTCGCAATATTATTTTATTTCTGATACTTTAAGACAGGAAACCTTTTCCGGGTAAGTATATAGTATATATAAGTTGTAGGCAGAAGTAATAATAGATAGCTGTTCCAATACCGGCGCGTTTCTGCCTAAGATATGTAATTTTATACTGACTAGTTGATGTACGGTGAAAAATAATATCGTCATGGATTATTACAATGATTCTTACTCGTAGATTCGTACAACATTTTAATAACGTGTCTCACCCATTAGTGTGGGTTAAATTTAGCTATTGTGTTTCTAAATTATGAGAAGAGACTTGTGTCCTAAAGTAGGACATAAGAAAACCGTGACCAGAACTATATAATATTATATTATAATAGCGGCCACTCGCGGCTTCATCCGCGTGGACTTTAGTTAAAAAAAAATCTAAAATAAAAGTGGCCTGAGTTAGTTCCTGTTTTATCAGCTACCTGCCAGTGAAAGTCTCGTCAAGATCGGCCCAGCTGTTTCAGAGATATACCGGATCAAACAGACAAAAAGACAGACCGCCAAAAATTGTAAAAAATGTTATTTTTGTATAATAATATGTACCGTACATACATTCATATGCATGTAGTAAAAAGCGGTTATTTAATATTATGTAAAAACAAACACTCCAATTTTATTCCGATATAAGTCCGAGTGGCTCTGGTTATAATAATGATGTTTGCGAGCTTATGTGCGTAAGCTTTTGAACAGCGAAGAAATCTGAACATCTCTGTCATCAACAAAAAAACTTTAAAAATAATACCTTACACACGTTGTCAAGTCCGCCTATGTACTTTTTATATACATAAGTGCAATGTACCATAAATAAATAAACATCTGTACTTACTTGCACTAAATATTTTTCATATCACATGCATTGAAACAGCGAGTTTTGATCTCTGTTTTACCAGTCGAAATAAGACAATTTCAAACGAATGCGAATGTGTCAGTTAGAAACAACGTTGTTACTGCCCTAGAGGGGAGAAACAACGTTGTTTCTACTCGGCACCTTCATTTATTTATTATTTACGTCTTTATATCAAGTCTGTCTGAATCGCATTGACAACTGTCCTCAAATCGTTGTCAAAAGATATTACTGCGCTATTTGTCTGAAATAGTCTTACTTCGACTGGCTACAGAAATCAAAACTCGTTGTTTCATTACATGTGATATGAAAAATACAGTGTGTGGCACGGGATGAAACAAAGACGATTTCAGACCACTCGCTTCGCTGAGGCAGTCACCTCTCGCCCTCGTCAGAAATCGTCTTGTTTCACCCCTTGACACACAATATACTATTACCTAAATAATATTCTAAATGACATAGAAATCCATCAACATGAAATTAGTATTAATTTGCTAGACTACCGAAAGTGCATAAACCAAAGCGTTATCAATTTTATCACTCTTACAAATTGGCTTTAAGCTTTTTACGTAAATAAGGCTTCAAATTTAAATGCGTATAATTTGTCGAGTCACTAATCACGTCGGTGTAACGCACAATCCACATATATTTCGTTGCGACAAATCCCCTCTTTACGGGAAGAAGACAAATTGGACTGATTCTTTACACAACTCGAAAGGATCCGCAATATGTCAGGTGAGCATAAAAGGCCCCCATCACGTTAGGGTGTATGTAATATTTAATGGAAATTGAATTACGAAATGTAATTTAGGTGCGTTTTCATTCCTGAAACATGCGTGGCCTCGTGGCTGGCGTAGCGAGTGATCTAGTATAATTTTTGCACTTGAAAAAATCTGTAAGGTATCAGTCAGCCTAGTCAGTCAAATGTTCAAGTGTCCGATTGAGTTTTGGAGGCAAGCCGAAAAAACGTGTTTTCGCACTGTTATTTTATTTCACAACACTCGTGCACTGTCATTAACTTATATCGACCAAAATGCCATCACTTTATCCGATATAACTCAAAAATATACCAAGAAAATGAAAATAACAAAATAGCACAACTTGTCCCTTCAGACTTCCCGCTAAAACTCAGCGATCTACCTAGCGAAATATGTGTGGTCGGATTGGTCAGTGGTCCACTAGTGGTGAAGTGGAAAAATTGATGCACGTTTCCGTACTTCGGAAGGCATTTTAAGCTGTCGGTCTCTGCTATCATCATTAAATAGTAGTCATTGACCTTTCTCGAAGGCCTCATGGGCGGTTTAAAGACACTGCGGGCCACTAATCCGCACCTCTACCAATTCTACCAAAACGCTTCGGACTGCGCGTTAAACTGAGATCCCGGTAAGAAAAGTACGTCTTAACATTACATACAAGTTCTTCCGCATTTAACATTTAAAAAAACATAAACTTTGTGCTATTCATGGTTATCTGTAATCCCATTTTGCGTCCCATTGCTGGCCATGGGACCGTATATTGGTGAGGCTTGGGGAGCTAGCTACAGCTACATAATGTAGTTTGGTGGAGGTGCCGTACAGTCAGGGCTTAAAAGAGTTAGTAACAGTATTATGTGTTCTTGGCGTGTGTGATCTGCTCATGGAAGAAGGTCATATGTGAGACCAACAAGCTACATATAAGACTTTAAATGGCTGCAACCCTTTCATTGCACTGCTAGGCACATGATTGGGGAGGCCTGGAGCTTACTCCCCCACGATGCTCCAACTCGGGTTAGTGGAGATGCGAGTTACTGACCAACCCGCTTTCGGATGTCTTCAAACCGCCCAGAGCCTCCGACGAGGAGAGACGAGGTTTTTTCTAAATTTAAGGTACCCGCGGGTAACAAGGGCCGGTGTTTATCAAGGGCCACTTTTAAAATAATGTACTTCTAACGGTTGGATTTTATTCTAATTACGCACACACGTTAAGGACCAATAGGAAGGCTAATATACGCCAGGGCATTCTCACGGGCTCCGCCATTTTGTCAGTAGCCGCGTCGCCGTTCAGAGGATTGGTCTGTGCCACTCAATAGTAATATTGTCTCTTGAATGGAAGGAAATTGTGTGTGAAATATACTGTTGTTTATAAAACTTATTATTATAAAGTAAACCTTACAGTTTAATTGATACTAAAGCAGGGTTAGTTCTAAAAAAATATTGATTTATGTGTATTTAACATCGAATCGAGTAAAATGAGTACCAAAACCTAATAAGGGCCAGATGAATGGCGGGTAAATGGGCCGGCCCTTATTAAACTTATGAATGTGTACTTTTAATAATCAAAGTTGTGTTTTATTTTAAACTTTTGCAAGGGTAAATAAGCAGAGTTTAACAAGGATGTAATGTTTAATTTTTTTTATTGTTGTTTTTTCATTTGATCGACTTTTTAAATGTTTTAGATCGCACTCATGGAGCCAAGAAAGCTCAAGGACTTTGGTCATTACAATAATTAGAAGCTGCAATGGCAGCTGTTAATGAGGGACGGTTGTCTCAACGGGCAGCGGCCGCACGTTATTCTATTCCCAGAACTTTGCTGAATCATCTGAAATCCGGAAAAATAGTAAAACAAATAGGCCGTCGCACAGTTTTAACTGCAGAGCAAGAAAATGATTTGGAATCTAGAATCAAAAGACTTGCGGCCATAGGTTTTCCGTTAACGCCTAAAGTTATACGACAACAAGCATGCGTTTTTTGTGAACAAAACAACATTCTTAATAATTTCAATAAATTCTTACAGCAGGCTGGAAAAGACTGGCTGAAACTCTTTTTAAAACGGCACCTCGACATTTCAAAGCGCAAAGTACAAATTTTGAATCCAGGTAGGGCTCAAAAATTAAATTAAAATATATTTATGCAACATTTTGAAGAATACAATTTTTTTATGAAGAGCTGGATATTAACAACAATCCCGAGCGCTTGTTCAACATGGACGAGAAAGATTGCAGATTGACAATACACAATCAGCCCATGGTTTTAGTAAAACAAGGATCCAAGAGGTTGCATGGTTGCTCCAGAACACACTGAAAACGTGACAGTTGCAGCTTTAGGGAGTGCCATACTGCCATAATTTTTAAGGGTAAAAGAGCAAAACCCAAATTTTATGACAATTTGCCCGTAGGATCGATTGTAAGAATGGCCCCAAAAGGAAGTATGACCTCGTCATTATTATTAGTATTATACTATTAGTATTATACTACTATTCATTAGTATTATACTACTTACTATCAAACACGACGCACGAGCTTCAGCCTTTAGATAAAAACGTCAATAAATCATTTGAACATCATTGGAACGAGGAGTTTTTGACGTTTTTGTAACAATTTCCTGACAAAAAATTAACTAAAGCACGTTTTACTTTAATTTTTAGCAAAGTCTGGTCGAAATGTATGAGCCATCAGAACAGTGTAAATGGGTTTAGGGCTACAGGACTCTATCCAAATATAATCCGGACGCAATTCCAGCTGAAGCATATGCACCATCTGTGCTGACTGAAAAACCTCTAGAGCAAGTTATCACTGGACATAAGTCACCAACTCCTGGTGCGAAATTCCCAGCGCTAATAGTTCCGATTCTGACAAGACATTTATTGAACACTTTAAACCAAGTTCTACATCTTTGCTGACTCAAGCTGATTTTTCATCACGCCCTTCTCTACCTGTTCAGAATTGAATAGAAGCAATAAAAATCGTTTAGTCGACATCAGACTCCGACGCTAGAAACTATAAGGTGTTAGCTGAACTAAACGGGCCTCATGCTACAGTCAGACGACCAATAATTCACAGTTCTGAGTCGGATACTTCTATTACTGATTATTATGAAGAAGCATTTATTTTGGATCATAGATCTCGACTAAAACGTGTTGTAGATCAGGCTTTAAATGTATACAGCTCATTTGAAGACGAAAATGAAGAGCCACTTTCAAAGCTACAAGAACAAGGTACTAATATCAAACAAATTAGTACTTTGTGTCACAATAATGTTAATGTACGACAAGGTTCTGAAACGAGTGACGACGATTCGGAGGATATTCCATTAGAAAGGCTGAGGCTTAAAAATAGTACTAAATCTTCTTTCAAAAAATTGTTTGTGTGTTGGTACATAACTATGCTGTAACAAAACAAAAACCTCGACGTAAAGCTATAAACTACAAAGCCCGGATAGTTAAAAAGGACATATTTAGAGACAGGGAAAATAAAAAAGAAGAACGCCAAAAGAACCAAAGAGAATCTACGAGTGAATCAAGAAGAAACAACAGAAGAAGGTGAACAATAAAAAAAAACGAAAGAAAATCCCAACACCGTAGATGCCGAGGACAAATGGTACTGTTAAGCGTGTAATGAAGAGCGTTTTGCAGACATGAGAAATTGCCCTGCGTGCAAAAGATGGTTTCATGAAGAATGCTTGGGCTTAACGAAAGAGGATTTAGATTTTGAATGTCCAATGTGCAAATAGACTAATTGCTTATTTTACTACACTAAATATGTGTAGTGAAACCAGTTTCAATTTTCCATAAGTTTAATAAGGTCCACCAAATTTGTTGACTTATTTTATGTCTTTATTTTTTTTTAAATATCAAAGCTTTATTTAGAGAAAAGGATACTTTGTTGAGGGATATGATAATTTTATTAATTTGTTGTTGGGAAATATGCTTTTTCATATTTTTTTTGTTTCTTTAGTTTAATAAGGTCCATCACTATTTTTCTCGTTAATTTATGTATATTCATAGATGTGATTTCATGCCAAATGATTGTATAAGCTATAGGGATCTAAAAATATTGTGTTCATTTTGGTTATCCAATTAAATATTGACTCAAAATCATGGTCCTTATTAAAACTACGTATATTTAATAAGGGCCATAGAAGAGGTTTTAAAAATGTTTTATTCTGAAGCGAAATTTGACATGCTAAGGCAAAATTTGTACTTAGTTATGTTGCTAAAATAATAAATGTTCTCCTAATAATACATTTTTTATTATTATCAATTAATTAACCTAAATAATTAAATTTAAAATAAGGTGGCCCTTGTTTGCCGCAAGTACCTTATTACAGGAGTTAAACTCCACAGCCTTGGCGTCCGTGCTCCGACACGGTTTAACGACTATCTATTGACAACAACCGGGACTGACGGCTTAATGTGCCTTCGCACGCAAGCACGGAAACGCGCAAGAAATAGCGCTCACCCACTTCACAGCCGACTGCGCCCGTTTGGCTTAGCGTTGGCGCTAGCCGCCGGGCCATGCGCGTTTCGCCTTATTGTACATACGATGTGGAAAATCGTCTAGACATTGAGTAATTATATTATATCTATGACCCTGGTAGTGTTCTTGTGGATCTTTATTTGATCGCAAAGATTTCGTGCCACTAGTCTAATACGTCGTAAACGGTAAGTAGCAGTCGTAAAAGTACGTCGATGATGATATTTATGACACTTTTAAGGTTACTGGCCAACCCGCTTTCGGAGGTTTTCAAACCACTCAGAGCCTTCGACGAGGAAAGACGAGGTTTTTTTAATTTATTACAGGAGTTAAACTCCAAAGCCTTGGCGTCCGTGCTCCGACAAGGTTTAACGACTATCTATTGACAACAGGACTGACGGCTTAATGTGCCTTCGCACACAAGCACGGAAACGCGCAAGAAATAGCGCTCACCCACTTCACAGCCGACTGCGCCCGTTTGGCTTAGCGTTGGCGCTAGCCGCCGGGCCATGCGCGTTTCGCCTTATTGTACATACGATGTGGAAAATCGTCTAGACATTGAGTAATTATATTATATCATGACCCTGGTAGTGTTCTTGTGGATCTTTATTTGATCGCAAAGATTTCTTGCCACTAGTCTAATAGGTCGTAAACGGTAAGTAGCCGTCGTAAAAGTACGCCGATGATGATATTTACGACACTTTTAAGGTTACTGGCCAACCCGCTTTCGGAAGTTTTCAAACCACCCAGAGCCTTCGACGAGGAGATACGAGGTTTTTTTTAATTTATTACAGGAGTTAAACTCCACAGCCTTGGCGTCCGTGCTCCGACAAGGTTTAACGACTATATATTGACAACAACCGGGATTGATGGCTTAATGTGCCTTCGCACGCAAGCACGGAAACGCGCATGAAATAGTGCTCACCCATTTCACAGCCGACCGCGCCTGTTTGGCTTAGCTGCATATTATATCGCTTGCGTTGGCGCTAGCCGCGCGAGCCATGCGCGCTTTGCCTTATTGTATATACCACAGAACATATTAGAAGAGAATGGAAATGTGGGCGGGGCAGACGCGCCAAGGAATTTAGAGCAAACGCTCAAAATTCCAAAATCTCTACAGAAACACGCGATCGTACTACGATATGCGTGCTTGTGTGCGTGCTTGGGTGTGATTCGTTCATTTGAAATCGCGTGATTGTGCGGCGCTAAGATTGGAAAGATTTGAAATTGCAAATATGTGCGTAAGCTTCGTATTTATTTAAGTACAGATGTAATGGAGGTGAAAGGCGGGGCTTGATCGGCGACACCAGTCTTCATACGAACGGCGCATTATTGCCGTTCTACCTCTCTTAATAATGTTCTGTGGTATATACGATGTGGAAAATCGTCTATACATTGAATAATAATTTTATATCTATGACCCTGGTAGTGTACTTGTGGATCTTTATTTGATCGCAAAGATTTCTTGCCACTAGTTTAATGGATCATAAACAATAAGTAGCCGCCGTAAAAGTACGCCGATGATGTAACTTTTTAGGCGATATTGGTCGTACGATAGCATAAAGCTGCTATTGTGGTAGCTTCTATCGTAAAGTCATAATGTTAGTTGTAGATGGGCTGTTGGTATTTTATGCTTTAAATAAAGACCTAAATTTGCTGAATCTAGAGCTAAGGTTTTGTTTTGCTCGAAATTAGCGGATTTTAATTATTCCCTATTGAAATAAAATAAATAGCTAATGTTTCACACTCATAGTCCTACAGTAGGGTAGATATACCTTGTGTCGTGGGTACCATGGACATATACAAAGCCAAAAACACAAACACCCAAACCGAGAACAGAAAATTAAACTCATTTAAATTTCTGTTTCGCCGGGAATCGAACCCGGGACCCTCCAATTGGTAGTCCGGCATGGTAACCATTACGCCACGCACGCAGGTCGTCATTTTATTTATTCCCTATTCACGTCATAATATTTTATTTATTTTTGGGATATGAATATTCTTAATGCATGTTATAATATTTTCACTGTCATTGCCCTTACGGGCGATGTGTTGAGTTACGAGTAGGAGAAAAGAACCGGCGAAGAAAAACTCTCAGCAGGACTCTTTTACATAGTCCCTGTAGCTTCGGGATTAAGAATAGAGCTACGGTATCCCCTGCCTGATCGTAAGAGGCGACTAAAAGGGGGCTTCCGGGGTTGTGGACGGTGTGAGTGGGAGCTCGATCCATCCAACCAGCAGCCCCGGGAAGGGCGGCGATGTGTGCGTGGCCGCATGTCGCCGTAAGCATCGGAAGGAGCAGGAGAGCACAGCTGCTCTCCCGAAGATGGGCCCGTTCTGGGGCGTCGCGCGTGGAGGACACCGGTGCGTTCCGCCGGAGATCCCGGAGTCCTCCCCAAGCGCAGTGGCAGCCACCGAGGGGTTTTAGTGCGGTCAAATCCCACATAACCCGGTACTCTCTCCCAAGGTGCCCGGTACCTTTTGAAGGTTCCCCCCCCCCCGATAACAAAAAAAGGACTCTTTTACATGCCAATTATTAGATACATAAATCGGCTGCAAACCTTTTTGCGTCCCAACGGGTCTCTCCCCATTATTGGGGAGGCCTAGAGCTTACTACACCATGCTGCTCCATTGCGGGTTGGTGGAGATGCGAGTTAGTGGCCAACCCGCTATCGGATGTTTTCAAACCGCTCATAAGGCCTCCGACAAGGTTTAACGACTGTTACGATAGATAACAGTCGTTAAACAACAACCAACAACTGGGACCGACGGCTTAACGTGCCTCCGAAGCACGGAAAACGCGCATGATTTTTTTTGCCACTAGTGGTCACCCATCTCACACCCGACCGCACCCGTTTGGCTTAGCTGCATACATCGCTTGCGTTCTACGCTAAGCGCCGGGCCATGGTTTCACGGATGCCTTACATAAATTACAATGCACCAATGTATGAGATTTGTGTTAGAATGAAAAAGGGCGAAGTAAAACAACATGTAGGACATAAATTACCAGTTTATTTTTTTATATACATACAATAAATCGAATGTCTATGATATTCAATATAGCTTTTTAACAATAATAAATATTTAAAACACAATTTGGAACAATAACTAATTTCAAAATTTAATAAATATTTTGAAAACATCAAACTACTTAAATAATAAACCACACATTTAGATTCTTAAAATGGAACATACACCAATAACTAGAATTAAATATTACACATACTCTCATACAATATAAGTGAGAAGAAAGTTCTGTTCAAACTAACGCGAATTAACAAGCAAGTTATAGAAGGAAATATAAAGATGAGTTACGTAAGTTAAGCAATGTCTAGAAGGAAGAGGTTAAAATTTTCGTTTCCGCTTTTGGCTTCGATTCGCATTAGCTTGAACAAGATTGGAAAAAAGACTAAGGAAAGGCTGGCAGTATGTCAAATTTTCATATCCATTTTTGGTCTCATTAAGAATATTATAGAATAAATTCTACAAGGACGATTTTAGCATCTAGAATCCAGCTACTTTAGATCTAGAAATAGATCATGCGTATGAAACATTATAATAGGCAATGTATGTAGAAGAAATCTTCTAGATTACTAGTGAACTCTGCGTTAGATATGACTAGAAGATATGCTATAATATATATTTCTTAGTAAAGTAAGTAATCCATTCGTTGTCACAAATAGCTAGTTTTATCCTAAGGATATAAGAATTACTAGTAGTTTGAGCTTGAAATTTAAAATGCAAGGCTAGGTAGAAGATAAATTCACGTATTGATCCACTATCATAGAGGACATTACTCTAATACACTCTGAACACACGCAAAACGAAGTTTCCATCAAATTTTTTTTGATATTGACTAGAAGTTTTATGTAATCGATTAATTAATTAAAAACTATGTTCAAATAACTTTATATTATGTATTAACCAGGTCGAAATAGTTCTTTAAATTTTTTAATACAAATAATATAATATGTGAACCATTAATGTTTTTAAGCAGAACTCTTCTTGGTGTAAGTACTACGACTTGGCGGGGGCACTCCCGTGCCCCCAGATTGAATTCTTTCATTATTTCAACATAGCTCGTGAAAAAGATCTTCGAAACCATCAATTACAACCTCAAAACACGAATTGTCAATTGATCAGAAATATAATCTAAGATAATGGAATGTTATACATTAGACGTCGCAAAAACGACTGGCGTATATTCACGTGAACATTAGTTGTAATTTAGAAACTAGTTCTGCCGAAGATGAAATTTCCAGCTGCGTTGGGATCTTCAGTGGAGAAGTACTCTTTCCAAAGCTCCTGGAACTCCTCCCAGGAGACACTGGCCTTGCCCTGTCGACAAAACGTATCATTCCGTTACGCAATTTGCCTTTATTTTCTAGAATAAATAAGAAATTGAAGAGTATTCCCTCGAGTGTGGCTTTATGATTAAGATCGCACTTATTTGCATAAGAATTTAAATTTACAGAAAGGATCTTAGATAAGAAATGTACTTTTAATTTATTATTTTATTTACTATGACTATTTATGCAAATAACGTCGTATTTGTTCTTATTTAAAGTCGATGAAATGACGAAAAATACAAATGTATTATAATAATTTCTGACGGGCGCTATTATTATTATTTAGACAGACCCGTGCTAAGCAGTGGGACGCAAAAAGGGGTTGCAGCCAGATAGGTTTTAATTGAAGTATTGGTAATTGCAAGTGCAAATTCTGAAATAAAATCTTTTTTGTTGCTTATTAGTAAAATTAATAATTTTAATAAACGTCCCTCGTCGCGAAGCCGCTTGGAAAATAAAAATATTTAAACTTATGTTGGGAATCAACGTCGGTAGTTGAATAAAAATTGTGACCTTGTAGGGGAAACTCCTATAAAAGCGAGCCCTCCTCTATGGAGCGGTCATTATAACGTTGATACTAGTAGGGGCAGTAACTCTGTCCGTTTGCGTACTGAAATTGTGTATTTGTGCTTACTTATTATTTAAATTGTTGTTGTATAAGGAAATGTTAATTAGAAACCTTAAATCGTTACCTGTAAATTGTATCAAAGGCTTTGTGAATTAAATGGTGATCTAAATATTCTGCTTCTGGTTTTCATTCCTAAAATCAGAAGTGGGATCTCCTCACGTCCCACATTTAACGTTGCATCCTGAACAAATGCAGAAATCAGTACGCACGGTTTTTTTTACATTCTTCGTGTATCGATTAAGCAATCTGTACCAGTTCAGTGATAATGATAACTCGAAGTAATTGATTTGAGTGAGACTTATACTGAGTAGTCAGAGAGTATTTGAAAACGTTGGGTAAGGTCAGAAACCGTAAGTAAAAAATTTCTTTTAAGAAAATATTTATTTGCTCGAATGTGGTATAGTTTTGTTTCATATTAAATTAGGTATTTCAATTAATTTTCATTACAAGGACATTTGCTTATTTAGTTGTCATAGATTTTATTATTAATTATGCAAATATATGTAATTTTTCGTATAATTTTATAATTTATGTCGATAAGTATCAAATTTCTGTTCACCCATAAATTAGTGAAGCTTTAAATATTTGTCGGTAATTTATTGTTAATTTTGACGCACATGTGGTAGCAATTTTTGACCTTATAGGTCATCGGCAGGCACCAATAGTCTTATCAGGAAAACAAGTAAGAAATTTACAATATTCATCTTTCCTTGTAAATAAAAAGTTGTGTCTTTACAAATAAACGGGCTTCATATATGTACAGACAGGGCACACTTAATATTTTAAACCTTTTAAAGAGTCTCTCAGCTTGTTAATTGAGTGGTATTAGCTATAGCGCGAATACATCTCTTTTGTGCTAAACGCTTTATTGAAATCTGTAGTTTTCCCAGAGTAGTATTATGTATCGAAGATTCGAAGAGACGTATCCATGATAAAATTTTAATGCTTTACTTATTAGTTTTGCGAATCCAAGTGAATTTTTTTTGTTACTTTAAAAATACTCTGCTTATCCTTTGCTTTTGAGATAAATTTATGTATGAAGAAAATGAGTACCTAGTTCTTACAGTCTGTTACTTTTTCAAAAGAATTTATTTGTACCCAACGAGTACAGTACCGTCACTGAGTAATGGCAACATTTTTGTTAAATATTTCCGAATTGAGAGTGCACGCAATTACTTCCGTGAAACAGTGTTTTTGAATATTTGTAGTCATTTCAAAGCAAGAAGTCAATTTATAAACTTGGTATCTGATATTTTTCTGAATACCTACAAATGTAAGACATTAAACAAAGACGTTTAATCTTTACTTTAAAAATTGAATTGGTTGGTCTGTACCAAAAGTAAATTTTGGCAAACTTGCATAACCGAATACAATCTTAAAGTTAAAAGTGACCGTTGATATTTTATATAGATTGCATATGCTATGAGTATTCGTATAATTAACTATCAAAGTTGTTGGCTGAGAGTTACGAGTATCTATCAATTTTTATTCAAGTAACATGGGAGAAAACCTTGACATTTTTCTTGAGTTTTCAGACTACTTCCTCTAATGAAGGAAGCAAGTTGAGAATGGGTGATGGAATGACACTCTAGATCAGTGGTTGAATGAAGCAGTGTTGACAACCAAGAATAACAGTACTAAAAAGAAAACTGTTGCTCTTTACTTTTTATGGTTAATGAAGTTTTAAGGTAAATAAGTGACATTAAGCAAGCTCAATTATAAACCAACGGTATAATGTGATATAACCGTTTTGTTTGTCAGATTTAATTGATGTCTAGTGCATTTACAGAAAAGTGTATACTGGATACTATTGTTCTTATTTGACTACCTACCTACTTTGTTAATCATTTTCTTAACGCACAAAATGCTAAACCATTTTCGGATGAAATAGGTACAGGGAGTTTTTTTTTTCGACTACCTACATACCTTTATCGCTGACCAATTTCAACATTTGTTACTGACTGCGATTAGTAAAGATTTAATCAGAAGCGGTTTTGTAAGTTGTAGCAGAGTAATGTCAGGTAGGCCGAGCTTCAACCTGTGTACCTTTACTACGGGAGAACACGAGGACATGTGATTTGGTCAGTTCTGACTGTGCACATTGTTATTCTAGCTGGTAGCAATAGTGAACCGACAGTGAGTTACATAAATCTTTTCGTAATAACAAATTATTTTCCTATAGGTATAAGTTTGTTCATAAAATTTCATTTGCTTAATGTTACGCTTGTGTTTCAATGTGCAAATAAGTTTTTTTTTTTTCGCGTGATACTAAACTTGTCATTATGTCTGCTATCGAATTTTTATTTTTGGTAGATGACTGTGTCGTCTGTTGGCAAAGACAGTGTAATGCCTGGGTATTACTAGTGATGACAGCGTGACGATATTGGCTGAACTTGTAATAAAACATTCTACTGGTTTAAGCACGCTTTTACCATGGTGCTATTAACATTTGTAACAAAGTGTAACAATCTGTGTACTATTGACAGCAAGTTGAAAATATTAAGAAAAATGCTAGCATACAACCCGCGGGCTCTGTAACCCCGGGGGCTTTACTGGTGACTTCATTTTTATATTCTACACCCTATCTGACCCAACAGTTTTTTTTTTCTCTATATTGATAAATTTTTGTTAGTTTTATTGGGCCTAAAAGTACTTCAAAGTACGTTTGTCCTAATTTATGCACATACTAGCCTTCCGCCAGCGGCTTCACCCGCGTGGACCCGTTTAATGGCTCCCCATAGGATAAAAATAGCCTATGTGCTATTCCAGGCTTCATTGCCGCGTTGACCCTATTACCCGTTTTCACGTAGGAACGAAGCATTTTCCCGCAGTAAAAAGTAGCCTGTTACTCAGGGTGAATGTAACTTAGAAATGGTGAAAGAGTTTTTAAAATCAGAACAGTAGTTTTTGAGTTTATTCATTTCAAACATTGAAAAAAAAATTAGTATAGATTTATTAATTTTCTTTACATGTCATTTTTGAAATCATCATAAAATGAAACCTGATTCGTAATTTTTTTTAATGTATATAGTTAAGTGTTCGAAACGATTGCCTTTCAACACTTATTAATGATCTAATACATTCTCTGCAATATCAGCTGCGCATTTAAAAGAGTGCCTATGAACTATATAATATGTACAGCAGAAATCTGTGAACATTGTTTTTACAGATTGAAATGCGGTGATACAAGAGTAGTGTGATCCTATATGAACATCTAGTTGAAGCCGTGTTATTAACAGAAATCCGTGATGAACACTGTTGTTACAGATTGCAATGCGGTGATACAAGACTAGTGGGATCCTATATAAACATCTAGTTGAAGCCGTGTTATTAACAGAAATTCGTGATGAACACTGTTGTTACAGATTGCAATGCGGTGATACAAGACTAGTGGGATCCTATATAAACATCTAGTTGAAGCCGTGTTATTGTTAACAGAGATCCGTGATGAACACTGTTGTTACAGATTGTAATGCGATGATACACGACTAGTGTGATATTGTACGAACATCACCTAGGTCAAGCCGTGTTTAAGTTTGGGCTACTAAAGTTCACATGCAAGCCGATATTGTAAGAAGTCATAAAAATTTAAGAAAAATATAAGGTTTTAACAGGACTTCTTTATTTTGTAGTTCTTCCATCAGACCATACACGATCGAGGACGAACGTGTGAGCAGGACGGCCGGATGTAATCGTGGTTAAAAGGAGCTCGGTGATATAATATGTGTACACTATGTTAAACTTTTGAACTAGATGGCGCTACTAGTACATTCATTGAAAAAAAAAGCAACAACCTGTTAATTATTATTCTGTTTATAGTCATTTATTTTATTTATTTTACTGTGTTCTACCTTTCGTTTCATAGTTCCACTACTATTTTTGTTTAAAATCTTTTAATTCTGAAGCTTAGTTTTAATGACTGTCCCAAAACTTTAATGCAATTTCTCATAAGCTTAATTCTTATCTCGAAGCACTTGTTAAAATTGCACTTGTCACTAGAACACCTCATGCTTTGATTCAAAGCCTAATTGCCAAGTTTATTACAAAGAAACTTGAAATATTAAAGTGCTTCAGACTACATGTCTATCTTTAAGTTTGGTATTTAGCTTGGTTTGTTCTCATTTGCAGAATCTAATCTTTATGATGTCATCATGCGTTCGAAGGTGCGTGGCGCTCTGGTGTGCTTCTGGAAGGCTTTTGGCGCTCAGAGCTTTCAGTGCACTGCTACAGACGTGTAATACATTGAAGGATCTTCACCGCCTGGCGGGGACGCCAGGTTGTCAGGAGAGGCCGTGTTGGGAATCAACGTCGGTAGTTGAATAAAAATTGTGACCTTGTAGGGGAAACTCCTATAAAAGCGAGCACTCCTCTATGGAGCGGTCATTATAACGTTGATACTAGTAGGGGCAGTAACTCTGTCCGTTTGCGTACTGAAATTGTGTATTTGTGCTTACTTATTATTTAAATTGTTGTTGTATAAGGAAATGTTAATTAGAAACCTTAAATCGTTACCTGTAAATTGTATCAAAGGCTTTGTGAATTAAATGGTGATCTAAATATTCTGCTTCTGGTTTTCATTCCTAAAACTTACGTAATATATGTGACGATAATAATTATAATAGGTTTAAAATATTACGAGTATTTGTTAGTTTTTAGAGTTTATTTTTTGTGTCGGTGGAATTTTAAAATTATTAATTTTATTTTAATTTTGTCCTTTTTAAAGTAGGCTTAAATATTACGAAGGTATTTATAGTGATTAGTTTGTTGAGTAAGTAACTTAGTTAGGAAAAAATATTTTTCGAGTTTTTAGATTCCATTTCGTTAGTTAATACACATCATTCCCTTTCAGTTTAGTTTACATTATTCAACTATTCAAGACCTTTCATTTGATATCCATATTGAGGGAGTTGTTAAGAAAAATATATTCCGCCCTTAGAATAATTACATTATAGAAACCAAGTTCGCGCGCCCAAATTGAAGCATGTTGATTAGTGCCATTAATGGCACCAAACGCTGGGACGCTCCGTAAGACTTAAGGTTTAATTTAATCACAACACTTTTTAAAAACAAAAGTAGTATTTTATAGTTAATTTGGTCAAAATAAAAATATTTTGTTTGTCAGATGTGACAGCTGTAGGAATCTATTTATTGCTTCAATTTTGACAGCGCGCTTGTATGAAGACACTCATTCTATAGTACGTATTTATTCTAAGATTCCGCCATTTTGTGGCGGCGGCCATCTTGGACCAATTTTATCAGACATAGCTAAGAACACTCCGGACTAATTCACCTTTCAAACAAAAAAATAAATAAAATCAAAATCGGTTTATCCGTTCGGGAGCTACGAAGCCACAAACACACACAGAGACACGTCAAACTTATAACACCCCGTCGTTTTTGCGTCGGGGGTTAAAATAACTGAAATTCAAAACTGACCAACCGACAACGGTAAGTAGCCAACGCTTTGTAGGGTTATATCTTGTAAGACTGGCCGGCAACTGTATTTGCACAATCCCTGAATTTGGACCTTGATCCAGGGGGGAGGGGGGCAGCTGCCCCCTTGCCCCCCTCCCCCCTCAGTACGCCCATGTATTTAGTTGAATCAGAGGCTACATTGTGGAACTCCATTGTTATAAAGTTAGGTTAAAACTACTTGCATAAAGAATATACACTATCACGCTTTGGTTGAGGATAGTTGCAAAGAACCTACGTATAACCAAATTTAAGGATAAATTAAATTTTATTATTACCTTAGCCATCTTGCTAAATGCCATTTTGCACTCCTGAGGGTCAATGCCATAGGAGGAGCAGACGGTGGTGAACTCGTCGCAGTCGATGGAGCCGTCAGCGCTGGCGTCCTCCAGCTGGAACATAAAGTGGCAATATTGCTGTTGCCACTTTAGAGCCGCTGATGGGTTCTGCGCGTAGTCATTCCACATCGACACCCACTCTTCGACAGATACCTGGTGAAAAAATGTTGAAAACGATAAGGATTGGTGCTTAAGAATTTACAGGGCTAATATTTGGAAAACCCTGTAGCTTCGGGATTAAGAATAGAGCTACGGTATCCCTTGCCTGATCGTAAGGGGTCGCGCGTGGAGGACACCAGTGCGTTTCACTGGAGATCCCGGAGTCCTCCCCAAGCATAAAGGCAGGCTACCGAGGGGATTTTAGTGCGGTACAAATCCCACATAACCCGGCACCTTGGGATCTCTCCCTTTTGAAGGTTTCGCCACGATACAAAAAAAGGTCTAATGTTGGAAACATTGTTTTAAAAACAATTGCCTTAAGATCGAAACGTGACAAATTAAATTTTACCCTTAATTTTAAGATACCGTATAAAGTACATAATTATATAAATATAATATCAAAAAACTGCACCAATCTGCACTTGGCCAGCGTGGTGGACTATGGCCTAAATCGCTTCCACTTGTGAGAGGAGACTTGTGCTCAGCAGTGAGACATAAAAAATGATAGAAAAAAAGTCAAAAACTCCATTCCATTTCTTTCAACATTTCCCTACTTCAACAACAATACAAAAATAGTTAACATTGAGAGTAATTAATTTCTTCTACACTTTCTTTATCTCCATCTCCCATCTATCCAATTTATTACATATGACTGATCTGTAACAATCTATCGCTTAAAGGCTTTAAATATTAAAAAATGTGGCTAACATTAAGTGAGTTTAGGTCCCAAAAGTCTCGCAAATAAACATCTGGTGGCCTCAATAAAATGTACCAAGATCCCTGACGACATTCCTCTTAACTCGGGCCTTACGATCGACCTTGGATCGGCCTGGACGGAAAGTATGATACTTCTGAGACTATTTACTTCATAGACTAATAGCGATCCGGCTCTTCTTCGCTTTCGCCGACTTAATGTTATTATTTGCGATTGTTTGGATGACAGTGTTGAAAGCAAACGTTACTACGAGTATCACGTAAAATGGTTTGTTATTTAAAAGTAAATCAATCGAGTATCTCACAAAGCCCCCGTTCGGCCACGCTATCGCATTAACATTAGTGTTTTGCTGAGGCCTTATTTCGATATTACCTAAGATATTCGATGAAATTTATTGATTTACAGAACAATTTCAATTAGAATGAAATACTTATGATGAGAAACGTATATTTTGATATGGATTAATGTAATGTTTATAAAAAAATTTACAAATAATGCGTTCTTTGAAAACAAAATTTGTTATTATAAGAAAGGTTATATTACGTCAACTTAAGAATTTCTTTTAGAAGTTCTTAATAGAAACAATTCCGTCATACATAATTTTTGTATAACCATTAACACAACGCACGTAATGGAAGTTTTGAAAATTTTCAAATTATTGTAGCGTTTATTCTCAGCTCCTTTTGATTGTAGCAAGGTAAGTACACGTAATAACGATGCGTAACACTCTAATGGTGAAAAATCAGAAAAATCTCTTTTATTAGTGTAGACGAAGAATATTACAATTTACAGACAAACATAGCAATAATAGCTTAACCAGAATTAAACGAAACTTTTCTCAAATAAGAACAAGTTTGAACATTTATATTTCAGAATCGTAGCTCTACCGCGATTTACAGAAACTTTAAAAACTCCTTGGAGGAACAAACAGATTTATTACGTTTACAAAAAACAGATTATCATAAAACTTTTATAACTTGTGTTATACCCGTATAATGTGAGCATTTATAAAAAGAAGTACTGCCAGGTGGTAATTGAATTCAATTGCCACGCGGTGTATGTTGAACTATCGAAAAGCTTCAAGAGAATTGACTGAATGGAGAATGTCACGAGAAGGTAGACTGGCATGGTGAACAATAAAAGTAGACGGAATAGAAATATATATGAAAACCACGATAAGAATTCATCTTAACTGACCTCATAAAATGTCTACACTTTTTTTGGGTTTGTCGTATTCAAAATAACAACCATGCTAAAAGTTTTTATACTTACGCTTATAACGTTTACTAGCGGCCGCCCGCGACTTCGTCCGCGTGGACTTTGGTATTAGTCATAGCCTGATCTTATATAGCCTAAAGCCTTCCCCGATAAATGGACTATCCTACACAAAAATATTTTTTCAATTCGAACCAGTAGCTCCTGAGATTAGCGCATTTAAACAAACAAACAAACTCTTCAGCTTTATATATTAGTATAGATTGTACGTGACTTACTGTTCATGAAAAAAATTAGTAATTACTGAATATTTTATCTTTGACCTCAATATGAAAAGCATATCCAAATACAAGGATATTATTTTTCGTGAAAAATATGTTTTTAAAGATTTTACACAGAAACAAATTTATCTCTTTTCCATATTGTTAATAATCTAATTGGATTAAGGCATTTTTATTAATCTATACTTAAGTTGAAGAGTTTGTTTTATAGTATAAGTATATAATATAATTTGATATAAATATTTAATGAATATTAAATAATATTTATTGAATATTTTTAATTTTGTCATTTTCTCCCTGTTTGTTCTTACCCGCTGCCTATGTATTAGTTAATTTCAGATTCATACAAGAAACTCATAAGAATGACTCAAAGAAAGTAAACATTATCTACATTTAAGGCAAGTTAATTTATCTGTGAGCCACAAACGGCAATAAACTTGTACCAGACCTGAATATAGGGCACCAATCCGCCCACAACAAGGCTATAAACTTGGACACAAGTGGAGCAATAGTTTAGTGAATATAACGTCTATGTAGGTGTGGATAACACTAAAATAGGCTAAGCTTAGAGCAAAAACCTTCAGGAGAGACGGCATTGCGCCTCGCTTCGATACATAATTTTTGTGCCAAATCTGGTGCGGGGAAGGAACGCACACATTTTAATTTTGTCACACATTCACAAATATTCTTTCATCGCTACAGACACATACATTTCTAAATATGTCAATTTCAATTAATAACGTCATTTTCTATGCACCGTCAACACTGACACCGACACACACTGACACACTAGTTGTATAAATAGAAGGCACATTGTGCATGGACGTTGCGACGAAGGGTTCGCCCCTAATGTCATACCTGTCAATTTTGACGCTCTACGAGGCTAAACCAATAGAATAGAGACAGCTGCAACTGTTGTTAGATGAACACATTTTAAGATGATATTGTTTTTACGTTGGCGTGGATATCATGTAAACCGAAACTAGAGCTGTAATATTAGACCAGTGTCGATAATTTTTGAAACAAAAAAAAAATGATAGTAGAATGAAACCTGTTGGAGCAGATAGAAAATTACGGGCGACCTGAGATCGGGCAGGGGGAGGGGGTAAGTTTTTAAGGGTAAATAACGGTTTATGTCGATTTCCGGCAAAACTACAAGTCCTATAAAAAGTTAATTAGCAAAGTTGTTGTTAATAAATAGATCTACAACTTTTATGTTTAAAGTTTTTTCACATAAGCACAAAATTTATGTGAAATATTCAAATAACTAAGTTTTTGTTTTTTTTTTATCTTTTGCTAAAAAAATATTATTTCTCAAAATTTGGTGAAAATTTACCTTTTTATGTCTCAAACACACAGTATTTTTTTCGGTTTACTGACTAACTTAATATCGAAAAATCACCCTTGTTTTCAATGGAAAATTCTCACGTCAAAATATTTGCTTTTTTATAAAGTCGGTGTGTTTATTGTTCGTTGTAATTTACCGCCCGTAAACTTTTTCCTTTCATTTTTGTTATATACTCTGCCTTTTCCAATGGGTTTAATACTACTATTTTGAAATGAAATGAAATGAAAAACGTTTATTGATGACTGTTTACAAAAAAATTTGGTGTTTGCGTCTAACAATAGTATTTAAACAGTCTACCTTATTCAGACATCCAATAATCACTAAATTAACCTACAGTTATTTATTTACTAAATTAATTACAATTATAACTTAATTTAAATTTTAAGTTTATTTTAAAGTTTTAAGAATCCGTTAAAATAAATTTTAACAGATCTTTATCCTTCTTCAAAATTATCGACCCTGGTCTATTTAGCGCTAGTCTATTAATATTCATGTAAGAACTGACGTTAAAAAATGCTCCTGAGAGTATTTCTCATCAAGGTCTTTTCTCTGAGCTCAAATAATCGCCCATAAGGGTAACTAAAGCCGATGGCTGCGAAAACTTTGTCGTGCATTAAGATAATATCTGTTTTCCAATAATAAATAAAATATTTTGAATTTTGAAATGAATTGAACTTTAAGTGCGCCGCATTTAAGGGGCCAGCATAAACTCCCCATGTGTGGATGTGCATGAATTTCCCCGCGTAAAAATTGGCAGCAAAGAGTAGTTTGTAGCAAAGAATAAAGAAACTGGTTGCTTGGTCTGGTTTACTTACTCAATGTCTGGGAGAAAGATACATATAATTACAATATTAAATTCATCGGTACGGAATCTTGCGTTCGTGATATCGTTTCCGTATTTCGGGCACTACTGTCATAACACAATGAAAGGTCGTATAAATAATGTTATGCTGACTGTACTATTATGGTTCTACGCACGAACCCCGGTGAGACCACGTACAGTTTCCGAAAACCCCAAGGCTTATGTATAGCATTTTGTGTTTCATACATTCATATAGTGTGACGACGCATTGACACGCCGAAATCAGGATAAGTTTTTTTTATTTGAATGGAGTAGCAGACGAGCATGCAAGCCACGTGGTGATAAATGGACGCTGCAGCCTATGGACGTCTACACACAACCTCAAGTAAGCGTTGCCTGTGGTCGTATACAATATTGCATTGTATTATATTATGTATGTATTACTAAGGCTTCCCAAGTTTCCCATTACGCACCGAAGAAACTAGTGGCAAACAAGATTTTATCATATAGCTGGAATCGCTTATGTTGTATCTAGCAGCAATTAAATTAACTGGTCCAGCCTTTTGTGAAGCAAAGAATAAACTATCTGTAATTTATTTAATGCTCCAAGTACTCAGACAAGAGAGTTAAATTTCAAAGTTATCGGTAGGTACATGATATTCCACTACACCACACCACAATCCCACTTCCTTAATTTTGTCGCTGCTGACATAATCATGAAAGGTCGTAGAATCTCATTCATTAGTATGAAAAAGTACATAAATATTGTGTACAGCAAACAAAATGTAACTCAAATCTCTTTATAGTCTCTAACTCAAAACCAGAGCAGATCCAGGCGCGGTGTCCCAATACGAGCCCATCACCCGTAGAACGAAAGTGTTCTCCTGCAACTCGATACTTGCAAAGGCATGAGGCTACGCACACACCGAAGTTCTTCTCGTTACCGATAACTGAACAATTGAAGCTCCCACTCTCGCCGCACGCAACCCCGGAAGCCCCCTTTTATTCGCTTTTTACCTTCAGGCAGGGAATACCGTAGCTTTATTCTAATTCTCGAAGCCACAGGGCCGAGCCTGGGCTTTTTATCATTTCTATGACCTTTCTTTGACCATGTTATTACAATACTTGGAATTGGTCGGTACATTATTGGTGTCTAATCCACTCTTTATATCACCTTTACCGCTGACGTAAGCATGAAAGGCAGTAGAGGGAACGTTACACCGACTCTAACATTTATCGTCGTACTCACGAGCCGCAGTAAAACTATACGACCGACACGACGCACCCTGTATGGCAGCGATGAAGCCTCAAGTGAGTTATGTACACTTAGGTCAAATTAAATTTTAGAACGCTCTTAAGAAAATAAAGTAACTGACTGGATGTAGCGTTGCCAATGGATCGAGAAAAGGAATTCCAAGCTCAATGTTGCAGGATTTTTTATAAAAGAAGAGAAATAAGGGGATTATACGAAGGAGGGGAACCGGTCGTGTGTTTGGTGCCGGTGTGGCTTGTTTTATTTTGTCCCATTAGCCATGAACTTCGATGGTCTTGCTATTTATTTATTGACTCATTCATACTACAACTTAAGGTAACTAAATATTTTTTTTAGCACTGGGCCTGATCTGTTTTCATACTTTATGCGCATTATTTGACCGTGTTATTAGAATCCTTGGAATTGGTCGGTACATTACTGATGTGTAATCAGTGTAATCTACTATTCATATCACCTTTAACGCTGTCATAAACACGAAAGGCAGCAGAGGGTACGTTACGACAACTCTAAAGTTTATTGTTGTACTCACAGGCCGCAGTAAAACTATACGACTGATACCACGCACCCTGTATGGCAGCGATGAGGCCTCAAGTGAGTTATGTACACTTAGGTCAAATTTATTTTTAGAGCGCTCTTAAGAAAATAAAGTAACTGACTTGATGTAGCGTTGACAATGGATCGAGAAAAGGAATTCCAGAGCTCAATGTTGCAGGATTTTTATAGAAGAATGAGGAAAGAGGTAAAATAAATACAAAATAAATATAAATATCTTTGGACAATTCACACCACACCATCTGATTCAAAACTAAGCAGAGCTTGTACTTGGTAATCAGAAAGCTGATAAACATACTTATATAATTTTAAATACATACTTAAATAGATAAACAAAAAAATAGAACCGACTTCAAGGCAAAAAATAAAATTGTTCAGTACCTACTTCTTCTTGCTTATGGTAATGACTCTTAAAACTATTTTTGGAGTTGAGCCCTTACTAAAATGTCGTACCATTCGTTCTAAATGGGCACCGACAGTACTGACAGTGGGTCAGTACCTACTTCTTCTTGCTTATGGTAATGACTGTTAAAACTATATTGGAGTCGGTGCCCATTCAGAACGAAAGGTACACTATATTTACTAAGACAGGACATTTTACTAAGGGCCCGACTCCAAAAATAGTTTTAAGAGTCATTACCATAAGCAAGAAGAAGTAGGTACTGAACAATTTTATTTTTTACCGTTTGAAGTCGGTTCTATTTTTTTGTTAAAAACTTAATTTATTTCACTCTTTTTAGTAATTTTAATAATTCTGCACATATGTATAAGCATAATTGGGATTTTTTTTCAGTTAATTTCTAAACATTAAAGAGATAGCTTTTATAATCATGTTTATCTAATAGCCATCTTATACCCTGAAAGAATACTACTATCAGTCCACCTGAACGTATAAATTAATGAAAGAATTTGCTCTCAGCTCCTAACCGTTGAGGAGTTGTACCTTCAATCATCAGCTTAGCAACATGAGGTCATAATTACCGGACATAAATATTTGTATTATGTTAAAAAATATGACTAAAAGAATGTATGTGCCTATTAAGTTTCAGTGTTTCCCTCCATTTCCCTAGTATCACATCATCAGATTTTGCCATGGTGACAGTTGGAGCACCTTAGAAATGTAAGATTTCCAACAAAAAACCATTTATTGAAAGAATTTGCTCTCAACTCCTAACCGTCATAGTACCTTCCATCATCAGCTCAGCAACAGGATACGATGATAATTATACATAAATACCTGTTTTGTTTTAGTAAAAATATGAAAATCATTTGTTGTGCTATAAAATTTGAACGTTCCCTTCGATTTCTCTGGGATACCATCATCAGACTTTGACTTGGTGACAGTTGGACCACCTCAGGAATGTAAGATTTCGAACAAAAAACCATTTATTTAAAGAATTTGCTCTCAACTCCTAACCTTCGTAGTACCTTCCATCATCAGCTCAGCAACATGATATGATGATAATTATACATAAATGCCTGTTTTGCTTTAGTAAAAATTTGAAAATCATTAGTTGTGCTACAAAATTTGAATGTTCCCTTCGATTTCTCTGGGATCCCCTCATCAGACTTTGACGTGGTGACAGTTGGAACACCTCTGGAATGTAAGATTTGGAATAAAAAACTATTTATTGAAAGAATTTGCTTTCAACTCCTCACAGTTGCAGTACCTTCCATCATCAGCTCAGCAACATGAGATGATGATTACTATGCACAAATATCTCTTATGCTTCAGAAAGTATAAGATAATCAATGTGTGTGCCTATAAAATTTGAAAGTTCCCCTCGATTTCCCTGGGATCCCATCATCAGATCCTGATTTGGTGACAATGGGACCACCTCGGAAGTATAAGCATACGAACAAAAAAAGAATTTTGAAAATCGGTCCACAAACGGCGGAGTAATCGGTGAACATATATAAAAAAAAAAAAAAAACATACAGCCGAATACAGTACCTCCTTCTTTTGGAAGTCGGTAATTAACACCCAGACACAGAACAAATAGTCATGTTCATCACACAAATATTTGTCCTGGGTGGGAATCGAACCCACGACCTCACGTTTCGCAGTCGGCTCATCACCCACTACTCCACGGAGGCTGTCAATACGAAGAGGGAGACATTTTGCAAAGCAAAGGAACGGTCGTGTGTTTGGTGCCGGTGTAGGCTTGGTTTATTTTGTCCCATTATGCATGAACTTCGATGGTCTTACTATTTATTTATTAAATCATTCATACTATAACTTAAGGTTATAAATAGAGAAAAAGAAGAGTAGTCAAAGAGACCTTGAAAAGAGATCAGGCCCAGTGCATAAAATATTTTTTTGCACTGGGCCTGATCTCTTTTCAAGCTTTATGAGCATTTTCCTTGAACCGTGTCATTAGAATCCTTGCAATTGGTCGCCTTAGAATGTACCGATATTACGTGTGTGCAATCCACTCCTCAAGTTTTTTACCACTGAAATAAACACGAAGGGTAGTAGAGATAATGTTACTTTGACTCTAACATTTATCGTCGTACTCACGAGTCGCAGTAAAACTGGCATCAATGAAGCCTCAAGTGGTCAATTTACACTTTCTAATTTATTTTAGAGCGTTGTTGAAGAAATAAAGTAAATGTACAAATGAAACAGACTTGTAGAACCGATATTGTCTGAGAATTAAGTAGTTGACTAATATTAATAACGTAGTTTTATAAATAAAATAATAATATAGTTTTCTTATATATATATATCTTATAAATCCAAATGAATTTTGATTACGAAGCTACTATTATTATTAAAATACTAGCCTTCCGCCAGCGGCTTCGCCCGCGTGGAGCCGTTTTATAGATTCCCGTAGGATAAAAACAAAGACAAAGACAATGTCCTTTCCCAAGGTCCACTCTATCTATGTTCCAAATTTCATTAAAATTGGTGCAATAGTTTAAGCGGGAAAGCGTAGCAGACAGACAGACACACAGAGTTACTTTCGAATTTATAATATTAAATAGGGAGGGATACGTAGAGATTATTGTCTATCACTTTCTAGCAAAATGCTTTACTAAAATTTTATGCTACGATAGTAGCAGTGACGTCACGATCCTGTATTGCTCTCTCTGTCTACTGTTCAATAATTGAAACACTTATATGCGTGCATATTTTTTAGTTATTCAAAATTTGATTTTTGTATTCTACTCTTCTATTCAACGTCAACATCCCTATGTAGGTAATTGATTAATCAAAAAGGTTATTAAAATGTTACTTCGCATTTAACATTTTACAATAAAATAATACGTACGAGTATCAAGTGATACTCTACTTCAAGAGAAAACTTTATAAGACGTCATTTCATTAAGTATGATGATTTCATAACATAATATATGTACAATAACAGGTGAGAAGTAAAATATATTGCTTTAATAGAAAGAACGCAATAAATAAATTCCACAGCACAAAGAACATAAAAAAATCATCGCCTTTAATGTATACAGCGGATAAAGGAAAAGGAAAAAGTAATTAACAAGGGTGATACGGCTTTCGGTATGATGAATGGGATACCGTCATAAATGGGGTACCCCAAAAATTATATAATTAACGGTCTGCCCACGGAAATTACTACGATTTGACAAGAAATTACAATATGAGGTCATTTATAAAAATTTAAGTGATGGAAGACAAAACTTTGAATGTGCGACTTTTGCTTATTTAAGTTTTGCGTTGAACGGAAGATAATTTGAAAACATTACTTGTAACATGTAACATTGTAAATTAAAAAAAAACATTGAAACCCCAAGAAATTTTAGAATAGATTAGCATTGCACGAAAAGTATTATTGAGATTTATTCGACATTTTAGATCCAAATTTTTATAGCATACTCTAAACAATTTTCTCAAATAAAGTTTTATAAAAGAGATCAAAATCCTGCTAAAAACAATGCCTACAATAAAATAAATTGCATTAAAATTAATGAGATAGAAAAGAATGTTATTAAGAAGAGCCAGGAGTGACAATGCATTCGGTTTAATGGATGTGGTACCATTATGAGTGAGAATTACGAAATTTAGGAGATTAATGATCCTTTCATGGAGTCTTTATGATTTGACAGGAAATTATGGTTTCATTCTCAGACCATATTTTTTTCTTAAATTATGGCATCGCAAACTCTGTACATATTGCCAGCGTCACTATATTTTTTAAATTTTTAGCTTACTTAATTTTTTATTTTTTTAAACTGTTATGAGATACAAAATAAATAAAAAAAAATTTAGATTACGAGACAGAAAATGATATCCATTATAAAGAAATTATGGTTTCGCTCTTTGTTTTAAAGATGACTGATGAAGCAAGGACCGGGATAATATAGCGAAACCTTCTATCAGTCAATTAAAAATGATAAATGTGAAAGCTTGGAAAATTACATGAATAGATGTGTGTTATGCAATCATGCAAGAACGGCTGAACGGACCGGGATGAATTTAGTAAAATTGGACCTATTTATGCAAACCGGAACCAACCCACACATGAAGATGATGATGATAGTTTTGAGAAAAAGCTGTTTAATGTATTAGACAACTCATGTTATGTGGATTGGTAAACATGTCATGAAAATGTATTGTTCTCTCAAAATTGTCAGATCATTTTGATCTTTACAGGGTTGATAGAAGGTGCAATTTTAAGCTTTTCTGTGTCCTTAACTCAATTTCGGCATGAGTGTGGATTGGTTCCGGTTTGCGTAAATAGGTCCAATTATAGATTACAGGACTGATATATAGATGAAAGAATGGATGGTCCAATCATCTCTTAGAGTAAATGAAAATATTTAGCAGATTTGGCCCTTCGCCATAAAATAAGATAAAATATTTCAAATGACATTGTCTTTAATGAATAAGAGATACTGGAACAAGGAACGTAATGACGAGTAACAAGAGCGACAAAGGTGACAATACATTCAATATGATGGATGGCTACCATTATGAATGGGGATTAGGAAATTTGATAAATGAATGACTTTTCCGCGGAAGTTATTATGATTTGTTAGAAAAGGAAATGTTATAAAAATATATATTAAAGTAAGGACTTTGATAATAAAACTCAACTATCTAGCGGTCCGTTTATCTGAGACTGAATCTTATTTGCCAATTTGATAAAAAATGGAGATACTTAACAAGTTTCGACTTTATTTAAATTAGGTGAAATCTTCCACAAAGAAGAACTTACAATAATTGGAATTGCTATAACTAATTAGAGATATCAACTATGAAAGCCAACGATTTGATGGATGGGATAATATTATGAATGGATATTAAGGAAATAATCCTTTCTCAAAAGGTATTATGATTAGACAAGAAAGGAAAAGGCAAAATCTTCCATGACAAATGAAATCGCATTTAACTAATTAATTACAAACACGGAAAATACGAAAGTGATAAGAATTATTCAGCAAAGAGAATCAAAATAGTCTTTCGCCTATATAATGTACCAATAGCAAATACAGGAAAAAGAACAGTAATAAAAAAATAAAAATATTTTGCTGTTGTGCCCTTTGTAAAATGGACAAATTGGACATGTATTTATCTCGAAAAAAAATTATCAAAATAGTACTCTCAAAAAAGTTATGCGTCATTGCTCATATCCAAAAAAATGCGTCGAACACAGTTCCTTCTCCCTTTTTGTCGTCGTAAAAAGTCGACCATTGCCTTTAATTCGCGGATGCTTGGGAATCTAATTAACAAGGGTGAAGGGTGATGTGGCTTTCGGTATGATGGATTGAGGGTACAAACATGAATTGGAGATTTGAGAACTTTGGGAAATTAATGACCTGCGTAAGGAAATAATTGTTTTATTGCAAAAATTGTGTCACATTTGTTTTAAATTCTTTAAGACATTTTAGTGATTGTTATTTTGAAACAATGTGAACTATTTTATCGTTAATGTAAAGAAGTCATTTATTACCATCTTTAGTAAGTAGTACTCTGTAAGTGAAATAAGATGTTACTCTATATACCTACAGTCTATGTCTACAGTCATACATAGGCTGACCGTCATACATTTTAGATACGCTTAGGCTTGTATGGGATGAATGAAAAAAGTAGACAGAAGAAGCTCGAGCTCTATTTAAATAACATTTTAAATCACAATTTAGGCAGTTTTATGGTCATAAAATTGTGGTAATAAAAATGTATAAATAAATGTAGGACAGCAAAAAGTAAATACATGGGACATTGAAAAGGTTTTGCGTAAAGATTAAATCTTTTACATACTGGCTAGAACAGTAACTATAGGCTCCTGCCAGCAATATCTGGGAAGGCTTTAACACTAAAACGCAAAATGTCGGCTATTTCGGCGAGAATAAATAAACATAAACGTTAAAGGTGCCAGTCTGCTAAAATAGCTATTTTAATTGGATAGAAGTACTGCTGGCCACAATTATACATGCAGACGAGCAGCATATATTTTTTGTATATTATATAACCGGACAAAGGCGGACTGCATGGTGTTAAGCGATTACCGTGGCCTATGGATACAGGCAACTACAGGGGAGTTACCTGAGCATTGTCGGCTTTGAAGGAGAGCCTTTTTGCAGCTTTCTTGTATCCTGAAACCCCATGTTTTAGTCCACTGGAAATGTCTTAGCAGGAAGGTTGCTATAACTGGTAAGCGTTCTTGGACAAGACGTGAAACTTGTTGTAGGTTATGTTTAGATGTACAACATAGACTAACATTTAAAAAATATGGCGTGCCCGTTTCTTACGTAATTTTTTAAGATAATTAGGCTGAGTCTATGCATATTCCGTTGTTTTTTGTTACAATAAACCCCTTTTTCACAAATATCTCACGGACGTCATGAATATAGTGCATTTATTTTATACTAGCCTTCCGCCAGCGGCTTCGCCCGCATGGACTTGTTTAACAGGTTCCCGTAGGATAAAAACTATCCTATGTCCTTTCCTAAGGTCCACCCTATGTGTGTTCCAAATTTCATTAAAATTGGTTCAGTGCTTTAAGCGGAAAGCGTAGCAGACAGACAGAGTTACTTTCGAATTTATAATATACTAGCCTTCCGCTAGCGGCTTCGCCCGCGTAGACCCGTTTTATAGGTTCCCTTAGGATAAAAGCCATCCTATGTCATATCCCAAGGTCCACTATATCTGTGTTCCAAATTTCATTAAAATTGGTTCAGTAGTTTAAGCGGCAAAGCGTAGCAGACAGACAGACAGATAGAGTTACTTTGGAATTTATAATAATAAAGTAGGGATAAGTAGGGCTTTCAAACCAAAAGTTCGTCCGGTTTTTCCCGAAAAATTGGATGTTTAGCAAACGTAAGTGAGGTCACGAAACGATTGAGGCATTACGATAAAATCTTTAACATAAAAACCATATTTATAGGCCATAGGCTGGGCGACGGCACGCAGACTTTTAACACTAAAGCTTCGGCTATCTGGGCGAGAATAAAAATAAACATAAACGTTTAAGACGCCAGGCTGTCAGAATTGCTCTTTGTATCAGATGGAAGTGTTGAGAAAGTTTCTTTTGTGAGATGAACTGTTTTAGCTTTGAAATATTTTGTACTGTTCGTTTACTTTTGTCGGCGATTCGAAGAACGAGTTCTTTATTTTTTGTTGTTTTTGGGTTATATAAAAGAAGTATGAAGCGTCTTAGTAAAAGATGTGAATGAACTGTTTCTGCTTTTACTTTTTTTGTTAAATATGAAGAAAATAGTGAATACTGGCGGTTTAAAGAAGAATTTTTTTTGTTTTTTTTTCTGGGTTGTCATAAATGTTGAAAATTTTTATGCAATGAAATAACCCAGCTTTCTTTGTTTAAGCATAGAAATATTTTGTACTGTTCGTTTACTTTTGTTGGCCATTCAAAGAACGGATTTTTTTTTTTGTTGTTTTTGGGTTATCTAAAAGATGTTTGATGCGTTTTAGTAAAAGATATTAACGAACTGTTTCAGTTTTACTTTCTTTGTTAATAATAAATAAAATAACGAAAACCGGCGGTTCAAAGAAATTAAATTTTTATTTTTACTGGTTTGTCATAAATTTAATATTTATAATTTTTATGCAATGACCCAGCTTAGCAAATCAGGTACGGTAATCACTAATATATTAAGCCGTTGGATTTCGTTTGTCTGAGGTTTTTTAGAGGAAGTGAGATGTTCAGATGGAGATATTAATATATCTGTCAGTCACTTAAGTCACTACTTCGCCACTAACACGTAATTCGTCAAAGGCACACTGAAGAAACGCGGCTTAGAATGCTTCAGGCTACTTATTGGAAAGAAAGTGCTGGCTGACAACCGCAACGGCGACGTGGTGAGAGACCCATAGGCAACCATTACACACTCAGTCCAGATCGCAATCCGACAAAGGTTGCAAATTGCATAGATTGAAGGACCTTGGTTGCAACCATTGCGACATTAGACGGTCAATCCAGATCACATCAGTCTACCGTTCAATTCCGATCGATTAACACGAGTGGATATAAATAAGAAAAAAGATACTGTTTGCGCCATTTGACGACCCCTGTAGCGCAATGGTTACCATGCCGGACTGCCAATCAAGAGTCTCGGGTTTGACTATCGGCGAGGCAGAAATTGGAATGATGAGTTTCAATTACTGTCCTTGGTCTGAGATTTTGTGTTCATGTCTTTGTGCATGTCCATGGTACCCACGACACAGTGTAGGGCTATGAGTGCGTGGTTTTATTTATTTATTTATCTTAGCAGTGGGCGAAGAAAGTATTGTTACTGACCTGTCCATCCTTATTAGAGTCGGCCCGCTTTCTGAGTCCATCCCAGATCTTGATCATGACCTCGTGAGTTTCAGTGTGCTTCGGGTCTCCGGACTTCCAGCCCCGGAGACTGCAGATTTTCTGTATACATGAAGAGAGAGAATGTTAGTAACTCAGAAGTACTTTTACCTTGCGAAGGTGGTTTTAGTTTTTTAAACATAATTTTTATTATCAGTGTGTGTACAGATTTTTATACTTAAGAATGTAAAAGTAATATCTTTTGCCTTCTGACTAAGGGTCAGGGGTAATTTACATTGATCCAGCGCTGGAATACGGCGATATACAAGTTTAAATCAAAACAGGGTTTGTTTTGACATTTTTTGAAGAATTCTGCCTATTACTTATCTATTTTCTCAAATTACCTTTTCCTGTAACCGTTCATCCTCAAACAATATTTTGATTGCCTGCGTTTTCCAAAACGCGGACTACCCATTTTTCTTGCATACTTGTTGTCGCCCTAACAAAATTACTTACTCTACTGGATTGAATGTAAACGGCCTGATCCAGTAGCAATGTCAGAATTCAACGACGCTGGTTCGAACCATTGGATCAATGTAAATCAGTCATAAGTGCTAACTGTCTTGTAAGACTTAACAAACATTTTCTAAAACTATAATTATAAAGTGATATTATACTACCTCAATAGCGATCTCGAAGTCTTTTCTTTCAATTGTTCCACTTTGGTTGACATCTGCAGGCAAAAAATCATCAGATAAAAATATATCACAACATATTTTATATTATGGCCAATAAAAACTTGCGCGATACAAATTAAACCGCAATCGAAGGTAAACTAATACTCAAATGCATTAAGTTAAGGTAAAAATAAATAAATAAATAAATTTTATTATTAAAAAGAATATATTTTATTTTGGTTTTCTAGATAAAGTTAATCATTGATACTAAAAATAATGAATTTCTTACTTTGGAAAACCTGCAAACAAGTAGGTAATAAAAATCCGACCAAGTGTGGACCATACTCGCCGGACACGAAGGGTTCCGTACCATTATCCATAAAAAACAGAAAAAAATCACATTGGTTGTATGAGAGCCCCCTTAAAAAATATTTTACTGTGTTTTTTAGTATGGTTATAGCGGTAACAGAAATACGTCATCTGTGAAAACGTCAACTGTGTAACCATCACGATATAGCCTGGTGACAGAAGGACAAACAGACAGATAAACGGACGGACAGCGGAGTCTTAATATTATTAGTATTATTCATCAATAACATAGCAAACTCTGTGCATATTATAGCGTCAAGTATAATATTGGCATCACTTAGTAGTCAAAGCAAAAATTAGCAAGTCGTCAGGTATCAGTCAGTCAAGTCAGTCAGACATTCAAGTAAAGCGATGGCTACTTTAACAGAACGTGTTCTATGGAGTTTTGGAGGCAAGCCGAAAAAACGTGTTTTCGGACTATATTATTTCACAACACTCGTGCACTGTCATTAACCTATATCGTACAAAATGCCATCAACTTTATCGGATATAACTTAAAAATACACCAAGAAAATGAATATATAAAACAAGAGCCAAGGTGCTCTTCAGACTTTCCGCCACAACTACAGAGTCATGATAGGATCTCGATTTACCCTTTGGCTATGGAAACGTTAAAAGGGTATCGATAAAAAAAAGATTTCAAGTAAATTTAACGTACCAAAGAAAACGTTGAAGACGTACAAAAGCTTCTTCCTTCTGAACTCGGAGATGGACATTTTTAATCTGAAACAACCAAAAATAACTATCAGAGCATTTTCTTCAAAATAGCTGTATGAAAAGTTTGAAGGTTTCATGGCGGTCTTTTTACTAAGAACGAAAAGCTAGATGTGATGTGTGCAAATATCTTAAATTAAAATAAGGATACCATAAAAAATAAAAATAAATAAATGAATATCTTTGGACAATTCACACAACGTCTGATTCCAAACTAAGCAGACCTTGTACTATGGTAATCAGAAAGCTGATAAACATATTTATATAATTTTATTCTAAATACATACGAGTACTTAACCACCTCATATCTGTCAAAATCAACAACAAAAATCTTTCCATAAGATCACTTCATTGGGACACGATTCGTGAAAGAAGGACGAATAAATAAACAAACACAATCGCATTTATAATAATATATTATTAGTATACATGGACCTATCAAAAGCCCACGTATATAAAATTTATGCCTTTTCCCACAGCTATGTATATTTGTGTTTTTGCACTACAAATTACCTTGGCTTTGTTACCAAAGCTGAATTTAGTAGCTAAGTACTAAATACATTTTATTTTCTCTCTCACTTAGACTAAAGTGAAACAAGTGCCTTACGACAATGGGTCTGAGAAGCAAATTTTTATCCGCTCATTATTTCCTCTCTTTGTGCAAAAGGACAAAAATTGCGCATGTTTTCGCGCCGAATTGCGACGTAATGGACGATAAAGTGCTTTTTATTTCTTGAATTTTGAAATAATAACATAAAACGTAAACAAGTGTTTTTGCGACGAAATTGTAGATTCACAAAACAAAGTAAATTCAAAATCGTTTTACTCTTTTATTCTGTTTGTACAGCAAAGTTTATGAAATACATTAACTTTTGTAAATACTATGTATCTCGTTGTTTCGCTCGAGGAAGTTTTATTGAGTCCTAAAAATCTTCGGAAGCTGTTTTTTACGGTAAAACAAAAATGTACTACAGGTATTTGTGTACCAATTTTTTTTAAATCTATGGGTATGTACATTGCGATACATCTATCCATCCATTGGTTTTTAAAAGTCCACCGCTGGTCTTAGGTCTCCCCTAATATTCTCCACTCCATGCCTTGGCCAGGCAAGTTATTTCTATGGTATCCACGACACAGAGAACCACATGGTTAGTTATGATATTATTTATAGAAAAAGAAAATAACAGCGGAACTATTCCTGTACAGAACAAAGCTCCATAAAACAGGTATAACTTTCGGGAATAGTGATAAAAACGGGCAACACCTGGGTGGAATGTTGCCATAAAAATATGAAAATACAATCTCCACTTATATTTAATGGTATAGCGGTTACACTCTATGTCGTGTAATAAAAATTGATATTGAAGTAAGAATAAGTGACTGCCAATCTTTTCCGCTCTTCGGAAGCGTCATGTTAAGACGTCAGGCCTGATAGTAAGTGTTATAAAATTGATAATAAGTAAGAATAGTAAGAAACAAGAAATTTCTTTTAGAAATAAGCAGTACCCTGTACATATTCTCTTCTTTTGTCGTGTTTAATAATTTCTTTGTGTAAATAAATAAATAAGAATATTGCGATGCCATAATTGAAAAAAAAGTAAGAATAAGTGACTGTCAATGTTTACCGCTTTTCGGAAGCGTCATGTTATGAGTAAGACGTCAGTCCTGATGGTAATCGATAAAGCAGTCTTAAAAAATTCGTAGGCCTTTTGGGCGGTCAGGAAACATTCGACAGCGGGTTGGCAACGATCACGTTTTTCCTTCAAATAGCATTAAAGCAGCGTGATGAAATAAGCCTAAATGGGCCCTAATGGGATTCTCTATGTCGATCTCCCCTCCCCTTGGGTCCAACAGTGGGAAAATCAACACCTTTTTTTGAGCAACGCTACGCCGTACTAAAAGTATTTAAATAAATGGATTTCAAAACATTGATTTTGCAAATTATAAGTAATGTTATGATACCAAAAGCAAAAGTTTCTTAATAATATTGTAAAGAACCTCTTTGTCAAGGGTGATCAGATTACAAAATCTTATTAAAACTTATAATGGTAAGATTGGCAGACAATGACATTTTTAATTAAGAAAGTTCGACAACAAACCCTTTTGTAATTGTTAATATAAATAGGGTCTAAGGTCTAGTAATGTCCCATTCAAATTCTGTTTAACCGACCTTTTGACAAGGTTAATTACATGGTTTTGCAAGCAAGAACAAACATGAGTTGACTGCAGTCCGTTTTGTTTCCCACTATTGGTACGGGTTTTGTCCCATTATTCCCTTTATTTGGCGGCCTAGAGCTTACTCACCACGTTGCTCCAATGTGGATTGGTAAAGATGCGGTTTAGTGCCCAACCCACTGTCAGATGTTTTCAAACTGCCCATAAGGCCTCCGACAAGGTTTAACGACTGTCTGTCTATCGAAAACAACCGAGATCGACGGTTTAACGTAACTAAGTATGCTTATACTACCTACTTTTATACTTTAAATTAAATTAAATTAATATAATAATAACGTGCAATTTTATTAAAAAAATCTATTTGCCTTTGTTGCCAAATCTAGTTGCCAGGTCGCCAAACTTAATAGCCGGACAGACCAGCCAGTTTGGCCGGACATTTGGGTAGAAAGGCCGGACCCTACATTAATGTGGATTTTGAGTCTCAGTATTAATAGGTACGACAAAAAAAATGTAAATAAAATGTAGCTTTTTTTATTATTGTCATAAATCTTGTTAAATTCTAATGAAATAATAAATAAAATCGAATACCAAATCAGTATTAAGCAGGAGCGACCGACAGTCGACTCGCCTGCGCCTGCGTTCGGCCACACTCGGCGCTTGCTCGTTTGCGAAATTTAAAAAGCCTAACAAAAGCCGGACAAGCCGGACACCGTTTATTTTGGCCGGACACGCATACAAAAAGCCTACCTGTGTCCTGCTTTACCCGACGCCTGGCAACGCTATATTCGCCCATTCAATTAAAACGAAATTTAGCATTTAAATTACCATTGCTAACTGATTACCCTTTCAAATTTATTATTTAAGGTTGAATTTGTTCTGTAAATATTCATTAACGGAGGCAAAGGTAAAAAGCAGTAGTAATTGTTTAATTATTTCATTCGCTATTTACTTAAGGCTCTTGTCATAAAAGCAGCGAGAAATTCTAATAAACTATGTGATTAGTGTATCTAGCCACATATACATTGATTTCTAGGCCTAATGACTCCAACATTACCAACAACAAGTACATGGAGTACTGCTCCCATCTCTGGGCAGGAGCACCAAAATACCAGCTACACCCATTTGACTCCGTTCAAAAGCACGCAGTCCGAATCGTCAATGACCCAAGATTGACTGACAGGCTAGAACCACTCAGCTTGCGAAGAGACATTGGCTCGCTCTGCGTATTCTACCGACTTTACTTATGGTGAATGCTCCGAGGTACTTTTCAAACTGATGCCTACATCACCATTCCATGATTATACCACCGGTTAAAGTTCCACCGGTACTATCTGGACTCGTGGCGGTCCTTCATGGTCCGCTTTGCACGTTCCATTTTACCACGGACGTGTAGGTAAAGATAGACAACCTTCCAGCTGAAGCAATTCCAATGGACTATGATATAGAGTTCTTCAAGAAAGCTTTAAAAGCTCTCCTCCAAAGCCGGTAATGCTCGGGTGGGTCCCCTGGGGTTGTCCGTGTCCAGGCGACGGTGATCGCTTAACACCACGCGGCCCGTCTGCCTTTTTGTTCGGTTTACTTATAAAAAAACGTCACTTTTATTACTTGGATTTGATACTGAAATTGTTTCCTTATTTATTTAAGTAACAAAATTTAATGAACGAAGTCTGACATAGTGTCTCTTTCAGCTATAAACCCTAACCTTAGAATAAAGATGGGTTATCTTCATTCACACAGGGCATTGCTGTTTCTCTTTTTTATTTTAATGGAGTAGCACACGAGCATACAGGCCACGTGGTGTTAAGGGGTCGCTGCAGCCCATGGACATCTACATACAACCTCAAGCAAGCTTAGGTAAGTCTTGTTTGAGGTCGTATGCAGTTGCGCTGGAACTCCGAAGGGTGGTGGTCGCCTCATGTAAGTGTGGCCGACAACTGCACCTTTCCAACGAAACACAATAGAATTGATTCATGGCAGAAGTGGGTGCAGCGGTGGTACTTCCCCGGGCGAGCGATAATAGTTCTACCACCTACAAATTCTCAAATAACTTATTCCGTAACACATGTAAAACGTTTTGCATAGTGTAAGTCATAGACGTAAAGTGAAGTGTGTTCATCCTACATTAAATTTACTGTTGGCTACTGCTTCTATTTCAGAAGCTATCTATTCGCAAACTTCTTTAAGAAACGATAGGATTTTAACAAGAATCTTAAAAAATAGAGTGGAGTGCTTAGAATAAGTACGTATAGAATGAGTGTCTTCATACAAGCGAGCTGTCAAAATTGAAGCACTAAATAGATTCACACAGATGTCACATATGACAAACAAAATATTTTTATTTTGACCAATTTAACTATAAAATACTACAAAATATTGAAAACTTCAGTGGTTTTAGCCTACTTTTGTTTCCCAAAAATGTTGTGAAACGTTCGGCGTGCATTAACGTTAAAAGTTAGTGAGCGGCCATTAATGACACCAATTAAAATGCTTCCATTTGGGCGCGCGAACTTGATTTCTATTGTAATTAGGCGAAGGTGCAATGTTTTAGGGCCCAAATACATATTATTATGTCTGAACGTGTGTGGGTAATAACCTTACCGTAACTTTTTAATTATTTGGTTGTGTATATATGTATTCAATTAACAAGTCGTTTATTAAATTGAAGGACCCCACCGATTATAACAGTTTTTTTTTTATATTTTCCGTTATGTTACGCCGTTGGTGAAACAAGTAACTAAAGGAACAGGATTTTGTTTAGTGAAACATTTTCTGCTGCCAATTTTAAATGCCGAAAATGGCAAAATGGACGAGTTAATTGGAAACATCTGTGCATGTCGAATTTATGCTACGCAAAAATTAATCGGACATCAAAGGCGAAAAATGGCATTCGCAGGCCTTTAACGAAGAATTCGTGCCAAAACGTAATTAAAGTCGCTACTTTTTATAGTCAAAAAAGAGTGAAGAAATATATGTTTTTATTCAATTCATTCATTCGTACAATTCGAAAAAAAAGTTTTTAACATGCTTTTATTAGCTACTGTCGTACGTGTGTGTAGCTGGAGGTAGGTTTAAAACCAAAACTTTGAACGTAATATTGACTGTATTTGTAAAAAAAGCATGGGGTGCTTTTTTTTTCAGATATAAAAATTATAATCCTTCTACTCATATGTCACTTAAATAATTATAACTTGACACCATGCATGACATGCATCACACGCTTGTTTTACAATAAAATTACATTTTTTTAATTTTTTTTTACCTTTTAGTTCCATTTTCATAAAACCGTGTTTTTCAAGTTTATTTTTAACTTTTGTTTATTATGACATATTTTCAGTATTACTTCCTATGGATTTTTGAAAAAAATATTAAAAAGAGAGAGAATA
The DNA here is from genome assembly GCA_911387765.1 of Pyrgus malvae. Classification (NCBI taxonomy): domain Eukaryota; kingdom Metazoa; phylum Arthropoda; class Insecta; order Lepidoptera; family Hesperiidae; genus Pyrgus; species Pyrgus malvae. The sequence continues at coordinate 4,229,409 of OU426956.1, read as the reverse complement.
GCAGCCATCTAGAATTTTTTGATCTTGTAGTATAATGTTGTTCGGTCTGTTGCCGGGTCAGTTGAAAGTTACTAATGGAAAACATCAGGTGTAAGTAATTTCCCAATTTGGCACTAATTGTTAAGTGACTTGAAGGATTAGTTGAACCCTTCGGGATTGCATATTGATTGTTTGAAGGCTTACCCGATCCCTTTAGGATTGAATATTGATTGATCGGAACACTTAATAACTAAAGGTGATTCTCGGCAAATTAATGTCTTTGAAATCTCTTATATTTGGTGAAGACGTAGCTTGAAGCTATTCTTCAAGTCACTTTTATTAGAACCTTTGAGTTATTTAGTAGTTGCGCTCAAATATTAAGTGTTTATAATATAATATAATAGCTCGGCAATTAAGTCAAAAATGTTAAAATTATTTCAATTTCTTATTGACAGTACAATTTACAGTAAAATGATTATCAGCAATACATATGACGACCCGGTGGCGCAATGGTTACCATGCTGGACTGCTAATCGAGGGGTCCCAGATTCGATTCCCGGCGAAACAGAAATTTTATTGATGAGTTTAAATTTCTGTTCTCGGTCTGGGTGTTTGTGTTTCTGTCTTTGTATGTATCCATGGTACCCACGACACAGGGTATACATATATATGTACCCTACTGTGGAGATATGAGTGTGAAGCGTATTTATAATTATTATTATACATATGTGTCAACTGAGTGTGGGACAATTTCGATGCATAGTCTTTTTTAAAGGTGGTAAAGCTTTAATGCTTCAACTGCTTTCAACCGAGGAAGTACCACCACTAAAAACTCTTCTGCCGTAAAGCAGAGAGAATAAGTCGTAAAGAAGAGAGAAAGCCAGACTTACATGAGACTACCGACTAGAATCCTAGGCCTAATAACGATAAGACTTAGAATCTATAATGCTATAATAAAAATGTGTAACTACTTATTTTAAAGTACAGCTTAAGCAGTATTTGGTAAACAAATGCCATTATTCTTTAAACGATTAGAGATTCAATAACTATTTACATATTTTGATTGGAAACAATACAATTAATTTGTGGATTTGTAAGTAATCCACGCTTTGTATAGCGTTTGATCATTAGGTTTTGAAATCAAATGCATCGTACATACATTTGCGGTATTCATCAACCATTAATTTTGCGGTCTAATGACATGACGTTATGGGATTTTGGTTTGGAAAAGTAGGTCTGGGTTTGTTATTTGAAATAAGTACAAGCTGTACACTAGTGGGGCTAGGGGGCACAATCTCTTCCTCCTCCCAAAACCGTTTGGGTTCACCCTTGACAAACCTTTATATTGTATACCATGTATACGTCATTGAAGTAGACGTCATAATGCAGCAGCCACTCAGCCACCTAATTTTTTGCCCTACTCCAAAATTTCAGCCATTAAGACCCCTCCCCCCAAATTAACTATAATTTATAAGTACCATTATTTGCCGACATGAGCATTAAGAAAAGGAAAAAAAAGAAACATGATTTATTTCCGCAAATATGGGCATTACAAAAGTTATTTTGTATATTTAACAGTCCGCCATATTTACCTCAAAAGTTATGCAAATATTGTTAAAAGAAATAAAAATATTGACTTAACATTGATATAATATTGAATTAAACAACTAATTTATTTATTAAGTTTAAGAACCATGTTCTTTATTTATTTATCCCATAAATATATATTGCGTTTTTTTATTTTGTTATAACGAATTTTTGATTTATACGGTGATTTTTCCCGCGTCATCGGTTTTAGGCTCCAATTCACTGGGTTTCTACTTTCTATACGCTGAAACCGGCGGAAAAAAAACCTGCCAGGTTTTTTGTCCGTAATCCCTCACGAAGTCGTATTTAAAATATTCTTAAATGTGCCAATTACTTGAAAATAAATTAGAGGGGATCCTTGTTTCGTGTCTTAGTATTGAAGGGCGCGTTTATAAATGTAAAATATCTGTATATTATGTACGTGTGTAATGTGTAAATAGCGAAGGTATTCAGAAAGCGTGCGGTTGGGCAGCTCCGGCGTAATGTGGACTTTGACGCGGTTTTGCTTTGTAGCGCCCTGTATTAAATTCGTATGTAGGTATCACGAATTTTGGGAATGAGGCAGTTATAGATTTAATACACATTTTGGAGATGAAAGACTCAATCAGTGTGGTTATAATATTGGATTATTCGTAATCGAGGTCTATTTCTAGATCTGACTGATTTTCTAAATAAGAGTATATCATACACAATTTAAATTTGTGTATGAAGTTGTTTAATAACTTAAATCTATTCAATTGAAACGTCCTGAAGCATCTCACTGCTGGGTGCGAATCTGTCCCCATAATTTGGGAGGCAAGTAGCATATTCCACCACGTTGCTCCAATGCGTGTTTGTGGAGATGTAACCAAACCAATTTTGGCAGCAGCAGAGCAGCGATGGCCGAGTGGTCAAAACCGCGGTCTACAACGCGACCGATCCCGGGTTTCGAATCCTTGGCGTGCACCTCTGACAAAGAAATTTGTAATGTGCACATTTATCACTGCTCCACACTGATGGAAAATATCGTGATATTTAATTGATTACGATGTTCTCCATCGCCGTGCATGCCTGAGAGCAATTCATAATTTCTCGAAAGCATGACGTCCACCAATCCGCACTTGGCCAGCATGGTGGACTATGGCCTAAATCCCTCTCAATTGTGAGAGGAGACCTGTGCCCAGCAGTGGGACATGAAAAGGTTGAAAAAAATAAATATCAAACCAATTTTAGGTTGTTTCATTCAGTCCAATAGGTCTCCGACAAGGTTTAATGATTGTTATTTATCGATAATAACCAGGACCTATGGCTTATGGTGGCTATAACATGGTAACGCGCATAATTTTATCACTAGCGGTCACCCATCTCACGCGCAATCACGCCCATTTGGCTTACTACGCCAACCTGCGCCAAAATTTGTCTGTCTGTTGATTATTTATTCATAATGTTGTGTTGACTTATTCGGTGGAACTGGTTCACAAGGTCAAGCTCGCGCAGCAAGCAGTGGAGAGGTGTGTCCCTCCGAGATAAGATCCGAAATCAGGAAATCCGGAGAAGGACTAAGGTCATTGACATAGCTTTAAGAGCCAGCACGCTGAAGTGGCAGTGGGCTGGTCATATCTGTCGTAGAGCTGAAAATCGTTGGACAAGACGGCTTTTAGAGCGGAGACCGCGTTTAGGCAAACGTAGTGTATGACGCCCCCATGCAAAGTGGCGCGATGATCTGCGCCGGGTGGCGGGAAGTATCTGGATGTGTACATCAGAAAATCTGGTTTAGTGGCACGCCTTGGGAGAGGCCTGTGTCCAGCAGTGGACTGATATGGGCTGATGATGATGCATGATAAATGAATGCAGCGTACTATCATAAAACTGAATGTACCAATTGTTCTCATAGAAAAGTTCGATTGTTCGTGAAAAGTTCTAGAGCTTTATTGACACCTATCGTGTATAGTTAAGCGTTTACATTGATGCGATTAAGGCCAAGAAATTACTGCACGTAACACGCGAGCCATTAATGTAGTGATTAACTACCATTTCATCGACTACTTTGTTGTTATAAGCAGCGAAGAATGTTTAGAGTTAAAGTTGATAAATTAACTTTGTTCGGTATGCAACTCAGTAAATATGTGGTACTTATATTTTTTACAGTTGATTAAATAATAATTTTTATTTTATTTTATTTTTTTACATTTAGCACAATACATAGTTTTTGCCAAACTGGAGACCATTTTGTCGGCAAATCGATTTAGTTCTCGTGTTTATTGGCACTTTTAAAAATTTTATTTTTTATATTTGCAGCATTGTTCATAAGCATACTTTTATTTTTAAATTTGTGTCTTAAATTGCTGTTAAATTAAACTTCCTCGCTTTTAGATGTTTTAGAGGTAATTAGGTAGTACTCACTAACTACTAATAAATAACGATTCACACTCATAGCCCCACAGTAGGGTACGTATACACTGTGTCGTGGGTACCATGGACACACACAAAGACAGAAACACAAACCCAGACCGAGAGCAGAAACATAAACTCATCATTCAAATTTCTGTTTCACCGGGAATCGAACCCGGGGCCTTTCGATTGGTAGTCCGATATGGTAACCATTTCGCCACGAAGGTCGTCAAATTAAGTCGTCAGAGCGTCGTCAATTATGGTTGACGACTCATTGCGTGTTACCTAATGTTATTTGAAAACTTATCGTTAGAATCTGAGTTCGTAGTTTACCTTTAAAAACCTCCACTAATTAATGCTTTAATTAAGGCAAGCAATCATAACTTCGTTAAAATATTTAAAATTTACTTATAGTATGAAAGTTCAATGTCAAGGGTTCTGTAACAATATTATATGTAAGTAGTATAAATATTTATGTATGCCCGTTTGGATAGTGGTGGGTACTAATATTACGATCGAATTAAAGACCACCACAATAACCCCAGTGCAACCGTGAATGTTCTAGTCTATCACCTATAAAATACAAGGTCCTTTTTTATGTCCTGACTCAGCGGCTAGTGTATAACCCAAGCGGTCTACGCTGCTTTGCGATACAGGCCCGGCTGGGTGTGAAATGGGTCACTATTAGTGACAAATTTCATGCGCGTTTCCTTGCTTTGGAGAGCACGTTAAGCCATCGATCCCGGTCGTTCCCGATAGCTAACAGTCTTTAAACCTTGTCGTAGGCCTCATAGGCAGTTTGAAAATATCCGACAGCAGACAAGCCACTTAACCGTATGCCCACCAACCCCTATTGGATCAGCGTGGCGGAGTAGCCCCACCCAGTGCCCATCGGTGGGACGCAAAAAGGGTTGCAACCAACGCTTTAAGACCGAAGTTAACATAAGTCGGATTCCATTATTCTCCGTTCCATTATTTCCTAGTCTTTCAAGGCTTCAGCTTACCTTAGAATATAGTAAAGTCCATGAAAAAGATATGAGGTGGAATTGCTTTGACTTCAAAGGTTTCTTTGAGAGAAAGGAAAGTATACAATATAGATTCAACTGGAAAACCTTTTTATTAAACTGTCTTTGTGTTTCTACAGTATTTTACTATTCTTTGGTTCTTTTTTTAAATTTTACTCTATTTTGCGTTAGGTTTAACAAATACCTTTAAACGAGTAATTCTTGTATTGTATCTTTAAATATATAATCTATATCTATTTCTAAGTGGTCTTTTACAGTTAGCCTTTTCCATAAGCTCAGGGTCGCCCAGCGAGCGATGGAGAGGGCTATGCTTGGTATTTCTCTAGGCGACATAATTCGTAATGATGAAATCCGTAGAAGAACTAAGGTTACCGACATAGCTCTCAAAATCTGCAAGCTGAAGTGGCAATGGGCAGGCCATATAGGCCAGGGAAGAAAGGTCCTTGAATGGAGACCACGTCTCGGCAAAAGGAGTACAGGCCGCCCTCCAACCAGGTGGACTGACGACCTGAAGAAGACAGCGGGTAGTCGCTGGATTCAGAAGGCCCAAGACCGGGAGGAGTGGCGAACTTTAGGGGAGGCCTATGTCCAGCAGTGGACAATAAAAGGCTGATGGATGGATGGATGGATATATAATCTGAATCTCGGAAACGTCTCCAACGATTTTCATGAAATTTAGTGCGCAGGGGCTCCGAACCTAAGCGACAAATCGATTTGGATAGCTTTCATTTTTAGAAATTTCGTTTTATCCGTGTTTTCAGCGATAGTCAATTCAAACATAAACTGGAAAATATGACTCTTCCACGTAGACCCGCGGGTGAAATTCTAGTATGTATTAAAGTACATTGTATGAAAGAGAAATAAGGCGGATAGCCTGTTTGCTAGCAGTAATAAAGAATAAATTGTAATTATGGTTATTATTTACATGTAAAAACCATTCGTCACCCACCGGCTTTGCCTCCGCTGACAGTAAAGGGCTACGTCATAAAAAATATAGTCATGTTGTATTTCCACCCTTTAATCTTGTTTGAATATTATTAAAATAAATTGTGGATTCTACCCCGAGGGGTCATAATTGTTCCTACGATACTCACGAAAATATTGTGTTGTAAGTTAAAATTCAAATTTCATTCGAATTGAAAAAATGTACAAGCCTTAGAATAATTACAATTACATTATAGAAACCAAATTCGCGCGCCCAAATTGAAGCATATTGATTGGTGCCATTAATGGCACAATGGCACAATACAAGCTAGGTGGAGGGATAGTAGATGGTAGGTATATAGTGAAGAGGACTGACGACCGATGGGGAAAAAAGGTCCTATAATGGCGACCATGTCTCCGCAAAAGGAGCACAGGGCGCCCCTTCAAAAAAGTGGCCTGACGACCAAAGCCGCTGGATTCAAAGGATGGAGCACCGGATGGAAAAACGAACGCTTCAAGAGGCCTATATCCAGCAGTAGATTATGAAAGATGGATGGACCCGCTTGGCGCAATAGTTACCATGCTGGATTGCCAATCGCAGGGTCCGGGGTTCGATACCCGCCGAAGTAGAATTTTGAATGATGAGTTTAAATTTCTGTTCTTGGTCTGGGTGTTTGTATTTCTGTCTCTGCGTGTGTCCATGGTACCCACGACATATGGTATATCTACTCTACTATGAGGCTGTGAGTTTAAAACGTTATAAATTATAGACGGAGTGATTTTAAAAGAGATTTGAAATAAAATAAAAACAAATTTAGTTAAAAGAGCAGGAATACAGTAAAAGCTCTGCTACCTATTTCAAATTAATTGTTCTTAAAGACCCGAAAGCAATGACGTTTGGCTTTTAAATAGTAGTCACCAGATTTTGTTTAATTTAATATGCTTGTTAAGTTAATTGTTCATCAGCCGAAGGACTTGCGCTACAAGACCAATAACAGACGGCTGGCAACTTATCAATTAATTTGACTATGAATTGAAATAATCATTTCAGATCGGGAATATAAAATAAAACTTTAAACAAAGGATTTTATCCACCATTTGCATTTCCTTTGAAAGTAAATATATTACGTATAGCGGTATTGTAACCACACATCGTTTGAATACAATTAAGTTATCAATGAAACTTTGGAATTATAATGTGATTGATTTCTCTTTGTATGTGGTTGAGAAATTCAGTTTTTTTTATTCTATTCGTATAACCTAACTTCCTTAAGGCCGTAAGTAGATAATATATTTAAAAGTTATCTTTGTAAAAGCATTCGAGAAGATTTAAAATGAGACTAAAGATTTGAAAACACAATTTGAGATGAGATGGAAAATTTGAGAACACTCTAAATAACGCGTCCAAAATAGTTTTCAATAGGCTCGTCAGCGCAAATTTTTTTAAGAGCTGTAGGTTATAAAATGAAAGTCCCTGTAGCTTCGGGATTAAGAATAGAGCTACGGTATCCCCTGCCTGATCGTAAGAGGCGACTAAAAGGGGGCTTCCGGGGATGCGGACAGTAAGAGTGGGAGCTTGACCCGTCCAGCTAGCAGCCCCGGGAGGGACGGCGGTGTATGCGTGGCCGCATGCCGCCGTGAACACCTGAAGGTGCAGGAGAGCACATCTGCTCTCCCGAAGATGGGCCCGTTTTGGGGCGCCGCGCGTGGAGGACACCGGTGCGTTCCTATGGAGATCCCGGAGTCCTCACAAACGCAGAGGCAGGCCACCGAGGGGGTTTTAGTGCGGTCAAATCCCACATAACCCGGTATCCTCTCCCAAGGTGTCGGGTACCTTTATGAAGGTTTCCCCCCCGATACCAAAAAAAAAAAAAAAAAAAAGGTTATAAAATGAAATTGAGACGAACATGTAGGCTTTATGAAGTTAAATGGTCAAAATCAAAAATATTTATTTCATATTAGGAATACAAAATATTCGTTTAATGAATGTCATTTTTTCCCGGTCATCGCCTTTAGGTGCCCGTTTGGGCTAGATGTTGAGCTGAGAGAAAAGAGGCGGTGGAAAAAAACTCACAGCAGCACTCTTTTTTAAAAAAAAAGTACATATATAATTGAGATAACAATATGGCTATGGCTCTATGGGCACACGTGACAGCTGATCGTATGAGATACTATAAACCCTCTTCCAGCTGCTCAATGCGCTTTTGGACATTAGCATGTTACCTAAAGTGACCTCGTATCTTGAAAGATCTCATATGAAGTTGCGTTGCTATTCTTGAGTAGTACTTTAAAGGTAGATGCAGCTTACAATTAGTAGAGGTCGTTCTAGTCGGAATCGCGCACCGAGGGTACCTACCGTAAAATATTTTTGATATGTGATGTAACTAAAAATTTACGGTTTTCTCAATTTTTCCTTTATTTATTTATTCTTTATTGTTACTACGTAAAAAAGTTGTACAAAGGGCGGACTTAATGCCTTGAGGCATTCTCTACCAGTCAACCCTGATGGTGAGGATTTTAAGTAGGTGGCAACATAGCACTACTTCTACAAGGATTTTTTTTATCTGTGCTATAAGAAATTGCTTCGTACTAAATTTCAAGATTCTGAGTTTACGGGAGATTCCCTTGCGAGTGTCAAAAGTTTGCGGAATCTTGCGGCATAAACGGCTGTATCTTTTAATAACGCTGCCTTAGAAGTTTGATTTTTTCACAGTTTCAAGGGACAGTAGACCTGAGTATTTGATATAAATTAAAGCTTGATACCTCCACGAGTTCCTGAGAAAAACCTGTCAAGACCCGACATACAAATAGACGGACAGACAACAAAGTGATCCTATAAGGGTGCTGTTTTATCCTTTCGAGGTACGGAACTCTAAAAACCAAACATTTTCTATCAGTCAAGAAAATACTATATTTAATTCATAAAATTACTCGCTTCTCTATCTTCTCTCCGCTCCACCCGCGTATTCTACGCATTTTTTCCAAAAGTATTAATTTTTAACCGGGTAAAAAGTAACCATTATCATTCTCCGACCCCTAAACTATTTTCAAAAAAAAATAAGGTCAATCCACAACACCGTTGTGTAAGAAGCACAAACAAAGAAACAAACTTTCACATTTATTATATTAGTAAACTATATAACTAAATGAAGCACTTAACTAAATTAATATTAATTCAATTAAAGACGCAGAATAAGCAGAAAAATTCACTTTCACGATTATTAGAAGCAACTGAAAGTCACTATTTCGCCGAGTTTTTGGAATTGTGACAACTTTTAGCTTCCGGCATCTGCGAGCTTGGAGAATTTCTTAATACAGAGACTTTCTTAATTATCTTTGTTCGGAGCCAATTAAAGTAACAAGTAACACTACTTAATTTAATAACATTTATAGCTAACCGAATAGAAAAATTACTAAAAAGGGAGAAAAGCTTTCGCGTCCCAATACCGAATACTTACGTACTACAAGTCCTAATTGAAGATGATCACAATCTGATCCAATGCGGATTGGTGGAAACAGGTGTGAGTCATTAGTCTTTTAAATCTTTACTACGCTGATAAATTATTGTTAAAGAAACATTGCATTTGTGATCTGTGGTGAGTGAAAAGCCGCGAAAGATTGTAACGCCACCTACAGGGTGCTAGTGGGAACGGAAATAAGAAGAAAAAACGCGGTGTAAAGGCGGTGTATTTATTTTAAGATAATTCTGAAACCCGGGTCACCAACCCAATATGGCCTTTGCGCCTTGTAACTTTACTAGGTACATTCAATAAAACATTTTTGTTTTTTTTTTGTTTACACTATGTATGTTCTACAACTTACATAACGTAGGCATTACGCGCAGCCTGGAAACTTTATGGTTACTAAAGTTTTTTAAAACATAATTTACCGAAACTTTACCTTTTTTAATTCAACTGAATAGTTTTTTGCATATCAAAAAATGAAGGAGAATATTTACCTAGTAAGTAAATAGATTCCATCTTCAAAAGCACTACCGCAGAGCTGCCACAAAAGATACACTTCAAGAAATATCCAGAAGCATCTAGAAGTCATTGTCTTAACCACGCCTTTCAGAGGAAATGAGTTAACTTTGAAAAGCTTCCGGCTTGGAGAGCTTTGAGCAATGATTTTCTCAGTTGTCTTCATAAAGCTACAAGGTGTCTATTTTATTATAAGTCAAAGTATTTAAGCAATTCTTTTGAATGTCAATATCATCTCCTTCAATTAGAAAGTCCTAGAACCGAGTAGATTCTAGTACCATTTATTTCAAACTATCTACGTTAGCCTTGTTACGTATAGCTGTGACTACAGCATCCAATGGTATGCTCTTGAAGGCAGTATGTCCTGATTCAATTCACGCATACACACCATTGAAATGTTCATGATGCCATTAGCAGTCACCCATCCAACATCTTAACACTCTAGATTGACAAGAAGAAGTGACTAGTCACTGGCCTTAAACGTATTGAAAGAGGATTAGTTTCTTTATCATCTCAAAGAGTTTTATGTTACTGTCAAATAAAAAATATAAAACAAATAGTGACAGATGAATTGAATGTCAAAATTCTGGACGATGGCGCGAAGAACCAATGTTCGACAGTCATTATCAATTTATATAGGAAAATAAAATAAGTAGTTTTACTATTAATTTCGCAATTTTTCTATATTTTCTCACCGTTTACCCTTCCCTGGACTTCTACATATATTTCAAGAACAAAATAAGCCACATCGGTTCAGCCCTTTTTGAGTTTTAGCAAGACTAACGAACAGCTATTCATTTTTATATTATAGAAGATTATTCACGGGGCTATTCGCACTCTGATACGTCACTCTTCAAAATCTGTTGTCGAAATTGATAATTTTGTTCATACGGTTACAAACAATAGACAGAATGACAATATACATATAATAATGTTATGAAAATAAAACAAGTTAAATTTAACTTCAGGTAACATTAGGAAATTCCAGCGCAAACTTTGTCTCATATCTCCACAAACACGTATCATCACCGCAAAAAGAGATTACTAAGAAAATGTGCAAGCTAGGAAAGTCTGGCGTCCGCATTTCAAAAGCTTTGAGCCACGTTAAGAAGATTATACAGATGACTTTCTTAATTATGTTTGTGAAACACATGCTACTCTCTGTATAAAAATGTTTATGTAGTATACATACGTATTTTGAAGAAGTGGTTGGTGGTAGAACTATTATGGTTCGCCCGGGGAAGTACCACCGCTGCACCCACTTCTGCCGTGAGCAATTCTATTGTGTTTCGGTGTAAAGGTTCAGTTGCCGACCACACTTACATGAGGCGACCACCAGCCTCCGGAGTAGCAGCGCAACTGCATATGACCTCAGACAAGACTTACCTATGCTTGCTTGAGGTTGTATGTAGATGTCCATGGGCTGCAGCGACCACTTAACACCACGTGGCCTGCATGCTCGTCTGCTACTCCATTCAAATTTAAAAAAAGTTTTTGAATGTGACCTTAGTAGGAACCTAGTTACATAATCAATAGGATGTTTAAATTTTGTGTGGTGCAAGTTTGCTCAAGATAAGGAGACAAAATGCTGCTCCAGTTTTAAATCCTGTAAAGACGTCGGACTCTTAACGTGTCTTCTGAATCATAGATGTGCGCATAAAATTTGCTACTATAATATAACTGTCAACCCTCTTACGTCTGATTATACATTAGCTGGCGTTGATTTAAACAAAAAAATAACGCTACACACTCGTAGCCCCACACTCGGATTCCCTCTGTCGTGGGTGCCATAGACACACACAAAGAAAGAAACACATACACTCAGACCAAGTACAGAAATTAAAACCCATCATTTCAATTTTTGCCTTGCCGGGAATCGAACCCGGGACCCTCCGATCGGCAGTCCGGCATTGTAACCACTGCGCCATGGGTCGTCTTTTTTTGTATTTTATTGCTAATAACTGTCAGGCCATACGTGCTCGAACATAAAATGCATATTTTTAGTACCAAAATGGCGTAAAATTACAATAAGAATCGAAAAAATATTCAAGATACTTTGCACAAAACTCTTATGTACTAAATTCATTAATTTGCTCGCGTTCCACAATATTTGACGTAGATTTTGATACGAAGTGAAAGTTATATATATTAAAGAAAATAGCATAAACATTAAAAAGAAAAGTAAAACAAATAACAAAAACTTGGGAGTTTTGGCGGGAAGTCGAAAAAGACATATTGTGCTCTTGTTTTATTTTTACTTTCTTGGTGTATTTTTGAGTTATATCGGATAAAGTTGATGGCATTTTGTTTGATATAGATTAATTACATTGTTCGAGTGTTTGTGAAATAGAATAACAGTGCTAAAATGTTTTTTCTGCTTGCCTCCAAAATTCCATCGGACACGTTTCTAGTAAAGTAGCCATTGCTTTACTTGAATGTTGGACTGACTAGACTGACTGATTGATTACTGACCACTTACTGACTTTGTTATTACTTCGTCCAGTTTAATTGAAACTGGAAAAAAATGATGCAAAAATAATACTTGACGCTGGCAGTATGCACAGAGTTTGCGATGCCATAATTGAAAAAAAAAAAAACAAAAACATGTAAACTAGTAAAAATATTTTTCCATTGGCACGCATCATTAAAATGATCAGCCCGCTTCCACAATAAATGTACATTTCGGAGCAAAGTAACATTTTAGCAAAATGTTCTCTACGTGTCGAATACCAAACAGTCAAGGCCCAAAATAAATGTCAATATTATTCAAGCCACCCATTGAAATTTCTAAAACTTTTGGATAATGGTAGCTGGATAAAACAGAAACAGGCTGAATGAAGTTCTTACATAAATAAATACTAATTTAGCACAAACTCAAATTGTGGGGAATGAACCCTTTTGAATTCAAGCTTGCTTTGTTATAAACTGACATAAAAAAGGAGGTTTATAATTATTGAACACGCATGAATGTTATTATATTATATAAAAATCATATAATAACATGATATTATCTTAGGACTTCTAAACAAATAAATAAAATTCCACAGCACACCAATTCGCAATTGGACAGCGCGGTGTACGATGCTCTCAATCCCTCTCACGTGTGAGAGGACCTGTACCCAGCAGTGGGACATAAAAGAAGTTGAAAATAAAATTTCAGCTTAGGAAATGGTATAAACTTCATTAAGACATTAAAAGTATGTATGCACTTAAAAATAATTAAAACCATTAGATCCCAATGAACACAATATCAGCATAATATCATCACTAATATTAAACCCAACTTCAAACTTATAAATAACTAGTGGACCCTGCAGACGTTGTCCTGCCTTAAAAGTAATGAAAGAGGATTTGTTTTCTTATTATCATTATATTATTAACTTAGACTAAGAATAATGTACTTACATTATTAAAGAGATTTCATATTACTGTGAAACAAAAATATAAAACAAATAGCGACATACGAACTGTCCTGTTATTCTGACTGTGTCAAAGTTTAGAACGACACGGCACGAAATACAAACGTTTGACAGGTAGGAACAATTTATATGGGGAAACTTATGAATAAAAAAATTAAATAACAATTTCCAGTGGAACAAATTGTGAATCTAAAATATCCTCGAATCATCTTGAACACACAAAAAAATTCACTAAAATCGGTCCAGCCGTTTAGGTGTTTACTGTCAACACACGTACTAAAGAATTATGTTTTTTTTTTTATAAATAAACCTAACAATAAGGCAGACGGGCCGCGTGATGTTAAGCGATCACCGTCGCCTATGGACACGGGCAACCCTAGGGGAGCCGCCCGAGCATTGCCGGCTTTGAAGTAGAGCTTTTTTTACAGCTTTCTTGAAGAACCCCATGTTATAGTCCACTGGGAATGACTCAGCTGGAAGGTTGTCCCATAACCTACACGTCCGTGGTAAAAAGGAGCGTGCAAAGCGGACTGTGGAGGACCGCCACGAGTCCAGATGGTGCCGGTGGAATCATGGAATGGTGATGTAGGCATCAATTGGAAGAGTTCCTCGGAGCACTCACCATAGTAAAGTCGGTAGAACACGCAGAGCGAGCCTATGTATAAAGAATAGCGGCCGCCCGCGACTTGTCCGCGTGGATTTTAGTTTTATATTTTTTCTCAAATATAAGTAGCCATAGTTACTCCTTATTACATCAGCTACCTGCCAGTGAAAGTACTGTCAAAAACAGATTAGACGGAACAAACAGACAGACAGACAAAATTAGTAAAAAAATGTTTTTTTCGGTATATGTAGGTACCGTATATACTCATACATTCATATGCATGTAGTGAAAAAGCGGTTATTGTAATATTATTACAAACAGACAATAATTTTATTTATTTGTATAGATAAAGGGAGTGAAATATATATTTTTTTAACAAATGAAGAGTAGTTGATAGCGTGTATGCAATAATATGTTACACATAAATGTTTTATGCCAAGGAAAGAAATGTCTTTATCTTTACCTGCTGTTATTTACTTACAATATAAGACCCCAAACTGTTACAAAGGACTTACGGAAGTTTTTCCTTTCAAGGGAAACTGTCCTTATCTTGGCACGTTTTTGTTGCACGTAATCGCCTTAGGGGCATGTGATCTCTTCCGGGATTTTCGTACGCTTATATGAAGATGTATTTATTTATAACGTTTCACACCCACAGCCCCACAGAAGGGTAGATATACCCTATGTCGTGGGTTCATGGACACACACAAAGACTGAAATACAAACACCCAGACCGAGAACAGAAATTTTAAACTCATCATTCAAATTTCTGCTTCGCCGGGAATCGAACCTGGGACCCTCCGATCGGCAATCCGACATGGTAACCATGGCGCCATACGGGTCGACGTGGACGCATGTATGAATGCTTATGTTATATGATCCTGTTTGGTAGAAATTACTTTAAAAATTGCTGAAAATGAGATCGGTACTGTCAAAATACCGCTATCAATTTTTAAAGTTAGTGTTAATATTTACGAAATCAGATATTTTCGGTTATGGAATTTTGGAAAGTAACATTTTGCTTTATTACTTTATCACACAGGGATACCTTCAACTACACAAAAACATTCGCGGCAGAAATAAGTTTGGCAGAAATAACTATATAGTCTATTGGTTTAGTAAATATTTTATTATAATAAGATATATTTCAAATACGTATAATAATGTTTTTTAAACCACAAGCAGCTGAAAATGGATAACTTTCTTAGTTAGTAGAAAATAATATTGCTTGTATCAATATTCAATGAATGTCGTGATTTCATGCTATGTAAATGCCTTCCGCAAGCGGCTTCGCCCGCGTGGATCCTTTTTATGGGTCCCCGTAGGATAAATAATAGCCTATGTGCTATTCCAAGCTTCATTGCTATATTAAAATCATATGCGTTTAGCCAGCTGCTTCAACCGCGTTGACCCTATTACCCGTTTTCACGTAGAAATGAAGAATTTTCCCGCGGTAACAAGTAGCCTATGTTACTTTGGGTGAATGTAGCTTTCTAATGGTGAAAGAATTTTTGGAATCGGAACAGTAGTTTTTGAGTTTATTCATCACAAACATACAAAAATACAAAACTTTCCTCTTTATAATATTAGTATAGAATAGATTAAGTTGTATACAATTACTTTTTATCTACAATGTACCTATGTTTTATTTGTTATCTTTTAATAAGTAATTTATTTATTATATTATTATAAAGTATTATTCTTTTTTTTTTCAACCTTTTTTATGTCCCACTGCTGGGCACAGGTCTACTCTCACAATTGAGAGGGATTTAGGCCATAGTCCACCACGCTGGCCAAGTGCGGATTATGGAAATTATGAATTCCTCTCAGGCATGCACATGTATTATTCTTACTTACACCTAATTGAAAAGTACGAGTTAAGATAAAAAAATATATATTTAAATGCAAAAAAAAAATTAAGACTGAAAGATAGAAATAAACTTATATGATACCAGCAAGTCCCTGTAGCTTCGGAATTATGAATAGAGCTACGGTATCCTCTGCGTGATGCGGCGACTAAAAGTGGGCTTCCGGGGTTGTGGGCGGTGAGTGTGGGAGCTCGATCAGATCAAGTAAGCATCGGAAGGTGAAGGAGAGCACTTCTGCTCTTCCGAAGATGCGCCCGTTCTGGGGCGCCACGCGTGGAGGACAACGGTGGATTCCAGTGGAGATCCCGGAGTACTCCCCAAGCGCAGAGGAAAGTCACCAAGAGGGTTTTAGTGTCGTACAAATAAAAAAGGTAATAACAGCAACACGGTTCTCATGAAAACTAATCAATAGCATACCTAACTTCAGTGCGGAACAAATGGGAAGCCATAAAAGAGTTGTAATTTACGGACCACCACGACACAATCACATACTTTATGAGGGTGATAAAATATATTAATCTTAATATATATATAAATAACGTATCACATGTTTGTCCGCGATGGACTCCTAAACTACTAAACTGATTTTAATAAAATTTGCACACCGTGTGCAATTTGATCTAACTTGAAAGATAGGATAGCTTACATCTCAATTTATAGTCGCAATATTATTTTATTTCTGATACTTTAAGGCAGGACAACGTCTTAACCCGGGTGGAGCTGGGCTGGACCACTGGTTACATATAAATATTCGCATCCCCTAACATAAGAGACTTAAAACGACAGCTTTAAGCACGTTCCGAATCACGGAGACGCGAATAAAATAAATTGTAACTGTATGTCACTAATCTACTATATATCACTAATGAAGCACGCATGGCTCGGCGGTTAGCGTAGAATGCAAGCGGTCTATGCAGCTTAGCCAAGCGAGCGCGGTCGGGTGTGAGATGGGTGACCGCTAGTGGCAAAATAATTCATGCGCGTTTCCGTGCTTCGGAAGGCACGTTAAGCCGTCGGTCCTGGTTGTTGTCGATAGATAACAGTCGTTAAACCTTGTCGGAGGCCTTATGGGCGGTTTGAAAACATCCGACAGCGGGTTGGCCACTAGCAGCGTGGTGGAGTAAGCTCCAGACCTCCCCAATAGGGGGGAGAGACCCGTGCCCAGCAGTGGGACGTAAAAAGGGTTGCAGCCATGTCACTAATCTTACCACATGGGTGCAAGTTAAAATGTTAAATTTGAAATACTCTTTTTCTCTTTTGACATCGTCCTTACCCCACAGTAGTTTTATGTAAAATTCCTAGATTTACTACCATGACACAAGGCTATACATATACTAAAGGCCATACTAGTAGCGCTGTCAAATAGTCGTTTCTCCAGGTTACAATATAATTTGGCAGCGCAGGTGACTACGGCGTAACGGACAGCAAACACGACAAACATCGTAACCTACTACGGCGTAGCGCACATGGTCGGTCGTTGCGGGTTGTTGTTGACATGACTGGCGTCATTTTACTCATATTTTTACACGTATTTCTTATTACCAATAAATATTGCCGTGATATATTGTGGAAAAGACTAATGACCAACTTCAGGTAGTTACATCGGGCGTTGCGTGTGATAAGGCGAGCAAAATCGGCATAATCGACATAGTTCTCATGTATTTGCGTTGCTTATAACGTTTATTTCGCAATGTATTCTGAATCGGGGGTTAGAGATAAGATAGTAAAGTTTTATGAAGTCAATATTATAATACAACTCAAGTTGTTATTATTATATCTTTAGTTTGTATTCGCACTTTAAACTTAAAAGAGTAGTAAATTCTATTCTTATGAGTTTCAATAAGCAGTACAAATAGGCAATGTAGAAGTCTTAGTAACGAGAGCTATATTCGGTCACCTTCGTTCGTCTACGGATTTTGTTGTTACGCTTTCTGTTGCGTAGAAAAACACTAGAAATAGCCCTCCATAGCTATATTTCACTCAGGGAACTTGAGCGTATGGAAAAGGCTTACGGTAAAAGACCATGTCTCAACGACATACCGTAGTAGTAGTACTGGCAACACACACTGCTTAATAAATTACGATTTCAGGCACTGAGTCCAGTATACGGATGAAAAGTTAAATATAATGAACTCACATAAAATACCACTTCAAAAAGATATCTTAATAGTTTCGAGTCAAATTAAATTTCTATCTAAAGTTATTACATTCGACTATAAAAGTTATCATCAATTGCTAGCCTACTCCTTGTTTTAATCACTGTATTTAATATTCAAGACGTATTTGTGTTACAATAACTTTATTAAGAAATAATATGCTAAGAATTTAATTTTCATGAAGTTAACATGCAAATTTACATTTGTTCGCATTACGCCTTACATGTTTTGAATATCAAAGACTTCATAAACGACGAGGTTCCCGCCTTAACCGTTAAGTTGATTATTTTAGCTATCTAGAAAATAATAAGGCCAAATCACGTACGATATTATTAAAAAAATGGAACGATGCATGGGAAATTGGTTCTAAAAGCATAAAGGCGGAAACACATTATTAAAACAAGACTCGATCCAACGTGTCGACACCCGATATGCCATATGCACCGTGCACGTTACCAACACGGTGACAATTACTGAATATAGTTAGCTAATAGCAGTGGAATTGTATGGTTATATACTCTGTCTGTGACAGTTCTCGAACAACTGACGCGTGGCGTTAGGTGTTGTCTTAAGAAAAGCACCGCGTCACGAAAGAAAAACACCGACCTGGAACGTCTGTATCGGGTGGCGTGTGTGCCGGTGTGGGCGCATAGCGTCGCGTCAGATGTTCATACTGTGATTCGGTATATAGAAAACAATACATTAAATTTAATTCGACTCAACACGCATCGCGTTTCATCGGGTCGCGTCGCGTTTTAATAATGTGTTTCCATCTTAATATTTTTTTTCTGTATACGTGACATGAAATAAAATGAAAAGAAATATTCTTTATTCACTGTACGGTTCCTTTACAAACTCTTAGTGAACGCTATTTTTTTGTTCTGTCTGCTCTGGATGCGCTTAGGCCAACTTACTGTCGAATGTTCTCAGGCCACCTGTGCTTTCCATAGCACGAAAACGCGCATGAAATTTTAGCAACTAGCGGCCACTTACGGTAGATCGTTTATGTTCTACGCCAACCGCTCTGAGCTACGTGCGATTTAGATACAGTATCTTTCATAAATTATGATCTATTTCATCGAATATACTCTATGTTAAGCGAGGATTATCAAGTCAAACTGATAACAACCTTTGTACCTAGTTTTAATCTTTCGAGAATATTCCAAGTCCGAGCTAAGTCGAGGCTAACAGCAGTAATCTTTCAAAGGATTAAGGACCTTATAGAGGATACCTGCAGTACTAGAAAGCCAAATTTAAGAACTGAAAACTGAAGATTTGTCTTTTAATTATTTTTTTAAAAATGAATAACGCTTAATCTCTCATAGCCCCACTCTAGGATATCCTGTGTCGTGGGTGCAATGAGCACTAACACAAAATCACATAGACCAGAAGACATATTTAAAAACATCATCCATAAGACATTATGCTACGAGCTTTATATAATTATTTTTGATATGGAGTAGTCCTAATAGGCATTTTCATATACATTTTAATGGATATTCCCATGGGAATTAGATATTTTATCGCTATAAAAAGTAGCCTTAGTGGAGAGAACTCCAGGCCCTTCATTATCTTAATATAAAAAATAGATCAATCCGTGGCACCGTTGTAACGTGAATCTATGGGAAAAAACGTATATCCCATGTGTAAAGCTCCACCAACACTTCTCTACCAGCCCGCATTGACAGCGTGATGGAGTAAGCTCCAGGCCTCCCCAAAAATGCGGGGAGATCCGAGCCCAGCAGTGGGACGCAAGAGGAGTTGTAACCATGTAGAAAGCTAGTGTATAATAATTTTAATGGTCTCAGTACAATTTCCAAACAATTTATAAAGCCTATGCGGTATCTTCAGCATGAGTTATCAAAGAGAACCTGCGTTCAAAGGATAATAAGTAATAATGTGTCCAACTATTTCCTTTACTGATTTCATTTTTGGTTGATCCACATATTATATTAGCTTCCATAAACTATCGCTTTATACATAATAAAAAATAAATAACACAGTAGGGTAGATATACCCTGTGTCATGGGTACCATGGACACACACAAAGATAGAAACACAAACACCCAGACCGAGAACAGAAATTTAAACTCATCATTCAAATTTCGGTTTCGCTGGGAATCAAACCCTGGAAAGGACCCTTCGATTGACAGTCCGGCGTGGTACTCGTAACTATAGCGCCACGCAGGTCGTCTCGTACATATTACGTAACTTACATTTTTAGAGGAATTATTTGAAGCCTGCAAGCCGTTAGAGTAGAACATAAACGATCTATGCAACTAAGCCAAACGGGCGCGGTCGGGTGTGAGATGGGTGACCGCTAGTAGCAAAAATTTTATGCGCGTTTCCGTGCTTCGGAGGGCACCTTAAGCCGTCGGTCCCGGTTATTGTCGATAGATAACAATCTTTAAGCCTTATGGGCGGTTTGAAAACATCCGACACCGGGTTGGCCACTAACCCGCATCTCCACCACCCCGCATATATTTTATACACATTTAGAGCATGATTATTCATTAATTATATAATTAATCTCAATTTGATAATTTATTTTAAAGAACTCAATATCACTTTTTCGCCTTCATCAATTACAGTGTTAATGATCATTATTTGTCAAACTTTCTTAATTTTATTAAAATGCACAGACAAAATGAACACTGAAATTACTGTTTCATTTCTTTTAGTTCCTTATCCTTAGATTTATTTCAGAGGCGATAAAAACTCGGCACAAAGTTTTCAGCTAAGTTTTGCTACAAGAGAGTAGAGACGCAAAAATTTGGTGACAAAATGTTTCAAAGTTGCGAGTATTAGTTTTTGCATATTTAAACCTAGATTTACTTTTTACGCAAAATGGAATTTTAATTAAAAATTATGAATGAATAAAAAAGAACGCATCATGAATTTTCAAACTTTTTGTGACTAATTTATAATTTGCTTTTATAATTTGTTTAGTAGTGTACTCGTATATAATTGAAATTCAATTTTAATAATTTCCTGGAGTAATTTGTATTAGCACCAAAGAGTATATTCATTTTAAGGATTTTTCTTCTCTCAGATTTCAAAATAATCTTGGCTATTATCTAGCACTCAGATCTGATGAGATCCGCTAGCAGCACATATTATGGCGGTGGAATTTAAACCTTTAAAATAGGAGGGTTAATTCTTAACAGTTTTATCGGTTTATAAAACAAAGTTCGCATGACCCGGCGTCTGGCGTTAAACACAAGCGATGTACGCATTTGAGCCAAACGGGCGCGGTCGGGTGTGAGATGGGTGACCGCTAGTGCCAAAAAAATATGCGCGTTTCCGTGCTAGGGCACGTTAAGCCGACGGTCCCGTTTGTTGTCGATAGATAACAGTCGTTAAACCTTGTCGCAGGCCTTTAGGCGGTTTGAAAACATCCGAATACGGGTTGGCTACTAACCCGCATCTCTACCAACCCGCATTGAAGCAGCGTGGTGGAGTAAGCTCCAGGCCTTCCCAATAATGGGGAAAGACCCGTGACCAGCAGCTGGACATAAAAAGGTTTGCAGCCATGGGCTGCATGGCCATCTTCTTCGATACTTCTTTTTTACTATAATAAAACTTGATACCCCATTACAGAAACATAACATGAAATAGACGTAAAACGCATCTATTTATACGTTGATATGGAGGTTGGATAGAGAACAGATATGTTTTAATGTGCTAATAAAAATTATGGCCGCGTCTGTACGCGCCGTAAAACATTGGTAACGAAGAAGAGTATCAAGATGGAAATAATGTCTTTTGACAAATACCAGAGATATTTCCCTAAAAAATATTATAATAAACTGTTTAGAATTGACATTACTTTTTGCGGCAATTCTCGGCCAATCCCTACTAATATTATGAATTCGAAAGTAACTCTCTGTTCGTCTGTCTGTCTGTTATGCTTTCCCGCTTAAACTACTGAACTAATTTTAATTAAATTTTAAACACATATAAAGTGGACCTTGGGAAAGGACATTATGATGGGTTTTGTCCTACAGGAACCTATTAAAGGGTTCCACGTGGGCGAAGCCGCTGGCGGAAGACTAGTGTGGGCTACATTTTCTTATAAATCAATTGATTATTTATATAAAAACACATACACACACATCCACATATACACTTGCAATAAATAATACATTACACTCAAACTAATTAATTCCATACATTAGCCGCGCGTCCTGTGGATACATGCATCGTTATCTACGATCTATTGTACTCGTACGTCACAGCGCTGGCATCACGAGCCCGGCGCGTGCGCACCGGTACCGCTACACACCAGTCTGATACACAGCGCCTCACGGCTAACCCGCGTCGCTTTGTGATTGCTGTCGGCACTATTTCTCGCGAACGCTTGCTTTTTCTCACGCTGTAATAACTCACCTTCTAACTTCCTCTTTAGTGCATAGTGTATAAACTGTATCCTATCTCCTTTCTACGTGTTACTATCTACTGTGTTGTACTTTTCTCCTTCTGTATCGTGTGTGAATAAAAAACTATAAAGGTACGTGTGTGGACTTGTTCTTTCGGACCATTACCTTATAGTACCTAAAGTGGTGACCCCTTTCTGGACATTAATAATGAATACCGACGATAGTAATAACAGCAGCGGTGAGTCTACAAAAACGGTTGGTTCGCAACACGGCGTTAATACACAAAGACGTAAAAAGCGCGTTTCCATTGCACCCGTTGGAGACTCGTCCGTCAACCGGATGCAAAATTTAAAGGTGCCTAACTTTTCACCAGAAGACCCAGAAATCTGGTTTGCCTTAGTAGGGGCAATTCGAAAATTTTGGAATCACTGAAGATGCGGTAAAATTTAATGTTGTAATAACGAACTTAGATATAGTGCACGCTAAAGCCGTAAAAGATATTATTATCAACCCTCCAAGTACCAATCGTTATATTAAAATTAAAACAGAGTTAATAAAGCGACTCACTGCCTCTCACGAGGAGAAAGTTCGGAAGCTTAACTCACGAGGAGCTCGGAGACAGGAAACCAACGCAATTTTTACGACACCTGCGCGATCTGGCTGGATCCAGTGTCCCTGAGGAGTTCCTGCGTACCATTTGGAGTAACCGGCTTCCACGCGCCATCCAGACAGTGCTAGCTACTCAAACATCCCAATCCTTGGAACAGCTGGCTGAGTTAGCCGACAGAGTCCAAGAAATTTCGTCACCGGCAAACGTCTCAGCGACTTCTGTTGCCGATACCTCACCTGGAACGAGCAGTATTTCCAACGAGATCATCGAGCTCAAGCGAATGGTTGAAAGCCTAGCTCTTAGATTAGACGAGCGTGAATCACGCCGTACCGGACGTTCCAGACAACAAAGGCGTCGGTCATCATCGCGTAGTGAGACCCGGTCGGCATCCATGTACAGGAAATACCCCATCTGCTGGTACCATTCACAGTTTGGATCAAGGGCATACAAGTGTCAGAGGCCGTGCGATTACAAAGAATCGGGAAACACCGAGGGCAATCATTAATAATGGCGACAGACGATTGCCCTGCCACAGCTGGTCGCCTTTTTGTATGTGATCGCAACACTAAGACCCAATTTTTAGTTGATACTGGTAGCGACCTCTGCGTGTTCCCCCGATCTCAGCTACGAGAGCGCCGAGCACCTACAAGTTACCAGCTCACCGCGGCTAATGGAACTTCCATAGACACATACGGATATGCGTACCTCAACCTGGATCTCGGTCTTCGGCGAGTTTATCCTTGGCGGTTTGTCGTTGCCAATGTAACTAAGCCCATAATTGGAGTAGATTTTCTTTGCCACTATAATTTGATCGTAGATTGTAAAAATCAAAAATTAATAGATAATACTACCTCCTTATCCGTTCCAGCTTCACTTGCTTTTAATTCTTTAAATATACATTCTATAAAAGTTTTATCTGGCGAAACCGTCTATCATAATTTACTTTCCCAGGAATTCCCCGAGATAACACGACCAGCAGGTACACTTCGCACAATCCCGCACTCTACCCAACATCACATTCGCACCACACCTGGCCCACCAGTTTCCTGTACACCTAGGCGCTTAGCACCTGATAAGCTGAAAATAGCACGAGCTGAATTTGAATCCATGATAGCCAACGGTACAGCTAGACCTTCCGAGAGCTCATGGTCATCTCCATTACACCTTGCGCCTAAAAAGGACAATGGATGGCGTCCGTGTGGCGATTATCGCAAACTAAATGCCCGCACTATACCCGACATGTATCCTATCCGTCATATACATGACTTTGCCCATAATATAGCCGGCTGTCGCGTGTTTAGTACAATTGATTTGGTCAAAGCTTACAACCAAATACCTGTGTATACCGAGGACATACCGAAAACGGCAATCACGACCCCCTTTGGTATGTTTGAATTCCCATTCATGACTTTTGGCTTACGTAACGCAGGACAAACTTTTCAACGTTTCGTGGATGAGATGATGCGTGGGTTGGATTTCGTGTATTGCTATCTAGATGATTTTTTGATTTACAGTAAGGACGAGACTCAGCACAAAGACCATCTCCGTCAAGTATTTACTAGACTTAGAGACTTCGGAATGGTCATTAACGTTTCCAAATGTGTTTTTGGTGTGGCGGAAGTAATTTTTTTAGGATTCTCAATTTCTGTAAATGGCACTAAACCAATGAGCGAGAAAATACAGGCCATACAAGACCTCCCTCCCCCGAAAGACATTAGGGCACTCAGACGGTTTCTAGGGATGATCAATTTCTATAGGCGCTTCTTGCCCAACGCCGCCCAAATACAGGCACCCCTTAACGCCCTACTAACCGGCGCTATCAAAGGTTCCACGCCCGTTAATTTAACTGGCAATACTCTTGCGGCATTCTTAGAAACTAAAAAAGCCCTGTCTAACGCCGCTCTCCTAGCCCATCCTAATTGTCACGCAAAACTAGCACTTGTGACCGATGCTTCTGATGCTGCCATCGGGGCTGTATTGCAGCAGCTTAATAACGGGGCGTGGGAGCCTCTCGCCTTCTTTTCACGAAAGCTTAGTCCATGTCAATCGAAATATTCTCCGTACGATCGTGAGCTTCTCGCAATATACGAATCTATCAAGTATTTTCGCCATATGATTGAGGCAAGGCACTTTACGATCTATACCGGCCACAGACCGATTACTTACGCATTTCACGAACGGAAACAAAATTGTTCACCAAGACAATTCCGTCATCTAGATTATATAGCCCAGTTCACGACCGATATAAGACATATCTCCGGTAAAAACAATGTTGTAGCCGATGCCCTATCCCGCGTCGATGAACTGGAATTACCAGTAAGTTTTACTGATCTGGCTACAGCACAAGAGAGAGACCAGGAAATAACCGATCACCTTGCTGGTAAATCATCACTCCGCCTCCAAAAAATGTGCTATCCTGGGAGCAATACGCCCATTTATTGCGATATTAGCACATCATCTCCCAGACCTTTCATCACGCAAGGACTACGGAAACAAGTCTTTGAAAGCCTTCACTCTCTAAGCCATCCCGGTCCGACTGCAACTGCTAAGCTGATAGCAGAGAGATTCGTTTGGCCCGGAATGAGAAAAGACATCAGAGAATGGGCTCGTACGTGTTTAGCATGCCAACGCTCAAAAATAAGTCGACACGTGACTGCTCCATTAGGCAACTTTGACCTACCTCGTGCGCGCTTCAAACATGTCCATATTGATCTTATTGGCCCTCTTCCTGTTTCACAAGGTCACAGGTATTGCTTAACGGCCATAGATCGGTTTACGAGATGGCCAGAAGTCATCCCAATTCCGGACATTACTGCGGAAACTGTGGCAAAAGCATTTATCTCAGGTTGGATATCTAGGTTCGGCGTACCCATCGATATAGTTACAGATCGCGGGCGACAATTCGAGTCCGCACTGTTTCAGTATCTCGCAAAAACCACGGGATTCCAGCACAAGCGCACGACTGCCTACCACCCAGCATGTAATGGTCTTATAGAACGCTTTCACAGACAGCTCAAGGCGTCCATTACATGTCATGCCAATGCCAGCTGGACAGAAGTACTGCCATTGGTATTGTTAGGCTTACGCAGCGCGTTTAAGGAAGACCTACAAACATCATCCGCACAGCTTTTGTATGGGGAACCATTGAGACTTCCTGGAGAATTTTTCGACCCAAGCACTCAATGTACATCCGATTTATCAGATTTCACAGCGCGCTTACGTTCATTTGCCGAGAATATAAAACCTGTAGCAGCATCTCGACACAATACACACAAAGTGATTATCTTTAAAGAGCTTGCCACCGCAGACCAAGTGTTCCTACGGGAAGACGCTGGACGAGCCCCTTTTCAACCAGCTTATACAGGGCCTCATAAAGTATTGCAAAAAGGTGATAAGGTTTTCAAGTTACTTGTCAAAGGAAAACCTGTGACGGTTACAATCGATCGCCTAAAACCAGCCTTTATACTTAGGGACGACGAGATGGGAAGAAAGGGACTCACTGTAAATACACCTAGTGATTCGCCTTACAACCCTTCCCATACGGCGTCAGCTCCTCTTCCAGCACCTTCCACTGTACTTGCACCATCTTTCCCACCACTGACTGCTCCTAAAACTACACGTTCCGGCAGGAGGGTTAGATTTCCTGATTATTATCGCCCTTAACCAGGTCTCTGGGGGGGAGTGATGTGGGCTACATTTTCTTATAAATCAATTGATTATTTATATAAAAACACATACACACACATCCACATATACACTTGCAATAAATAATACATTACACTCAAACTAATTAATTCCATACATTAGCCGCGCGTCCTGTGGATACATGCATCGTTATCTACGATCTATTGTACTCGTACGTCACAGCGCTGGCATCACGAGCCCGGCGCGTGCGCACCGGTACCGCTACACACCAGTCTGATACACAGCGCCTCACGGCTAACCCGCGTCGCTTTGTGATTGCTGTCGGCACTATTTCTCGCGAACGCTTGCTTTTTCTCACGCTGTAATAACTCACCTTCTAACTTCCTCTTTAGTGCATAGTGTATAAACTGTATCCTATCTCCTTTCTACGTGTTACTATCTACTGTGTTGTACTTTTCTCCTTCTGTATCGTGTGTGAATAAAAAACTATAAAGGTACGTGTGTGGACTTGTTCTTTCGGACCATTACCTTATAGTACCTAAACTAGTACATAATATGCAGCGAAATGAGCTTGGTGTACAATATCGCCGGTTTACAAAACCTAACAATGTAAAGTGCGGAAAAGAGGAGGTTGGACAAATTGGCGGTAGATATTTAGAAAGAAAGAAAGAAGAAAGAAAGAAAGAAACGTTTATTGCATCTAGTTAATTCTGCAACTATACTATACACTTATACTAAACAAAAAACCAAAAAAAAAAAACATAATATACTAATACAATAAAAATAAAACATAAGATAACATTTGTAAATATGTAAATAAAAAATAACACAAAAGGTAGAACGCTGCAGAACCACTAGATGAAATGGGACCGCATTCAGCCTGTATCGCGTTCTAAACCACGACTGCTGGTTTTCAGTGCGGCCCTCCATTTTCGCGTAGTTCGTTGACCAATGGTGTGGTGAACTATTAAATAAATTTCTTCATAAAATTAAAATAAACAAAAAAAGAATACAAACTATGAGTAAATTTTGATCCAGTGCATCACTAAGTAAAAAAGAAAGGAAGGAAGGGTGAGTGTTTTTTTTTATTTTTATTATTTGCTCGCTACAAACATAATCAGCACAGATTTAAAGTACTATCATAATATTATAACTACTTACAATTAAATAGGTAAAAAAAAAAACATAACAACCGGCCAGAAGCGGACGTGTGAGTAGGAGACATGCAAGCGAAGTTGTGTGTGTGTATGTGTGTGTGAGTGAGTGAGTGAGTGAGTGGGTGGGTGATTGTGAGTGAGAGAGAGAGAGAGAGAGAGCCTGTGTGGGATTTAATGTGTGTTCTGTAAGTTTAACAAGTATGCTTTATATTTGATTTTAAAACTAATCTCTGTTTCCAGGTTCCGGATCGGTGGTGGAAGGTTGTTCCAGCACTTAGTAGCGTTATATTTAAAGCTTCCTCGGAAGGCTGGCGTGCAACGTGCTGGAATTGCTAGGCGAGAGCTAGCCGCAGCTCTGGTAAGGTGAGTGCCATTTGTGTCCTTAAACCATTGTAGCTTGTTAAACAGATAAGGTGGACATTGGTGCTTGATAACCCCAAACAGCAATGTTGCTAAATCTAGCACAAGCGTTTTGTACCCGTTGTATAAGATTTTGCGTGCGGGTTAAAAGTCGTGGACCTATGACCGTGTCTGCATAGTTTAGCTTTGATAAAACTAAGGATTCGCACAATTTTATCCGTAAATCTAAGCTTAGGCTGTCTCTTATTTTGTACAGAACTTTCAATCTATAAAAACAATTACGAACCACATTGTATACATGGCTTTCAAAGCGAAGAGACTCATCCATTAATACTCCTAGGTTGCGGGCTTCCGACACTCTTTCTATTAAGCTACCATTAATAGTTATTTTGGGGTCATTTGCAATTGTTTTCTTAACCTGCTTTTCTTTGCCAACTACGATGTATTTTGTTTTATGAGGATTCAGGATAAGGCTATTTCTTTGTGACCAATCGAAAATGCGATTCAGATCTGAGTTTAATTTTTCAACAGCAAGTTTTGTATCTGATGGCTTGAAAGAAATATACAACTGTAAGTCGTCAGCATATAAGTGATACTTACAGTTCTTTAAAGCATTTGTAATGTCAGTGGTGTATAAAATAAATAATAAAGGTCCTAAAATCGATCCTTGTGCGATTCCTCTATTTATAGTTTTACAAGAAGAGCATTCCTTAACATTATTATCTCTTTCCACGACTACATATTGGGACCTACTGCGAAAGTAACTATCAAACCACTTTACAGCTTCTAGGCTTAGTCCATAATAGGATAGCTTGGAGAGGAGTAAAGGTATATTTAGACAATCAAATGCGCGTGTGTAGTCCAGCAGGACTAGTATTGTGCACTCCCCTTTTGCTTGCGACGTAAGAATATCATCTACTACATTCATCAGAGCGGTAGTAGTGCTCCTTTTCTTTCTAAAGCCAGATTGGGTGTAAGGCAAAATGTCATTCGACTCAAGGAACTGTGTGAGTTGCAAGCAAACAATTTTTTCCAATATTTTGGACATGTTTGGCAAGATACTAATCGGCCTCAGATCTTTGAGGCTGGTTGGATTATCCTTCTTGGGAAACGGTTTGACCATTTAAACTTATTTATTAACTTCTGCCTCGTTGGAAATCGAACCGAGGACCTACGAGTCGTCAAAAGTACCTACAGTGACATGACAGATGAAGCCCAACTGAGGCCTTAGTGTAAGTCTGCACACGCGAAAACGTTACTAACGCGATTGCGTTAAGAATTTAATTATCGACCTTATTCCTATCGGGTTAAGATCTATCTGTCCAATTTTAACTCTGACGCAATAGTAACGTTTGTGCGTGTACAAACTTACACTAAGGGCTCTGGTTGGGTAACGTTGATTTCCATCGTAAAATCGTAAGGCTCATGAGCCTCTTCTGTCATGCGTTACATCAACTCGTTGGTGTAAATGAGATATCTCATAGCCTTTAAGGATTAAGTTGCAATGCCTCGTGTCACAGCTTTCCAGTTGCTAAACGGAATATATGTTGCAGGGAAATGAGGATATTAGGAATTTCACGAAATCCCTCTAGGGATATCATGAAATCCCCGTTGATGTCGAAAATTCTTGTTTATTACGTCTTCTTACTAACAGTATCTAGTGATATGACAAAATACTAGTATAAAGTTAGAGATATGTCATTTCACTAAACTAAATGTAGTGAAATAAATAATACTGTTGATGAATAAAGTAAACCCTCCGCCCCCTTTTCGCCTCTGCGAAAGAAAGTTAATGGTACCATGTCGACGGAACGCCGCTGCACGGGGTTCCTTTTTTGTGTTAATTAAAAATAGTCCAACCTAACCTAACCGATCCCATTCATTTATATAATATATATATAAATGATATATATATGTGTGTGTGTGTGTATAAATGACGAGTCTTTTTTGTATAATTGTTTGGCCTCCCCGTACTAAAGCGAGAGAGAGAAAAAATTGTAATGTTGTTTTATTGCTTTATTCTTCAACAGTATTCGTTATTTCACTAGATTTAGTTTAGTGAAACGACGTATCACTGACGGTTACTTGGTATTTTGACTATCTCTATCACTAGATCTTTTTAGTAAAAAGTCGTAAAAAACAAGAATATTCGACATCTACCGGGATTTCGTGATATCCCTAGAGATTTCGTGAAATTCCTAATATCCTCATTCCCCTACGACATATATAAGCGGTAGCGCTGATTTTGCGGTAGAGAATATGGGTTGGTGAGTACATATTTCAATAAATTAATGTGAAGCGCGCATGGCCCTGCGGTTAGCGTAAAACACAAGCGATCTATGCAACTAAGCCAACGGGCGCGGTCGGGTGTGAGATGGGTGACCGCTACTGGCAAAAAAATTCATGCGCGTTTCCGTGCTTCGGAGGGCACGTTAAGCCGTCGGTCCCGGTTGTTGTCGATAGATAACAGTCGTTAAACCTTGTCGGAGGCCTTATGGGTGGTTTGAAAACATCTAACAGCGGGTTGGCCACTCCATCTCCACCAACCCGCATTGGAGCAGCGTGGTGGAGTAAGCTCCAGGCCTCCCCAATAATTGGGAGAGACCCGTGTCCAGTGCGTGCGTGCCGGTGGGACACAAAAAGGGTTGCAGCCAAAAATTTCTGTTCTCGGTCTGGGTGTTTGTGTTCTTGTATTTGTATGTGTCGTCTAAATATAATGTCTTAGAGGTAAGGAATTATAAATTTGTATTAAATATTTTAAAAACATGTAAACTAAGTTTTAAAACCACTTACGGGCCTTCTACTTTGCGTAACGTATCTGACGTGTGAACCCCAGTAATTTTAACATGTAAAGTAAATAAATAAATAAACGCTTCACACTCATAGCTCCACAGTAGGGTAGATATACCCTGTGTCGTGGGTACCATGGTCACACACAAAGACAGAAACACAAACACCCAGACCGAGAACAGAAATTTAAACTAATCATTCAAATTTCTGTTTCGCCGGGAATCGAACCCGGGACTCTTTTATTGGCAATCCGGCATGGTAACTATTGCGCCACGCAGGTCAAAGTAGTTTAAGCCTTCCAAGGAAAGAGTACTTATAAAAGAAATAACAATTTCAATTTTGTCTCCAAAGTGGTTCAATTAACCTAGGCCTTCATTTAAATGTAAATAAGGTTAACTTGACTCTAGACCCTTAGAACTCATTGTCTAAGGACCCAATTTATGTACTTGACTTCAGAATGACTAAGTTTCAGTATAATTTCTTAATAACTTTCAGCGGGAATTTATCCAACTGTCCATCAAGCATTAATCCATACTAATATTATAAATTTTAAAGTAACTGTCTGTCTGTCTGCTACTCTTTCACGCTTAAACCACTGAACCGATTTTGATGAATCAAATGATGATGGATTCAAATTAAATGAATGAAATGCGCCGTGTAGTGTTATAAATACACTCGACTGTCTGGCATGATAACCATTGCGCCACGCGGGTCGTCAAGAGCGGGTCGTTTGGTGAGAGAAATTCTTAGTGACCTCGGAATTTATTTTTTAGAGGCAGATAAGTAAATGTTCAGTAGCAAAATTAGTTGTATTTATTAAAATATTATTTAGTAGTAACAAACACAGCCTGCAGATACTACCGTAATTAAGGCAAGAGGCATCTGAAATAGAGATCGGGGCAAATGGACCTTCGTTATTGCGGGTCCAAATTGTCTGGGTGTGGTTTATTTTTGTTATTATATTCTACGTTGGGAATCTAATTCTGGAAAAAGGTCGTGTCACATAATATATGTAGGTTGTGATCATTAGTAATCGAGTAGACCTAATTTAGCAAAAAGAATAATTAAGAGACCGTAAGTAGCTAAATCTCTCACCCATCATAGTAAGTTTATGTAGAGGAATAAACCCAAAAAAAATATAATTAAAACACACATACCTAAGCATACACTTAAAGTTTGTCATTGTACGGTCATTAGCTGACCGTCATCCACTATAGGTGCGCTAAGGGCTGGGAGAAAACAGTGGGTGGAAAAAACTGTTAAATAAATTTTCAGGTACAATGTTTTATCCCAGTAAAACAATTTAACTTAATCAACAGCTTTTATTACAATTTTATATATGAAATTCATTATTCGTTGTTTTTTTTTTCGAGTTTTTTTTCCGCCGGCTTTTTTTTCTCTCATTGACCCAGTGGTGGGCATCAAAAGCCGCTGATCCGTTAAGAATATTCTTAGCGGATCTTAAAATAAAACTATTTAAGCTAAGTACTTTTTAATTAGTAATATAATATTGTATGTCAGAGCATGGTAGACTGTTTAAACTCTTATGATAATTTTAAACATCTAACTGTATGTATGTAAACAGTCAACAATAAAGTATTTTCATTTTTCATTTGTTATTTAGTAATCATGGTTTCCATACAAAATATCTATCGCCACAATACTACTTATAAAATCACACTGCCAGCGACATTGTACAAATAAATAAATGAGTCTAACAAATGGTGTTTCTTTGAATAAAGTATGACTGTGGGATGACAAAGAGCATTTATTTATTTATTTAGGCATACCAACTAAGTACATAAAAGTCCTTATATTAAAACTTACACCTAAACAATTTTATATTATGCACTTAAATTTTATTTATTTATTTATTTATTCTTTAATTGTTCACCTAAAAAACTAGGCTAACAATAAAAACTAGGATAACAATAAATTATAGGTTATGCACAACATTCACGTAATATTAACCACGATCAGACTCACTTTACGCTTTACAAGGACTTGGTTTACAAAAAAATAAAAACTTAAAAATAAAATAAAACAATTAAAAAAATTACTTAAGGAATAAATAATACATAAGATGCCTTCTTTTTAAATTTACCTAGGGAATCAAAGAAAAGGTCAATATCGACATTCTGAAAAACAGAGTTATAACATTTCATGGCTCGGTTAAGAGGAGAATTATTCAGATACTTGGCTTTATTGAGATACGTGCATAAAGGTTTAAAGCATATATACGTATATTGCCATCCGTTCACAAATTTCAAAAAAAGCTTAAATTATTATATCTTAAAATATATAAATTACGTGCCACGTTGTTTGTCCGCGATGGACTCCTAAACTACTTAACCTAAATTGGATCAAACTGCACAAGGTGTGCAAATTTTATTAAAATCGGTTAAGTAGTTTAGGAGTCCATCGCGAACAAAAATGTGACACGTAATTTATATATACTAAGATTAACTTTTCTAGCATTTATATATACCAGGTACTGGTTTATTACACGTGATATTT
This sequence comes from Pyrgus malvae, assembly GCA_911387765.1. Taxonomy (NCBI): domain Eukaryota; kingdom Metazoa; phylum Arthropoda; class Insecta; order Lepidoptera; family Hesperiidae; genus Pyrgus; species Pyrgus malvae. The sequence goes on along the minus strand of OU426956.1, from coordinate 4,196,039 downwards.
TGAGTGTCGCGAGCGATAAATATTTTGGCTTTTCCTTAACATATTCACAGGTACTCCCCCGAGGCGGGGACTTTGTTGTCAGATGTCAAGAAAACATGAGCCTTATTTCCCTGAGGACATACTTTTAACGTGATACGCAGTATTAAAGTAACCGGTGTTGGCGAATATTGTCTATTTTAACAAAATTTGTAAATATTGTAATAATAGGAATTCACAGCAACAAGACTAGATGTTTGCACGTGCAACATATAATTGGACTAAAATTTATCTCTGATTATAACAGATAGCGTAGCTTCAAAGTTTTCGTGTAAAGACAAAGTTTACTAAGAAAGGTGTGTAGTAGTGTGTGTAGATTTTTCTTTGTAGGTTGTGTTTGGTTTTGCTTGCGTTTTATCATTTTAATATCAACAAGTTTAAGAGGAAACGCGGCTTCAGCCGAATTTGAGAATTAGGTATTTTGGAGTAACTATTGCTGTCGCGTTGCGCCCTGCGTAACCGCCGCGATAGGGACAGATGCAGCTCAGACCGATTATACCTACAAACTTTCTGACTAAATCGAGGTTTCGTATTCTCCTGTTTCCTCCTTCAAAATTGAGTTTATTAAAAATATTTTTCACATAAATCAAGAAATAGAATAAGTCTATGCCCCTATGTTTTTATTTGGTTGTAAAAATCTTTTAAATTTGTTTTGTAGTTGTTGGATTAGGGCTGTATGAAAGAGGCATTTTCTACGATTTTTGAAGAGTCATATTTTCTGATCTATTAAGTTGATTGAAAAAAACAAAACATAGGGGCTTAGCTATAGCAGACTTAGATATTGTCACAAAAAATCGTTCCTCTAGTAGCATTATCCAGGGAGGAAATAGGAGAATACGTTTGTATGGGAATACGGCGCTAGCGTTTCCTCTTAATGGCCGTATATTTTATTTTAATAACAAGTTATTTCTTCGTGCGATCGAAAGTTAGATCTGTGGCATGGGTTATTTTCATACGCGTTTCCGCGCTTCAAAGAGTGAAATACGCATTCAGTCTTTGTAGGAAACTTTAGCTGAAATTTACATCAAACCGATAATGGGGTGCTAATATATCCTTAACTAAGTATAAATAATTTCACAAGCTAATTTAATAAGCTGTAGGACTACCTAGTTAAGGGATAAGATTCGTAAAAAAAAGTATAAGTACATCATAGTATTGTTGCAAAGTAGTTTTTACTTAACTTTATAACAATGGGAGTTCCGCAGAGTAACGCCTGATTCTTTTCATTATAGAAGAAAATTTTGCTTAAAATTAAAATTTTATCCCGGTGTATTTTTCAACATATTGTGTCATACAACTATTTACCAGTTCTACATGTCACAGTATACTAACTATAGTAACTATCCCACAACACATATATATATGTAAATATTACATAACGTTCCAGTACATAAAATCGTACTCAACTTATATAAAACCCGAGTATCATACGAACCGGCGAAACTCTCGGTTCAGAAAGTTGTACAACACCCGCTCTCAACTTTACAACGGGGCTGCAACTTTATAACGCGTTATAACTTTACACTGCGTCATAACTTTAGATCGCGCCGTAACTTTAGATCGCGTCGTAACTTTACAAGCCCACAAACTGCATCGTTAGGCACTTAAGCACGTGTTACAATCACTTTGTAACTGGCTTTATGCTGTCACAAAATGTCAAAACAGATTTAAAGTAAATTAGTTCAGTTTTGCGTTACAACATCGGGAGGCGGCATGTCCTGTTACTCAGTTTGTCCGCTGAGTTATTAATGGAACACACTGTTAGGGTAGTTTTAACGCATTTGCCAAGACTGATTTATAATACTTTTGAGATTTTTTGGTAAATATTCTGATATAACTTAATTTTTGGACTTTATAGTGGCATGGAATATTGTAGAAACTATTATCATCATAAATTTCTACAAAATTTACAAAACGGTACCAAATCAGAAGTAAAGCTTTTATGTTAGCAGATGGTTATGGGACGACATTGACACATGCGGTAGCTGTTACGTATGTTCCTTATCGATCCTTAGCTACTCTGTAAGACAGCTAATTCTATATCCCATATTTTAACACAGTGCTGAAGTTTTTCTCCATATTCTCTTTTCTTCAGCTCAGCATTGCCTAAGCGCACACATAGCAAACAGAACAAAAAAATAACGTTCACTAAAAGTTTGTAAAGGAACCGTACAGTGAAAAAAGAATATTTCATTTCATTTATGTCAATAAATATTTAAATTAAGGACGCACTGCCAAGCAGCTGACGAAGGATATAAGCGTTTTACGCACTTGTGAAACGGCTGGCTGTTAGGGGCAAATTTCAAAGACTTCGATCGTTATCTTAGTTGAAAATCTGCCCGTAAAATAACTAGATAATTTAAAACTCGAGCTCACTAGAATTTGGATGAACATTTCTATGCAGCTAACATAAAACAAGCGCAAACGAAGCGCGCATGGCCCGGCAGTTAGCGTAGAACGCAAACGATTTATGCAACTAAGCCAAACGGGCGCGGTCGGGTGTGAGATGGGTGACCGCTAGTGGCAAAAAAAAATTAATGCGCGTTTCCGTGCTTCGGAGGGCACGTTAAGCCGTCGGTCCCGGTTGTTGTCGATAGATAACAGTTGCTAAACCTTGTCGGAGGCCTTATGGGCGGTTTGAAAACATCCGACAGCGGGTTGGCCACTAACCCGCATTGGAGCAGCGTGGTGGAGAAAGCTCCAGGCCTTCCCAATAATGGGGAGAGACCCGTGTCCAGCAGTGGGACGCAAAAAGGGTTGCGGCCAACATAAAACAACACGTGACCTAAACGCTCGTCTTACTTAATTGTATATTAATTTATGCCAAAAACTTTTCTTACTAACTGCAGGTCGTAAAACGATAACGCCCAAAAAATTCACCGTTCCTCAACTCTATTTACATAAAAGTAATAGGTTCTCGTTACAACATGAATTATTCCGGCGCCATTTATTAATGCAAGCCATTAACTGTGTCCCAGGGACAACCCTTGGCCGGAAATGGTATAATTTTCAGGAGGTCTCTCACTGGCTCTACACAAAGGTTGATTCAATAAATATTCAAACTTATTTGATTTAAACTCTTCGCACTTATCATCACTCATAAAGACAAGGGCCAAAGCACGTAGACCAACAGTCTTCTAGGAATTTATCTCTGAATTGATTGACGCTGAATTGACGACCCGTGTGGTGCAATGGTTACCATGCCGGACTGCCGATCGGAGGTTCCCGGGTGCGATTCCCGGCGAGGCAGAAATTTGAATCATGAGTTTAAATTTCTATTCTCGGTCTCAGTGTTTGTGTTCCTGTCTTTGTATGTGTCCATGGTACTCACGGCATAGGGTATATCTATCCTGCTGTGGGGCTATGAGTGTGAAATGTTATTATAAAAGAACCGAATTAACGTTGATATTTTATTGGAGGGGTTTGTGAGATGTACGAGTCTGGAAGGGACGAGTATTATATTATGTTTCATACGCTCAAAATCTATGAATTTTTATATCTATGAAATTGCAATCTTTGTGAGTTTGAGACATGTGCTAAAATACTTTTGAGTCCCACTGTTGTATATGGGTCTCTCCCAATAATGGGGTGGCTTGGAGATTTTTCTACCTCGCTTTTCTAATGTCTGGTCTTTTCAAACCAACTGTAGGGTCTGCGATAGAAAGAAAGAAAGAAAAAATATTCATATTAGGAATACAAAATATTCGCTTATTGAATGTCATTTTTCTCCGGTCATCGCCGTGCCCGTTTGGGCTAGATGTTGAGCTGAGAGAAAAAAGGCGGCGGAAAAAAACACCCAGCACTCTTTTTAAAAAAGTCATTATAATATATTTGAGATATAAGAATGGCTATGGGTTGATAATGGTCACACGTGACAGCTGATCGTGTGAGACACCATCAACCCACTTCCACCTGCTCACAGATGCGAGTAATTACTAAAACTAATACAATCTATGAAGAAATAGCCTTGTGTGAGCGAGACGCTCCTTTATAATTATTTATGCGAACTTAATATAAAATTAATGAATAAAGTAATAAAACGATCTATGTCTGTGATGAAAGATGTAACCATCTGTCCAGTGAAGTAAGGATAGTCATAATAAATTAATATCTATTGACGACCCGTGTGGCGCAATGGTTACCATACCAGACTGCCAACGAGGTTCCCGGGTTCAATTTCCGGCGAAGCAGAAATTTAAATTATGAGTTTTTAATTTCTATTCTCTCGGGCTGTCTGTCTGTTCTTTTTGTTCCGGCTAATCTCTGAAATGGTTGGACCGATTTTGACGGGACTTTCACTGGCGGACTTTTACGTCATACCTGAGTCGTACCTGATGTAAGGAGGAATAACTTACACTACTTTTATTTTAGGAAAAATCTACAACTAAAGTCCACGCGGACAAAGTCGCGAGTGGCCGCTAGTATATTATTAAAACATAAAGATAAAATGTGTCGACGCTGTCGATTCAACGCTGTTGTGTGGTTGTTGTTGTAATTTATTAATTTGATATATTTTAAGCTTTTTAAAATAATTTTAATCCCTACTAATATTATAAATTCGAAAGTAACTTTGTCTGTCTGTCTGTCTGTCAGCAGGCAAGCGTAGCCTGCTTAAACCACTGAACCAATTTTAATGAAATTTGGAACACTGATAGAGTGGACCTTGGGAAAGGACATAAGATGGTTTTTCCTACGGGAACCTATAAAACGGGTCCACGCGGGCGAAGCCGCTGGCGGAAGGCTAGTCTATACAAATAAATAAAAATGGATTGTCTATTTGTAATATTAAAATAACTGCTTTTTACTACATGCAAATTAATTTATATACGGTACATATACCAGAACAACATTTTCCACATTTTTTGTCTGTCTGTCTGTCCGTCTGTCTCTCTGTTTGTTTCGGCTAATTTCTGAAACGGCTGGACTGATTTCGACGGGATCTTCACTGGTAGGTAGCTTATGTAATAAGAAGTAACTTAGGCTACTTTTATGTAAAAATATCTAAATGTAAATTCCACGCGGATGAAGTCGCGGACGGCCGCTAGTATATAATAAAACATTCTTCACATCCATGTGAACTTTAAATGTGCAAAATTTCACACTCCTCCATCAGAATAATTCATAAAACGAGTTTCAAAATTTCTGATTCACATTTTAATATACGAGTACATATCTACGTACGGACGGTGTGGTAGCACATAAGCCATAAATATTCCAAACGCCTTACTTTTATGGCATGGCTTTCGACGAAATGGACATCGGCTGTACATGGAATGAGGTTAAATGAAAGCCACCCACGGAAGGCGATAATGTTTTTAGCATATTTTTTTCAATAACTGAGATAGCCAACGAGATAGAAACCCTTTTCGGAGGCCATAAAGGCTTTTGGAAAATTTGACAGTAGATTGGCTACTAAGTCCCTGTAGCTTCGGGATTAAGAATAGAGCTACGGTATCCCCTGCCTGATCGTAAGAGGCGACTAAAAGGGGGCTTCCGGGGCTGCGGCCGGTGAGAGTGGGAGCTCGACCCGTCCAGCCAGCAGCCCCGGGAAGGACGGCTGTGTGTGCGTGGCCGCATGCCGCCGCAAGCATCGGAAGGTGCAGGAGATCACATCTGCTCTCCCAAAGATGGGCCCGTTCCAGGGCGTCGCGTATGGAGGACACCGGTGCGTTCCATGGGAGATCCCGGAGTCCTCCCCAAACGCAGAGGAAGGCCACCGAGGGGGTTTTAGTGAGGTTAAAATCCCACATAACCCGGTGTCCTCTCCCAAGGTGCTGGGTACCTTTTGAAGGTTTCCCCCCCGATACCAAAAAAAAAAGATTGGCTACTAACTATCTCCACCGATCCACATACGAGCAGCGTGGTAATGTAGGCTTCAGTCCCCCCTAAGTGTTGGATAGCCTGGTACCTAGCAGTGGGACGCAAAATAGTTGCAAACAAAGTAGATAAAATTTTAGTAGTTTATAATCGACGACCCGCGTGGCGTAATGGTTACCGTGCCGGACTGCCCATCGGAGAGTCCCGGGTTCGATTTCCGCGCGAAGCAGAAATTTGAATGACGAGTTCAAAAGGGTATAGCAGGATAGCCTAAGAAAAATTGCCCCCAGCGTTTATGGGTCGAAATTATAATCAAACGATGCCTTTTGAGGATGTTATACCCTGCACAAAGTGTCATCCCTCTATTACCCCCTTGGGGTGAAAATTACCCGATTAACCCCAAAACTGTTTTATTTATTTTTTCCTAAACTATGAAAGTGACGTATTTCAAATTTTGTACAAATATTAATGAGACTAAAAGTTATTTGTTAAAAATATGACCCTCCTAACCATTTAAATTCTTGTAAAATAAATAAGTAACAATAATTAATCATCCTGTATAACAAGTTCGGCTCATGGTACACACACCATTTTTTTATCAAATATGAACCAATTTATATTCAACATCATACAAAAGTTTCATCGACCTAGCCCAGAAGGAACATTACGAAATTCCCCATTGTTGAAAATACTCGTGCCTAGAAGTGGGACGCAAAGGTATTGCAGTCAAAGTGGATAAAACTTTTAGCAGTTTATTAACTTGATATTAGTTGAAAGTTATCGAGCAGTGTGTATTATGTTAGCAGTGATGACCTATGACGCTGAGACATTGTCTTTTACAGTCAGTCTTTTCCATAAGCAAGGTCGCTCCGCGAGCAATGGAGACCGCTATGCTTGGTATTTCTCTACGCAACGTGTACGCGTTACAGATTCTGTAACGATAAAATCCGTAAACGAACGAAGGTTACCGACATAATAATATGTAGCCGGGCATATGTGTCAAAATCTGCAAGTTAAAGTGGCAATGGGCAAGCTATATTGCTAGGAGGACTGACAACCGAAGGGGAAGAAAGTCCTCGAATGGTGACCACGTCTCGACAAAAGGAGCACAGGCCCTCCGAACGTGGACTGACGACCTGAAGAAGATAGCGGTATTCAGAGGGCGCAGGATCCGACGGAGTGGCGAACATTAGGGAAGGCCTATGTCCAGCAGTGGACTTTAAAAGGCTGATGGATGGATGATTAACTTAATACAGTTTCCTGGTCAATATGCGCAATATTAAAATTCTATAAAATGTTTTCAGCTTCCGCAAAACATAAATTACAAAGGAAATCCACCATTGTATGGAAAGTAAATTTATTATTTGTTACCATTCCAAATATTATCTACTTCCGGTTTCATTGTACATATCGACGTATGGACTGTGGATGTAGGGCACAAACCATAAATATTCTGAACGCCGTATTTTTATGGCAGGGTACTCAACGAAGTGGACATGGGACCTTTATGGTGAATGGGGCTTTATGCGTAAATGAAAGTCATCCCGGAAAGAGGATAACGTTTTTTATAAATGAAAATAGCAAACGAACAGCAGTGACCAATTGATCTTTATACTTTAGGCTTTGTAGGGACTGTATAATGCGCTTATACAAAATTCATTTCTTTTATTAATTTTTGAAATACAAAATTAAATATTCCCTTAATGGTCATCATCTTTTCGCGGTCTACGGCTCTAGGTGCTCACTCAAAACTCTCAGCAGATCTGTTTCTAATGAAAGAAGTTAAATCCAAGTAGCTTTAAATCTATATCATGGAGTATATTATATAAAATATGGCTGATATGCTGTTTCAATAGTAACACACAGCATAGTAACACTCATATAGCTGACGTTCAATGAAGCATGTATGGAAATCATCCATATGTACTAATCTCAAAATGAATACGATTAACGATAATTCTAAGTTATATAAAACGGTTTTTACTCACTTGATTTAATTTTATCGGGACTCGATTTCGATTCCGGGTGTATCGGATCGCCTAGAGTGCGACACAGTTAGCATTGTATGCGCTCAGCCTAAACCTTATCTGTGCGCACACGCGGACCCCGACGACGAGCGAGACGACACGAGTGCTACAGAAGACGAAGCGGCCCCGAACCCCCCCGAACCCAGCAGCCGGGCGACACGCGCGGCGGCCCGTAGTCTCCGTCGTCACTTCGCGGCGAGCGGCGGGAGCTCATGATTAAGGACCACGGATTGGTCCGAAACTAGTCGGGCAGTCCCGATAAATCAAGTGAGTAAAAACCGTTTTATATAACAATGATAATTCTAAGGTATAACATGTTTATCCCTTATTTCTGGTTTTGTTACTATTCAGGCTTTTATTGCAGCCTAAGTGACCTATTGGGATTAAGAAGAAACAACAAAATTCGAAGTGTACTTTTTTAAATTCTTGAATTTAACTTTGTGTTTTTAGTCTTTATACTTACCTACAATCAAATTTCATGACAAATTCTAGGTTAGGATGAATACAATAGTTATACATATTATATCAAATTCTATTTAGTTATGGTATACGAATTTACAAAACTGCTACCTATGAAAGCTGTTTTCCCGTGCCCACTGGAGCACTTAAGCATTGGCATAACTAGGTATTTTTAGGGTTCCGTAGCCAAATGGCAAAAAACGGAACCCTTATAGATTCGTGATGTCTGTCTGTCTGTCCGTCCGTATGTCACAGCCACTTTTTTCCGAAACTATAAGAACTATATTGTTGAAACTCGGTACGTAGATGTATTCTGTGAACCACATTAAGATTCTCAATAAAAATTTTCAATAAAATAGAAAAAAGCAATAAATTTTGAGGGTTCCCCATACTTAGAACTGAAACTCGATATTTTTTTTTTCATCAAACCCATACGTGTGGGGTATTTATGGATAGGTCTTCAAAAATGATATTGAGGTTTCTAATATCATTTTTTTCTAAACTAAATAGTTTGCGCGAGAGACACTTCCAAAGTGGTAAAATGTGTGTCCCCCCTGTAACTTCTAAAATAAGAGAATGATAAAACTAAAAAAATATATATGATGTACATTACGATGCAAACTTCCACGAAAAATTGGTTTGAACGAGATCTAGTAAGTAGTTTTAATTTAATACGTCATAAATCGTAAACCACAAATTTACCTTTCATTCAATCTTAATGCAATGATTTCTATGGATAATCAAAGGCAATGATGTATTTCTGTTGCCGCTATTGTTATAAAAATACTAAAAATAAAATAAAATAAATATTTAAGGGGGCTCCCATATAATAAACGTGATTTTTAATAGATAATGGTACGGAACCCTTCGTGCATGAGTCCGACTCGCACTTTAATTTTGCGATGTCAATGGCACTGTATATTTCACTGTAGATTCCATGTTAAGTAGCAATCCGTCCCTAACAATGGAATGTAAATCTCGTGGCAGACCCTTTGGCCCAAGTGCCTTTATAAGTAGCTTACCTTGCTCAATATTGTTCTTTAAGGGTTTCGGAACCACATAGTTAATGTTGCGGGTGCTATTGTAAAAGTAATGGTCAACTTTACTTCCTTCCTTTAATTCCTTTAATTCCATAAAAACCTGGGAGGTTTTTTTTCCGCCGGCTTTTTTTCCTCTCAGTGTACAAACACCCTGTGATATGGGTACCCAAAGCTGACAATCGGAACCGATCCGAAATATAAATAAATAAATATTTTAATTTAAATTTATAAAAGACGCAATATGGGACAAATAAAAATAATAGTAAAATAGATTTAAATGTACATTTCGTAATTGTATAATAGTTTAGTTTTTTCCTTTTATATTTTTATCATTGTATATTTGCATACCTCATGAAGGTAAATATGGCGAACTAAATATATATAAACAACTTTGTAAACACCCATATTTGTGCAAATAAATGTCTTTGTCTTTGTCTTTGTCTTTACTGATTTAGTTAGCGATTTATAATTTTCACCGATGGGACTAAGCAAGTTTGGTCCTTATTGATACACAAAATAATATACAAAGGAGACAGCAAGAGGTAGCATATTTAGCTTATTTTTATAGGTTTCCTTTTTAGTTTGGGAAATGTTTTAGGGTTCTAGGATCCCTGAATGTGGACCTTGATCCACAAATAAAGGCTGTTTTTTTTTATTTGAATGGAGTAGCAGATGAACATGCAGACCACGTGATGTTAAGTGGTCGCTGCAGCCCATGGACATCTACATACAACCTCAAGCAAGGATATGTAAGTCTTGTGTGAGGTCGTATGCAGTTGCGCTGCTACTCCGGAGGCTGGTGGTTGCCTCACGTAAGTGAGGCCGGCAACTGCACCTTTCCACCGAAACACAATAGAGTTGGTTCACGGCAGAAGTGGGTGCAGCGGTGGTACTTCCCCGGTCGAACCATAACAGTTTTACCACCTACAAAAGTAAATCCTTTACTTCTTTTAATATGAGCGGTTTAAGAGCGCTTAATTAAGAGGACTCGTGTACAGACTCCATTCCCATACTTTAATTCCCGGCGCCATATTGCATTCAATAAAGATTCCCGCGCTGGTCAGTAGATAAATGACTGCGGAGAGCAGTAAGACACTTTAATTAATATCTTGGTACCAGTATATTCCTGACTCATTCAATTTCCGCTCCTAATTATAAAGGTAGCGCATCGCCCCGCTGTTATCAAAACCTACATCCTCAGAAAAGTTTTCTGACTATATATGTTCTTTTTCAAATTATCTGTATCAATAAAAGTTTAGCTTTATGATATGACAGACGGACCAGATGGACCTGCCTAGATAAAATGCATTCAACAATCGTAAATGCTATAGAATAGAATAAAAAATGTATCTGAGTGATATAAAGGTTATATAACATAACATGTTTTACAACAATGTTATAAAACATATTTCAGTAATGTGGAGAATGAATGTTATAAAACATGTTATTAAGTTATTTAACATGTTATTATTTACTCGAGATGCAACGGATGCAGTGCGCGGGGCATTGTGAATAGGAACGACTAACGGAAATGTTATACAACATTGTTATATTACATTGTAATGTGTACAGTATTGTTATATATTGCAAAGTTGAAAACAATGTCAGATAATGTGGACGTGTTATAAAACACAAGTTATACAACATGTAATTTTATCCGTACGCACGTTAAGCTAACGACCGAGATCACGTGACATTTCCTTAGCTAAATGTCAATCCCATACATTTTACATTCTATTTTACAAGCGTTTACAACAGGAAAATGCAATCTGTCTGCTAAATAATCTGTATGTTTTATGATAACTATTTGTTTATTTATTTTATTTGCACTATAGCTTGTACAAACCATACAGACAATTATTATCTAATTCGTTTGTCAAGCGTTTCGAGATATTCTCCTGCCGTCCTGCGGAGAACGGCGCTTGGTGTACAGAATATACTTATCTACCGCTGGGTTCCAAGCCACTAAGCCGTTGATTAGTGTCATTGCTTTAATTAAAGGTGCCTCCTTTACTAACAGGAGCCTACACCTGGGTGTAGCAAACATGGATTTAAAGTATTGTTTCAAAAGAACTAGGATTCTGTACAAAGTAAGGACTGCAGATAATAAAATTTCAAAGTTAGTCTGTTACGTGTACCTATTTTATAATTTGCATTGGAATCGAAAATAAAGTAGAAACCCAGACGTCGCCGCGTCGCATTCTTGTATAGGCAAGATATCATATTCAGGTTCTGCTGACACAGGACTACGGCACGTGGTAAAGGAGAGGCCCGCAGCTGCACCGACATTCCGGTCTAACATCGATCGCGAATCGTTAGTTTTTAAGATAATCATAATGTAGATTTTAATCATTACAGTAATGTTTAGAAACCTATTAGTTTCACCACCCTAATTATAAGTAGTCTAACAACAAATAAGTATAGTATTTTTGTACACAGGTAATGAAACCAAACAGAGTATTGCACATTTGTCGGCCATTGTTGTTTTGACGTGGTTTCCAGCGAAATGATTTTAGGGGATCAATCGGCGTGGCTAAGATTAGCTGAATGAGAGGTTTTGAGACACAATGAAGTTTTCTTTAACAAATGTAGCATCGGGCATGTGAGTCTTATGGTGTTATGAGACACTGAGAAATGAAATATTCAAAAGTATATGTCTGCCTCTCTGCAAAATATCTCAAAATGTGATAAGGATGTCAGGTGGCATAAATATAATAGGTGCAAACTCTAAAATATAGACATATTTTTAGTTTAGACTACTCAGATATTAGGATAAAGTATAACGGACATCGGTCTTAGACGTGAAGGTCCCGAGTTCAAACCCCGATGTGCGCCTTTGACCACTTTCGTTAAAAATCTCTGACTATCAAATTTGATATCACAGAATGTTTTTATGCGTGGAGATAGTTGGGAGTCTGGACAGCGACATAGGTTACTTTTACCGCGGTAAAACATCTCATTCCCATGTGAAGATCCTGGATGGAATATAATCAACTTTCCACCCGCGGCTCTCGGTTTTTTTTAATACATACTCGAAAGACTGAACACAATTTTATAACAACGAAAGACAGAAGAAAGTCAAACAAGTCCTGTGCTGCAAGGCTTATTACGATCAGGACTATTTAATTGATAAAAAAGCTTGGGATTGAGCTGTATTCCCACAAGGCTGTTTCTATAACTGATGTAATACCCGTACAGTGAATAAAGAATATTTCATTTCATTTCATTTCATTGCATTTCATTTCAGTCAAAGTTGGCATTCGGCGTTTATTGTTCTAGGAGACTTGTAACAAAACATTTTTGCAAAAATATTCGAATAGTGAGGATGACTTTTTCTAATAAAAATAGTTCATGAATTTTATACGAGTACAACCTAATACCCAAACCTTTTAAAACGAAAATATTTATTTAAAAACTACAAAGCAAGTTCTCTTGTGTCACCACAACTGGCAAGGCCATTCTCTATATTAGCAATTCTGAATCTATTTCTGCAAGATATTTTTATTTCGGTCTGTCAGTTCGTTAAGAAAAGCCTTGAAAATTCGAACGACATTGCGATGCTCGCTGAATTTAAAATGCCTCTCTTTCTTTATGTTACAAAGTTTTTCGGTACTTTGTTGACATAAAAAGGATCCGGCTAATAGAGAATGAAAATGTCCCGTACAAAATTTTGTAACCTATTTCTATTTCATGGTTTGGCATAATTGAAAGACTGTAACTAAATGGAGAAATTAGTTTAAAGACAACCTGCTCTTGCAATTACTTGCTTCATACATTATTATTGCTACAAAGTAAGGACCCTTGAATGTGATGAATTTAATAAGTTTAAATTTCTATTCTTAGACTAAGTGTAAGGAAGCGCGCATGGCCCGGCGGTTAGCATAGAACGCAAACGATCTATGCAACTGAGCCAAACGGGCGCGGTCGGGTGTGAGATGGGTGACCGCTAGTAGCAAAAAAAATCCATGCGCGTTTCCGTGCTTCGGAGGGCACGTTAAGCCGTCGGTCCCGGTTGTTGTCGATAGATAACAGTCGTTAAACCTTGTCGGAGGCCTTATGGGCGGTTTGAAAACATCCGACAGTGGGTTGGCCACTAACCCGCATCTCCACCAACCCGCATTGGAGCAGCGTGGTGGAGTAAGCTCCAGGCCTTCCCAATAATGGGGAGAGACCCGTGCCAGCAGTGGGACGCAAAAAGGTTTGTGGACAAGACTAAGTGTAAGTGTCTCTGTGGTACCACTAATTACGTATCGACGGCGGCGCGTCTATTTTTTATTTTGTGGTGGTACCCACAATAAAGCATATCCTAATGTAACTTTAATATTACCTTAAACTTTAGGATACTTTCCGTCGATCTAGGATTAAACAATTGGGCAAGTAAAACCCAAAGTAGTGATATAAATCCTAGAAATGTTTATGGTATCTGAATATTAGTATTATTATAAGTATTCTCGAATGGGTTAAAGTGGTCGCCATAATTATTTATTATTTATTTATTTATTTATTTACTTGGCATAAATCGATTAAACTTTACGACGTTTACAACGAGATGACCTTTTTTTATGTCCCACTGCTGGGCTGCTGGTCTCTCCCCTTTATTGGGAAGGCCTGGCTTATTCCACCACGCTGCTCTAATGCGGGTTGATGGAGATGCGGGTTAGTAACCAACCCGCTGTCAAATGTTTTCAAACCGCCCATAAGGCCTCCGACAAGATTTAACGACTGTTATCTATCGACAACAACCGGGACCCACGGCTTAACGTGTCCTCCGAAGCACGGAAACGCGTATGAAATTTTTTGCCACTAGTGGTCACCCATCTCACACCCGACCGCGCCCGTTTCGCTTAGTTGCATAGATCGCTTGCGTTCTAACAACTTCGGAGGTTAGCCTCCGGGCCATGCGCACTTCACCACTAATTAAATCAAAGTTATTAGTGGTTTAAAATGTTACATTCACTTACTAATTATAACACATATAATATATATATATATATAATAACAGTATTTTCAATGTACTCGTATGAAAATTAAATAAATTATAGACGTATTATCTATATTCGTAATTGTGATAAAACTAATGCGAATACTATATAAATTAAGTTTTTAACAAAAAAATAGAACCGACTTCAAACGGTAAAAAATAAAATTGTTCAGTACCTACTTCTTCTTGCTTATGGTAATGACTCTTAAAACTATTTTTGGAGTCGGGCCCTTACTAAAATGTCGTACCATTCGTTCTAAATGGGCACCGACAGTACAGACAGTGGGACAGTACCTACTTCTTCTTGATTATGGTAATGACTGTTAAAACTATATTGGAGTCCGTTCCCATTCAGAACGAAAGGTACACTATATTTACTAAGACAGGACATTTTACTAAGGGCCCGACCTCAAAAATAGTTTTAAGAGTCATTACCATAAGCAAGAAGAAGTAGGTACTGAACAATTTTATTTTTTACCGTTTGAAGTCGGTTCTATTTTTTTGTTAAAAACTTAATTTATTTCACTCTTTTTAGAAATAGAAATTCTAAACGTTAAAGAGAAACCTTTTATAATCATGTTTATCTAATAGCCATCTTATACCCTGAAAGAATACTACTATAAGTCCACCTGAACGTATAAATTAATGAAAGAATTTGCTCTCAGCTCCTAACCGTTGAGGAGTTGTACCTTCAATCATCAGCTTAGCAACATGAGGTGATAATTACCGGACACAAATATTTATATTATGTTAAAAAATATGACTAAAAGAATGTGTGTGCCTATTAAGTTTCAGTGTTTCCCTTGATTTCCCTAGTATCACATCATCAGATTTTGCCATGGTGACAGTTGGACCACCTCAGAAATGTAAGATTTCCAACAAAAAAACATTTATTGAATGAATTTACTCTCAACTCCTAACCGTCATAGTACCTACCATCATCAGCTCTGCAACATGATATGATGACAATTACACAAAACTGCCTGTTTTGCTTTAGTAAAAATATGAAAATCATTTGTTGTGCTATAAAATTTGAATGTTCCTTTCGATTTCTCTGGGATACCATCATCAGACTTTGACTTGGTGACAGTTGGACTACCTCAGAAATGTAAGATTTCGAACAAAAAACCATTTATTGAATGAATTTACTCTCAACTCCTAACCGTCATAGTACCTACCATCATCAGCTCTGCAACATGATATGATGACAATTACACAAAACTGCCTGTTTTGCTTTAGTAAAAATATGAAAATCATTTGTTGTGCTATAAAATTTGAATGTTCCCTTCGTTTTCTCTGGGATCCCCTCATCAGTCTTTGACTTGGTGACAGTTGGACCACCTCAGGAATGTAAGATTTGGAATAAAAAACTATTTATTGAAAGAATTTGCTTTCAACTCCTCACTGTTGCAGTACCTTCCATCATCAGCTCAGCAACATGAGATGATGATTACTATGCACAAATATCTCTTATGCTTCAGAAAGTATAAGAAAATCAATGTGTGTGTCTATAAAATTTGAGAGTTCCCCTCGATTTCCCTGGGATCCCATCATCAGATCCTGATTTGGTGACAATGGGACCACCTCGGGAGTATAAGCATACGAACAAAAAAAGAATTTCGAAAATCGATCCACAAACGGCGGAGTAATCGGTGAACAAATATAAAAAAAAAATACATACAGCCGAATACAGTACCTCCTTCTTTTGGAAGTCGGTAAAAATATGTGTTCATATTTTTAGAAACAGAAGTGAACGTGTCATTATTACTTGGCATTTAACGATTAAAGTTTACGACGTATAAGTGCCCTACTTTATAAAACGATCAGGCTTAAACGCCTAAGTTAAGGAAAGTCAGCACAGAGTTGCAAGTGCTAACCAATTTCAACTTTATACGTGGAGATGGGTTGCAGTTACTTTAATTGCCACTTATATTTAACCACTGCAGGTTATTCATGGTATAGTCCCTGTAGCTTTGGGATTAAGAATAGAGCCACGGTATCCCCTGTACTAAAAAAAGAGTAAAAATAATCGGTGAGGACTCGCATTGGGGTCTCCGATTTCCAACCTGAGCTATTATCCCTACTATAATATTATACTCCCTACTATAATATATAATTCGAAAGTAACTCTGTCTGTCTGTCTGCTACGGTTTCCCGCTTAAACTACAGAACCAATTTTAATGAAATTTGGAACACCTATAGAGTGGACCTTGGGAAAGTACATGGGATGGTTTTTAGGATAGGATAGAAGGATAAAAACCATCCCATGTACTTTCCCGCGTGGATCCGTTTTATAAACGAGTCCACGCGGGTGAAGCCGCTGGCGGAAGGCTAGTAACCTATATATAGATGTAACTTGTAAGCGAAATTAACCATCGTGTTTTAATGATATGTTAGCAATTTTTTATTGCCTGAAAACACGGATTAAAAAGAAAATCTAGCTAAATCTATTTGTCGCCCCTGAAACTCCGTATACTCGTACCTACTAAATTAAATTAATTGCTCGGTAAAAGGTATGACTAATAAAATTGTGACTATATCAAATAATGTCACGATTTCACGAGAGAATCGTTAATTGGATGAACAACTTACATTACCGGGTCAAAAAAAATAAGTATGTTAAAATTAGGGCTTTACTTTATATGTATAAACTGAATATTCAAGCAATAAAAATTCTTACTTCTATCGCTAACTACCTATGCGATCGTAAAAGGCGTTATTACTTGGCATGAAACGACTAAACTTTACGATGTAAAAGTACCCGAGTATACCAAGATCCAGTTTTAAACACATGAAGTTGAACGAAGCCGATATACAGTTGCAAGCACTCTATTTAGCCTGACTTAGATGACAGCCTCCGTGGCGTAGTGGGTGATGAACCGACTGCGGAGCGTGAGGTCATGGGTTCGATTCCCACCCAGGACAAATATTTGTGTGATGAATATGACTATTTGTTCTGTGTCTGGGTGTTAATCTATCTATTTAAGTATGTATTTAGAATTATACATAAGTATGTTTATCAGCTTTTGATTTTTGCTGATTACCATAGTACAAGATCTGCTCAGTTTGGAATCAGATGGTGTTGTGTGAATTGTCCAAAAATATTTATTTATTTACATAAATATGAGAATATAAATTAATAAAAAAATAAATTTATAAAAGGCGCAATATGGGACAAATAAAACAATAAAAAATAGATGTTAATGTACATATTATAATTGTGTTATAATTAAGTTTTTTTATTTTATATTTTAATTTTATCATAGTAATATTTGCATACCCCAAGAAGGTAAATATGGCGAACTCAATATATATAAACAACATTGTAAACACCCATATTTTTGCAAATAAAATTCTTTGTCTTTGTCTTTGAATATTGGTCATTCCTAATTTGACACTTTATCGACGTAAGTACTTACAAATAAATAAATTGAATTGAATTGAATATAATGTTATACTTAAACGTTAATTTTACTTATCTTTAATCACAAAAGTGTGTATAACCATATTCAGTAAAATAACAATAAAGTTTTACTCGCAATGTACAGTAGAATACTTAAATATACACTTTACCTATTTATTTTATCAAGTCAAGCAGGTAAAGTATAATATTCCTAATTGGAGGTGAGCGCTGATGTTTGGATCTGAATAATTAACGTGTGAAACATCATATGCATGATAATTTGGAACTACTTAATATGATATTTATTTAGAAGTGGATAGTATTTATAATTATGTTTCAATTTGCTTAAGAATTTGAAATTTTGAACGTGTAAGAAAAAGACAAAACAAAATAAGTATCACAAGTTTAGAGAACGTTTATTAATACGGTGAAACTTCTCAGATATTATATTACACTGTGAAAATCGTTGTTCTAGTTGTTTATTTATAAGGGGACAGATCTTTAAAAATCGATTTCCTAATTCAATGTATTGCATACATGTTATACAACAGCATGTTATTATTCTTGCCTTACTGTTACATGCTCGTCATAACCGGGAATCAAGTCAGTAAACGGTCTATCAACACAAATAACGCTTACGTACCGACCAGTAGCTTACGGTGAACATAACACTGTATTGCCCTTAATCGCCCTACTATCAGTATGCTGGCATTGCTGACCATACAAAGTAGATATAATCTATCTAGTAAAATTAATAGTTTTTCTAAGAGTAGTAAAGAAAAGCGGTCTCTTGCCCAAAATAGTTTGGCCAATC
Source organism: Pyrgus malvae (assembly GCA_911387765.1). Taxonomy (NCBI): domain Eukaryota; kingdom Metazoa; phylum Arthropoda; class Insecta; order Lepidoptera; family Hesperiidae; genus Pyrgus; species Pyrgus malvae. The sequence continues at coordinate 4,177,462 of OU426956.1, read as the reverse complement.
CCAATTTAAACGGAATTTATCCATTGTCCATGTAAAATTCTATATAACATCCCCACGATAATTTTAATTCTTCAAAAAGAAAAATATGATCAGGACAACTTGGTCGTAAGCCAATGCAGTAACTAAGAATTGAATTTCTACTGCACATCTTAAAGTTAAAGAAAAAACGTTTAAAATAGACTAAAAAGATGAGAATAGGCCAGCGGCTAGCGCAGAATGCAAGCATATTGTGCAGCTGAGTAAAACGGGCGTGGTTGGGTGTGAGATGGGTGACCGCTCTAGTAGCAAATTTCAGGCGCGTTTTCGTGGATCGGCGGGCGCATTAAACTGTCGTTGCCGGTTGTTATCGTTAAATCTTGTCGGAGGCCAAGTGACGGTTTGCAAACAACCGTAAGCGTGTGTGACGCAAAACAGTTGCAGCCAGCCAGACATACCTTTATCATACCAGCCAGTCATACCTTTATAACCTTTTTTATTTTTGGATCGGGGGGGGGGTGGAACCTTCAAAAGGTATCCTCTCCTTGGGAGACACTAAAACCCCCTCGGTGGCCTCTGCGCTTGGGGAGGACTCCGGTATCTCCAATGGAATACACTGGTGTGCTCTACGCGCGGCGCCCCAGAACGGGCCCATCCTCGGGCAGATGTGCTCTCTTACACCAACCTACCAGACAACCTGACACAGTCCTTATAAGGAAGTCCTTTGTAAAAATCGATGTAAAATTTCAAGAATGATCATAATATCGTGTATACAATAATGCTTTATTGTTACAGGCTCGTGGAAACCGGAAATTACTAACTTAGTAAATGGTCTATCGATACAAATTACGTTCACGTACCGACCAGTAGCTTACGGCAGGCGTGTGCTGGCTTTGCCGACCGAACTATGTGGATATAAATCTTCTGTTCGGTTCAGGGTTGTTAAACCCTATCATTAGACAGGTGGGTGATTCCTTTTAGTTAATTGCATGTAAAATAATTTTAATGGTTTTGTAGCGGCGCGATACCTACAGCAACATGACCCGCGCCTCGCATGAAACGCTGAACATGCAAGACGATGCAAGCAGCGAACATTGTAAACAATAGAATATCAACGTCACACTACGTCACGCTGAACTGGCCAATCAGAAGACGTATCCTGAATCACGCTATCGCAGTTTCTTAGTTTCTCAGTATATATACAAATGGTCCGAAGTTAGCATTCGGACCGCGGTCCTCAGGCAGTGACATCGCCCGGCGGGAGATCTCCCTTTTTCCTCCACAGTTTGATGGGAAACTAACACCGTCGTATTGACGAGTCACCAATTTCTGATGCGATGCAATTTTTTTGTGTTTTGAGGAATAAGGTCCTTAAATCGGAAGACTTTCATGAGGCGACCATTACTGAAGAGGGCAGTAGAAGTGTAACTATATACATATATACGAGATCAAACTAGGATCAGACCTGCGCAACGTTGTGTGTAATTGTCCATGGTCTGCAGTTGCCACGATGTGAACGTCGCGTTTGCGCAGCGACAACGTTGGAGTAACGCCAACGCTCGTAAAGCGGCTTTCAAACTACGCTATAATACCTTGTAGTATAGTATAGTATAGTATAGTATATAGCTCATAGCACAACAATACATTGTTATGGATACGTTCACACTCTACTGTACTATATACTATTGGCTTACTATACGTTAGTGCGATGCGCTAAGTTCACGCTGTGCTATAAATTCTCTTCAAAGATCTCAAATCTCGATCTTTCAAGATTTAAAACTCTTCAAAGATCGCGGTCATCTGAGCTATAAATGCTAACGATAATATCGCGTAATGTGAACGCCATGCTATATAGTATAGCATTAGGCCCTTCTTTGCTATACTATATAGCACATTAGTATAGCGTGGTCTGAAATGAGTTTGGCAAAGGGAGATCTCCCGCCGGGCGAGGTGGTCATGCCCGGGGCGCGGCTGCGCTCCAACTGACTCAATTCGGAGCTTGTATATATGGTAGGATATTCCTAAAACTTCGATAGCGTGATTCAGGAATAACCGTAGCGCCATCTCTTGATGAGTAGCGGAAGGTCGCTACGTGAGCTTTAAACGTCAGTGGCTTTTAAAAGTAACTTTTCATACGAGTAGTTAGCACCCTCATTCATTCAGGTGTAAACGTTCTAATATTCGTTATCAGTATTTTTATCTCAGATAGAGAAAGCTTTCCTACTAATGTCCTTTGATTTGTGTAAGTGGAAGCGATTAAATGGAAATGCTGGAATAAGGTTCTAGTTATTCCAGGAACATCAAAGTGCGATATGATTCATCTGAGTGAGCTTAGGTTTTTTACAGATTTATTCATAGAATACCTAAGCGAATTGAAATTATAAAAATATGATATTAATAGAAGGGTTTATGTGGATTTACACTTAAAATCTCAGTTTAAATGGGTAATATAGGTTCAAAGATTTACTACTTAGAATACCTTAATTACATTCATTGCTTCTTATTATAAATAGACTTCCGCCAGCGGCTTTGCCCGCGTGGACCCGTTTAATGGGCCCCGTAGGATAAAAAATAGCCTATGTGCTATATTAAAATCACGGCTTCATTGCTACATTAAAATCATAGGCGTTCAGCCAGTTGCTTCAACCGCGTTGACCCTATTACCCGTTTTTACGTAGGAATGAAGCATTTTCCCGCAGTAAAAAGTAGCCTCTGCTACTCAAGGTGAATGTAGCCTTATTATGGTGAAAGAATTTTTAAAATCGGAACAGTAGTTTTTGAGTTTACTCATTACAAACATAGAAAAATACAAAAATACAAATCTTTCCTCTTTATAATATTAGTATAGACAGTTTATAGTGTATGGCCAGTAATCATATATTTAACTATTATTCACGGACACATTTTCCTTACGGCGGTATCAGTCATATAAAAAGCAATATTATTTTAGGTTTTTTCTTCATATGCAATTACTTATAGCATGCACTGAGCACAATTCATTCGTTTAGGTATATTTTGAAAAAATACCACTAGCAGATATCCTTTTTTTTGGAAATAATTAATTAATAATATTACTCTTTAAGACCTCTGAAGATATAATATTATAATATGGTACTTTATATTCACGCGTTTTAGCACTTTACTACCTGTGTGTAGTATCTAAAAAAAAATCAATAATCCCCGATGCTGCTATCAGCATCATAGTTTACAGATAGAATCAAGTCTTAACCGTCAGTGGTATTTCAGAGAATAAAACCGCATTCTAGAGATATTGCATTGAAACAGAAATTTAATCAAACGTCCAATCTATATTTCATTAGGAATTAGAAACAGACCCGAGCGACTACCGCTTGCCAAATACTGAATATACCTACAGAGTAATTCCACTTAAACCGAAATACCGCAAATTTCTATCGGCATAACCTATAAATCATCTTTGTTATAAACCCCTCTTAATGTTAAATTATACTGTAAGAAATGATCCTCCGGTTCTGACAGGTCCACTGAGAGGACCTATCATAACCTGGAGACTCTAATGGTGATAGTTAAATTTGAAAACAAGAGACCCGATGTGATGGTGACACGTGTGCCGCAACGGTATTATCGGATATATCGGATCATATACCAGATTGCCGAGATATACCATATTATGACGGTCCCAGGTACAATTCCCAGCGAGGCAGAAATTTGAATGATGAGTTTAAATTTCTGTTCTCGGTCTGGGCGTATGTTTTTTTTTTTAAATTATTATTTGAATAGAGTAGCAGACGAGGATGCAGGCCACGTTGTGTTAAGTGGTCGCTGCAGCCCATGGACATCTACATACAACCTCAAGCAAGCATAGGTAAGTCTTGTCTGAGGTCGTATGCAGTTGCGCTGCTACTCCGGAGGCTGGTGGTCGCCTCGAGTAAGTGTAGCCGGCAACTGCAACTTTCCACCGAAACACGTAGAACACATAGAATTGGTTCACGGCAGAAGTGGGCGCAGCGGTGGTAATTCCCCGGGCGAACGATAATAGTTCTACCATCTACAATGTGTATTTTTCTTTGTGGGTGTCCATGGTAGGTACCCCCTAGATTCAGGATATATCTACCCTACTGAAGGGCTATGAAACGATATTTATTTATTTATTTATTTATTTATTTATTAGTGTAATAAATAATTCGTGTTTACAACAGACTAAGACGACGGATGAAATATGTGACCCTAGTAATTGGGAGAGATCAGAGTCCAACAGTGGGATGCTAAAAACCATAGCCATAGCCAACGTACAAGTAGATATAGAGTTTGATTTTTATCTATTTGTTTGTTTGAACACAAAATTTACACAACAATAACTCGGCTAAGTTAAAATAACTCGTCCGTGATTAAGCCCGCATTTAAGAGTCAACGCTTTGAATTGAAAGCACAATCGTGAATATAGTCCATATTTCATTTAAAATTCCTTTTCTACCTAAACAACGAGTGCTAAATTCGCCAAAATCTTAACATTTGCCGTTAAAGTGGCTTTTATTTATTTATTGTTACAAGGAAAAAGTTGTACAAAGGGCGGACTTAATGTCTGTAGGCATTCTCTACCAGTCAATCAGATTTTCTATTTTCTTTGTTAATTTTACACAAATGATCAATAATGCATTAATTTCTAATTTCCCGAGCAAATTTACATGTTTTTGTATATTTAAATCACCATGACAAGTGTTATTAAAGTTTCTAATAATGTTTAACCCTGTAATAGTCACAATATTGCTATCAAAATAAAAAATTAAATTAAAAAACAGAAGGCTTATACTGCCATGGCTGCATGCTCCCGGCAGCTAAGTTAATTAATTTGTGAAACTTGTTTTAAGTTCTTAGTTTTTAATTTAGTTATAAGCACCACTAACACTTAGAGTAAGTCGTACACTACTAACTAATTTGTATTGAGAATAGATCTTGCAAAAAAATGATTATGCTTGTTATGATAGCATATTCAAAATTTGTGTTTAGCTACATATTTTCTACTTGGTAAAAATTAAAGTCACTAGAAGATAAAAATATAAAATAAATGATTGTATAAGAACATACATATTCGTTTAGAAATTAAGTTGAAATAAGTCGTCAGTAATTTAACCAGCATTTAAGTGCCTACGCTTTGAAATGGAAGCACAATCGAGTATTCGTACATATTTCATTCAGAATTATCTACAAGCCTAAATGACCGGCACTCAATTTACCAAAATACTAACATTTATCATCGCAGCGGATTTCAGTTGGTTTATCATTTAATAAATTGTTGCTTTTACTCAACAATACAAAATACCATTGAAGCTGAAATTTCGATACCAATTAGCGTTATATTTAGGTGAATTTATTTTATTAAAATGTAAAATGAAACCAGGCTTCAATTAACCATTTTGATGACAGTATTATAATAGACTGTAATTTTATTACATTCAAAACACAATTTTATTGCTATAAAAAGGGTTTATATTTTTTTTTATTGTACATGCCTATTTAAAAGATACTTTATAGAAAACAATAAAAATAAATTAATAGATTGAAATAGATTTAGTATTAGAGATTAGATAGAACTTAAAATTTTGTTACTGGCTACTTTTTTGAATGAAAATTGCCTGTTTGAGAAAATGCTCTCAAGGATAATAAAAATGCTAAAGTAACCAAGGAAATGTCGTATTTCAATAGCGTTTCCTTTTATAAAACATCGGTTATAATTTTTCACGCCACGTCCCGAGGGTCTGAGTGTTCTTAAGCCGTCATTTTCAGTTTTTCACAAAGATGCATCGTGCTCGGAAATGAAACTCAATTTTTATAAAAGAACGCAAGTCACTTTGTGTGGTTCATGCAGTCTATGTAAATTGAGTTTTTCAACCTAAGACCAAACGCCCAGTCTTTTTATTTGTTTTCTCTATGAACTTAAAAGTATAGACAATTTTACTTTATGGCAATTTTGCTTTAAGGCGATTTTACTAAGTATATAGGGCCAAGCACTTTAAAACTACATGATAATATGTATATTTAGCGCTGACAGTTTATGCTTAAAAACTAAAACTATATTAATCGTCACTTTTGGGGTAAAAAAAGATAGCAAACAAACGAGTAGACATAATAGCCGCTCAAAAAAATTGGGCGCTAGAAATCTCACGCTCATTTTCCTTCATATTATACCCGTCAGCTACCTCACCATCTTGACATGTATCGTTCAATATATGAGGACATTCGATGGTAATTCTCAAAATGAAATTGTATACGAATGGCATGTCTGTGTATTATTTATTTATAACATCAACGGTGGGGACAGTTGAGTTATAAGTACTGCAAAGTTATGGGGCAGTAAGCGGCTTCCAAAGCCCATTTCCCTACCGCATACATCTAACGTGTACTTTGTGGCTATTAGCATACTGTTGTGTTATTCATAGTGGTTTTCGGGAAAGATCGTCCCTTGAATCTGGAATTGGGTTTTGATTTTTCAACTGGCGTCTCTTGTCCATACTAATATTATAAATTCGAAAGTAACTCTGTCTGTCTGTCTGTCTGCTACGCTTTCCCGCTTAAACTACTGAAACGATTTTAATGTTATTTGAAATACAGATAGAGTGGACCTTGGGAAAGGACATAGGATAGTTTTTATCCTACAAGAACCTTATAACGGGTCCATGAGGGCGGAGCCGCTGGCGGAAGACTAGTCTGTTATTATAAATTCGCTAATTAAGTTTGTGTCATTTCAAATATTCAAATTAGTTAATGGGATCACAAATATATTTTTATCATGGTGATATATTTTTTTTATGATTTTGATTATGTTTTTTAACCTTGTTCAATATTACGACTATTAATTCGACACGTATGAGAAGAAAATAAACCAGAAATGTGAATATCATAAACGACAAATTATTCAAATTAAATGAAAGTTAAATGGATACATAAATTAGGAAAATCCACCAACACTTAATTAACGTCCGTCAGTTTCACACCGCGACTAATCCGACATTAACAAACGGGCAGTCTTATGTACTGGAAGTGCACTTTATTTCAACGGAAGCCTGCGAGATTTTAGAGACAATTTTAGAGACTAGAACTAAGAGTTGCGGATTATCGCAAAAAAAAAATGTTTTTTCAAGTGATATTAATCATTTTTTGTGAAGGTTTTGCCTTTTGACATTATTTTTTCAATATTTCTAATTTGTTTTATTATTCATTCATTTACGCTCATAATGTTTTCCTTTGACATGGGTTCCAACAAAAAACGAATAGGTAATTTAGTAACTTGGACGAATTAACATGACACGTGAGGGCCCTCTCTTATGCATCCGTCTGTAATTTGTAACACTTTCGGAATCAGTTTTGGCATATTCAGACCATTTTAATACGCTTATATTAGCTTGACCTGTATGTATGTATGTAATGGAATCTTTTAACTTCATTTTCACCTACTTCTAAGCGTTTGATTAACTTAAAAAATTGCATAGGGATCAAGGGCCGAGGGCAATGCAATAATATGAAAAAAAATCCAACTAAAAATTTAAAATTAATAATGTAGTTTAAAAACTAAAAAACACGCTTTTGTGAAAATATGAACTAAAAAGTAAAAAATGAAGAAAATCTATTTTACTGTAAAAAAAAGCGTGGGGAGCTATTGGAGATACTATTGACACCATGCACCCCACGCTTTATTTTACAGTAAAATACATTTTCTTCATTTTTTTTACTTTTTAGTTCATATTTTCACAAAAGCGATTTTTTTAGTTTTTTAAACTACATTATTTTATTCATGAGTGTTACTCAAAAATGAGGCCCGTAAATTCACGAAGTATCTGACTCGGACTAATATAGTAGGCGCTCAGGTGTTAAGTTAATTCATCCGAGTAGTAATTTTTTAGTTAAATGAAGGCAAAAATTAGGAAAATAAGTCCGAAAATAACAAAAGGAAGTCCGTCAACTTCACACCGCGACTGATCCAACATTAACAAACGGGAAGTTTTATATACTGGAAGCGCTCTTTATTTCTTTGAAAGCCCGCAAAACTGTAAAGGTGGCTTCGAAAATTTAAAGCTGTTGAGAGTAGTCTGTGGCTTTTAAACAGAAAATTATAAAATGGTAAATATTTTTACAGTTAAAACTAACTGTGTCTTGTGTAAGTTTTAGCCTTTCTTTATAATCAGTATAATATGTAAACTATTTAAGTATATATTAAGAAAGCTTTTGTATGCAACCTTTATTTGCATCCCACTGTTGGGCACAGTTATCTTTTAGTTTGTATTTTTACATAACCGTGTTTTTTTAGTTTTTTAAACTACATTACTTATTTTTTTTGTTGTATTTTTATTATTATTATTGCACTATCATCGGCCCTTGACCCTTGTGCAAATTTTCAAGTTAATCAGACGCTTATAAGTAGGTGAAAATGAAGTTAAAAGCTTCCGTTACATACATACATATAGGTCAAGCTAATATAAGCGTGTTAATGTATACATTATCGTGATTTTTATGTTAGAGTATCAAGTCTTAAATTTTATTAGTGTTTAACATGACAAACAAACACCTTCACGCTAAAGTTAAAGCCAAATCCCGCGCCTAACAACAAAACGCTAAAACACTTGAGACTTGGCACGAGGTTCAATACTTGACAATTACTCGACGCTCGACATTCAACACTCGACTAAAAAGCTGTGTACTTACTCGTTAGTTGGACTTGGCAGCTACCTGCAACAGAATAGATCGAGTATTAGTTTGGTAAGTTTTATATTCCTGGCACGAGGAGCTGATTTTGACTTAAACGAGGTGAGAATCAGAGAATTATAATCACGCCATTCATATCTAACTACCATACGAGTACGTAGGTATACTCATATTTCGCGTATGGCACGACGGCTGGCGTAGACCGCAAGAGATCTGCGCTGCTAAACCAAAGAGCAAGGTCGGGTGTAAGATGGGTGCCCGTTAGTGGCAAAAATTGAATGCGCGTTTCCGTGCTTCAGAGAGCACGTTAATCCGTTGCTTCTGGTTGTTATCGATATATAACAGGCCTTGAACTTTGTCGGAGATCGTATGGGCAATATAAAAACATCCTATAGCGGGTTGATTGAGACCAATTCATGGTCCATTGGTGGAGACCAATTCGCATTGGACCAGACAATTGGAGCTCCAGGCCTCCCAAATAATGTAGAGAGACTCGTCCAGCATAAGGACGTAAAAAGGGTTGCACCCAGTTATGTAATAGGTTTCCTTAGTGTATATTTTTGGGTGCGGTGCTCTAAAAGTAAAAACGAAATCATAGTTACCTGACGTTACTGTAGTTTATTTATTTGTTAATCACAACCGAGTTTCTGTTGAGCATACAGGCAACATTAGTTATGTGCGCATTTATCGCTGCTCCATGGTGATGGAAAATATCGTGATATTTAATTGATTACGATGTTTTCCATTGCCGTGCATGCCTGAGAGAAACTCATAATTTCTCGAAAGCATGGCCAGCGTGGTGGATTGTGGCCTAAATCCCTGTCAATTGTGAGAGGATACCTGTGCCCAGCAGTGGGACATAAAAAAAAACAATGGGTTGCACTCCGGGAGTGCCGGCAGAAGTGAAAACATTAACGTTGTGCATTTTTGATGTCTTGGAATCGTTAGGGAATAATTCCGCACGAATTGCTTGAATTATCAGTACCTATTAATTTCTATCTAGTATTTTTACAAAGTACTCTCTCATTTTCTTTCACTATTTCTTCGTCACTTTTTTCATTAATAGATGCACTTTGTTCAATGTCCATATTTTAAATACTTGATATAAACGAATTTTAAGATAAAATTATACTTGACGCTGGCAATATGCAGAGTTTGCGATGCCATAATTGAAGAAAAAAAGTATAGACAGCCGTCAGATGAGCCGTCATTAGCTGTCACCCCTCCGTCTTGGTCTAAGAGCAGGTGAAGATATTCACTCGTTCGGTTGTTACAAGAGTGAAGGTGATATGAAAGAAAATTGATTAAAATTAATTAAATTAAAAATAGCTATGAACACTTTTCGATAGTCAAGTTATCATAGGCATATATGTTTATAAATTATATTTGGTAAACAATAGGTATGTCTCATCGAATTTTCAGATCGGTGAAGGTCGATCTTCCTCGTCTCCTCTACTATCTTACGAAATTTTGCGATCAGCACACGTGACCTCGCGCGAGTTTCATAGTTTTTACCCATCCCACAAAAAGTGCTCAACGCCGCTAAAGAAGTTTTCACTTCAAAAAGGTTGGAAAAAATTACAGGCAACGTGACGATAAGTAGTCTCTGCAGCGCATACACATCTGTCTCAAATAACCTGAGGTAGTATCGCCTCATGTTAGTCTGGTCGGCAATATACTTTTCCACCAAAACACAATTATTCCCTCACTGGTACTTCCCGGGTCTAAGAACTAAGTTCTACCATCTAAAATAATATTTCAAAATGGTTCTACTTCTAGTTTTAAACCCCGCGGCGGCTTTGAGTGAGTAAAACGCTTCACTTAAATTGAGTGCTTAGAGTTTAGCAGCGAAGCATTTTCTTGCTTTGTGGTCGTGGTCTCGTTTATTCTTGCAGTTTGCTTTGCAAAAATAATTGCCACGAATTTTTATGAAATAAAAAAAGATTTTAACCATTCGACATTTATGTATGACGTTAAACCTTGTCAAAGGTCTTATGGGCGTTTCCTAAATATCCAACAGTGGCGTTCACCACTATTATTTCTTTATTTATGTGCGAAATTGTTTTTTTCAGGGTTCTGTACCTCGAAAGGAAAAAAACGGATCCCTTATTCGTCAGTCTGTGAAGACCCTTTTTCGCAGGAACTCGTGGAGGTATCAAGCTGGCATTTATTATCAAATACTCAAGTCTACTGTCCCTTGGAGCTATGAAAAAATCAAACTTCCAAGCCAACGCAATCAAAAGATATAGCTGTTTATGCCGCAAATTTCCGCAAATTATTGACACTCGCAAGGGAATCCCCTATGCAGTTATGCTACTACTCCGGAGGCTTATGGTCGCTTCATGTTGTCTGCCAGCCAATGTACTGTTCCATTTAAACAAAATAATTGCTTCACTTGTACATCCCGGGTCTAAGAAATAAAGTTCTACCATCTAAAAGAATATTTCAAAAAGGTTCTAGTTCTAGTTTCAAACCCCGGCGGCTTTGAGTGAGTAAAACGCTTCACTTAAATTGAGTGCTTAGAGTTTAGCAGCAAAGCATTTTCTTGCTTTGTGGTCGTGGTTTCGTTTATTCTTGCAGTTTACTTTGCAAAAGTAATTGCCACGTGTTTGAAGCGAAATGAAAAAACATTTTCTGTACGACATAAAGTTAGGCACGTATTATTATAATATCAGAACTAATTTATTTTTACCTATACTTTTTAAAAGAATACAAACGAATTTACAAAGACCCAAAAACGTGGGTATGTTTTCTTTATTTAAGGGCGGAATTAGTTTTTTAATATGTATGGGTTTAAGAGAGCTTGTAATTTCAAAGAATAGTTACGTCGGTCACGCGCTATCAGCATTTATATATATAAACTATATACACTCTATACATAGGGCAACCTTGTAGTGATCGTTCTACTCCTAGTAAGTAGGTAGCAAAATCCGCCAATTCTTTGAGCGAGAAAAGTGCTTACCTTGAACTAAGTACTTAAAATTTTGCGGCGAAGACTTTTATGAACAAAGTGCTCAAAATTTTATTTTATTTCTGTTGTTTTTAGTTCGTGTTACCAAAAATAAGAGCATGTTTTAGTGTTTTTTAAACTGTACATTATTACGCAGGTAGTTATTATCTGTTCTCAATAAGTATACAAAACTTTAAATTATGTGGACATGTTAAATAAAATGAAAATGTAATTTCAAGATTCCGTTACAAATAAGAGTCAAGCTAATTTAAATATGAAATAATGATTGAAAGAAAATGATATGCACACTTTTTATATCGTGTTACCAAAAATAAGAGCATGTTTTAGTGTTTTTTAAACTGTACATTATTACGCAGGTAGTTATCATCTGTTCTCAATAAGTATACAAAACTTTAAATTATGTGGACATGTTAAATAAAATGAAAATGTAATTTCAAGATTCCGTTACAAATAAGAGTCAAGCTAATTTAAATATGAAATAATGATTGAAAGAAAATGATATGCACACTTTTTATATCACGCTTTTATTAACTTGACCTGTATGTATGTATGAATACAGTATGTAATGGAATCTTTGAACTTCATTTTCACTTACTTCTAGGAGTCTGATTAACTTGAAAATTTGCACAGGGGTCAAGGGTCGATGACAATACAATAATCTTATAACTTTATATTAAAGTCCTAACTAGGATCATCAGGATAAAAAAAAATAAACGACGGGCGGCTGATAAATTCGTGGCCTAAAGTACTTAATGAAACAAATATATAGTTTTATATTTTTAACACGTCTAAGCAGCTGAATAACTTGAAAATTTACACTAAAAAAAACTTGAAAAACTAAAAAACACGCTTTTGTGAAAATACGAACTAAAAACTAAAAAAATAAGAAGAAAATGTATTTTACTGTAAATAAAGCGTGGGGTGGTTTTTAATGTACTATTGACACCATGCACCCCACGCTTTTTTTTACAGTAAAATACATTTTCTTCTTATTTTTTTAGTTTTTAATTCGTATTTTCACAAAAGCGTGTTTTTTAAACTACATTATTTCAATATTGGCATTGCAAACTCTGTACATATTGCCAGCGTCAAGTCGTCAGTAATTAGTCAATCTAGTCAGTCAGATGTTCAGGTAAAGATATGGCTACTTTACCAGAACGTGTCTGATGGAGTTTTGGAAGCAAGCCGAAAAAACATGTTTTCGCACTGTCATTTTATTTCACAACACTCGTGCACTGTAATTAACCTGTATTGAACAAAACGCCATCAACTTTATCCGATATAACGCAAAAATACACCAAAACAATGAATGTAAAATAAAACAAGAGCACTATATGTGTATCCTGACTTTCCGCCAAAAATTCTATGCACCCTTTATATTCATGACACTTAATTCAAACAGCTGCCCAAAACTACCTGTCTGTTTAAACGTAGTTAAGCATATATTTATGTTTTACGTGTATTATGTATAATAGTTTGCAGCGATGGCCGAGTGGTAAAAACCGCGGTCTTCAACGCGACCGATCCCAGGTTCAAGTCCTCGGCTCGCACCTCTGACAAAAAAAATTGTAATGTACGAATTTATCGCTGCTCCATGGTGATGGAAAATATCGTGATATTTTATTGATTACGATGTTCTCCATCGCCGTGCATGCCTGAGAGAAATTCATAATTTCTCGAAAGCATGACGTCCACCAATCCGCACTTGGCCAGCGTGGTGGAATATGGCCTAAATTCCTCTCAATTGTGTGAGAAGGAGACTTGTGCCCAGCAGAGGGTCATAAAAAAGGTTGAAAAAATTCGTATGATAGTTTACAAGAAAAAGGCAGTAGTCGTAGAAATCACGTTACCGACCAACCCCATTAGCTTAAGTTAGGTCACAGTTCAAGCACTTTCAAAGCGAGAGACGCACAAAGGGACTAATAGTTCCCTCACGTATCACACAGCTAAGAAACTCGAGTATTTCACTTCTATACTACATATTTGCGTAGGTACGAATACGAATACATGACTCTATAGTACATAACTGCAGAATGCAAGATTTGAGTAGTTAACTGGTACTAAGTGTGTCGTGTTTATAAACAAAAGATGAATATAAAGTTAGGTAAAAACTACTTTACAACAATCCGCAACCAGAACGTATGATGGTGTATACCTTTTTCATGCAATAGCACCTCCCTCCCTCCCACATAGGACACATGCACATGCAACAACAAAAAGTATACACCAACATACGTACCACCACCAACACGTGTTTCGCCCCAAAACAGAGCATCATCAGGGTTATTGACTCTACGACGGTCACCCGCAAAGTCACTTTGTTGCTATTGCATGAAAAAGTTTGGTGCTATTGCATGAAAAAGGTATACACCATCATACGTTCTGGTTGCGGATTGTTGCAAAGTAGTTTTTACCTAACTTTATAACAATGGAGTTCCGCAAAGTAACGCCTGATTCTATTAATTTTAAAAGATGAATATTTTTTTTATGTATAAGTTACGTACCCGAAGGGTGCCAATGGGACCCTATTACTAAGCCTCCGCTGTCCGTCCGTCTGTCTGTCTGTTTGTTATTAGGTTTGTTATCTCATAAACCGTAATGTCTACACATTAAAAAAATCACAGATGATGTATTTCCGTTGCCGCTATAACAACAAATAATAAAAAATAGGATGTAATAAATATTTAAGGGGGCTCCCATACAATAAACGTGTTTTTTTTAGATAATGGGCTTTATCTCATGAACCATGATGGCTAGATATCAAAAATTTTCAGAGATAATGTATTTCTGTTGCCGCTATAACAACAAATAATAAAAATACAATAAAATAAATATTTAAGGGGGCTCGCATACAATAAACGTGTTTTTTTAGATAATGGTACGGAACCCTACGTGCGCAAGTCGAACTCGCTCACTTGGCCGGTTTTTTTATACTATACACTTATAGGACAAAACTAGGATTTATTATGTCGCAGGTATCATGGACACACACAAATACATGAATATCAATACCGAAAACAGAAAGGCTATAATAGTTTTTAGGGTTCCGTAGCCAAAATGACAAAAAAAACGGAACCCTTATAGATTCGGCATGTCTGTCTGTCCGTATGTCACAGCCACTTCATTCCAAAACTATTAAGACTTCAAAGTTTAATCTTGGTAGGTAGGTATTTTTTCTCAAAGTTAATCGTTTGAAAGGTAGACACTTCCAAAGTGGTAAAATGTTGGTCCCCCCTCCCCCCTCCCTCTAACTTTTAAAGTAAGAAAGTGAAAAATCTATCAAAAATATATGTTGTAGATCTTAATAAAAACTTTCAACGAAAATTGGTACGAACGAAATATAGTACGCAGTTTTTGAGATATAGTAAATTTTTAAAACCGCAGATATAACTTTGTCGTACATACAAACACTATGAAGAACAAAGTTATTTTAGCTGACAAAAATAATAATGCTTGCTACTACGGAACCCTTCATGGGCGAGTCCGACTCGCACTTGGCCACTTTTTGTGATAGCCTTTAGACTGTAGTAGACTTTAGGTCAAGTACAGGTTGTGAACCAATCATGACATATTATTATTAGCAAAATGTTTTTAGTTCATAAATCCGTCATATATACGGTGGTACCTGTATAATGACGAATGAATGAAGCGCGCATGGCCTGGCGGCGAGCGTAGAACGCAAGCTATTTACGCAGCTAAGCCAAACGGGCGCGGTCGGGTGTGAGATGGGTGACCGCTAGTGGCCAAAATTTAATGCGCGTTTCTGTGCTTCGGAGGGCACATTAAGCCGTCGGTCCCGGTCGTTGTCGATAGATAACAGTCCTTAAACCTAGTCGGAGGCCTTATGGGCGGTTTGAAAACATCCGACAGCGGGTTGGCCACTAACCCGCATCTCCACCAATCCGCATTGGAGCAGCGTGGTGGAGTAAGCTTCAGGCCTCCCCAATAATGGGGAGAGACCCGTGCCCAGCAGTGGGACGCAAAAAAGGCCTACAGCCACATGTATAATGTACACTGTACAAGTATTGGGAGGGATAATTACAAAGATAATTAAATTTTATAAACAGGATAATTGTTTCTGCAGATGCTTGTTTAAATATTATTTAGACACTAGTTTTCTGCCCGCTTGGATTACACGTTGTTTCCCATAAGAACGAGAAATTTACAAAGGTAAAACGTAGCCTAGCCCCTGTAGCTTCGGGACTACGATTAAGAGAGCTACGACATCCCCTGCTTGATCGTAAGAGGCGACTAAAAGGGGCCTTAAGAGATTGCGGGCGGTGAGAGTGGGAGCTCGATACGTCCAGCCAGCAGCCTCAGGAAGGACAGCGGTGTGCACGGTCACGCCGTTTGCCGCCGTGTACACCTGAAGGTGCAGGTGAGCAAAATTGCTGTCCCGAAGATGGGCCAGTACTGGGCGCCGCGCGTGGAGGACACCGGTGCGATCCACTGGAGATCCCGGAGTCCTCCCCAAGTGCACAGGCAGGTCACCGAGGGGGTTTTAGTGTGGTAAAAATCCCACATAACCCGATGTCCTCGCCCAAGGTGCCGGTTATAAATATTTTGAAGGGAGGGATCCCGATACCAAAAGAGGTAAAAAGTAGCCTTTATCACTCTCCAGCCCTCAAAGTTCTCTTTAAGATCAGTCCGTAACACCGTTGCGACGTGATAGAAGTACAAACATACATACTTCCGCATTTATGATATTAATCATCATAATAATACGAGTAATATGCAAATGTGCGTCCATTTGTACTTATGTCGTATATGGAGTCATTTTGGTCACCCCACATTTTACTTAAGGCTACGTAAATAGGGCTGTGTTAGAGAGATAATGTGTTCGCAAACACACTTCGCTAATTAAATATGAAACGTGACAAGCATAGCTACAGTAGGTAACGTAATTTATACCGTTATTATTTAATGTTACCAAATTGTGCCTCTTTCCGAGAAGTAAATGTGTACGCGGAAAATTTTAATTTTAATTTTCATTCTTCTTCTCTTCGAACATCTAAGATAATGTATCGTCATTATCTTTTTGTTTTAGTTCGTTAATTTATTTAAATTTTATGTGTCTTTTTGGTGGAGACTCAACCTTTTTGTGTCCTTGCTGGGCACGAGTCTCTTCTCCACTTAACCATACCATAAAGCGGATTGGTTTGAAGAAGAAAAGAAAACGCTTATTTGGACAAAATAAGAGTTTTCTTTCTTTCTTATTCTTTAATTTTCTTTTAAACGCTCTAATTTTTTAAAATTAAATTCTATTCTTCAATTTATAAGTGTGTAATTGTAACTGAGCTACCGAAAAATAACGAATAATTACAAAAAAATCACATATTTTAGGAAATGAAGACGTTACAGTCATAACGGGTAACTTTGAATTGACTTTTAACTTTTTACTTTGAACAAAGTTGGAAAAAAGATTTAACAATTTATTACATCGAAACTTTTTGATATTTCAATATAATAACTGTGTTAAATGGATTGCCAAAATGTTTTTGTACCAAATGAAAATTAAAGAAATAAACTGTCAATGACATAATTCTGAAAATTCCTGCCTTTTTACCGACTTCCAAAAGAAGGAGGTACTGTATTCGGCTGTATGTATTTTTTTTTTTTTTTATATATGTTCACCGATTACTCCGCCGTTTGTGGACCGATTTTCAAAATTCTTTTTTTGTTCGTATGCTTATACTACCGAGGTGGTCCCATTGTCACCAAATCAGGATCTGATGATGGGATCCCAGGGAAATCGAGGGGAACTCTCAAATTTTATAGGCACACACATTGATTTTCTTATAGTTTCTGAAGCATAACCGATATTTGTGCATTGTAATCATCATCTCATGTTGCTGAGCTGATGATGGAAGGTACTGCGACGGTGAGGAGTTGAGAGCAAATTCTTTCAATAAATGGTCTTTTGTTCGAAATCTTACATTCCTGAGGTGGTCCAACTGTCACCAAGTCAAAGTCTGATGATGGGATCCCAGAGAAATCGAAGGGAACATTCAAATTTTATAGTACAACAAATGATTCTTATATTTTTACTAAAGCAAAACAGGTATTTGTGTATAATTATCATCATATCATGTTGCTGAGCTGATGATGGAAGGTACTACGACGGTTAGGAGTTGAGAGCAAATTCTTTCAATAAATGGTTTTTTGTTCGATATCTTACATTCCTGAGGTAGTCCAACTGTCACCAAGTCAAAGTCTGATGATGGGATCCCAGAGAAATCGAAGGGAACATTCAAATTTTATAGTACAACAAATGATTCTTATATTTTTACTAAAGCAAAACAGGCATTTGTGTATAATTATCATCATATCATGTTGCTGAGCTGATGATGGAAGGTACTACGACGGTTAGGAGTTGAGAGCAAATTCTTTCAATAAATGGTTTTTTGTTCGAAATCTTACATTCCTGAGGTAGTCCAACTGTCACCAAGTCAAAGTCTGATGATGTGATACTAGGGAAATCGAGGGAAACACTGAAACTTAATAGGCACACACATTCTTTTAGTCATATTTTTTAACATAATACAAATATTTGTGTCCGGTAATTATCACCTCATGTTGCTAAGCTGATGATTGAAGGTACAACTCCTCAACGGTTAGGAGCTGAGAGAAAATTCTTTCATTAATTTATACGTTCAGGTGGACTTATAGTAGTATTCTTTCAGGGTATAAGATGGCTATTAGATAAACATGATTATAAAAGGTATCTCTTTAACGTTTAGAAATTAACTGAAAAAAATTCCAATTATGCTTATACATATGTGCATAATTATTCAAGTTACTAAAAAGAGTGAAATAAATTAAGTTTTTAACAAAAAAATAGAACCGACTTCAAACGGTAAAAAATAAAATTGTTCAGTACCTACTTCTTCTTGCTTATGGTAATGACTCTTAAAACTATTTTTGAAGTCGGGCCCTTAGTAAAATATCGTGTCTTAGTAAATATAGTGTACCTTTCGTTCTGAATGGGCACCGACTCTAATATAGTTTTAACAGTCATTACCATAATCAAGAAGAAGTAGGTACTGTCCCACTGTCTGTACTGTCGGTGCCCATTTAGAACGAATGGTACGACATTTTAGTAAGGGCCCGACTCCAAAAATAGTTTTAAGAGTCATTACCATAAGCAAGAAGAAGTAGGTACTGAACAATTTTATTTTTTACCGTTTGAAGTCGGTTCTATTTTTTTGTTAAAAACTTAATCCCTGGTTAAGTTGCTGGAAGTTTTTGGGCTCTGATTTGGAATCGTAAACTAGTCCACTTTGATTCATAATTATGGCAAAACCAAGCTATTTGTTACTTTTTTACGTCAGTGTAGATGTCATTTTTATTACCGACTTCTAAAAGGAGGAGGTACTGTATTCGGCTGTATGTATTTTTTTTTTTTTATATATGTTCACCGATTACTCCGCCGTTTGTGGACCGATTTTCAAAATTCTTTTTTTGTTCGTATGCTTATACTCGCGAGGTGGTCCCATTGTCACCAAATCAGGATCTGATGATGGGATCCCAGGGAAATCGAGGGGAACTCTCAAATTTTATAGGCACACACAATGATTTTCTTATACTTTCTGAAGCATAAGAGATATTTGTGCATAGTAATCATCATCTCATGTTGCTGAGCTGATGATGGAAGGTACTGCAACAGTAAGGAGTTGAAAGCAAATTCTTTTAATAAATAGTTTTTTATTCCAAATCTTACATTCCTGAGGTGTTCCAACTGTCACCAAGTCAAAGTCTGATGAGGGGATCCCAGAGAAATCGAAGGGAACATTCAAATTTTATAGCACAACAAACGATTTTCATATTTTTACTAAAGCAAAACAGGCATTTGTGTATAATGATCATCATAGCATGTTGCTGAGCTGATGATGGAAGGTACTATGACGGTTAGGAGTTGAGAGCAAATTCTTTCAATAAATGGTTTTTTGTTGGAAATCTTACATTTCTGAGGTGGTCCAACTGTCACCATGGCAAAATCTGATGATGTGATACTAGGGAAATCGAGGGAAACACTGAAACTTAATAGGCACACACATTCTTTTAGTCATATTTTTTACAAATATTTGTGTCCGGTAATTATCACCTCATGTTGCTAAGCTGATGATTGAAGGTACAACTCCTCAACGGTTAGGAGCTGAGAGCAAATTCTTTCAATAAATGGTTTTTTGTTGGAAATCTTACATTTCTGAGGTGGTCCAACTGTCACCATGGCAAAATCTGATGATGTGATACTAGGGAAATCGAGGGATACATTGAAACTTAATAGGCACACACATTCTTTTAGTCATAATTTTTAACATTATACAAATATTTGTGTCCGGTAATTATCACCTCATGTTGCTAAGCTGATGATTGAAGGTACAACTCCTCAACGGTTAGGAGCTGAGAGCAAATTCTTTCATTAATTTATACGTTCAAGTGGACTGATAGTAGTATTCTTTCAGGCTATAAGATGGCTATTAGATAAACATGATTATAAAAGGTATCTCTTTAACATTTAGAAATTAACTGAAAAAAATCCAATTATGCTTATACATATGTGCAGAATTATTAAAATTACTAAAAAGAGTGAAATAAATTAAGTTTTTAACAAAAAAATAGAACCGACTTCAAACGGTAAAAAATAAAATTGTTCAGTACCTACTTCTTCTTGCTTATGGTAATGACTCTTAAAACTATTTTTGAAGTCGGGCCCTTAGTAAAATGTCCTGTCTTAGTAAATATACTGTACCTTTCGTTCTGAATGGGCACCGACTCCAATATAGTTTTAACAGTCATTACCATAATCAAGAAGAATTAGGTACTGTCCCACTGTCTGTACTGTCGGTGCCCATTTAGAACGAATGGTACGACATTTTAGTAAGGGCCCGACTCCAAAAATAGTTTTAAGAGTCAGCAAGCATAAGCAAGAAGAAGTAGGTACTGAACAATTTTATTTTTTACCGTTTGAAGTCGGTTCTATTTTTTTGTTAAAAACTTAATTTATAGATAAGGTTTTTAAATTTAATAATACCTTCTTTTTGTTTTACCTAAACTTTAAAATATTAAGGTTTTTTCATTCTAAAAAAATATTCAAAGTTACCCAAAACTCACGATAACTTTGAATTCGATTTTTAGGGGAAATTATGGGTAGTTCTGTTGTTTCTTCCCCAAATTTATTTTGTTAAACAGAAAAACCAACTCAAAAGGACACTATTCATTCAATAAAATAAAGGTGTCGTAAATAGAAATCAGTTTTAATAATACAAATAATGTAAAAAATGTTCAAAATTACTCGAACTGTACGTATTGTATAAAATGACGAACACTGTCAGACTTCAATGAAAATAAATCTCAAAATGTAATTCCATTGTTTTAAAGTAGGTACGTATATCTGAGCAGCGATCCACGATTCAGACTAAATTCTTAGGGCCTCGTTCACCATCTCCAAGTAAAGTGTTGATTAGTTACGTCCCAAGTAAATTTAATTGACAAGTTAAAGCTATGAGTACGGGTCAGTTTATCATATGATTAGTGCTACTCGAACATCGTGAAATTGAAATTACGGGTGACTTTGACAATTATTAGCGTACTTGTCACTTTAATTGAAGGTGGTGAAAGAGGCCCTTAGTGTACTAAATCAACATACTATTACATAATAATATTTCATCAAATTACTTCTAGTCATTCCTGAATGGGTCAGACCGTCAAGTGTGAGAAGGGTTTAATTAAAGCCCCAGTACACTGCCCCAAATTGCGTACCCTTCCTGGTTTGAAATAGCTCTAACCATAACATGAACCTATCCCTTATAATGAGTTACCACATTATTCAAAGCTAAAGTACCTAAAATTAAAAGCTTACTATTTAAATCTTTGAGTTCCCTTTCCTTCCTTATCATGAACTGTCTATAAACAGTAATGCTGTACTTTTAATTCTGCTTCACTTACCTATTATTATTTTTTTTACTGTGCGACGTTGTTTAGTGTTGTTCTTTTTTGTTCCTATAGTAGTCAATTTATCTTACTTAAAGTTTGCACACCCTACCCTTTTTCTTACCCTTTGTCCATTGCTGTTTTTCCAAGCATAGGTTGCCTGGAAGAGATCGCTGCCTGAGCGATAAGGCCGCCTATTGCATACACTAAGTAAATTAATGTTTAATTTAATGTTATCTCATTGTATAAATTCTGGTGTGCAATAAAGTATTTTTGTATTGTATTGTATTGTACCTATGTATTCTATATGGGGTGACAATTAAACAAAGGATTGTTTTTATTTTTATTAAACTTAAATAAAAAAATTAGTAACATGCAGACCAATTGATTAAGGTCTTCTAAACGGAGATTCCGGGTTCGAGTCCCAGCGCACTTCTCTTAGTTACCAGAATTGATAATGAACGTATGTATCAATACGTCACGGTGATGGACAGTATTGTAATATCTCATTACAATCGTTTTCACACCGTTGAGAGTTTTAAATAAAAAAAATACTTAATACAGTTGCTCAAAAAGTGGCGTATTGCAGGGACGTATAGCGTTCGGGAAGTGGGCTATTACACACTCGTGCTTTTTCTTTACCTTTTTCGAACTCGTGCGTTCTCTTTCCCAACTGTCAAAATAATGTCTATTAAAAAAAAACAACCACGAAGTTTTAATTTTTTTTATGATTCATGCAAATATTTCTAAAATGAAGCTACTAATTTGTTTCAATATCAGATTTAATGTTTTGATTCAATGAGATAGGTTAGGTTTCATTTCATTTCATCTCATTAACATTTTCATTTCTTAACAATAAAAAATTCTACTGAACCTGAACTGACTTGGCTGTATGGGCATAGTTCCCTTTGCCTACCCAGAATGGCTGAAGAAAACAAAAAAAATCTCTGCATTTATGTATTCTTATACGGTTGGCGCCATTTTTTAAAAATGTTCTTTGCAAGTTTTTATTATTTTATTAAATTGCTTCATTTTTTCGCAACCTCGTCAACCCTCACCTTCGGATGCGCCTCGGCGCTGGTAGACATTTGTCGGCATTCCTTGCAATGACAGCCTTTCCGCACTTGTAATGAAATATACTATTAAAGACTTCTCAAGTCCATATAGTAAAAATACCGCGTCCTCAGAATTAAATAATTAAATTACGCTTCACACTCATAGCCCCACAGTGTGGTAGCTATTCCATGTGTCGTGGGTGCCATGGACACACACAAAGACATAAATACAAACACCCATACCGAGAACAGAAATTTTAAACTCGTTCGCCGGGAATCAAACCCGGAACCCTCCGATCGGCAGTCCGGCATTACGCCACGTGGGTCGTCATCAATTAGTCAACAACCGAATTATAGGGAGAGATCCGTGCCCAACAGTGGGACGCAAATAATTGTTACAGCCAACCTCTTTGTCCCAGATTCTAAATTAGTAAGAGTTAAAGGGATGAAACTGTAAAAGGGTTTAAAATTTTTAAATTACAATATTAGTGCGATGTAGGGCACCAAAACCCATTAGGCGTCACTTAATTTATGTCAGTTTGAAAACTTCGAGATTGTTTTAATGCGGCTGTGAATAAAATTAGGAAAGTATTACCTTTACCAAGTTTGGTTTTTAAGGGTTATGGTAAAGTCGGCCTTAAGTCAAATACTTAGCCGTTATATTTTGATTTAACGCTCAAAATTAATGCGGTCTTTCTAATGAATTCTAATTTTATGATATGAAAAGATACCTTACATCTAATCTAATACCTTTAAACGAGCAATTCTTGTATATATCTAAATTTATTTTTTGAATCTCGGAAACGGCTCCAAAGATTTTGATGAAATTTAGTACCCTAGTTTCGGGGAGGATAAATCGATCCAGCAAATTTTTATTGATAGAAATTGTCGTTTTATTTAATGTTTATGCCGTTTCATACAAAATTACTTGTAATTAACTCGTGACATCTATTGCAGAATATTAATAATATTGTGGCGTAAAAATCCGTCAAATGTCGACCGTCAATCCGCCCTTCAAACAAATGACAATGTCATTATGAAAGACCTCTATAAAAATTTCGAAGCTTTGTTGGTCGAATGGTTACGAATGCTGACAACGAAGCTAGAGACCCGGGTTCAAACCTCAAGTAGGCAAGTTGCGTATTTTATTTTTTGTGACATTTTTTTTTAATTGGGAGCTAGGTATTTCAAAAGGCTTTGTTAAGTCACAGTAAGCCAATGAATGTTTTGCTTAAAAATAAACCAAGAAAATCAATTGTTTTTATCCGAGCAAAGCTTGGGCTTCCAGGTACTATTATATTAAGATAATAGATTGTTAAGAGATTGTTTTAATGCGGCTGTGAATAAAATTAGGAAAGTATTACCTTTCCCAAGTTTGGTGTTTAAGGGTTATGGAAAAGTCGGCCTTAAGTCAAATACTTTGTCGTTATATTTTGATTTAACGTTCAATATTAATCCGGTCTTTCCACTGAAATTTAATTTTATGATATGAAAAGATACCATGCATATTATATTAAATTCCTACATTATAATACTACTAGCCTTCCGCCA
Source organism: Pyrgus malvae (assembly GCA_911387765.1). Taxonomy (NCBI): domain Eukaryota; kingdom Metazoa; phylum Arthropoda; class Insecta; order Lepidoptera; family Hesperiidae; genus Pyrgus; species Pyrgus malvae. The sequence continues at coordinate 4,153,300 of OU426956.1, read as the reverse complement.
GTGGCTTCGCCCGCTTGGAGCCGTTTTATAGGTTCCCGTAGGATAAAAACTATCCTATGTCCTTTCCCAAGATCCACTCTATCTGTGTTTCAAATTTCATTAAAATTGGTTCAGTAGTTTAAGTGGGAAAGCGTAACAGACAGACAGACAGAGTAACTTTCGAATTTATAATATTAGTAGGCTACAATCTTAAGCAAACCCGCGTCAAACGACCCGCGTGGCGTTACCATGCCGGACTGCCGGTCGGAGGGCCCCGGGTTCAATCCCCGGCGAAGCAGAAATTTGAATGATGAGTTTAAATTTCTGTTCTCGGTCTGGGTGTTTGTGTATCTGTCTTTGTGTGTGTCCATGGCACCTACGACACAGGGTATAACTATCCTACTGTGGGGCTATGAGTGTGAAACGTTATTTTTTATTATTATTAATCTTAAACAAAGCATGGATTTAGCAATTATGATTCTAAATGCTGTAAGTATACTATACCATCATGTTCAAAAACATTCTTAATAGTGTGTATGTATTGAATAAATCATTGTAGCAATCGCTTTATATTCCCACAGGCGTTTTCAGACATTCCTTGCTTTTTACGTTTAATAAGCAAATAACAATAAATAATATGACTTCTTATCTTCCCGTATCATCTGTTATGTAACCAAAAAAGTTCTTAAAAAGGTATACGTAATCGCGTGTACACAAAAACGGAAGCACATCTGTGCCCTGCACGCCATCTGGTGGTTAAACAAAAAGGAAATTATGCCTTATGCGGAACCAGGGTGCTTACATGCTGAGCCCGGTTGCATGACAGCAACGTGACACTGTTATTCGTGTGCCAGTGCCCTAAAGCATCAAAGGTACTGACTCACCCGTCAGCGGAGAGGGCATTGCGCCTCGATTCGATACATAAATTTTTGTGCCAAATCTAGTGAGGGCAGAAGAACGCACACATTTTAATTTTGTCACACATTCACAAATACATGTTTTTTCATCGTTACAGACGCATACATTTTTAAATATGTAAAGTAAAGGCTACTCCTCTGACGGGTGTCATACCTGTGATGCTCTAAGGTCAGTGCCGACAGGTGCTGAATTTTACAAGGAAATATGATAATAGTCCCTAAATTAGAATAATACATTAGGATAAGAAGCGCGCGCTTAGAAAGAAGGCTGAGAAAGAAAACGATCTATGCAGCTAAGCGAAACGAGGACAGTCGGGTGCGCATAACATGAGTGATCACTCTACGTTAAATTCGGGTAACTTTGAACATTTTTTACACTATTTTTATTATTAAAACTGATTTCAATTTATGACACCTTTATTTTATTGAATGAATAGTGTCCTTTTGTGTTGGTTTTTTTTTCTAACAAAATAAATTTACGGAAGAAACAACAGAACTACCCCTAATTTCCCCTAAAACTCGAATTTTCGTGTATCATGAATTTTGGGTAACTTTGAATAATTTTTTTTAGAATGTAAAAACCTTAATATTTTAAGGTTTAGGTAAAATAAAAAGAAGGTATTATTAAATTTAAAAACCTAATCTATAAAAATTACATCCACACTGACGTGCAAAAGTAACAAATAGCTTGGTTTTGCCATATGAATCAAAGTGGACTAGTTTACGATTCCAAATCGGAGCTCAAAAACTTCCAGCAACTTCACCACGGAAAAGGCGGGAAATTTCAGAATTATGGCATTAACAGTTTCTTTTTTTAATTTTCATTTGTTACAAAAACATTTTGACAATCCATTATATCCAGTTATTATATGAAACATCAAAAAGTTTCGATGTAATAAATTGTTAAATCTTTTTTCCGACTTTGTTCAAAGTTAAACGTCAATTCAAAGTTACCCGGATAGTCGCAAACTTTCGCGTTTCTGTGCTTCAGAGGGCATGTTAAGCCGTCGGTCTCGGTTTTAATCATTATATGGTGGTTGTTCAACCTTGTTCAAGGCTTTATGGCCTTATTTCGGTATATTATGAAAACTTCCCACATCCCAAGTAACGCCTGATTCTATTAATCCCACAGTGGGTTGGCCACTAATGCACATCTCCACCAACCCGCATTGCAGTAGCATTGGAGTAAACTCTAGGCCTCTAGGCCTACGCAAAAAGTGTTGCAGCCACGCTAGCTATACCTCACGATGAACTGTAGTATGAAAGATAAAGGGTTAAAATAAAAAATGAAATCCCCTGGGACCCTGGGCCCTGTGACGTTTCCGAAAGCAATTCAACTCATAAACGTTTCACACTCATAGTGCCAGAGTAGGGTAGATAAACCCTGTGTCGTGGGTACCAAGGAAACACACAAAGACAGAAACACAAACACCCAGACCGAGAACAGAAATTAAAACTCATCATTCAAATTTCTGCTTCGCCGGGAATCGAAACCGGGACCCTCCGATCGGCAGTCCAGCATGGTAACCATTACGCCACGCGGGTCGTCGTGTTATATGATTCTTTAACAAAACCGGGGTCCACAGCTGGTATAAGTGTATAGTTCAGCAGATGATCTAAGTTAAGATTTTTTAACTTAAAACTCTGATTCGTTTTAAATGTACGACATTATTATTATTATATTAAATATTTATTATAACAATATATTTATTTTATATGTTATCTGTATATTGTATATGTATGTATGTAAGTATGTATATTTATGTTCATTTTTATATGTATATTTCTATATATACCTATTATTAATAAATAGTCTTGTTTATTCAATTACTTGTTTTAATTATATATTTTTTTCTCTTTATATAATAAGCATTTTTATAATTTATGTCGTGCCTACCCATAGCTCTCACCATCGCCCAGGGTTGACTGGCAGAGAATGCCATTAGGCATTAAGTTTAACCCTGTAGCCCTTAATTTAAGGTGGTACGAATGTTAAATAAATAAATAAATAAGACAACCAAATTGATTCGTTAAAATTGTGAAAAGCGAATAAGTATTTCTTTCGATTATTTGAGTAACTCATGACTTCACCAAATGGTTCCAATTAAGCTTAATAACGTGCTGATCTCAATTGAGTTATTTATTATGTTACTTAATAACATTGTGAAATACATACTACTTTTATTATCACGCTTTTATTAGCTTCACAAAAAATAAAATAGTTTACTACCTACTTCTTCTTGCTTATGGTAATGATTGTTAAAACTATTTTGGAGTCGGTGCCCATTCAGAACAAAAGGTACGACATTTTACTAGGGGCCCGACTCCAAAAATTGTTTTAAGAGTCTTTACCATAAACAATTAGAAGTAGGTACTGAACAATTTAATTTTTTACCGTTTGAAGCCGACTACTTTTGGAAGTCGGTAAAAAATGTCCTCTATATCCTATATATCTAATCCTATAGATCTCCTATAGATTCAATTTTGACCCATTTTCATTGGAAAAATTTAATTCAAACTTTGTATACTTATCAAAAATCGGTAACAATACAATAATTTCATAAGTTTATCCAATTCCGAGAACTTGAAAAAAAATTTTTAACAGTAAATCGAACTAAAAAATGACAAATATTGTTATAAACACTAAACTTACTAAACTAAGCACGCTTTTAAAGCAAACCAAATTAAAAAGTGAAGTGGAAAGCGGGTTTTTAGTTTTATTAACTATATTTATAACCCACTGATAAACATAGTCGAAATATTTCGGCAATATCATGCAACGTCTTTTAACATGTAAGCAACCTTAAACGGAAACACACGCCCTTCTATCCAATCTTCTTTGGGAATAACGGTCTGCCGGATTCGCTAGTATATTTATAATTGTTAAAGTTGACCTAATTAATTTGAAATGTCTATATTGGCATTTTGACTGGTAATGGGGGGGCGGACCTTCAAAAGATACCCGGCATCTTGGGAGAGGGGAAACCGGGTTATGTGGGATGTGTACCGCACTAAAACCCCCTCGGTGGCCTGCGCTTGGGGAGGACTCCAGGATCACCAGTGGAACGCACCGGTGCCCTCCACGCATGGCGCCCCAGAACGGGTCCATCTTCGGGAGAGCCAAATTGCTTTCCTGCGCATTCCGATGCTTACGGCGGCAAGCGGCCACGCACACACCGCCGTCCTTCCAGGGGCCACTGGCTGAACGGATCGAGCTCCCATTCTCATCACCCGCAACCCCGCGGAAGCCCCCTATTAGTCGCCTCTTACGATCAGGCAAGTGGTACCGTAGCGCTATTCTTAATCCCGAAGCTATGGAGCTTACTCTACTACACGGCTCTAATGCGAGTTGGTGAAGATGCAGGTTACTGGCCAACCCGCTATCGATTGTATTCAAACCGCCCCGACAGGGTTTGACCACTGCTATCAATCAATAATAACCGGGACCGCGATGGCTTAACGTGCCCTTCAAAGCACGGCAATTTTATACAATATTTTGTATGAAAAATCGTACATATAGGAGTACATATATAGGATTAAAAAGTCATACACTTTGAACGTCGGCTTAGTAAAGCTTGATGTTATTTACATTCCTAAATAAATACATGAGGAGATTGCTGCATAGCGGCGCAAATAAAATGTTTTAAATGCAGTAATTTAAAGATCGTGACACCGGTGCGATCCACTGGAGATCCCGGAGTCCTCCCCAAGCGCACAGGCAGGCCACCGAGGGGGTTTTAGTGTGGTACAAATCCCACATAACCCGGTGTCCTCGCCCAAGGTGCCGGTTATATTTTGAAGGTTTCCCTCCCGATACCAAAAAAGGTAAAAAGTAGCCTATTACTCTCCAGCCCTCAAAGTTTAAGATCACTCCGTAGCACCGTTGCGACGTGATAGAAGTACAAACATACATACTTCCGCATTTATGATATTAATCATCATAATAATACGAGTAATATGCAAATGTGCGTCCATTTGTACTTATGTCGTATATGGAGTCATTTTGGTCACCCCACATTTTACTTAAGGCTACGTAAATAGGGCTGTGTTAGAGAGATAATGTGTTCGCAAACACACTTCGCTAATTAAATATGAAACGTGACAAGCATAGCTACAGTAGGTAACGTAATTTATACCGTTATTATTTAATGTTACCAAATTGTGCCTCTTTCCGAGAAGTAAATGTGTACGCGGAAAATTTTAATTTTAATTTTCATTCTTCTTCTCTTCGAACATCTAAGATAATGTATCGTCATTATCTTATTGTTTTAGTTCGTTAATTTATTTACATTTTATGTGTCTTTTTGGTGGAGACTCAACCTTTTTGTGTCCTTGCTGGGCACGAGTCTCTTCTCCACTTAACCATACCATAAAGCGGATTGGTTTGAAGAAGAAAAGAAAACGCTTATTTGGCTAAAATAAGAGTTTTCTTTCTTTCTTATTCTTTAATATTCTTTTAAACGCTCTAATTTTTTTAAATTAAATTCTATTCTTCAATTTATAAGTGTGTAATTGTAACTGAGCTACCGAAAAATAACGAATAATTACAAAAAAATCACATATTTTAGGAAATGAAGACGTTACAGTCATAACGGGTAACTTTGAATTGACTTTTAACTTTTTACTTTGAACAAAGTTGGAAAAAAGATTTAACAATTTATTACATCGAAACTTTTTGATATTTCAATATAATAACTGTGTTAAATGGATTGCCAAAATGTTTTTGTACCAAATGAAAATTAAAGAAATAAACTGTCAATGCCATAATTCTGAAAATTCCCGCCTTTTCCCTGGTTAAGTTGCTGGAAGTTTTTGGGCTCTAATTTGGAATCGTAAACTAGTCCACTTTGATTCATATGGCAAAACCAAGCTATTTGTTACTTTTTTACGTCAGTGTAGATGTCATTTTTATAGATAAGGTTTTTAAATTTAATAATACCTTCTTTTTGTTTTACCTAAACTTTAAAATATTAAGGTTTTTTACATTCTAAAAAAATATTCAAAGTTACCCAAAACTCACGATAACTTTGAATTCGAGTTTTAGGGGAAATTATGGGTAGTTCTGTTGTTTCTTCCCCAAATTTATTTTGTTAAACAGAAAAACCAACTCAAAAGGACACTATTCATTCAATAAAATAAAGGTGTCGTAAATAGAAATCAGTTTTAATAATACAAATAATGTAAAAAATGTTCAAAGTTGTATATAAACTGTACGTATTGTATAAAATGACGAACACTGTCAGACTTCAATGAAAATAAATCTCAAATGTAATAGGTACGTATATCTGAGCAGCGATCCACGATTCAGACTAAATTCTTAGGGCCTCGTTCACCACATCCAAGTAAAGTGTTGATTAGTTACGTCCCAAGTAAATTTAATTGACAAGTAAAAGCTATGAGTACGGGTCAGTTTATCATATGATTAGTGCTACTCGAACATCGTGAAATTGAAATTACGGGTGACTTTGACAATTATTAGCGTACTTGTCACTTTACTTGAAGGTGGTGAAAGAGGCCCTTAGTGTACTAAATCAACAGACTATTATATAATAATATTTGATCAAATTACTTCTAGTCATTCCTGAATGGGTCAGACCGTCAAGTGTGAGAAGGGTTTAATTAAAGCATCAGTACACTGCCCCTAAATTGCGTACCCTTCCTGGTTTGAAATAGCTCTAACCAAAACATGAACCTATCCTTTATAATAAGTTACCACATTATTCAAAGCTAAAGTGCCTATATATTCTTAGGGGGCGACAATTAAACAAAGGATTGTTTTTATTAAACTTAAATAAAAAATTTAGTAACATGCAGACCATATGATTAAGGTCTTATAAACGGAAATTCCGGGTTCGAGTCCCAGCGCACTTCTCTTATTTACCAGAATTGATAATGAACGTATGTATCAATACGTCACGGTGATGGACAGTATTGTAATATCTCATTACAATATTTTTCACACCATTGAGAGTTTTAATTTTTTTTATTCAGTTGCTAAAAAAGTGGTGTATTGCAGGGACGTATAGCGTTCGGGAAGTGGGCTATTACACACTCGTTCTTTTTCTTTACCTTTTCCGAACTCGTGCGTTCTCTTTCCCAACTGTCAAAATAATGTCTATTAAAAAAAACAACCACGAAGTTTTAAATTTTTTTATGATTCATGCAAATATTTCTAAAAAGAAGCTACTAATTTGTTTCAATATCAGATTTAATGTTTTGATTCAATGAGATAGGTTAGGTTTCATTTCATTTCATCTCATTAACATTTTCATTTCATATCAATAAAAAATTCTACTGAAGACTTGGCTGTATGGGTATAGTTCCCTTTGCCTACCCAGAATGGGTGAAGAAAACAAAAAAAATCTCTGCATAAAGGTATTCTTTTACGGTTGGCGCCATTTTTCAAAAAAGTTCTTTGCGAATTTTTATTATTTAAATTGCTTCATTTTTTCGCAACTGTATTAAAAATAGTTGTTCAGTACACGTGCGGAACCGTCATTGGAAGGAGTTCTGACTGTCAACCCTCACCTTCCGCTGCGCCTCGGCTCTGGTAGACATTTGTCGGAACTCCTTGCAATGACAGCCTTTCCGCACTTGTAATGAAATATACTATTAAATACTTCTCAAGTCCATACAGTAAAAATACCGCGTCCTCAGAATTAAATAATTTAAAAACGCTTCACACTCATAGCCCTACAGTAGGGTAGCTATACCATGTGTCGAGGGTGCCACACGCAAAGACACAAACACCCATACCGAGAACAGAAATTTTAAACTCGTTCGCCGGGAATCAAACCCGGGACCCTCCGATCGGCAGTCCGGCATTACGCCACGTGGGTCGTCATCAATTAGTCAACAACCGAATTATAGGGAGAGATCCGTGCCCAACAGTGGGACGCAAATAAACAGCCAACCTCTTTGTCCCAGATTCCAAATTAGTAAGAGTTAAAGGGATGAAACTCAAAAAGGGTTCAAATTTTTTAAATTACAACATTAGTGCGATGTAGGGCACCAAAACCCATTAGGCGTCACTTAATTTATGTCAGTTTGAAAACTTCGAGATTGTTTTAATGCGGCTGTGAATAAAATTAGGAAAGTATTACCTTTACCAAGTTTGGTTTTTAAGGGTTATGGTAAAGTCGGCCTTAAGTCAAATACTTTGTCGTTATATTTTGATTTAACGCTCAAAATTAATCCGGCCTGTCCACTGAATTTTAATTTTATGATATTAAAGATACCTTACATATTATATTAAATTCCTACATTATAATACTACTAGCCAGTGGCTTCGCCCGCGTGGAGCTGTTTTATAGGTTCCCATAGGATACAAACCATTCTATGTCCTTTTCCAAGGTCCACTCTATCTGTGTTTCAAATTTCATCAAAATTGGTTCAGTAGTTTATGCGGAAAAGCGTAGTTGACAGACAGACAGAGTTACTTTCGAATTTATAATATTAGTAGGCTACAATCTTAAGCAAACCCGCGTTAGACGACCCGCGTGGCGTAATGGTTACCATGCCGGACTGTCCGGGTCCCGGGTTCGATTCCCGGCAAAGCAGAAATTTGAATGATGAGTTTAAATTTCTGTTCTCGGTCTGGGTGTTTATGTATCTGTCTTTGTGTGTGTCCATGGCACCCACGACACAGGGTGTAACTATCCTACTGTGGGGCTATGAGTGTGAAACGTTATTTTTTATAATTATTAATCTTAAACAAATCTTGGATTCTAAATATTCTAAATGCTGTAAGTATACTATACCATCATATTCAAAAACATTCTTAATAGTGTCTATGTATTGAATAAATCATTGTAGCAATCGCTTTATATTCCCACAGGCATTTGCAGACATTCCTTGTTTTTTACGTTTAAAAAGCAAATAACAATAAATAATATTACTTCCTATCTTCCCGTATCATCTGTTATGTAACCAAAAAAGTTCTTAAAAAGGTATATGTAATCGCGTGTACGCAAAAACGGAAGCACATCTGTGCCCTGCACGCCATCTGGTGGTTAAACAAAAAGGAAATTATACCTTATGCGGAACCAGGGTGCTTACATGCTGAGCCCGGTTGCATGACAGCAACGTGACACTGTTATTCGTGTGTCAGTGCCCTAAAGCATCAAGGATACTGACTCACCCGTCAGCGGAGAGGGCATTGCGCCTCGATTCGATACATAATGTTTGTGCCAAATCTGGTGCGGGCGGAAGAACGCACACATTTTAATTTTGTCACACATTCACAAATATTTTATATTATATATTTTTTAACACGCTTTTATTAACTTGACCTGTATGAATGTAAGTATGTATGTATGTATGTATGTAATGGAATCTTTGAACTTCATTTTCACTTACTTCTAGGAGTCTGATTAACTTGAAAATTTGCACAGGGGTCAAGGGTCGATGACAATACAATAATCTCATAACTTTATATTAAATTCGTAACTAGGATCATCAGGATAAAAGAAAATATACCTACGACGGGCGGCTGATAAATTCGTGGCCTAAGGTACTTAATGAAACAAATATAAAGTTTTATATTTTTAACACGTCTAAGTGTCTGATTAACTTGAAAATTTACACAGGGGTCAAGGGCCGATGACAATGCAATAATGAGAATAAAAATCCTACTAAAAAATTAAAAATAAATAATGTAGTTTAAAAAACTAAAAAACACGCTTTTGTGAAGATACGAACTAAAAACTAAAAAAATAAGGAGAAAATGTATTTTACTGTACAAAAATGCGTGGGGTGGTTTTTAAGATACTATTGACACCATGCACCCCACGTTTTTTGTACAGTAAAATACATTTTCTCCTTATTTTTTTAGTTTTTAGTTCGTATCTTCACAAAAGCGTGTTTTTTAGTTTTTTAAACTACATTATTTATTCATTGTTACAGACGCATACATTTTTAAATAAGTAAAGTAAAGTAAAGGCTACTCCTCTGACGGGTGTCATACCTGTGATGCTCTAAGGTCAGTGCCGACAGGTGCTGAATTTTACAAGGAAATATGATAATAGTCCCCAAATTAGAATAATACATTAGGATAAGAAGCGCGCGCTTAGAAAGAAGGCTGAGAAAGAAAACGATCTTAGCTGCGTAGATCGTTTTCTTTCTCAGCTTTCTTTCTAGTGAAACGAGGACAGTCGGGTGCGCATAACATGAGTGATCACTCTAGTCGCAAACTTTCGCGTTTCTGTGCTTCAGAGGGCATGTTAAGCCGTCGGTCTCGGTTTTAATCATTATATGGTGGTTGTACAACCTTGTTCAAGGCTTTATGGCCTTTGTCGGCCGGGACCTTTCGCTGCCGAGCATAGTTAGGGCCATGCTCGGAAACGAAAGAGGCTGGAAAGCCGTTGCTTCCTTCTGTGAGGAAGTTATCTCACAGAAGGAGGCGGCGGAGCGGGAGCGAGAGGACGATCCGTCCCAACCCCCGCTCCGCAAACGAAGAAGGGGAAAGAGAAGACGGCAATACGACCGTTCTCTCCCTCCCCCCGGTGGTGGCCTGTAGGTTGGAGGTACGGGGGTGCCTCCACCTGCATTGCACAGGCCATCACTGATGGACAGGAATGACCCGGTGCTCCCGGTCATTCCTGTAGCCTCCCCATAAGGGGAGCGTGTAGGGCCTGCCAAGATAGGCAGGCAGTCGCCGACGATGTTGTGGAAGCAAAGGCTCTGCCGATTTCCCACGACATCGTCACGATGGCGATGGAGGAGCGCAGTAGGGTTTAGTGGGTATACCCCTGCCTCTTAACGGCAGGGGGGAGTCCCACACACCTCCCTCTGTCCCCTCGACAGAGGTCGAGACGGTGCGTAATTGCATTCCCTACTTAAAAAAAAAAAGGCCTTATTGGCGATTTGAAAACATCCCACATCCCAAATAACGCCTGATTCTATTAATCCCACAGCGGATTGGCCACTAACCCACATCTCCGCCAACCCGCATTGGAGTAGCGTGGTGGGGTAAACTCTACCCTACGCAAAAAGTGTTGCAGCCAAGCAAGCTAAAATAAAAAATAAAATCCCCTGGGACCCTGGGCCATGTGACGTTTCCGAAACAATTCAACTCATAAACGTTTCACACTCATAGTGCCAGAATAGGGTAGACAAATCCTGTGTCGTGGGTTGTGTGTATGTTTATATAGTTTCTAATTTAGTTTCAATTGACATTATTAACAAAGTTGACTAAAGAATCTAATTTAATAAATTTATTGATGTAACTATAATTTTTTTCTTTAAGATTCACATTATTAAATTAAATTTTAAGTAAATTAATTGTAATTGAAATAGTGATATTTTGTATTTGCATGTATAAATTCATTTATTATGTAATAGTGAAAAAAAACAAATATTCTCTATAAATTTGCATACCCTTTTGGGTTAGGATAAAAGTACTGTTTTCACTACTTGTAACAACTGTTTGACCTTATTTTGCAAATAAATGAAATTAAAATTGAAAAAATTGGGTACCATGGAAACACAGAAAGACAGAAACACAAACACCCAGACCGAGAACAGAAATTAAAACTCATCATTCAAATTTCTGCTTCGCCGGGAATCGAAACCGGGACCCTCCGATCGGCAGTCCAGTATGGTAACCATTACGCCACGCGGGTCGTCGTGCTATATGATTCTTTAACAAATCCGGGGTCCACAGCTGGTATAAGTGTATAGTTTAGCAGATGATCTAAGTTAAGAGTTTAACTTAAAACTCTGATTCGTTAAACATTACCAGTACGACAACGCAAATAGATTCGTTAAATATGTGATGTTTTCTTAAAAAAAGCGAATAAATATTTCTTTCGATTATTTGAGTAACTCATGACTTCACCAAATGGTTCCAATTAAGCTTAATAACGTGCTGATCTCAATTGAGTTATTTATTATGTTACTTAATAACATTGTGAAATACATACTACTTTTATTAACACGCTTTTATTAGCTTCACAAAAAATAAAATAGTTTACTACCTACTTCTTCTTGCTTATGGTAATGATTGTTAAAACTATTTTGGAGTCGGTGCCCATTCAGAACAAAAGGTACGACATTTTACTAGGGGCCCGACTCCAAAAATTGTTTTAAGAGTCTTTACCATAAACAATTAGAAGTAGGTACTGAACAATTTAATTTTTTACCGTTTGAAGCCTACTTTTGGAAGTCGGTAAAAAATGTCCTCTATATCCTATAGATCTAATCCTATAGATCTCCTATAGATTCAATTTTGACCCATTTTAATTTGAAAAATTTAATTCAAACTTTGTATACTTATCAAAAATCGGTAACAATACAATAATTTCATAAGTTTATCCAATTCCGAGAACTTGAAAAAAAATTTTTAACAGTAAATCGAACTAAAAAATGACAAATATTGTTATAAACACTAAACTTACTAAACTAAGCACGCTTTTAAAGCAAACCAAATTAAAAAGTGAAGTGGGAAGCGGGTTTTTAGTTTTATTAACCATATTTATAACCCACTGATAAACATAGTCGAAATATTTCGGCAATATCATGCAACGTCTTTTAACATATTGTAAGCAACCTTAAACGGAAACACACGCCCTTCTATCCAATCTTCTTTGGGAATAACGGTCTGCCGGATTCGCTAGTATATTTATAATTGTTAAAGTTGACCTAATTAATTTGAAATGTCTATATTGGCATTTTGACTGGTAATGGGGGGGGGGGGCGGACCTTCAAAAGATACCCGGCATCTTGGGAGAGGGGAAACCGGGTTATGTGGGATTTGTACCGCACTAAAACCCCCTCGGTGGCCTGCGCTTGGGGAGGACTCCAGGATCACCAGTGGAACGCACCGGTGCCCTCCACGCATGGCGCCCCAGAACGGGTCCATCTTCGGGAGAGCAAAAGTGCTTTCCTGCGCATTCCGATGCTTACGGCGGCATGCGGCCACGCACACACCGCCGTCCTTCCAGGGGCCACTGGCTGGACGGATCGAGCTCCCATTCTCACCACCCGCAACCCCGCGGAAGCCCCCTATTAGTCGCCTCTTACGATCAGGCAAGTGGTACCGTAGCGCTATTCTTAATCCCGAAGCTATGGAGCTTACTCTACTACACGGCTCTAATGCGAGTTGGTGAAGATGCGGGTTACTGGCCAACCCGCTATCGATTGTATTCAAACCGCCCCGAAATGGTTTGACCACTGCTATCAATCAATAATATCCGGGACCGCGATGGCTTAACGTGACTTTCAAAGCACGGCAATTTTATACATTATTTTGTATGCAAAGTCGTACATATACGAGTACATAATAATATATAGGATTAAAAAGTCATACACTTTGAACGTCGGCTTAGTAAGGCTTGGTGTTATTTACATTCATAAATAAATACATGAGGAGATTGCTGCAAAGCGGCGCAAATAAAAATGTTTTAAATGCAGTTATTTAAAGTTGTGAGTAAAAAGGGGAATTATTTATTTTCTGGGTCACACAACTATTTTATGTAACGTAAGTTACAAAATAATATATTTGGTTTGTCTTTTATAAACCGAAACGAAGGTTTATACACTTGGTTATTAAATTAAAACTTAAGTTATAAAGCTTTTGTATTTGTTTTCAAAAATACTTGATCTGATGTCAATTCACTTGACGTCTTTATTGATAACATATAAATAAATTTGTATTTTTTACACGACTTCATAGCGCTATCCGCCCCGATTTCCCTCGGATGATTATAATATATCTGTGATTTAACAACAAACATATATACAAACTCTACCATTTATAAAAAAGACCTCACTACCATAATAAGATACTTAAAATGAAACCTAGCTATAACCTATATAGATCGATATATCACCCTCGAAACCCCCTGGGTATTAAATTTCATAAAAATCGTTAGAGCTGTTTCCGAGATTCAAAATTTTTAGTAATGAAAACCAGAAGCAGAATATTTACATCACCATTTTATTAACAAAGCCTTTTATATACAATTTACAAGTAACGATTTAAGGTTTCTAATTAACATTTCCCTATACAATCACAATTTTATTAAATAACAAGTAAGCACAGATACAGAATTTCAGTACGCAATCGGGCAGAGTTACTTCCGTTATACGATCTCAACACTAATAATCCCCCCTTAGAGGAGGCCTCGCTTTTATAGGCGTTTTCTCCTACTTCATCACATTTTTTATTCAACTACCGACGTTAATTCCTAACGAAATCTATATGGGTATATACAAGAATTGCTCCTTTAAAGGTATTAGCTTTTTGGTCACCGCTGCTCTTTTTATTACTATTTTTGTTTTATTGCCATTGCTCTGTATGTGGTGTACAAATAAAGAGTATTTGTATTGTATTGTATTGTATTGTATTAGATTTATTTATTGCAGTCATGCTCATAATTAAGGTGTGACTACAGCGTTCGTATTGCATGGACACTGTAAGGGCATTGGAATATTTAGCCAAATAAGTAGTTTTACAACTTATTTAATTGTTAACATTTAGATGAATAATATTACACAATTTCATTAAAAATGAAAAATTAAAATAATATAATGTTACAATACAGTTCCTATGTGGAGTAATTCAATTTTAACTGGTTTGAACCGTCTGTTACATTCCAAAATCTTTTGCGCACTTCATATTTTAGGCAAACTTTCGAGCGTTTCTTGATTTTATTCTGAGACTTGCTCACCTTAAAAACGGGGAAAGTTCTGAAAAAAACCCGCCCTAATCCTGTCTCGGCAGGGGGACGAAAATGTTTATCTAAATCCTTCGGAGCACTTCTAGAGAATTTACGAATTATACAGGCTTTGAATAAAAACATGCGGATTTTTAGAAATCGTCGTTGTAAGGAGTGATAGTACACTATAATAGGCATGATGACACTATTAAAGAATCAGAGAATAAATGATTTTACAGAAAAATATATGCTAAAAAAGTTCTAAAATATGATCCCGTTTTAATATAAACACTAAGATTAATAAGATTTACAATAAAATAAAAGTATTAAATACAGCAATCGGCCATGTTATCTGAAACGCCAATCAAAAGAAATGATGTCACGTCTCAGTAAAAGTCATCGTGTTGCTTGAAGTTTGACGAGTAAGCCGGCGCCATGACACCTACTAGCGTTTTCGCGCTTAATTCAAATTACATAGCAGAAAATACATTAATTTACGTTAAAACTTAAAATTATTGCTGAAATAAACTTTTTTTCGAAATTAGGAGACGTGTACCTACAATAAAGAAAGGTATTTAAAAATATGTCATCATGCCTATTGGGTCCTAAGCCCTTAGTGTAAGTTTGTAAACGCGCAAACGTTACTACTGCCGAGTTAACATTGGACAGATGCTTAGATCTCTCCATTATTGAAGAGCTTACGACGATGTTCCAAAGGGGTTGGTGAAGATGCCAATGTTGGGTACCATCCCGCTGTCGAAAGTTTCTTACCCATCCATAAGGCCTAAGGCCTCCCTAGGCCTAAGGACAAGGTATAACGGCTGATGTCTGTGGGCAACAACCGTGACCCCTGAAACTTGTAAATGCTCATAAAAGCATTTAGTCCCTCATCTCACATACAATTGCACCCGTTTGGTCCAGCTGCGTCTATGTCTTTCATTTTCCATATGGTTTTGATGCCCTATAAATATTTACAAGGGCAGTGATGGCCGAGTAAAGAGCAGCGATGGCCGAGTAGTAAAAAACCGCGGTCTTCGACGCGATCGATCCCGGGTTCAAATCCTCGGCGCGCACCTCTGACAAAAAAAATTGTAATGTGCACATTTATTGCTGCTCCACGGTGATGGAAAATATCGTGATATTAAATTGATTACGATGTTCTCCATCGCCGTGCATGCCTGAGAGAAATTCATAATTTCTCGAAAGCATAACGTTCACCAATCCGCACTTGGCCAGCGTGGTGGACTATGGCCTAAATCCCTCTCACTTGTGAAAGGAGACCTGTGCCCAGCAGTGGGACATAAAAACGGTTGAAAAAAAAGCCCAATGCAATTGCATACTTACGCAATCCCTACTTTAATATTATAAATTCGAAAGTAACTCTGTCTGTCTGTCTGCTACGCTTTCCCACTTAAACTACTGAACCAATTTTAATGAAATTTGGAACACAGATAGACTGGACCTTTGGAAAGGACATAGGATGGTTTTTATCCTATGGGAACCTATAAAACGAGTCAACATGGGCGAAGCCGCTGGCGGAAGGCTAGTTAAACAATATTTTTGTAACTGTAAAAAAAGCTAATAGGCATCGTACTAGAAATCATATAGAACCTCAAAGTCTACAGATAAACTTCATCTAATTGTATGAAACCCAAAAAGGATTTTATCGGCGCATAAATAGTAAGGGCTTCTAAGTACCAAGATATTGCTGGGGTACCTCGTTTGTGAGGGAAAGGCACTTTTGGGTTAGTTATGCGTATGAGATATGTTTAACTTTGATGTGGGCTGAGAATTTAATATTTGAGACGTTTGAAAATAGTTAGAGGTAGACCAGCTGACTCCGCGAACTCCGTACTGCGTCTAAATGTTAGGGGTCGACCTTATCACTTAGGGGGATGAAAAATAGATGTTGACCGGTTCTGAGACCTACCCGATATGCACACAAAATTTCATGAGAATTGGTGGAGCCATTTCGGAGGAGTATGGTAACTAACATTCTGACACGAGAATTTAATATATAAGTGCGTTAAGACTTATATAAGCTAGGACAAATAGTCCCTGTAGCTTCGGATTTCAGAATAGAGCTACGGTATCCCCTGCCTGAAAGTAAAAGGCGACTAAAAGGAGGCTTCCGGTGTTGCGGGCGATTAGAGTGGGAGCTCGATCCGTCCAGCCAGCAGCCCCGGGTAGGACGGCGGTGTACGCACACACCGCATGTCACCGTAAGCATTGGAAGGTGCATGAGAGCACATTTGCTCTCCCAAAGATGGGTGCGTTCTGGGGCGCCGCGTATGGAGGACACCGGTGCGTTCCACTGGAGATCCCGGAGTCCTCCCCAAGTGCAGAGGCAGGTCATCGAGGGGGTTTTAGTGCGGTCAAATCCCATATAACCCGGTATCCCCAGCCAAGATGCCGAGTACCTTTTGAAGGTTTCCCCCCAATACCAACAACAAAAAAAAAACAAAAAAAGACAAATTAGTGGGCAGAAAGAAACTTCAGCTCTGTTTTAAATATTTTAAAAGGTATTAAATGTATGGCTGTGGGATGACAAACAGCACGCATTTTTTTACACAAAAAGGTTCTAAGTATCAAAAATGTTGCTATCTTAACCCTCTGCGACTGAGGTGAAATTATTGTATACATTCGACTGAGGTGGTGTCTGTCAGACGTCATTTTAAAATGTAAATATCTTATAAGTTTCAATAGATATCATTTTTTAAATACTTTAATTAAGTACTTTATGTGTTTTATATAGAAGCAATAAAATAAAATAAATTGTTTTATTAAAATTAAATGCTAATAGTTATAGAGTCTTTATTAAGATCAAAAATTTTGTCTTAATGTAAGTAGGTATCTTAATATATTTTTCTTCTTAATTAACAAAATCAACTTTCAAAAACTTAACATTTCTTCTATTAGTCATTACCCTTATAAACTTTACTTAAGTCAACCACCCAACTCCATACTGCCTAGCATTGATTAGCTTCGTATGTTTACAAATAGCATGCTAATCCACGATTCGTTTTTTACATTACGGCCCCAAAAGGCATTTGGCTGCTCATATCCAATATTCGTTTCCATTATTACTGTTTTATATTCAACGCAACGTAAATCCGACGAAACGTTAGGCTGTGAAAGGGAAATCCCTATTGTCATGCTATCGTTTTAATATTCTTATACGGAAATCGATTTTGATGGAAACGAAGAGGTTTCAAAACCAACTATGTACTCGTATATGTGGTTGCGGCCATCTTAGATTTCAATATTTTTCCAGTGATTGAAATGAAATGAAATGAAATGAAATGAAATGAAATGAAATGAAATGAAATGAAATGAAATGAAATGAAATGAAATGAAGTGAAATGAAATGAAATGAAATGAAATGAAATGAAATGAAATGAAATGAAATGAAATGAAATGAAATGAAATGAAATGAAATGAAATGAAATGAAATGAAATGAAATGAAATGAAATGAAATGAAATGAAATGAAATGAAATGAATTGATGTTTGTCATTGTTGTACGGCCATCAGCTGACCGTCATCCGCTTTGGGTGCGCTAAGGCATATATAGGCTAGGAGAAAAAAGCGGGCGGAAAAAAACTCCAGCCCTATTTTAAATAAATTTTCAGGTACAAGGGTATTCATTATGCAGCATGACTGTGGGGCGACAAAGTTTGTGGTTTGGCAAAGGGAGATCTCAATCATCTCATCTCAATAATAATGCTTCATACTCATAGCCCCACAGTGTATGTCACGTAGACGCACAAAGATAGAAACACAAACACCCAGACCAAGAATAGAAATTCAGAAAAGAAATCATCATTCAAATTTCTGCTTCACTGGAAATCGAATCTGGGACCCTCCGATTGGTAGTCCGGCATGGTAACCACGCCACGTGGGTCGTAATAAAACCTCTGTTAAGGTTTAACCACCGCTATCAATCTATTATAATTGAAACTGCTTAATATGCCCACCAATGCAGGGTAATGCGAACTCGAATTGCTAGTAGCAGTTAACTATTATTCTCATTGAAACACACATGACCTGGCGGTTAGCGTAAAAAGCAAGCGATCTATGCGACCAAGACAAACGGGCGCGGTCATGTGTGAGATGGGTGACCGCTACTGGCAAAAAAATTATGCGCGTTTCCGTGCTTCGGAGGGTACGTTAAGCCATCGGTCCCGGTTGTTGTCGATATATAACAGTCGTTAAACCTTGTCGGAGGCCTTATGGGCGTGGACAGCCGGTGACAGTTCGGCGTGCACTTCGCCGGGATGTCATCTCGCCTTATCCGCGCAGCGGACGCGTTCAGCTGGCTCCTGCCAAACCTTGGGGGTCCAAGCTCACGATGCCGGCGTCTTTATGCCGGCATCCTAAAGAGCATGGCGCTGTATGGCGCCCCTGTATGGGTGGACTCCCTGCATCGGCGGGAGAACGTGGCCCTCCTCCGCAGGCCCCAACGGGCCATTGCTCAGCGGGCCTACCGCACAGTCGGGTACGCGTCCGCATGTGCGCTCGCGGCGACTCCTCCATGGGTTCATGGAGTCCACGATTGGACGGCAGCGCAAAAGGCGCTGGGTGAGTGGCCAGCCCCTGAAGAGCGCAACGCGGTGAGCACCATTGCGGTGCGGCGGAAGACTTGGCGCAGCACAGCCTTGAGAGTTGCCAGGGCTGGGATGAACAGCGCCGAGTCTTGTGCACTGTTGTCGGCCGGGACCTTTCGCTCCCGAGCATAGTTAGGGCCATGCTCGGAAGCGAAAGAGGCTGGAAAGCTGTTGCCTCCTTCTGCGAGGAAGTAATCTCGCAGAAGGAGGCGGCGGAGCGGGAGAGGGAGGACGATCCGTCCCAACCCCCGCTCCGCAAACGAAGAAGGGGAAGGAGAAGACGGCAATACGACCGTTCTCACCCTCCCCCCGGTGGTGGCCTGCAGGATGGAGGTACGGGGGTGCCTCCACCTGCATTGCACAGGCCATCACTGATTGACAGGAATGACCCGGCGCTCCCGGTCATTCCTGTAGCCTCCCCATAAGGGAGCGTGTAGGGCCTGCCAAGATAGGCAGGCAGTCGCCGACGATGTTGTGGAAGCAAAGGCTCTGCCGATTTCCCACGACATCGTCACGATGGCGATGGAGGATCGCAGTAGGGTTTAGTGGGTATACCCCTGCCTCGTAACGGCAGGGGGGAGTCCCACACACCTCCCTCTGTCCCCTCGACAGAGGTCGAGACGGTGCGTAATAGCATTCCCTACTTAAAAAAATAAATAAAAAAAGGCCTTATGGGCGGCTTGAAAACATCGGACAGCGGGTTGGCCACTAACCCGCATCTCCACCAACCCACATTGGAGCAGTGTGGTGGGGTAATCTCCAGTCCTCCCAAATAATGGGGAGAGACCCGTGCCCAGCAGTGGGACGTAAAAAGGGTTCCAGCCATTATTCTCATTTATCCGACCGCCCTCATTTCACTTAACTGCGTAGATCGTGTTCTAAGCCAGCTACAGTGCTAGAAAAGCACAAAAATAATTATTTTTGTAGGTGGTAGAACTATTATGGTTCGCCCGGGGAAGTACCACAGTAGCTTCAGTAGCCGTGAAGCAATTCTATTGTTTTCGGTAGAAAGGTGCAGTTGCCGGCCACACCTACATGAGGCGACCATCAGCCTTCGGAGTAGCAGCGCAACTGCATACGACCTCAGACAAGACTTACCTATGCTTGCTTGAGGTCCTGCCAAGATAGACAGGCAGTCGCCGACGATGTCGTTGAAGCAAAGGCTCTGCCGATTTCCCACGACATCGTCACGATGGCGATGGAGGAGCGCAGTAGGGTTTAGTGGGTATACTCCTGCCTCGTAACGGCAGGGGGGAGTCCCACACACCTCCCTCTGTCCCCTCGACAGAGGTCGAGACGGTGCGTAATAGAATTCCCTACTTAAAAAAAAAAAAAGGTTGTATGTGTAGATGTCCATGGGCTGCAGCGACCACTTAACACCACGTGGCCGGTCTGCTACTCCATTCAAATAAAAAAAAAACACCTGTTAGGATGTATGTTTGAATGGTTGTTAGTTGCTCAATCAAGTTAGAACAAAGTACGCTAGAGATCCGTTTGATCAGAATAAACTTTTGCGCAGAAATGAGTTACAGTCTGGCATAATACGAGTATAAAGGCTTTATAGGCTACAAATATGTATACCGATCACGTCGGATAGATTAGTATCCTACTTCCTACTCCTACTAATATTATAAATGCGAAAGTAAGTTTGTTTGTTACTCTTTCACGCGGTACCTACTCAACAGATCATCGTGAAATTTTGTACATATATTCTTGCAGTTATCAGAAGTAAAATAGGATACTTTTAAAAAATATCGCAGGCGAAACCGCGGGGCACAGCTAGTAATCATATAAACTCAAATCATCTGAGCGAAAAAGAGCCATCACTAAATTAAATGAAATTAAATTGATATATCTTTAATTTAGAATACGATATCGCGGGTACAGCTAGTTCATTAAAAGCCCAATTGAATAAATCATTTAAACAGCCAAAGCGCACATGTAATTGGTACCTTGCCACACCCTTCCAAACGGTGACATTGTATATCTACACGGCATCAAAATACTTCTAGTGGTTCACTTTTTAAGTGGTATAAAGCAGAACAGTAATCGAATAATAAGTCGTTTGACGTTAGTATTAAGATAAATTACGTAATAAGAATTAGAAATTACTACGAAATGACTACGCAAGAACTTCGTAGTCATTTCGTAGCCCCTGCGTAGTCAGTATGTACTAGAACGTTATTACAGCCGTATTCAAGAAGCATACTTGCTTAAGTAAGCAGGCAACGCTATGCAAAGAGCGCTATTTGACGTGCGTTCATTATGTCAAGCCTCTATTCATGTCGATTTTGACAAACGCATGGTAGCAGGCTTCACTCAAGTAGTCTATGAATTCGTTTAGATGACTCTATGCGTTGGCGAGCAATATGAGACCTCATATTATTGTTTATGAATACGGGTGTTAGCCTTTTTAAGCTATTACATAACCTGCATAGTGCTAAACTCGACCCAAAATGTCCATGTAGGTTGCAAACAGTTGTGTTGTTACTCCTGAGGACAGGTAGAGGCGACAAAATGATGTATATAAGTGTGGCTAAACACACTTATACATCGAAACTCATAAGAATAGTTTTATGGCTAAGTTAAAGTTGGCCTTGTATTCTTCCTCATAAAATAACAGTCACGATCAAACTACGTAATGTCGAACTTATAATATATAAGTGACAAAGTAATCCACAACCACTAATTACTAAGGAAATTGTAACACTACATAATTTACTACCAAAATTACGTACTAGTATAGTTATAATTTAAAGTTATACAGGAAAATATATAGAACATTCACTATTTTTCTTTAATTTGAAAAGGTCTAATATCAAAAAGGAAAGTGGGGAAAACCGTTGCGTAACGAACAAATAAAACGTTGACTAAGCAAACTCCTACATTTCTTTTCACCCCTTTTGTACACACGAAAAAATACTTGAAAAGAAATTGTCACGCAAATCAAAGGAATATCACTTATTCAAATCTTTTTAATCGCCTCAAAAAGGTATGCTGCGTAATAATTACATATCGTTTGAATTTCTACTTTGTAAAGGTTTTTAAATCACGCCAAGGATAAACGTCACCCATTAAATTTAATATATGTAATCAATTTTAAGTTAGTTTTCGTAAACCTAGTTAATTAAAGAAAACATTGTACTAATTAATGATTAATTATTTTAGAGCGTTAATTTGATTGTTTGTGTCAATTTCATAAATTTGTACAATTAAAATTTCTTGTATTCATTGCAATATAACTTTATTTTTTCTTTTAAATTTAGATAGTGCATATAATGGTGCAAGCGGTATTCGTACGTGATATATTACCGCCACTCTCTACTCTTTCGAAAATTTTTATGCATTTATTTGAAAAAAAGATTAAAAAACTAAACTCCTACGTAAGGAAAAGGCTACTGAACTACTGTAAATGCTAGTGATACATTTTATTTTATTAATTTCACAAAACCAGAAAGGATGAAATATACTTAAACGGACTTCAAAATACAACTCTAAAGTCAATTCTTCACTTCGCCAAATCCACCTAAACTTTGATCACAAATTCCAATAGAAACTTTAATGCGAAAGTACATACGAAGATACGGAGCTTCTAACTTGTTATCAAAGTTAGAAAAATCGGGAACAGTCTGCGAAGTTCTAAGATTTATCTTCAGATACGTGAAGAAGTTGGTTTCGAAGAAATTTATAATGGATAAACCCGTTAAAGTAGGATCAAATTTAACGTACGACGCAATATTAGCAATATTTCAAATTTCATTACTTGAAAGTTTGTACCTACCGTTTTTTTAAACCTAATGGAATTGGATATGCGGATATCCAGGAAAACAACCTACTTTTATTCAAAATAAATATGTAATTTATTTAATATATTGTCTATGTATTTGTTTTTTTAATTATCTACATTAAAGTTGGATTATTAAAACTTAACACTGTTAATCCGTATTTTATCTTAGGAATTTAGAATTTAACTGTTCTTTATTATTTAAATGTCTTATGAATTTTATGATTTTCTTCAATGTTTTTTTTATTTATTTATTTTGAACGTAAAAATTAAATTTAACAAACGGCAGCCTAATCTGGCTTCCAATCTCAAACATAGATTTAAAAACGCAACATTCCAATTTTCAAATTTCGTAACTTATGTGAACGTACCTGGATTCAGTGGGCGGTCGTCCTCGACGGCAGCACAACGTGTAATGCCGTGCGGCGAACGGGCCCCGACCTACAGTCCGTACTCAACGTACTGCAGTTAGAAAGAACTTCGGGCCCGAAGATTGATCGTTGGGACCCAGGGATGTTGTCGTGTATCGCGAAACGAACTCTGAATAGAATTTTCGCTTTTAGACTATCGACTTTCGAACTCCCTGACGATTAGCGGCCATGACTTGCAGAAATACTAAGCGGTTTAAGTTCTGCGTTTGCTTCCGGCCAATTACAGGAACGCTTACAATTTCTTTTCAGATAATTCTTCGCGAAGTTTCAAAAGCAATTCAACTTTCAAAACAAACAAGATGAATGGGACTGATAATTTGTTTTCATTCACAAAGATGATTTATTTTAATTCGACTTTGGGGTTTTTAGGGACTTCTTGTTTCATTTTTTTTAACTTTTCGAATATGGTTGGGAAAAAGCGGAGTTTTGTTAAACTCTCCTAATCTCAGCAACACTCGCAAGGGAATCAAAACCTACAGGGCACTTCCCGTGAACTCAGAATCTTAAAATTGGGTGCGAAGCAACGTCTTGCATAAATAAAGGAAAAGTTACGAAAACCCTAAATTATTTCGTTACATCATGTATTTATATTTAGAATATTTAACGGAACCCTCGGTGCTCGAGTCTGACTCGCACTTGGCCGGGTTTTTTATTTAATCATTATATAGAAAGAATTTACTAGAAGAACTATACTATCATTTACTGGCATATCTTTTAACCATATGATAGTACTATTAAAACATTTGGCCTGCCTCGCAACTTAAGCTTTACTTGGTTATAGTAGTTACTCTTCAATGTCCATCAAAAGTCCATGTATGTTTTTACCACCTAAATCCAGCAATATATACGCAAATATAAGCTTATTCTTGGAATCATGGGTAAGCGCACCTTTTACAACATGTACAACTCTTACGAGAGTTAACGCTCTCAAAAGCTCCTATGATTGAAGCTTATATTAGGCTCATATAAGCAAGCCGCAAGAAACGTCTCCTTGTCCCATCGAAAAGATCGATTATCATACATCATCTTCGGGAACACTATCGCCGCTTCCCAACGACTAAATAAAATAGATCCGAGCGAAATGTGCGTTACTTTTTAACTAAACCTTTCGTCTTTGACCATTGCAGCGTCACACTGAAATAAGTGTATAAGCGAGAAACATTTTTGGAAGTGTGAAATAGTTGCGCGTGTGTAAGCGCGTACGTCGAAAAGACCGTCTACGCGCAAAAAAGGCTAGTCTGCCCTCATTGTTATAGTTAAGTTCCAACTTCTTTATCTTTTCCGGATAAACCTATAAAGGCTATTTGATATCTACTAAATTATTTCAAACATACGAATTTACTAGCTTCGAGCATAATCATAAAGCATTTTAACTGCATAATTTTCAACATCAAAAATTTATTGTTTCAATACCCGTAAAACCGCTATAGTATTTTAGGAACTTCAATTCCATCCAATAAAGGCGAAGTTATTCCAGTTTATGGAGTGCGTATTGGCAACAAATAGAGGAATGGGTAACAATATGGAATGGTAAAAATAACTGTTTGTGGGTTATAAATAATAGTACTTAATCTCAATGTGAACAACTGTCAACTGTGAACTTTGTGAACAACAATGTCAGACCAGTTTTATATACATGGGTGCGTGACCGACCTACGAGTACACACACTTTATTATATTTTAAGTTATTACTATTCATTATAACTTTTCACAAATCACATTTCGACATTTTTTCTTTTGAATTTTTATATTATTAATAACGTTTTACTTAACATAATAATTTACTTAACAAGCCAGGTGCAGTTTCGTTGTACGTATTTGCGCTCCTCTGCATGCCGCGCAAACGAGATGTTGCTTATCGATTCAAGTTTAAATGGTTCAGCCGGTTTCTATCTTTAAAAATAAGTAAAAATCTATTTTTTATTTAATGGAGTAGCAGACCACAAGCAGGCACTAGCTGATCCAGAGGGGAGGCTCTCAAGCCCGCCCTCCAAACCGGGAGGTTCACCCTTGACAAACTGAAATCAAGCCCAAACCAGGCGCGGTCCGAGTACACATCATCAAGCCCCTCCCCGAAATTGAATTCCTAGATCCGCCGCTGCATGCAGGTCACGTGGTTTCAATGCATGGACATCTACACACAACTTCAAGCAAGTGTGAGGGCCTCTTTCCACCTCCACCTCCAAGTAAAGTGACAAGTACGCTAATTGTCGGTTAAAGTCACCCGTAACTTCAATTTCAAGATGTTCAAGTAGCACTAATTATATAATAAACTGACCCGTACACATAGCTTTTACTTGCCAATTAACTTTACTTGGAATGTAACCAATCAACACTTTACTTGGAGATGGTGAACGAGGCCTTTAGTCTTGTCTGTGGACATTTGCAGTTGCACTGTTATACCAAAAGCCGATCGCCGGCAACTGCTCCATTCCACCGAAACACGATAGAATTGCTTCACAGCAGAAATAGGTGCAACGGTGGTACTTTCCTGTCGAACCCATTAAAATTCTACTACATACAAGAAAAAAGAAATAGACGTTATCAAGCTGATGTTAACAGAAGAACTTGGCTGCAGCCCTTTTTGTAATCCATTGCTAGACATGAGTTTTTCCTTGCAACAAGGGAGACAACGCTGCTTCAGTTCAGTGTTTTTAAACCATCAAGGTATAAGGTTGGCTATTTATCAATTAAAAATGGCACTGACAGCCTAACGTGCTCTCCAAAGTATGAAAATTCACATGAAATTAGCCGCTCCCGGTTATCATGTGCACTTTACGACCGCGCTCGTTTCGCTTAGCTACAAATATTGCTTATGCACTTAGCCACCGGAATATGCACACTTCGACCTTCACCACTGTTTAAATTTCCGTGAAATTGAGATTTGATCTTAGATTTTAACCCCTTTATAACAAATCTTACGTAAAGGTTCAAGCGTTCAGCGTATCCAAATAGCTCTGTTATTTTAAATTTATCAAATTTTCATTATCAAGATGGGGATCGCGCCTGTATGTAATTTGGCAGGAACAATATCGGGGCCTGATGTGGATAATTGGAACATTGGGCAGGTACTTTGTACCTTCGGGGTACAATGCCGTTATTAGTGCTAGTGATGTGCCAGATCTATACGATACGGTAGAAAAAAAATGTAGTTGAAATTTTTGAGTTCAAACTAAAATAATGGTTTCAAAAGTATTCACTGTTAGCCTTTTTTAGTTAGATTACTTACGTACATGATGGCTACAACTCTTTTTGCATCCCACTGCTGGGCACGGGTCTCTCCCCGTTATTGCGGAGGCCTGATACTTATTCCACCACGCTCCTCCAATGCAGGTTGGTGGAGATGCGGGTTACTGGCCAACCCGCTGTCGGATGTTTTTGAATCGCCCATAAGACCTCCGACAAGGTTTAACGACTGTTATCTATCGACAAAAACCGGGACCGACGGCTTAACGTGCCCTCCGAAGCACGGAAACGCGCATGAAATCTTTTCGCCACTAGCGGTCACCCATCTCACACCCAACCGCGCCCGTTTGGCTTAGCTGCATAAATCGCATGCGTTCTACGCTAGCCGCCGAGCCATGCGCGCTTCACGTACATAATAATATGTCCAAAATAAGAATGTACAATAAGTGTTTACTGTGGTGTCTACATTAAACAATACGTGTTTCTTGTAAGGGAAAAAAAGGCCTGTAACGCCTTTAAATGTATTTTAGGTGATCAATTTTTTAGGTGTGTGAGGAACTGCCGAACCTCGTGTGGGATTTCAAAAATCCAACACCGGGTTGGTCAAAAACTCGTATCTTCACCGATCCGTAATGCCGCAGCGTGGTGGAGTAAGCTCGAAAGCTTCCCCAATAATAGGAAGAGACCTGTAAAGGTTACAGCCACAGTTTCTACTAGGTTTTGGCAGGCGCGGTCACAGAGGAGGGGGTCACAGGAGACATGAGAGACCCCCCCCCCAAAATCAAATTTGGGACACCTTTTTCCCTTTCTTAGTGACCTCCCCAAAATTTCTTGGTGATCTCCCCAAAATTGAAAGCTGCGACCGCGCCTGGGTATTGGTGAGTTTTTCGACAGTAAATTGAATAATTTATGATAGTAAGAGTACGCACCTTATAACGAGACAAAATAACAAGAACAGAAAAATAAATTACACAACATTAAAGTATTTCTAATGAAGTTATTGAATTTGGCAATAATTCGAAAAAACATTACGATAATTTATTTTGATACAACAAGAAATACAGTAAGCGACAAATGAGGAAAGTTTAGGAGATGAGATGGAGTACAGTAATAAATAAATAATGTAGTTTAAAAACTTAAAAAAACATTATTTATTTTTAATTTTTTGGTTGGATTTTTATTCTCATATTGTCATCGGCCCTTGACCCCTGTGCAAGTTTTCAAGTTAATCAGACGCTTAGACGTGGTTAAAATATAAAACATTATATTTGTTTCATTAAGTACCTTAGGTGACGAACTTATCAGCCGCCCCTCGTATATTTTTTTTATCCTGATGATCCTAGTTAGGACTTTAATATAAAGTTATGAGATTATTGTATTGTCATCGACCCTTGACTCCTGTGCAAATTTTCAAGTTAATCAGACTCTAGATGTAAGTGAAAATGAAGTTAAAAGATTCCGTTACATATATACATACATACAAACATACAGGTCAAGTTAATAAAAGTGTGTTAAAAACATTTACTTTGCGTTTTTGCCTTTTCTATTTTGATATGTTTTTCTATGTTCTCTTCAAATTATTTCTCATTATTTTCTTAAGGTATAATTTTTTTGAATGTATAAGCGGTGATTCAATCGAAGAATTTTTAAGTTCTTATTGTACTTATTTTCATATAAAAGTCATCCTGAAAACACGATACAATCACCCATATCTTTGACCTTGGATGTCAAACAATAACTAAACTCTCTAATTGTAAGATATCGATCCCTTAACACTTTATGAATTCTTTATTGGGTATTAGAAATGCTTAAAACTCTCAGCTTTCTTGCACCCAATAATTTAAACACATTGTTTTTTTTTATTTGAATGGAGTAGCAGACGAGCATGCAGGCCACGTGGTGTTAAGTGGTCGCTGCAGCCCATGGACATCTAGGTACACACAACCTCAAGCAAGCATAGGTAAGTCTTGTCTGAGGTCGTATGCAGTTGCGCTGCTACTCCGGAGGCTGGTGGTCGCCTTATGTAAGTGTGGCCGGCAACTGCACCTTTCCACCGAAACACAATAGAATTGGTTCACGGCAGAAGTGGGTGCAGCGGTGGTACCTCCCCGGGCGAACCATAATACTTCTACCACCTACAAAATTGTTATTTTGATGGCGTATTGTTATCGTACACCTACTGAATATAATTTATAGATGGTAATAACAGGTCTACGTAATTATAAAGGAAATAAAAATATAATACGTAATTTTTTTGTTATATAATAACGCTGGGTTCCGGGTCTAATAGTATGGCATGAATCTCTGACACTGAAAATGTTTCATACAATTTGATACGCACACAAATCTAGGTAGGATGTGCGCATGGCATCACTAAACGGACGCAGCTTGTGTGAACTGAGTGACATCTATACCAATATTATAAAGAGGAAAGATTTGTATTTTTGTATGTTTGTATTTTTGTATGTTTGTTATGAATAAACTCAAAAAGTACTGTTCCGATTTCAAATATTCTTTCACCATTAGACAGCTACATTAACTCTAAGTAACATAGACTACCAAGAGAAAATGCTTCGTTCCTAGGTGAAAACGGGTATTAGGGCCAACGCGGTTGAAGCAACTGGCTAAACGCCTATGATTTTTATATAGCAATGAAGCCTTGAATAACACATAGGCTATTTTTTATCCTACACTGGCGGAAGGCTAGTAGTAACAAAAATTTAAAGCTTTTCTCCGTGCAATCAAAGGGCACGTTAAGTCCGGTTGTTTTCAACAGTTAAAGGTCCTTAAACCTGTTTGAAACCTTTGTCCTTAAACCTGGTTGAAGCGCGCATTGCCCGGCGGTTAGCGTAGAACGCAAACGATCTATGCAACTAAGCCAAACGGGCGCGGTCGGGTGTGAGATGGGTGACCGCTAGTGGCAAAAAAAATTCATGCGCGTTTCCGTGCTTCAGAGGGCACGTTAAGCAGTCGGTCTCGGTTGTTGTCGATAGATAACAGTCGTTAAATCTTGAAGGCCTTATGGGCGGTTTAAAAACATCCGACAGCGGGTTGGCCACTAACCTGCATCTCCACCAACCCGCATTGGAGCAGCGTGGTAGAGTAAGCTCCAGGCCTTCCCAAGAATGGGGAGAGACCCGTGCCCAGCAGTGGGACGCAAAAAAGGTTGCGGTCAAACCTGTTTGAAAAGATCCAACAGAAGGTTGACTATTAACCTGTATCTCCACCAACCCGCATTAAAGCAGTGTGGTAGAGTAAGCTCCAGGCCTCCCCAATAAATGTGTTTACTTTTTGTTTCCTTAAAGTTCTTTCTTAAAATTTTGTTTGTTTTTTCTGAAAATATTTTTTTTATATTTTATGAAAATGCTCTAAAAAGAAGAAAATAAAATTTTCCTTTAAAATTTTAACTATCAACTAATAATTTCATTATATTATTTGTATGAACTTAAAAGCACGTCGCGGGATTTTTACCCAGCCGCAGTCTCGACAATCGCTAAGGCAGCTTAAAGACCGAAATCGGTCGTTAACTCGATATCGATAGCTTTTAACGAAAATTGGTAGTCTTAACTGTCTAAACTGTCGCCAATTAATAGTGTATTTACGAATTTAAACGTCAAACTTTCGATGATTGTCGTTAGCTAAGCGATCCACTATCAATCGATAAGTAACGAATGTCGAGAGTACAGGCAGTCTGGTAGTATTTACTCGTAAATAGCTCAATCGGTTGAAGATATTTGTTTCAAAATTGAGTAGCAAGATTTTACCCGAACAAACATACATATATAGCAAGTTAAATAAAAGCTTTTAATAAAAGGAAATGAATAACAAAAAGATTGCAAGACAAGCAACGTCACAACAGTATCGGTATCAAGTGAGGCTGATGAAGATAGCGATGCAACTTCATTAGCGAAGAGCATTTTAAAGCACTGGCCTTTAGCAGAATTATTAATTCTGTTTATATCTGACTAGCCTTCCTCCAGCGGCTTCGTCCGCAGGGGTTCGTTTAATAAAAATAGGCCAATGTGCTATTCCAGGCTTCATTGCTTTATTAAAATCATAGGCGTTCAGCCAGTTGCTTCAATCGAGTTGACCCTATTACCCGTTTTCACGTAGGAATGAAGCATTTTCCTGCGGTAAAAAGCAGCTATGTTACTTAGGGTGAATGTAGCTTTCTAATGATGAAAGAATTTTTGAAATCGGAACAGTAATTTTTGAGTTAATTCATTTAAAAACATACAAAAATACAAATCCTTCCTCTTTATAATATTAGTATAAGTAGATGTTAAGATTGTTGTGGTAAGGGTTTTATTTTGATGTGAAATGAACGAGGGACTGTCAATGTTTGAATATGTCGACGACCTCTTTACGTAATGTTCGACTATATTTGATCCGTACTTAAAACAATATGTCTAATTTTCATAAAATAATAAGACGACCTGACTTCTTGAAAAAGCTGTATTATAAAATAAATAGGTTTAATGAACTTGAGTTATCGATTAAAAACATTAGTACCCGGATGACCGAGCGTGGCTCATTTGAGCTTATTTACTTACCATAATATACTGAAGTGGAAAAAACTGTATTACATACTACACGCCAAGAGAAGTCAGATGCAGTCATTTTCAATGATATAAAAGGATATTTTCTAATAATGAAACCTATCTAGATCGTTCTCGAAACCCCCTACATACAAATTTTCATGAAAATCAATGGGGCCGTTTCCGAGATTCAGATTTTATATATTCAGATTACATAGATTTTATATATAAATCGATATCTTAATATATATAATTCTTCTGTGAGTGTGTATGTCACTGAACTCCTCCTTAACGGCTGGACAGATTTTAATGAATTTTTTTGTGTGTATTCAATTGGATTCGAGGATGGTTTAGATTCACAATTTGGACCACTGGAAATGTTTTTTAATTATTTTTTTATTTATAAGTAGTTTTCCCATATAAATTGTTCCTATCTGTCAAAAGTTTGTATTTCGTACCGTGCCGTTCTAAGCTTTGACACATTCAGAATAACAGGACAGTTCGTATGTCATTATTTGTTTTATATTTTTGTTTGATAGTAACATGAAGTCTCTTTAAGATAATAAAAAACAAATCCTCTTTGAACAACGTCTGCACCCGGGCGGAGCTGGGCGGGACCACTAGTATACATATAAAAGAGGATGTTTGTATATATGACATCGCAAAACTCAGAAACTATTCGACCGATTATTATGAAAATTGGTATGTATATATATTTTTTCACGGAGAAGGTTTATATGCTATCAGACAGATTTATATATAAACTAGTCAGCTAGTTTATATATAAATCTGTATGAGATGTGCTCGGTTAATGGTTAATTTGTAATAGAAGTAATTAGATTTGAATAACTTAGATCTTATTTCAGTGACCAGCTACACATACATTCCAATATTAGCGAAACATCTAAGAACCAATACAAACATTTTCATTTAGATATAATTAACGCTTCTTTCATATGATTTAAATACGTGAAACTGACATATTCAGCTGCAAAAGCAAAAACAGCGCTGAAAATAAGATTTGTGAAAATAAATACCGAAGAGTAAGCGTAAAATTGTGGTGGCTTAAGCAGGGGAACCTATGATGCTAAATTTGAATTTACTAAAGCGACGTGTGACCTACCGGATTTAGTAGTTTAAATGGTAAAAACTAAAAATTTGGTGTATGATATTTTAGTAAACTGCAATATTGTACTTTAAAACTTAGTAGATAAATTGTAAGAATAAAGGAAGCTAATGATAATTTGATTCAAGGATAAAGATTAATATTTTTCAAAGCTACTAATATTTCACTTGAAAATGTTGAGTGAGAATAATTTTTATTTATTTAAAAGAAAATATTCGGTGGGTACTAGGATTTTATAATCAACCAATTCTGACAACTGAAAATAAAAGTAGGTAATATTTTAAGCTTTTCGTTTAAAGTCCTAATGTTCCTAAATAAAAAGTCAAGGCAATATTTAGGTTGGCATGGAGCTAATTATAGGAACAGTATCATTACCTAATGGTAATTCTAAGGCGCTCGAGCAACTCCCAAAACTCTCTCTTGGGCTCCTCTACTGAAAAGCTCCCAGGTGGAAGAAATTTGGTTAATGGAGTGTGGTTCTGAAATGTGTCCCTAATGTACTTACGTTACACCTTCCGAATTACTTTGGATCTTTAATTCACTCCGAATTTACCTTCCAGCATCTTTAAATAAAACGTCAAATGGAAGGGTGAAGCTACTGAAAAGGACAAAAAATGATAAAATTGTCCATCTACGAGTATTTTTATGCTTCTAAATGTCGTATCGCGAAAAAGATTAAAGTTTTTTTTCTTACTTGAACAATGTATACACACAAATAAACATACACACACACACACACACATGCACGCACGCTCGCACGCACGCATGCACGCACGCCCGCTCGTACGTACGTTCGCACGCAAGCACACACACGCACACCCACGTATGGGTGTTTGTGCTTCTGTCTTTGTATGTGTCCATGGTACCCATGACATAGGGTATATCTACCCTGCCGTAGGGCTATGAGTGTGAAACGTTATTTAAAAAAAATCCGCTGTGAGATGTTTTAATCCACCCAAAAGGCATCTGAAAAGACAATTCAAGGCAAAGAAAAAACAAACAAATAGAACAGACTTAATTATATTTAAACTATCACTCACTGAAACTGATGACTGTATCCACGTGACGTATAATACAACGAAGCGTGTTCGTGATTTGTTCGTGCATTTTTTAGTAGTAGTATTTTTATGCTTTTAAATGTCGTATCGCGAAAAGGATTAAAGTTTTTTTTCTTCCTTGAACAATGTATACACACAAATAAACATACACACACACACACACACCTATGCACGCACGCACGCCCGCACGCACGTACGCTCGCACGCACGTACACTCGCACGCAAGCACACACACACACACACACGTATTGGTGTTTGTGCTTCTGTCTTTGTATGTGTCCATGGTACCCACGACTTAGGGTATATCTACCCTGCCGTGGGGCTATGAGTGTGAAACCTTATTTTGAAAAAATCCGCTGTCAGATGTTTTAATCCACCCAAAAGGCATCTGAAAAGACAATTCAAGGCAAAGAAAAAACAAACAAATAGAACAGACTTAATTATATTTAAACTATCACTCACTGAAACTGATGACAGTATCCACGTGACGTATAATACAACGAAGCGTGTTCGTGATTTGTTCGTGCATTTTTTAGTAGTAGTATTTTTATGCTTTTAAATGTCGTATCGCGAAAAGGATTAAAGTTTTTTTTCTTCCTTGAACAATGTATACACACAAATAAACATACACACACACACACACACCTATGCACGCACGCACGCCCGCACGCACGTACGCTCGCCCGCACGTACACTCGCACGCAAGCACACACACACACACGCACACACACGTATGGGTGTTTGTGCTTCTGTCTTTGTATGTGTCCATGATACCCACGACATAGGGTATATCTACCCTGCCGTGGGCCTATGAGTGTGAAACGTTATTTTAAAAAATCCGCTGTCAGATGTTTTAATCCACCCAAAAGGCATCTGAAAAGACAATTTAAAGGCAAAGAAAAAACAAACAAATAGAACAGACTTAATTATATTTAAACTATCACTCACTGAAACTGATGACTGTATCCACGTGACGTATAATACAACGAAGCGTGTTCGTGATTTGTTCGTGCATTTTTTAGTAGTAGTATTTTTATGCTTTTAAATGTCGTATCGCGAAAAGGATTAAAGTTTTTTTTCTTCCTTGAACAATGTATACACACAAATAAACATACACACACACACACCTATGCACGCACGCACGCCCGCACGCACGTACGCTCGCACGCACGTACACTCGCACGCAAGCACACACACACACACACACGTATTGGTGTTTGTGCTTCTGTTTTTGTATGTGTCCATGGTATCCACAACATAGGGTATATCTACCCTGCCGTGGGGCTATAAACTATCACTCACTGAAACTGATGACTGTATCCACGTGACGTATAATACAACGAAGCGTGTTCGTGATGATAAAGATGTTGGTTAGTTTTACAGTTAATATTGCAGACCAAAGCGTGTGTGGCCCAGCGTACAACGCAAGAGATGGATGACCGCTAGTGGAAAATTGCTTGCACGTTTCCGTTCTTCGGAGGGTTAAGTTGGTCCCGGTTGTTATCGATATAGAAATCTTTAAACCTTGTTGGAGGCCTTACGGGCAGCTTGAAAATATCTGACAAAGGGTTGGCCCTGAACTCTACTCGTAGAAGAGTCCCGTGTCCAACAGTGGGACGTAAAAAGGGTCGCAGCCAAATTGATTAGCTGGTAATCAATTTGGCACAATTTATTTGTGTTTCAAAATCATATAATGTAGGTGGTAGAACTTTAAGTCCCTGTAGCTTCGGGATAAAGAATGGAGCTACGGTATCCCCTGCCTGATCGTAAGAGGCAACTAAAAGGGGACTTCCGGGGTTGCGGACGGGGAGAGTCGGAGCTCGATCCGTCCAGCCAGCAGCCCCGGGAAGGACGGCGGGGTGTGCGTGTGGCCGCATGCCGCCGTAAACATCGGAAGGTGCAGGAGAGCACATCTAATCTCCGAAGATGGGCCCATTCTGGGCTCCGCGCGTGGAGAACACCGGTGCGTTCCTTAGGAGATCCCGGAGTCATCCCCAAGCGCAGAGGCAGGCCACCGAGGGGGTTTTACATAACCCGGTATCCTCTCCCTAGGTGCCGGGTACCTTTTGAAGATCCCCCCCCCCCCCCCCGATACAAAAAAAAAGGTGGTAGAACATTAAGGTTTGACCGAGGAACTAAGATAAGACTTACATGACGCACCCATCATCCTCTGGAGTTGTAGCGTAACTACCAAAGGCAAGATCACTTAACACCACGTGGTCTTTTTTGGTATCGGGGGGCAAACTGAAGGTTTGCCCCCCGATACCAAAAAGGGGTACCCGGCACCTTGGGTGAGATGTTACCGGGTTATGTGGGATTTGTTACCGCTCTAAAACTACCTCGGTGGCCTTCAGAACGGGCCCATCCTCTGAAGAGCAGATGTGCTCTCCTGCACCCTCCGATGCTTACGGCAGCATGCGGCCACGCACATACCGCCGTCCTTCCCGGGGCCGCTGGCTGAACGGATCGAACTCCCACTCTCACCGCCCACAACCCCGGAAGCCCCCTTTTATTCGCCTCTTACGATAAGGCAAGGGATACCGTAGCTCTATTCTTAATCCCGAATCTACAGGGGCTAACACCACGTAGCCTGAATGCTCGTCTACGACTCCATTCAAAGTTGTCTAGAGCAGTGTTTCCTATTTGATGGGTCGCGACTCGGGACCGGGCCGTCAAAATTAAATACCGGGTCGCGGTCGCTTCCGCGATTTGAGATTCTTTAGTGAAAAATAAGCAGCAGGTCCATACCTTGCACTAAAATTTAGTGACTAAATAGGCCATACCAAGTATGAAGAATTAATAAACCATCTTACTATTAATAAATGTTTACCATTTTTCTTATTGAGACCAGCCTGGGCTTAAAATTATTAAGTGGGTCACGAAGGGAAAGTGTGAAAATTACCGGGCCATGGCAGAATAATGTTTGGGAAACACTGGTCTAGAGACTCAAGAGAAACTCAATGAAAATGATTATTGTAACAACATAGTACAATATATCATGATAAAGCCGCAGCTTATTCAGTGATGCCAAAAACATTCGTCATGAAATATACGCCGACCGCAGGGCACTGCTTCCGGCACATTGTCTGGCAATGAAGACCGCTGGGAATTCATTGTTTAACCTAATACTTATACAAATATGGTTGAACTCAATTTAATTAAAATTAAATATTTGAATATCTCCAGCTAAATTTAGATTGTTGTGACTTTGACCAGTCAAAGATATTTTTGTGTAAATAATGCTTTATAAATCCGAATTTCCGTTGATATCATTATAATATTACTATTAAAATATGAAGAAGATACATACCGGTATCTGTTAGCATTCAATAATCTTATAGTCTGATGTTCTATGTCACAAAGTCCTTTTGACTAGGAACGTTATGGGGCGTGCACATACACCGCGTCTTCCCCGTGGACCACACACCGTTTAGTGTTCACACACAATATAAATTTCTTCTTTTCGAAGCCGAGTGCCGAGTATATATCGACAACAACCGGGACCGACGGCTTTACGTGCTCTCCGAAGCACGGAAACGCGCATGATAGCGGTCACCCATCTCACACCCAACCGCGCCCGTTTGACTTAGTTGCATAGATCGTTTGCGTTCTACGCTAACCGCCGAGCCAAGCTCCAAAAATACCAAATACAATGGAGTAATCAAGAAATATTCCTTAATCCACTCTCCACCAACCCGCATTGGAGCAGCGTGGTGGAGTAAGCTCCAGGCTTCCTCAATAATGGTGAGAGACCCGTGCCCAGCAGTGGAACGCAAAAAGGGTTGCAACCAACCATTCTTTAATCACTCTTTTTTTTTCATATAAATAAAAAAATAACCTTTGAAGATTGGAAAGCCAGTAAGAATTAAAAAGCTATTCGCGGAGTCATTAATTGGAGTAGTTCTCGAAGAATCAGAGTGGGCTTTTGCAGTTCTCTTTCACAAAAGTTCTTCTTTTACAGAACCACCTTGAAACTAAGAAGAACAAATTGTTGGTTGCAACTACACACGTCATCAAGAAATATGTAAAAGCTCTCCTTCCTTCCTTCCTTTTGAACATTGCAGATGGGCGGTTATCTTTTTGTAAGACCAATTCTTCCGGCGTAATTCTATTGTTATTTCCCTTGAAGATTTATCACAACTTTTATTTTTTCCCATTGATTTTCTATAAGAAGCAATCACTTTTAATCTTTTACAGCACTAAATGACGCCTAAATTATACAAACAGTAACCTACAACCACAAATCGACTGAGTATTTTCTATTTAAATTTAAGTAACGGTATAAACTATTTAGCGTTCTTAATTACGTGACCAGCCAATAAATAGGAATACCGTGTTTAGAAGAAGTGTAAAAAGTTTGTCTATTTATTTTTAGCTAATCATGTGTATCAATGAATACAGTGGTATTATGGAAAAGTTTTACGATACCGAGAGAAACAAAACAATGCATGCTATTATTTTCACGTCTTAGTTTGAAAAAAACTTCCCTTCATATCAGCGTTCTTAAGAGGAAACGCTACCGCCGTATTTCCATACAAACGTATTCTCCTATTTTCTCCCTGGATAATGCTTCTAAAGGAATGATTTTTTGTGACAATCTAAGTCTGCTTGTTTTTTTCAATCAACTAATTAGATCAGAAAATATGACTCTTCAAAAATCGTAGAAAATGCCTCTTTCATACAGTCCCGACAAACCCCGACAACTGCAAAATAAATTTAAAAGGTTTTTACGACCAAATAAAAACATAGGGGCATAGACTTATTCTATTTCTTGATATTTGTGAAAAAATATATTTAATAAACTCAATTTTGAAGGAGGGAAGAGGAGAATACGAAACCTCGATTTAGTCAGAAAGTTTGTAGGTATAATCGGTCTGAGCTACATCTGTCCCTATCGCACGCGGTGGACAGCGCAGGGCGCAGCGCGATAGCAATAGTTACTCCAAAATACCTATTTTTCAAATTCGGCTGGACCCGCGTTTCCTCTTAATTACGAGTATATGACCACCACCATATTATAAGATGCATAAGGCATATTATATATTGTGGTTTATTGTCAAAGACAAAGGCAAAGAAGACGAAGAAGAAGACAAAGACTTTTATTTGAACAAATATGGGTGTTTAGAAAAGTTGTTTAAATGTATATCAAATTCGCCATATTTACCTTCTTGAGGTATGCAAATATTACAAAGTTAAAAATATAAAGGAGAAAAACTTAATAATAACTCTACATTTACATCTATTTCATTATTATTTTTATTTACCCTATTTTCGTATCCGCTATGGTTTACAAATAGTCGCTGCAAGCCAAGGAAATCTACACACTACTTAATATTTGGATGTGGTCATAATAATAGCTTAGCAGAAAGAAGAATCCTTGTAAATATATTTAGAGAGAAATACAGTATGAAGTGAAGTTAAGAGAACGAATATTGTTATCCCAAAAATGAATTAATTTCACTATAACTAATTGCAATCAGTCGTAGACGTATAATATAATTATATCTGTCTGTGTAACTAAAGGAAAGAAGTCTTAAAAGATTGGAAGAGCCAGTACTTAATTAGAAAGCTATCGGTAGAATCATTAGTTGGCGCAGTTCCCGATGAGTTAGAGCGAGCTCTTACAGTTTTCTACACTAGAAAGCAATTAAAATTGTTTGTATATATATATATATATATATATATATATATATATATATTTGTACATATATCTAAAATTATATAAATTACGTGTCACGTTGCTTGTCCGCGATGTGACTTAACTGATTTTAATAAAATTTGCACACGGTGTGCAGTTTGATCCAACTTAAAAGATAAGATAACTTACATCTCAATTTATAGTCGCAATATTAATTAATTTCTGATATTTTAAGGCGGGACAACATCTGCCGGGTTCGCTCATTATGTGTGTGTGTATGAGTGGCGGGATAACAAAATGGTATGGTAAAATTGTGGTGTTGTTTAGCTCTTTTACATCAGTAAATCAGTTTGATGACCTCCCTTTGCTACGATGAACGATTATTAACTTCTCCAAGTTGTTTGAGTATTGTCATGCCATGTGGCCGAATAATTTTAGGACTTGTTGCGTGTTGTCCTTAATCTGGACAGCCTTGTACGTATATAACGATTCACATTCATAGCCCCACAGTAAGGTAGATAACCCTTTGTCGTGGGTGCCATGGACACACACAAACACCCAGAACAGAAATTTTAAAGTCATCATTCAAATTTCTGCTTCGCCGGGAATCGAACCCGGGACCCTCCGATCAGCTGTCCGGCATGGTAACCATTAAGCCGCACGGGTCGTCAAAATGCATGTGGATAACTATTAATTTGCAGGTTCGAGCGTACCAGGGTAGTTCTACCGTTTCGTGCAAAACACGTGTCGGTGAGAATAAAAGCTAAACTAAATAAGCCTACGCCACGAAATATTTTTTATATTCTAGGTATGTTGTATATGTATATCTGCCACTGGAAAATGCTAATGTCAGGTACTTTGAAAAAAAGATATAAATAAAATAAATGCCTAAAAATCATTACCAACACTGGTCAGAAATCGATTTTTGGTAGTTGAAACCAAATAGCACGAAAATTAGGTGCATTACTGTGTATTATTGTTTTGGAATGTATTCAATATTTATGAAGCAAAAAACATATGCAAATGAAAAATCCTTTGCGATGGTTATTTATAATTTATGTGACGAAATAACTTTGTCCAAAAAAATTACTCATTACCGTCAACTGAACTTCAAGTGCAAAAATCACCACGTAAGGACGCGCTAGCGATATTCCATGTCCCCTTTCCCATTTGCGCGATCCTCGTTCTGTCGACCGGTGAACAGAGAACAGGGTAGATATTTGCGGTTTGTTGACAAAACAAAGACCAACCCGAGATTTTTAGGCGTGGTAAGTTTTTTTCATTACCGTTTAGTGACATCTTGAGAAAAAGATAATTAATTTATTTATATTGTGGATGTCAACATGATAACCTTTGAGTTTATATACTTTTTTGATCGTCATGCTTAACATTTATCTGTTATTTAAGGAGCGATTCTAAAAATTTGCCAGGATATCATTACCATTCCTTTCATTACCATAATTTACCATCGTGTCAGCTATTTGGAAAATGGTAATGATCACAAAATTATTGTAATGATGTTATACCCTGTGCATTTAATAAATATTTTTTGACGCATTGCTTAGAGTTAGCACAAAGCGAGCATTATACGAAATAAATACATCCATCCATACATTAGCCTTATAAAAAAAAGTCCACTGCTGGACATAGGCCTCCCCTAATGTTCGCTACTCCATCCGGTCCTTCGCCCTCTGAGTCAGGTCGTCAGTCCATCTGGTTGGAGGGCGGCCTGTGCTCCTTATGCCTAGACCGAGAGGTTGTCAGTCCTAACTATATGGCCTGCCAATTGTCACTTTAGCTTGAAGCGTAAAGAACAGAAAAAATTAGGAGTGTGGCTGATTAGACGCCTTCTCAAGGCATCTAAAGAGGCTTCAAAGAAAGAAATAGAAGGAAACAATACTACAGAAACCTTTTTTAGAGATATAACAAATGTTTACGTGTAACGTTGTAACGTAAACGAATTTAAACTAATTTTTTATTTACATTCTCATTACCACTAACATTTAATCATTACCAATTTACCATTGCCGCTAATATCATTACCAAATTTCTTTTGTCATTACCATACGTACGAAAAAATTTATAAAGCCCTATAACTAGGCCAATTTTACGTATAATTTAGTAATACTCACATAGCTTATTTATTTTTTATGTAGCTTTGCATTGGCACTAAAAAAAATTAATTCTATTTTTTTCTCGCAAATTCGTCCAATTTGCACGAAACGCGAGAACTACCCACCACCCATGTACCAATTTTGTTGTGGAGCAATTCTCTAGTATTTCAGTAAAAAGGTATGGTCGCCGTTGAGATATGAGGCGACCAGCAGACTCCAGAGTAACGCAATTGCAATTGCCTACGACTAACCGTATTTTTACCGACTTCCAAAAAGGAGTAGATACAACGTTCTTTTGTATGTATTTTTATTCAAATATTCGTTACGGAAGGAAAAAACAAATTCCCTCACGCGTCCTCAGGGAGTTCTAACATTTTCGACAATGAATTACGTCGCTTGGTACATTTGTTCCGTAGAGAAAAATCGAAGAAGTACAGAAATAATTTTAAAGATCCTGGAGTCCTCCCAAGCGCTGAGGCGAGCCACCTCGAGGGTTTTAGTGCAGTCAAAATCCCACATAACCCTGTATCTCTCTCTCCCAGGGCACTTCCGGACATGGGCGTACTGAGGGGGGACAGGGGGGCAGCTGCCCTACCTGGATCAAGTTCCAGATTCAGGGATTCAAAAATCTCAAAAGTTCTGCTAAACAAAAAAAGAAACCTATGAAGAATAAGCTAAATAGCCCTCCTAATGTTTCCTGATTGTTGTTTGTTTGTTTGTGCTAATCTCAGGAACTACAGGTTCAAATTAAAAAAATATTTTTGTGTTCCATAGTCCATATAGTGTTTAATATTTTGAATATTTTGTGTACGTGTCTTTGTGTAACGTAGAAGGCAAATTTACGCATCGTACCCAGTTTGAAAAATAAATGCCCCCCCCCCCCCCTCCCCAGCCAAGAACCTAAAAATTTGCTCTTCCCGCCCCGAATAAGAACTTGACCCCCCCTGACCAAGTACTTGCCCCCCCTGACAAAGTTATTGCCCCCCCTGACCAAGAACCTGGGTACGCCCATGCTTCCGGGTACCATTAGAAGGTTCCCCCAAAAAAAACGGTAGCATATTTTCACCTGAGACATTATCTTTACAAAAACCGTCAAATATTTTAAGAGTACCAGTTTTGCGTCTAATAAGTATAAGTAATGGCTGCAACCCTTTTTGCGTCCCACTGCTGGGCACGGGTCTCTCCCACTTATTGGGGAAGCCTGGAGCTTACTCCACTACGCTGCTCCAATGCGGGTTGGTGGAGATGCGGGTTAGTGGCCAACCCGCTGTCGGATGTTTTCAAACCGCCCATAAGGCCTCCGACAAGGTTTGACGACTGTTATCTATCGACAACAACCGGGACCGACGGCTTAACGTGCCCTCCGAAGCACGGAAACGCGCATGAATTTTATTGCCACTAGCGGTCACCCATCTCACACCCGACCGCGCCCGTTTGGCTCAGCTGCATAGATCGCTTGCGTTCTACGCTAGCCGCCAGGCCATACGCGCTTCAGTATAAGTATAATATATAAGTATAAGTAATAGGCGTATCTTTTTTCAAATTTACTTTACAAAAGAAATAAACAAATTTTCTCATGCCTCCTAAGAGCTTTCCCGGTTTCACTGAAAATAAAATATGTTACTTTGCTCATTTGTTTCTTTTAGGGTTCCGTATACAAAATGTTATCTGTAACGTAAATGTACCACCGCATAATAATTATGTTAAATGACATTGTAATGCTAACAGAAATTTGTAGGTGTTAGAACTATTAGGTTCGCCCGGGGAAGTACCACCGCTGCACCCACTTCTGCCGTGAACCAATTCTATTGTGTTTCGGTGGAAAGGTGCAGTTGCCGGCCACACTTACATGAGGCGACCACCAGCCTCTTGAGTAGCAGCGCAACTGCATACGATCTCAGACAAGACTTACCTATGCTTGCTTGAGGTTGTATGTAGATGTCCATGGGCTGCAGCGACCACTTAACACCACGTGGCCTGCATGCTCGTCTGCTACTCCATTCAAATAAAGAAAAAGAAATTACAAGCACGTTAAGCTGCTTGTCTTAATTGTCGTCGATAGTTTTTTTTTTTTGGAGGGGGAAACCTTCTAGTCGTGTGGGATTATGTGAGATTTTCACTCCAGCAAAAAATATCTCAGTGGTTTTTTTTTGGTATCGGGGGGGTCACCCTTCAAAAGGTACCTAGGGACCTTGGGATATATCGGGTTATGTGGGATTTGTGAAACACTAAAACCCCCTCGGTGCCTGCCTCAGCGCTTGGAGAGGACTCTGGGATTTTTGTGGAATACA
This sequence comes from Pyrgus malvae, assembly GCA_911387765.1. NCBI lineage: Eukaryota > Metazoa > Arthropoda > Insecta > Lepidoptera > Hesperiidae > Pyrgus > Pyrgus malvae. The sequence goes on along the minus strand of OU426956.1, from coordinate 4,109,974 downwards.
CCGGTGTCCTCCAAGCGCGGTGTCCCAAAACGCGCCCATCGTCGGGAGAGCCATAGAAATTTCTTCCATTAGACCTAAGATTGGAAATTGGTTAAGCAAAAGGTAGAGCGTGAACACATAAACAGTAACAACTTAGGTAGATACAGATAAATAACGTTTCACACTCATAGCCCCACAGTAGAGTAGATATAATCTGTGTCGTGGGTACCATGGACACTTACAAAGATAGAAACACATTTGTGTTGTTTACCCAGATTACATCATTAAAATCATTCAAATTTCTGTTTCTGATGGGCAGTCCGGCACGGTAACCTTTGCACCACACGGGTCGTCAAAACGACGAAACGATAATATACCTACATACGAGTACATATATACACACATAAATAAATACATACATATTGTATATAAAGGTAAATGTTTACTAGTGGTCCCGCCCAGCTCCGTCCGGGTGCAGACGTTGTCCAAAGAGGATTTGTTTTTTTATTGTCTTAAAGAGATTTCATGTTACTGTCAAACAAAAATATAAAACAAATAATGACATACGAACAGTCATGTTATGCTGACTGTGTCAAAGTTTAGAACGGCACGGCACGAAATACAAACGTTTGACAGGTAGGAACAATTTATATGGGAAAACTACTTATAAATAAAAAAATAATTAAAAAAACATTTTCAGTGGCCCAAATTGTGAATCTAAACCATCCTCGAATCCACTTGAACACACAAAAAAAATTCTTTAAAATCGGTCCAGCCGTTTAGGAGGAATTATATATATATGTATAAAGATATACAAACCTACACATATATACATACACAATATAACATACCTACTTACTACATACCCAATATTATTTTTTTCAACTGAATAAATGAACAGCGATCCACATTTTGCCAATAATGTAAGAGATTTGAGCCTTGTATTGGGTATTTACTTAACTGGTTAGCAAACAAGCATGTATAATGCATCTATAAAATATTGGTAACTTATATTACAAGGTTCCGTACCTCGAAAGGGTAAAGTTTTCTTTTACCGGATAAGCGTCTATATATATTTTAAGATCGTAAACCAAATTATGGGTAAGAACGTATGGGTAAGTCCAGCTTCGAGAGAGAGGTAACTCGTAGAATCCAACTCGGTTGGGCAGCGTTCGGGAAATTACAAAGTGTCTTCTCGTCCAGAATACCTCAGTGCCTGAAGTCGAAAGTTTTCGAGCAGTGTGTGTTGCCAGTGATGACCTACGGCGCTGAGACGTGGTCTTTTAAAGTTAGCCTTTTCCACAAGCTCAAGGTCGCTCAGCGAGTGATGGAGAGGGCTATGCTTGGTATTTCTCTACGCGACAGAATTCGTAATGATGAAATCCGTAGAAGAACTAAGGTTACCGACATAGCTCTCAAAATCTGCAAGCTGAAGTGGCAATGGGCAGGCCATATAGTTAGGAGGACCGACAACCGATGGGGAAGAAAGGTCCTTGAATGGAGACCACGTCTCGGCAAAAGGAGTACAGGCCGCCCTCCAACCAGGTGGACTGACGACCTGAAGAAGACAGCGGGTAGTCGCTGGATTCAGAAGGCCCAGGACCGGGAGGAGTGGCGAACGTTAGGGGAGGCCTATGTCCAGCAGTGGACAGTAAAAGGCTGATGGATGGATGGATGGAAACCAAATTATACAAAATGTATAGACTCTTTACCCCATTAAGACGTGGAGGTACCATGTTAAAATTACCATAAAATATCATTTAAAATGTAAAAACAACGACTTCTGGAACAAGGTAATTAATTAAGGGTTTATTTAGGCCATTTTTTTTTTACTCCAGGTGAATTTTTTGGTTTCCCTATTATCGATGTCATACACGTACTGATAATCGTTTTGCTCGGCCATACCCATCAAAACCTTTAACGATATCGTTTATGTACTCAAAGAAAACGTAAAAACTTTTTTGATTACAAGAAAGAAACCAACTTACAGACTTTCGGAATAAAACTTGCCATCATTACAAGCTGAAATAGGATCGCAATAAAAAATAAACATGCTTAAATAAACAAAATAAAAAGAGGCGTACATTTGACGTAAGAGAAAGTAACATCTCCTTAATATTTGATTTGCACCTCCGAATAAGTCAAGATGATACTACAAGCGAAACGAGGGACTAGAAACATAAATAATGTATAATTCTATCAAATTTGCGCTTTAGTTTGGTAGGCGATACCATCGCTCACTCGCTTTTGCTTTCTGTAGGTCTTGTACGTATGTAGGGTTGCCAACCATACTGTTAAGAACAGTATTATACTGTTTTTCACTACATTATACTTTTTACTGTTGAACAAAAATAAGGTATACAGAATACTGTTTTCATTATCAACATCTCAGACGAATACTAAGTTAGTGCAGTGCAGTCACAATCGAGAGTTTCAGAACGAATCTGAATATTCCAGATTACACATACGTAGTACGAGTACCTATGCACGTTGCGTGGCGTGCGTAGAACTTAACATTTTTTTTCGTGTACATCTTGTTCGCTTTTGTTATATTATTCAGTGTTGGTAGTACACAAAAGATGGATCGTGGAAACCTTACCTTCAAAAAATGATATACTGTTAATTTTTGTAAAATACTGTTTATTTATTTTTTCTCAGACCTAAATATACTTTAATTCTTGTAAAAAGTTGGCAACCCTATACGCATGTAACTACTTGTTACCTTAAACGAGACTCGAGTTTGCTTGAGATTGAGATTACTTGACGTCCATGGGCCACTATGGGCTTCAGATGGGACATTAACTCTTACTATGTCTTAATGGAAGCGCGCATGGTCCAGCGGTTAGCGTAGAACGCAAACGATCTAAGCAACTAAGCCAAACGGGCGCGGTCGTATGTGAGATGGGTGACCGCTAATGGTAAAAAAATTCATGCGCATTTCCGTGCTTCGGAGGGCACGTTAAGCCGTCGGTCCTAGTTGTTGTCGATAGATAACAGTCGTTAAACCTTGTCGAAGGCCTTATGGGCGGTTTGAAAACATTCAACATCGGGTTGGCAACTAACCCGCATTGGAGCAGCGTGGTGGAGTAAGCTCCAGGGCTCCTCAAAAATGGGGAGAGATCTGTGCCCAGCAGTGGGAAGCAAAAAGGGTTGCAGCCATGTCTTAATTTATATAATTCTGACAATACTAACATGTTACGGTGACTATAAATCTCCACATACTACTACGAGCAATTGCGTGCGACATCTGACAAGACATTATTTTAATTGAGTTTTTACTTCATGCAATACTCAATACGCAAGTATGCAAATACCTCATGAAGTTAAATATAGCGAACCAAATATATAAAAACACCTTTTGACCCATATTTGTGCAAATAAAGTCTTTGACTTTGTCTTAACTTTTCCTTTATTTACATGTATTTATAAATACTCTTCAAAATAGTCAAAAACTACGAAAATTAATAATCCTCTACTTGTATAGTGGAATATCGCAAAATGCGGAGAATAATAACAAAATACAACTACGAGTACTATCAAAAGTTAATTTTAATTTACTTTACCCTACGTTCATTACATTAAATAAACATGCTTGAATATACAGAGTTATCTAGAAAAAATGTTCCGAAAGCTAAAATATCTGTTCTTTATTTCTTCGAATACGGGTAAGTTGCTGAAATAACGCAGACGAATGATAAGTTTTAACGAGAACACGTTTCAGTGCTATGGGCGAAACCTAATTGGAAAATATTACAGTATTAAACGAGTTTTTCTTCAAACCAATTAATAATATTAGTAGGTAGCTAGTTCTATGTTTCATTGGTGCTCGTGGTAGTAAATTGAAGGTGGTTTAATTTTTGTTGTACCCTATCTAAGAATAGGGCCACGGTTTCGTGTCTTGCGAAGCGCGCATGGCCCGGCAGTTAGCGTAGAACGCAAACGATCTATGCATCTAAGCAAAACGGGCGCGGTCGGGTATGAGATGGGTGACCGCTAGTGGCAAAAAATTTCATGCGCGTTTCCGTGCTTCGGAGGGCACGTTAAGCCGTCGGTCCCGGTTGTTGTCGATAGATAACAGTCGTTAAGCCTTATCGGAGGCCTTATGGGCGGTTTGAAAATATCCGACAGCGGGTTGGCCACTAACCCGCATCTCTACCAACCCGAATTGGAGCAGCGTGGTGGAGTCCAGGCCTCCCCAATAATGGGGAGAGACCCGTGCCCAGCAGTGGGACGCAAAAAGGGTTGCAGCCATCGTGTCTTATCGTAAGAGGTGACTAAATTGGTGTTTCTGGGATTGCGGGCTGTGAGAATGGGAGCTTAAGCCGGCCCCGGGAAGAATGGCGGTGTATATATAGTATATTCATGCCGTCGCTAGCTCTAGAAGGTGCAGGAGAGCACGATCGCTCTCCAAATGGTGTGCTCGTTCCGCCAGAGTGAGAGCTTGATCCGCCCAGCCAGCAACCCCGGGAAGGACGGCGGTATGTGCGTGGCCGCATACCGCCGTAAGCATCGGAAGGTGCAGGGGAGCCCATCTGCTCTCCCGATGATAGGCTTGTTCTGTGGCGCCGCGCGTGCAGGACACCGGCGCGTTCCACTAGAGATCCCGGAGTCCTCCCCAAGCGCCGTGACAGGCCATCGAGGGGGTATTAGTGTTGAAAAAATCACATAACCCGGTATCCCTCCCAAGGTATTTCTTTGCTCCAGAGAAACGCATATGGAATGTGTGTTAAAATTTATAATAAACTACCGAATGATATTAAAATGTTAACAAATAATAACTTTAACAACAAAGTTAGTTAATGTAGCGATAATAATCGTTTCAGCTGCAGCCTGTTCATAATCTTCCACCCCAAAAGAAGACTAATAAGCTGAGCAACTAACTCAATGGAGCCTGTGATGTAAGGTTCGGCCGCGGTAAGGCTCGCGATGCACTTATTAGGTACCTATAGTCTAGCTATTCTCGGCCAACGAAAATAAATACAGTAAGCTGATCTAAGTATATTTAATATAGTCGACAATATTAGTGAGAGTTCAAAATAATTTTACTTAAATTTAAACTTTTATTTATGGTTTTGAATGGGCTGTTACCGAAACTTTCATACAAATTCCCCAAAGTGCCTTTTAAGTTTATGTCGCGCATTGTGTAAATTAACATAACTTTTTTGTTTATCACCCGATTGATATGAAATACACACTAATGTTACGGAAATTCATTCAACAATATATCAGTAAACACATCATTCAAAGAAGGGAAAAGAATTTGAGAATGAAATATTAAGTTAAGGTTAATTATTGTACGCTTGAGATACCAACTTTCGAATCCATTTTATTTGTTATTGAGGGGTAGTTTTGAAAAAAGCTTAAATAGAATTCTTACTATGTTAGTAAATATTACAAATACAAAATTATAAGTTTATTACTCTGCACAAAAATATTCTGTACATCAAGTTTCGACACTCAATTTTCAAAGAGTTTCAAAGAAAATTGACATTTAAAGGGTGAATTTCGGGAAATGCTGAAACACGTATTCTTTTATTTTAGTAAGAAAATATTTATACCAAATTTCAAGAAAATCTATTGAAAAAATCCAACTTTTCCATACAAATTTTCATCGCTCATTTCACACACTTAAAGGGTGATTTTTAAAATTATCTATAACCTAAATGTTAGCGAGGACCAATATATATAAAACAAAAAAAGTTTTATCAAAATCCGTCCAGTAGTTTTTGCGTGAAAAGCTAACAACAGACAGACAGACAGACAGACAGACAGACAGACAGACAGACAGACAGACAATAATTTCAAAACTTATATTTTTAGCTTCTGTTACTTATAAAAAGACCCCTAGAAGTATTTTTTTAAATTTATATGCAATGTACAGAATTGACCCTGCTTACAGTTTTATTATATGTATAGATGTCCTCGTCTACAGGGATAAAATGTTACTAGAAATGTAATTTACTAATAATTAATAACCCTGTAAATATGCACATCAACACGGTCTAGGGATATTTCATACTCAATTAAATAACTCAAAACTTACTGGCCATATTAAAATCATTTATACACCAATTTGTTCGTCCTTTTTCTCGGAGTAGTTCCAAATTCAAATTTTTGAAAAATCTTTTGTCTTTGTGGCAAGAAATGTCTTGATGTGTAGGAGAGAGAATTTTCATATAAGCGAGATTTAGAAAAAAATACAAATTACGTTTTGTTACAGTTTTTGTCATTTGAAGACTTAGAGATAAAGTGGAAAATGAGCTGTTCTTGCCATGCAATGCTAGCATTTAACTAGGGAGGAAATGTTACGGGCTGTAGGAATGCTGGAAGCTAGGTCTTCTCAACGTGATATCGCTGAAGCAATAGGGACTCACCAAAACGTCATTTCAAGATTGTGGACACGCTATCATGTCACAAGTGAAGTAGCGGAGAGGCATAGGGGGCCAAGTCGCATCACTGCCCCCAGACAAGACCGATTTTTACAAATTGCTGCAAGAGCTCAACCAAATGCAACGGCGATTCAATTGGTCCAAAGGCTGCAGGTGGAACACCAAGTGCTTGTGAGTGACCAAACTGTGAGGAGGCAACTGCATGAAGGTAATCTACGCTCTCGTAGACCACTCCGGGTCCCATCCTTACGAAGAGGCAATCGTGGATGACGATAGGAATGGATTCGAAACCACGTGGCTGGGGCCGTGAGCAATCGTCCAATGTGTTGTTCACGGATGAATCCAGATACGGCTTCCACACAGATTCACAAAGATCGTGTGTTCGGAGAGTTCCCGAGCGATGGAGCCGACTCCAGCACCCCCAGGAAGTCCACCCATACCAAGGAGGAACAATTATGGTTTGAGCAGGAATTCGCCTTGGAGGACGGAATGACCTCGTTTGGGTGCGGGGCAATATGACGGCAGAAAGATATCGCCAACAGGTGCTGGAGCCCATAATCTTGCCCCATAGAATACAAATGGGGCAAGATTTCCTTCTCATGCACGACAATGCCCGGGCACATACGACGAGAACGGTAGCGGCTTGGTTGCGGGATCATAATGTTAGGGCCTTAGAATGGCGTGCTCAATCACCAGACCTAAATCCCATTGAGCACGCATGAGATATGCTTCAAAGAAAAGCTCTGAGGGAAGACCCCGAAAATCTGGCTACAAAAGACCAACTTTTTTTCCACCTCACAAGGACCTGGGACAATATTCCGCAGCAAGACATTGACAACCTCGTTTTGAGCATGCCAAATCGTTGCCGATGTGCTATGATATGAACGTCATGGGCACTTTTACAGACTACTAACTCCAAGTTCATAAACACCAATTAAATGATTTTTCATTTTTTTCATAAAATAAAAGTTAATTCTAATACGGTTTCGGTCTATGTATATTTTTTTTCCATAAAATCCTGAAATTGTAATGTAAGTAAACGTTTATTTAAAAAATGGTAAACTATTAAATAACGTTTCTTTTAATATGTATATGTCATATAAAATTATAAACACATTAATAGAAATTCGCATTTTTTAAAATATCCCTATACCGTGTTGATGTTTAACTTTCGAATCCATTTTATTTGTTATTGAGGGGTAGTTTTGAAAAAAGCTTAAATAGAATTCTTACTATGTTAGTAAATATTACAAATACAAAATTATAAGTTTATTACTCTGCACAAAAATATTCTGTACATCAAGTTTCGACACTCAATTTTCAAAGAGTTTCAAAGAAAATTGACATTTAAAGGGTGAATTTCGGGAAATGCTGAAACACGTATTCTTTTATTTTAGTAAGAAAATATTTATACCAAATTTCAAGAAAATCTATTGAAAAAATCCAACTTTTCCATACAAATTTTCATCGCTCATTTCACACCCTTAAAGGGTGATTTTTAAAATTATCTATAACCTAAATGTTAGCGAGGACCAATATATATAAAACAAAAAAAGTTTTATCAAAATCCGTCCAGTAGTTTTTGCGTGAAAAGCTAACAACAGACAGACAGACAGACAGACAGACAGACAGACAGACAGACAATAATTTCAAAACTTATATTTTTAGCTTCTGTTACTTATAAAAAGACCCCTAGAAGTATTTTTTTAAATTTATATGCAATGTACAGAATTGACCCTGCTTACAGTTTTATTATATGTATAGATGTCCTCGTCTACAGGGATAAAATGTTACTAGAAATGTAATTTACTAATAATTAATAACCCTGTAAATATAATAAATCTGCATCAATGGTCAATCGTCACATCAATCGAAGCATAGTCATAATAATATAGGATTGGCCGCAACCCTTTTTGCGTCCCACTGCTGGGCACGGGTCTCCCCCCATTATTGGGAAGGGCTGGAGCTTACTCCACCACGCTGCTCCAATGCGGGTTGGTGGAGATGCGGGTTAGTGGCCAACCCGCTGTCGGATGTTTTCAAACCGCCCATAAGGCCTCCGACAAGGTTAACGACTGTTATCTATCGACAACAACCGGGACCGACGGCTTAACGTGCCCTCCGAAGCACGGAAACGCGCATGAATTTTTTTTGCCACTAGCGGTCACCCATCTCACACCCGACCGCGTCCGTTTGGCTTAGTTGCATAGATCGTTTGCGTTCTACGCTAACCGCCGGGCCATGCGCGCTTCATTCAATATAGGATTAGCACATAATAATCAAATTTTGAATAACCTTAAAACATTTATTTAATATAAAAAAACTGACTTCCAAAATTAATAGAATAAAAAATGAAAATAAACTTCAAAATATAATCCCTACTAATAATTGGAAAGTAACTCTATCTGACTATCTGTCTGCTACGCTTTCCCGCTTAAACTACTGAACCAATTTCAATAAAATTTGGAACACAGATAGAGTGGACCTTGGGAAAGGATATAGGATAGTTTTTAATCTAGGGGAACTTATAAAACGAGTTCACGCGGGCGAAGCTGATGGCGGAAGGATAGTAAAATATATATTCTATTCCATGACACTTTTTCTTGCTTATTATGGTAAAGAAAGACGTAAATTATGCTGGTGTCGTGCCTTTAATAAAATGACGCACCTTTCATTCTGAAAGAGAATCAACTTCAAAATAGTTTTAGGCATCATTACCAATAAGTAGGAAAAAATATCATATACAAAGTACGGAACAATTTTATTTTTATCTTTTTGAATTCGGTTTTATTTTTATGTGTTCCAATCCTCTAATAAAAATTATTTGATTGTACTATTAACATGCCTATTAGATTGAATTCAACATGCTCTTAAAAATTGAGTTTGAAAGATATAACTATGTTCCGTGTGGCCCGATCGTGTAGCGCAATGGTTACCATGCCGGACTGCCGATCGGAGGGTCCCGGGTTCGATTCCCGGCGACTCAGAAATTTGAATGATGAGTTTAAATTTCTGTTCTTGGTCTGGGTGTTTGTGTTTCTGTCTTTGTATGTGTCCATGGTACCCACGACATAGGGTATACCTACCCTACCGTGGAGCTATGACTAACTTTGTTGTTAATATTTAGTAACTAAAATTTTTTATGACATTAAAGAATATTTATTGTAAATGAAATATAATTTGACATTGTAAAAAATAGAATAAAAAAATAATTTTCAACTAACCTAGAGTCAACAAATAAATTCTGTAAAATTTGCAATCTAGCTTTTGATAGCAGAATATGTGACACTAATGATAAGATAAATGATAAGGTATCCTACCTAAATTTACCTACTTTTTGAAGGTCTCATGTACAAAGAAGATCATCTATAGATGCAAAAACGTAGATCATTCATAAAACGAGTATCCGCCACTAATCTCATATTAAACACGCCTATCACGTCCGAGTCATTTTTATCCGCAGCACGGGGATATTGCGAACAAGATGGGGAAAGGGCGCCATGAATCCTACTGATATACGGAACTCTAATTATATTATCTAGTTACATTTTATAGTTAACATTATAATTAATAAAAAATAAACGTTTCACAGTCATAGCTCCACGGTAGGGTAGGTATACCCTATGTCGTGGGTACCATGGACACATACAAAGACAGAAACACAAACACCCAGACCAAGAACAGAAATTTAAACTCATCATTCAAATTTCTGAGTCGCCGGGAATCGAACCCGGGACCCTCCGATCGGCAGTCCGGCATGGTAACCATTGCGCTACACGATCGGGCCACACGGAACATAGTTATATCTTTCAAACTCAATTTTTAAGAGCATGTTGAATTCAATCTAATAGGCATGTTAATAGTACAATCAAATAATTTTTATTAGAGGATTGGAACACATAAAAATAAAACCGAATTCAAAAAGATAAAAATAAAATTGTTCCGTACTTTGTATATGATATTTTTTCCTACTTATTGGTAATGATGCCTAAAACTATTTTGAAGTTGATTCTCTTTCAGAATGAAAGGTGCGTCATTTTATTAAAGGCACGACACCAGCATAATTTACGTCTTTCTTTACCATAATAAGCAAGAAAAAGTGTCATGGAATAGAATATATATTTTACTATCCTTCCGCCATCAGCTTCGCCCGCGTGAACTCGTTTTATAAGTTCCCCTAGATTAAAAACTATCCTATATCCTTTCCCAAGGTCCACTCTATCTGTGTTCCAAATTTTATTGAAATTGGTTCAGTAGTTTAAGCGGGAAAGCGTAGCAGACAGATAGTCAGATAGAGTTACTTTCCAATTATTAGTAGGGATTATATTTTGAAGTTTATTTTCATTTTTTATTCTATTAATTTTGGAAGTCAGTTTTTTTATATTAAATAAATGTTTTAAGGTTATTCAAAATTTGATTATTATGTGCTAATCCTATATTGAATGAAGCGCGCATGGCCCGGCGGTTAGCGTAGAACGCAAACGATCTATGCAACTAAGCCAAACGGACGCGGTCGGGTGTGAGATGGGTGACCGCTAGTGGCAAAAAAAAATTCATGCGCGTTTCCGTGCTTCGGAGGGCACGTTAAGCCGTCGGTCCCGGTTGTTGTCGATAGATAACAGTCGTTAACCTTGTCGGAGGCCTTATGGGCGGTTTGAAAACATCCGACAGCGGGTTGGCCACTAACCCGCATCTCCACCAACCCGCATTGGAGCAGCGTGGTGGAGTAAGCTCCAGCCCTTCCCAATAATGGGGGGAGACCCGTGCCCAGCAGTGGGACGCAAAAAGGGTTGCGGCCAATCCTATATTATTATGACTATGCTTCGATTGATGTGACGATTGACCATTGATGCAGATTTATTATATTTACAGGGTTATTAATTATTAGTAAATTACATTTCTAGTAACATTTTATCCCTGTAGACGAGGACATCTATACATATAATAAAACTGTAAGCAGGGTCAATTCTGTACATTGCATATAAATTTAAAAAAATACTTCTAGGGGTCTTTTTATAAGTAACAGAAGCTAAAAATATAAGTTTTGAAATTATTGTCTGTCTGTCTGTCTGTCTGTCTGTCTGTCTGTCTGTCTGTCTGTCTGTTGTTAGCTTTTCACGCAAAAACTACTGGACGGATTTTGATAAAACTTTTTTTGTTTTATATATATTGGTCCTCGCTAACATTTAGGTTATAGATAATTTTAAAAATCACCCTTTAAGGGTGTGAAATGAGCGATGAAAATTTGTATGGAAAAGTTGGATTTTTTCAATAGATTTTCTTGAAATTTGGTATAAATATTTTCTTACTAAAATAAAAGAATACGTGTTTCAGCATTTCCCGAAATTCACCCTTTAAATGTCAATTTTCTTTGAAACTCTTTGAAAATTGAGTGTCGAAACTTGATGTACAGAATATTTTTGTGCAGAGTAATAAACTTATAATTTTGTATTTGTAATATTTACTAACATAGTAAGAATTCTATTTAAGCTTTTTTCAAAACTACCCCTCAATAACAAATAAAATGGATTCGAAAGTTGGTATCTCAAGCGTACAATAATTAACCTTAACTTAATATTTCATTCTCAAATTCTTTTCCCTTCTTTGAATGATGTGTTTACTGATATATTGTTGAATGAATTTCCGTAACATTAGTGTGTATTTCATATCAATCGGGTGATAAACAAAAAAGTTATGTTAATTTACACAATGCGCGACATAAACTTAAAAGGCACTTTGGGGAATTTGTATGAAAGTTTCGGTAACAGCCCATTCAAAACCATAAATAAAAGTTTAAATTTAAGTAAAATTATTTTGAACTCTCACTAATATTGTCGACTATATTAAATATACTTAGATCAGCTTACTGTATTTATTTTCGTTGGCCGAGAATAGCTAGACTATAGGTACCTAATAAGTGCATCGCGAGCCTTACCGCGGCCGAACCTTACATCACAGGCTCCATTGAGTTAGTTGCTCAGCTTATTAGTCTTCTTTTGGGGTGGAAGATTATGAACAGGCTGCAGCTGAAACGATTATTATCGCTACATTATATCAAGCTGCAACCTTTTTAGCATTCCACTGCTGAGCATGGAGCTCTCCCAATATTGAGGAGGCCTCTAGCTCCGATGAACCGAAATCCAAATCTTACAATCTCAATGCATCCAGTATTAAGGTTGTAAGATACGGAATCTAAACCTTCATACAGAATGTACAAAGCCTTAACAAAACGAGACTACTGCAGACATCTAGGTGACGAATAGTTAAACTTTTAGTTAACCAACTGTTAATCTCAATATCTACCTATTTGGTAATTTGACATTCGATTTATCAACCACAAAGTTTACATGTCATACGGTAGATGGCGTTATTGAGCAATATTCATTTCTTCTCCAAAGTGATTCGATGGAGATAATTTCAAATAAAAGCCTTAAGTCTAATAAAAGTAAGTACATAGTGTAAAAAAAATAAAAAATAACATTTCACACGTATAGCCTCACATTAGGGTAGATATACCCTGTGTCGTGGGTGCCATGAACACACATAGAGACAGAAACACAACCACACAGACCGAGAACAGTTTAATCTCATCATTGAAATTTCTGCTTCGCCCGGATTCTAACCCGGGACAGTTCGATTAGCAGTCCAGCATGGTAAACATTGCGCCACGCGGGTTGTCCCATCGTTGGGTAGGTATACGTATGATGCTGAACATTGTTAATTGGACCAATGATAACTTAACTCATTTTTTGCGTCTCTTTATTGCGTACGGGCTGAGGGCTCATCCACACACGTTGATTGACGGAGATATTAAGGATTCTTTAAAGATTCTATAAAAATATTCTTTATTTCCAAATACAGATAGCACACTGTGTAGAGACCCTGCCTTCTGCTTTAGTTTTCACAATGTTATATGAGTTATGACTTATGACTAAACTGCTGTCCGCAAGTTTTAAACCTATAGTTTACTAGCTGTGCCCCGCGGTTTCACCCGCGTTAGAGAGGATCATTAGCATAAAGTGAAGTCCCTTCTGAAGTACCGTGGACCGTCTTTTTTGTTGGACTATATAAGATAAACATTAACATCATACATTACATAGGTGTACCTCTAGCGGTTTTGGCGGCGCATGCCAGAATAGCTCGCAGATGGTAGATTTTTTCCTACTTACTTGACACTTATCGTCATATTTTGGACAATTCACACAATATCTTTATAAATTGTAGCCTATATGTTATTCTGATGTATAAGCTATATTGTGGTAAAGTTTCATTCAAATCCATTCAGTAGTTTTTACGTGAAAGAGTAACAAACATCCATACATCCATACATCCATACATCCATACTTACAAACTTTCGCCTTTATAATAGTAGTAGGATTAATTGACCTTACAATTATTTTTCCGATTGTTTAATCCTAAGCACGTGTATGTTTAGAAATTTTTTCTCCCAACTACAAGTAGTTGTATAGTGCACCTCTTTTCTGCAGTAGGTTAAAGCTATGTATATAGAATGAGTCTATACATTCTTTGCAGTATAAATTCACCCAATTTACTAAAGATACTATTTTTAACATAGATGAAGCCACGGGCACAGCAGTATCTCTTAACTTTAATAAACGAGGTACATATTTGTAAAGAGAATCTGATTGCGGGAGAAAAGCGAAACGTGAGAAAAGTGGATGGTAAGATCAGTACAGTAAGCATTCCTTACTGTTTTAGGTTTGAAGGATTTAGAAAAAATACATTAGGTTTCTTCTGAACATATGAACATTGTATTATAAGTGATTTCACTATATGTAAGAATAATCTACCTAATACTTATTCAATGCAAATAAATAATCTTTAATTTTTAATCAATCCATTTTATAAAAGTCTTTATACACGCGGACGACGTCGCGGGCACAGCTAGTTGTCAATAATAGTGAATAGGGTGTATGTCCGCAACACGAAATTAATAGTACATGATAAGCAATTCTGGGCCGTGTCCCGATATTAATTGGGGATTTTTCTTCGCCAGGAAATTAATGTGCCCTATTTATTGAGTTATGAAGGTTACCCACGCAGTATTTAGGTTTTTAGCGTTCCTAATACTCTGTTAAATCACCAGATTTTAGGAAATTGACTAATTTTAAAAATACCTTTTACACGTTAGCGTCATTAAATCTTTTGATTTTAAAGAAAACTATTTTGAACATGACGAGTTGGTCGGGACCTTGTATGGGATTTTACTTGTAATGATATGTTGGCCCCATCGCATATAACTGAAATAGCTAAAAAGGCGGGGCCACAGCCGGCCTCGCAGAACTTCTCAAGTGCCGCAAATAATCTTCCATTGCGAAGGAATATGAGTTTGCGGCGCTTGCGATAGAAACTATGGGTCTATGGTCGGCTGACAGAAAACAAGAAAGACATGTCGACCAGACTAATTCTGGCCTCGGGTGACCAGAGGGCTGACACCGATTTTATTACCAAAAAATGAGTTTACTAGTTCAGAGGGGAAATGCGTTCTGGGCAGAATGACACAAGCGCAATTACTAGATGGAATTTTCTTTTTATAATTAACTTTACATACTTAATTTTTAATTATTGTTAAATTATTTGCATTTTGACCATTATAAACAGTGATCAAAACTCATTCAGAGCCAAGTTTCTAATTCTACACGGCCTAACTCTAATTGACTTAACAAATTCTTACCCCTTAATCAAAATTGTTGGCTATGTAGAGCCAAACCATCCAATGTCCTTTCCCAATGTAACCGACCATTTGATGTGAAACATACTTGTGACTGTATGCCTCTATAGCAAGTAAAGTTTCACTGAAGTATTCTGTTAACCTAAAGTTTTAAAACAACCATATAGTGCTATGACAATCTTCGGACAAAGAGGTCTAAGTTATAAAACTCCAACCCGTTGAGTGCGCAACTCTGAAAACTGATTCAACTAAAACTGTATCCGCATACTAGGTCAGCGAAAAGTTTTTTATGGGTCCGACGCGGCCATATGTGATGTCACTTACGGGAACATTATATTAACAAAGTTTCTTACAGTTCATTCTTCTGCGACAGACAAGATGATTTGGGCTTATCTGCAACCCTTTTTGCGTCCCACTGCTGGGCACATGTCCCTGCCCATTATTGGGGAGGCCTGGAGCTTAATCCACCACGGTGTTCCAATGCGGGTTGGTAGAAATGCGGGTTAGTAGCCAACCCGCTGTCGGATATTTTCAAACCGCCCATAAGGCCTCCGATAAGGTTTATCGACTGTTATCTATCGATAACAACCGGGACCGACGGCTTAACGTGCCCTCCGAAGCACGAAAACGAGCATGAAATGATTTTTTTCCACTACTGGTCACCCATCTCACACTTGACCGCCCCAGTTTGGCTTAGATACATAGATCGTTTGAGTTCTACGCTAACCGCCAGGCAATGCGCGCAATCATTTTGTGAGTTTGACTATAAGAAATTGAAAAACACCGTCGTAGAATTTTTGTAACACGACTAGCTTTCCGCCTGTGACTCCACTTCAGGAATGAGATATTTTGCCCAAGTAATCCAACCCCCTATGGGTGGAGAATGCATAGTCTGCTTATCTACTTGTCACAAATAGTCTACTTATCAAAAATCAGTTCAATGCGTAACACCATTACGTCGTGAGAGAAGGACAAACAAACAAATAAAAAAACATACAAACACAGCTTCACGTTGATAATATTAGTAAGTAGGTATTGTAGCTGCTGGATTAAGAATAGAGCTACGGTATCCCATGCCTGATCGTAAGAGGCAACTAAAAGGGGGCTTCCGGGGTTGTGGATGGTGTATAGTGGGCACTCGACCCATCCAGCCAGCAGCCCCGGGAAGGACAGTGGTGTGGGCGTGGCCACATGCCGCTGTGAGCGCCTGAGGGTGCAGGAGAGCGCATCTGCTCTCCCGAAGATGGACCCGTTCGGGGGCGCCGCGTGTGGAGGACACCGGTGCGTTCCAATGGAGATCCCGGAGTCCTCCCAAAACGCAGAGGCAGGCCACCGAAGGGGTTTTAGTGCGGTACAAATACCACATAACCCGGTATCCTCACCCAAGGTGCTGGGTACCTTTTGAAGTTTTCCCCCCCGATTCCAAAAAAGGTAAGGAAATATAGAT
Source organism: Pyrgus malvae (assembly GCA_911387765.1). Taxonomy (NCBI): domain Eukaryota; kingdom Metazoa; phylum Arthropoda; class Insecta; order Lepidoptera; family Hesperiidae; genus Pyrgus; species Pyrgus malvae. Next base: position 4,093,467 of record OU426956.1, on the reverse strand, counting down.
ATGGAAGAAAATCAACTTCGACAGAATATCCTATTTGTATCCCGACGGATACAGGCCTTTACCCATAAATGGAGATTGATGGACTTGCTTACTACACTACGCCACCGACCCATTACTTCAGCAATGTGGTTAGCTGAAGTAATGGGCCGATAACTGGCCGCACTTCTAACCACTGACTTATGTATACGTTTCAGATAAGTTTCACTATCTTCCAATTCAAATCTTTGAATGCGTCTGATGTTTGCTACCGAAGCGATCGATTCAGCGGCTTAGAGCGCTCCGATGGGAATTGCATTCTCTTGATACCATTTCACGGTTGACATATCCTACAGTCCTGACAGGACTACGAACAGCTCATCAATATAGCTTTGTCGTCTTTATTTGCAGCACTGCAGTTGATCTAGTGGTATACACTTGTTTTATATAGGGTTTGTCAGTTCATTATAGCCTTTTCTGTTCTATTTTGTGCAGTATCTAGCAGTTTTTTTTTTGTTTTCAGTATAGGTTAGATTCACAGAAGGGGCACATGTCTCGTCTCGGAAGTGGGAAGGATTTAGGCCATAGGCTTCAGTTCATGCCACGCTGGCCAAGTGCGGCTTGTGCGGACAACATGACTTCTAGAATTTATGAGTCGGAAAATATCGTAATTTATTAATTTTCACGATATTTTACCTTACCGTAGAACAGTAATTAATACGCACTTTACAGATTTCTTCGTGAGAGTTGCGCGCCTGGAATTTCAACTCGGTAACTCTGGTAAGGCCGTAGTCCTTACCACTTGGCCATCGCTGCTCCATTACAGCTGCTTACTCACATTACTTTATGAACGTACAAATTCATCTTACATTTATAAGGGGCATAAATGTGCAATAAAACTTATTTTTTGCTCGAATTTAATTGAACTGCTCATTACATCTAAGTACTTACAGCTTCAAGCAAGGCTCGTGTCATCTCTGAAATCTTTTGTTTACAGCATACTCCGCTCGCTGCTACTCAGGAGGCTAGGTGTTGCGTCATGGCCTTCTGAATTATATTGCCGAAAAAATTTTCGTAGTTATCTAAACCAATCCAAACCAAATTTCTTCAAATTAAATTAAATGGTCACCACTACTACTTACAGCTTCAAGCAAGGCTCATGGCATCTCTAAAATCTTTTGTTCACACCATAATCCACTCGCTGCTACTCAGGAGGCCGAGTTGCGTCATGGCTTTCTGACTTATATTGCCGAAAATTTCAGTAGTTATCTAAACCAATCCAAACAGATAAAACACATATTTAGTTTTTAACCACATTTGTAACTCACGGGGTCAATTCACGGCAAAATTCGTGCCCCACTACATTCACATTCTGACTGAAACCTGCCGCGAAATGGATTTGGAAGTTGCTGATGCAATTACTTTGTTTACTGTGCCAACATATAACTTTTTGTACTTACAAAAATAGATAATCATAAAGCCTTGGAGAAGAAGATGGTGGATGGATGAAATACGTCGTAACCGAACGCAAATCGTAATGACGGCTCCACATTTGTGTAGATCCGCCATAATGAACATTGTTTTAAATATTTTAATCCTTGGCTAATTTTTTTGGAGTAGATATTATCAATAAATACTTTATTAAGTGCTACGATGACGTATAAACATTCATTTGTAATAATAAGGAAGTTTATGTAGGTAGATAGGATTGTATTATATACAAATAATGATAAAATATGTTTAATATTAAAACAAATACTAACCTATGAGCTTCTTTTACCACCTTCAAGTAAAGTGATAAGTACGCTAATTGTATGTTAAAATCACCCGTAACTTCAAATTCAATTTCACTATGTTCGAGTAGCACTAATCATAATACTAGTATTATAAACTGACCCGTATTGCCAAAGATGGTGAACGAGGCCGTAAGGAATTCAGTAATAAACAATTATAACCCATTTTCATTATATGCCTTCGCTGTTATATAGAACTACCGGATCTTTTAGGTATAGGAAATGAATCACGGGACCCTATTCACGTCATAACTTGAAGATATTATCACGTTTCTACCAGGAAATATAGTTGATTTGTGTTTGATATTTGTAGAATTTCCTTTGCCGAATTCTTCCTTTAATAAATTAAGTTTTTAACAAAAAAATAGAACCGACTTCAAACGGTAAAAAATAAAATTGTTCAGTACCTACTTCTTCTTGCTTATGGTAATGACTCTTAAAACTATTTTTGAAGTCGGGCCCTTAGTAAATATCGTACCATTCGTTCTAAATTAGCACCGACAGTACAGACAGTGGGACAGTACCTACTTCTTCTTGCTTATGGTAATGACTGTTAAAGCTATATTGTATTGGGCACCGACCCATTCAGAACGAAAGGTACACTTAAATTTACTAAGACAGGACATTTCACTAAGGGCCCGACTTCAAAAATAGTTTTAAGAGTCATTACCATAAGCAAGAAGAAGTAGGTACTGAACAATTTTATTTTTTACCGTTTGAAGTCGGTTCTATTTTTTTGTTAAAAACTTAATTTATTTCACTCTTTTTAGTAATTTTAATAATTCTTTATGTATTAGCATAATTGCAAAAATTTTCACTTAACTTCTAAACTTTAAACAGATTTACCTTTTATAATCATGTTTATCTAATAGCCATCTAAAAGTCTGAAAGAATACTACTATCAGTCCACCTGAACGTATAAATTAAAGAAAGAATTTGCTCTCAGCTCCTAACCGTTGAGGAGTTGTACATTCAATCATCAGTTAAGCAACAGCAGGTGATAATTACCAGACATAAATAGGTGTATTATTTTTAAAATATGACTAAAAGAATGTGTGTGCCTATTAAGTTTCAGTGTTTCCCTCGATTTCCCTAATATCACACCATCAGATTTTGACATGGTGACAGTTGGACCACCTCAGGAATGTAAGATTTCGAACAAAAAACCATTTATTGAAAGAATTTGCTCTCAACTCCTAACCGTCGTAGTACCTTCCATCATCAATTCAGCAACATGATATGACGATAATTATACACAAATGTCTGTTTTGCTTTGTAAAAATATGAAAATCATTTGTTGTGCTATAAAATTTGAATGTTCCCTTCGATTTCTCTGGGATCCCCTCATCAGAATTTGACTTGGTGACAGTTGGACAACCTCGGGAATGTAAGATTTCGAATAAAAAACTATTTATTGAAAGAATTTGCTCTCAACTCCTCACTGTCGCAGTACCTTCCATCATCAGCTCAGCAACATGAGATGATGATTTCTATGCGTAAATATCTCTTATGCTTCAGAAACTATAAGTAAATCAATGTGTGTGCCTATAAAATTTGAGAGTTCCCCTCGATTTTCCTAGGATCCCATCATCAGATCCTGATTTGGTGACAATGGGACCACCTCGGGAGTATAAGCATAGGAACAAAAAAAGAATTTCGAAAATCGGTCCACAAACGGCGGAGTAATCGGTGAACATATATAAAAAAAAAAATACATACAGCCGAATACAGTACCTCCTCCTTTTGGAAGTCGGTAAAAATCATTTTCTATTGTGATACGAGAGATTATGATATAGATTTTTTTGCATTCTTGCGTTTGTTTCTTAGACCAAGTGAAGAAAATTATCTGTGCTACTTTGAGTTATCTATTTTTCCTGAACCGTATTTCACAAGGAGCAGCGATGGCCGAGTGGTAAAAAGCCGGGGACCCGACCGATCCCGGGTTCAAATCCCTCGCGCACACCTCTGACAAAGAAATTTGTTATGTGCGCATTTAACGTTGCTCCACGGTGATGGAAAATATCGTGATATTTAATTTTTTTATTTGAATGGAGCATGCAGTGCAAGTGGTGTTAAGTGGTCGCTGCAGCCCATGGACATCTACATACAACCTCAAGCAAGCATAGGTACTTAAGTCTTGTCTGAGTTCGTAACTGCTACTCCGGAGGCTGGTGGTCGCCTCATGTAAGTATGGCGACAACTGCACCTTTCCACCTAAATACAATAGAATTGGTTCACGGCAGAAATGGGTGCAGCGGTGGTACTTCCCCGGGCAAACCATAATAGTTCTACCACCTACAAAATTGATCACGATGTTCGCCATCGCCGTGCATGCCTGAGAAAAATTCATAATTTCTCGAAAACATGATGTCCTCCAATCCCGAACTTAGCCAGCGTGATGGACTATATGGCCTAAATCACTCTCACTTGTGAGAGGAGACCTGTGCCCAGCAGTGGGACGTAAAAAAAGTTTGTAAAAAATGCACATGTATGTGGTACATTATAAATGTTACCGGGACTCTTCAGCACGTTTAACGGATTACAGGATCTCCGAGTAAGTAGGTAAGTATGCACAATAACTTTAATGGTAAAATGGTAAAAAGGTATAACGAAACATGAAACTATATTTTATATCGAAAAGATATAAAAAATTGTATTATAAGTAATGCCACAAAAACATAACAATAGTTTTTTTTATTGTAACATGTTATAACAATATATTATAACAATATTTGTTATGTCCGAAATAAAATTATTTTTGGTAAATTTATTGAATCAGGGCTCCACCTCGAAAGTGCTCCAAATTTATTTCTATTGTTTTTACTAATATGGAGTATCCCGAGTAATATTGAGGAGGCGCATGGCTTTGGACCCGTAAAAAAGATTTAAAAAGTCATAATATTAAATGCATAATGTAAATGATATCACCTCAGTTCCCAGTGGGTCCGCTTGAGTGTGAATCACCAAATAAACTTCGTGGATCCAGACTCTGGGGCCAACACTCAAAGTTTTTTACGGGTCCAAAGCCATGCGCCTCCTCAATATTATTCGGGATACTCCTTATTAGTGGTAAAAAAACGATAAAAAAAATTTGGAGCACTTTCGTGGAGCCCTGATTCGACAAATTTACCTTATTTTTATTATTAACAGCTTTTTGTCTGAAACCAAAAATTTTAAAATAAAAAAAGTGATTTCAAACGAGCACTTAAAATGTTCGTGTTTACTAAAGTTCTATTAAGCCTCTGAATTTCTAAACGATTAAAATGAACTTCATGAGCGATTACGGAAATAAAAACCTAGCACATATGAAGCCCTTAAAAATCGTAACAATATAACACAATAACTCACAATGCACAGAAAAGTAACATTTCTTATTAAAATTTAGTCCAGAATTCCCGAATGAGAAAGTTCCGATATAAAAGGGAGAGAATTCGGAATAACTTTTTCGATTCAATTTATGGAAACAACTGAACCTTCTGCGTAAAGTTTGTGTTACAGGGACGTTATAATTTTAGGGTTTCGTCGATAAAAGAAATGAATGCAAGTACGTCCCGAATCTGGAATTTCATCAATTTCTGAATATTTTAGTAGGTTGTAAAACCTTTAAGTCGGCTGGAGAAGTACCACCGCCGCAATAATTGTTGCCATGGGCATGCCGAGGAAGGAAGGGGGGAGGGGAGGGGGAGCGAAAAAAGAAACCAATAAAGAATAGGCTAGATATGCTACCTCCTTTTGTTTCCTTTGTATGTTTAATATTTTGTGTGCGTGTCTTGGTTTACACTAAGACACCTTATGCTCGTTGCGAATCTGTTTAATTACGTAATTATTACGAGTAAGTTGTAAGAGATCGGCAGTATAGTGGCAAAGACATTAATCTGCAACGTGGGAGTCTCCTAACCTAACCTCTACTTAAGAAATTTGTTATGTGCGAAACATTTCTTCTCTACAGCGAGAGAAAATCCGAACTACTCGTAATATTATAGTTGTGAAAGCTTTTTTGTTTGTTTGTTCTTCTTTCACGTCTCTGATTTTTTATTTGGTGATTGTTTGAAGTTTTCAAAGTCATATAGCCTACCTGAAGAAGTTTTTATCCGGGACAGATACCTTGGAGAAAATACGTATAGCTGACTTGGGCGAAAAACTAGCACTGTAATATTTCATTACGATGTATACATATTACCGTGCATGCCTGAAAGATATATGTACTTACAAATCAATATATTTTGAAGACCTTATGTCCAATCCACTCTTAATCAGCATAATGTATAACAGTCTGACTCCCTCTTAATACTTATTTTGTATCGGGTTATGTGGGATTTGTACCACACAAAAACCCCCTCGGTGGCCTGCCTCTGCGCTTGGGGAGGACTCTGGGATCTCCAGTGGAACGCACCGGTGTCAACCACACGCGGCGCCCCAGAACGGGCCCGTCTTCGGGAGAGCAGTGTGCTCTCCTGTACCTTCAGGTGTTCAGGTGCGGCCACACACACACCGCCTTCCTTCTTGGGGCTGCTAGCTGGACAGGGCAAGCTCCCACTCTCACCGTCCGTAACACCAGAAGCCCCATTTTAGCCGCCTCTTGTGATCAGGCAGCGGTGCAGTATCTCTATACTTAATCCCGAAGCTACGGGACTCCCTCTTAATACCTATTGGGACACTAAAAAGGTATCAAAAAACGTACATGCTGTACTTTTTCCCAAACAGTTTTGAAGCAGGCGCTTTTTTATTATTCGAAAGTCGTCCATGTTAATTGCAAATTCAGGCTCCAAATTTCGAAGTCCCTCCAGGTAACAAGATGCTTTGAGTGCAAATTTCCAGTGCAAGCTTTTTCGCTCATCGAATTTCATTACAGTTTCAGGAAGCCTTAATGAAAAGACTTTAGTTTTCCAGATTTGGGATGCATTTTAAAATAAGACTTCGACCTGTCCACTGAAAAGGAACACATTATATTTTGTAACTTAAAACTTTACTGTTAAAACAGAATCAAGGATTACAAATTGAATTTTTTTGAAATTTCTTTTAGAAATAAGCAGTACCTTGTACATTATTCTCTTCTTTTTGTCGTGTTTAATAATTTCTTTGTGTACTAAAATAAATAAATAAATAAAAAATACAAACAAGCACACAAAAATACAAACACACAAACTTACAACTACACAAACATATACCTAAGAAATTAACACACGTGCTGTGAAACTTGTATAGATCTTATATAGAATCACACTCAAATCTGAGCGAATTCCAACAATATTAAATTTATACAGGTAAACCTAAAATAGGCAAGTTGGTGACGTGAACACACAAGATTTCACCTTAGAGTATCGAAGTTACTGGCTCACCCTTCAGTAGAGACGGCATAGCGCCTCGCTTCTATACATATTTTTTGTGCTAAATCTGGTGCGGAGGGAAGAACGTACACATTTTAATTTTGTCACACATTCACAAATATTCTTTCATCGCTACAGACGCATACATTTCTAATTACGTCAACATCGACACACACAGACACACGAGTTGTATAACTAGAAGGCACATTGTGCATGGACGTTGGGACGAGGGGTTCGCCCGTAAAGGCCACTCCTCTGACGGGTGTCATAGCTGTCATACCTTGATGCTTTAAGGATTTCGCCCATCCAAAAGCGTCTAACGCGCAAAGCACACGGCCGCTGCGCGTGTGCTATTCATGAGTACGACTTACGAGTATGTCAGTGACGCGAACCCATAAGATTTTCCCTTACCAAAAAGTTCCCAACTCGGCTAAAGAAATATTCACTTTAAAAATAAATAACGCTGCACTCATCTTTGTGAGAAACACAAAGACAATGACACAAACTCACAGACCAGGAACAGACATTTCAACTCATCATTAATTTTTTACACCGCAGAAAATCGAACCCGCGATACAAAATTTATTTCATTACGGAGCTTCTCTGCGAATCAAATCTTTTGAATCATAGAGGTAATATTTTTTACAGTAACCTTGTTTTCCTTTTTCAGTGTATGGTTCAACCCTTTTTACGTCCCACTGCTGGGCTCGGGTCTCTCCCCATTATTGGGGTGGAGCTTACTCCACCACCCAGCAACAATGCCGGTTCGTGGAGATGCGGGTTAGTGGCCAACCTGTTGTGTGTTTTAAGGCCTCTTACTAGGTTTAACGACTGTTATCTGTCGACAACAACCGGGACCGAAGGCTTAACGTGCTCTCTGAAGCACGGAAACGCGCATGAAATTTTTCGCTACTAATAGTCACCCAACTCACACCCATCCGCGCCCGTTTGGCTTAACCACATAGTCAGCTTCCGTTACTAGCCGTGCCATGCGGGCTTCAGTGTATAAAATCTACAAAATTTACAAGGTTCCGAGCTAGAGTAAACCAGCATTTAGCATCACGGGCCTCTATTGCAGATAAAAGTCACATAAAAGTAGCAGCTGCGTACAACGATCTGCGCCAAGCAACAAACAGGATTAAATTTGTTTCAGCGAAATAAAAAGTAATTTACTGGCAGCCATTTTGAGAAACATCTTTGGATAATTTCTTCGTTTCGCTTTTATGACGTTTAAAAAGAAATAGAACTAGAGGAATAGAAATTAAAAATGTAAAAAGGATTATTCGCATAATAAAATGTTATATGATGATAATATGGAGATGTGCCTTAAATGTAGAACAACCGTCAAGTAAGTTTTTTGAAGATGGTAGAACTACATTATGGTACCACGCTGCACCCACTTCTGCCGTGAACTTTTCTTTAATTTCATTTCATTTAGTCTAATACCTTTAAGCGAGCAATTCTTGTATATATATAAATATATTTTTGAATCTCGAAAACGGCTCCAAAAATGTTGATGAAAATTAGTACCCTGGTTTCGGGGATAATAAGGCGATCCAGCAAATTTTTATTGATAAAAATTGTCGTTTTATTTAATGTTTATGCCGTTAAATATAAAATTACTCTTACTGACATCTATTGGAGAATATTAATAATATTGTGGCGTAGAAAGCCGTCAAATTTCGACCGTCAATCCGCCCTTCAAACAAATGACAATGTCGATATGAAAGACCTCTATAAAAATTTCGTCAATGGAATTAAAGCTTTCTTGGTCGAATAGTTACGAAAGCTAACTACGGAGTTAGAGACCCGGGTTCAAACCTCAAGAAGGCATGTTGCGTTTTTTATTTTTTGTGACAGCTTTTATTTAAATTGGGAGGTGGTATTTCAAAAGGCTTTGTTAAGTAACACTAAGCCAATGAATGTTTTGCTTAAAAATAAACCAAGAAAATCAATTGTTTTTATCTGAGCAACGCTCGGGCGTCCAGGTACTGAACACACTGCAAAAGACTTATAAGCATGAACTGTGCACGTTAAAATTGAAGACTGCTCTTTTTTTTAAGTATATTCAAAATTGCAGTCAAAATTTATAATAAGCCTCCACTAGTAAAACCATGTTAATATAAATACGTTTAAAAAGTAATTTAAATACTTTTTAATAGACAAATGCTATTATTCCATCGATGAATACTTACCTGATACTTAGCTAATGAAATGATTATGTTCTATCTGTAGTTCCTATTTTTAATGACATCATTAACATAGTTGACCAAAGAATAACTAATTTAATAAATTAATTAATGTAAATGAATGATATTATTACATTGTATAAAATTAAAATTATATGTAAATTTTATTAATTGTAATTGAAACAGTGATATTTTGTATTTGCATGCATAAATTCATTAACATGTATTATATATATATATATATATTATAGTATGATAGGTATTTATGTATAGAATTATTTATCTATTTATTAAAGATTTTAGTGCACACTAAATTTGTAATTTTTTCACAAATTCTATCCATTCCTGGTGCTGCTGGAAGAAATTTCTTATAGGAATAAGCAGTACCCTGTACATGTATTCTTCTTATAATGTATTTTGTAATATATTTGTGTACAAAATTTAATAAAAAAATAAAAAAAATAATATTAAGTATGAAATTGTAAAAAATCAAATGTTCTCTATAAATTTGCATACCCTTTTGGGTTAGGATAAAAGTATACATACTGTATTCATTACCTTATATACCTTATATTATAAACAATATAACTTATATACCTATTAAGACCTTATCTTGCAAATAAATGAAATTAAAATTGACATTGAATTTCAGCTCAACATCTAGCCTAAATGGGCACTAAAAGGCGATGAACGGAAATAAATAACATTATTTTCTATTCCTACTATGAATTTAATATTTTTTTCTTCTTCTTTCTTCTTATCTTAACAAATCAATAGAGTTAATGAAAATGCAGTAAAAATAAGCGAGTGGAATTAAAGTTGTCAGCTACATGAATGGCGACCTGGCTCGAGTCCACACCAACGTGCCAAGATGGAAGCAAAAGAAGCAAAATGGCGTTTGAATTGTAGTAAAAACTTATCGGATGCTATACAGTACCAGTAGATATTGCGGCGTCCAAAAACATTTTGTAAGTTTGGAGAACTGTTTCTGATTTTCTATTGTCCCTTGTCTGCAATTTTCTTTCAAATGGCTGTCTTTAAGACTGTGATAGATAAGAACCTAAAATTTGCATTATATTAAAAAGAAAAATTTCTGTATAAAGAATTGTATTTTAATCTCAGTCGTAATATTATATAGGCCCTTTTAAGAAATATTCAATTTGAGACATTTTTGAAAAACATGTTTTTGATAGGGTTGATCGGGTTATAACAATTTTTCAGCGTAGTGACATGTCCTATATTGGTAAAAAAATGTTTAGCTTGGTTTTACAATTTTGGAAATTATTCGAAACAGACAAAAAACAAAGATTTTTTTTCTTCTTTCTCACCCATTTCTTTCACTTTTCCGTTGTCAGATAGTAAAATAAAAATATGTTAAGTTATTGCTGTGTTACACAGCTGCATACACAGTATTCACAGTGTACATAATTATACAAAATTTGGGTTTCAATTTAGGTACCAAGTCCGAATGGCACAACTATTAACAACCCAAATTCCAGTCGTACCACTGTTAATGATAAAACTTCGCTGATGTCCCATTATTGAATTTGGAACAACCCCTCTTAAACTGCGAATTACGCGTATTTATCTTGTAGAGAATTGAAATCGATACTGGAGAAGTTTTGTGGTAATGAGTTTTGAACTGAAAACACGTGCGGCCTCAAGTAACTATGGCTATTACACGATGGCACTGTCATATTAGAAAACCAGAGCTTTCGTTTCAGCCTAGACAACATGGGTGAATGCTGGCAGCTGATTTTTATGGGCAGTAAAACTAAAAGTCGTATATTGGAGATATTATACTTTTTTTAACCTTTTTAAGTCCCACTGCTGGGCACAGGTCTCTTCTAATAAGTGAGAGGGATTAAGGCTATAGTCCACCACGCTGGCCTAGGGCGGATTGGTAATCGTAGCACACGCTCGAATACTGCCTAGCTTGGGAGTCCGAACGGCGGATCCTGGTCCAAAATATCGAACTTGACTTATCTCCGGAGGTCGTCGTTGCAGCGATAGTGCTCTCTAGGGACGCGTTGGACTCGGTAACCTCCTTCTGCGACACTGTAATGTGCGCTAAGGAGGAAGCCGAGCGAGCCCGGGAACGCGAAGATCCCGCTCGGCGAAGGAGCCGCCGGAGCAGACGGACATAACGTCCCCCGACGCTAGTCCCTTTAGCTTCGGGATTAAGAATAGAGCTACAGTATCCCAAGCCTGATCGTAAGAGGCGACTAAAAGGGGGTTTCCGGGGTTTTGGGCGATAAGAGTGGGAGCTCGATCCGTCCAACCAACAGCCCCGGGAAGGACGACGATGTGTGCTTGGCCGCCTGCCGCAGTGAACATCGGAAGGTGCAGGAGAGTACATCTGCTCTTCGAAGATGGGCCCGTTCTGGGGCGCTGCGCGTGGAGGGCGCCGGTGCGTTCCACTGGAGATCCCGGTGTACTCCCCAAGTGCAAAGGCAGGCCACCGAGGTGTTTTTAGTGCGGCACAAATCCCACATAACCCGCTATACTCTCCCAAGTTGCCGGGTACCTTTTGAAGGTCCCCCACCTCATACCAAAGGGTAGATTACCACTGCTGCCATCGCTGTTCAATATTATACTTAGAGGATCTTAAATCCATCATCTATTTTTCTAAGGAAGGTAAATATTAAGTAACTTTTTGGTGCGATGTACATATACACACGATATACATATAGGCAAGGCTTTCATGAGTTCATGAACATTTCTTTGTTTCACTACTTCTCTAAAGCAGCAGTAGGACACAAAAAAGCATCTATAAAGTATAATAATATAGAGGCAACTGACACTCTTCTTGCAAATTATACACGTGCGCTAGCTTTGTGCTGGCAACAAAATTGTATTTTTTTATTTTCACAATTTTCACTACAAAGGACAGAGGAAATTGAGCCATTAATTTTCCTATATTATTCCCTGTGAATGAGTTCCCTAGCTTTATTTTATTCCTTCACATTTTTACTTCAATTTGTTTTTGCTAGACAACCTTCAATTTGTGTTGTAGGTGGTAGAACTATTATGGTTCGCCCGGGGAACTACCACCGCTGCACCCACTTCTGCCGTGCACCTATTCTATTGTGTTTCGGTGGAAAGGTGCAGTTGCCGGTCACACTTACATGAGGCTACCACCAGCCTCCGGAGTAGCAGCGCAACTGCATACAACCTCAGACAAGACTTACCTATGCTTGCTTGAGGTTGTATGTAATGTCTATGGGCTGAGCGACCACGTGGCCTACATGCTCGTCTGTTAAACCATTGAAATAAAAAAAACAATTCTGCCATGAAGCATTTTCTATGTTAAAATTCGGTACCCAACACTGTTACGTGTCGTAACCATCATCATAGCACAATATTGCATAGGACTAAGGGCCTCTTTCACTACCTTCAAGTAAAGTGGCAATTACGCTATGTCGGTTAAAGTCACCCGTAACTTCAATTTCAATTTCACGATGTTCGAGTAGCAATAATCATATGATAAACTGACCCGTACTCATAGCTTTTACTTGCCAATTAACTTTACTTGGGACGTAACTAATCAACAATTTACTTGAAACTTCGAAGTTACGTGTAAATGTAACAAAAATGTGGGCAGCAACGACCACATAATTCCACTAGGCCTGCATGCTTGTCTGCTGCTCTATTTAAATAAAATAACAATCTTGAAAATCGGTTGTCTATAAAGTCCGCTTACGGACAATAGCTTAACGTGACAACTTCATAACGAAACAAACAATTAACCCATTAACGCCCAAAATGAAACAAAAGATATTTTTATAAATTTGACCTTTATTCTCTACTAAAAACACTAAATCTTCTTAAGGTTACACTACACTAATCTTCCTAAGGTTAGAGAGAAAATACAGAAAAAAATGTTTTTGCTCGAGTACACAAGTGAGTACAATGGGCAGATTAATTGTGAAATTGTCCAAAACAAGATTTCTCAACACACAGTGTTGTTAAGCACTTTTGACAACGCCAATGTACTTTGTTATGACAAATAACACATTTTTACTTTACTTTATAAACAGTCGACGAACGGCGCAAGCCGAACGCTCAATCCTCAACGTAACGTTACAAGCATAACGTTACAATGAGTGTAACGTAACAATGGTCATCCTTTTCGAGCGTGCAGTCGGCGTTCATCGAATTATTAGACGTTGTCACGTCAAAAACTTCAACCGAACATCACAAACAAAAGTCGTCAATTATAAAACGACAATTGAAAAACTTATCTCTACAAGAGCTTGAAATTTCGTGTCAAAATTTCAAACAAAAGGTCGCTCACTCAAGTATCTGGATTTTACAGCATTTTTGCGAACAATGCAGAAATAAGGGCGAAACGGTTTTTAACTGTAGGATCACTTGAAAATACTGTATTTTAGTGCTCTTTGTCTAACAATGTTGTTCTTGTTATATTATGCATCTACACTACAACTAAATTTTCTTTTAGTTGTAGTGTAGATGCAAAGAAATTGAAATAAGGGTTTAAACTGTTTAAATGTACTCGTAGCATCACTTGAAAGTGTTCATTTTAGTGCTCTTATTGTAGCAGTGTTGTTTTTGATTTAATTTTATTGTAATTAATGTTGATTTGTTTGATATTTGAGGCTTGCGGGGTATGACTATTATGCGGCTTCATAGTTCTAAGAAGTTCTAAGAATGTTATGACTATAATTTTGATACAGCCTTCAAAAGGTACCCGGCACCTTTGGAGAGGATACCCGGTTATGTGGGATTTGACCGCACTAAAACCCCCTCGGTGGCTACCTCTGCGCTTGCGAGGACTCCGGGATCTCCAGTGGAACGCACCGGTATCCTCCACGCGCGACGCCCTAGAACGGGCCTTCTTCGGGAGAGCACGCAAACACCGCCGCCCTTCCCGGGGCTGCTGGCTGGACGGATCGAGCTCCCACTCTCATCGCCTACAACCCCGGAAGCCTCCTTTAAGTCGCCTCTTACGATCAGGCAGGGGATACCGTAGCTCTATTCTTAATCCCGAAGCTAGTTATACCTTGAACCGGTAGATTCGCTTTACTGTAGAAATGATTGGTAATGTACAGGTGCCGACCAGACTTACATGAGGCAAACCACAGCCTTTGCAGTAGCAGCGCTACACACATGTACCTTCAAGCTAGCAAAATGGCCATGCTTGAGATTGTGTGCAGATGTACATGGGATCAGGGACCACTTAAGATGCCGTATACGAAATTTTGCCAATTTCGCTGATTTACCTGATTTAACACATGAGATTTTGCAGTTAAAATATTGTATTTTCATAAGTTTTGTTTCACATAACTGACCATTTCAATAATAATCTAATACATTAGCCATTTTCTTAGCTTGCGTTAAGAATTGTAATGAGAGTCTTAGGTTACTATAAAAGATTTTAATGCCAAATTTTCATTAATAATTTAATTTTTTGCAGGAAATGGATTGATTATGAACTGAAGAGTATTTATGTCAAATAAATTTTATTAAAGATTATTCCAAATTGCCGAAATAAAATGCGATTTCTGGCCCATTCTCAAAATTGACTAAGTTCAATGTTGCAAAAAGTGACTAATTTACTGCATATATATGCGATTTTTACAGCAATACATAGCATTTTTCCGTTTAGGTTTTAAAATGATCTGGAAATACCCGTATGTAATATTCTATACCTATTACAGTAAAATTCACAAAACTTTCACCGTCTTCAGGTCCATTAAACAAAACAATGTAATAAAAATGAAAAAGTCGCCAATTTAATAGCTTATTATTGAAATGATCAGTCATATTGTGCAATAAAACTTATGGAAATACTGTATTTTACGTAGAAATATCTATGGTATTTTAACGGCAAAATCTCATAAGTAAAATCAGCTAAATCATCGAAATCGGCAAAATTTCGTGTACGACCTCTCAACCTCACCGTGACACCACGTTGCCTTCATGCTCGTCAGCTTCTCTATTAGAATAATAAAAATTTTGGAAAGCATACAACACTAGTGTCGATCGATAAGATATGATCGATACGTGGCCTCCAGTACATGAAATATGCCTGCCATCAGTGCAACTGTTTTACTTCGGGCCTTTTTCACCTCCTTCAAGTAAAATGACAAGTACGCTTATTGTCGGTTAACTATAACCGTTGACTTGACCGTTGACCGTTGTCGGTTGACTATCAATTTCTTTTTCACGATGTTCGAGTAGCACTTATCGTATGATAAATTCAAAATTGACCCGTATTCATAGCTTTTACTTGCCAATTAACTTTACTTGGGACGTAACTAATCAACACTTTACTTGGAGATGGTGAACGAGGGCCTTAGCCTTGTAAATCCTCATGCATTCTAAACCAAATACAGGGCTAACTTTGTAATACAATATGCCAAATATGATTAACTTTAGGCGTCCCTGCTTACCTTCTCAAGTTCCAATTAGATATTTGGTAAACTATTAGAGACAAAACTGATACCGAAAAACATCATTATAATAACAAGACTAAACTAAGGCAACATCAATCCAAATATTCGTTCACATTCGTTATCAGATTAACGATATTAATATTGTATTCGTTACAAAATATACCTTCAGTAAACTAATGTGAAGACTTCTATAGTCTTAAATAAAACATTTATAATGTTTATATTTTGTGTATACAGCATAAAATAGATGAAATATTTGACGAACTGTATGGCACTGTGATCATAAATTCGGTATACTGTACAGGTCCTGGATACGAATCCTAAAAATCCCACATATCTTAATAAAGAATAAATAAATATTAAATAAACTTTTCACACTCATAGTCTCACAGTAGAAAAGATATACCCTGTGGTGTGGGTGCCATGAACACACACAGACAGAAACACAAACACCCAGACCGAGAACAGACATTTTTAAACTCATCATTCAAATTTCTGCTTCGCCAGGAATCGAACCCAGGACCCTTCGATCGGCAGTCCGGATGGCAACCACCACGCCACGCGGGTCGTCAAATGTAGAGGTGTTTTCTATTATTGTAGACATACAATAATTGTTTATTTTGCAAATTCGATACATATTACTAATGAGATAACCGATACCGTGCGCAAGTTGCCCCAGGCTCCCGTTACGTAGATATTATGTTCGCTATATTACCAATTTGATAATGCTAATAAGTTATCTAAATCATAATACGTGTGACTGAACCTTATACATATGTTATATTTTTTTTTCAACTTTTTTTATGTCCCACTGCTGGGCACAGGTCTCCTCTCACTAGTGAGAGGGATTTAGGCCATAGTCCACCACGCTGGCCAAATGCGGATTGGTGGACGTCATGCTTTCGAGAAATTATGAATTCCTCTCAGGCATGTACGGCAGGGGAGAACATCGTAATCAATTAAATATCACATTTTTTTCCATCACCGTGGAGCAGCGATAAGTGCGCACATTACAAATTTATTTGTCAGAGGTGCGCGCCGAGGATTTGAACCCGGGATCGATCGCGTCGAAGACCGCGGAATTATACCACTCGACCATCGCTGCTCTTGTTATATGTTATATATTAATCGACGAAAAACAAAAAACAGAAGAAATTATCTGATACACGCATATGTTTTTATGTGCAATCAAGCATAGCTTTTTGGAGCGTTGTCTTATTTTGGCAACAAGCCATAATTAAAGTTAGGAGGACTGATAAACGATGGTTATGAAAGGTCCTCGAATGGGAACCATGTCTCAGCAATAGGAGCACAGTCCACCTTCCAAGTAGGTGGACTGACGACCTCAAGAAGATAGCAAGAAAGAAGAAAAGCGATACATAAATACACCGGTTCATCCCAAAATTGATCCAATAAATTTTGACAAGAAAATTCTAGCCATAAGTGTTTTCTATCTCGAAGACCATTAGCACCATAGGCAAATAAAGTCTTAATCACCCCAGTTTACTTGAGCATAGCTGGGCCGGATTGCTGGTCTATACTAATATTATAAAGAGGAAAGATTTGTATTTTTGTATGTTTGTAATTAATAAACTCAAAAACTACTGTTCCGATTTTACAAATTTTTTCAACATTAGAATATTCAACTTTGTTGAAGAACCCCATGTTATAGTCCACAGGGAATACCTCAGCTGGAAGGTTGCCCCATAACCTACACGTCCGTGGTAAAAAGGAGCGTGCAAAGCGGACTGTGGAGGACCGCCACGAGTCCAGATGGTGCCGGTGGAACTTTAACCTTCAATTAGTAGAAGGATTATCATTTACATATCTCAAAAAGCACCCCACGCATTTTCTACAATAAAAGAGGTACATTTTCTTTTTAATTTTTAGTTCGTCTTTTTACAAAGGCGTGTTATTTAGTTTTTTAAACTACATTATTTATTTTAAATATTTAGTTGGATACTTTTCATATTATTGCATTTTCATCTGTCCTTGATGAGTATGTAAAGTTTCATATTAATCCGACATTTCAAAGTCGGTCAAAATCACGTTAAAATATTCCGTAGCATACATACATACATAGTAGTAAATCTTATAAAAGCTAAAAGTAGATAGTGTGGCTCGTGGCAAGTACACTATTGTCGGTTAAAGTCACCCGTAACTTCAATTTCAATTTCAGGATGTTCGAGTAGCACTAATCATATGATAAACTGACACGTACTCACAGCTTTTACTTGCCAATTAGCTTTACTTGGGACGTAACTAATCAAAACTTTACTTGGAGATGGTGAACGAGGCCCTTAGTGTAGCTTGGCTGTTGAAAGCGTTATAGAGCCATCGCGCTTGAATAATTTATAAAAAACAATAAGAAGACCTGGTAAACCATAACACCATCTATTATAGATTGTTTTATTAAGATCCTTAATAAACTAACTTTGTGAGGGAATACGGGATTAAAAACGTGGGAGGTTTTTTTTCCGCCGGCTTTTTTTTCCTCTCAGTGTATAAAAACCCAGGTAATTGGGTGCCCAAAGCCGATGACGCTGATAAAATACCGTATAAATAATTACCAAAAACAATTTAAAAAAACCGCAAATATGGGATAAATATAAATCAATAATATGATTAGTTAATTAAATACTTAAATAAATTAAAATTTCTAAGTTAGATTTTAGTCAGTACTTTTATTTATTAATAATTTAATATAATATTTGCATACCGTACTGAGGTAAATATGGCGGATTATTAAATGTATAAAACAACTTTTGTAATACCCATATTTGTGCAAATAAATCATTTGTCTTTGTCTTTATCCTTTTAAGCAATATCTGTGCAAAATAATTCTCATGTTTTACATCTACCAACCATCCCGTGAATGCAAGAAAACGGTGCAACATTTTCGTAAGAGATTCGATACAAAATCAAGTTAAAAGTATTTTATTTTGAAACTGGGTCACGTGTAAAAATATTTTCTGTTTGATTGTTATCGTAACCAGTGAATGCCGGTGCAGATAGATACGAGTATCGACCTGTTCTTGATTCACTTGTGTATGTTTTTAAGTTGGAAATATTTTACACATACATGATCCATTTAAATGTATAAAAACCGACCAAGTGCGAGTCGGCGTCGCGCACGAAGGGTTCTGTACCATTATCTAAAAAATCGGTAAAAAAATCATGTATGTTGTATGGCAGTGATATATATTGATTTTTTTAGCATTTTTAGTTACGGCAAATTTCACCAATCTAACTATAACGGTTCATAAGATACAGCCGGTAACAGACGGAGAATAATGTGGACGAATGGACAGAGAAATCTTAGTAACAGGGTCCCGTTTTACCCTTTAGGTACGAAACCATAAAAATTACTTTAAATCAAAAGGTTTATTTTATTTTAACTTTCTTTAATGCTAGGCTTTGGACCTACATTATAGTGTAAACACAGATCGTACTACATATTGATGAGTTACAACTTACAGTTTGACTTAAATTGTAGAAGAATACGCAATTATTATTTTACTTTTTAGTGCATATTTTCTTGTTTTGTTAAAATGTTTATTTATTATAATAGCAATTTATCATAACTAGGATAAAAAGGAGTCATCGCTAAGCGAGTGGTTTTTGGTAAAGTTAATGAACAACACGAGATAAAAAGGTTAAAACTAAAAACATTCATCATTTTGTTTGACATGTTTGCGAGATAGTCCTTTGTGTTAATCTTTTTAAATTTTTGTCCCTTTAATGATTGTACGGCTTGAAAAAGGTACTCTCTACAGGGGAATATTAACCCAGTAATTCATCCTAATGACTTTGATACAAAAAATATAAATATGCGCTTTTCGTGCCTAGATTTTGGTAGGCAAATAAATATTACATTTATATTTTCAAAAAACAAACACTAAGGAAGGGTACTGATTTTTATAACAAAATAAAACATACCGGCACACAGACATACACCTTGGGAGAGGATACCGGGTTATATGGGATTTGTACTGCACTAAAACCCCTCGGTGGCCTGCCTTTGCGCTTGAGGAGGACTCCGGGATCTCCATTGGAACGCACCGGTGTCCTCCACGCGCGGCGCCCCAGAACGGGCCCATCTTCGGGAGAGTAGATGTGCTCTCCTGCAGCTTCCGATGCTTACGGCGCCATGCGCCCATACACACAGCGCCGCCCGCAACCCCGGACTCCTTTTAGTCGCCTCTTATGATCAGGCAGGAGATACCGTAGCTCTATTCTTAATCCTTATTCTTAATCCCAACAAGGACTACATCTAGACACATAGGAATATGTACAAGCCTATTTTGGCTTCATTTATATCTTTAACACCTCTTTTTACGTCTATATTTTTAGTTTGAACAAGTTATTTTATTGCCTCTAATAACATTTTCTAAATGGGCTTATTAGGCAAGTCCTTCTCATTCTATTTGTGAAATATTTTTTGAAATTGTTTTGTTTTTGAATCAGACGACGTTGTTGCCCTAATCGAACTACTAAAGATTCGTAAACTAAGAAACTATATTAATTAAATTCCTGTTGCCATTCCTATTTTTCAAAACCACAGATTGCATTGCCTCTTTCAAAAAATTGTAACATTTACAAAATTTACTTTTTGGCATTCTTTCAGGGACATCTAGTGACAAAGTCAGAAAAATAAAACAGTTTTTGTACCAAACCATTACATAAAGCTACGCTGGCGCTACGAATTTTCGTAGTAAGAGGCACCTAGCGACTTCTGTGAACTACGGCCGTAGCATGGGTAGTTCTTGGTGACTGGGAATTTTCATAGATGGCGCTTTCGATCACCTACATTTCAAACTTTAGCCACTAGATTGCATTACATGCCTGTGAGCAATATGCTGTAGAAATATAAGTAAATTACAGCAAGATATCCCTAAAAATTATAATGTTCAGTATTGTCTGCAACAAAATGTTACCACCTTCAAAAATCTCCAAATTGAAATCAAACGCCCTCTGAGAGGATAATAAAAAAACCTTCAATAATATAATTATTTTTCTCCCCTACTTTGGCAACTGTTCTATCGTGTATTGAGTATTGTTGCTTACAAACAAATAAAAATTTCAACAATGATTCCTTTAAACTTTACTATGAGACAATTTCCTTTTATAAGTTAACAACAAAAAAAATATAAATAAAATAAAATATTAGCTAAACCTTACTAAATCAAAAATATTAATAATCCGCGTTAATTAATCAAAAAGATCACATAAAGTTCAGTATATAACACTCTATAATATGTAATATCTTTAATACACTATGGCAAAATTGCTCCCTAGACCCACCGTTCAATTACTTATGTTCATTTAAATGATACTAACGTCAATACAACACTAGATAAAAGTAGAGTGACATCAGTTTCACACTATTGCGTCAAATTATGGCTTTAAATTAGTACGTAAGTACATTATTCTTAGTCTAAGCGTTAAATGAACCATTTGACAGGCAGAGAAGATAATATTACAGACCCAACCGAATCCGAAATATTTTCGATTCAATCTTCATTCATTTTTTTATACTAGTATCCGTCCTTTGGAGGTACATACGTTAAGCTGGCGGTCCTGGCGTTTAGATTTCGATAGATAACAGTCGTCAAAACTTTTTGGGCGGTTTGAAAACATTCGACAGCGAATTGGTTACTACCTTAGAGCATCAAGGTATGACAGGTATGACACCCATCAGAGAGGACTGGCCTTACGGGCGCACCCCTCGTCGTAACGTCTATGCACAATGTGCCTTCTAGTTATACTAATGTGTCTGTTTGTGTCAGTGTCAGTGTTAGCGGTGCATAGAAAATGACGTTGTTAATTGAAATTGACATATTTAGAAATGTATACGTCTGTAGCGATGAAAGAATATTTGTGAATGTGTGGCAAAATTAAAATGAGTGTGTTCTTCCCCCGCACCAGATTTGGCACAAAAATTATGTATCGAAGCGAGGCGCTATGCCGTCTCTACTGAAGGGTGAGTCAGTAACTTTGATGATCTAAGGTTACTACGGTTAGTAACCGGATTTCCACCAACTCGCATTGCAGCTTGTTTCGCGTAGATAACGTAGATGGTTTGTTTTGTACGTCAGTCGCAAGGCTATACGTGATTCTATAGAAGATCTACACAAGATATATCTTACAGATATACTGCTACTGCTGCTATCAGACCACTGAAAATATCGCCATAAAGCCTATATGGATCATGTATGATCAATTGTACTACATTATTTCTTTATCAACAAATACCTTAACAGAATTTGTGAACATCATAACATATAACAAAACGACAAACATGAATTAATACAAATTAATTCGCGACAAAGTTGTCGCATTGTGTTCGGCTAATTTATGCAAAGTTTGCGATCGTTCGAAGACAAATAGGTAAATGTGTTATTGTAAGTTTGTCTCACGTCTGGAGAACTGTAACAGTTGTAGAGTATGCCTAATGTATTGTTATGTTGATGTGTTTAATTAGTCTATAAAGACGATGACAGGGATTTTATAAACATAAGAAAAACATTCAAAATTTATGTATGTATAAATGTTGTAGTTCCTCTATATTTTATAGTTCCCTTGTGATCTGTATTAACTACCTATGTGACATTAGCAGCGGCGGATTTACACCCGTATTCATAAACAATACTATGAGGTCTCTTAGTGCTCGCTAACGCATAGGGTCATCTAAACGAATTCATAGATGATAATTGAGTGAAGCCTCCTATGCGTTTTTCAAAATCAACATGAATCTATGGCTTGATATAACGAACGCACGTTAAATATCACTCTTTGCATAGCGTTGCATTGTCACATAAGCAATTTGGCAAAGGGAGATCTCCCGCCGGGCGAGGTGGTCATGCCCGGGGAGCGGCCGCGCTCCAACTGACTCAATTCGGAGCTTGTATATTATGCTCGGATATTCAGAAAACTTTGATAGCGTGATTCAGGAATACCCGTGGTGCCATCTCTTGATGAGTAGCGGAAGGTCGCTACAAGCAAATATGCTTCTTGAATACGGCTCTTAGAAATTCGCCGCCAGAGTCTATACATTTTTTGCTGCGCCTACTGACCTCAAAATTCGATAAATACTCTTAAAAACAAATTGTTACGTAATATGTAACGTTCCCAATACATATATTCAGTTTTCTTGTTCATATTTTCAATTATATAACATAATAAATTAGAATTAACTGTCGGACTGAAAATCAGCGCCATGGTAATGTATTTTACCATGGCATACGCTGAGTCCTGATCCCATTCGCAGTGCATTGTTGCAGCACAGATTTTTATACATAAAATCAAAAAGTATAAAAAGAATGTATTTTTTTTTGTTTTTGTTTTGGTAAGCTTATTTTTTATTTTATTTTTTGTATTTTTGTGTGCTTCATGTGCGAATAAAGTTTCTTTCTTTCTTTCTTTCTTTCAAATTAGGTTAGTAGGTCGGTAGAATTGGTCAACGTCTACTGGCCACCTTTGCCGGAGTCGATCTTTCCGCCAAGGCTGTTAAAGGCAACTTCTAGCGGACGTCTCTACCATATTCATGCAAACCTTTTCTCATTTTAAATTAAATTAATAAAATGTTGGACTGGATTCCCAAAATCTGTCGGCCTAGGCTTCAGCCTGACCGGGAAAAAATGACATTCATTAAGCGAATATTTTGTATTCCTAATATGAAATAAATATTTTTTCTTTCTCTTTCTTTCTTTCAGCCTACTCAGCCTTTTGGTAAATACAGCACTGATTAGCAGCCGTATTGTTTAACTGTTGTAACCCTGACTATTTCCTTGGCTGCAACCCTTTTTGGTGTCCCTCTGCTGGGCACGGGTCTCTCCCCATTATTGGGGAGGACTGCAGCTTACTCCACTACACTGCTCCAATGCGGGTTGGTGGAGATGCGGGCTAGTGGCCAACCGCCGTCGGATGTTTTCAAACCGCCCATAAGGCCTCCGACAAGGGTTAACGACTGTTATCTATCGACAATAACCAGGACCGACGGCTTAACGTGCCCTCCGAAGCACGGAAACACGCATGAATTTTTTTGCCACTAGCGGTCACCCATCTCACACCCGACCACACCCGTTTGGTTTAGTTGCATATTATGTATATCGCTTGCATTCTAAGCTAACCACCAGGCCATGCGCGCTTCGAGTATTTCCTTGCTACAGCTGATATAGGAAGCAGAAAAAAGTAAAACATTTACCTTCGTCGTGTAAATGAAGCCCCCATATTTCAATTTAGCGAAATTATACTTGTAATTTATTGAAATCTTGCAGTTAATGAAAACATGCACTTGATAATCAATAAACTCCAAACATTACATGACATTTAAAATATCCCACAAATAGTTGTAGTGTAACATTTTGAAAATCTAACTATAATGTCTCCTTCCCAGAGGACCCTATAGTTTAGCAGGGTAAACACTCGTCGGGTTCATAAAACGCCCGTTTATTGGTTGACATTGACGCATTTACGACCTTCCTCCATGGGGACTGGGTCAACCCACGTACCTGATTACTTTTTGTATATTGTCATGCTTACAATTATTTTGTAAAAAGTATGTACCTACTCTGTTTCATTTTCTTTTTTTTTTACATAAGTACAGTAAAGTACTTATGTAAAAGTGTGCTGTTAGAAAATAGGTCTTTTATAATCCAATGAAAAATAAAGCTTAATATAAAAACAAAACTCCACACTATGAGATATGTCAATATCACACCACGCAGCCTATGAAAAAAGAATATCCCAGTTCTTTTAGTATACATTTTAGATAAACCTGTCCTTTTTTAGGTGAATATTTTCCCTAAGGAGGTTCTCTGACACCTTGGAAGGGATATCGGGTTATGTCAGATTTTTAAAAGAGCTCCGGGATCTCCAGCGGAACGCACCGGTGTCCATGCGCGGCGACCGTTTTGGAGCGCACTTACTAGCGCCTTAGAGTGCTTGCGACGCCATGCGGCCACACACACCGCCCTCCTTTGATTCCATATGTTTCTGTCTTTGTGTGTGTCGATGGCACCCACGACACAGGGTGTATATCTACTTTACTATGGAGCTATGAGTGTGAAACGTTATTTATCCCGGGACTGTTGACTGGACGGTTCGAGTTGCCACTCTCGCCGTAGCTACCCTGGAAACCGCCTGTTAGTCGCTTCAGGCTGGTGTTATCGTAGTCGTATGGTCCATTTATCCCTCAAATACAGTGACTAAATCAACCTGTCCTACTTATTTTATTTATAAACAATGTTGTTTTTTATTTATTTATTTATTTATTTGAATGGAGTAGCAGACGAACATGCAGGCCACGTGGTGTTAAGTTTTCGCTGCAGCCCATGGACATCTATACAACCTCAAGCAAGCATAGGTAAGTCTTGCCTGAGGTCGTATGCAGTTGCGCTGCTGCTCCGGAGGCTGGTGGTCGCCTCATGTAAGTGTGGCCGGCAACTGCTCCTTTCCACCGAAACACAACAGAATTGGTTCACGGCAGAAGTAGGTGCAGCTGTGGTACTTCCCCGGGCGAACCATAATAGTTCTACCACCTACAAACACACATTGTTCCACAGTGAGGAACATTGACATAATCAAACAGGAAACATTGCAATATTTTGTTCACGATGTTCTATTTAACCAAGCATGCCTGTAACTGTTCGTGGCTCGTCCGAGGAAGTGTAGGTAATTTTACAGCACACATTTCTGTCGCGAAGCAATTCGAGTTTCGGAGAAAGGGTGTGGTTGCCGATCAGAATAAACATGATGCGACCATCAGTTTCAAGAGCAGCGGAACTTGCTATACCACTTACACACTACTCCAAAACTCAAACTTGTCTGACTTTTTATGGAGATCCTACGTTTTCTTTCAACCTTTTTTATGTCCCGCTGCTTGGCACAGGTCTCCTCTCACAAATGAGAGGGATTTTGGCCATAGTCCACTAAGAAAAAAAAAGAAAAAAATATATTTCATATTAGGAATACAAAATATTCGCTTAATGAATGTCAATTCTTTCCGGTCGTCGCCTTTAGGTGCCCGTTGGGGCTAGATGTTGAGCTGAGAGAAAAAAGACGGCGGAAAAAAACTCCCAGCAGCACTCTTTTAAAAAAAGTACTTTTATATATTTGAGATAACAGAATGGCTAAGGGTCGATAATGGGCACACGTGACAGCTGATCGTATGTGACACTATCACTAAGCTGGCCAAGTGTGGATTGGTGAACTTTATGCTTTCGAGTAATTAAGAATTTTCCTCAGGCATACATGGCGATGGAGAACATCGTAATCATTTACATATCACGATATTCTCTATCATCGTGTGCGATAAATGTGCACATTACAATTTCTTTAACACAGGTGCGTGCCGAGGATTTGAACCCAGGATCGGTTGCTTAGTAGACCGCAGTTTTTTTACCACTCGGCCATTGCTGCTAATCTGGTACTTTACCTAAATAAATAAAAAGCTAGTATAAGCAAGCATTACTATTATTAGGTTTCATTTGCATAACTTAAAAGTTATTCCACGTTACACAAGTTCTAATCTAGAATTGGCATTAATATTATGAGTGCTTTAGACATAAGATAATTTATTATATAATGCGCTTGTTCACTTGTTGACGAAAATGTGGGTTCAGTGTAAATTTGTGGGAGTATTTCTGCTTTGTACACAAGGAACGATGTTCAAAAGTTTAAACTATTATAGAATATTACTCCCGGAAACAACAATAAACATTGTCTAAATTATATTATGACGTTAATAAATTAAATAACAACTATATTGTTAGTAATTGTTATAGTTTAAATAGATTCCTTTTACTACCCGCATTGGAGCAGCGTGGTGGAGTAAGCTCCAGGGCTCCCCAATAATGGGGAGAGACCCGTGCCCAGCAGTAGGACGCATTAGGGTTGCAGCCTAAATATATTCCTTTTATACTTTGTAGTAATTGTTCCGTGTTTTTCTCGCATTCACGCATTTTTTATGTAATAACAATAATCCCTACTTAATAATTATAAATTCGAAAGTAACTCTGTCTGTCTGGTACGCTTTCCGGCTTAAACTACTGAACTAATTTCAATGAAATTTGGAACACAGATACAGTGGACCTTGGGAAAGGACATAGGATGATTTTTATTCTACGGGAACCTATAAAACGGGTCCACGGGCGATGATGGAAGGCTAGTAATTGTTATGAATCAACAAACATAGTACTGGACCCCGTCAGAGCTATGCATTGTTTTCAGAGGCCTTAGTGTAAGTGTGCACACGCGAAAACGTTACTGTCGCGTTTGCGTTAAGAATTTAATTATCGACCTTATTCCTTTCAGGCTAAGATCTATCTGTCCAATTTTAACTCTGACGCAGTAGTAACGTTTGCGCGTTAACAAACTCACACTAAAGACTCTGATCTCCCTGTAAATCAGCCGCCGTAACGGGCTCTAGTTATAGCACAGGCTAAGGGTAACCTTTTCACCGGGTCGTTATACTTATATGTAGGTAAATTAATATTAAGACCGAGTTTTAAGTCATTTTTTGTTGTTTCTAATTTTTTTGCTTTTATTTACTGGCTTTATTGTATTTTTATTTATTGCATTTTTGTAATTGTTTTTAATAATAAATCTATTTACTATTCCAGGTTATATATATAAAACAGATATAGACTATCTGTGACAAATTTCATCCCGATACGTTTAGGCGTGACTGAGCAACAACATCCATCCAAACTTTCGTATTTATAATGTTAGTATAGATTGAGATAATAATAATTCCTTAATATTATTAGAAACAAGTAATCTAATAAATTCTTGTAATACATGAACATAGTGGGCGGATACACTGAACAAAACATGGACATCGTTTTGTCCACTTTATTAAATTATAGTTACGACAAATTTTCTTTTTCGATTGTCTGTGAAAATCCCCAGAGTAAGAAAATGTCCGGCACATTTCTGAATTTTCTTTAGTCCGCTTGTTTTTATTGATTTCTTCCTTATTAATGGCAGCATGTTATAATATCAACAGATTATCTAGGTAGTAATAAAACGTAAGAGGAGTTCGACTCTCGGCGCGCTCCTCTGACAATATACGTGCGTATTTATCGTTGTTCCACAGTGATGGAAAATATTGTGATCCTTATTTACGAGCTTAGAATAATTAACGTTAAGAACGTCAGTCTTCATACAAGCGCGCTGTCAAAATTGAAGCACTAAATAGATTCCTACAGCTGTCACATCTGACAAACAAGATATTTTTATTTTGACCAAATTAACTATAAAATACTACAAAATATTGAAAACACTGTGAAAAGTTATTTTATTAGATAGCTTTTGTTTTTAAAAAGTGTTGTAATAAAATTTAACCTTAAGTCTTACGGAGTGCGGGCCACTCCGTAAGACTTAAGGTTAAATTTGCAATGCCATTAATGGCACCAATCAACATGCTTCAATTTGGGCGGACGAACTTGGTTTCTATAACGTAATTGTAATTATTCTAAGTTTACGAGTTTTCCATCACCATGCATACCTGGGAGAAACTCATAATTTCTCGAAGGCATGATGTCCACCAATCCGCATTTGGCCAGCGTAGTGAGCTATGGCTTAAATCCCTTTTGCGTGTGTGAAGAGACCTGTACCCAGCAGTGGGACAAAAAAGGTTGATAAAAATAAAGTATAAGTATATAATTGTAAGCTGGCACGTGCAACGCATTCACACATCAGTCAATATGTTTTATTTGTAAAACGTCACACAACACACTAAAACACAATACACTTGTGAGAGTGGTGTCAGTAGGCAACCTTAAAGTTAATCGGTGTGTAATTTTTAATGATGATAAAATCATCACACATATAAATCACAAACACCCACTGCTGGGCGAACGTATCGTCTCGGAAGTAAGAGAGATGTAGATCGCTACGCTGACCAATTACGGATTTTACAGGCCTTATCTACCTTAGGGTTGGATTCTTATCCATGTTAGATTTAGGATATAAAATGGGGTCGCTCTTTCCGTAAATCAAGAAGACCTTAAATAACGTTCCTTTCAGAATATTCCTAAAATGCGGAATGAATAAGAAGTTTGGAACTTATTTACTATCCACAGAACATAATTAAGAGAGGTAGAACGGCAATAATGCGCCGTTCGTATGAAGACTGGTGTCGCCGATCAAGCCCCGCCTTTCACCTCCATTACATCTGTACTTAAATAAATACGAAGCTTACGCACATATCAATTTCAAATCTAGCCAATCTTAGCGCCGCACAATCATGCGATTTCAAATGAACGAATCACACCCAAGCACGCACACAAGCACGCATATCGTAGCACGATCGCGTTTTTCTGTAGAGATTTTGAAATTTTGAGCGTTTGCTCAAAATTCCTTGGCGCATCGGCCCCGCCCACATTTCCATTCTACCTCTTTTAGTATGTTCTGTGTTACTATCTATATTCAGTATGTTTAAAACATCATTTTTCATATTTAAAATAAAATAAATAAAGCACGCCATCACGCAGGATTTGTAGAAATAAAATATTAATGTACGAGTATAACACCTTTGTAAACTGAATCTTGAATTTCAATCATTAAATCAGTTGTTAACGATCAATATGGTCGTAATTAATAGCTTCATACTATGTTAATTATTAAAAAGACAAATCTTGGATAAAAAAACATAGGTGTGTATCGTAATAATTAAGAAGAGCATCATTATTTTACGTAAATAATAAAGTAAATAGTAAATAATTGGAATTAGACTTGTTTACAAGTAAAGAATTTATGTCTTGAAACTTACATTGAATTTAATAAGGGAGTCGAATACTTCTATTTTGTATGTCATTAAAGGTCCAATATGCATTAATATCATTGGAAGTCAATATGCAAGGCAGTTAAGATATTTAATTTCTAGAGAAATAAAGAAAAACTTTTAGTACTATTTTAAAGAAAATTAATATAGCAGAAAATGAGTTATTCCCAGCACTATAAACTACACCGCCTCCATACCACAGAATGAAAATATTTTATTACGACCACGGAGAAACAAATTAAATTCCTACATGGAGATTCCACGAAGCTTTCGTTATCATGTTACAACGACGAAATTAAGTAAAGAAGTAAAGTTCGTTCATACCGCTGGGGTTATGTTAAGGAAAGTCAAAAGTGTCTGAAAGTCTGACAAAGACAGCCTAAGTTGCCGAAAGTTCATTTTGTGTTATAAATACATGTAACACGATAAAAGGCTTACACTATAATGTCCCGGACAACTTTGTCCAAGCTCGACGGCAGCGTCATGAGCTGTTTGATGTACCATCATATCGACACTGCTCGGTTTTACCTCTTCGTTTTACAAACTTCGTAACGCGGCAGGTAGTTCCTGGTGGCATTTTCTGCCAGTCAAACTTTGGAGATGGTGAGAACTTTAAAATATTACAGATTTTTATTCGTTTTTCAAGAAACATAATATTACTATATAGTATGTTGGGGTAAGTTCGGATGGTTTTTAGCTACATTCGTAAGATGTTGGCAATTATTTTTTTTCTCATAATCTATACCAGCCAGCGTAAAAAATAAAGTAAAAACTGATAATCAATAAACAAGCTATAAGAAAAATATTTTTTCGTTTGCACAGACATAACGACTACTGAGTTATGCGAGTTTAAAGTACGGACATACATTTCAAAAAACATGGGAAAGAACGGACGATGTAGGGGAAGACCGGAATACCCTCTAAAATCACCCAAATGGCTAAAAGCATAAGGTTTATAAAAATAAAATATCCGATCTTATACTTGCTACAACATACTTCTTGAATAATTTATTTTGTTTAAAAATATAGCAGGAACTATTTACGTTTTTAACGTTTTAAGTAACTGAAGGAAGTAGCAAAACAAATTGGCGCCTCGCACTATGTTGCGAGTATAAAAATAACCACAAATTCGGTAGATATTTAACTTATACGTTCTTACCCCATTCACGATCTTACCCCAAATGTTTCTTGAAAAACGAATAAAAATCTGTAATATTTTAAAGTTCTCACCATCTCCAAAGTTTGACTGGCAGAAAATGCCACCAGGAACTACTATAAGTCCACACTAAGTGCAAAATACAATAAAGGTTAATAAAAAAAGTGTATTATGTAAATTTATTAATTAATTTAATTTTGTATTACGTCGTGGGTTCACATATTTAGTTTAATAAAGACTATTAGAGCATCCCTGTTACCTTTTGTTTCTCTGCGGTGATGACAGTAAACCAGCAATGACTAATAATGTGGGATCCTATTAAGACGGCCATTAACACTTGCTATTCAAATCTTGAAGCTTATAGCGTCATAGTCTTGAGTGATATGGTAGATTGTAGTTAAGAATGAAGGGTTGTCTGGGGCACTCCTTCATACATGTATTTGATAACATTATATGTAATGTTCTTACTTTTATAAATAAACTAACTGTTCCCGTGACTTTGTCTGCGTATAAAATTAATGGATTATTTGTTACTAGCTTACCGCCCGCGGCTTCACCCGCGTTGGATTCCGTTATCATTTCATACGAATTTATTTCTCCTATTTCTTCCTCATGTATCTATCCAGTGCTACAATACATATAAGTAAATAAATATCTTCGGACAATTTACACAACGCCATCTGATTCCAAACTAAGCAGAGCTTGTACTATGGTAATCAGAAAGCTGATAAACATACTTATATAATTATAAATACATACTTAAATAGATAAATTAACACCCAGACACAGAACAAATAGTCATGTTCATCACACAAATATTTGTCCTGGGTGGGAATCGAACCCACGACCTCACGCATCTCAGTCGGCTCATCACCCACTACGCCACGGAGGCTGACAATGTTTTTAACTTCGGTGATGAAAACTTTTAACGTCTGTAGGCCTATTTTTGCGATAAAATTATTAATTAAATAATAAAAATTATTTTTATTTAATTTTCAATAATTTTACTTAAATAATTAAAATTCCAAGGTCCATTTTATCTGTGTACCAAAATTCATAAAAATTGGTTCAATAAAAATACTAAATACGCCTAGAGGTTTGGCGGGAAGTCGAAAAAGACATATTGTGCTTTTGTTTTATTTTCATTTTCTTGGTGTATTTTTGAGTTATATCGGATAAAGTTGATTAGTAAAAGTATTTTGTTTGATATAGGTTAATTACAGTGCACGAGTGTTTGTGAAATAGAATAACAGTGCTAAAATATGTTTTTTCTGCTTGCCTCCAAAATTCCATCGGACACGTTCTAGTAAAGTAGCCATCGCTTTACTTGAATGTTGGACTGACTAGACTGACTAATTACTGACGACTTACTTACTGACTTTGTTATTACTTCGTCCAGTTTCATTAAAACTGGCAAAAAATTGATGCAAAAATTATACTTGACGCGGGCAGTATATACAGAGTTTGCGATGCCATAATTGAAAGAAAAAAAATACGCCTAAAAAGGCGGTAAACATAACAGACTGATTCACACACAAAAAGATAGAGACAGGGTTACCTTATTTGTAATATTAGTATGGATTGTGAAATCACATAGTATAACACAATGTTCATAATTAACAACAATTTTATTATTATAATTAACTTATTCTACTAAAATCCTAATAGTTGTTGCTGTATTCACTCTACTTTCATACAGTGTGAAATAAATGGTAAACTGTCGTAAAATATAGTTCAACGAATCAGTAAGGCACACATTTACAGTCTAATTAACGGTTCTAATAGCTTCTAAAGCCATTAGTGTATTTTGTGCTGTTATACCACGTATGAAAGAGATACTCTTTATAAAACACAATGTTAATTTAGATATGGTTAAGGTCCTTTATTGAATGATTACTGCTCTTAGTGTAACTCCATGTTATGTTGAAGTAATAACATGTTCTATTTTTATTGAATCTCCCACGAAACACTTAATACGAATAAGTTCTTTTCAGTAGTTTTAGTTTGTTGGACATATTTTATGACACTTCAATAAATAAGGGGATTTATTTTAACATCTAGGAGTACTCCATACATTAACAATGATTGATTAAATCATTAAGGATGTAGAGGGTGTCAGAAAAATGATTATTACATACCTTAGAAATATACACGACTCGCGTAGCGCAATGGTTACCATGCCGGACTGCCAATCGAGGGGTCCCGGGTTCGATTCCCGACGAAACAGAAAGTTGAATGATGAGTTTAAAATTTCTGTTCTCGGTCTGGGTGTTTTGTGTTCCTGTATTTGTATGTGTCCATGGTACCCATGACACAGGGTATTAATTACCTTACCGTGGGGCTATGAGTGTGTAACGTTTATAAGTACAAACGCTTAAAAAACATGGTTGATAATATAGTAAAGGCGATGTTAATTGTCCATCAGTAGGACGACAAATAGTTGGTAATTTATTATAATGCCCACTACAAAACACTCTTAAACAAATCTTTTGTTAGATTGTTATTTTTATTTCTAAGAGAAGTTATTATGCTAAACGTAAATTTAAATAGAGGCTCCGATCACAATCTTAATTCTGACTTCGTTGACTTTAGAACTTAGAAATCGCAAACAATTTTATCGGATGGACATAACTTAACATCAACATACTTTTTTGTATAATAGTCCTTGTAGCTACGGGATTAAGAATAGAGCTATGGTATCCCCTGCCTGATCGTAAGAGGCGACTAAAAGGGGGCTTCCGGGGCTGCGGGCGGTGAGAGTGGGAGCTCGACCCGTCCAGCCAGCAGCCCCGGGAAGGACGGCGGTGTGTGCGTGGCCGCATGCCGCCGTAAGCATCGGAAGGTGCAGGACACTGCAGGAGAGCACATCTGCTCTCCCAAAGATGGGCCCGTTCCAGGGCGTCGCGTATTGAGGACACCGGTGCGTTCCACGGGAGATCCCGGAGTCCTCACCAAACGCAGAGCAAGGCCACCGAGGGGGTTTTTGCTGGCTGCAACCCTTTTTGAGTCCCACTGCTGGGCACGGGTCTCTCCCCATTATTGGGGAGGCCTGGAGCTTACTCCACCACGCTGCTCCGATGCGGGTTGGTGGAGAGGGGGGGGGGGGGGGGTTTGGTGAGGTTCAAATCCCACATAACCCGGTGTCCTCTCCCAAGGTGCTGGGTACCTTTTGAAGGTTCCCCCCCCCCCCCCGATACCACAAAAAAAGGTACATACGTACAAAAATGTAATTTATTGATCTAGTGCCATAAAATTGACAGGAATCTTGCGAAAGGTTTGTGTGGAGAAAAAGTTGCCACAGGGAAATATAGGAATCTAATTACTAAATTTCGGTTATTCAGTTATGGCTGTTACTATAATCAAACCGAAAAATAATTCAGTCAGTCATAAAAAGGGGTTTGGGCTTAAACTCCTAAAATGCATTTTAATATCTCAAGAAACCATTTTAAGCTACTAATTTTATAATACACATCAACATAAAACTTAAGTACTCATGGTTTTGTTCATAAAACCTAAGAATCAATAACAATGTAATAACAATTTCTTTAATGTAAGTTTACTGCAGATAACTAGTATGTGGTCTGCTATATTCAAAGCTGATGGCAATGAGTCGTTATACACTTTAAAATGCACTATTATCTTGCAGTGTACTTTCATGTTACGCGGCTATCTTATCGGTTCTCTATATGTTAATTACGAGTATATGCATTTAAGTAAGGACTTGATTTTACTATATTACATACACTTATAATACGCTTATGTTATCTTGACTTGTACAGGGAACCTTTAGATTGCATTTTTATTAACTTTAAGATATTTATATCGTTTAATGGTTTGCGTACTTATAAAGAAGTTCTCCACCAACCTACCTTGAAGCAGCCAGGCGCGGTCCCAGGGGAGGGGGGGGCACAGGGGACATGACTCCCCCAAAACCCATCATAGGCGAAACAAGCCAATTTGGGACACCTCTTCCCCCAAATTTCTTAGTGCCCCCCCCCCAAATTTCTTGGCGACCCCCCCCCCCCTCCAATGAAGGCTGCGACCTGGAAGTAGCGTGGTGAAGTAAGTTCTAGGCCTCCCCAGTAATAGGGGAGACCCGAATCCAGCAGTGCAGCACGCAAAAAAATATTTGCAGCCAATAAAGAAAGAAAAGAATCTTCTATATATAAAAATGAATTGCAGTTCGTTTGTCTCGCTAAAACTCAAAAACAGCTGAACCTATGTGGCTAATTTTGTTCTTGAAATATTAGTAGATGTCCAGGAAAGGTTCAAACGGTGAGAAACTATGGAAAAATTGCGAAATTAATAGTAAAACAACTTTTATATTGTAACTTTTATATGTATTTTCCTATATAAACTGTAAGTAACTGTCAAACTCTCCACCAACCTGCATTAGAGCAGCGTGATGGAGTGGGCTCCGGGTCTCCCAAGTGATGGAGGAGACCCGTACCCAGCAGTGGGTTGCAAAAAGGGTTGCAGCCAACTGTCAAACATTGGTTCTTCGCGCCATCGTCCAGAAATTTGACATAGTCTGAATAATAATTCATCTGTCACTATTTGTTTTATATTTTTTATTTGATAGTAACATAAAAACTGAAGCGGCAGGACAATGTCTGCGGGGTCCACGAGTAACTTAATATTGGGAGAAAACCAAGTTTTTTTAATGTTCTGCTGCTGGGCACAGGTCTCTTCTCAAAACTGATAGGAATTTAGGCCAACACGCTTGCCAGGATTGAAAAAAAAAGAAATGAAAAAAAGAAAAGGAAAGAAAATAAAAGTAAAGAAAGGAAAGGAAAAGAAAAGAATTGTTTTTTTTTCACATTATTGCATTGTCATCGGCTTTTGAGCCCTGTTTTCAAAATAATCAGACGCTTAGAAATAGGTGATAAATTAAGTTTTTAACAAAAAAATAGAACCGCCTTCAAATGGTAAAAAATAAAATTGTTCAGTACCTACTTCTTCTTGCTTATGGTAATGACTC
Source organism: Pyrgus malvae (assembly GCA_911387765.1). Lineage (NCBI taxonomy): Eukaryota > Metazoa > Arthropoda > Insecta > Lepidoptera > Hesperiidae > Pyrgus > Pyrgus malvae. Next base: position 4,057,837 of record OU426956.1, on the reverse strand, counting down.
TTAAAACTATTTTTGGAGTCGGGCCCTTACTAAAATGTCGTACAAATTCGTTCTAAATGGGCACCGACAGTACAGACAGTGGGACAGTACCTACTTCTTCTTGATTATGGTAATGACTGTTAAAACTATATTGGAGTCGGTGCCCATTCAGAACGAAAGGTACACTATATTTACTAAGACAGGACATTTTACTAAGGGCCCGACTTCAAAAATAGTTTTAAGAGTCATTACCATAAGCAAGAAGAAGTAGGTACTGAACAATTTTATTTTTTACCGTTTGAAGTCGGTTCTATTTTTTTGTTAAAAACTTAATTTATTTCACTCTTTTTAGTAATTTTAATAATTCTGCACATATGTGTAAGCATAATTGGATTTTTTTTCAGTTAATTTCTAAACGTATCTCTTTAATACCTTTTATAATCATGTTTATCTAATAGCCTGAAAGAATACTACTATCAGTCCACCTGAAAGTATAAATTAAAGAAAGAATTTGCTCTCAGCTCCTAACCGTTGAGGAGTTGTACTTTCAATCATCAGCTTAGCAACATGAGCTGATAATTACCGGACACAAATATTTGTATTATAAAATTAATAGAATCAGGCGTTACTTTTATTTGTATTATGTTAAAAAATATGACTAAAATTATGTGTGTGCCTATTAAGTTTCAGTGTTTCCCTCGATTTCCCTAGTATCACATCATCAGATTTTGCCATGCTGACAGCTGGACCACCTCATAAATGTAAGATTTCCAACAAAAACCCTTTAATGGAAAGAATTTGCTCTCAACTCCTAACCGTCATAGTACCTTCCATCATCAGCTCAGCAATATGATATGATGATAATTATACATAAATACCTGTTTTGCATTAGTAAAAATATGAAAATCATTTGTTGTGCTATAAAATTTGAATGTTCCCTTCGATTTCTCTGGGGTACCATCATCAGACTTTGACTTGGTGACAGTTGGACTACCTCATAAATGTAAGATTTCCAACAAAAAACCTTTTATTGAAAGAATTTGCTCTCAACTCCTAACCGTCATAGTACCTTCCATCATCAGCTCAGCAATATGATATGATGATAATTATACATAAATACCAGTTTTGCATTAGTAAAAATATGAAAATCATTTGTTGTGCTATAAAATTAGAATGTTCCCTTCGATTTCTCTGGGATCCCCTCATCAGACTTTGACTTGGTGACAGTTGGAACACCTCAGGAATGTAAGATTTGGAATAAAAAAATATTGAAAGAATTTGCTTTCAACTCCTGACTGTTGCAGTACCTTCCATCATCAGCTCAGCAACATGAGATGATGATTACTATGCACAAATATCTCTTATGCTTCAGAAAGTATAAGAAAATCAATGTGTGTGCCTATAAAATTTGAGAGGTCCCCTGGATTTCCCTGGGATCCCATCATCAGATCCTGATTTGGTGACAATGAGACCACCTCGGGAGTATAAGCATACGAACAAAAAAAGAATTTTGAAAATCGGTCCACAAACGGCGGAGTAATCGGTGAACATATATAAAAAAAATACGTACAGCCGAATACAGTACCTCCTCCTTTTAGAAGTCGGTAAAAATGAAGTTAAAAGATTCCTGGTTAGGCGATTTGTTATTATCATGTTACTTTCATTTTTCATAGGTTTAATATCTATATAAAACACTTTCAATTATTGCTAGCTTGCCGGCATAATGTTTTCAGGAGTGTTTATCGGTTTCTGATTCGCAGTTTACCGAACTCCTTTCATATTGGATGAAGGAGAAGAGTATCATAGGCCTCGTTGTCTATGATTAGTAAAAAAATAAAAATAGAATATTATCTACGCTTGCCAGTATGGCGGCGGTTGCATACGAACGGTACTTACGTCGACTAGCGTTCTTTGGCTATGTTCGAAAATATTCTTATGTACTAATCTAAAACCCATCAAAAACTACAAGCGGAACCTTGAAGCGGCAGACTGCAGTCTGGAAGAACGTCCAGGATCCTGTGACTGTATATAGGAGAGGTGGCTTCGATTCAAGAATTCCGTGAGTACACTTTGATTACTTATGTTGGAGGTGTAGGCATTAATTGAGGTGTTTCTACTTTCCCAACAGTGGGCTTGGGCCATAATTACGCGCCCGCCCATCCAATTCCGTTACATCCATAAGTACATACATACATGGGCGTACCCAGGGGGGGGCAGGGGGGGCAGCTGCCCCCCCCCTGGATCAAGGTCCAGATTTAGGGATTCAAAAATCCCAAAAGATCTCCTAAACGAAAAAAGAAACCTATAAAGAGTACGCTAGATAATATGCTACCTCCTGCTGTTTCCTTCGTATATTTAATATTTTGCATGCGTGTCTTCGTGTAATAGACCAGGGTCGATATTTTGAAAATGGTAATAAGTGAAAAAAAAATAGTAAGATGAAACCCATTGGAAAAGGTAGAGAATATAACAAAAATGAAAGGAAAAAAATTACGAACACATAAGTATACAATATAACATAAAATCTTATGTTTTTCGAGTAATTTAATTATAAATTTTAATAAATTGCGCAAAATTGTACATGATGATTCAAAAGAAATTCATTCGGATTCGAGTCTTCATTGTTTGTATTTTCTGAGAACATTTACTGTAGTAATTTATATTGTTATTAAAAAATTAAAAATAAATAATGTAAGTTAAAAAACTAAAAAACACGATTTTTGAAAATACGAACTAAAAAGTAAAAAATACGAAAAAAATGTATTTTACTGTAAAAAAAAAGCATGGGGTGGTTTTTAAGATGCTATTGGCACCATGCTCTCCACGCTTTTTTTGCAGTAAAATACATTTTCTTCTTATTTTTAACACGCTTATATTAGCTTCACTTGTAACTATGTATGTATGTAAGAAAATCTTGAAATCTTAATTTGACCCACTTCGATTAGGATGAAATTTTGCACACGCTCTGAGTTCTGATGACAATACATGACATTGACACCATGCACCCCACGCTTTTTTTTACAGTAAAATACATTTTCTTCTTATTTTTTACTTTTTAGTTCGTATTTTCACAAAAGCGTATTTTTTAGTTTTTTAAAGTACATTATTTATTTTTAATTTTTTAGTTAGATTATTTTTTCATATTATTGCATTGTCATCGGCCCTTGACCCCTGTGTAAATTTTCAAGTTAATCAGATGTTTAGAAGTAGGTGAAAATGAAGTGAAAAGATTCCGTTACATACATACATACAGGTCAAGCTAATATAAGCGTGTTAAAAATATAAAACTTTATATTTGTTTCATTAAGTACCTTAGGCCGCGAACTTATCAGCCGCCCCTCGTATATTTTTTTTATCCTGATGATCCTAGTTAGGGCTTTTACATAAAGTTATGAGATTATTGTATTGTCATCGGCCCTTGAACCCTGTGCAAATTTTTAAGTTAATCAGACTCCTAGAAGTAAGTGAAAATGAAGTTAAAAGATTCAGTTACATACATTGTACATGTCGCAATCAGATCGTATAATCCGCCGTATAACATTACAGCTAGCCGGTTCCTAAAACAGGGCCGTTCTGTATTGTGGGGGTCCACAATTAGCCGGATTGTTATTGCGATACCTTCTAAAATATGGCGGCTCACGTTTAGCCTCATTGTAATGAAGCCTCGTAGCCACCCTGAAACATATTTTCACTATAATAATTATTATTTATATTCGAAAAATACCCAAACCAAATCAGAGCACACCAAATCAGAGCACTATCCACTTGGTCCTGTACTACCCCTAGAGTGTATATAACAAGCCGGAGATGTCACAGAGCCACTTGTTTTATTACATTATCCAAGCCTTGGAAGATATTATATAAAATTGCTAGTTAATGTGATGAATTCATTGTCAATTATCACTTTAGCTAAATTGAGTAGATATTATAAATAATGGCTAGATAATATATAATATCAGGATTTATTACTTTGGTTGTAACATAAGTATTAGGCAATTGGGCGGCACGATATTACGCCGCTTTGACGAACGCGAAGAGCTCATACAATACAACGTACGCTAATTTTGCTGAATTGCAATCCGGCTGAACGAGAGTTACGAGAGTGCGCCGCATTACAATACAGCCCTGTTTTAGGAAATAGCTAGCCGGAATGTAATACGGCTGATTATACGATCCGACTGCGACATATACATACATACAGGTCAAGCTAATAAAAGCATGTTAAAAAAGCAGATAATTTGACGTGAGAATTTTTCATTGAAAACTATAACGGTATATTGGTCTATAACGTGAAGGGCAAATATACGCGCGGTACCCAGCTTGAAAAAATTTGCCCCCCCCCTGACCAAGAACCTAAAAATTCCAATGACTTTGCCCCCCCCTGGCCAAGATTTTGCCCCCCCTGGCCAAGAACCTGGGTACGCCCATGCATACATACCTACAGGTTAAAGCGAATATAAGCGTGTTAATAACTGCATACGTCAAAGGTAGGTCTTAGGTTTGAAATAGAAAAAAATATACTCATATTGAAGTATTCTCCTACTCAATAAAAAATACATACATGGGCGTACCAAACTCGTAAAGTAGAAATTTGAGTAGAGCTTAAGTCATGTGTCTTATATTAGAAAATAATAGCCCCACAGTAAGGTTTCATATCGTGTGTCGTGGGTGCCATGGACACACACAAAGACAGAAACATACCAAGAACAGAAATTTTAAAGTCATCATTCTAATTTCTGCTTCGCTGGGAATCGAACCCCGTACCCTCATCGGCAGTTCGGCATGGTAACCATTACGCTACACGGGTCGTCAAATTAGACAGCAATATCTTCGTAATATATTTAAATAGTTTATTTAGCTGCAACCATTTTTGTGTCCCGATATTGGCCACGGGTCCCTCCCCTTTACCAGGCCTTTAGCTTGCCCAACCATGGTGCTCCAATGCAGGTTATTAGGGATTCAGGTTACCAGTCAACTCACTGTCAGATAGAAACAACCGGGACCAACGACTTGACGTGGTCTTTGCAGCATTGACATCGTACATGTAGTTTGCCACCCACCTCACTACCGACTGACTTAGCTGCGTAGACCCTTTTTTGTATTTGACACCTTCAAAAGGTACCCGGAATCTTGGGAGAGGGTATCGGGTTATGTGGGATTTGTATCCCACTAAAACCCCCTCGGTGGCCTGCCTCTGTGCTTGGACTCTGGTATCTCCATTAGAACGCACCTCCACGTGCGGCGCTCCAAAACGGGCCCATCTTCGTGAGACTCACAGCTCACAGCTGTATGCGGCCACGCCCACACCGCTGTACTTCCCGGGGCTGCTGGCTGGATGGATCGAGCTCCCACTCCACACCATCCGAACCCCCGGGGGCCCCTTTTAGTCGCCTCTTACGATCAGGCAGGCGATACCGTAGCTCTATTCTTAATCCCGAAGCTACAGGGACTAGCTGCGTAGAGCCTACGACTGCGTTTTCCGCCAGTTCCGAAAGAAGACTTTTCTAAAACCTAATTTAGTCATTAGTTTCTACATATCATTCAGAGTTGACTTACTAAATAAAGGATTCCTTTTTTCAGACAGATAAGCTCAATACGTATTCTCATGATGTTTTCGTCAAAATTTATTCCATTCAGAAATGAATTTTTTTTAACCTTTTTTATGTCCCACTGCTGGGCACAGGTCTCCTTCTCACACAATTGAAAGGGATTTAGGCCATAGTCCACCACGCTGGCCAAGTGCGGATTGGTGGACGTAATGCTTTCGAGAAATTATGAATTTCTCTCAGGCATGCACGGCGACGAACATCGTCATCAATGTAATATCACGATATCGTATCGCAATACGTATTCTCATGATGTTTTCGTCAAAATTTGTTCAATTCAGAAATGACTTTTTTTAACCTTTTTTATGTCCCACTGCTGGGCACAGGTCTCCATCTCACACAATTGAAAGGGATTTAGGCCATAGTCCACCACGCTAGCCAAGTGCGGATTGGTGGACGTCATGCTTTCGAGAAATTATGAATTTCTCTTAGGCATGCACGGCGACGAACATCGTCATCAATGAAATATCACGATATTTTCCATCACCGTAGAGCAGCGATAAAAATTCGAAATGAAAATAACGTCATGGAAATTGTTACTTAACAATAAATTCATAACATTACCGAATTTCCTAGATTTTGTAATTTACGCTTTACGACTCAGGAAGTCACATAGTCCTGACTATGGATTTTTATATAGTAAGTATTGCTTATAGCCAACAGTAAGACAAGTGAGCAAAAGGACTCAAATAAACAAAAGTGTTAGAGACTGCGTAATCGAAATGCTTTAGGGGGCACGGAAATGATAAAATAGATTTTGCACGTTTCTAAGGATTTTGTGCCTACGCTTTTTCTGTTCTGGGCAACTGAAAAAAACTCTTATATAATATCTACTTAGAGACTTCAATGAGCTTAAAAATAGTAACGAATTTCAAGTGGAGCTTTTCAATCGACCCCTAAAGTAGATTTTCTATTTCCTAATCGCGCCTTTTCGTTATAATAGTATAATGGACAGTTTAATCTTAAAATTGTACTTATTTATGTATATTATCAGTTTATTTTTCTTGGACAGCTACCGTTATTTATCAAAATCTACACTCAAAATTAAGAAAGGATATATATTTTAAATAAGTACAGTTAAAAAAAAATTTGGAAATATTTCTTCCTTTGGAGTTGTTCGCTTAAAATATTTTCCCATTAATTGTGCAGCAGACTAGCAGAGACGTTTTATTTTTTTATAAAGCCAAATATGAATAAAAGAGTTGAAAAATAAGACTTGAAATTTGTTTTCTTTCTTACAACTCCCACGCTTCTCCAATGCAGATTGGTCATTCTTAACTTTTTTTCGTTATCGATGCGCGCATGGTCCGGCGGTTAGCGTAGAACGCAAGTGATCTATGCGACTAAGCCAAACGGGCGCGGTCGAGTGTGAGATGGGTGACCGCTAGTGGCAAAAAATTTCATTCGCGTTTCCGTGCTTCGGAGGGCACGCTGTGCCATCGGTCCCGGTGGTTGTCGATAGATAACAGTCGTTAAGCCTTGTCGGAGGCCTTATGGGCGGTTTGAAAACATCCGACAGCGGGTTGGCTACTAACCGGCATCTCCACCAACCCGCATTGGAGCAGCGTGGTGGAGTAAGCTCCAGGCCTCCCTTATAATGGGGAGAGACCCGTGCCCAGCACTGGGACGTAAAAAGGGATGCAGTCAACTTTTTCCATCAAAACGAATTGATTTTGTTTTCACGGCTAACGAAATGTCATCTATCTCATTGGGTGCTTTATCACAGCTAAGAAAAGGCCAACCTCTGTGGGCTACCAATCAGATCGCTATCTTCTCTAATGAATGATTACTTTCTAAGATTAGAACACGAACATAACCCAGAGTCCACGGTTACTACATTCAAAGCAAGAATGTTTTTTTTTTCAACTAAGTAAATATTTTTCTTAGGTGAAAACTTTTGGCTAATGCTAGAATAAGGCTAGAATCGTATAAAAATATTTGTGAGAGTGAGAAAGTGAGAACTTCTTTAGCGGCGTTGTGCACTTTTTTTGCGATGGGTAAAAAATGTTAAACTCGTGTCAGGACACGTGGCCTGATCGAATATTCGTAAGACGGAGAGGTGACAGCTGACGGCTCGACTGTCTGTATACTTGTAAAATTCGTTTATATCAAGTGTTTAAAACATCGAAATTGAACAAAGTGCATCTATTAATGAAAAAAGTGACGAAGAAATAGTGAAAGAAAATGAGTGAGTATTTCATAAAAATACTAGATGAAAACCTACTGAAAATACTATATGAAAAATAATACTGATACTTAAAGCAATTCGATGTGTGCGAAATTATTCCCAAACCATTACAAAATATCAAAAATGCACAACATTATGTTCAAGTTTTCACTTCTGCCGGCACACCCGGACTGCAACCCGTTTTTTTTAATCCATAGAATTATTTCAATCATTTCCATTTTCATAGACATAACGTTAAATTCCAGGCCTCACCAATACTTTCATGATTTTTTATTGTATCAATCGATCCTATTTGGCATAGAGATCAAGAGTTCTTAAAGAACCACATCGATTGGAGCACCCCGAAAGACAGAAGTACGAGTATGAGCCAAAGTAAAACCTCACCCCGTAACGTTGAAAACGGCCCATACTAACGAAGTGACAGATATAACGTCACCGTCCGAGAACGCAGTGCCAGTACTATTACCTACCTATTTTTCAATTTAAATATATACATTTTACGTAAAAATTAAATTTATACATATTTCCTACCATGGGGAGGTCCCGAGTAAATGCTTGTTGCTAGTAGTTTTTTTTTTTTGTTATTGTTACTCGTGTTAATGTTAACAATATTTTACTTGTCTATACTAATATTATAGGGTTTGATTGTTTGCATTGAATAGGCATTGAAAAATGAACATACTCTACAGAATATTTTAAAATAAGTTGGGTATCCGTAAGAAAACTATCGCGTACGCTATGAAAATAATGGACAATAGAACAAAAATGTACTACAAATTTATAGAGGACATCAAAATCTACAAAAAAATCCACTATACTATACGTATAACTATTGCAGTTGTGTCACAATAACTTTTTCATATCACATATAATAAAACATCGAGTTTTGATTTCTGTTTTGCCAGTCGAAATAAGACAATTTCAAACCAAGGGGAGAAACAACGTTGTCTACCCGGCACATTCATTTGTAATAAACAAAATTGGCGCCAGAATAAAGCGATGTGCCTATGTAGGGGCACCAAAGGGGATACAGTAGTCATCACCAGTTTGGGTGCCATGAAACGTATGGATAATATTTATTTCATGCTACTGATCCTCTCTAACGCGGGTGAAACCGCGGGGAACAGCTTGTAATTCATAAATATAACAGCTTTTTCTGTTTATTGTGTAGTTCAAATTGATAAACGTAGCGTGTCTCGTAGCAATGTAGCAAGTAGATACGTAGCGCGTCGATGTAGCTTATAGGAGATTTTTTTTTGTAAACGCCTTCATTGGACTATAGCCTAAATCCCTCTCAGTTGTTAGAGGAGACCTGTGTCCAGCACTGGGACAAAAGGTTGAAAAGAAGAAGAAAGAAGAAGAATGTCTTAAGTTTATTTTTAAGATTTAAACTTATTTTCAAAGATTTTATCGTTTGGATTTTGAAAAACAAAATGAACATAATTTCAAGCCACTGTTTTTCAAAGATTTTGAGAGACAAAACAGTTAAATTGAAACACCTAACTCTGTGTAAAAATGAAAAAATAATTGCCATATTATATATTCTGCCAGCAAAAATATTTAGGTCATTTAAAACTTCAATTAAATTCTGGTGGGAAAAATATTATGCGAAGTTAGTTAAAGCGGTAGGTAAAGTTTGCATAATTAAGGACATATACGATATACTGTCAGTGTAACGTAATATTTATTGTACGCAAAACCAACAAAGCATTATTTTTATTTTAAAAAATTGAGCTGTTTTTACCTGGCAGATGTAAACAACTATATAAGTTAATTTCAATGTGTATCGTTGAATAACAATATTATGAGACATGAGAGCAACTCTGCGAGTCTATCCCTCAATAATGGTGAGAGACCCACGCCCAGAAGTGGGACGCAAAAAGGATTGCAGCCAATATCCCAGTAAATAAGGCAACAAATTTCCATATAGGGCTTCTGAGTTCAAAACCCAATACACTCTTTTTCGCCTGATTCTATCAATTTCTATCAACTCTTTTTCGACTAAGACTTCCACATAATTTCAATTTGTAAAACCTTTTTTAATTTTCTTTTGAGTCGCACTGCTGAATACAAGTATCCGCCCGGAAGTGACAGAGCAATAGATTTAAGCCAGAGTCCACCACGCTTTCCAATTGCGGATTGATAAGACAAAGACATAGACTTTTCTTTGCACAAATATGGGTGTTTACAAAAGGTGTTTTTATACACTTGGTTCACCATATTTTCCTTCACGAGGCATGCAAATATTACAATAATTAAAACTTTATTTATTACAAATATTAAAATGTACATTGGAACAGATTTCTTTAAAATATTATATTATTATTATCATTATTTGTACCCATATTGCACCTTTTTATTAATTATTTTTTATTCATTAATTTGTTTTAATTTTTCGGATCGGATCCAAACATCGGCTTTGGGCACCCATATTGCAGGGTTTTTTTACACTGAGAGGAAAAAAAGCCGGCGGAATAAAAACCTCCCAGGTTTTTATGGAATTCCTTTATGCCGCTTTATAGTTTATAAAATCAGTGACCGAGAAATATGCCTTTCTAGTAATACGTTTTAAGTTAGTTTTTAAACTCTTAGCCCGCTTTTATTTTGAGGAATTCCAGTAGGTTATTGTATATTTTTGGTCCCATTGGTAGGTTTTTGATGGACATCCTTTGGGAAAATATAAGTTACACTCAAGAATGCACAGTGCTTGAAACATAGTAATTAATTAAATATTACAATATGTTCCCTCTCCGGACAGCAGCGATAAACATGCACGTAATTTTTCAGACAGAGCACGCCGGGAATATTGAACTCGGTATCTCTTCATTGCTTGGCCATTGCTTCTTAAATAAATATCCATAAAACAATTACGATAATTTATGAAGGGAAGTAAATATAGAACAATTAAATACAAAAACAAAACCTTGGGAGGGAACTATAACAAAAACACCAGAATTATGTAATATCACTGACCGATGACGATCTACGTGGCGCAATGGTTACCATGCCGGACTGCCAATCGAAGGGTTCGATTCCCGGCGTAATTCGAATGATGAGCTTAAATTTCTGCTATAGGTCTAGATGTTTGTGTTTCTATCTTTGTTTGTGTCCATGGTACCCACGACACAGGATATATCTACTCTACTGTGGGGCTATGAGTGTGAAGCGTTATTGCTGTTATTATTAATCACCTTATAAACATCTTCCATCTTTTTTGAAGGCAACACTTTCTTATCCTATCACTTAAAAGAGCAAACGTGAATCTTTGTCCCCAATCATCTTACTTTCAATCACGCAATTTTCACACGTATCGTTCGTGTAAATTTTATGATCAATCTGTATGTACTGTTAAGATTGATATATCACATTTTGTTTATATAACATTATGCTTTTAGTTCTGAAAATGAATAAATATTTTAACCATAGTACTCTAAGTACTTAGTACGTTATTATTATTTGGATTCTATACATATCTTGAGAGTGTTGTAATCGACAACGCTTTTGAGTACTTTTGAGAATTAAAATCTAAGAAACCCTATATACATACATCTCTAAGATAAACGAAGATACTAATATTATAAATTTGAAAGTAACTCTGTCGGTCTGTCTGTCTGCTACGCTTTCCCGCTTAAACTACTAAACCAATTTTAATGTTTGGAACACAGACAGAGTGGAACTTGGAAAAGGACATAGGATGGAACCTATAACACGGGTCCACGCGGGCGAAGCCGTTGGCGGAAGGCTAGTTATAAATAACCAATAAAGCTGCTTATATACATATGATATGAGATCTCCCGCCGGGCGAGGTGGTCATGCCCGGGGAGCAGCCGCGCTCCAACTGACTCAATTCAGAGCTTGTATATATGGTAGGATATTCCGAAAACTTCGATAGTGTGATTCAGGAATAACCGTAGCGCCATCTCTTGATGAGTAGCGGAAGGTCGCTACAATAATAATAAATATAATATAATATGATAGTCGGGTAAGAATAGTCAAAAATCTCTTTAATAAATACCTTATCATCGATAATAAAGAAAACTCCCAAATACAAAGGATAAGTAAATTTTATTTAAACTTTTTTGATGACAATAACTAGAGACACATTATTATATATTATTACCATATCTATCACTTAACGAGTTAACTTTATGGTTTTACTCAAGCGGGTTAGAATATAAGTATGTTAGGTAATAAACCTTGTACCCTATTCAGTAACCCCACCTTGTGTAAGTACAGCAACTTTCAACAACTTTCTACAGCGAATCATTATCTTGTAATCTTTAATTTTCTTAGATGTAGAGAAAAATAATAGAATCGTGCTTGAGAACATAGATAGAAGTGACAATTATTTCTTCTGGAAGTGAGTGACCTCCTGCACTTGTTTTTGCTTTAAGATATTCATTATGGAACTGTACATTTTTATAAAATCAGCCTTATAATTCCTTATCAGCCTTATGTTGCATAATAAAAATTATGTACATTATTTAATATGTTATTAAATTATCCCACCTTAATACGGCCTCTAGTATCCAATTTACTCGTCTCTTTTTTCAAGATAATAATGTGATCACTTTAGGGCCAATAAAAAGATCCAGCTTTTATTCTTTCTACCACACAAACTATTTATTCTTTAATTGTCATGAAGCTCGAGTAAATTCACATTTAACATCCTAGGCTCTGTTGCTACGCTTAGTAATGTGAACAAGGTGACAGCCATTTATCGTCGTGGGTGGTAAGGGAAGCAATGGTTCCTAGCGCATTATTTCAGTCAAACTAATGTACCCCTGTCATAATAACCTGAATGAGGAAATCACTGGTACCTACGCTTTAAGAGATAGATGATAGACATGGGGAAACATTTTAAGACTAATTTTAACATATTTATATGATAAAATAATAAAAAAAAATAACGATTCATACTCATAGCCCCACAGTAGGGTACATATACCCTGTGTCGTGGGTACCATGAACACACACAAAGACAGAAACACAAACACCCAGACCGAGAACAGAAATTTAAACTCATCATTCAAATTTCTGTTGTTTCGCCGGGAATCAAATCCGGGACCCTTCGATTGGCAATCCGGCATGGTAACCATTGCACCACGCAGGGCGTCAATAATAAAATGTATTTACTTGTAATTTATTATGATAAAACTGTTTTTATTTGGATTATATTTATTTAAAAAAATATTAACATATTTAAAAAGTTACGTATTCAAAAAGTAATAGCAATTAATTTAATGATTATATAGCTGAAAAAAGGGTTTTAAAGGAATGGAGTTCCGTATGATGAATATTCTAAGGTTAAACAGAAGTTATATTATTTAATAGCTAAAATATATGGATAATCTGAGTATAGTAGATATATAGAAATACTGGTTTTTTTATTTTATTGAATGGAGTAGCAATGAGGCAGAGAGCATGCAGGCCACGTAGTGTTAAGTGGTCGCTGCAGCCCATGGACATCTACATACAACCTCAAGCAAGCATAGGTAAGTCTTGTCTGAGGTCGTATGCAGTTGCGCTGCTACTCCAGAGGCTGGTGGTCGCCTCATGTAAGTGTGGCCAGCAACTGCACTTTCACACCGAAACACAACAGAATTGGTTCACGGCAGAAGTGGGTGCAGCGGTGGTACTTCCCCGGGCGAACCATATTGGTTCTACCATCTACAATAAGGGCGAAACAAATGTTTTACTAAATGAATTGAGTTTGAACTTTCGAAACCGTCAATAATACGTTTGCATTATAAAATCGTGAATTAAAGGTATAACCGCCTTAAAAAGTATTTTAAATTCCTTTTTCTTCAAACTTTTATGAGACGAAATGTGGGTATACTTACAACTTGGTCCCATAAAAGTTTGAAGAAGAATGTTAAACCAAACAAAAGTTGGTCAGCAATGGACGTATGTCAGGGGTAACAAACATTTAAAGAAACAGCTAAATTTAGAACCATTTATTATTATCAAAGGTGAATAAGTGCGCGTGGCCCAGCAGCTGGCATGAAATTCAAGCAATCTGCGTAGCTAAGCGAAACGGGCGAGGTCGGGTGACTGACGGGCAACCGCTATTGGCAAATTTCATTCGCGTTTCCGTGCTTCAGATGACACTTTAAGCCGTCGGTCACAGTGGTAATCGAGAGACAGCAGTCTCAAACCTCGTCAGAGACCTTATGAGTGGTTTGAAAACATCTGAAACAGATTTGGCTCAGCGTGGCTTTGCATTGAGCAGCGTGGTGGAGTAATATCCAGGTCTCCCAAATTATGGGGAGAGACTGACAATTACAATGACTAGGTCCAAATCCAGACGACGCAGAAATTGAAAAAAAAATTAATAACGTTTCATACTCTTAGCCCCACAGTAGAGTAGATATACCCTGTGTCGTGGGTACCATGAAAATATTCCAAGACAGAAGCATAAATACCCAGACCAAGAACAGAAATTTAAAGTCATAATTAAAATTTCTGTTTCGCCGGGAATCGTAACACGACTGCCAATCGGAGATCGATTGGCAATCCGGGATGGTAACCATTGCCCCTGTAGCTTCGGGATTAAGAATAGAGCTACGGTATTCCCTGCCTGATCGTAAGAAGCGTCTAAAAGGGGGCTTCCGGGGTCGTGGACGGTGTGCGTGGGAGCTCGATCCGTCCAGCCAGCAGACCCGGGAAGGACGTGGTGTGTGCGTGGTCGCTTGCCGTAAGCATCGGAAGGTGCAGGAGAGCATATCTGCTCTCCCGAAGATGGGCCCATTCTGGGCGCCGCGCATGGAGGTCACTGGTGCGTTCCACTGGAGAACCCTGAGTCCTCCCCAAGCGCAGAGGCAGCCACCGAGGGGGTTTTAGTGCGGTAAAATCCCACATAGCCCGGTATCCTCTCCCAAGATGCCGGGTACCTTTTGAAGGTTTCCCTCCGATATAAAAAAATGCATTACAGTGTCGAACGGAATGAGTTTCAATTTCTGTTCTCAGTTGGATGTTTGTTTTCATGTGACAGATATTTATTATTTATTCATTTGTATGCAAATATTACAATAACTATAAGCTTAACTAATATTCCAGGGTTCATGGTACCCACGACACAGGGAATCCTAGTGTAGGTCTATTTGTATGTGGCGTTATTGTTGAATAAATAGGTTGTATCTTTTCAGAGTTAAGTTCAAAATAACAGATACGGTTCAACAGAGGTACAATTTGGTCGGTAAAGCTTCCTTGTGTTACATAAGCACATCATAAGATGGAACAACATTCGTTGAGTAGGACTGCATACTGTAAGAGTTCTATAAATGATATCTATACTAATATTATAAAGAGGAAAGATTTGTATTTTTAGATGTTTGTGATGAATAAACTTAAAAACTACTGTTCCGATTTCAAAAATTATTTCATCATTAGAAAGCTACATTTACCCTGAGTAACATAGGCTACTTTTTACCGCGGAAAATGCTTCATTCCTACGTGAAAACGGGTAACAGAGTCAACTTGGTTGAAGCAACTGGCTTATCGGCTATGATTTTAATATAGCAATGAAGCCTGGAATAGCACATAGGCTATTTTTTATCCTACGGAGACCCATTAAACGGGGCCACGCGGGCGAAGCAGCTGGCGGTAGGCTAGTCTATAATAAAGCGAAAGTATTTTTTATTCTGTTGTTGAATGAATAACTGCAATTATTAGTTAGAAAAATATTCAAATAATAATTTCCCCCTTCCCTTCCCTTCCCTTCCCAATAATAGGGAGAGACCCGTGCCCAGCAGTGGGACGCAAAAAGGGTTGCGGGTTGCGGCCAATACTTTTACATTGTGATAGCCATAACGGGCATGATGACAAATTTTTAAATACCTTTCCTTATTGTAGGTACACGTCTCCTAGTTCCGAAAAAAAGTTTATTTCAGCAATAAACTTAACTTTGAACATAAATTAATGTATTTTCTGCTATGTAATTTGAATTAAGCGCGAAAACGCTCGTAGGTGTCATGGCGTCAGCTTGCTCGTCAAACTTCAAGCAACACAATGACATTAACTGAGACGTGACGTCATTCCTTTTGATTGGCGTTTCAGATAACATGGCCGATTGCTGTATTTAATACTTTTATTTTATTGAAAATCTTATTAATCTTAATGTTTATATTAAAACGCGATCATATTTTAGAACTTTTTTAGCATATATTTTTCAACATTTCACTGCTGGGTACGGGTCCCTCCTCATTATTGGGGATGCCTGGGGCTTACTCCACTACGCTACTCTAATGCGTGTCGGTGGAGATGCAGGGCAGTTGCCAACGTGCAGTTGGATGGTTTAAAACCACCCATTTTAACTTAATCCTTACATAATATTATGACTATTTATTTTTTCTCAGAAAGATTATGAAAACATGTTTAGAGTTTTCATTATATTGAGGAAGCGTAAATCTAATATCTTTATGCGAGTTTTTTTAATAATATGAATCTCAGAAACGGCTCAAACGATTTTTATTAAATTTAGTGCCCCTGGGGTGATAGATTGATCAGCAAGGTTTTATTTTAGGAATTTGTCATTTAGTCAGTTATTCAAATTTTCAGGGATAATCAACTTAAATATAAACTGAGAAATATGGCTCTTACTGACATCTATTGGAGAATATTAATAATAATATTGTGGCGTAGAACGCCGTCAAATGTCATCCGCCAATGCAATTATGGCTTCTTTGGTCGAATGGTTACATAGCGGAGCTAGAGACCCGGGTTCAAACCTCAAGCAAGCATGTTGCGTTTCTTTATTTTTTTGTGACAATATTTTTTTAATTAGGAGCTATTTCGGATGGCGTTGTTAAGTAACACTAAGCCAATGAGTATTTTGCTTTAAATTAAAGAAAATCATTTGTACAATGCTCGGTCGTCCAGGTACTATCAATTAAAACAGTAAAACTTTTTTCAACCTATGTATATCCTCCTAGCAATAAAATTAATTACATCTATAGGTTCAATAGTGACATTTAAATGATTAGCCCTCAGGGCTAGGCGAATAAGATAATATTGGTCCAATTTACAATATCTAAAACGGCACCGTTTCGATGGAAGCAAGAAAGACTTCACCTTCGTTTAAATAACTTTTGCGGAGGCAAATTTTAATTGCGTTATCAGAAATTACTTTAGCTACCAAAGAGAGCCTATTGAAGCCGATAGAATATGCAGTCTGTATCTGGAACTTACTTACTACCGCTGAATTGTTACGGTTGCCAAAACCAACCAACCCAAAAAAGAAACAATTTATATATATGATTTATTTATATTTACATGAATTTTAGAGGACCTTTCCCTGAGATGGAAACGAACTTTAACATCGTTGCATTAACAATAAAGATTTCTAATAAGAAATGCAAGCTTTAATTATGATGGAATACCTGCCTTTATATCCAGAACAGATATAAAGGAACAGATTTATATACAGAACGAAAACGCCGCAAATGATTCTTCATCCCCTAAAGTGTTTAATAATAAATAAACGTTACATATTCATAGCCCCACAGTAAGGTAATTAATACCCTGTGTCGTATGGACACAAACAAAGACAGGAACACAAACACCCAGACCGAGAACACAAATTCAAACTCATCGTTCAAATTTCTGTTTCGCTGGGAATCGAACCCGGGACCCCTGGCCCCCTGAGTCCGGCATGGTAACCATTGTGCCACCCAGGTCATCAAAAAGTAAAGTTTTGAAAAATTATATGTATGAAAAATTAAATAAGTCGTTCATCTAACTGCTGGCCGCTTTCCACAATACTTAACTTAATAGATCGCTCGTACTCTAAAGCATCAGCATGACACTAGACAAGCAATTTTCTAAACATTTTTTTTTCGACCCTTTTTATCTCTTACTGCTGGGCATAGGTCTCATCTCGAAAAAGAGAAGTGAGGGAAGGATGTAGGCCATAGTTCACCACGCTGGCCAAGTGCGGATTGGTGGACGTCATGCCTTCGAAAAATTAAAAGTAGAGGTTTGAAAAACATCGTAATTAAATATCATATTTTTTCCTCACCGTGGAGCAGCAATAAATACGCACACAGCAGATTTCTTTGTCAAAAAATTTCTTTGTCAAATGTGCTTGCCGGGGTTTGAACTCGTTATCTTGATGAGACCGCGGTCTTTTTCTTTCGGCCATCGCTGCTCCGAACAATTCAGTTCTGAATAATAAAGAAAATAAAAGAAATCACCGTATTCAAAAATGGAACATGAAATTAAGACAAATTCATTGTAAAATTGATTTGTTAATTTCGATCAATTCCATTTCCAAATCCAACTACTACTACCATAATGTTACCAAATGCGATTCTAAGATTTTGGAAACAACTTTGTCAGTTGCTTGTAAAGTTTTGTCCCATTATTAGCTACGTGAAAAGTTGTGAAACAATTTCGCACGTAACGCACGTATATAAGGGCGAGCGTAGTGGCCGCTGGAGTAGATACCTGTCCGACGCGCGGAGTGTAGCCCGCAGCCAGAGTCCCATACATGTGAGTCCGACTTTTCAAACATTTTTCTATAGTATTTTTAATTTAGTCTTTATTTTTATTTATAACGTTGTGAGATTACCTTAATGCGTGATAGCTTTAAATAATAATAATCTTGAAGTGATTAAATCTTGAATTTCGAAATGCGGAGTTTAATTAGATTAATTTAATTACATAGCTATAATACAGTTGTTCAATGAAATCGGTAATTATTTAAAAAATAAAATTACTTTACACAGTATTATTTGCGTATTTAAAAAAATATTAAAAAATGTAAATTGCGATTTCCAAAGAGACGTGATATTATTTTACTATAAAAGAAATTATAAAGCGGAAGCGTTGTCTTCGAAACATTATTAGTAGGGCATCAATACTTAAAGAAAATAAGAAAATTAAATATTCCTAATTTTTAATATTTACATGAAATTTTTCTATTTATTGTTAAATAGTACCAACCAAACTTAAGTGTAATCTTTATTTCAATTAAGTTCCTTTACCGATACTTTTAGTTAAACCCGGTTCTCTTGGGACATAATAAGTAGCTTTACCAAAGTAAAACAATCGAATTACTTGTGAATAAAAAATATCGTGGAATAGTAAATTATTCGACAAAAAAAATAGCCAGAAATGGTTAAAAAAGCTTTGATAAAATTATAATAAGCATTAATTTAATTCAAAAATGTAAGAAATATAATAAAATAAAAAAATACGTTTGAAATTATCAAAATAACTATATGTCACGTATCTTTTTGCTCTCTGGACAGGAGTAATTCATACAAATATATTATTTAAAATACCTTCAACTCTGTATATAGGTAACTGAACAAATGAGTAAACTGACATCAAAAAATGATTTATTTTATGAGATCTTCATCAACATCTTTCTATCATGTTCACCCTAATATCTTTACTAACAAAATAAAACACAAAAAGAATAGTAGAAAATCTTAATATATATACCTAACTTGGTTGTACCAAGTCGTGTTAGTTAAGCTTCTACGAGTATAACTCAAGAACGACTGGACCAGTTTATCATTTTTGAATTAATATTATTTAAAGATATGTTTTCGTCTTGATAAACATATTTTAACAATTTTATTTTCATAATAATCGACTGTCAATTAGTTGATGTTCATGCCCTCGTTCAAAAGCATAACACGAAGTATTCTAAGTGGTTAATTTCTTCAATAATGGCATAGCAAACTTTGTGCATATTGTTAAGTAGGTACTTATATTTTTTCATAATTTAGTAGTCTAGAAAAAACAGTAATCAGTCAGTTTAGTCAATCAGATGTTCAAATAAAGCGATGGCTAATTTACCAGAATGTGTCCGATAGAATTTTGGAGGCAAGATGAAAAAATATGTTTTCGCACTGTTATTTTATATCACAAGACTCGTGCACTATTATTAACCTATATCGAGCAAACCGCCATCAATTTTATCCGATATAACTCAAAAATATACCAAGAAAATCAAAATTAAAAACAAGAGCACTAAAAGTCCTTTCCGATTTCCCGCCAAAACTCCCTATTACATACTTCTTAATACTATAATAGAAATTAATAAAATAACACTTGGATAATTGATTTTAATAGATTTTTTGTACTATAAGAATTTTCTAAAAATGGATAAGTTTAAACGCAATTGTTTCGGGTTGAATGCCCTTAAGGATATAAATTAACTGACTCTACAACACGATTCTTGATTTTCTTATACGAATTATAATTCTAAACTTTACCTATTTTAGTGTTTTTAAATACGTAATCTTTTTTCTGATACTTTTAAGGCAGGACAACGTCCGTCGGGTCCGCTACTGGTACATAAAGAAATATTTTATTTAACTTAATTTTTCGTAAACCTACCGCAGGGCTCTATTTGCATATAAATTAGAGAAATTTATAATCTGTTTAAAAAAATAAAGTGACGAACACGCATGTTATATTATATATATAGTATCCGGTTGACCGAGCGTTGTTCGGATAAAAACAATTGATTTTCTTCAGAGACTCATCAGATTATATACCTAAATATACTAGTGGACCCCGCAGACGTTGTCCTGCCTTAAAAGTAATAAAAGAGGA
Organism: Pyrgus malvae; assembly: GCA_911387765.1. NCBI lineage: Eukaryota > Metazoa > Arthropoda > Insecta > Lepidoptera > Hesperiidae > Pyrgus > Pyrgus malvae. The sequence continues at coordinate 4,037,494 of OU426956.1, read as the reverse complement.
TTTGTTTTCTTATTATCTTAAAGAGACTTCATGTTACTATCAAACAAAAATATAAAACAAATAATGACATACGAACTGTCCTGTTATTCTGACTGTGTCAAAGTTTAGAACGACACGGCACGAAATACAAAACGTTTGACAGGCAGGAACAATTTATATGGGAAAACTAAATAAGTAAAAAAGTAATTAAAAAACATTTCCAGTGGCCCAAATTGTGAATCTAAACCATCCTCGAATCCATTTGAATACACACAAAAAAATTCATTAAAATCTGTCCAGCCGTTAAGGAGGAGTTCAGTGACATACACACTCACAGAAGAATTATATATATTAAGATGTAGGTATATATAAGAATTGCTCGTTTAAAGTTATCAGATTTTGTGTAGTAAGGGTACCTAAGACACTATGCATCAGATCTACTCCAAATTAAAATGAGGTTATATTACGAGAAGCATTGGTTTCCAAATAAAAAAAGAAACATCAAAATTTGATCTAACCTATTTAATTTACCCTTACAAGATTACAAAAAATACAGTTGTATTTTAATATACATAGTACAACTGTACACTCGTCAAAATGTTTTAAAGTTGGTTCGATAATTGTATAAAATATGAAGAAACAGGACCGTTATTCTTATGAGTCTAGCTTGGGCATATTTTTTTTATTTATTTAAATTTATTTCAGGCAATACCTTACATCACTTTAAAACATAAGCAGAGGCCCATAGTATTCCTAACATGTATTATTATGTAATACAATCTTGGTCTTAATATTGTTTGTATGTGTGAAAAAGTTTTTGTGTATTATTATCAATTAATCGTACTGTACGTTATGGTCTGTTTATTAAAAATTAAAAATATTGTATAATCGTTACGTTACACACTCATAGCCCCACAGTAAGGTAACTAATACCCTGTGTCGTTGGCACCATGGACACATTCAAAGACAAGAACACAAACACCCAGACCACAAAAATATTTTTTTCATTGAACTTACTCGTTCAAGTAAAAGTTAATCTTTCAATTAAGATCAGAAGACATTTATTTAGAAGTATTAAGAAAACTTAATTTGTGTACTTTTTATTAATAGTTTAGTAACATTGATAAAATTATATTATGATATTAAATATTTACTATTATTTATTCACAAATAAACATGCTTTAATAATAATATTAAATTCTTAAAAAAACGTAAATCAACTAAAATATGTGTGTATTTGAAGTAAGATGTCTATTACCTACTTGTATAATATTGACGATATACTGAGTGACTCAAATGAATTATCAAAATCAGATCAGAAACAAAAAGTTATGTCCAAGAGTAGGTAAAAAATATATCGTTGTTTGTAGTTTATTATAACATTTATAACTATAAACTGTATATACTAATAAATTAAAAGTAAAAATTAAATCAAAACAATTAGCTATAAAAAGAAAACCCCATTAAAAGTTGCGCTGCTGGCATTGTACCCAGAACTCTGGCAGCATTTCCCCTCTGAACTATAAGCAAATTTTTTTGCAAAAAATATCTACCAGCTCTGAGGTCACCCGAGGCTAGAATCAGTCTGGTCGACATGTCTTGCATAAATGTTTTCATGTCAGTCGACCATGGACCCATAGTTTCCATCACAAGTGCTACAAAGTATATTATTATCATATAATGGTATTATGAAATTTATCCAGTTTAAAAGAAATTTAAATCGGACCAATCGGCAAGCAGGAGCCTTCAAATAAAAAAGCAAGGTCCTTTTGTTAAAGTCAGCTAAAACTACTCCAAATACACATTAGCCAAGGATAAAGTCAGGATTAGCCAAGGATAAAGTCACAAATATCTGACGGAGATATTAGTGACTTTATCCTTGGTGCCAATGTATAAACTAGGCGCGCACCCCTAACTAAGAGTAACGGGATTACGTGATGTACCACTTCCCCACATTGAAGGAAGCCTCATGAAATGCTGGTCTAAAATTGCTTAATGATGGGAAATGAATACAACAGTAGCACCTCCCAAATCGAATTGTTCAAGTTCTGTCACCTATTAAATATAAAAATTTTATAATAAAAAGCAATCAAAACTTTTTATTTAATCCGTTTTCAATTCAGCCTATCTGAAAGCGATTTGTTCAAATGGCAATTCGAATCGGCCTTTTTATGGATGAAAACATTATAAAGGTACTTAGTTCTGGTTTCTGGACTTAATACAGGACATCCTAAATCTGATATGAATAGAAGGGACAAAATGTAAGGCAAAAGCAATCATAGCCTTGCGTTCTGGTGAATATTGTAAATGAAGACCTAAAACTTGGAGTGAAGTCATGCGCGGTCTAGAGCAGGATTGATGGTTGTGGCGAATCATTTTATGCATGTTTCCCATGGTTGGGTTGGTGGCTCGTTAGGCCATTGTTACCAATTTTTTAATTTTTTTTCAACCTTTTTTATGTCCCACTGCTAGGCACAGGTCTCCTTTTCACACAATTGAGAGGGATCTAGGCCATAGTCCACCACGCTGGCCAAGTGCGGATTGGTGGACGTCATGCTTTCGAGAAATTGTTACCAATTATTCGCTCGCTTCTTATCGCGTCTCTCGTAAAAAATCCTTAAACTATGAAGGAAACATTCATCTAAATAAAAACAAACCTTAAATTTCAGTGGTTCAAGTTCCTTAATATGTCTCACCTTAGAAAAATATCTTTCAGGCATGCACAATGAAAGAAAATATCATATTAAAATTGATCGATATTTTTCTTCACAGTAAAGCAAGGATAAATGTTCGTATTATCTTAGTTAGAATGTACTCATAAGCCCGGGTACAATTACTGCGTGACATTGAATACTGAGCCCTTAGTGTAAGTTTGTAAATGAGCAAACCTTACTACTACGTCCGAGTTAAAATTGGACAGATAGATCTTCACCTGAAAAGAAAAAGGTCGATAGTTAAATTGTTAACGCAAACGCGTTAGAAACGTTTTCGCGTATGCAGACTTACACTAAGGCCTCTGTATGTCATCGCTTAGTCATAGTTCATTTCTTGAATTCAAGCTTTCGTTGACTATTCATCACTCTTTTTGTTTAAAAACTAATTCAAATACGTTGAGAGATTTCATAAAAGTAATTATTGCAACTTGCGTAGTTTTAGTTCTTTATAAAAAGTTTTGCGAACGTCGTATGATAAGCCAAATAAAACTCAATCTGTTCTCAGCCAAACGTAAAATAGCTTCTTTAACGTTCATTCATACGTATCTTGGTCAAATATGATGGATATACTATTTCTGCATTCGGTTGGTTTTGAGTATCAAAGGATTATGTATTATTTTATTGCCTTTAATTGCCAAACAATTGAGAGTATCTTGAACTGAATTTAAATCGAACGTCTTAATACTAGATGAACTCGGCATCGCAGCGCATCTATCGAAAATATCAGAAAGGGTTTGGCCACGTTTCGCAAAGGAACGAGGTATTCATTGAGCGACTGGTTGTGCAGGGTAGGGTTGATGGAACAAGAGCTTGCGATCAACAGCAACGATCAAATCAAGATCTATGCGATGGACTGACCAAATGAAAAACGCAGTGGGTGGTATAAATCATTGTACCAGAATGACGGTCAACAGAACAGATGGCGAAAAGTCGTGAGGCAAATTTCATCTGCCTCCAACTCCTCTACGACATGACGACCACGACCACACTGTCATGAGCGTCCCTGATGAGAAGAATTGAAGAATACCTACTCAGAATCTTGAAATTTGGTACGAAGCAACGCAAGCATCTTATAGCACAGATAAAGGATAAAATGAAAAGTGTAAATTTTAGTTACATCATAATAATGTATTACAAATATTTTACGAACCATCGCCGCGCGAGTCTGACTCGCACTTGGTCGGTTTTCTTGTAAAGTGTTTCAATTCGATCATAACTTGCTGACATAATTCACTAAAAATACAAAATTTTTCTTCAATCATTAAGTGACCTAAAACTATGTTAAAACTTTACATTTTCAAATTCGCGTAATTTGGAGAAAACACTGGATATCATTTTTACTCAATGGCTTAGAATAAAATAGAAAGAGTGTCTTCATACAAGCGCATATTTTAGTTATTTTAGTTATTTCCATAGTATAATGTCGTATGGTATTTTACTGTGGGGAAATGCAGCTAATGTCGACACAATATTTATTTTGCAGAAGAGGGCTATTCGCGCAATATATAAATTAAATTCTAGAGAATCACTGAGAGAAAAATTTAAGGAGACTAATATACTAACATTTGCATCGCAATATATTTATGAAAATATAATGTATGTTCGTAAAAACAAACACGAATTTATGACCTTTTTGGATCTACATATTTCGAACTGTATTCCCCAAGTGTAGGCTCCGCAAAAAGAGCCACTCTTTTATCGGGATGTCGATCAGAATATACAATAAAATCCCGAAAAATGTTCAATCCCTCCCTTTTCACAGATTTAAAAAAAAGTCAAACAAGTCCTGTGCCGCAAGGCTTATTACGATCTTAAGGACTATTTAATTGATAAAAAAGCTTGGGATTGAGCTGTAGTCCCACAAGGCTGTTTCTATAACTGATGTAATAGACTTAAATGAATTAAACTGCCTATGTTAGCAGGTGGCTGTGGGACGACATTGACACATGCGGTAGCTGTCACGTATGTTCCTTATCGGCCCATAGCTACTCTGTAAGAAAGTAAGCTATTGTATACCCCATATTTTAAAACAGGGCTGAAGTTTTTCTCCGTCTGCTCTTTTCTTCAGCTAAGCATTGCCTAAGCGCACCCAGAGCAGACAGAACAAAAAAAATAACGTTCACTAAGAGTTTGTAAGGGAACCGTACAGTGAATAAAAGAATATTTCATTTCATTTCATTTCATTTCATTTCACTGTCAAAATTGAAGCGCTAAATATTATAGATTCCTACAGCTGTCACATCTGACAAACAAAATATTTTTATTTTGACCAAATTAACTATAAAATACTACAAAATATTGAAACACTGTGAAAAGTTATTTTATTAGGCTTCTTTTGTTTTTAAAAAGTGTTGTGATAAAATTTAACCTTACGGAGCGGCGCGGCGTTTGGTGCCATTAATGGCACCAGTCAATATGCTTCAATTTGGGCGCGCGAACTTGGTTTCTATAATGTAATTTTTCTAAGCTACGAGTATATGGTCATTTTAGTCGATCATGTAAACAACTGGCTTTCTTGTCGGCTACTGTTCCGCTTAAAAATACAGATTAAAAATGTGAAAATTTCAAAATGAATTATGTAACTTTGTTATCCTTATAACTATCTAACATTTTCCGTCTGCTAATTGCCTAGCTATGTCAATTTTATATTCTTAGTATTTTTTAACACAAAGAAATAGCTTCAAGGCAGAAATGGACGCAGCAAAGGTGTTTCTCTATCATAATTTAATACCGGAATCCTTAAAAGCCGGAAAAGAGCATACTCGTATGACTCTTCATTCATTGCTCCAGCATAAGTAATAAAGATTTAAAAATATAATTATCGTACAGTGGCGAATCTAGTCAGTTTGGGAGGGGCTTGATGGCTTGACTTAACCAAGCGGTATTTTACCAACTTGAAACTTTTAAGGAAGGACTGTGGTAGGTGGTAGAACTATTATCGTTCGCCCGGGGAAGTACCACCGCTGCATCCACTTCTGCCGTGAACCAATTCTATTGTGTTTCGGTGGAAAGGTGCAGTTGCCGGCCACACTTAACACGAGGCGACCATCAGCCTCCGGAGTAATAGCGCAACTGCATACGACCTCAGACAAGACTTACCTATGCTTGCTTAAGACGAGCATGCAGGCTACGTGGTGTTAAGTGGTCGCTGCAGCCCATGAACATCTACATACAACCTCAAGCAAGCATTCGTAAGTCTTGTTTGAGGTCGTATTCAGTTACGCTGCTACTCCGGAGGCTGGTAGTCGCCTCATGTAAGTGTGGCCGGCAACTGCACCTTTCCACCAAAACACAATATAACTGCTCACGGCAGAAATGGGTTATCATATTTCTACCACTTACCTACCAAATGATGACTTGAGGTTTTTGAAATAGGATTTTTATTTGCTTATTTTTTACGTATTTTCTTAATTTTAAATTCCTTAACCCTTCGAAACGTTAAAGTGTAATTTGCATGTTGTGTACAACCTTAATTACATACAATTTAAATGGATAAGGATTAATATTAGGATAACGATTAACCGTGATTAGAATTAATAATTCGAATAATAAGCGGTCATTCTGACTTAACAATTATACCCACGCGTACTTTTGTATATCTTAAGATTAATACTTGTAATTCATCGTTTTTATTAACAAAAACAATAAAGACTACTATTTGCACAAATTTTGGGGAGTACAAAAGATTTTCATCATCAATTATTCATTTAATTGTAAATCATCAATAGTTTTAATAATAATCAAGAAATAATTAATTTTATAGCCAAAATTTTAGAACTTCAAGTGGCTTTTTTCTTAGGACCAATTTAAAATACAATTTATAGCCTGTATTTTTTCACTTTAATTAAGGTTTGCAGCAGTGAAAAAAAAATTAACATTTGTATACCTACCTACTAATTTTGATACCTAAATTTACTAACAAACTAAAACAACAGAAAACGTCAGAAATGAATCCCATAAAAAGTATTTCTTCCGCCTGCTTTTTATACTCATGATGTACAAAAACCCGGTGAGATGGGTACCCAAAGCCGATGTTCGGTTTTAGTCTGAAAAATAAATAAAAATATATTAGGTAATTTATAAAGAAGGCCTAACATGGGAACAAAAAAAAATATACACATTAATATGTTTAAATTGTACTTTTAATTAAGTCTTTTAATCTTTGTACTCGTAATTGAACTGTGAACTAAATATTCGTTACTAGTATATTACCGGCTTCGCTCGGGTAATAGGAGTTTATATGAATAAAAGCTATCCTATCTTTCAAGTTGGATCAAACTGCACACGGTGTGCAAATTTAATGGACATCAGTTACACGTACAACGTGACACGTAATTTATATATATTAAGATAATATGTACTATGATGAACAACTCTCGTAAACACCCATATTGGTGCAAATAAATACAAACCTTTGACTTTTCGGTCTCACACGTTAATAATCCGCTTATAAGCAATATTGCCACGCATCAAGGCAACACTTATATGCAAATGCCTATGATTGACGCTTTGCCATTGTAAGGTAATCGAAATTATCTCAGTTTGGGCATGAAACCTAATTCTCAAATAATTACACGGTAATCTGAAAATAATGGTGTTAAAGAGCTCACACAATGATTACAGATGAGTTTTACTAGTGGACTATTATCACTTAGAGGGCTGATAAAAAGATAATAACCTATTCTCAGACCTAACAAGTGTTAATATAAAATTTCATCAAAATCGATTCAGCTGTTTCGAAGGAGTATGGTAACAAATACTGTAAGACTATATTTTGATATAAACGAGTAGATGAAAGTAAATATTTTATTCAGTGTACGGTTTTTTACAAACTCTTAGCAAACGATTTTTTAAAGTCTGTTCTACTTCCATGTTATCATATTATTTAAACATAAACTAAACTAATGTAACAGTAATAGTCCCTGTAGCTTCGGGATTAAGAATAGAGCTACGGCTACGAGCCTGCCTGGTCGTAAGAGGCGACTGAAAGGTGGCTTCCGGGGTTGTGAGCGGTGAGAGTGGGAGCTCCGTTCAGCCAGCGGCCCCGGGAATCACGACGGTATGTGCGTCGGAGGGTGCAGGAGAGCACATCTGCTCTCCTGAGTATGGGCCCGTTCTGGGGCACCGCGCGTAGAGGACACCGGTGCATTCCAATGGAGATCCCAAGCGCAGAGGCAGGCCACCAAGGGAGTTTTAGTGCGGTACAAATCCCACATAACCTGGTATCCTCACCCAAGGTGCCGAGTACCTCTTGAAGGTTTCCCCCCGATACCAACAAAAAAAAGTACATACATTAAAACGACTATTAGGTATATTTTTGAAGTAGGCTTATTATGTACTCTATTTTATCGCACTATTGTCGCAAAATATTGCGTAGCACAATAATAAATATTGTTAATAGATTGATACAGGAATTTCTTACGAGGGTTGCTTCCTCCCCCAAAAAGTCTTTTAATAATATTAGCGGTAGGGTCGGATGTTTTTGTGATATATTTCTAATATGTTTTAACATCTTCTCCACAAGATCACAAGCTTAGCGTGAAAATATATATAAGAGAATAATACTTACAGTAGAAAATAGAATAAATTTAAAATGGAAGCATAAAAAGTTATTAAAACTTAAGTAAAATTAAAAATAATTATTGATTTTTTTAAATAACATGTACTTAATTATTGATTAATATAAATGAATTTTGAACAATAAATAAAATTATTGAAATTAATAAAAATAAGAATCACAGATTAAATAACATTTTTACCCTTATGACAATAGGAAGAAAGTGAGAGTCCCAAAAATAATTTTAGAAATTGAACTACTTAATTAACATACATACTTCCTATAGGTACGTATACGACGTGTATTATTTAAGTTCATTTCTAAAAAGTTTTTTTTGTATTTCAAAATTCTCCTTTTCCCTATTTTCCTCATGAAGTTTTACTTGTAATTTATTTGTTTATATTTAAAACATTATTACTTCTAATTTCAGAACTTTCAAGCATATCAGTACTCAATGACTTTATGAAATAGCCAGTAGTCTTAAAAATGAACTGATTTATTCCCTTTTTTCTCATATAAAGGTTTGAATTCAATAAGCAATATTCTCAATGGTTTGCAAAGAAACAAAGAAACTTCAGAGTCTGCTTGTCTCCCCACAGAGATACAAATGCGTTGTTGAGATAAATGTCACACTTTACCATCTAAGTTATGAACTACGGCGTTTTAAAATAATATAAAACAGTGTAAATAATAATAAAAATTTATGTCCAATTTTTATTAATTTTCTAATAAAAATGTCCTATACATTAGTAAAAAATATACGATCATTTGTTTAACATCTTATTACTTTATTTATTTACTTAGAAAATGTTATTTTAACATTCTTCTCATTACATCCGTAAACATTTTTTGTATGTTTTCTGATAAGCAGAACTTAAAATTCAGCATTGTTTAGGTAACTCCCCTGTAGTTTTCCGGAGTAGCGAACATACATATTATGTACCTACATACGACCCCAGAAAAGCTTTCTTTCTTTGCAAGCTTATAAAGCTGCACAACTTCATAACGCGAAAAAATAATTTCCTTGAAAATTGAACGGACAAAATTGATTCACGCTAATATAAATTTCAAAGTTTTAATTTATAAAGTTAGTACTTGAGTTGCCAAGTAAAAATAAATCGTCTAGAAGGAGATAATTATAGCCGCCTCCGTATTCTTCCTACGTGTCCCATGCCGTAACAATAATCGTTTTATTTTTCTGATAGGAATTAATTTATGAATCGTATAAAATATATTAAACTTAACCTTTAAACTTATACTATATAATATATGTACCTTTAAACGAGCAATTCTTGCTTATCTTAATCTTAATATACCTATATAAATTACGTGTCACGTTGTTTGTCCGCGATGGACTCCTAAACTACTTAACCAATTTTAATAAAATTTACACACCGTGTGCAGTTTGATCCAGATAGCTTATATCGTAAACTTAGGATTAGTTCTGATACTTAAAGGCAGAACAACGTCTGCCTGGTTCACTAGTACGTTTATATAATTTGTGTCTCGGAATCCGGGTACTGTTTACATATGTAAATCACTTTACATATAAAAATTAAGTGCTTAAAAAGTTATAACATATACATATATAAATATAAAAACAAAATCTATATCCCTAATCTAATATATATATATATATATATCCTTTATCGATATATATATATATTACCGATATACTTTACCGATAATCAATACACAGCAGATTAATCGATCTCAAGAAAACGGGTTGCACTCCGGTAGTGCCGGCAGAAGTGAAAACTTGAACATTAACGTTGTGCATTTTTGATATTTTGGAATGGTTAGGGAATAATTTCGCACGAATTGCTTTTATTATCAGTATTATTTTCTAGTATTTTTATAAAGTACTCACTCTTTTTCTTTCACTATTTCTTCGTCACTTTTTTCATTAATAGATGCACTATGTTCAATGTCGATATTTTAAATACTTGATATAAACGAATTTTACAAGTGTAGACAGTCAAGCCATCAGCTGTCACCCCTCCGTCTTACGAATATTCGATCAGGTCACGTGTCCTGACGCGAGTTTAACATTTTTTACCCATCCCAAAAAATGTGCACAACATCGCTAAATAAGTTTTCACTTCAAAAATTAAAGGATATACAATTTTTTCCTTAGAAAATATTTCATTACCAACTTTTATAAAACCGTGACTTTTGGGGTTGCTTATGACTAAAAGTTTTAAGATTCCGCCTTCGCTCAAAACCTACGCCATAAACCTTGCATCGACTATTATCTTTTATTCATTTTTCTCTGGATATGCGTCGCGATTAGAAAGATTGTATCCCTGAGAGTTATGTTTTTTAAAACAATAAAGTAGTGCGGGATCTAACTGCTCGCAGTTCCGCAACTGATATAAATATTACAAAGTTTTAATTACAAGTTTTCCTGGATGTACGGAGTTATGGGTGTTTAAGGTCATCAAAAAACCCGACTGCTTTTCTGTGTAATTTGGAAATGAAAAACCGTAAAACTAGAAAGTCGTCATACCCGTTTGCACTTAACTTAAAAATCGACTAATAGGGGTAGGTAAATTATAGAACAAGAGCTCATTGTATATTTAACAATATTTTTAAATACAAGAAATATAACAATACAAGAAACGTAGCAGTCAGACTCTCGAAAAACATAACCCTCCTTCTGGTGCAGTTGGGTAAAAGCATTACCGTTCAATTCAGAATCAGAAAAAATACCACTTACTCTTAGGGCCGATATTTCAAACCCGAGATAAAGTTATTGGTCACTCGTCTTAACGCAATACTTTTAATGTCGTAAGAGTAACAATCACAACGATTACTTGTGTTCAACGAACAGTTAATAAGACATAACAGACATAGTTTGATACAGTTCTCTACCCATTATTGAGGAAAACTGGACCTTCCTCCAATAGCTGGAGGGCCATGCACGTTGTGAGAAGTAGGACATCAAGAAATTCAAATTCATTTATTTGTAGAATAAGGTGAACAGTTGGATGGACAGTAGTTATATTATACATAGTGCGCATATTCAGCCACATTGGGCGTACAAATATTTATATACTTACATTGTAAAATAAAAATTTATAAATTTAGAATTACATGTCACTTTTATTAATAGAGATATCATTTAAAAAATAAATCATAAGAGCAATTATAGTAATAGTCAATAATAATTATTATTATATTTTATGTCATCAGTTACCTAGGTACATTAAATAAAAATATTTAATAAATTTTAATATAAAATTAATGAAAACAAACATTGCAACATTAAACAGAATAATTTAACACCAGTCAATATATTTAAAACAAGATAAATTATAATGAGAAAATTTATTCTAATCATACATGCTTATACACGTTTTTAACAAATTAGGTACAATTTATATTGTAAACAAATCAGACCCCATATCGTACATCCCAGCCATATAATTTGTCTAGGACTTGTCACAAAGGAAGTTTTTTATGCTGTAATAGCACCTAACGGTCAAAAATGTACGAAGCTTTTAAATGGCTTTTAAACTTTAAGACCAAAATATTTGTTAGCTATTCTATTGGAAATCGAATAGACTCTTGTTATTGTTACCAAAGAAGTGCCCTTCCTTGGCCTGTTTAACCACTCCCACCTAAGCTTGAACTTAATGTTTAGTTTGTAGACAACTTGGTCAATTAAAAGTCACTAGAACAATTTATCAATAGAACGCAACCCCAATAAATGATAGAACGAGACTATATATTGAATAAACGCCTCGATCTACCTGAAAAGTAAACAAACAACAACAACGAAAGCTAAAAATATGAACACAAACTTCGAAGTTAAAAATATCAAAACTGAAACGATCTTGTAAGCAGTTTTTAACATGTGTGTTGAAAATAAATGCATTTAAGTGCAGATATTAAATTTTTTTCTTTACCAGGTCAGGTTCACATATAGCCGAAGCTTTTTTCTTGAAATAATATTAAAAAAGGTCTATTTTATTTTTGTACAGGCCAAAAATAAAATAGAACTTTTTTTATTAAACGCTTACAAATACCTGAAAGGCAAAAAAGATTCCTAGTCGATCGACGTTTTGCCGAGACGTGGTCGCCATTCGAGGACCTTTCTTTCCCATGAACGTTGCCGGACATGCCAGTCCTTACTATATGGCCTACCCATTGCCACTTCAGATTTTCAGAGAGACGACAGCAAAAATCATGTATGTAAATGAATTAAAAAAATTCTGCTTCCCAAGCGTAGTTTTGTCCAACATTTTTAAGATATGTAGGTATTATGATATTTTTATTGTGAATAGTGTCCCTACTGCTTATTGGTGTGTGTGCTGGCAGCCCTGCCATCACACGGCAAAGATCCCGGACATTTGGACGAAATATGGTTTTTTCCCCGGACATCTCTGGAAAAATATTTTTTGCAACAAAATTAAAAAATCTGTTTTTTTTTTTAAATTCCATTCGATCGTTGACTATTTTGCCGAGCCTTCTTGAATGCGGGTTATTGTGGATGAATTTTTAATTAAGATTCATTTCAATTTATTGCTTATCTATTAAAAAAAATATTTACCCCGCAACAAAAGTGTCCGGGTGAAACTTTTCAAAACCCCCTGCCGGACGGCCCCCGGACGCCCTTCAAACTAGGACAAATCCGGGGAAATCGTGTACTGTCCTACGTGAAGTTGGCGGAATAGGCGCCATGATGACACTATTAAATAATCAGAGAATAAATGGTTTTACAGAAAAATATATGCTAAAAAAAGTTCTAAAATATAATCCCGCTTTAATATAAACATTAAGATTAATAACATTTTCAATAAAATAAAAGTATTAAATACAGCAATCGGCCATGTTATCTGAAACGCCAATCAAAAGGAATGACGTCACGTCTCAGTAAATGTCATCGTGTTGCTTGAAGTTTGACGAGCAAGCGGACGCCATGACACCTACGAGCGTTTTCGCGCTTAATTCAAATTACATACCAGAAAATACATTAATTTACGTTAAAACTTAAGTTTATTTCTGAAATAAACTTTTTTTCGAAACTATGAGACTAGTACCTACAATAAGGAAAGGTATTTAAAAATCTGTCATCATGCCCATTGCGAAAACGCAGATAGCTATACTAACAAAAAAAAACACCATTTAATGTAGTACCGCTTACGTTACAAATTTTGTTACCTACCTACTGAAAGGCTGCTATAGTATTGTTTAGAGAAAATATAAGTATGTTTAGCAAAAAATATTATACAATAATTGGATCATTTTGTTCAAAGTCTACAATAATGCCGAATAGAATTTAATCCTCTTAATGGACACTACTTTATTTCGCTATAAATTTTCTGACAACAATAGCTATTTAATATAATTGCGCCCAGTATTAAGCCGACAAGGACCATAAATAGTTAAATAGATATTACATACTAGCTTTCCACCCGCAGCTCCGCCCGCGTCGGCTACACGCTTTTTCCCACAGGAATGATATATTTTCCTCGGGTATACAGTAGCCCATGTCACACGTCAACCACTGAACTAACTCTATACAAAATATCAGATCAATCAGTAGCACCATTGCGATGTGGAAGTAGGACAAACAAACAAACTACTTAAATTTATCCTAGTATGGATATTCCTTATGAAGGTAAAATAAATTTTATTAAATATGGGTGTAGTTTCAACCATAGATTTATTATGACTTTGACTATACAATATATCTATGGTTTCAACAAACACATACGAGATAACCACTTTTGAGTCAACCCTCTTGATAACATTTAAACTTCCTTAAGGGCCTCGTTAATCATCTCCAAGTAAAGTGGTGTTTAGTTACGTCCCAAATAAAGTTAATTGGCAAGTAAAGTAAAGCTATGAGTACGGGTCTGTTTATCATATGATTAGTGCTACTCGAACATCGTGAAATTGAAATTGAAGTTACTGGTGACTTTAACAGACAATTAGCGTACTTGTCACTTTACTTGAAGGTCGTGGAAGAGGCCCTAAAACTAACATTCCTTCAATTTGCTACTCGGGCAAATTGTGTTTAAGGAGTCAGATTTGTGATTATTTGCTTACATCGCATTCGCTGGACTGCACGAAATCCACTTAATTCTATTAATGTTGGTACTTTAAGCTGGCCGAAGGCGGTACCAAAGTTTTGAAACCAAGCGAGTTATCAAAATATTGTTATAGGAAGTTAATTGGATGCAATTCCCAAACTATGCTTGGTCGAAACAAGTCGAAAAACAAATAACATGGAGTCTACCGAAATTTTAGAGTTGAGCCGCTATGATACTTATAGAGTAAGTGCCATGTGCCCTAGACCTCTTTTTTTTAATAGAGTAGCAGACAAGCATGCAGGTTAAATGGTCGCTGCAGCCCATGGACATCTACATACAACCTCAAGCAAGCATAGGTATTGTCTGAGGTTGTATGCAGTTGCGCTGCTACTCCGGAGGCTGAGGGCCCACTCTGTACGCCCGTATCCGAAAGTAAGAGAATTTTCGGGCCCCATTTTTGGATAAGACTGAAGAAATTCTAGCAATATTATTCATTCAGTAGCTTAATGTCATCAATGACAACGCTCATCTTAATAATTCGTGCAAAAAAAAACGATCTGAGTATGCCAAAAATGATTCCGAAAATGTTAGAACTTACGGACGGATGCTTACAGAGTAGGCCCTCTGGTGGTCGCCTCATGTAAATGTGGCCGTCAACTGCACCTTTCCACCGAAACACAATAGAATTGCTCACGGCAGAAGTGGGTGCAGCGGTGGTACTTCCCCGGGCGAACCATAGTTATACCACCTATAGACCTACCTTATTTCAGAAAAGATGACATTTTGAGGATTATTTATTAGATAGTTCTCTATGTAACTAAGAAGGTGTGATTCAACCTTGAAATTTGATAAGGTACGAGCAGATAATAGTCACTAGACGTCCGCGTCGAAGAAGAAGGCCCTGCGGTTAGCGTAGAACGCAAGCGATCAATGCGACTAAGCCATACGGGCAGGGTCGGGTTTGAGATGGGTGACCGCTAGTGGCAAAAAAATTCATGCGCGTTTCCGTGCTTCGGAGGGCAAGTTAAGACGTCGGTCATGGTTGTTGTCGATAAATAACAGTCGTTAAACCTTTTCGGAGGCCTTATGAGCAGTTTGAAAACATCCGACAGCGGGTTGGCCACTAACCCGCATCTCCACCAACCCGCATTGGAGCAGCGTGGTGGAGTAAGCTCCAGGTCTCCCCAACAATGGGGAGAGACTCGTGCTCAGCAGAGGGACGAAAAAAGGGTTGCAACCAGACGTCCATTAAGAACGGGTTATGCTAATTTGTATGGAAGTCCTTCTTTTTATGCTGCATAATAAAAATTTTTCACAAAAATATATGTATCAAAGTGAGTTATTGTAGCGGTTCTCGGAAAGATAATACAGGTAAAATAAAGAATGAAAGTTTAGATCGCAATCAGACTCATGAAATATACGGAGATTATTCCTTTCTAACGCGAGTAAAACCGCAGGACACATCTAATACTCTGTCGCATTGGGTGAATACCTGTAATGACAGATGTAGATGTTTAAATAAATAAATAAATAAATAATAGTACACATTTAAAACAAGGACTACTGTTGCAGAATCATCACACGAAGGCGGTCATACGATGGAGAAGCAGCGATCCAGCTCAACCAGTTCACCCAGAGCCACAGTCACCGGTATCTTGGCCTTGCTACTCTTCATCTGTCTCGCTGAATGCGCAACAGGTGAGAATCTTGTCACCACCATCACCATCTTCATCTTTTTTTGACGCGACAACGTCTTATAATTCGATGGAGCCGGCTGCACGCACCGAAAAACATGACTCATGCGGCGTTACCTCGCTCTGAGGCGTTTCATATAAGGCTTGAAGTGCAAGCGAGAGCGCGGAACGAGCGACAAAGGGGCACAATCGGCCTCCGCGTTCAGCAGCGTTTGACATCTGTCTCTCTCCTATTTGAGTGAGCGATGCGTCCGCGTGGACAGCTGTTATATAATAAAACATTTACATGTTTTCGTCAAGTAAAAAGTGAATGTGGTGTCAATTGTTTACAGCAACAAGTATTTTCTTATGACGTTGTCACGTTCAACTATCGTCAGTAAACCGACTTTACAGACAACCGATTTTTTTATTATTCTTATTTTCTTCATCGTCTTCATTCATCGTTATCATCGTTGATACTCATATCACATTCTTCTAAGTCATGCCACCTTTAGCAATTAAAGACAATGAACATTAAAAATTTACTGTTGTTGTTTTATCCTAATCATAACTTTTTTAATAATAAAAATAAGGATGGTGTCCGTCATCTGTAACCACGCAACAACATTAAACGACTTTACGATTTATGACGTATTAAAAAAAACTACTTACTAGATCTCGTTCAAACCAATTTTCGGTGGAATTTACATAGTAATGTACATCATATATTATTTTTAGTTTTATCATTCTCTTATTTTAGAAGTTACATTTAAGTTACGTTAGAAGTTACGTTTACATTAGGGGGGACATTTTACCACTTTGGAAGTGCCTCTCGCGCAAACTATTCAGTTTAGAAAAAAAGGACATTAGAAACCTCAATATCATTTTTGAAGACCTATCTATAGATACGTGTAGAACGTATAGGTTTTATTTTAAAAAAAAACAGTTTCAGTTCTTCGTATGGGGAACCCCCAAAATTTATGTTTTTTTTTCTATTCTTGTGTGAATATCTTAATGTGGTTCACAGAAAACATCTGTTTACCAAGTTCCAAGAGTATAGTTCTTATAGTTTCGTAAAAAAAATGGCTGTAACATACGGACGGGCAGACAGACAGACATAAAGAATCTATAAGGGTTCCATTTTTTACCATTTGGCTACGGAATCCTAAAAACTGGCTGTCTGCAACCCTTTTTGCGTCCTATTATTAGAAAGGTATAGAGCTTACTCCGCCACACTGCTCCAATGTGGGTTCATGGAGAATATACTACTTACTCGTATGTTTTAATACGGATGATAAACATACACGTGTACCGCTTATTTCGTTGTTATGTTTCCCGTGGTTATGATCGCCATTTATCCAACACTAGATTAATGAAGCAAGTTTGTCTTGGTCGTGATTGCGTGTAATGTTCTGGTTAAAGAGTAAAAATTAACTACTAAATTATTACAGTAATTTAGAACGGTATATAAAGAGTTTTACGACTAAGTTATACTAGAGTTTTATTTACTTAGAATATGAATAGAGCGTAGTTTTTATCTGTTTTATTAAAATAGACCAAGTGCGAATAAAATTCATCAATTTTACATACTAAAATACTATACAGACGTGTTTTACGGCTAAGTTATGCTAGAGTTTTTATTTAGTTTACTTAGAATATGAATGGAGCGTAGTTACTATCTTTTTTTATTAAAATAGACCAAGTGCGAATAAAATTCAACAATTTTATATACTAAAATACTATACACGTCTGTATAGTATTTAGTATATAAAAATGAATCCCTACTTTCCTTGGTCACAGTATCACGTATGAACGGTTGAACCGATTTCGCTAATTCTTTTTTTTTTTGTATTGTTAGTTATTTTCAGAACCTGTGTCATAGAAATGGTATAAAAGCAAAAGCATATAAAATAATTTACATAAAATTTACAACAATTTCATAAAATTTTATTCCTTGTCACCTTTAAGTCACATGGAAAATGATACTTCGTCACCGAATATGATGATATATGGCGTGTTCATTTTAATTCCGGTAACAAACGACAAGGTTCATACTGTATATTAACGTTCATGCCTTAATGGCGTGTTCCCTAATATTTTCATAAACAATACTGACATTTAGACATTCTAGTCGCATAATTATGTGAAAAGTGTTCTGTAGGTTTATTGATTCGGATATTATTACCTCACTTTTCTGTTATTGTTTTTATTTTGACATAATATTATTATGTGTATTTTTATCATGCACACACGAAATGATTTTATTTGCTTTCCGACCGCGGCTACATTTTTTTCCAATGGGGATGAGATATTTTCCCCTATTAAAAAGATGCATAAGTTACTCTCAAACCGTCTAAAGTGTCACCATATATCAACAGGTCAAGCACCGTTGAGAAGTAAAAGAAGGACAAAGAAACAAACACTCTTTCACATTTATAATAGGTGTTATAGTCCGTACATTATAGTTCCAGGATTTTGGCAGATGTCGTCTTGTCGAGTGATGTGACTTTGATACGACGACGGTTAGCAAGCCTGGAATTTAAAAACCATAATTCGCCGTATGTGCAATGTTATACGTTATGGCATATTCACTAGGTCTGGGACAATAATAATAGTTACTAATGTTATTATCCTGTTATTTAAACAGGATAGTAACTATTATTTGTATAAGATTTACTAAGACTTAGATTTAATGAGTTGTAACTGTCCCTGAAGCGATCTACCAAAATCCTGGAGCTAAGATCTACATACAGATTATAGTAAGTGTGTCAGTTTGTTTATCGAAGATGATTAATAAATCCCTGAAAAAATTTGAATGTATAACGGACTGCTGTCCCGAGTGACAGTCGCTGTATTTTTTTTTTTTACAAAATAGCAAGACGCTTGTAATGTATCTTTATAAAATTTGAAGAAAGTGTTCTTGCATCAATTATCGAGCTAAGTATCAAATCAAAGTGAACAGCTTGATGAAATAGAATGGAAATTAAAAATATTAATTTGTAAACATACATTATTATCAAAAATACGGCTGTTGGAAATAAAAAATTAAAGTTTTAAACCAGAAACTAGAAATGAACATTATCAAAAAAATGTTTTTATTTATTTGAATGGAGTAGCAGACGAGCATGCAGGCCACATGGTGTTAAGTAATCGTTGCAGCCCATGGACAACAACATACAACCTCAAGCAAGCATAGGTAAGTCTTGTCTGAGGTCGTATGCAGTTGCGCTGCTACTCCGGAGGCTGGTGGTCGCCTCATGAAAGTGTGGCCGGCAATTGCACCTTTCCACCGAAACACAATAGAATTGGTTCACGGCAGAAGTGGGTGCAGCGGTGGTACTTCCCCGGGCGAACCATAATAGTTCTACCACCTACAGATATTTTGAAATGTCTCTTCAAAAATCTTTCCTATAAAAGTCAAAGAAAACTTTATTCACAAACATGTTCCTAAGTAAGTCTTGAAATAAATCCCACTTGAATATTAACCAGAAGAGAAAAGCTTCAAAAGAGGATATCTATTGTATTGTGAGTCAGTTGCAGTACACATTACAATTGCAGTTTACAAACTCTAGTTAGAAAAAGTCTTACTTAGAATAAAGTTACATTTCTGACAAGAAATTTCCCCTAATCTTAGAATAATATAGAATGGGTGTCTGCGCGCACTGTCTAAATTGAAGCACTAAATATATTCACACAGATGTCACATCTGACTAGCAAAATATTTTTATTTTCAAAAAATTAACTATAAAATACTACATAAATAAAGTTTTTAACAAAAAAATAGAACCGACTTCAAACGGTAAAAAATAAAATTGTTCAGTACCTACTTCTTCTTGCTTATGGTAATGACTCTTAAAACTATCTTTGGAGTCGGGCCCTTACTAAAATGTCGTACTATTCGTTCTAAATGGGCACCGACAGTACAGACAGTGGGAAATTACCTACTTCTTCTGGTTATGGTAATGACTGCTAAAACTATATTGGAGTCGGTGCCCATTCAGAACGAAAGATACACTATATTTACTAAGACAGGATATTTTTGATTTTACTAAGGGCCCGACTCCAAAAATAGTTTTAAGAGTCATTACCATAAGCAAGAAGAAGTAGGTACTGAACAATTTTATTTTTTACCGTTTGAAGTCGGTTCTATTTTTTTGTTAAAAACTTTATTTATTTCACTCTTTTTAGTAATTTTAATAATTCTGCAATAATAAGCATAATTGGAATTTTTTCACTTAACTTCTAAACGTTATATAGATACTTTTTATAATCATTTTTATCTAATAGCCATCTTATAGCCTGAAAGAATACTACTATCAGTCCACTTGAACGTATAAATTAATGAAAGAATTTGCTCTCAGCTCCTAACCGTTGAGGAGTTGTACCTTCAATCATCAGCTTAGCAACATGAGGTGATAATTACCGGACATAAATATTTGTATTATGTTAAAACATATGACTAAAAGAATGTGTGTGCCTATTAAGTTTCAGTGTTTCCCTCGATTTCCCTAGTATCACATCATCAGATTTTGCCATGGTGACAGTTGGACCGCCTCAGGAATGTAAGATTTCCAACAAAAAAACATTTACTGAAAGAGTTTGCTCTCAACTCCTAACCGTCATAGTACCTTCCATCATCAGCTCAGTAACATGATATGATGATAATTAAACACAAATACCTGTTTTGCTTTAGTAAAAATATGAAAATCATTTGTTGTGCTATAAAATTTGAATGTTCCCTTCGATTTCTCTAGGATACCATCATCAGACTTTGACTTGGTAACAGTTGGACCACCTCAGGAATGTAAGATATCGAACAAAAGACCATTTATTGAAAGAATTTTCTCTCAACTCCTAACCTTCGTAGTACCTTCCATCATCAGCTGAGCAACATGATATGATGATAATTATACTAAAATGCCTGTTTTGCTTTAGTAAAAATATGAAAATCATTTGTTGTGCTATAAAATTTGAATGTTCCCTTCAATTTCTCCGGGATCCCCTCATCAGACTTTGACTTGGTGACAGTTGGACCACCTCAGGAATGTAAGATTTGGAATAAAAACTATTTATTGAAAGAATTTGCTTTCAACTCCTCACTGTTGCAGTATCTTCCATCATCAGCTCAGCAACATGAGATGATAATTACTATGCACAAATATATCTTATGCTTCAGAAAGTATAAGAAAATCAATGTGTGTGCCTATAAAATTTGAGAGTTACCCTCGATTTCCCTGGGATCCCATCATCAGATCCTGATTTGGTGACAATGGGACCACCTCGGGAGTATAAGCATACGAACAAAAAAAGAATTTCGAAAATCGGTCCACAAACGGCGGAATAATCGGTGAACATATATAAAAAAAAAATACATACAGCCGAATACAGTACCTCCTCCTTTTGGAAGTCGGTAAAAAATATTGAAAACTTCACTGTGAAAAGTTATGTTATTAGATTTCTTTTGTTTTTCGGTAGATATTTTAACCTTGAATACTACGAAGCGGCCGGCGTGGCACCAATGAAAATACTTCAATTTGGGTGCGCGAACTTGGTTTCTATAATGTAATTGTAGTTTTTCTAAGCCCGTAGTTTAACTCCATTAAAAATAGAAATCATTACCAATTAGTGAACTTCGGCAATTTTATTTTTGCGTAAAATGTATATATATTTCAATTGGAAAATTGCAAATAATAATGACACATTGTGTCATTATTATTGGGAAAAAAATTGAAAACCAGGAAATATGGAAATGTAAAATATGAAAATTTTATTTATTTATTATTTTATCCATTGATATTACTAATATTTTTTCCAAAATAAAGTGTAATCTAATATATACAAAATAATAATATTTAATTTAACTAAATTGCAAACAGACAAAAGCTTACAATAATTTATCAAAATTAAATTTAAATTTTTATTATTTAATAATTTATATATTTTTTATTTTAAATTCACTTAACAAGAAAAAAATGTCAGCTATATACTTAAGCGCAGTTTTAACAGTTAAAATTGCAAATCAGTTGTTCTTCCCATAGTTTTTGATACTGCGAGTACTCAAACGTATCTGTCGCTTCTTTAGTATGGGCCGTTTTCATCGCTACGCGGTAAGGTTTAACTTTGGCTCGTATTTCTGTCTTTCGTGACGCTCCAATCTATAGAGTCCTTTAAGAACACTTGTTCCTCATACCAATTAGGATTGATTGATATAATAAAAAAATGCATATTCCCTATTGGAATAGAAAACCATTGTTGCCACTAACGCTTACTTCTGGCAGTTATTTTTGCTTAATCGTATAGAAAAAATCCTTTACATAAGCCAAAGAGTCACAATAGCCATAAGAGTGCTTTACACTAGCGAAAAGAGATGTGCTCGCTTCGAGTACTAAATACTTAAGACCGATTTGTAATCCATGGTATTTTACTGCCGTCATTCTGGGCTACTTCCATAACAAGTAAAGCGCATATTTTCTTAGAAGCAAAATATTTTATTAATGTTTAATGTACCTTTTTTGTGGTATCGGGGCGGAAACCTTCAAAAGGTACCCGGCGCTTTGGGGAGGACTCCGGGATCTCGAGTGGAACGCACCGGAGTCCTCCAAGCGCGGTGCCCCAGAACAGGCCCATGCTCGAGAGAGCAGATGTGCTCTCCTGTTCCTTCCGATGCTTACGGCGGCATCCGGAAACGCACACACCGACATCCTTCTCGGCGCTGCTGGCTAAACGAATCAAGCACCCACTCTCACCGCCCACAACCCCTGAAGCCCCCTTTTAGTCGCCTTTTACGATCAGGCAGGGGATACCGTAGCACTATTCTTAATCCCGAAGCTACAGGGGCTATGATGAATGTAGCTACCAACTTATTTAATTTTTCAGTAGAGCTCACGGGCCTTATATTTTCATTTTCTTTTCTTTTCTTTTCTTTCACAATTAAGATGACTAAATGTTTGAGTTTTATTAAGCAATAGTGGTTCAAAAAGGATGATGTAACGAATTATTTCCTGAATACACAAATCAGACTCTTACAAGACACAGGCTCATAGAAGGCCTGTGTCTTGTAAGAGTCTTCCAAGCCTATTTTTATTTACGTGTTTAGTTATGTATTTTTTTTTGTTTGGTATATGAATATAGACGATAAAATAACAGCCAAATACGAGTATCAATCAAACCTTCCATTCCCACCAAATTACGAACTATTGTTGTATTCTTCTTCTCGATAGCCAACATTTAGGGCAAGCTATGGCAAAATAAATATTGAAATAAACTTCTGAAATATGTTAAGAATAATAAAGATGGATTAGCAATATAGGAAATCATAGTCACTTATATGTGAACCATAGAAAAGTGATTTTTTTAAATAATATTAATTAGTAAAAATATTTTTTTGCTTGGGTCCAAAATTACTGGACTAATTTTAACTATTTTATCACCACCTGAAAGCTTAATTCACATCAGATCTGAAATTAACATTTTTTTTCAACCTTTTTTATGTCCCACTGTTGGGCACAGGTCTCCTTCACACAAGTGAGAGGGATTTAGGCCATAGTCCATCACGCTGGTCAAGTGCGGATTGGTGGACGTCATGCTTTCGAGAAATTATGAATTTCTCTCAGGCATGCACGGCGATGGAGAACATCGTAATCAATGAAATATCACGATATTTTTCAACACCGTGAAGCATAAAATCGCACATTACAAATTTCTATGTGCCTCCCTGTCTGTGCCTGCCTGCCTCACCTCTGGTGCGAGCCGAGGATTTGAACCTGGGATCGGTCGCGTCGGAGACCGCGGTTTTTTACCACTCGGCCATCGCTGCTCGCGAAATTTACATAAACTACAATTATATACATATTCTGAAGAAAATAATGTATCGTAAATTTCCATTTTGCTTATAAAGCTAATTATTTGGCATGCTCTGAGAAAAGAACTGATTTCTACTTACACAAAAATAATGTACTAGCGACATTATTTTAGTACAATATCTTTTTCAATCCTTTTTAGGTCCCAACGTTGGCCACAGGTTTTGGAAGTGAGAGTTAAAAATCCGAAAGTTAACAAAGCTTTCACGGTTATATAAATATTTTTTCTGTTGACATCTAAACATAGCATTATCCCTACTAATATTACAAATTCTAAAGTAAGTCTGTCTGTCTGTCTGTCTGCTATGTTTTTTCGCTTAAACTACTGCACCAATTTTAATGCAATTTGGAACACAAATAGAGTGGACCTCTGGAAAGGATTTAGAATGGTTTTTATCCTACGAAAACCTATAAAACGAGACCACGCAGGCGAAGTCACTGGCGGAAGGCTAGTATATCATAAATTCATCGTTCATTTCACGACTGGCTCTTTTCACAGCTTCTCTCTTTTAATAAGACATATGCATCTTACCCGCGTCTAAAGAATTCACTACACATTTATTCGTAACGAGAACCAAGCATGTTAGATTGTTAGCCTTAGGCGCAGACGCGGTATTACGAAAATAAGGTAACGAGTTCAAAAACCCTGCTAACATTAACTTCAGCTTTTAGAAGGTAACAAAAGGAAATGTTTATTTATCAAATCATACGGTTCATGTCATTTGTTAGGCAATTTATACAATAATAACCCAAAAACCTTTATTGTTATTATTTCTTACTGTCTAAATCTGTTCATTTTAAGATAAAGTTTGTTTAAAGGGGAATCATGAGTTCAAAAGTCTCTGCAAAAGTCAACAAATAATCCTTATATATCACCTAATAATAACCGTAAATATAAATAGTTACTTCGTTTGTATGCTCCACGGTGAGATAATAATTGTGAACATCTATGGCATAGCGACACAAAGATACCAAGTTCAACCCTCTGACGCGCATCTCTGAGAAAGGAAGCTGCAGAAGCTTAGCAGCTAAGGGTAGTTTTATAGTCACGCTTACGCCCGCGCGGTTGGTCGGCATCGTGGTAAGCGTCACTGTAAAACCACCCTTTATTCGTTTTATAGTTTCGAGCGGGTCATACGCGCGCTTACGGGCCGCGCATACCACCCGCGCGGACGGTAAGCGTCACTGTAAAACCACCCTTTATTCGTTTTATAGTTTCGAGCGGGTCATACGCGCGCTTACGGGCCGTTCTTACAACCCACGCGGACGGTAAGCGTCACTGTAAAACCACCGCGTTTTTATCGCTGCGTCACGGTGAGGCAAATAAAGTAATATTCATTTAATAACTGATAATCCGTACTATTCGGCCAACGACTATGGCATCTGGAGGGAGCTCTGTATCGAGAGGATATATGTGTCCAGCTGTGGGACATAAAGAGTTGGAAAAAGATACTTCAATATATATCGTAATCACGCAGGCGGTCCAAGTTTGATTTAGGCGGGATGTTTTGTTGTGCAAATATACCATTTTTATTCATAATTCCTTTATTTGCTCAAATTGTGGTTACATAGTTGTTAAGTCATTTTCATGGTGTGCAAATTTTATATTAAGTACAATTACAATTTAAGTATCTTATAATTTAAACAAATTGATTTATTGATCCCCATTATTGGGGAGGCCTGGAGCTTACTCCACCACGCTTTAATAATTACCTTTTTTATTATAATATACAAATATTCACGTTCAGTGTGGTACTTCTCTGGCCGAACCTTGCAAGTTCTATCAACCATTAATACCAGCAATAATCATATTCGATTAAGCTAAATTCGATTATCATCTCGATAATATTGTCATTTGGATAAACCGTTTTAGTGTTCATTATGTATATCTGTTAAAGCTAATGCGCTCAGTGATTTCAAAATCAAGGAATTGATTATATTGCATATGAAACACCATTTATACTGAGGCTAAGTAAATTACATTTTACATTTATTATCTACAACTTAACACTTAAAAAAATGGTGTTTTGCTGTATAAGGCCTTCGCAGAGAGAGAGTTTTGGCGGGAAGTCGAAAAAGACGTATTGTGCTCTTGTTTTATTTTTACTTTCTGGGTGTATTTTTGAGTTGTATCGGATAAATTTGATAGAATTTTGTTCGATATAGGTTAATTATAGTGCACGAGTGTTGTGAATTCAAATGCAATGCGAAAATAGGTTTTTTCGGATTGCCTCAAAAATTGGTCACGTTCTGGTAAAGAAGCCATCGCTTTACTTGAATGTCAGACTGATTTGACTGCCTGATTACTGACGATTTACTGACTTTACCTATTATTACTCGTTCAGTTTCACCGAAACTGGTAAAAATTTGACGACCCATGTGGCGCGAGGGTTACCATGCTTCCCTGCCGATCGGAGGATCCCGAGGATCCCGTCTTCAGAAATTTGAATGGTGAGTTTAAAATTTCTGCTCTCGGTCTGGGTGTTTGCGTTTCTGTCTTTGTGTTTGATCATGGCATCCACGACACAGGGCATATCTACTCTAATGTGGGGCTATGAGTGTGAAGCGTTATTTATATTTATATTTATAAAAAATCATTTACTAGTTACAAAACCTACGCAGTACAGTCACGTAGCTGAGACAACAAGCATAACATTATTTACTAAAGATGCTTTATTTAATAAATCAGATCGGTTAAATTATGTTAAAAGTCGCCAAAGCTGCCAAAGTTTACTAGTTAATTTACTAGTTTTTACGACTTCGACATTTCGTAGTGACTGTTATCAAATAATAACTTTCGTTGTTTTTCGGCAAACATACTTATACTTACGTGACCAGATTTCGTTAGTTAACTGAGTAAGGTAACTTTTGATTGTTGAAACGTCCAACAAAAACTAAAAAGATTAGGCGAAGTTAGCATCTACTAGTATAAAAACAAAAGAGTTTCGGAATGGAATTAAAGAATATATTTAATATTTTTAAGTACAGCGCTAAATAATAATATGTCAAGTACAGTGTATAAAATATTTACCTTTGTTACATCGTACTGTTTTAAATTTTTGAAAAGTGTTTTCGTAAAGTTTATATTTTTAAAAATATTGTTTGTAAAGTTGATATTAGATTTCAAAATAAAAATTTAAAAGTGTAATTGAGTTCTTTTTACTAAGATTTTAAGTACATATTTTTAATTTGTGAAAAGCGTTTTCACAACGTAACTTTATTTATATTAGAATTATGTATAAATTAAAAAAATTAAAGTGTAATCGAGTTCTTTTTATTAAGATTTTAACAAATAAATTCAATTTTAAAGTGTAATTGAGTTCTTTTTATGAAGATTTTAACATATTGTTTAAATTTCTTTGTGATAATTACACTGGTAAAGGTTAATAGACATGGTAGTGACGATATGGATCCGTTGAAAATATTTTGGTGGTTGAAATTGTATAAGAATATAAGTTAAATTACTTCAAAATATATAGCAGCAAAAACCAAGGTTTTATTCCAGTGAAGAAAATACCCTGAAAATCTTGCAGTGTAATAAAATAAAACAAAATACACCTTTACATTTTGCGCACTTTAGTTCATTGTTCTTTTATAAAAATAAATAATAAACGTTACACACTCATAGCCGTAAGTAACAGTAAGGTAATTAATACCGTGTGTCGTGGGTACCATGGACACATACAAAGACAGGAATACAAACACCCAGACCGAGAACAGAAATTTAAACTCATAATTGAAATTTCTGTTTCGCCGGGAATCGAACACGGGACCCCTCGTTTGGCAGTCCGGCATGGTAACCATGGCGCCACGTGGGTCGTCCACCTCATGGCCACGGGTGGTAGTAATATTTTAATTTGGTGGTGAAGGTGAATTCGTACAGATATGGTTTTACTCTATTGGGATATAGGTTAAGTTTTTTTTGTTCAATCGAAGCAGTTTTGTTAGAGGATTAGCACACAAAAGCGTTTTAAGAACTTAAAAAAATGTGAGATACGAACGTAAAACATAGAACATCAACCTTAGACAGAACAATACCAGATCGCAACGTTACCTGCCATAGCTACTCTGTAAGAAAGCTAGCTATTGTATACCCCATATTTTAAAACAGGGCTGAAGTTTTTCTCCGTCTGCTCTTTTCTTCAGCTCAGCATTGCCTAAGCGCACCCAGAGCAGACAGAACAAAAAAAATAACGTTCACTAAGAGTTTGTAAGAAGCGCGCATGGCCCGGCGGTTAGCGTAGAACGAAAACGATCTATGCAACAGCCAAACGGGCGCGGTCGGATGTGAGATGGGTGACCGCTAGTGGCAAAAAATTTCTAGCGCGTTTCCGTGCTTCGGAGGGCACGTTAAGCCGTCGGTCCCGGTTGTTGTCGATAGATAACAGTCGTTAAACCTTGTCGGAGGCCTTATGGGCGGTTTGAAAACATCCGACAGCGGGTTGGCCACTAACCCGCATCTCCACCAACCCGCATTGGAGCAGCGTGGTGGAGTAAGCTCCAGGCCTCCCCAATAATGGGGAGAGACCCGTGCCCAGCAGTGGGACGCATAAAGGGTTGCGGCCAAGAGTTTGTAAAGGAACCGAACAGTGAATAAAGAATATTTCATTTCATTTCATTTCATTTATTAGTACAAAAGTACCTGGATGACCGAGCGTTGATGCGTTAAAAACAATTGATTTTCTTGGTTTAATTCTAAACAAAACACTCATTGGCTTAGTGTTACTTAACGCCACAATATTATCACACGTCACAAAACATAAAAAACGCGACATGCTTGATTGAGATTTGAACCCAGCTAGGCAGTCGGCTTACGTAACCATTCGATCAAGGGAAGCTTTAGATGCATCGACGAAATTTTAGTAGAGCTCTTTCAAATCGAAATTGTCATTTGTTTTTTTTTTTCAATTATGGCATCGCAAACTCTGTGCATACTGTCAGCGTCAAGTGTAGTTTTTGCATCAATTTTTTGCCAGTTTCAATGAAACTGAACGAAGTAATAACAAAGTCAGTAAGTAAGTCGTCAGTCTTGTCAGTCCAACATTCAAGTAAAGCGATGGCTACTTTACTAGAACGTGTCCGATGGAATTTTGGAGGCAAGCAGAAAAAACATATTTTAGCACTGTTATTCTATTTCACAAACACTCGTGCACTGTAATTAACCTATATCAAACAAAATGCCATCAACTTTATCCGATATAACTCAAAAATACACCAAGAAAATGAAAATAAAACAAGAGCACAATATGTCTTTTTCGACTTCCCGTCAAAACTCCCTTGTCATTTGTTTGAACGGCGGATCGGCGGATGACGTTTACCGGCGTTCTACGCCACAATAATATTGTGTCAATAAAAGTCATATATTCAGTTTATATTCAATTATTGCTGAAAATATGAATAAAATGACAATTTCAAAAAATGAAACCTAGCTGGATCAATCTATCACCTCCGAAACCCTGGGCACTAAATATCATAAAAATCGTTGGAGCCGTTTCCGAGATTCAAATCCCTACTATCCTTACTAATATTATAAATTCGAAAGTAACTCTGTCTATCTGTCTGCTACGCTTACCCGCTTAAACCACTGAACCAATAGTAATGAAATTTGGAACACAGATAAAGTGGACCTTGGGAAAGGACATAGGATTGTTTTTATCCTACGGGAACCTATAAAACGGGTCCAAGCGGGCGAAGCCGCTGGTGGAGTGATAGTTATATACATAATAACGTATATGTATACAAAAATTGCTCGTTTAAAGGTATTAGATATTTGTAAAACTTCATTTTTCTACAAAGAGATAGACCATTATATTTAAAAGCTTATAACTCTGCTATTTATTAACCAATGTTCACTTTGATTTAAAGTGCAACGGAAGGAAAACTTCACTCATATGAATTTTATTGACAAATACCACATACTCAATATCACTCAACTAACAAATTGATGCAGTCACTCTAATATATCGGCTAAAACTTCCAGCCTTGGATTAATAATTATAATATAGGCAACTATTAAAATAAACAGCATAATTTCACTGTTATCGTCAGTTGATTGACATCATAGTTTATTAGCTAATCGCATGATTTGCACAGTATAATGATGTTTACTTTGTCAATAATGTTGATTAGGTCCTTTATTTTATCACACCTTTTTTTTGGTATCGGGGAGAAACCTTTAAAAGGTACCCAGCACCAGATACCGAATTATGTGGGATTTGTACCGCAGTAAAAACCCCTCGGTGGTCTGCCTCTGCGCTTGGGGAGGACTCCGGGATCTCCATTGGAACGCACCGGTGTCCTCCACGCGCGGCGCCTCACAACGGGCCCATCTTCGGGAGAGCAGATGTGCTCTCCTGCACCTTCAGGTGTTCACTGCGGTATGCGGCCACACACACACTGCCGTCCCTCCCGGGTCTGCTGGCTGGATGGGTTGAGCTCCCATTCTCACCATCCGCAACTCCGAAAGCCTCCTTTTTGTTGCCTCATACGATCAGGCAGATGGTATGCATATTTAGATGGTCAATTTTGAGTTTAGTACAAAAATTAAAAGTTTACTTTGAACATTGGTTCCAGCTTCGGAAAGGAGACGTAACTTATGTGAAAATAAGTCCTCCAATCAATCCATAAACCGGGGAATGTTTGCCGACGATATCAGCTAGTTAATGGACACCATAAAATATTATGGACATAATATTTGTCGTGTTAATCCGATGGTGATGTAGCTACATCCTTGTATCCCATCCTCCCTACATCTTATGTTTAGTTCAAATGTGACGTGAATTGCTTTACAGAAATGTTAATAAAGAAAGTTTAAGAAAATTTGATATGTTTGAATCAAAAATGGTACTTAAAAAGTGGTAAATAATTTGGTTTAACGATAATTGCTAAAATGTGACAGTGCTGAGAAAACAGAGGAGAGGGAGATTTGTTCAATGTTTCGAAGTTGCAAATATTTTACGGTGATAATAGCAATAGATGTGATACAACGAGTGCCTGTAGCTAACATGCAAAACAACAAATTCAACATTAACTACTGTTTTAGCGAACAAAACAAAAATCGTTCAAATATTTTTAAAAGGTTGCGATCTAAACTCTTAATTTATTCAGCAGCTTAGCGTGTATGACGCCGGTAGTTGAGGTAGGTCTGTACACGACATTGTACGTAGAGTAATGTACTAATGACCATTTAATAAGTAAAAAGTATTTTTAAATTAAAAAGATTTTATTAATTTAAAAAAAATCCTTAGCATTAAAATATCACTAAGTAACATTAGTATTATTTTGCCATTATGTTACGTTTTTGCAAATTTAAACTTTTTGGAGTGAATAAATATGAAAATACATATAAAAGTAAAATAGTTAGGAGGACTGACAACCGGTGAGGAAGAAAGGTCCTCGAAAGGCGACCACGTCTCGGCAAAAGGAGCACAGGCCGCCCTCCAACCAGGTGGACTAACGACCTGAAGAAGATAGCGGGAAACCGCTGGATTCAAAGAGCACAGGACCTGGCGGAGTGGCGAACATTACGGGAGGCCTATGTCCAGCAGTGGACTTTTAAAGGCTGATGGATGGATGGAAATAATATGATAATGCCTACTATGAAGTTTGGATTACTTCATCCTGTTATTAGCGCGACGATATACTCTAATTAGTTTCGCAAAATTATTAAAAAATAAATATAGCGCCTGTAAAAAAAATTCTTTTATTTGATATTTTAAATTATTATTTGTAAAAAATTAAAATATTGTTATCTTGTTAACAATAATGATATTCCTTCATAATTATTTGGCTGCAAATTAACATTTTTGATTTAGCTTATTCGAAAAAAGTTCAAAGATAATTTATAATGGAGTAACAAAACAATCGCAGATAAAAATGAAATAATGGCAATCAAGTTAATGAAAGTACCAAGGTAACCATAAAAATATTTACTAAAAAAATTGCAATATGGAATGAATGGAAAAAAAAGTATTGAAATAAAAGTTTATGATGGTTTTCAACCATTATAACCTACAGTATGAAATCGTTCTATCTTTATTGTTGTTGACTGTTAAATGGCCATTCGATAGATGCTTCAAATACGCCATTATAGTCTTAAACCCCCATTAAGGCATTATATTCTACTATGCATTGCAATTCATAGGATATTGATACGTTTATAACACTCAATTAAATATGGACGGCAGTGTGCCTACGGCATCTTGGTTTATAGAAGTGGAGAGGCGTTGTATTCAAAACAGATTACTTTGAAGATTCATTTAGTGTACGTTTACACATATGGGATGTGTACGACTTACCGACACTATATCATTTCAATTGTAACAATATATTTTTGCACTATTGTGCAGCAGTAACTATTTTTAACCCCCGACGTAAAAACGACGGGGTTCTATAATTTTGACCTGTCTGTGTGTGGCGGAATATTTTTTTTTTAACAACTCCCTCAATATGGATAGGTATTAAATGAAAGGTCTTGAATAGTAGAATAATGTTACACTGTAAAGAAAGGGAATGGGGTGTATTAACTAACGAAATGAAATCTAAAAACTCGAAATAGTATATTTCATTACAAGTGCGGAAAGGCTGTCATTGCAAGGAGTTCCGACAAATGTCTACCCGAGCCGAGGCGCAGCCGAAGGTGAGGGTTGACAGTCGTAACTCCTTCCAATGACGGTTCCGCACTGCATGAATCTTAAAAACTTCTAAAACTTTGTGGTTGTTTTTTTTCTTTAAAGGTAAAGAAAAACCACGAGTGTGTAATAGCCCACTTCCCGCACGCTATACGTCCCTGCAATACGTCACTTTTTGAGCAACTGTATTAAAAAACATTTTTACCTAAATTACTAACTCAACTAACTAATCACTATAAATACCTTCCTAATAATTATACCTACTTTAAAAAGGACAAAATAAAAGTAAAGTTAGAAACCCTCCGACCCACAAAATAAAACTCTAAAAACTAACAAATAATATTTTAAACCTATTGTAATTATTATCGTCAAAAATGTTATGAAAGTTCAAATATTTTTATTTCCCAAGCGGCGTCGCGTCAGGGGGACCTCTAATGTAATAGAAGAGACACAAGACCGTATGGAACGTGGATTTTATTGGTTAAAATGTGTCCTATGTCGACAGTTTTTCCAACTAAAAGGCCTCGGAAAGGGGTGCGGGTGCTGGTATCAATCTGACTTATTTTCGGTACAAATTACAAAAACTAACATGAAGTTTATCAATCACCCACTTGAATACTGACCGTGCCGCACATTGCTCCACGAAGTAGATCATTCACGATCTACATTACATATGCGATAATGGCTATATGCGATATAAAAAGGATGATTTTTTATTGTATCCTTTAATCATTTTCCTTAGACGGCAAATTCAAATCCGTTCTTTGAAATAGTCGAAAGTAATGAACTTATAAGGTTTGAAATAGTTTCTTAAAATATAAGGATGATGCTAATATATTAATCTCATTATCTACACTACACGTATAATAACTTTACACGTAAGAGTCCCATTTGAAATAACAATATAGCTACTCTGTAAGAAAGCTAATTATTGTATACCCCATATTTTAAAACAGGGCTGAAGTATTTTTCCGTCTGCTCTTTTCTTCATCTCAGCATTGCCTAAGCGCACCCAGAGCAAACAGAACAAAAAAAGTTCACTATGAGTTTGTAAATGAACCGTACAGTTAATAAAGAATATCTCATTTCATTTCGAATACCTACACATGACATTTTATTTATACTGGTGTCTTTTTTTAAATCTATTTTGTTTTTTTTTTTTTTCAATATTCGTCATTATATAAAACAACTTCTATTTCAAATAAATGATCAAAAACATTAATCCACGTTACTGCTGCTCTATTATTCTTATTTGTATTATGTTCTTGCTATTTTATTTCATTGTTAAAAATTCCTTCTACTAATTGCTTGTTGTTTAATACTAATACGTATATTTCATCCACAGAGCAGAGAATTAACAGTAGGGGTAGCAAGTCGTCGAACCTTATAGAGAAAGTCAACGGATGGCGCAGTCAACGCGGAGGTATGTGGTCGTCACCATCCCCTATGCTTGGCTCAGTGTAGATAGGCACTTAGAAATAGAAATAAGATGTCGTATGTAAAAATACCAGCTTTTTACAACATCGGCAATGTAGTGCTTTTTTATCGGATAAAGATATGTAGTTTAAAATTTTGGGCGGTGCCAATTTGGTCATCACTTTTGAGTAGTATAGAGTTTTTTTTTAATGACAACTGCTTTAATTATGTTTTGTAATCTTAACCATAATAATAGATAGAAGAATAGATACGAAAATATTTTTCAGCTTATTATTCAGTACATGAACTTTAGCGCTTTTTAGTTTAATAATTAATACGTAGAAACAGAGGGTAATACAGAATTGCGTTGCGTAATAGAAATATAAATAGTAATATAAATAGCACTACGATATTAAGCGAGGATCACTTTTAAACCGTTAGAGACAAATACTTTTAGATGAAAACTGCTTTTTGAAATTTTAATGTATAATACGGAAATTGTTAAATAATTTTAAATTTTATTGTAAAATAGTGACTCAAATGCTTTTATGGTTTTTAATGTTTGTTAACATTAATTAGATTCGATAAATTGACTTTTTCCGTTTTTTAGATGTCAATAACAAACTAAATCTCAGGCGTCTTTTATTCTAATCCAAAGTACTTGTATTATATGTGTGTATCTGACGTGATACAAGAAACAAAAAACAAAACAAAATTTATGTTTCACAGCTGGTCAGAAGCCCTCATTGGAAGTAATAAAAACTATAAGCTTACTGTATGTACATATATATTTCTATTATGCTATTTTTAGCGATTCAGATTGCAGTGATTTTAGATACGTTTTATGTTATTAATGTTTAGGTGTACATAATAATTTAGGAGCCACGTATAGGGGTATGGTTTGAACACTTGGCATGCGCTTGGTTGTAAATATCACCAATGCACCACTGTAGAATAGAAGGCGGCACCGGCGTCTGGCTACCTCTCTGTTTATTCACTACTCTGTGACGCTTGTAACTTTGGCGTTGTCACAGAAAAGCGTGGGTAGTTTTATTTTATAAAGACATTTGATTCACTGAGGTTAAAATAAATACATATAATGTTACGCTAAAACTTTTGGTTTATTTCGAGTAATTGTAAAATTCCACATAAATGCCATTAAGTTATTTAAATTTAGTAATGTATAAAATCAAATGAAACCTATGTTTTGTTAAAATGCTATGATTGCTGGCCACATGTATATGAGAAACCATAAACTCTCGAGAAGCAGATCTCATAGCAGCATCGCATAAATAACTTTAACTTTCGTGACACCAGGTGTTGATATTCAATAACTTCAATGTGACGGACGGCCATAACCATTTAATTTTAACTCCTGGCTTGTATATTCATTCATACTATTTTTTAATAACCTGACAAGCTTTTTTATGAATAAAACTACCAAAAAAACTATCTGGGACAAAATCAAAGTGTAACTTGAACAATTTGTCGACACCTCTGTATATATATTACTGTGACACCAGTACCTCACGAGCTTATTAACATCGTAGAAAAATTATCATTTTTACACGAATCATGCAATTATAACTTTCTATGCATGCGTTTGCATACATGCATACTGATTATAACATGCATTTCACGGAAGCGGGGTTGTGTGAGTATATTATTATTTTCTGAGAAGTTTTGTAATCATTTACTGGTAACACTTATTCGTAAGTGCATTGTCAAGGCTGAGTTCTCTGAACATTGTTTTAATTACCTATGCTATGTTACACATGTAGATCATGTAGTTAAGCTTAACCTAGTACAATGTAACAGTTGCAAATTGTTGAGTAAGTTTCAACGACCTAAGTAGTTAAGATCTTTTGGGCTATTACTGTTTTATGGCCACATTTAAAATATTTTATACCGGCAATATCCACTCTGTCTATTGGACATAGCCTCGTCCAACATTTGTCACACCCTCCAGAAATGCGCCTCTTCGGTTTCCCGCTGTCTTCTTCAGTTTGTCGGTCCACTTGATTGAAGGGCGATCTGTGATCATTTTGCATCTTGGTTTGCTTTGGTTATGTGGGGATTGTACCGCATTATAAATAAACATTACACACTCAGAGCCCCACAGTAAGGTAATTAATACCCTGTGTCGTGGATACCATGGACAAATACAAAGACAGGAACACAAACACCCAGACCGAGAACAGAAATTTAAACTCATCAGTCAAATTTCTGTTTCGCCGGGAATCGAACTCGGGACCCCTCGATTGGCAGTTCGACATGGTAACCATTGCGCCATGCGGGTGTTCAAATTATTATTAGGTAATCATAACCTGTCTGAATGCGTCGTCAAGTCTCTGCCATCTCCAACGGAACGGACTAATGTCCTCCATTGCGGTGCGCTAAACAGTCCAAAGTCCTTTTCGGGATCGCTGGCTGGACGGTTTGAGGTCAAACTCTGGCTGCAAGCCTTTTTTGCGTCCCTCTACTGGGCACGGGTCGCTCCCCATTATTAGTAAGGCCATGCAGGTGGAGATACGGGTCAGTGGCCAACCCGGCGAAATTTTTGCAAACCACCATCCGGCCTCCGAAAAGGTCTACAGCTTAACTTGCCAACCGAAGCACGGTAACGCGCATAAAAATTTTGCTACTATCGGTCACCCATCTCACATTTCAACTACTACGAAGATCGTTTGCCAACCGCTGGTTCATGCACGCTGTTCACACTCTATCCACCCGGAAGCCCGGAAGCCCCATATCAGCCACCTCTTAAGATCAGGCTAGGAGGATAACATATTCTTAATTACAGTCTACCAACCTAAATCTCAAAACTTGCTAAAAGAAGACGTACAACACTACACTGTTAGAGTCAAGGCAAAAGAAGCATGAACAGGCAACAAGGTATTAACCAACGGGTAAGAGAAGGGATGAATTTTAGGGAACTTCTATATATAGTGCTGGACCTTCAAAGGGTGATAAATAAATGGATCGTTAGCAGTGACGGATGTAGGATTTAGTTTGGGGGGATTGATTTTGGAGAAGGTAAAAAAATCCAAGGGGGGAAGGCGGCTGATGTATATCGTGCACTCGGGCCGCGCCTGGTTTGGGAGGGGGCTTGATTTTAGTTTGGAAGAATTAGAGGTTTGTCAAGGGTGCGCCCAAATAGTTTACAAAGCTTTTTATCTAATATACGGGGGGTATATTTCCCCCGCTGGTATATGGATCCGCTAGTAATCGTTGGCAAGTCAACTACCTAAATATAAAAATATTTTATACGAACATAAAAAACCTATGATTCTTATAGATATCAGGACATCGCAAAAGCTTTAAAACAGCCTTAATGAAAGTGGTTCAAAGAAATAAAACAAACTTAATCACTGGTTTGAAGGAGTGATGACATTTCAGTCAGTATTGACCTGAAAAGCTATTAGACAGACATGCAAACCAACAATTAGTGAAGTGGTCACTTACCACTCTGTTTGGTTTGACGCTCATTTGTCACATAAATGGGTACCTTTGAGTTATTAAATGTCGACTAGTTGAAGCATGTGAAGAAGACTATGGGCAAATTCTTCTCTCTTTTCGCGGAATAGTGCCCAGAATCGGGCCTTTAAAACCTTGGCCTTAGGCCTTTTATTTGAATGTGACTATCAGTAAATCGTGGAATTATACAGGCGCGGTCACAGGGGACATGACCCCCCCCCCCCCCCAATCCATCTGCCTTGCATAGGCAGAAGGCGAAACAAGTCAATTTGGGACACCTCTCTCCCCAAATTTCTTAGTGACCCAAATTTCCCCCAAATTTCTTGGCGACCACCCCCAAAATTGAAGGCTGCGACCGCGCCTGGAACTATAATGGTTGGACCTGGGAAGTACCCGCTGAACACACTTCTACAGTGAAGCAATATTGTGTATTGCCGGCCAGTCTTACATGAGGTGACAGTCATCAGCCTTCGGAGTAGCAGCGCAACTGATTACAATCGCAAGTAAGACTTGTTTCAGGTTTTGTGTAGATATCCATGGGCTGAAGCAATCACTTAAGAGGCCGTAGGTATACGAAATTTTGCCGATTTCGTTGATTTACCTGATTTAACACTCGAGATTTTGCAGTTAAAATATAGCATTTCCATAAGTTTCATTGCACAATATATCTGATAATTTCAATAATAATCTTACATCAAGAATTACAATGCGAGTTTTAGCAAAAGTAGTACGGACTTTAAAAGATTTTTAATGCCAAATTTTCATTAATGATTATATTTTTTTCAATAAACGGATTGATTATGAACTGAAGTGTAATTATATCTAATAAATTTTATGAAAGAGCCGAAATCAAATGCAATTTCTGGCCCATTTTCCCTCAAAATTGACTAAGAGGTATTTTTTTTTTGCTAATATTTTTTGTATGAGAGTAGCAAAAAGTGACTTATTAACTATATTTTAAAAGCAATACATATCTTTTTTTTCGATCCGTTTAGGTTTTAAAATGTACCGGAAATATGTTACATTCTATACCTATTACAGTAAAATTCACACAACTGTCCCGTCTTCAGGTCTATTAAGCAAAACAGCGTAATG
The DNA here is from genome assembly GCA_911387765.1 of Pyrgus malvae. NCBI lineage: Eukaryota > Metazoa > Arthropoda > Insecta > Lepidoptera > Hesperiidae > Pyrgus > Pyrgus malvae. The sequence goes on along the minus strand of OU426956.1, from coordinate 3,999,053 downwards.
GAAAATGAAAAGATGAATAAAAATGAAAATGAAAGATCAATCATATTGTGCAATAAAACTTATGCAAATACTGTATTTTAACTGCTGATATTTTGCAGTTAAAATGTTAAATCAGCTAAATCAGCGAAATCGACTATTTCGTATACGGCCTCTTAATATCTGGCCTACTAACACATCTGCTACTCCGTTCAAATAATAAAAATAACAAATAATAAAGTATAAGAAGGATTTTTGATACGGAAAATTTGTAAGGAAATTTTGAACTAGACCAAGGGATAAAAAAAATAATGAATATTCTGTGAAGCGCGCATGGCCCGGCGGTTAGCGTAGAACGCAACAGATCTATGCAACGAAGCCAAACGGGCGCGGTCGAGTGTGAGATGGGTGACCGCTAGTGGCAAAAAAAAACATGCGCGTTTCCGTGCTTCGGAGGGCACGTTAAGCCGTCGGTCCCGGTTGTTGTCGATAGATAACAGTTGTTAAACCTTGTCGGAGGCCTTATGGGCGGATTGAAAACATCCGACAGTGGGTTGGCCACTAAACCGCATCTCCACCAACCCACATTGGAGCAGCGTGGTGGAGTAAGCTCCAGGCCTTCCCAATAATGAGGAGAGACCCGTGCCCAGCAGTGGGACGCAAAAAGAGTTGCGGCCTGTCAAGCCAAGCTTATCTTGAAAGCAGAAATTGTATTCTTGAAAAGTACTTTTAAATGGAAATTAATAAAAATACATGTCTTTATATGGAATATGTTGTGTGAAGATTTCCCATGAGAAACCTTTGATGTAAGTCTCATACAATAACTTTGTTCTATTGCTTTCTCCAGTGCCAGTCCTTTGAGATAAAATTGCAAATGAAATGCAGAATTGATAAATAAATCAATTTATTATCTTCTTATTATCATAACATTCAATTCAAATCAAATTGTGTCCCTGTAGACTATACAAACCATGTTTAAGATATTTTCATTTATTACCAAGTTTACTATTTAAATAGCTGAAAACGTAGTAATCCGGTCTTGGACTACCAAGTCAATTGAGACACTTTTAATGAGCTGTCAAAACGTGACATCCCCATACATTTTGTATGAGAAAATGATAAGTGACGTCACTTATCATATATAGTCAATTGACTTCATTATTATTGATTTAATCGGTAATAAAAATCATTTATAAAAAATAATTAACAATTATATTGCTTTCTAAGCGTGATTTAGTGCAACCTTTTTAAGGTAAGGTTTTTGAATTTTTTTGTCCATGACATGTCCATGACCCTGATACTCGTATTAAGAAGCCAACTTTAAAAAATATCCTACTTGTATGTTATAAGGAGTAACTTCTAAGAAACTAATTTTAAATCTTATCAAAGGCCTTATTGGAAAATAACTACAGCGTTTTGGCCACTAATCCGAATCTCCACCAACCTGCATTGAAACAGCGTGGACAATAAGCCGAATAACAGATAAAAATAACCCGCAAAAAAAACGTAAATAATAGTTAAAAAGTACCTACTTACTGACACGGGTCACACAATGGCTTTTTGCCCACTGCTGGGCACGGGTCTCTCCCCCTTAGTGGGGAGGCCTGGAGCTAACACCACTACGCTGCTCCAATGCGGGTTGGTGGAGATGCGGGTTAGTGGCCAACTCGCTGTCGGATATTTTCAAACCGCCCATAAGACCTCCGACAAGGTTTAACGACTATTATCTATCGACAACAACCACGACCGACGGCTTAACGTGCACTCCGAAACACGGAAACGCGCATGAAATTTTTTGCCACTAGCGGTCACCCATCTCTCACTCGACCGCGCCCGTTTAGCTTAGCTGCATAGACCGCTTGTGTTCTACGCTAGCCGCCGAGTCATGCGCGCTTCGAGCCAGCCAACACAGGCCACACAATACTTCAATAAAAACTATAGTCCCTATTTTAAATTTTCAAACATTTGACTTTAAAGGGTTCATCTATTATACGCTGTAGTTGAGCTGGGATGCACTTAGTCTCCATAACAGTGTAAGGTATAGCCACTTAGGCACAAAGATGGGCTGTTACCTGCTGCAAATAGTTTGGGCTAATGCACTGTAATGCCTTAGATGCCTTAGAAGTAAGGAGTTTATCTATATGTGAAAGCGTGGTTTTGTCAATTATATAAATAACTATCTATTTACGATTTGAGGATTGATTGATTAGAAGTATCGAGCTGGTCAGCTTAGTAAATAAATAAATAAATAACGTTCCACACTCATAATCCCACAATAGGGTAGTTATACCCTGTTTCGTGGGTACCATGGACACACACAAAAACAGAAATAATCACCCAGACCTATAACAGAAACTCATCATTCAAATTTCTGTTTCAATGGGAATCAATCAGTCCAGCATGATAACCATTGCGCCACGCGGGTCGTTAACTTACAGTATACGATGTCATCGTCTATGAGAGACTTTATTTATAATGTGAAGGCGTAGGTCGGTCGGTAGAAATTTAAAATTGAGGATTGCTTATGTAACTTCGGCTCCGCAATAAGAGCCACTCTTTTATCGAGAAATCCATCACAATTGCTCATAATTAAATCCCGTAAAACCAAAAAAGTTCAATTCCTTCCTTTCACACACAGATTTAAGAACAAAATCAAACAAATCCAATGCCGTAGGTAAGGTTTATTAATTAAGGACCATATAAATTACAAAAAAGCTTGGGGTTGAGTTGTAGTACCACAAGACTATATTTCATATGTGATATAATATGTTTAAATTACTCGAATTATGAAAGCAGAATGTGAGGAAATTGACACATGCTGTAACTATTACATAATATTATGTTCCTTTTCAGCTAAAAGCTTTCTCTATGAAATAAATATAAAACGAAAAAAACTAAAAGTAAAAATTTTTTTTTTACAAAACAAATAAAAGTGAAAAACAATCCTTAATATAATCAGAAAATAATAATGAACAAAAAAAGACTAGTATTATTGTAAAAAAAAGTGTGGGTTGCTCGATATACGAAAAATATGGCACAGAGCGCCCGACACATTTTTTCATTGTTCTTATGCCACTCGTTCGATATATTGTTAAAACGATGTTTTTTTTTTCAAGTTCTTGGAATTAGATAAACTCATAAAATAATTATTGTATTGCCATCGATTCTTGATAAGTGTCTTTTTTTGGTATCGGGGGGGAAACCTTCAAAAGGTACCCAGCACCTCGGGAGAGGACACCGGGTTATGTGGGATTTGAACCTCACCAAAACCCCCTCGGTGGCCTCCTCTGCGTTTGGGGAGGACTCCGGGATCTCCCATGGAACGCACCGGTGTCCTCCATACGCGACGAACGGGCCCATCTTTGGGAGAGCAGATGTGATCTCCTGCACCTTCTGATGCTTACGGCGGCATGCGGCCACGCACACACCGCCGTCCTTCCCGGGTCTGCTGGTTGGACGGGTCGAGCTCCCACTCTCACCGCCCGCAGCCCCGGAAGCCCCCTTTTAGTCGCCTCTTACGATCAGGCACCGTACCGTGTACCGTGTATCAGATACCGTAGCTCTATTCTTGATCCCGAAGCTACAGAGAAAGTTTGAATTAAATAGGTATGTTCAATGAAAGTGGGTCAAGATCGAGTCCAAAGGAGAGTAGCAAACAAGCTCACAAACTCAGTTACAAGCAAAAATACAGGGGAAGCTATTATAAGCGAGTTAAAATAAACGCACAGTGAACGAATACGAGACAAGTGAAGCGCGGGCACTACCTACCATTTCTTAAAATGCTTCGTCGTTTTTATACACCTCCACGACTTTGGTTTCGAATGTGCTTACCAGATAGTTAATGCTTGGGATATAGTTTTCGTTATTATTATGATAAGTATGCAAATAAATCACACTCTTTGATTGTGATGAAGAATATATATTATATTATAATATATATAAAGAATATAGATAAGCTTGACTCCAAATGAGATCTAATACTGTTTTATAGGGTAAGCCATGTGTACTTGTCTTTGCAACATTTTACATTCATTTTTGGTGGGATTTACGTTAATTTTCATAACATTTCATTTCGTTCTTTTAGTAAGTCAATGTCACACATTTAAAACTGTGTAACTTCATTTCCATCCATCCATCAGCCTTTTAAAGTCTACTGCTGGACATAGGCCTCCCGTAATGTTCGCCACTCCGTCCAGTCCTGCGCCCTTTGAATCCAGCGGTTTCCCGCTATCTATCAGGTCGTCAGTCCACCTGGTCGGAGGGCGGCCTGTGCTCCTTTTGCCGAGACGTGGTCGCTATTCGAGGACTTTCTTCCTCCTAACTAAACTAAACTAACTAACTTCATTTAGTGTTTAGGAAAGAAAGCAAGAAAAATATTATTTTCATGTTAGGAACACAAAATATTCGTTTAATGAATGTTATTATTTCTCGGTTATTAAGTGCCCATTTGGGTTAGATGTTGAGCTGAGTGAGAAAAAAACGGCGGATCTCCCAGCAGCACTCTTTTAAAAAAAATACATTTATATATTTGAGATTACAGATTGGTTATGGGTGGATAATGGGCACACGTTACAGCTGATCGTATGTATAAAAAGCTTAAAGAAATTCTATATAACTTCGGGCATACGTGGTAGGAAAACTACATTTTAAAAAGTTATTTTTAATCATAAAACATTTGCTAAATAGCTTTTATACGTATGCACAATACCCTTGATCCATTAAAGAACATAAAAGGTTTTGACATAAATAGAGCTTTATAAAATGTTGGAAAGAAAACAACCGGCCCGGTATGGGAAGTATGTCATCTAAGAAACAAAGGGAGTCGTATAAGAATTGAAAATAGATAATGTAAAGTAAGCTGTATTCGCGTGTTTAAAAAACTTACTTAAAAATAATATTTGAATTATTATTATTTTTTGAAGTAAAAACTTCTTTAGCGGCGTTGTGCACTTTTTTTGGAATGGGCAAAAAATGTTAAAATCGCGTCAGGACACGTGGCCTGATGGAAAATTCGTAAGACGAAGGGGTGTAAGCTGATGACGGCTCTACTGTCTATATTTGTAAAATTCGTTTATATCAAGTATTTAAAATATGGACATTGAACAAAGTGCACCTATTAATGAAAAAAGTGACGAAGAAATAGTGAAAGAAAATGAGTGAGTACTTTATAAAAATACTAGATGAAAATCTACTGAAAATACTAGATGAAAAATAATACTGACAATAAAAGCAATTCGTGCGAAATTATTCCCTAGCCATTCCAAAATATCAAAAATGCACAACGTTAATGTACAAGTTTTCACTTCTGCCGTCACTACCGGAGTGCTACCCGTTTTTTTTTTTTTTTTGCTTTTTGCAATAGGGAACTTACACGATTTTTTTTTGTTGTATCAATCGATCCTATTTGGCGTAGGGATCACGTATTCTTAAATGTCCACATCGATTGGAGCACCACATCGATTGGAGAAGACAAAAATATAAGCTAAAGTTAAACCTCACCGCGTAGCATTGAAAATGGCCCATACTAAAGAAGCGAAAGATATGACGTCACCGACCACGAACCAGTACCAATACCAAGGGGTAAACAAGTGATTTGCAATTTATTACCGTTAAAAACTGCGTTTAAGTATAGTTGTCATATTATTTTCTTGTTAAATTACAAGAATTCTGAAAAAATTTAAAAACATTATTGAATGAAATAAAAAAATGACAAAAACTTTCATATTTCACATTTTCATGTTTCCTAGATATTTCGAAAATTTTTTTTTTCTATTTTGTCATTTTTTTTTCTATTTTCCAATAAAAATATATTCATTTTACGTTAAAATTTATTTTATGCATATTCCCTATTCACTGCTGAACATCAGCATACATACAGCTCAATACACAACGCAGCGTCAATACGTGTACGTGAAGAAACCAAACCACCACGGCGAAACCACTGGATAGATGTTTTTAAAACGCTTTTAAGATCTCTGGATGGGCGGGCGCGTAATTATGACCCAAGCCCACTGTTGGGATAGTGGAACACTCCAATTACTACTGTAACCAACATAATATATATTCCAATCGTACTTACGGAATTCTTGAATCGAAGCCACATCTCCTATATCCAATCACAGGATCCTGGACGTTCTTCTAGACTGCAGTCTGCCGCTTCAAGGTTCCGCTTGTAGTTTTTGATGGGTTTTAGATTAGTACTTAAGAATATTCTCGAACATAGCCAAAGAACGCTAGTCGACGTAAGTACCGTTCGTATGCAACCGCCGCCATACTGGCAGGCGTAGATAATATTCTATTTTTATTTTTTTACTAATCATAGACAAAGATTATGGCCTATGATACTGTTCTCCTTCATCCAATATGAAAGGAGTTCGGTAAACAGCGAATCAGAAACCGATAAGCACTCCTGAAAACATTATGCTGGCAAGCTAGCAATAATTGAGAGTGTTTATATAGATATTAAACCTATGAAAAATGAAAGTAACATTATAATAACAAATCGCCTAACCAATCTCTGACAAGGTTAACCTACTGATAGCAACCGGGATCGACGGTTTAACATGGTCTCTGGATCTTCCTTTCATATTATTTTTTTGCAAACACCTTAATCCTAATGCCTTAGGACATTGTCTTCACGTCAACCCTGGGTGATGGTGAAAATATGAGGTAGGCTTTAGTGATGAAAAACAATTAGAAAGTTAAAGCAATAGTTAAAAGTGAATTATATGAGAGGCAATTCCAAATTGGAATAATAAATACATACATACATTTACACAAACGTACATACGAACATAACCATACATATACATGTTTTCAACTAATACTTTAAAAGAAAAAAAATAATCAAATACCGTTTATAGATATGATCCTTGTTGAGAAAAAAAAACGGCAAATTGTTTGTAAAGTAGGTTTACGATCGAGATGTTTACGTGATAACGTCCGCACGAGAAAATCTCCATTCGTTTGTATGCCGCTAGAGTGAGAGAGACGGAAGATCGGTCCACTCACTCGAACGCTATGCCAGCCTCCGCTCGTGAGGATTCCGCGTGACAAGTTTCACGGAATGACTGGCAGCGCTCGAGATGAGACGGGAGATCGGTCCGTCTCTCTCTCGTTATACCTGCGATCGCGCTCGTGAGGTTTTGGTGTGACACAAGTTTCTGAACATGTCACCCGACTAAAACGATTTTAAAGACGTTATCACGTCAAAATATTTATTAGTATTAATACTCAAGAAATATTCCCGGACTAATTTTTTGAATGTAAATTTGCCAGGTGCCTTTCTTATACATTTATATTTACGCTCTTATTTTCTTGCTAGTGCATCGACCGTTCCATACATTTTGTAGAAAGTTATTAGCTTCTTAGATCGGGAAAAAGGAGATATAATTACATATGCTAATGATTGTAAATAACTATTGTGTTAATGATTTGAACCAAATATCGACAATAAGTGTAAATAATTACATAATACAGTTGATTTTTTACTAATTAACACGCTTTTATTAACTTGACCTGTATGTATGTAACGGAATCTTTTAGCTTCATTTTCACTTACTTCTAGGAGTCTCATTAACTTGAAAATTTGCACAGGGGTCAAGGACCAATGACAATACAATAATCTCGTAACTTTATATTAAAGTTCTAACTAGGATCATCAGGATAAAAAAATATACGAGAGGCGGCTGATAAGTTCGTGGCCTAAGTTACTTAATGAAACAAATACCTATAAAGTTTTATATTTTTAACACGTCTAAGCATCTGATTAACTTGAAAATTTGCACAGGGGCAAGGGCCGATGACAATGCAATAATATGAGAATAAAAATCCAACTAAAAAATTAAAAATAAATAATGTAGTTTAAAAAAATAAAAAACACGCTTTTTTGAAAATACGAACTAAAAAGTAAAAAAATAAGAAAATAATGTATTTTACTGTAAAAAAAGAGTGGGGTGGTTTTTGATTTTTTACTAATTTTATGAGCGCGCACGTACATTCAGATTTATCTATACATATAATAAATCTGTAACAAGTCCGTTTCTGTACATTGAAGATATTTGAAAAAAAATGTCACTAGGGCTATTTATTAGCGTAATAGAACCCAAAACAATGATTTTTAGAATTATTGTCTGTTTGTCTGTTTGTCTGTTTATCTGTTCGTTTGTGCGCGCTAATCTCAGGAACGGCTTAACGTAGAAGGATGCGGTTTTCACTGAAGTATTGGTATTTTATTGGATTTACATTTAGGGTTTGTTTTATTTAAATCGGTTCACAAACAAAAAAGTTACGTCAATTTCAAGAATGATGAAATGGATGAACACCTGCACGCTATAATAAAGTTAATGCGAGCGGTCACACCACAAGTTTCGATAACTACTAACATCTCTTAATATTCTGATAGCAAGTTTTCAATCACTTATGCTAGATTTCATCTCTAAATATTTAAAAAAACCATACATATCACCACATATTCAAAGAAATCCTCTACCTATACAAAATGTACAAAACCTTAACAAAACGAGGCTACTGCCGACATCTATGTTCACATTCAGAACTATTTAGTGATCTGTTGCAAATTCGGTATATCGACAATTTAGTTTACACGGTATACGATAGATGTCGTTGTTATTCATTTATTCATATTTAATTGCTTTTTACAGGTAGATTTACAGGTGGTGTTACATAATCATTATATTACCCAATAACGCTATTACAAAGTGGATAGGTGGAGATTATTTCAAATAATTAATTACGAGTATATTTACTTAATAAAGTATCTAATAAAAAATTAACAACAGAGAGCTTTGGAACTGGCGCTGATATTGAACTCATTGTGGTAGAGCATTATGGAGGCGCGGCGCGGTGGTTACATCCACATATTATTGGTATCGACCTTATTTAATAGACAATAATAATTATCGACTCGCGCAGGTGCGGTCCCAGGGGAGGGGGTCACAGGGGACATGACACCCCCCCCCCCAAATCCCTCACTCATGCGTAGATGGAAGGCGAATCAAGCCAATTTGAGACACCTCTTCCCCCAAATTTCTTAGTGACCCCCCACCAAAATTTCTTGGTGACCCCCCCCCCCCCAAAATTGAAGGCTGCGACCGCGCCTGGACTCGCGTGGCGCAATGGTTACCATGCCGGACTGCCAATCGAAGGGTCTCGAGTTTGATTCTCGGCGAAGCAGAAATTTGAATGATTAGTTTAATTTTCTGTTCTCGGTTTAAGGGTTTGTATTTCTGTCTCTGTGTGTCGCATGGTACCCATTATACAGTGTATATTTTCCCCTACTCTGGTGCTATCAGTGTGAAACGTAAAAATCAAAGTGTTCTACCGACTTTACTATGCTGAGTGTTCTTTTCAAAATGATAGCTACGTCTCCATATCATGATTACACCACCAGTCGAAGGTTAAAGTTCTACAGGCCGCTTTGCACGCTCCTTTTGATGTTTGAACGGATGTGTAAGTTATGGGAAAACCTTCCAGCTGAGGCATTTCCAGTGGACTTTGACATAGGGTTCTTCAAGAAAGCTGTAAAGAAAGCTCTTCTTGAAAGCCGGCAGTGCTCGGGTGGCTCCGCTGGGGTTGCCCGTTTCCATAGGCGACAGTGATCGCTTAACCACGCGGCCTTTCTGCCTCTTTGTTCGGTTTATTTATAAAAAAAGTGATTTCGAATAAACGAATAAGCAATTGCCGAGGGTCTAATGAAAAAAAATGTTATAGAAATGATCAGAAGTTTACAGTGGTTAATTTAATAAGGTACGCAGTACTGGCACTGGTGTTATACTAATATGCTAAAGCGTCACGGCAGCAGCACGGCATGGTGGTCACGCCCAGAATAATATTAGTAATCGATATATTTATTTCTGATGCTGTATGAAGGGTTGTTAATAGGACCAATTGACTCTTAATCGCGTAGGGCCTGATCCTCTCACGCTGCTCCAATTCAGGTTGATGACGTCTTCATTGTTAGTGGCCTAACTGCTGTCGCAAGTTTTAAATCGCTCAAAATACCTCCATTAAGTATGAACGACAGTATGTTAACGACAATTGCAACCAACGTGTAAGCAACCAAGAATTTGACTCCCAACTACTAACCACGCCTGACATAGCGTAGACATTTCACCACCTTTCTGCAATATATTTAAGTTACATAATGATAATGAATCTATGCATTATTTGCAGCACAAATTATTTAATTATAATGATCCTTTCCGCGGGCACAGAAGTACTATCTAAACACTTTAAAAACAGGCTATTATAATACGTTTAATTTGTAAAGAGAAACTGATGATAACGACTGAAAAGTCGATATTATAAGAGGAGTACAATAAGAATTGTAAGGACTCAGGAAGAATGTATCTACTCAACATAATAATATGAACTTTTGTATCATAAGTAATTTCATAAAAGGTAACAATAATCCAAGGGACAGTGGAGGGCAAGCGGTCACGAAAGAAATTGCAACCTCATCAGCAACGACCACTCTGACAAGAGTGAACGACTAAGGAGGAGGAGGAATAAATAATCCAAGTCTAATCAAGCCTTTTGTACAAGTCTTTATCTACGCGGACGACGTCGCGGACACAGCTAGTTTGTAAATAATTTCTGTAAATAACTTGTCACTTTTATATAATGAACTTACCTTAAAAATGTATTTATGATTAAAACATACTAAAAATATTATAAAATTAAATTTATTGGAGATAATGTATAAATCAAATATATATGATAAATTAATTATGATAAATTACTTATTAAATCATTTTCATTTCAGGTTCCTGTCTAAGTTATGGACATTCCTGTTGGGGAGGTGAGTTGTTACATTATTAAAAGAATATTGATATATTTTTTCAACCTTTTTTTTATGTCCCACTGCTGGGCATAGGTCTCCTTCTCACAAGTGAGAGGGATTTAGGCCATAGTCCACCACGCTGGCCAAGTGCGGATTGGTGGACGTCATACTATCGAGAAATTAGGAATTTCTCTCAGGCATGCACGGTGATGGAGAACAATTAAATATCACGATATTTTCCATCATCGTGGAGCAGCGATAAATGCGCACATTACTTTCTTTGCAGAGGTGCGCGACGAGGATTTGAACCCGGGATCGGTCGCGTCGAAGACCACAGTTTTTTACCATTCGGCCATCGCTGCTCTAATATTAATATAATAATAATAAACAATAAACGCTTCACACTCATAGCCCCACAGTAGGGTAGATATACCCTGTGTCGTGGATACCATGGACACACACACAGACAGAAACACAAACACCCGAACCGAGAACAGAAATTTAAACTCATTATTCAAATTTCTGTTTCGCCGGGAATCGAACCCAGGACCCTTCGATTGGCAGTCTGGCATGGTAACCATTCCGCCACGCGGGTCATGTTCGTCACGTCTGTATTTCCTTTACAGTTATATATTTAGGGTCAAAAAGGAAACTTGCTGTATCCGTATCTGATGTCATATATGATAGCTATAGGTATATGTTAAAGAAACGTCCCAGTTATGAAATGATAATCCATATTATTATAATTATAATTAAAATTATGAATTCGAAAGTATCTTCTGTCAGCTACGCCTTCGCACTTAAACTGCTGAACCAATTTTAATTTAGAAAACAGATTTTTATTACAATTTTAATTTAGAAGGTTTTTATCCTACGGGAAATGGGTCCAGGCGCTCAAAGCCACTGGCTAAGCGCAAATAATTTTAAAATGGCAATATCGTCGTACAGGCTATTTTTCATCCTACGAGGATACATAAAACGGATCCAGGCGGGCGAAGCCGCTGGCGGAAAGCTAGTGTGATGTAATGACGATATAATCACAATGAAAATTCAGTGTTCAAAGTTCATTCACCTTGAGATTCAATTCTACCTCCCGAGTAGTGTAAAAGTATGAAAACAATAGCGATAAAATGAAAACCATGAACCAACCCCCATATCTCATAATAGTGACAAATTGAAACAGCAGAATTACACCCAGCACCATTATTAAATGTCGCACCCATATAATAAAACAGGTTCTTTCACTGTAATTACATACTGACCGAGTGAATGTTTTCAAACAAATATGGAACTTTTTTCTTTCAATGATGGCATAATACGATTGATGCATATTGCCAGTGTCAAGTAGACATATTTGAATAAAAATTTCTATCATTTCGTTGAAATGTTTGAATCTTAGAGCATAAAGGTATGACAGGTATGACACCTGTCAGAGGAGTGGCCTTTACGGGCGAACCCCTCGTCCCAACGTCCATGCACAATGTGCCTTCTAGTTATACAACTAATGTGTCTGTGTGTGTCGGTGTCAGTGTTGACGGTGCATAGAAAATGACGTTGTTAATTGAAATTGACATATTTAAAAAGAATGATGAAAGAATATTTGTGAATGTGTGGCAAAATTAAAATGTGTACGTTCTTCCTCCGCATCAGATTTGGCACAAAAATTATGTATCGAAGCGAAGCGCTATGCCGTCTCTACTGAAGGGTGATGCTCTAAAGGTTTGAATCCAATTTTTGGCAGTTTCGTTAAAACGGGGCAACAAAATAATTGTCAAAACAGTAAGTTGTCAGTAATTACTCAGTCAATCAGTCAGATATCCAAGTAAATGACTGACGATGATTGCTTTACCAGATGGTGTCTGTTGCAGTATTGGAGGCAACCCAATATACTTACCACGTTTTTAAAATCATTATTTTATTTATATACTTAGTTCGTATTTCATTCCACAACATTTGACAATGTATTTGACCTTTAAAAACGAACTAAATAAATAAATAACACTTCACATTCATAACCTCCAAGATATACCCTGTGTCGTGGGTACCATGGACACATACAAAAACAGAAACTCAAACAAACACACGCCGGGAGTCGAACCCGGAACCCTCCGATCGGCATTCCGGCATATTAACCATTGTGCCAAATGAGTCGTCAATGTATGGTCTGTATGACTGTCTGCTACTCCATTAAAATAAAAAAATCAAGCTAATTTTATAAATGAAAACCAGAAGCAGAATATTTAGATCACCATTTAATTCACAAAGCCTTTGATACAATTTACAGGTAACGATTTAAGGTTTCTAATTATTAACATTTCCTTATACAACAACAATTAAATAATAAGTAAGCACAGACACAGAATTTCAGTACGCAATCGGGCAGAGTTACAGCCGTTATCAAGATTAAAGCACTAATAATCCTCCCTTAGAGGAGGCCTCGCTTTTATAGGCGTTTTCTCCTACTTAGTCATATTTTTTATTCAACTACCGGCGTTGATTCCTAACACGGCCTCTCCTGACATCCTGGCGTCCCCGCCAGGCGGTGAAGGTCCTTCAATGCCATACACTTAAGTAGCAGTGCACTGAAGCTCTTGAGCGCCTGGTGCCACGTAGAAGCACACGAGAGCGCCACGTACCGTACAGTGGCGGAGGCAGCAGCCTTCAAACGCATGATGACATCTCAAGGATTAGCTTCTGCAAATGAGAACAAATCAAACTAAATACCAAACTTAAAGATCGGCCTGTTGTCTGCAGCACTTTTTGAAATTTAAAGTTTTTTTTTTGTAATAAATCTAGCAATTAGGTTTTGAATCATAAAGCATGAGATGTTCTAGTGACTTAACTGCAATTTATAACAAGCGCTTCTAGATAAGAATTAAGATTATGAGATATTTCATTAAAGTTTTGGAACAGTCATTAAAACTAAGCTTCAGAATTAAAACAAAAATAGTAATGGAACTTTGAAGCGAAAGGTAAAAGAACACAGTGAAATAAATAAAATAAATGGCTATAAATAGAATAATAATTAACAGGTTGTTGCTTTTTCTAAATGAATGTACTCGTAGCGCCATCTAGTTCAAAAGTTTAACATAACAACTGAGCTCCTTTTTAACGATAACATCCGGCCGTCCTGTTTACACGTTCGTCCTCGATCGTGTGGGTCTGATTCAAGAACTGCAAAATGAAACAAGTCCTGTTAAAACCTTATATTTTTCTTAAATTTTTATGACTTCTTACAATACCGGCTTGCATGTGAACTTGAGTAGCCCAAACTTAAACACGGCTTGACCTAGGTGATGTTCGTACAATATTACACTAGTCGTGTATCACCGCATTGCAATCTGTAACAACAGTGTTCATCACGGATCTCTGTTAACAATAACACGGCTTCAACTAGATGTTTATATAGGATCCCACTAGTCTTGTATCACCGCATTGCAATCTGTAACAACAGTGTTCATCACGGATTTCTGTTAACAATAACACGGCTTCAACTAGATGTTTATATAGGATCACACTAGTCTTGTATTACCGCATTTCCAATCTGTAAAAACAGTGTTCATCGTAGATTTCTGTTGTACATATGTTGTTCACAGGCACTCTTTATAGGTAACATTAAATGCGCAGCCGATATTGCAGAGAATGTATTAGACTTATTAATTGTTCGAAAGGCAATCGTTTAGAACACTTAACTATATCAAAAAAGAAATATGAATCAGGTTTCATTTTATGGTAACAGTTTCAAAAATGACATGTAAAGAAAATTAATATATTTGTGCATAAATTAGGAACAACGTACTTAGAAGAACTTTTAGGTCCAATAAAACTAACAAAAATTTACCAATATAGAAAAAAAAAAACTTGGGTCAGATAGGATGTAAAAAATGAAGTCACCAGTAAAGCAACCCGGGGTTACAGAGCCCGCGGGTTGTATGCTAGCATTTTTCTTAATATTTTCATCTTGCTGTCAATAGTACACAGTGTGTTACACTTTGTTACAAATGTTTATAGCACCATGGTAAAAGCGTGCTTAAACCAGTAGAATGTTTTATTACAAGTTCAGCCAATATCGTCACGCTGTCATCACTAGTAATTAGGGAATGCAATCCCGACTCGAGATTGCAAATTCGGGATCCCGCGGGATTAGAAATATCAATCCCGCGGGATCCCGGAATTTTCGGGATCCCGTCTAATTTAAAAAAAAATGTTGAATTCAGATGACTGAAAAAGCTAATAACTGCTTGTTTGTGATAGTGAGGTTAACTAAAATAACATATTACTCGAAAGAAAATAAAAACCTTTATTCTTTAATCTTACCAACTAAATAATAATCAAGTTGTAAGGAAATTAACGTAGGTAAATTAGGTAATCAATACAATAAGCTTATTTCAAGGGAATTAGGAAAAAGAGTGATTTTGAAAATGACTCCTTAAAAAACAAAGGGTATTAATAGTTTCATCTGCTAAACGGCATCTAATGTCCGTTGCAATGTACCCCGCTGCTGAGAATGCCCTCTCCGACTCAACGCTGGTTGGCAACAGCGTGGCGAAGCAATTATATGCAAACTGCAAAAATCGCCCCCTTGTTCCTCCACACTCAAACAAATCCATTTCTTTTTTAATGGTAGATTCTAATTTGTCTAAGCTCGTGGACGTGGATATACGTGCAAAAGGACTTTTAGAAGCTCGCAGAGCCAGAGACCAATCCCGTCAATCTCGAACGGGATCTCGTAATATGATGCGTCGGGATTGATCCCGAAAAATTACACGAGATCTCGCGAGATCGGGATCCCGCGGGATCGGGATTGCATTCCCTACTAGTAATACCCAGGCATTACACAGTCTTGGCCAACAGACGACACTGTCATTTACCAAAAATAAAAATTCGATAGCAGACATAATGACAAGTTTAGTATCACGCGAAAAAAAAAACTTATTTGCACATTGAAACACAAGCGTAACATTAAGAAAATGAAATTTTATGAACAAACTTTTAAAGGAAAAGTAATTTGTTATTATGAAAGATTTATGTAACTCACTGCCGGTTCACTATTGCTACCAGCTAGAATAACAATGTGCACAGTTAGAACTGACCAAATCACATGTCCTCGTGTTCTCTCGTAGTAAAGGTACACAGGTTGAAGCTCGGCCTACCTGACATTACTCTGCTACAACTTACAAAACCGTTTCTGATATCTTTACTAATCGCAGTCAGTAACGAATATTCAAATTGGTCAGCGGTAAAGGTATATAGGTAGCCGAAAAAAAAAAACTCCCTGTACCTATTTCATCTGAAAATGGTTTAGCAATTTGTGCGTTAACAAAATGATTAACAAAGTAGGTAGGTAGTCAAAAAAGAACGATAGTATCCAGTATCAACCTTGTCTGTAAATGCACTAGACATCAATTAAATCTGACAAACAAAACTGTTATATCACATTATACCGTTGGTTTATAATTGAGCTTGCTTAATGTCACTTATTTACCTTAAAAAATCATTAATCATAAAAAGTAAGTAATAGGTAAAGAGAGCAACTTTCTTTTTAGTACTGTTATTCTTGGTTGTCAACACTACTTCAACCACTGATCTAGAGTGTCATTTTTAAGCTTCCAGCACCCATTCTCAACTTGCTTCCTTCATTAGAGGAGAGTCTGAAAACTCAAGAAAAATCTCAAGTTTTTGTCCCATGTTACTTGAATAAAAATTGATAAATACTCGTAACTCTCAGCCAACAACTTTGATAGTTAATTATACGAATACTCATAGCATATGCAATCTATATAAAATATCAACTGTCACTTTTAACTTTAAGATTGTATTCGGTTATTTATGCAAGTTTGCTAAAATTTACTTTTGGTACAGACCAACCAATTCAATTTTTGAAGTAAAGATTAAACGTCTTTGTTTAATGCTTACATTTGTAGGTATTCAGAAAAATATCAGATACCAAGTTTATAAATTGACTTCTTGCTTTGAAATGACTACAAATATTCAAAAACACTGTTTCACGGAAATAATTGCGTGCACTCTCGATTCGGAAATATTTAACAAAAATGTTGCCATTACTTACTCCCCAGTGACTGCTGTACTCATTGGGTACAAATAAATACTTTTGAAAAGGTAAAATTAACCGACTGCAAGAACTAGGTACTCATTTTCTTCATACATAAACTTATCTCAAAAGCAAAGGATAAGCAGAGTATTTTTAAAGTAACAAAAAAAAATGCTTTTTCACTTGGATTCGCAAAACTAATAAGTAACAAATGTAGCATTAAATTTTTATCATGGATAGACGTATCCATCGTCGAATCTTCGATACAGAATACTACTCTGGGGAAACTACAGATTTCAATAAAGCGTTTATAGCACAAAAGAGATGTATTCGCGCTATAGCTAATACCACTCCATTAACAAGCTGCGAGCCTCTCTTTAAAAGGTTTAAAATATTAAGTGTGCCCTGTCTGTACATATGTGAAGCCCGTTTAATTGTAAAGACACAACTTTTTATTTACAAGGAAAGATGAATATTGTAAATTTTTTTTTACTTGTTTTCCTGATAAGACTATTGGTGCCTGTCAATAACCTAGTCAGCTATAAGGTCAAAAAATTGCTACCACATGTGCGTCAAAATTAACAATAAATTACCGACAAATATTTAAAACTTCACTATGGTAAAATTTAACATAAAACTATACCACATATACTACATACCGCAAATAAATATTTTCTTAAAAGAATTATTTTTTACTTACGGGTTCTGACCTTACCCAACGTTTTCAAATATACGAGTAAGTATACGAGTAAGTCTCACTCCGAGAGTTATCACTGAACTGGTACAGATTGTTTAATCGATACACGAAAAATGTAAAAAAACGTGCGTACTGATTTCTGCATTTGTTCAGGATGAAAATTTAAATGTGGGGCGCGCGTCTATCCCACTTCTGATTTTAGAAATGAAAACCAGAAGCAGAATATTTAGATCACCATTTAATTCACAAAGCCTTTGATACAATTTACAGGTAACGATTTAAGGTTTCTAATTATTAACATTTCCTTATACAACAACAATTAAATAATAAGTAAGCACAGACACAGAATTTCAGTACGCAATCGGGCAGAGTTACAGCCGTTATCAAGATTAAAGCACTAATAATCCTCCCTTAGAGGAGGCCTCGCTTTTATAGGCGTTTTCTCCTACTTAGTCATATTTTTTATTCAACTACCGGCGTTGATTCCTAACACTAATAGTTAAGAAACGAACAACAATATTAACACCGACATAAAGTCACTTTGTAAACGCTGTTTAATTTAAAATTTCAAGTAGATTACAATTAACTGTTATCGATAAGCCAGGCCGATATTTTTATAAGCGCAGGATTACACAGGAACATTAATAATGATACTTACTTCATGTTGGACGATAACAGACGCGTGTAGGCGAAGTCGTGAATTTCAGATCTTTTTAAAATGCTTTTTTATTTTCTCTTTATCTTCAATCTGATGAAGTATGCAACCTTTTTGGCGTCCCACTGCTGGGCACGGTTCTCTCACCATTGTTCGGGAGGTCTGTTGCTTAGTACACCTCGCTGCTCAATTGCGGGTTGGTAGAGATTCGGGTTAGTAGATGTCCGCTGCCGAATGTTTTCAAACCGCGCACCGACAAGGTTTAACGACTGTTGACGTTGACTTGACGTGCCCTCCGAAGCATACGTGCGTTTTACGGAAGCCGCCGAGCGCTGTGCGCTTCTAATCTGATGATTTGAATTAAAAAAATACTATTGTAAAAGCAACTTAAACTAAGAAACACAAGATATTTTCGGCAATAAAAATGCAACTATATTTTTGTTTGATACTAAATATTATAAAACACAAGGTTCAGCAGTCATTTTTTTACTTATTAATAGGGTTAATGAAAATAAGACATTAACTAAAATGTTGGATTTTACATATAGCGCGGTCAAATTAGCCCCAAAAATAGTAGTATCTTAATTTATTTTTAACGTTTCACACTCATAGCCCCACAGTAGGATATATATACCCTGTGTCGTGGGTACCATGGACATACACAAAGACAGAAACACAAACACTCAGACCGAGAACAGAAATTTAAACTTATCATTCAATTTTCTGTTTCGCCGGGAATCGAACCCGGGACCCTTCGATTGGCTGTCCTGCATGGTAATCTTTACGCCACGCAGGTCGTCAAATTATCTCAATCCTTGCATTAAACCCAGCTCATGAGCAGAGTACTTAACTTTCAAGTGGCTTGTTCTTAAAAATGGTAAATCTTGGAGAAAGAAGTATAGGAAAATTTTAGTAGATAACTACCTAATCTACCATTCTAATTTGTATCGTAAAACTAACTGTTTAGCCAAAAAATCCATAAAACTCATTGTTGCCACCTTTGATCAATAATCGAATATTTTCTTGCACACACGGGATTGGCTGGAACCCTTTTTACGTCCCACTGCTGGGCACGGGTCTCTCCCCAATATTGGGGAGGCCTGTAGCTTACTCCACCACGCTGCTCCAATGCGGGTTGGTGGAGATTGTCTTAGTGAGAGTTTGGCTTAGTCGCATAGATCGCTTGCGTTCTACGCTAACCGCCGGGCCATGCGCGCTTCACACACATAGGATTTTTTTCAGAATTTCATTGTAGTGGTATCCCTTGTGTGCCTGTAAACTTTCAGCTTGTTGTGAATAAGTACCAGTGTCAATGTCTTTTTCAATAAATAATACCGGGCTAATAATGTCATATCCAAAACGAGTTGAAAATTCAGTAATCGTACCACAGTCAATCCATTACGTAATTTGCACTGTCGGCTCAACATCCACCGACTAGTTTATTTGGGTTCATCACAGATAACGCGCGCGTACAGTTAGCATAACACACGCGACTATATCGCACGGCGTAATACCTAATCGGTATTAACTTTATGACAATCAATGATTTTATCACTGTACATAATGCCCTATCTGTATGACAGAATGCTTTGCAAACACACCTGTCGTTTAAGTATTTATTTCCCATTACTATTAACGTTACACGTCAGCAAATATAATGAAGATCTTAAGCTGTAAGCTTAGCGACCTTATACGTCGTAATTTTGGATGGGTTATTGTAAAAACGCAATTTCCTAATACCGTATGAAAATATAGCCTTACGTCTATAAAGCTAGTATGATCAAAAGAGCTGATTCTTTTCAAATGCATGGCAACAATAGCACGGTAATATTATCTGACCATAGCGCTTATTTATGGCCGAGCCACAGTAGCTACTTTTAGCATCAGTGATAGGCAATTTAGTCGCTTTTTAGAAGCTAAATGCATTGTGCACTCTTGAAAACTACAAAACACGCAATTCCGTTACCGCTTTCGAATATTGGTAATCACGGAATCGTGATGTAGCACCCTTAGTCGCTAAAACGCGCAAATCTGATGCCGCGTCAAAAACGCCGAAATTTATGCAGAATCGGAGCACACTCAAAATCACTGATCGCCGATGCTAAAAATAACTATATAGTGCGTCTTGTCCGTTAGTGCTGATTAAGTACCACAGATAAAAATTGAATGTTCTCATAGATTAGCTGAAAATACGAATTCAGCTAGCTGCTGCACTGATATAAAGCTAGCAGTGATCACCCAAAAACAGGAATAGCGTACGTAACAGCTGATTCTTTCGGTGTAGAATGTAGTTCTCATTTGAGTTCCACATAAATGAGTAGAAAACCGTGTTTCTCAAGACAACCTTAACAAACAAAAGCACACTATGTCAGGAAGTCAAAAATTCCCAAAACTTAAATTTATTTTATTTAGTATTTTTTCCATCTTTCCATTCCAATACTTTTTATTATAAAGTATCCTTGTGTGCCTTTATTTCTTTGAATTTTTCAAAAGACGCTTATTTCGTTAAATCAAAAGGGCAATTCCCTAATAATTCGCTGGAACCATAAAGCCGTTTATAATTCAATTACCTTCGTTTCAATTTAATATCATACGACATTTTAATCTCGTTTCCAAACAAAGATTACTGTATAATAAACATCAGGTGAGAATACGCAACGCTTATAATTTCAAAATATTTTATAGGACACTAGCCTTCCGCCAGCGGCTTCGCCCGCGTCGAACTGTTTAATGGGTATCAGTAGGGTAAAAATATTCTATGTGCTATTCCAGGGTTCATTGCTATATTAAAATCATAGGCGTTTAGCCAGTTGCTTCAACCGCTCTGACCCTATTACCCGTTTTCACGTAGGAATGAACATTTTTCCGCGGTAAAAAGCGCGTAAGCGCGGCAGCCTATGTTACTCAGAGTGAATGTAGCTTTCTAATGGTGAAAGAAATTTTTGAAATCGGAACAGTAGTTTTTGAGTTTATTCATCACAAACACACAAAAATACAAATTTTTCCTCTTTATAATATTAGTATAGATGAACTTATACGGTTCCACTAATGGTCACATAATTAATGTTAATGGAAAATACAAGGTTTACTAAAAATATAGTTTCTGTATAGTTTCCAATATTTTTGTTCCATAAAGCTGAGAAGAAATGTGTCAGAATTATGTCCTTCGTAGTTAGGCCTGTTTAAGATTAATTCAAACAGTACCTTATTTTTCAGGGTCAAAATCAAAGTGGCACCAATCCCAATCCACATAATTCTGTTAGTAGAGCAATTCTAGCCCATTAATTACCAAAATTTATCACCTTGCAAAATCCAATCTTCTCAGTATACAAAACCCATTCTGGTAGGTGCCGAAAGCTGATGACGCTATAACGGTGAGCCGCATACGGTTCAAATAAAATATTTTTATATAAGCACAAAATTAGGTTTAACATTAATATAATTTATTAAAATTTATTTTTACTTATCCTTTTTACAACCTAAAGAGTAAATGCGGTAACCTAAATATTTTTGTGTAATGTTCTTTACCCATATCCTGCAAATAAAATATTTTAATTTTCAAGTTTCAATATTTAAAACTCTCATATTCCAGCCCACGGCAAACGGTCCGGCAAGCCAGCGAGTGCTCCGGACTGGTATCTCACCAGGATTCTGCGACGAATGACTGCCGGATCTGACTTGGTAAGATATTGTAGACGAGTATACAAACCACGTAGTGAAGCGCTCATGGCCCGGCGGTTAGCGTAGAACGCAAACGATCTATGCTACTAAGCCAAACGGGTAGTGTGTGAGATAGGTGACCGCTAGTGGCCAAAAATTTCATGCGCGTTTCCGTGCTTAGGAGGGCACGTTAAGCCTTTGTTCCCGGTAGTTGTCGATAGATAACAGTAATTAAACCTTGTCGGAAGCCTTATGGGTGGTTTGAAAACATCCGACAGTGGGTTGGCCACTAACCCGCATCTCCATCAACCCGCATTGGAGCAGCGTGGTGGAGTAAGCTCCAAGCCTCCCCAATAATGGGGAGAGACCCGTGTCCAGCAGTGGGACGTAAAAAGGGTTGCAGCCATACAGACCACGTAGTAAGTGGTCGCTGCAGCCAATATAAACGTCATACAACTTCAAGAAAGCCTACGTCATGCCTATGTTCATATGCAGTTGCGCTGCTACTACGAAGGCTGATGGAATGGATGACCTCATGGAATTCTGGCCGGGAAGTACACCTTTCGAACACAATAGATTTACTTCACGGCAGAAGTTGTTGTTGTGGTATTTCCTCGGTCAAACTATAAAAGTTCTTTCACCAACAAATTTGAGTAAAATATTTAAGTATTCGAAGGTAATAGAATTTGAATGGTTTTTACTATAAACCTTACAAAAACGGAAAGCCGTTTAGTGAGCGATGGTGACTCCTTGTTCGAGTATTTCTCTTCGCGGCCAGCTTAGAATTGACGAAATGTACATCAACACAGATTAAAATTAGCAATCTAAAGTGGCAATGAACAGGTCAAAGAAATACAAGCCGCCAGTCTATCTGCGTAAATAGACAACACGATAAAGTAGCGAGAGCCTTCGGATTCAGAGGGCACAAGACTGTCGAGTGACTTCCAGTATTCGATCTTTAAAAACTGATGATGACAGAAATAAAAATTTCGAAGTTTGGTGCGAGAAATACTCGGTCGTTTGACTTGTGCGTGTGCGCTTGTGTAAACATATTTTTGAGTTTTATAGCATAGTCAGCATTTTCTGCTGGAAACTCATCGTATTGACAAAGAAACGGTTGCAACAATTAATTTTAGTTTTTAATAAAATTACTGAGTAATTTCACCATGTTTCCGAGATGGACTCATGTTCTATTTATTATAGTTAATGACCTATTAATTTTATTGTCCATAGTATTTTATAATTTTTTTAAATTAAAATTACATTACTACCTTTGAAAAATCTTAAAATTGTTGATTGTTTTTTTAAACTATTGAAAACTCTCAAACCCTGTGGAATAACACATAACACCTCAATATTACTTGGACGTCATGTAGAGACTGTCGTATGTACAGTTGGTACATTTTATTTAACAGTAAGAACGCCATCTTTGTTACATTTTCCGCACTACGCAGAATCGGGCGCGGCAACTGGCAGCCAAGAACGACGATATTGACGACATCTTTCGGGTGGAGGTGACTGACGACGTGCCCGCCACCAATCGGCTGATGTAAGTACTAACGATTTATCTAAACATACAATAGGTGGCGTTGGTACACTTAAACCATCTTGAACTTTTTTGTTATAATTAATTTTAATGTACAATAATGTAGTTAAAAAAAACATTATTTTTCAAAACCAATGTAATCTTAACATAAATATATCAGTGAGATGCAGCTGGCATCATACCAGTTGTTAATGATGCTATTCAGGTGGTTTTTCACGAGCAAATCTCTGTATATTATAGGTATCAATAAATTTGTCTAAAGAACAATTCACGAGCCTCTGTGTTTTATACCCATAAAATTGTCCAAAAGAACAAAATACATCTCTAAAACACATAAAAATCACTTTTAAGAATTTTTGTAAACTGTCATTTCTAAAATGTTTTTTATGCAAATTTTTTTTTTGCATAAAACATTATAACAAATCTTTAGCAGAGCGTGGTTTCGATCCACGGACCTCTGGGTTATGGGCCCAGCACGCTTCCACTGCGCCACTCTGCTGATATAGGGAACTACGAAATTATCTAAAATATTTCTATATATGTCATTTCAACTTTATCTTCGTATACCTTAAATCAATTTCGATGCTCAAACCTTCGATGCTCTAAGATCACATGTAATGGAAAAAAATGTTTCATTATTTATTTGTATCCAAAAATGCATCAGTTCGGGTAGAAGTGGACTCGTGGCGACCCTCTACAGTCCCCTTTGCACGTTGTTTTTTGTCACAGATGTGTAAACAGTGGACATGGTGTTCTTCTAAACAGATGTAAAAAAAACTCTCCTTCGAGAGGGGCAGTGCTCAGGTGACTCCCGGATTATAGGTGATGGTGATCACTTAACATCACGCAGCCCGTATACTTTTTTGTTCCGTTTATGTCTATAAAAAAATTGTACGTACGCGCCACCTTTTGATAGTCCACCTAAACGCTAACATTACTATTTAAACTGTACGCACAATTTTAATTTCCAGGTTAGAAAATGAAGATGCTCCAGTTGATCTGGGTTCCCGGACGCCTGAAGCGAAGCCGATGTTGGATGACGAACTGCTTTCCAAGATCAAAATCTGGCAAATAATGGTAATATTAATATTTTAAATACTCCACAGATTATATAAAATCAGGGTTTAAAAGTGGTGTCTTTTGGTCGATTTTCACCTACACACTTCTCATCTCATCTAGGTATGTCCTTAGCGTGTGTGAAGTGCTAATGGAAGAAGTTCATACGTGCGACCAACAAGTTGTAGCGATAGTTTTTTTAAATGCTACAACACACTGTGGATATTACATCCTCCTTCCTACTACATATTTGGCGCCGTAAATAAAAAACAGAATTTACATCTAAAGCGTTAACAATGTCTCAAGGTATCTCTAAGCCGTTCTGCGAACTACAGCAGACATAGAAAAGATTACAATCCCACCCCAGACTACCCTTCAGCAGGGTCAAGGCTCTTATGAGGTGTAACTCTCTAATCAGTTGCAAGCTGCAACCCCGAGCTGCTAACAAAGTTAAGAGAGGGATTTTGGCATAAGGTAAACGTCCATAATGTCGACAGCGTCCTCGTCATTCCATAGAAATACAGCCAAAAGTTACACTTTTGCTTGGAATGACAGGTACCGGGACACTTAATTTTACTGTAGGATAGTACCTTACCTATTTTGATTAGCTCAATGATATCAGTCTTATCACTGAGGGTTTTAATTTTTTACTGCAACCAAGTTTAAAACGTAAAAAATAATTCATTAACGATATTTTAAAATGAAAACCCAACGTGCCCTTCATAAATAAAGTAGGACGCACCTTAGAATAACCCAGAAAGTAGATATCCGTTGTAGAGCCATCTTTAAAAAGTCTGTTGCAGTTTGTCTAAAGTGAGTTTTATTTTACCTCGTATAGGTATCAATATTTTTATAAATAAAATAAATAAACTTTACACACTCATAGCCCCACAGTAGGATAAATAATACCCTGTGTCGTGGGTACCATGGACACATACAAAGACAGGAATACAAACACCCAGACCGAGAACAGAAATTTAAACTCATCATTCAAATTTCTGTTTCGCCGGGAATCGAACCCGGGACCCCTCGATTGGCAGTCCGGAATGGTAACCATTGCGCCACGCGGGTCGTCGTCTGATCCTGATGATGATGAATATTGATCTTGACTTATTATATACGCAACGAGACACATCAGAAGTACTGTAGTTCTACTAAATTTTAAATTGGGATGCCTACTTAATTTTTTTCTAACACATTGGATACAACCACCTTTTTACAAAAAAAAATCGTGGTAGGTCTTTGCTCTTTGTAACGAAATAAAACTTAAATTAAATTATCAGGTTTATCCTACATTTATTTGTAATTTTAATTTAAATAACGGTTCTAACAAAACATAAAATACCTAAACATATTTTTTTTTATTCAAGCGATGACTTGAAGACGCCATATTTACGAAGAAGCGTGCGTCTCATTTATTTTTAAATTGCCTTATCTACTTTTATGTCCTTATCTCGTACGGAGGGGGATTTTATAAATATTATATTACAACTTCATTTCAATGATGGAGCTGGGATTAATGATGACAAAATAATAACAAGAATATCTTGATATTATTCGGAAGAATATTGTTTTGTCTCAGATGCAACCACAAAAGTACATACAAATTAATATTTAATTATATAAATCAGAAACATTTTGGCTCATTTGAAAAAGAGTAATGTCAGTCAGGCATGCACAACGTTGGAAAACGTCGTAATGAAATTATCGTATCACAATGTTCTTTCATCGTCAAGTAGCTATAAGTACGTACCTACTTATATATCAAAACTTCTCAGTCAGTCGTAAACGATTGGGCTTAAACCCGAGCCCCCTTGCATTAAGAAACTTATATTTGAGTCATCGAGTCATAGAGAAATATCTATTGTTGACGTGATAACGTCTTTAAAATCGTTTTAGTCGGGTGACATGTTCAGAAACTTGTGTCACACCAAAACCTCACGAGCGCGATCGCAGGTATAACGAGAGAGAGACGGACCGATCTCCCGTCTCATCTCGAGCGCTGCCAGTCATTCCGTGAAACTTGTCACGCGGAGCTCACGAGCGGAGGCTGGCATAGCGTTCGAGTGAGTGGACCGATCTTCCGTCTCTCTCACTCTAGCGGCATACAAACGAATGGAGATTTTCTCGTGCGGACGTTATCACGTAAACATCTCGATCGTAAACCTACTTTACAAACAATTTGCCGTTTTTTTTTATTTGATTTAGTTTTGTATTAGTTTATTGTGTTTTTATTTCTATTATGTATTAGTCTATAATTTTAATTTTATTTGTGTATTGTTTTATATGGGCCTACGTCGCCTGAATTAAATAAAAAAATAAATAAAAAATACCTGAGCCCTTAGTGTAAGTTTGCAAACACGCAAACGTTACTACTGCGTCGAGTTAAAATTGGAGAGATATATAGATAGATACCTGAAAGTAATAAGGTCGATAACGCGTTAGTAACGTTTTCGCGTGTGCAGGCTTACACTATGGCCTCAGATCTATAATAACCACTATTCCATCGTTGGCTTGGCTGCAACCCTTTTTTGCGTCCCACTGCTGGGCACGGGTCTCTCCCCCTTATTGGGGAGGCCTGGAGCTTACTCCACCACGCTGCTCCAATGCGGGTTGGTGGAGTTGCGGGTTAGTGGCCAACCCGCTGTCGGATGTTTTCAAACCGCCCATAAGGCCTCCGACAAGGTTTGACGACTGTTATCTATCGACAACAACCGGGATCGACGGCTTAACGTGCCCTCCGAAGCACGGAAACGCGCATGAAATTTTTTTGCCACTAGCGGTCACCCATCTCACACCCGACCGCGCCCGTTTAGCTCAGCTGCATAGATCAATTGCGTTCTACGCTAGCCGCCAGGCCATGCGCGCTTCATCGTTACTCCATTATTCCATCGTTACTCATATTATTTCTATAATGAATAATATTCATAAACTTTTTATTATCTGTTTCAGAGGGATGCTTCCGAGGACAACTGAACTAAAGCAAAATGGAATTGACTGACGTTCTTACTTTAGAGCTTACTTTTATTTCACATCCATTATAATTCAATAGCTTTTTGAGTTTAACATCTTCTTTATCTTTCAGTAATACTCCCAATAGACCTTCAACTCCCAATAGACGTTCTACTACGGTTGCAAGGCTGGGTTGCAATTTGTAGTTATATATTTTGTAATATATAGCGTGTAAGAAAAATGTGCCATTTCCTATAACTATGTACCTATATTTCTAAATTATAAGTTTATAAAGTTTATTGACAGTAATATAATATATTTTTCCTGTATATTTGTTTTGTACTGTGGCATTATGATACTGCGAGAATTAATGCCATAGTAAAAATAGTCTATCTACTACCCACTTTCTATTTCTTTGAAATAAATAATATAAAATATAATCTGTGAAGTTTACCATTAAATATTATCATTTATAACTATGCAACTGGTTAGATTTAAGTAGATAATAAAAGTTACCTATATTTATGTTAAAATGTGTTATAGAAACGCGTATGTGTATAACATTTTAATTGTTGGTGTTATAAATAAAAGATAATCTGTAATATACAAGGCATATTCATTGTCCGTGTTTGATTCTCCTTTTACTAAATAATAGTATCTCCACAGAACTCTATCAATATCCGGTAGGTTTCTTTAATACTTCCAATCGTTGCACTCACTTCTGGCCGTGAAGAAATTTTATTGTGTTTCAGTGTTAAGAGGCCGTATACGAATTTTTGCCGATTTCGCTGATTTACCTGATTTAACACATGAGATTTTGCAACAATATAACTGAGCATTTCAACTACACATACATTAGACACTACTTTTTTTAGCGTGCGTCAAGAATTATATTGAGTGTTTTAGGTTTCTTTAAAAGATATTTAATGCCAAACTATTTCAATTTGCCGAAATTAAATGCAATTTCTGGCCCATTTTAAGTGCAAGCAAGTGATTACTATTTACTATGTATGCAATTTTTACAGCAATACATAGCATTTTTTCCATCCGTGTAGGTTTTAAAATGATCCGGAAATATGTTATATTCTATACCTATTACAGTTACAGTTACAGGTGTATTAAGCAAAACAACGTAATAAAAATGAAAAAGTGCCCAATTTAATAGTTTATTATTGAATTGATCAGTCATATTGTGCAATAAAACTAATGGAAGTACGCTGTATTTTAACTGCAAAATATCATATTATATTTTTTTCAACCTTTTTTTTATGTCCCACTGCTGGGCACAGGTCTCCTCTAACATGTGAGAGGAATTTAGGCCATGGTTCCACCACGCTGGCGAAATGCGGATTGGTGGACGTCATGCTTTCGAGAAATTATGAATTCCTCTCAGACTCATCACGATATTTTCCATCACCGTGGAGCAGTGATAAATGCGCACATAATAAATTTCTTTGTCAGAGGTACGCGCCGAGGATTTGAACCCGGTATCGGTCGCGTTGGAGACAGCGGTCTCTTACTACTCGGCCATCACTGCTCTATATCTACGAGTCTCAGTAATATTCCGAGTACATCACATTATTAAGCCAAGGGGCAAGGTATCTGTTATATTACGTTATGTAAGTGATCATAATAAGGCGCGCATAGTACGTCCTCGGTGCTAGGTAATCAAACTACGCAGCGAAGCAATTTCGGTCGCGAATGAGATAGGTGATCGCTTGTGACAAATTTAGAGCGCATTTACGTACTTTAATTGGTACGGTCATTAAATTTTGTTCGGGGACCTTATGTATGGTTTGAAAAAAAACCGACAGTGGGTTAGCACTCATAATGGATTTTTGTCTTTCGGAACTTCGTGCAAATATCTGCGCGGAACCATAAAAATCTGTTCTAAACCAATCAATAGTATATTTCATTACAAGTGCGGAAAGGCTGTCACTGCAAGGAGTTCCGACAAATGTAGACCCGAGCCGAGGCGCAGCCGAAGGTGAGGGTCGACAGTCGGAACTCCTTCCAATGACGGTTCCGCACGTGTACTGAACAACTATTTTTAGTACAGTTGCGAAAAAATGAAGCAATTTAATAAAATAATAAAAAATCGCATAGAACATTTTTGAAAAGTGGCGCCAACCGTTAAAGAATACCTATATGCAGTTTTTTTTTTCTTCACCCATTCTGGGTAGGCAAAGGGAAATATGCCCATACAGCCAAGTCTTCAGTAGAATTTTTCTATTGATATGAAATGAAAATGTTAATGAGATGAAATGAAATGAAACCTAACCTAACACACTGAATCAAATCATTAAATCTGATATTGAAACAAATTAGTAGCTTCTTTTTAGAAATATTTGTATGAATCATAAAAACTTCTAAAACTTCTTGGTTGGTTTTTTTCTTTTCAATAGACATTATTTTGACAGTTGGGAAAGAGAACGCACGAGTGCGGAAAAGGTAAAGAAAAAGCACGAGTGTGTAATAGCCCACTTCCCGAACGCTAAACGTCCCTGCAATACGCCACTTTTTGAGCAACTGTATTAAAAAACAATTTTCCGCACAACATTACATACGCAGATATTTGTTGCTATTACGAGTAACTTCAAAGGGACAAATATGTATCTTCCGATAGCCTTTGCTTTATCAATGATAGCTTGTGCCAGGATGATTTGGATGGCCACCTTTATGCTTTCCTTAGGGATTTCAGTCTGGTGCTTGCCTTACGAGGTGGTTTGGATCTTTTCTTTATAAATAAACCGAACAAAAATGTAGACAGACCGCGTGGTGTAAAGCGATCACCGTCGCCTATGGCCACGAGCAACCCCAGGGGAGCCGCCCGAGCTCTTCACGGATCCTATTCCAAATCCTATTCCATTTGCGCTGTTTGATCTCCTTGTTGATAGGGACTCCAAGGCAGAGAAATGCAGCGTTCAAAGAGTTGGTTGTTGGAGCCTTTCTTGGGCCAGTAAAAACTGAGGATTATGTTAAGGCAACGGTTATCAAATACTTAGTTAATAATAACAAACAGTTAGTTAACAACACATGGTTAATATTCCCCTTGAGGTAAGCTCCAATTATTCCCTGCCTTCCCCTGCCCTGACTTCGTCCGCGTGGACTTTGGTTTTAGTCATGGCATGATGTTATATAGCATTTATATTATAACCTATATAGATTATATATTATAACCTTCCTCAATAAATAGACCATCCAACACAAAAATAATTTTTCAATTCAAACCAGCAGTTCCTAAGATTAGCGCATTCAAACAAACAAACAAACAAACTCTTCAGCTTAACAATATTAGTATAGATTACGGCAGACGGCTACCATTAAAAAAGTTCATTAAATCTTCTATTTAATAATGTTAGAACTCTTAACAAAATGAAATGGTAGTAGTAATGGAATAGAAAAAGCTGTCAGATAGCTTGTCTGCTTTAGAAAAATTAAATTAAACTAAGTAGTATTTAGTGGACAAACAAATTACAGTTTGTCTGTTTAATTTTATAACATGTGCTTCAAATAAACATTTTGTTTAAAATGCAGGTCAACAGATAAGTAATTTACACGAGGACATGCTTTTCAGATAAACACTGTTACGCCGTTTGTAATTATGTTATCTCTACTATATTTATTTATTTATTTATAGTATTGTATAGTATGATACAATATACCCCGAAAAAAAAATTAAAACCAAGATGGCCGCTGACACATAATGGTGGACATTTTTGTACTCACAACACACCAAAGGTATCAAATAAAAGAGCTTTCACCTGTAGGTTACAATACAACATATTTTTTTTTTGCATTTATATAAAAGGTTGTTTTTGAATAAGTTTTTTATTAATATTTATTTTTTTACCATTATTTTCTATTCTATTCATTTTACCTTTTTTTTATACCCCGAAAAAATATTAAAACCAAGATGGCCGCTGACACATAATGGTGGACATTTTTGTACTCACAACACACCAAAGGTATCAAATAAAAGAGCTTTAACCTGTAGGTTACAATACAACATTAAAATTTAATATTTTTTTGCATTTATATAAAAGGTTGTTTTGAATAAGTTTTTTATAAATATTTATATTTTACCATCATTTTATATTCTATTCATTTTACCTTTTTTTATACCCCGAAAAAAAATCAAAACCAAGATGGCTGCTAATACATAATGGTGGACATTTTTGTACTCACAACACACCAAAGGTATCAAATAGAAGAGTTTTAACCTGTAGGTTACAATACAACCATAAAATTTAATATTTTTTTTTGCATTTATATAAAAGCTTGTTTTGAATAAGTATTTTTTTCAAATATTTATTTTTTTACCATCATTTTCTATTCTATTCATTTTACCTGTTTTTATTTCCAAATCAGACGAAACTGTGGGGCTCACTAGTTATGATTAATAGCTGATAAAGTAAAATTTAGAGTTAAAAAGTTAATACATGTTTGGGGGTAATTTGGGGTAATGAGAGAGTTCACATCAGCACTCGTAAACAGCAACTATCCACAGTTTGCAACATGGCAGGTACACTAAAAGCATTGTAGCGGTGCCGCCCTCTGGAGTACTCTAATTGCAACTACTCTACAGGTAGTGTTTGGTACAAGTCATAAGAAATTTACGACTCTGTATTTCATTCATCTGTGGGTGCAAACGGGCGCGGTCAGGTGTGAGATGGCTTCCAGCTAGTGGTAAAAGAATGCTTATTTCGTGTCACCTACATCTCCACCAACTCACATGGTTGAAGCGTTGTGGAGTAATCTCCAGGACTTTCCAATATTGCAGGGTGCAGTTCGACGTTTTTTGTGTGATCGTATAGAGAAGTGCTCATATCGCGTAGTGGTCATATGGGCAAGTGGTCATATCGAAAAGTGGTAAAATTGGGAAGTGGTCACTGTGGATCTTAACGACTACAACTAGTGCTTGATGCAATTCAAAGGAAGTTTAGTTTTTTCGCCATGATTTTGTAACAAACATATATGAAGTTAATCTACTTATGTCTGCACTTTGGTTGCCACAGAAAGTTAAGAGATTACTTAAGAAATATCTATAAATGAGTATTCGGCATCTTGGAAAGCGCAAGCAATTAAATACTGTCAAAAAATATTTGTATCAAACTGATTTACGCGAAAAAAAATCTAAATCTATGGCTTCATGACGCTAATGAACTATTTGAGGAAGAATGGTTAAAGGAAAGGATAATTTGAAAATAGATAATAATAGAAAATATGTAGATCGAGAAAAGATAAGTTATAGGCCCAGGTCTTCAAAAAATGTCAAAACAGATCCTGTTTTGAATTAGACTATTTTGGCTAACTTGTATTGCATACCAAACAAGCAGAAGTGTGGTCACTATACGAGTACGCGGCGGAAGCTCACCCGTTGCGTTTACACGATTCCAGTGACACTGGCGCGGGGTGGGCGGCATGCGGGAGGATGTCACTGGATTGAAAAATAGGAACGATTCTATTCCGATTCAGTGCTGGACACTGTACTGGATTGAAACATGTTTGCATTGATCTAGTGCGAATCCAGCGCTGGAATGCAGCGTCTTGATCAATGTAAATCGACCCTAAACAGAATAGCCTTCTCGCTGCCTTCAATATCTTACACCACTACATAACGGGAAAGGTTAGAGCCCGCATTTAGAGTTAAACAGCCTTACCACTTACCTACCAACAGTTTATTTGGTAACATATTAATGTACTGTATCTTGTTCATAATATATTTGTGTACATCCAAAAAAATACGAATAACAGCCAAGTAGTCAATAATGTACTGGTTTGCAGCCATCACTTAACATGCAAAGTGAATATGACGAAAACAAGTAGGTATAAATGCTGTGGTAGGTACTGCGGCGCTAGTCCCTGTAACTTCGGGATTAAGAATAGAGTTACAGTACCTGATCATAAGAGTCGACTAAAAAGGCTCCTCCGGGGCTGTGAGTGGTGAGAGTGGGAGCTCGATCCGTCCAGCCAGCAGCCCCAGGAAGGACGACGGTGTGTGTGTGGCCGCATTCCACCGTAAACATCAGTACCTCTAGTACAAGTTTTGCAATACAACGCCGTTTATCGTTTTCCGTTTTTGCGCGACGATCTCTGTCAACGTAGTAATTGGTATAGCGAGTTGCTATGTTAACAACTTCGTCGCGACATAAACGTACAGTTGCTCATGTGTGAGTGAAGTGTACAAATTGTATATTGCTTCTCTTTCATACATACGTAAAAAAAGAGATGCAAATAGTAGCGGCCATTTTGCCAAATTTGACGCGGCAACATAGGTTTTATGACATAATCATGACATAATTTACTCTTGTCTATACTAGACTTGACTACAATAGACATTTTTTTTTCTTTTCGTAATGATGTCGTATGATCTATGCATATTAAGACACAGTATCAAGTAAAAATATTGCTATCGTATTTTTGCCATTTTCGATAAAATCAAGCGACATGAACAGTCAAAATCAGTAAATCGTCGGCAAATAGGCAGTTAAATCTTACAAGATATCCAAGTAAAGCGATGGCTGTTGACTTTACAATTAATTGTCTTGTCGGAGTTTTGGCGGGAAGTCGAAAAAGACATATTGTGCTCGTTTTATTTTCATTTTCTTTGTGTATTTTTGAGTTATATCGGATAAAGTTGAAGCATTTTGTTTGATATAGATTATAACAGTGCTAAAATGTGTTTTTTCTGCTTGCCTCCAAAATTTCATCGGACACGTTCTAGTAAAGTAGCCATTGCTTTACTTGAGTGTTGGACTGACTAGACTGACTGATTATTGACGACTTACTTACTGACTTTGTTATTACTTCGTCCTTTAAATTGAAACTGGCAAAAAATTGATCCAAAAATTATACTTGACGCTGGCAATATGCACAGAGCTTGCGATGCCATAATTGAAAAAAAAATGTAATTGTCTTGTCAACTCTTGTCATTTTCTGTCAAGTGTCAATTCAATAGGTACCTACTTACACTACTTAAAGTTTAATTTTGTTTTCTTTGTTTTATATTTCATTGTATAACTAAAATAATATGTGATTTGGAGAAAGGCACAAAGACGAATGAAAACAACGGTATTTCTCTCGACATTCCGGGTTTGATTGTGAAGTGAGTGAAGATTTCCCCCGAAACCAAATTCGTGAAAATGAAAAAAAAGGGAACTTAGCCAGCACTAAAGTGTACGTGCAGTGCATTTGGAAGGCCCAACAGAAAAGGCAAGCATTACTGGAGGTTCATAATGTGCAATACGCTATTTGTAAGTAAGTCCTCTTTCATACAAGATTTATACTACAAAATGATACCTAAAAAATGCTTATCGTCCTGTTATTATGTTTTCGATTCGCTGGGATATCTTAATGCCCTGTGTCAAATAATATTGCACTTGTTTAACTTTATTCGAGGTTAGGTACATCATGAGTAATTTAAAAAACATCCTGTCCAATAACAAATCACCCCAAATCTAAAATTGGCATGGGCCCCTTGGGTTATTTAAGACATAAGGAATAGAGTAACATGTAAAAGCTTTCAAAATTGAGACTCATGCACACATTGATAAAGTATATTTAAATAACTTTGAGTAGGCTCTTATTTATTTCTAATTTTCTAATTAAAATTCCAAACTTCAACCAAGTTCATCCTTATTGAAATTGGGAAAGTTTTCATTTTTCTATTGTTATAAAATAAAAGGAATGTTTCATTAAAACAATACCTGTCAATTTTTGCCCTCAAAATGTAGGTGCATGAATTAAAATATGTTATTTAAATTAAATTATTTTGTCTGTATATTAAGGTATGGAGTGATATGAAAAATTGATATCAAGAGAAGGGCTGCCTCAGGCAGCCAGTCGAACAGAAAATGCTCGAGACTGCTGCCATAGGTCCTAGAAGGATGAAGTTGAGTGGAGGTACATTCTTTTTTACTTTACATCTACAATATTTAAAGTATTCTCATCAGTCATGATTAAATATTGAGATTTTAAAAAATATTGTCTTTAATAGAATCTGCTCTAAAGAAATATTATATAAGTTCAAATTTTCTTATATTTCAGTTGGATACCATTGGTCACTCTGCTCATCCACTCCAGCAGAATGGTCGGCATGCAGCACCCAGAACTTCCACACTTATGAAGAGGTCTATGTTGAGAGTTTTCACAAAAAATGTTAAAAATATTCTTTGACTAATATTGGATATTAAAGTGAAGTACACTAGAACCTCAGTAATCTAGCACTACTAAAAATCATAATATACAAATTAAAGCAGTCAGTAAACAATGTATGTATATCCACATTTGCGTCCTTGATCAACAGATTTTATTGTAAATGTTACATATTATGTAGCTAAAATAACATGTAGTTAGTTTTAAAATAAACCTTAATTGAGCATAGGCATATAGGGGCAAAAGAGGGTGCCAGATTATTGGACATATCATTCTATTGAAGTGCTGTATTAGTGATATTCTACTGTATTGTAATAGGTAGTGTGTTTTATATGTTATTTTGTATTTTGCTGTTATTAGAAACTCAAAGATAACGGCAAAAAAATATTATGAATGAATGTACACAATTGTATTTGTTATTCATTTAAACCATTACCTACTGTGTTCTATTTTTATTGACAGAGATTTAAACGAAAGAAAGTGTATAAAAAATACTAATAATTTGTATAAAATAACTGTTTTCTATTTTAATAGTTAGAAGTTTGAATAGAGAATATTAAAATTTATTTTTTTATCTTTAGGATCTGAAAGTATGATTTGTGTAGATTATAATATGCTATATTAGCCAAGAGACCTACATTGATAGTTTTAAAAATATGTTCAAAACATTGTTCAATTGATGTTTCATATTATTTAAGTGAAAACCTTTAATTGTATATTGATTGCATCAATATTATGTAAACTATGTTCATACAATTACTAATGTTAGTAGATGTGTTATTTTTTATTTTATATCTAAGAAAAATGGAATGAGTGCTATTGAGTAAATCATATCTATCTTTGTTCTATCTATGACTATGTTTTTATTGTTGGATATTTTAGAAGAAAATGTTAAAATACAATTATTTTATTATTAAATTCTGAAAGTACATAATTTGTCAAGAGCATATGCAATGTGAAATGTAAGAAAAGATATAGTCAAAAGTAATACTTAGTACAATTTTATTAGTTCAAATTCTAAGATAAAATAAACACTATATATTATTTGTTTATATATTGTGTATACCTTAAATTTGTTACAATCATAGTACTACCTCAAGACATGACATATAAAATAAATACTATTTAATATAAAATTGTCTGTTTTTCAATAAACTTAGCAAAATGTTTTAATCAAAACAACTTACATCTTGTAACAATTAAAGCAAAAATGGACTGCAGCTTGGGATGTTTTATTTCTAAAGTATTGCTACAATTTTACTTATGAACCTCTTTGCAAAAAGGAAATGATATGGAACATATTTGAACAAATAAATATAAATAAATGCTGGGAGCTAAAACTAATTTATTATGTGCCTCCTGCAGCAGCTTTATTTCTTAAAAATCTGGGGTTTGATGCAGCTTATAAAGATCTTGTATGCTGTGTCATAAGCACTGCCATTTGGTATTCCTGAGTCATCCATCCTAACATAAAAAAAAAATCAACATTAGTTCACAGTTTGAACTACTGTAAGTTCAAATAAATACAATATTTTAATGATCTTGATATGAATACCTGCAGTGCTTGGTCTGCATACACAGAAATGGAATTAATCAGCTTCTGAATTTAATATTTCTAAAATCAAGGTTCTCTTATAAATCCAGTTTCGAGGATTGTCTTTTATCTGAAAAAAAGCAACATTTATAAGCTTTTTTATAAAATTTATAGATTTCACTTGATCAAATAAATAAATAACATAGGGTAGATACTTAGTTCAAGGACATTAGTAGTTCCTTTATAAAATTTTAAACACTAGAATCCAAATTATATTATCAACTTACTTTTTTTTCGTGTGGTTTCAAAGATAGCTTCTGCTCGAGCATTTACATAGCCTCAGCATGTAGCCTCATGGCTAGCCGGTCTCGAACCAAGCGACCTAATGTCAACAGGTAAGAGTTTTCTTCAGGCTCAGGAACTTCAACATTGATCTCTTGATTAACTGTAAATCGTATAGCAAATAAGAAATATCACTTCCGCAGAACAGTAAAATTGGCATAACTAAAAAAAACCATTACAATTAATTTGCTCCTCAGGATCTGGTACTCCAAAGTCTAATTATGTAGCACACTGCAGGCTATTATTATTTTAGCACATTTGGATGGTTGGTAGTGTAGAACTCTATCTTTGCAGAGACATCTCCATCTGTTTTTGAGATGTCCTAAGGTATTTTCTATAATAACCCTTGTTTTCCCGTGGATGTAATTATATTTCTCCTCTGCTGAGTTTGGAGTAGTGTGACTATATGGAGTCATGAGCCATGGCCTCTGTGGGTATCCAGAGTCACCTGTTGGACAAGTTTTAAAGGTATAAAAAATCTACAATTTATATCATATTATGTACCTATTATGAACAAAAATATCTACCTAAAAGCCAAACTGATTCATTATTCTGCTGCAAAGATTGCATTATTGTATTATGGCTGCTGTTTTCCCAAATAAATGCATTATTATCATTATGAATTATGTTCCTATGGTTTTGAGAAACATGACTAATGTACAAATAAACCACTTCTAAATAAATTAACATTTGCACATTCAAGTAATGGTAGTGCTTTCTACAATAGTAGAGATGTTCTTCATTTCTATGTGGTTTGAAAATCCTGAAGTCACTACCATCTACAAATCCTACTAAACCAGGGAACCCATAACAGTCATAAAAGCTGAAAAACAATAAGTCATCCTTTTATTTTAAATCATTATATTCTCTATTGTCACATATGTAGATAAAGAATAGATATCACTTACTTCTGTGCAACTTTTAATCTTTCCTCTCGTGTCCTCGGGAAGGTTATAAATCTCTTAATCATATTAGGATGGTTGAGAGCTTCTGCCACTTGCTGTACATATCTGCTAATAGCCTTTTGCGAGAGGTTTTTAGCTATTCCAATAACTCTCTGGTAATCCCCATTTGCGTAAAACAATAATGCACTTAAAACCTAAAACATAATTGACTGATAAGTAACTGAAAAGTAAGTAAGATTAGTAGGTATTACAAATAAACTTTGGACTTCATTTGTAATGTCAAGAGAGGTGTCGAAAGCACTAAGTACCTTGATTTATAGGAATGAACTATCCTAATCCAACATATTTATCAATAAATTGCTTCTTTAGTCAGCCGGTAGCGTTGTACGAAATGTGGGTCCGAAATTCGGCTAGTTGGCGATAAATTCCGTCTCTGAAGTAAATCCTGTCGTTCCTCGTCACGCTGGTCCTCTTCCAAAGCTGCCAACAGCAACAATCGCCTAGTATGTTTCAGACTTAAACCAAATATTTAAAAAACGATATGCTTCTCACTAAAAATTTTCTAGTGAGATGTTAACAAACTGAGAAACGTCAAATTACCGTAAAACCGCTGTCATTTGGCCAAAATATGCAACACGTACTGCCAAATTCACCTTGACGGACCGTTTCAAACGGACCGTTTGTTGAAGTGCACCTTGTACTGCCAATTCGAGTTGACACATACCGTCCGCTAGAGGCGCTGCTAGTAGATGTATGGAGAAAACGTAATTTACTTTACGTAGATGAAAACGGTGCAAACTTGTACTAGGGGCACAGAAGGTGCATGAGAGCACAACTGTTCTCCGAAGATGGGCCCGTTCTGAGGCGCCGCGCGTGGAGGACAGGTGCGTTCCACTGGAGATCGCGGAGTCCTCCCAAGCGCAGAGGCAGGCCACCGAGGGAGTTTTAGTGCGGTACAAATCACATACAACCCGGTATTCTCTCTCAAGATGCCGGGTACCTATTGAAGATTTCACTTTCCAGGGCAAAAAATAAAACTTCTACCGCATATGACAAAACTTATAAAGGCACTACACGATCTTAGCGTTTTCTTACCGTTAAAACACTTGAAATAAGGAAACTTTTAAGTTTCTGGCGTTTAATTATCATCTTTTATTTCTATTGTACTCAGTAAAATTAAAATTTCCTTGTAGCATGTATCTGCAGCCACGGTAGTGCACCGCCAAGACAAGCTGTACAAGAAAATACTCTACCTTACTTTTCTCGGAGCGTTTCTTCTTATTTTCTGTTATTTTTTGTAGCTTTGGTCTGAATAATGCTAGATAGTTACCCTTTACTGCATAAAATGTTACTATAAAACATACTTAGTTTCTCATTTACATTATAATACTTTGTCTGTTATTAGTACTCATATCGCATGGATTTCCTCACTGACTCTCAGTAACTCACTCAATAACGTACATAATCCATCCATACACTACTACTACGAATACTTATTATAATTTATATAATAAATAACGCTTATAACGTTGGCAACCCAACAAATATTTTTATATTCTATGGCAACATTTTTAGTCTGTGCTATTACGTGTGCATGTGTCCATCCATCCACCAAGTGTGTAATATATTTTTATTTCGCCAAAAGTTGTTTCCCTGCTCACCAACCCATCAAAAATACAGTACACTACACCAACGACGCTTTTTACATATTATTATAATACTTATTATAATAAATAACGCTTCATACGATAATATGCGGAGTATCTGGTTGAATACTTCAGTCTTGGCAACCAATTATACAAAAAATATTTTTCGAAGGAACAATGTTTTGAAAAGCTTTTAGTGAACGTTTACTTAAGTGAAGCGAAATGAGTTTTGTATTGTGAAGTATTTATCCTCAAAACATCGAATAATTAAATAGTAGGAAAGACATTAAGAACCTAGAATGAATTTAAAAAGTGCGCCAAAAACGTCTGTTTCAGACTTTCTTTCATTAGTAACAAAGCAGTTCAACTCATTATTGTGTAGTTGTGAATATTAGTACAAACGTGTACTACTAGCAATATTAAATCGAGAAAAACAATTTCCATCACAAATGAAATGAAATGAAATATTCTTTATTCACTGTATGGTTCATTTACAAACTCTTAGTGAACGTTTTTTTTTTGTTCTGTCTGCTCTGGGTGCGCTTAGGCAATGCTGAGCTGAAAAAAAGAGCAGACGGAGAAAAACTTCAGCCCTGTTTTTCCCTACTGTAGTGTATTTATAATATGGCCACCACCAACAACACCTCCTCACCGGCCTCATGTAAAGGCGACCACCAGACTCCGGAGAGCAGCGCAACTGTATACGACCTCAGACAAGACTTACCTATGCTTGCTTGAGGTTGTATGTAGGTGTCCATGGGCTGCAGCGATCACTTAACACCACGTGGCCTGCATGCTCGTCTGCTACTCCATTCAAATAAAAAAATGTAGAGTTATAAATACTACCTCTACCTATGTGAGCGGATTCTTGGTGATATCTACAGTATTGCTTGGATTTGTGGAATGTGAATTTCTTAACAACTCTATCTAAAGAGCTGAAGATTCCGGACTTGCAGAGATCCGACCGTCCATGAAAGGAGGTACTAATTATACTATTTCGTTTTGCGTGTGTCATAGAGACTTGTGCTAGTTTTTAACTTAGTTCTTCGCTTACTATAGTCTACTTCTGTCACCACTAGATAATTAAATAAACCCATTTAAACCCTTAACACATTTTATTTAACTACACTACGAAAAAATATATTTAAAAAATTAAAACGAATTCATTTATTTTTTACTATCTTTGTTAGGATTAATACAGTCAGTTCAGATACAAAATAGGCTAAACTATTTTTATGAACTGTCGAAGTCCGAATTGAAAGTGAAGATTGAGAATTGAGTGATATCAATCAATCAAGTGAAAACCATAACAAACAACAGGCGAAACTATGGAAATTGTGGAACAGTGCCCCATTTTAATGCCTATTCCGTTCTTGCCTTCAGCGTTTTATAATTAAAAAATTAAGTAAATATTTTTGATGTAACTT
Organism: Pyrgus malvae; assembly: GCA_911387765.1. Taxonomy (NCBI): domain Eukaryota; kingdom Metazoa; phylum Arthropoda; class Insecta; order Lepidoptera; family Hesperiidae; genus Pyrgus; species Pyrgus malvae. Next base: position 3,957,644 of record OU426956.1, on the reverse strand, counting down.
GATAGATACTTAATAATTATTATTAGCACATTAATCATAATGGTTGCTAATAAAAAAATATTTTCCATGCTTAACAGAACTTACCTAAATCAAAATACAAATTAAATCTATCCGAAAATTACAATTAAATTAAAAACTTACCTTTTTTATATAGTACTGTAAAAAAATCTTTATGGCTGCTACCCTTTTTGCGTCCCACTGCTGGGCACGGGTCTCTCCCACTTATAGGGGAAGCCTGGAGCTTACTCCACCACGCTGCTCCAATGCGGGTTGGTGGAGATGCGGGGTAGTGGCCAACCCGCTGTCGGATGTTTTCAAACCGCCCATAAGGCCTCCGACAAGGTTTGACGACTGTTATCTATCGACAACAACCGGGACCGACGGCTTAACGTGCCCTCCGAAGCACGGAAACGCGCATGAAATTTTTTGCCACTAGCGGTCACCCATCTCACAACCGACCGCGCCCGTTTGGCTCAGCTGCATAGATCGCTTGCGTTCTACGCTAGCCGCCAGGCCATGCACGCTTCTTTCGCTCGCCAAAAAAATCTTTATAACTAAATTTATTTCAAATGAGAAAAAAAGGAAAAAAAACACTAAATATAAAAGCAGCATCCAAATTGCTGTTCCCTCGCTGAGTACCAAAAACATAATAATATGAATAAATAAAAAAAAAATAGGTCTTTACCTATGAAATTGCCGTTCTTCAGTACTGGCCATTTCAAATAGAAAAAAAGTTTGGAATGGCTTTGTAGTCTAAATTCAAATTAATTTTGTTTTAAAAACATGACATTCTTTTTACAAACTCAGTCTTTTTTTTATTGATTAGCGTTGTATTTTCATTACATATGAATATTTTTCGTCATAATGGATACTTTAAAAATTCGTGTAATTATGGAATATGAGTTCCGTCGTGGCACCAACGCGACACAAACGGCACGTAACATCAAAAAACGTTTACGGAGAGAACTGTACAAACGAACGCACAACCCCTTATTGGTTTTCCCGGTTCCGTTCTGAAAATTTTAACTTGAAAAATGAAGCTCGTGGTCGTCCGGAGACTTTGGTCAACAATGATGAATTAAGGGCGATTGTGGAAGCTGACGAAACTCAATCTACAGCTGAGCTAGCAGCAGCTTTTGATGTTAGCATCAAAACAATTTTGATCCATTTGCGACAAATAGGCAAGGTAAAAAAACTTGATAGATGGGTGCCCCGAACTTAACGATCGCCAGCGCAACGTACGCGTCGAGACCAGCCTCGCGCTGCTCAATAGGCAAAGAAACAAAGGAATTTTATTTTAAATTTATTTGAAAAGGAAATTTTAAACCTAATTGTTACGTGCGATGAAAAATGGATTCTGTTCGACAATCGAAAGCGCTCAGCAAGTTGGTTAGATCCTGGTTCAGCACCAAAGCAATGCCCTAAACCAAAAATGACCCCTAAAAAGGTGATGGTTACTGTTTGGTGATCTAGTGCGGGTGTGATTCACCACAGCTTTTTACAAAACAAATGCCAATGCGTTTGTAAAGATGCGTCGATTGCATGGGTGATTACTTTGAATAACAGAAATAAAAAAGTTTAAAAAATAAGTACTTTCACTTACGTATTCCATACAAAACGGCAATTTCATAGGTAAAGACCTAATAGATGTTAATGTACATTTTATAATTATTGTGTTATAATTAAGTTTTTCTCTTTTATATTTTTATTTTTATCATTGTAGTATTTGCCTACCTCTACAAGGTAAATATGGCGAACTAAATATATATAAACAACCTTGTAAACACCCATATTTGTGCAAATAAAAGCTTGTATTTGTCTTTGAGAAAAAAATAACACGAGATCCACGGAAAAATCTACAACGTTATTTACACTTACACTATCTTGGCATATAAAGCAGCTAATAAAAAAGCACTACACATTGCTACTCAGATGATAAACCTAGGTACTTCCAGGATTAGACATGAAAAGGCATTCAGCATTTAAACACCCACTAAACCATCCATTAGGGATAAAGTCGCAAATGTGAGTATCAGCGTATGAAGAGGATAGTTAACACGGCTCATTTCCTTATTCAACTGTGTGTAGGGTGACCATGGATTTGGTTCACAATGCTCTGAAATTTTTATCTAAATAAATTGATAAAATTTTGATTTGAGTCAGTGATGTATGATAACATTTTTTCTTTTCCTAGCTTAAACTTAAATGTCTTTTGTGGATACCGTATCGTAATAGGAAAGATTATTTTGAAGTAAATCTATATTTAAAAAAACATTTTCACTGCTTCGTCAGCTAAGTATATTCATTGAACACTGACTTAGCACCGAGTGTACCGACTCTATACCATTTCTCGTGTCATAGTCAATTTGCTCCGGTACTAATTTATATATGCTGCCATGCATGCATTTATGCATGCATGCCAAATGCTATAACTCCAAGCAAATGCTATAACTCCAGCTCAAAGTCCACGCAGACTTTTATTTGATTGATATTAGTGATAGCATGATGTTATATAGTCTAAAGCCTTCCCCGATAAATGGACTATCCGACACAAAAAGCATTTTTCAATTCGAACTAGTAGTTTTTGAGATTAGAGTGTTTAAACAAACAAACTTTTCACTGATGCTTCGCTACTATTGGTCGCAGCGTAATGTTATATAGCCTTAAGCCTTTCCCGATTAATGATAACACAAAAAGATTTTTTCTATTCGAACCAGTAGTTAATGCGATTAGCGCGTACAAACAAACAAACAAACTCTTCAGCTATATATATTAGTATAGATTAATATTTAATGCATATATAGTTCTTATTTCTGTTGTTAACCGTCGGTTACTCCCCTGTTTCAATCGTTCGATATTTTTAAAAGTGTCCATCTGACAGAATGCGTCATGGATACTCAAGTATAACTACGGCGCCGTAAACACCGGAAATGATCTCGTTGAAACGAGCCGACACCTCGCGTCTCTCGATAATTGATCCTGTATGAAAGCTTCTGCCTTTTTTTATAAGCTTTTTTAAATACTATAGTATTAATAACTATACTTTTTTATGAAGCGTCACATACGCACGCTAGCCCGGCGGTGTGCGTAGAGCGCAAGCAATTTACGTTAATTTAGCAATTTAAGCTATACACGATATATAATAAATTACCCATAGATATAAAATAGTTATCAAATACTAAATTTAAAAAACAATTAAAACATTGGCTTATAAAAAAAGCATATTACAATATAAACGAATTTTTTGAAGATAAGACATCGTAATACGTGTAATAAAAATAGTTTGGGGAGCTTCCGCGTAAAATACATTATAAAATAAGTGTAACTCTAAACAATGCCTGAGAGTTTTTTTCCGCTGGCTTTTTTTGTCTCATTGACCCAGCGGTGGGTAGGCATCAAAAGCCGATGATCCGTTAAGATTATTCTTATCGGATCTTAAAACAAAATATTTTTAGTTAATTTTAATTAATAATATTGTATGCCAGAACATGGTAGACTGTTTAAAACTCCAATTATAATTTTAAACATCTTATTTTATGTGTGTAAACAGTCAACAATAAAGTATTTTTCTTTCATGAAATGAAATAATTTCGTTTCATTTCATTTCATTTCATTACAAAACGGGCGCGGCAAAATTTTCATGCGCGTTCCCTTGATTCAGAGGGCACGTTAAATCTTGTGGGAAGCCTTATGCGCAGTTAGAAAATATTCGGCAACAGATCGATCGCTGACACGCATTGGAGAGCCTCCCAATAATACGGAGAGTCCTGCTGGACACAGGAACGCAAAAAAAGTTGCAGCCATACATTTTTATGCTAACGAACTAGCAAACATGCAATGCATGCAATATGAAGCGCGCATGGCCCGGCGGTTATCGTATAACATAAGCGATCTATGCGACTAAAACAAACGGGCGCGGTAAGATGTATGATCGGTGACCGCTAGTGGCAAAAAAATCATGCGCGTTTCCGTGCTTTGGAGGGCACGTTAAGTCGTTGGTCTCGGTTATTGTCGTTAGATAACAGTCGTCAAACCTTGTCGGAAGCCTTATGGGCGGTTTGAAAACATCCGACAATGGGTTGGCCACCAACCCGCACTAGAGCAGCGTGGTGGAGTAAGCTTAAGGCCTCCCCAATAATGAGGAGAGACCCGTGCCCAGCAGTGGGACGTAAAAAGGGTTGCAGCCAAATTAGCAAACGAAAATAGCGACTTTGAGATGTTAAGTAATTTCTGTGACCATCAGCCCACGAAGTCATCAGACAAATAAAACATCTCAAACTTGTTTACACATAAACTTGGAGTTTTTCTTCATCTGTCTTTTCGTTCATACCGGCCATACTATCAGTGGTAGGGGGGAAATTTTGTGTTTCCCATGGTACTGTAGAGTTTGATGCTTCACATCAACCTCCATGATCCAGACACAACACAGAAGAGAGCGACATTTAATTCATATTTTAAAAATAATATTTTCTTAATAAACCAGTAATCATCATCAAACTCTACAGCTGAGTTTTTTAGCGGGAAGTCGAAAAAGACGTATTGTGCTCTTGTTTTATTTTCATTTTCTTGGTGTATTTTTGAGTTATATCGGATAAAGTTGATGGCATTTTGTTTGATATAGGTTAATTACAGTGCACGAGTATTTGTGAAATAGAATAACAGTGCTAAAATATGTTTTTTCTGCTTGCCTCCAAAATTCCATCGGACACGTTCTAGTAAAGTAGCCATCGCTTTACTTGAATGTTGGACTGACTAGACTGACTGATTACTGGCGACTTTGTTATTATTTCATCCAGTTTTATTGAAACTAGCAAAAAAATTATGCAAAAATTATACTTGACGCTGGCAGCATGCACAGAGTTTGCGATGCCATAATTTAAAAAAAACTCTACAGTACCACCAGGCAGTAATACAGGTTTCTTAAGCTCATCATTGTCTAAGCCCCCGATAAAAGCCTTAAATATCGTAGTGAGTAAAACAACGTGGCGTGCAGTTTGTCTGCTACTCGATTTAAACAATGTAACGTATTGATTCCATAAGCCTACATTACAACCTTTATTCGTTTCAAACGATGAGTAATCTACTAGCGTGTCGCAATCGATGTCAGCACTCCTTTTGCGATCTAGATGTACGCGTAATCGAACGTGCAATGAAAAATTCAATTTGCATGAGATGTCGTACATTGTCGTACAATTGCTGGAAATGACTTCTCTAGCATGGAAATCTTACAAGCAGAATAGCTTTCATAGATTAATGGCTTTCGTGGTGAATTTATCAACGAAGCATCCTATTATGCCGTGAAGCTACTCGTAATTTATAACGTTTGGGTGGAGAGGTTCTGTTGCGGGCCCGAATTACATAAGACCATCGGCCTCCAAAGTAGCAGTGCATACAATCTTAGAAAAGACGGTCAGTTGCTTAAGGTTTTTTTACAGCATTTTTTGTGTCCTCTATTCGTTTCAAACGATGAGTAATCTACTAGCGTGTCGCAATCGATGTCAGCACTCGGTTTGCGAGCTAGATGTACGCGTAATCGAACGTGCAATGGAAAATTCAATTTACATGAGATGTTGCTACATTGTCGTACAATTGCTGGAAATGACTTCTCTAGCATGGAAGGCTTACAAGCGGAATAGCTTTCATAGATTAATAGCTTTGGTGGTGAATTTATCAACGAAGCTTCCTATTATGCCGTGAAGCTACTCGTAATTTATAAAGTTTGGGTGGAGCGGTTCTGTTGCGGACCCAAATTACATAAGACAATCAGCCTCCAAAATAGCAGTGCATACAAACTTAGAAAAGACGGTCACTTGCTTAAGGTTTTTTTTTTCAACTTTTTTATGTCCTTTATTTGTTTAAAACGATGAGTAATCTACTAGCGTATCGCAATCGATGTCAGCACTCGCGAGCTAGATGTACGCGTAATCGAAAGTGCAATGAAAAATTCAATTTGCATGAGATGTCGTACATTGTCGTACAAATGCTAGAAGTGACTTCTAGCAAGGTAGGCTTATAGGCGGTAAAACTTTCATAACGTTTCACACTCATAGCCCCACAGTAGGGTAGATATACCCTGTGTCGTGGGTGGATGGACACACACAAGACAGAAACACAAACACCCAGACCGAGAACAGAAATTTTAAACTCATCATTCAAATTTTCTGCTTAGCCGGGAATCGAACCCGGGACCCTCCAATCGGCAGTCCGGCATGGTAATCATTACACCACGCAGATCGTCAAAATCATAGTCTAATGGTTTCCATAAGGAATTATCATAGACGCACCTTTTTCTGCTGTGAAGCACTTCTATTACGGTGAGCTCCAATCGATGTAGTCCTTTAATAACACTTGATCCTTATGCCAAATAGGATCGATTGATATAATAAAAAAATCATGAAAATATATTCCTATGCATATATGCATGAGTAGTAGATAAGTATGCAACAAGTGCTTCCTTGCTGCATACTTATCTACTACTCCGTTACGTAGAAAATTCATTAGAACCTTATCTTATGTCATAAATACCTTTCCAAATATTTTACATCCATGTTACACTCGAACTGGCTTTAACTAACGAGTGGCTGATACATTTTGCAATTTTTATCGTTCAAAATAAAAACGTAGTTTGAATGGTTAATTTATTTATGCAATCAATGCATCTCCACCAATCCGCATTGGAGCAGCGTGGTGGAGTAAGCTCCAGACCTCCCCAATAAACGGGAGAGACCCGTGCCCAGCAGTGGGACCCAAAAAGGGTTGGTTGTAATGAAGACCTAAGCTCACAATATTCAAAGCATAAGAAGCAAAGAACATGGTTAAAACCTACTTACTGTTAATTTTGGTGTGTCGACATGCAGGCCACCCGTTAAGTGGTCGTTGCAGTCTGTGGACATGGCAAGTTTGAATCTTGCCTGAGGTCGTATTCTACTGCACTGCTACTCTGAAGGCTGCCTCATATAAATATAGCTGGTGACCGCACCTTTCCATCGAAAAACAATAAAATTGATTGCGGAATTGGAGGTCTGGTGGAACCATGAAAATCATACTTCTAAAGTTGCTTTACTTTGGAACAAACAGATCGTCAATGATTATTATAATTGCCGACCATACTGTATGTGTTTTATATTTTTGCATCCTCCTACTGGGCACTTGTCTCTCGCCATTATTTGAGGATGCCTTACTCCACTACGCTTCTCCAATACGGGTTTGTGGAGATGCGGGTTAGTGGTCAACCCTCTGTCGAATGTTTTCCAACCGCCTACAAGGCGTCGCACAAGGTTTAACGGCTGTAATCTATCAATCACAATCGGAACCAAAGAGTGCCCTCCGAAGCATAGAAACGCGCATAATTTTTTTGCCAATAGGGGTCACCTATCTCAGTCCCGACCGCGCCTATTGGCTTAGCTGCGTAGAAGATATTTATTAATTTTCAACCGTTTTGTTATTTTTTACGCGAGACACGGTCTTTATCAGAAGATTTAAGAAGAATTTTGCTACCGTCCACCGAGCTAGCCAACAACAACCGGTCGGTAGATATCACAGAAGATACTAAAAGAGGTAGAATGAAAATGTGGGCGGGGCAGACGCGCCAAGTAATTTTCAGCAAACGCTCAAAATTCCAAAATCTCTACAGAAACACGCGATCGTGCTACGATATGCGTGCTTGTGATTCGTTCATTGAAATCGCGTGATTGTGCGGCGCTAAGATTGGCTAGATTTGAAATTGCAAATATGTGCGTCAGCTTTGTTTTTATTTAAGTACAGATGTAATGGAGGTGAAAGGCGGGGCTTGATCGGCGACACCAGTCTTCATACGAACGGCGCATTATTGCCGTTCTACCTCTCTTTATAATTTTCTGTGGTAGATATGATATTTTTTTTATTTTTTTAAGAACTGAACTAAATACACGGAAATGTGGTAATTTTCAAGGTAGACCAATTGATAAATAAGCTCATAAAGAGATTCAACTAGATTTGTCCCCTGCTGATGTTAACAGCCCAATGTTTCAGGTACTAGAACTACTGTGTAGGTCAGTTCAAGTTAAATTTATTGACCTTTAAATTGAAAATAAGTTGCTAAATTCGTCAGTAAAACTTATCACTAAGCAGTTCCCATAAATTTCTCTTCATTTGTAAGCTTAGTTAGAACAAACCAACCGCAATACGAATATTTAAATGTTATTTATTTGTCAGTTCAAAGCAAAAGTTAGGAGCTGAAAAGGAAGTAATTATTTTGGTTCGGAAAGTTGGTACGCACGTTGTCGTTACAAATGTTCTGTGGGAACATATTATTCTTATTTATGTCAAGATCACAAGTTTCAAAGTTGATTTGTTGAGAGTAGACAATATCTACTTTTGTTACTAAATAATTAGTGTGAAAATTTGAAAAAAAATATGGATACCAAAATAAATTCATATACTGCTCCATAAATTCATTAACACCTTTTTATTGACCTCGAATCTTAGAGCATCAATGTATGACAGGTATGACACCCGTCAGAGGAGTGGCATTTACGGGCGAACCCCTCGTACCAACGTCCATGCACAATGTGCCTTCTAGATATACAACTACTGTGTCAGTGTTGTCGGTGCATAGAAAATGACGTTGTTAATTGAAATTGACATATTTAGAAATATTGCGTCTGTAGCTATAAAATAATATTTGTGAATGTGTGACAAAATTAAAATATGTGCGTTCTTCCCTCCGCACCAGATTTGACACAAAAATTATGTATCGAAGCGAGGCGCTATGCCGTCTCTACTGAAGGGAGAGTCAGTATCTTTGATGCTCTAAGCCTCGAATATCTTGCTACTTTTCTTCTTTTTTCTTCTGATAATGGCATCGCATCTTAGAGCTTCGCAGGTATTAACTTCCGTCTAAGTCAATACATGTGATGCTTAGATCATCGCATCTGTACGTCATACTGCCAATGTCAAGTATAAATATTTAAATCAAATTTTGCCGTTTCGTTTAAAGCATTTGATATAATTAGAAGTCGACCAATAGTCAGTAATCAGTCAGTAAAGTAAAGTCAGATTTTAGAGTAAAGCGATGGCTATTTAATCAGAACGTGTCGGATGGACTTCTCGAGACAAAGAAAAAAAAAAAGATGTTTTGATGCTATTTTCTTATTTTACAACACTCAGACACTTATTTTATTAATCTACATCGAACAAAAATTCATCAACTTTATCCGATGTAACTCAAAAATATACCAAGTACCTAAATAAAAAATATGCTCCCCCTAACTTCTCGCCAAAAATGTAGTATTCCAATTTTTGCATCTAAATTATTCACTGAAAGGTAATTAATTATTGTAAAAGTATCATTCATCGTTGACCCAAAAATATAAGTACATAAAAGAAATTTTAAATACCTAAATACGAATTACAACAAGAATGATAAGCAAAAACGTAACGTTTATGCATAATATCGTAGTTAATTATCTTATCTAAACAAGAAATTATTATGGCTCTCTTTAACAACCCACATTTATAATTCAGTTAAGTAATCAGATGTAAATAATATATTTCAGGGTGATGTCTGTATTTCAGGGTGAAGACTGTCTATGTAACCAAAGCCCTTCGTTTCTTAAATGATTTGAAGTACAAAAAGTGACAAAAAAAGATCCTTGATCTTTTTTTGTCACTTTTAAGATATAAATATTATGTATTTTAGTCTATAAGGTATTTATTATAATATGGGCCTTGTTGCCTGAAAATAAATGATTTATTATTATTATGTATCTCTCCTTATAGGTCACGGGTCGAAGATGTTATTTGACCCGGTCATTTGGAAGGCTTGCGTGGGGACACGGGTCCAACACGTAGAGGCCCCTTTGAGACACTTTAATGTTGTTATGTGGTAACACGTGACAGATACCATCCTCGGCCGTATCATATAAAAAGTTATATGACCCAAGGATAGTCCCCGTCAGGTGCACAGGTTCTATTGCTACAAAAGGGGAGACTAATATTGGGTCTATGGGGATGAACGGACGAGGGACTGGTAGATGGGCTATGGAGAGCTATGGGATACCTTATTATTTGCAATTAATGGTCAGCCTTTTCTACAGGCTCAAAGTCACTCAGCGAGCGATGGAAAAAATGCTACGCATGTTATTTCTCTACGCGGCAGAATCCGTTGACTATCGAAGGTTACCGACATAGCTCTCATAATCTTCAAGCTGAAGTAGCAATGGGCAGGCCACCCGACAGCTAATGGGGAAGAAAGACTCTCAAATGGCGACCACGTCTCATCAAAAGAAACAAAGGCCGCTCTTCAACCAAGTGGAATGAATAAGGAAATAAGAAACCATAAGATTTAAAGGCTCAGACGTGGCGAACGTTAGAGGAAGTTTATGTGTACGGTGGACTATGAAAGGCCGATGAATGATTGGATTAATTTTCACCTAAAGTATAAACCTTTCATTTTAATTCAAAAGGAAAGAACTTCCATAGTTAATAGCGAAGGAATACGACCACCCACCCATTCCACCCACACCCCATCCCTGTCAAAACAACGCTGCAGTATTTCGCTGCAGGCCTGCTTTCCGGCCGTAGATATATCTATGTATAACTATGGCCGAGTATTTGGATATGCCTTTATATAAAGGCGTAACCGAATACTCGTATGTGACATGATAATAACATTGCAGTATGAAGAAAGCGCACACTGTCCAGCAGCTAGTAAAGCTAATCGTAACAAATGCAGTTGGGTGTGAGATGGGTGAGATCGCTAGTGTTTTCTGAGCTCTGGAGTTTCAATAATTATTAGATAATAGAGACACTCATAGATTTTTCGGGTTTTCCGAATGAACGTATCTTCATAACCGATCTTTGCTCGAGCTCCGGTCTCCAAAGACAATAACATCAACTTTAGCACGTGTGAATAGTTGAATGTTTAGCCGAGCAGGAGATAAGGGTCCTTACAAAACGTTATTACTACGAGTATATCGAATTGGATAATGGATGTTTTCCTATTGTGTTTAATTACTTGAGCGTGGTACCAGATAGCGTTGTCTTTTTGCGAACGCTTTACATAATATGTAATGTTAGTAACTATGATTTTAATTTTGGAAATAATAGTACATTGGGCTGGCTTTTAACGTACCTTAAGCTAGAGTTTACTCCACCACGCTACTCCCATATGGGTTGGAGAGATGCGGGTTAATTACCAATTCGCTGTCGGATGTTTTCTAACCCATAAGGCCTCCAATAATGTTTAATAAACAAAATAAAAAAATAACGCTTCACGCAACATAGTCCCAGAGTAGGATAGATGTACCCTCTGTCGTGGGTACCATGGACACACACAAAGATAGAAACACAAACACCCAGACCAAGTACAGAAATTTAAACTCATCATTCAAATTTCTGCTTCGCCGGGAATCGAACCCTGGATTGGGACCCTTCGATTGGTAGTCCAGCATGGTAACCATTGCGCCACGCAGGTCGTCATTAATGACTGGTATCTATCGATAGTAACTTGGAACGACAGCTTAGCTAGCTTTCCGAAGCATGGAAACGTACATGAAATTTGTCACTAAAGTGGTCACCCATCCCACATCCGCGCCAGTTTTGCTTAACTGAGTAAATCGCTTATGTTCCGCGCTGCCCGCTAGGTCATGCGTGCTTCATTTACGATTCATTTGTATCAAATAAAACCAATCATTACGCTAAAATTGACCTTCAAGAAAACACCCAACAATTTCGCAATTTCTATAAAGTAAATTTCAATTCGTCAAAACATTAAAAATGTCGATTACGAACGTACCTATTGCAAAAGCAACTGTTTGTAAGGAACTTTTGGGCTTCATACTTTTATGATTCGCAGTTTTAATTTTAAAACGATTTTAGGGTTTGGTAGCCAAATACGGAACCCATATTTGTCTTGTTTGTCTTTCTTCGAAACTTGGATTATATACTTTAGATTCATAAAACCATTTATTGAGGTTCCGTAGCCAAATGGCAAAAAAACGGAAGCCTTATAGATTCGTGATGTCTGTCTGTCTGTCCGTCCGTATGTCACACCCACTTTTTTCCGAAACTATAGGAACCATACTGTTGAAACTCGGTACGTAGATGTATTCTGTGAACCACATTAAGATTTTCACACAAAAATAGAAAAAAGCAATAAATTTTGAGGGTTCCCCCCCATACTTAGAACTGAAACTCAGAAAAAAAATTTTTTTCATCAAACCCATACGTGTGGGGTGACTATGGATAGGTGTTCAAAAATGATATTGAGGTTTCCAGTATAATTTTTTTCTAAACTGAATAATTTGCACGAGGGACACTTCCAAAGTGGCAAAATGTGTGTCCCTGTAACTTCTAAAATAAGAGAATGATAAAACTAAAAAAATATTTGATGTACATTACGATGCAAACTTCCACCAAAAATTGGTTTGAACGAGAGCTAGCAAGTAGTTTTGTTTTTAATACGTCATAAATCGTAAACTACAATTTTATTTACCTTTCATTCAATCTTAATGCAATGATTTCTATGGATAATCAAAGGCAATGATATTTCTGTTGCCGCTTGGTTAGGCGATTTGTTATTATAATGTTACTTTAATTTTTCATAGGTTTAATATCTATATAAAACACTCTCAATTATTGCTAGCTTGCCAGCATAATGTTTTCAGGAGTGCTTATCGGTTTCTGATTCGCTGTTTACCGAACTCCTTTCATATTGGATGAAGGAGAACAGTATCATAGACCATAATCTTTGTCTATGATTAGTAAAAAAATAAAATAGAATATTATCTACGCCTGCCAGTATGGCGGTGGTTGCATACGTACGGTACTCACGTCGACTAACGTTCTTTGGTTATGTTCGACAATATTCTTAAGGACTAGGTAATCTAAAACCCATCAAAAACTACAAGCGGAACCTTGAAGCGGCAGACTGCAGTCTGGAAGAATGTCCAGGATCCTGTGATTGGATATAGGAGAGGTGGCTTCGATTCAAGAATTCCGTGAGTATGCTTTTGATTATATTATGCTGGTTACAGTAATGGAAAGTGTTCCACTTTCCCAACAGTGGGCTTGGGTCATAATTGCGCGCCCGCCCATCCACCGCTAATGTTATACAAATACTAAAAATAGAATAAAATGAATATTTAAGGGGCGCTCCCACACAATAAACGTGATTTTTTATAGATAATGGTACGGAACCCTTTGTGCGTGAGTCTGACTCGCACTTGGCCGGTTTTTTATTTTAATTGTTTGAAAGATAGCCACTGTGAAAGTGTTTGTCCCCCTACCACTTGACTGAAAAATCTAAAAAAATATATTTACTGTAGGTGTCAATACATACATTCATCGAAAATTGATGGGATATAGTCAGCAATATTTGTGACATACTTAGTACATGCAGGGCTAGGTAATAAGTTCGGAATTTTTAATTCAGTTTATTAGGTACCTTAAACAATTATATTCCACGCTTTTAGTTTAGGTAGAAGATTTGATTCTTCTTTTTCTTATAGTGAACTACTACAGTGAAAACTTTCTCCTATAAACCCTTTAACACAATATTATTTTAAGTAACATTATTTATCAGAGCAACGAATTCTAACTAAACCGTGTTAATCGAATTATAAAACACCTCAATCTGCTAATGGCGTACACAAACCCAATTTCGCAAATTGTTACAAATTAGTGAAAATCCATCAGTTAAGTGAAAGGACTGATAATTCGAATGTAAGGTAATTGTATGCTATCTGCTTCCCTATTTACTTACTGGTAGATACTTCACCATAAGATCGGAGAAACTTCTCCAAAATTTACAGTCTAATGGTGAAAAAGAAGAATCATTCTTATATTCTTTTGACATGCACAATGACATAAACGACCATACGAGGAAAATGCAAATTCCTAATTTTTACCGACTTCTAAAAGGACTATTCCGCCGTTTGCCGCCGTCAGCATAAGAATAAATAATACATAGAACGGAAACTCCCACTCCGGACGGGCTCAAGGTCACGATATTAGCCTACACGTTAAACAGAATACTAAGTCGGGCTGTCTCGGCCGGCGCGTCAATTACAATAATGGCGCCAAGTTATTGTGGTGTGTTTGGTTGTACAAACAATTCAAAAACAATGCCATACTTAAGTTTTTTTAGTTTGCCCAAAGAAGATGCAAGGTAAGAGTAGAGTAATATTTTTTAAAATATTATTCCGTTTCCGTAGGTACCTAATTCATCAAAAGGACATGAACAGTTCTTTTTGTATATCTTCACCCAATTGGAAAAATTCTGTTAGATACATACAGCATATTAACATGTCTCCAAAATCTTTAATAATAGCCCCCCCGCCATTGGTCGTTGTACCTTTCTCGATTGCTTTGGCTCGCGATGGAGCGCCGCGCTGCGGCAGTGGCGCACATATTCGTTTATTTTAAACCTAAACTTCCCACATAAGTACTAATACCTATGTAGGTAAGTAATACTTACATGGCTTCATTTGGTAGGGTACTCAGGATAAATTTACTTATACCTAATGTAAATTACTTTAATTTATAAGTATTTACTAGTGGATCCCGCAGACGTTGTCCTGCCTTAAAAGTTTTGTACAGATACTTCAACTCAGTTGTGCGCGCGGCGCTATGTGTGCGTGGGCTAGTAATTATGCAGCTTTAATTTGTGTGATAGTGACGCGGCCGTGATCGTCCGAGCAATTTCATTGTACCTCTTGTCACGCACACAAAGTCACTGTGTATATACAGGTTTATCCACACATAGCGCCGCGCGCACAACTGAATTGAAATATCTGTAAGAGGATTAGTTTCTTTATCATCTCAAAGGGTTTTTATGTTACTGTCAAAAAAAAATTAAAAACGAACAATGACAGATGAACTGTTATTCAGACTATGTCAAACTTTTGGACGATGGCGCGAAGAACCTATGTTTGACAATTACTGTTACTAACTGTTTATATAGGAAAATAAAATAAGTTATTTTACTATTAATTTCACAATGCTCCCAAATTTTCTCACCGTTTAAACCTTCCCTGGACTTCTACTAATATTTCAAGACCAAAATTAGCCATATCGGTTCAGACGTTCTTGAGTTTTAGCGAGACTAACGAACAGCTATTAATATTATAAAGATTCGAAGAACATTATATTCATTTATTATTTAAAAATAACAATTTATAATAATTATAATATAAAAAACATGAATAAGCCAAAGACAATACGATACTTTATTAATCTATGAAATGAAATAAGAAACATAAAAAAATTCTTTTCATTTAATATTGAATGGCTAAAAGGATTTTTATACAATGCCTTAAAATGAATAAAAAAAATAAGTAACATAAAAGTCAGACGTGACAATTTTGATAGCTGCGTGAAAATATAAATAAACAAACACCGAAATTAAATAATTTTTAAAGAAATGATAAGGAAAAGTAAAGTATAAGAATAAAAAAATAGAATTTAAGTTATAAAATATGATAATGGACGTCAATGAAGTAAGTAATAACATGTAGTGTATTTATAACAGTACACGGCGCATTCATTCATTCCATTTGCTTCCCGTGGGAATGAAATATTTTCACGCGGCAAAAAGTAGCCTATATTCTTTCTCAACGTCCTTTCTATGTTTATGCCAAATTTCATCAAAATCAGTTCAGTGGTTTAAGCGTGAAAGAGTAGCAGACAGACAGACAGACAGACAGAGTTACTTTCGAATTTATAATATTAGTATGGATAAAGTAGGTAATTATTTATCATACTCATATTTTGTAATACTTAACTGAAATAATGATTTTTAAAACTTATATGTTAGCGATATTATCTTTAGACATAAGCATTATTAACAGTTCACAACCCTGGCAACACGCCTGGGCGACAGAGGGGCGTAACGAGGTGAAGAGGGAAGTAGGTATATAAATTGCGGCGTATCAATGGCGGTCAAAGGAGATTCCGTTCTATGTATAATTATTATTTATTCTTATGCCGCCAGCCGTACAGGGCAGAAGTTTTTCTCCCTCTGCTCTTTTCTTCAGCTCAGCAGTGCTTAAGCGCACCCAGAGCAGACAGAACAAAAAAAATTACGTTCACCAACGCGTTTACTTTTGCAATATGAATATCAAATGAAAGGGCTTGCTGAGAATAATTAGAAATAACTAAAAAGTAAAAAATAAATTAAAAGCAAGAATTTTTTTTAAAAAACTTTTATTTAAATGCTCTAAAAAGAAGAAAATAAAATTTTCCTGTAAAATTTTATCTATCAATTTATAATCTAACTAGTGGACCCCGCAGACGTTGTCCTGCCTTAAAAGTAATAAAAGAGGATTTGTTTTCTTATTATCTTAAAGAGACTTCATGTTACTATCAAACAAAAATATAAAACAAATAATGACATACGAACTGTCCAGTTATTCTGACTGTGTCAAAGTTTAGAACGACACGGCACGAAATACAAAACGTTTGACAGGCAGGAACAATTTATATGCGAAAACTAAATAAGTAAAAAAGTAATTAAAAAACATTTCCAGTGGCCCAAATTGTGAATCTAAACCATCCTCGAATCCATTTGAATACACACAAAAAAATTCATTAAAATCTGTCCAGCCGTTAAGGAGGAGTTCAGTGACATACACACTCACAGAAGAATTATATATAATATATTATTAAGATTATACACAATTTGTATGATCATAAAATCTTGTCGCGTGATTGAAATACTTACAGATACTTACGCAAACCTCGCGACAAGCTTTTTTGATTATACTAGCTGACCCCGCAAACTCCTTTCCGCGTTTAATTGTTTAGGGTGGGCCACCTTTATAACTTAGGGGTATGAAAAATAGATAGTAGCCGATTCTCAAACCTACTGAATATGCATATAAAATTTCATAAAAATCGGTCGAGCCGTTTCGGAGAAGTATTATAACTAACATTGTGACACGAAAATTTTATATAATATGTATAAGATAAATTTTGTATAATGGGGTTATAAGTTGATAGTTAAAATTATACAGGAAAATTATTTTCTTCTTTTTAGAGCATCTAAATAAAAGCTTTTTTTTTTTAATTTTTTGCTTTTAATTTTTACTGTTTGAAGTCAGTTTTATTTTTTGTTAAAAACATTTTATCCCTGGTGATCGAAACTGGGACCGCTTGTACGGGACGCCGTTATTGTAGCTACTGCGATAACGTCGTCATCAGATTCATCTTTATACTATTTTTTCAACCTTTTTTTTATGTCCCACTGCTGGGCACAGGTCTCCTTCTCACACAATTGAGAGGGATTTAGGCCATAGTCCACCACGCTGGCCAAGTTGTGGTGGTGTTATTGGTGGACGTCATGCTTTCGAGAAATTATGAATTTCTCTCAGGCATGCACGGCGATGGAGAACATCGTAATCAATGAAATATCACGATATTTTCCACGGTGATGGAATGAATGGAGCAGCGATAAATTCGCACATTACAAATTTCTTTGTCAGAGGTGCGAGCCAAGGATTTGAACCTGGGATCGGTCGCGTCGAAGACCGCAGTTTTTTACCACTCGGCCATCGCAGCTCATCTTTCTTGTTTATACTATACCACTAATTAATATGTTGCTGTGATATATCTCAAAGTATCGGTGCATACTTGCATTGTCATTTCAAAGATGATATGAATTGTAGGTAGTAACGGACTAGTAAGCCCTAATAGTAGTAAGCACTCATTTTTGTAGAGGATCAACTTATTTGTGTTACTTATAGAGGACACGTGTGTGCCGGCCACATACATACAATACAACTGGACGCAAGCTTAGATAAAACTCTAGCTTTTCTTGAGGTTGTGAAGGTGTATGCCCAATTTATTAAAAAAAATTATAAACATGAAACAGAATTCGCCCATAAAAATATAAGTAAAGCTGGTAGTGAAGCTATATCAGACGAAATGATAAATTCTGCGTTACTTAACGTTTTCTTTGAAAAATTCTTTGATAAAAAACCTGCACTTACTGAAACGATATGATATCAGTCCATCCAGTGTGAAAGAAAATATAATCGGAAGTAATCACAGGAAATAATAGTGTAATCGTCGTTTCTCGTGTTTACTGGTAATAATACACATTAAGTTATTTTTGGGGATTCTTTTAGTATGGGTATTAATAGATCTTATCAACTTATCTGCCACGGCTTACACAGAAGGCATTTATAACGCTCTGTGAATAATAAGAAGTAATTCAAAAAAAGTTTATATATAATTTTTTAATTTGATTACGGGTG
Source organism: Pyrgus malvae (assembly GCA_911387765.1). Taxonomy (NCBI): domain Eukaryota; kingdom Metazoa; phylum Arthropoda; class Insecta; order Lepidoptera; family Hesperiidae; genus Pyrgus; species Pyrgus malvae. The sequence goes on along the minus strand of OU426956.1, from coordinate 3,939,408 downwards.
TAGGATGGGTGACTACTAGTAAAGTAATTAATTAAATAAATAAATAACGTTACATACTCATAGCTCCACAGTAGAATAGATATACCCTGTGTCGTGGGTACCATGGACACACATGGAAATGATGGAAACACAAACACCCAGACCAAGAACAAAAAATTAAACTCATCATTTAAATTTCTGCTTCGCCGGGAATCGAACCCGGAACCCTTCGATTGGCAGTCCGGCGTGGTAAACGTTGCTGCTCCATGAGCTCCACTCCAGTTTCATGCTTCGAAGGGCACGTTAAGTCGATAGATGGAACCGACCTTGCTGGAGGCCTTTTGGGAGGTTTGTAAACATCTGACAGGGGTTTGGCCACTAAGCCAAATGTGACAAATGTGGGTGTGTGGGAATGTCCACAACAACAACAACAAATTGGCAATGGAGCAGAGTATTGGAGTAAGCTCCAAGCCTCCTCAATGGGGAAGGACACGTGCCCAGCAGTGGAATGCAGAAAAAATGTTGAATCATCTACTGCTACATAGACCCGACCCCGTACATTAATATTATTCATAGGCCTTTCTTAATAGTCTCTGTGTTTCATACTAGTATAGAGCATGGTGACGTATGCCGTGAAAATGCGTCGTCACGCCTAACCCGCTAAATGAGATGTATACAAGACAGCCTCCGTGGCGTAGTGGGTGATGAGCCGACTGCGAAGCGTGAGGTCGTGGGTTCGATCCCCACCCAGGACAAATATTTGTGTGATGAACATGACTATTTGTTCTGTGTCTGGGTGTTAATTTATCTATTTAAATATGTATTTAGAATTATATATGTATGTTTATCAGCTTTCTGATTACCATAGTACAAGCTCTGCTTAGTTTGGAATCAGATGGTGTTGTGTGAATCGTCCAAAGATATTTATTATTTATTTATTATACCATCAGAAATGTCAATTATGTAGCAGAAATCTGGTGGTAAAAACTCTAATTAATGGAATCAGGCGTTACTTCTTTGCGGAGCTCCAGCAATAAAAAGTTATATTATTATGCGAGTGATCGTCGTGGAGTCTATAACCCTGATGATACCCTTTTTGGGCCAAAATACGTGTGTATTCATGTTTATTTTTTCTGTTGCATGTGCATGTTTTCTGTGTGGAAGAGAAGAAAATGCTACAGCATAAAAAAATACACTACATCCACCAAAACACAATAGAATTGGTTCACGGCAGAAATGGGTGCAGCGGTGGTACCTCCCCGGGCGAACGATAATATTACAAAATTGTTTCAAAATAGTATTAATCTAACTTTATGATAAAAACGACTATATTACAAAGTGAAAATGCTGTTATTTTCATTAAATGTTTTATTTAAATTAAATAGACTTACTGAAACGCTTTACCAACCGTTCATATAGTGCAAAGGGAAACATTAAAGAAGGCAGCGATAGTCAAAATGTAGGCTCAGGTGTAAACCGGTTATGTCACACATTTAGCTAGTAACGTAAGGATAAAATTCTTTTAATAGGTATTATCAGAACTTACTTATTAATAAATCTTACTTGCATTTAAGGGGCCCTATACAAAATTATCTCTATTTCCACCTCCACCAATCCGCATTGGAGCAGCGTGGTGGAGTAAGCTCCAGGCCTCCCCAATAATGGGGAGAGACCCGTGCCCAGCAGTGGGACGTTAAAAGGTTGCAGCCTATACAAAATTATAAGGATTTCGCTTAGTTATCCGATTTAACACATAATACTTTGCGGATAAATTACAGTATTTCCATACGTTTCATTGCACTATATTACTGATCATTTCATTAATAATATAAAGCATTAGCCACTTTTTTAGCTTGCGTCAAGAATTATAATGAGAAATTTAGGTTAGTTTTAAAGATTTTTAATGCCGAATTTTCATTATTTATTTATTCATTTTTTTAGGAAACGGATTGATTATGAACTGAAGTGTATTTATGTCAAATAAATTTTATTAAAGATTATTCCAATTTGCCGAAATCAAATGCAACTTCTGGCCCATTTTCACTCAAAATTAACTAAGTTCAATGTGACTTATTAACAATATATGCTATTTTAACAGCAATACATAGATTTTTTTTCGATCCGTTTAAAAATGTACCGGAAATATGTAATATTCTATACCTATTACAGTAAAATTCACAAAACTATCACCGTCTTTCGGTCTGTTAAGCAAAACAACGTAATATAAATGAAAAAGTGGCTCATTTAACAGTCAGTGAATGATCAGTCATACTGTGCAATAAAACATATGGAAATATAAAAATAAAATCAGCCAGTTTAGCGAAATCAGCGAAATTTCGTATACGGCCTCTTTAGTCTGGCTGGCATCTGTACCTTTCTATCGAAACACAATAGAATTGCAGTGTTGGTACTTCCTCGGTCGAACGATTAAAGCTCTACCATCTACACTTTTTTGTATCGGGGGGAAACCTTCAAAAGGTACCCGGCACCTTGGGAGAGAATACCGGGTTATGTGAGATTTGTACCGCACTAAAACCTCCTCCCTCGGTGGCCTGCCTCTGCGCCTGGGTAGGACTCCGGGATCTCCAGTGGAACGCACCAGTGTCCTCCACGCGCGGCGCCCAGTACGGACCCATCTTCGGGACAGCAACTTTGCTCTCCTGAACCTTCAGGTGTTCACGGCGGCCACGCACACACCGCCGTTCTTCCCGGCGCCGCTGGCTGGATGGGCTGAGCTCCCACTCTCACCGCCCACAACCCCAGAAGCCCCCATTTAGTCGCCTCTTACGATCAGGCAGGGGATACCGTAGCTCTATTCTTAATCCCGAAACACCTAACGTCAACTTTATCAACAACGGTTTAATATTTCAGGATTAAAAGGTGCCAAAAGGAATGTTAAATAAAAGACAAATGCCACACATATGGTATCTAATTATTTATTTATTTTTTAATAATACATAAACTCTTGATAAGAAACAGTCATTCTACACCGTTACGTGATGATCACAACTTACTATGATGGTAAACTTATGTTTATAAAAAACAAAAAACAAATTAACACCAAATATCTGAATAAATAAGATTTTAATTATAAAGATTGTCACAGTAACATGCGTAGCATAGTAGTGCTACGTAGAATTTCGTAGTACACTTTAGATGAGCGTAGCATTTGATGTAGCATGTAGACCACCATTCTTGATTTTAATATGTTTAAATAAAAACTGTAAGAAATTTAAAATTACAATAAATTTAAAAAAATCTTTACATAAAAAACAATCCAGCCTTTAACAGATGAAACTTACTTATTTTAGAAACTTTAATTGACAATAATTTAAATACTAGATGTAAGTATCGAAACAGGCAATCACGTAATGATAGATCGTATAATTATCTACATCTATGATTAAATCACTTTTATGTTTAGTCTTAAATTATGAAAATAAAACAGGGAAGTCGATTATGTTCTAACTATGAAACGATTATTACTTTTAAAGAAATTAAAATAAAATAGAGAAACTTTAGCATAATTATTTAATTACATAATCTCAATGTAATTGTATAAATCTATGTAAAAGACAAAGTAAATCAAAAGGGTTCAAAACAAATAAAAATGTATGCAATTACATACATAAGTATACATTTAAACAATAATAATTTATTTTACTCCTGCCTAAATTTTGAAATCTACTAATCTTCAGTCCCTAATTCAAGTACTCGTAATTTTATTAAGAGATTTATTTTACAATACCGAAATGAAACGTGACTCTTTACATGACATTGTTTTTTATCCTTTTATTATTTAAATAGTAACAACATCATGCGATCTCGAGTCAATTTTTATATTATTATTTTGATATTTAATACTAGTGTAATTTTTATAGTAAGGGAGCCCGGGATGCTAAAAGTGGATTTACTCGGGCATCATGAAGACTTATGCCCGTTTTCACTAACGACGAACAAGGGAACGCCTAACTTTGTAACTCCTAATTTAGGGCAATACTTAGCAGTTCCGTTTTACTAATCGATGTATAATATGTTGGCCATATCTTCTGAGTAGCCTAGTTTTTTGACAGTGGTCCTTGGTTTTGTTCGTCAATCTATTATCAATTTGAGCGACTGTCACATGTGTCAGTATTGGGGCACCTAAGCTCTACGCCATGCCGAATCGCTGTCGTAACTTTAGGGCCTAACGTCGTTAGTCGTGACTTAAGGGGTTAATGAAAGGTGTTTTTCCTCCAGGCAACTCTTCAATATTTAGGCATCTGATTTAGGCGTATCCTTTGGTTAAGTAAAATGGATGTGTATTATACAGATCAGACGATATGAAGATAAACAGTTTCTATTTCAAAGAGTGGAAAGAGTCGCTTAGTCGGGCGAGTTCCAATGGTTATTCCTTTTTTTAGAAAATCGCCGAACAATAATGCGATAACAAAATACCTGTGTATTTTATAGTAAGAGAAAAGTAATTCATTTTTTTTACGTTCCTCTCTAAAGGGTATTTTTTAAACTGGGTGTTGGATAGTGCTATCTAGAAAACACTATAATAGATGGCTTGCTTTGTAAATTTTCTGCAGCGGTTGGACAAAAGACGCTGCTATTACTTATATTGTGTTTTTTGACATTTCTGTTGACCCCTATCGACGCCTTTTTGTTTTTTGAACCCCTTTGAATACGCGTGGTTGATCATTGATTATTTGTTTATAGTTTTCTCCAATATATTTCGTGTGCACCATTCCAGCAAGCTTACACTGGGAGGACTCATGGTGCAAGATATACCCTTCCCTTAAAAAATCCAAATAATCTGTTCTTGGGCTCCCCGACTTTTATAAATTATCTTAATGTCTATAACTTTCGATCTACTGTGAGTGTCGCTGAAGGCTAGTCAGTCACCGGAAATGTACAGAGGGGTATGATCGTGTTTACAGGGTCTCAATGAAGTAACCGTCGTCGTTGTTTTGTTGCGATCGCCTGTAGTTATCCATCTGTAACCAAACAATTTTTTTAAATTATTTATTGGATGAATCAGCAGCCTACGATTTTCTGTCATAGTATCTTTTTGTTACGGTCATCTACTGTGGCCAACTATGTGCCGACAAAAGAAATCGCTAAAGTAATATATTGAGGACATCCATACATAAGCTTCATTAATACCAGAGGCCTTAGTGTAAGTCTGCACACGCGAAAACGTTACTAACGCATTTGCGTTAAGAATGTAATTATCAACCTTATTCCTTTCATGTTAAGATCTATTTGTCCAATTTTAACTCGGACGCAGTAGTAAGGTTTGCGCGTTTACAAACTTACACTAAGGGCTCAGTTAAAGTCACGTCGTGTCGTTTAAAAACTTTTTGTAATCCAATTGTTATAACATGCATTTTCACACCTTTATTGCCAGTGTCAAAAGTCACCATGTCAAAATGTCACTAAGTTGTTATAGTCAAGTTCATAGATTTAGATTTTTTTTCGGTCAAGTTCGAGAACAGTTTTCGTACTGTGATTTTCTTAAAATGTCCAAATCTATTTTACCTTATAGGAATTTTCACGATATTTATATACTGTGTATATATGATGTAATATAGCGGCCGCCCGTGACTTCGTCTGCGTGAACTTATTTTTTTGCCCCTATAGCCTTCCTCGATAAATGGACTATTCAATACAAAAATATTTTTTTTATAATTTCAATAAGAACCATTAGTTCCTGACCATTTATATTCAGTTTTATATTATTAGTATAGATGGTTATATTTTGTTTGGTAAAACTTCCTAGTAAGAATCATAAAGGAGCATGAAGATATGTCTTTAAATATTGTGGCGTGGGGTCTGGAAAGGATTTCATTGATCGAACTCTCAGTTTCCTTACCCAATGCTTGACTATGTTCCGCAGCTTCATCTTTACGACGTCCCTGGCGCCTGAGTTATCTTCACGTTCATATACACCTGCCAAATGAAAATGTCACATTGAATTGGACAGTCTTCCCTCTGAGGTCTTTTACGGTCGGAGGCAAAGGAAACTAAGATTTCAGCACGTTCAATCAAATATAGTGATAATGTAAGTAAACAGCTAAGCATTTCGAACGGACTTAGGATATGGGAATTTAAAAAACTTTTCACACTCATAGCCCCATGATAGGATAGATATACCCTGTGTCGTGGGTGCCATGGACACACACAGAGACAAAAACACAAACAGCCGGACCGAGAACAGAAATTTAAACTCATCATTCAAATTTCTGTTTCGCCGATCCTCCGATCGGCAGTCCGGCATGGTAATCATTACGCCACGCGGGTCGTCATTCGAAATCTTTTAATAAAGTTGCGTAATGCTCTGATTAAAAGCTAGCAATTCTCAGGAGATTCCCGCATAATTGCACGTGACCTTAGGCAACGATCATCGCTTGACATTACGCAACCCATCTGCTTATTTATCGGTTATAATTATTACAAATCCATGTATTTAAAAAAAATCATTCGTTGACAATTTTTTTTTCTTTTTTCGTCGCTAAGAAACTCACATTCGCGACAATAATTTGACTACCTGCGTGGCGTAATGGTTTCCATGCCGGACTGCCAAACGAAGGGTCCCGGGTTCGATTCCCGGCGAAACAGAAATTTGAATGATGAGTTCAAATTTCTGTTCTCGGTCTGGGTGTTTGTGTTTCTGTTTTTGTGTGTGTCCATGATACCCACGACACAGGGTATATCTACCCTTCTGTGAGGCTCTGAGTGTGAAGCGTATAAAGAAGCGTATAAAAATAGTGTTTAAATTCAAGCTAACGAAGCTAATTAATTAGACGTGTCCTTATGTGCTTAAATGACAGTTATAGCTTAAAACACGGCTCATCTACCGTTTTCGAATTTGACGTAAAAGTAAATAAATATCACAAAAAAATATATATATATGATAAGACAGCGGTGCGACGTTACAACAAAAGGGTCGAGAGTGCCCATAGTAAGTTGCATTAGCGGAGCGTCATATCGATGGTAGCATGACAACATGGTGACAACCATGGAGTCATTATTTTTAGGGAGACTCGAATATCTCCTAATCGAAGCAATCCCGAGTGATAATGACCAAAATTGCGTACAAAAATTGATAATATTTCGTTTAAAAGTCAATTTTGGAATTATTGTAATAATAAGTGAAAGTTATAACTTTCTGGCACCACTAGCCTACATATAAAATAAAAGTGAAAAAAAACACAAATGATAAGGGTGGCCGGGTTTTTAAGCCGAACAGTATAGCTTACTACCTCCATCCCTGATGGGGATGATGTCGTCGCCAGAAGCCAAGATCCTGTAGCTTGAGTGAGGGTACACGGGGTGAGGGGGCGTCTCTTCTTGGCCGAGTTGACGTTCAATCATCTCCGAGTTTGAATGCTGGAACAAATGTTGAGTTTAGAATACAAGGCATACTTAATGAATCTGCAAGGTTTCTTTTATGTAAAACATGAAATTCAGCAGGTAACACCAATTTTCTGCGTGTTTCCCAAACTTATACGACTTACAGGTGTGTACGGACCTTAGAGCATCAAGGTATGACAGGTATGACACCCGTCAGAGGAGTGGCCTTTACGGGCGAACCCCTCGTCCCAACGCGCATGCACAATGTGCCTTCTAGTCATATACAACTAGTGTGTCTGTGTGTGTCGGTGTTAGTATTGACGGTACATAGAAAATGACGTTGTTAATTAAAATTGACATATTTAGAAATGTATGCGTCTGTAGCTATGAAAGAATATTGTGTTTGTGTGACAAAATTAAAATGTTCTTCCTCCCGCACCAGATTTGGCACAAAAATTATATATCGAAGCGAGGCGCTATGCCGTCTCTACTTAAGGGTTAGTTTGATGCTCTAAGTTACGGACCTGGAGAGCCTCGCCATGTACGAGTACGTAGCGAAAAGATTTCTTGGAAAACGCAGTAGCGGGTATGCATCGGCAATGGAACGAGCTTTTCGAGGCTGCCTCAAGTTCGTGCGCAGCTTACATTGTAACATACTTAGCGTGCAATGATTTAGAAACCAGCTCGGCGACATTAAAAAAGAGAAGAAGATTTTTGAGCAGCGATGGCCGAGTCGGAAGGACCGCGTTCACCGACGCGAAGATACCGGGTTCAAATCCTTGGCGCGCACCTCTGACAACAGGAAATTTCTAATGTGAGCAGGAATAGCTCCACGGTGTTGGAAAATATTGTGATAGTTAATTTATTACAATTTTTTCCATCGCCGTGCATGCCTAAAAGAAACTTATAATTTCTCAAAGGTACTCGTATGATGTCCTCCAATCCGTAATTGGCCAGCGTGGTGAACTATGGACAATAATGGACATCCTTGTGAGAGGAGACTTGTGTCCAGCAGTGGGACATAAAAAAGGTTGAAAAAAAGGTTTCTAATGGTTGATCGTACTTTCCGTCCACCAGACATGTTTTAGGCTCGTGATGGTAACTTGCGCAGATTCCTCGGCACGTAGGACGGTACGTTGTCTGGATTGATCACCTTTTGGTTATAAATTATATCCTGGAGGCTCTTCTCTCCCATTTTATCCCTCCTGTAGGTCGGCATCTGATCGGTCTTGCCGATCAATTTAAACATGAGCGATCTCGATCGTGTAGTTGGATGAGCAGATCTGTATGACGCTGACTTCGACCATACCATCAATGGCGTGCTCAGTACTGGATTTATAAATAGGCCGTATAGGCCGCGGCCTAGGGGTGGCAGCTTCCTAGAGGCGGCAGATTTCAGAAGAGGGTCCCTCGATTTCAGAGGATAAAAGTCAAACACGTTCACTGGTTTTCTCATCGTTTTTTATACTTTAAAATTCCCTATAGAAAATAATTCCTATCGAAACCTATATTATCATGTGAGTGATAGATGAGAGCAGCAAGGCGGGTGGACGGCAGTGGCAACGTAGCAACCCCCGCTTTCCTTAGGTATGTACAGGGGCGGCAGAAATAAAGTGGCCTACACTCATAAAAAATATAAATCCAGCACTGGGTGTGCTGGAAAAACGCCAGTAATTGTATGAGTATGAGTTTTTCGGAACTCATAGCCATTGTGGCATGAGGCGGCAGTCGCCGTTTATAACGCGAATATAATAATAATATTAGTTAGTGCAATGATTATTGATTACATACGACAACGAGCGCGTACAGCGCTGTGCTAAAGTCGAATCAATTCGCAATATTAAGAAAAATATTATCGAATGTTCGAAAGATATATAAACCTAGTTCAGAAGGTTGTTTGCATGGTTTAAGTTGCGAACTCACTCAGTTACCCAATTGACCGATATACTTTACAAGGCTATAGTGAAGTTTCATTGTTTATTTAGTTCTTGTTTACAGGTTTTGAAGGTTGCGGTATGCCTAAACTTATACTCTCTTACGAATAAAAATTATCAAACGTTATAAAAGCCTTGAAATTAATGTTATATCTTTTTTTTCAAGGATACCATCATCCTTCGATATAATACTATATTTTTTAAAGTGTAAACCATTTTTTTAATTTTTATATATTACTAGCTGACCCTGCGTCCACCGTTACCGCCTTTAAATGTTTAGGGTGGACCGCCCTTATTTGTTGGACCCTCGGACGCCCTCGTGGACTTAGGGTTTTAAAAATACATAGATGACGACCGATTAACAGATCTACCTAATCTTTATATATATATAATTCTTCTGTGAGTGTGTATGTCACTGAACTTCTCTCAAACGACTGGACGGATTTTGATGAAATTTTTTGTGTGTGTTCAAGGGGATCTGGGAATGGTTTAGATTCACAATTTGGGCCACTGGAAATGTTTTTATTTTTATTTTTTATTTATAAGTAGTTTTTCCATATGAGTTGTTCCTACCTATCAAACGTTTGTATTTCGTGCCGTGCCGTTCTAAACTTTGACACAGTCAGAATAACAGGACAATTCGTGTGTCATTATTTGTTTTATATTTTTGTTTCACAGTAACAAGTAATCTTATTAAGATAATAAAAAAACAAATCCTCTTTGGATAACGTCTGCACCCGGGCGGAGCTGGGCGGGACCACTAGTATACATATAAAGTTTCATAAAATCGGTCAAGCCATTTGAAAACTGTTACTTAACGACCGAAGCAAAGCCTCAGATTAGAGATATCTGTGAAGTTTGTAACTGATACTGTACCTAAACGTCGAAATATGTGCAAAGATCATTTTTTTTAAATACTTTTAGATATTTTCACTACTAAACTTTGCGCACACGTGAAGTGAAGTTCGAAAGCTCAGAGTTCAGTAAACATAGCGCATGTTTGCAGAAGTGAACAACGTTGATTTGAGCGCTGGATATTGATGGTAATCAATAATTGTCTAACTGTATGTCGCAATGGTTATCATACTTGAATGCCAATCAAGGGTCGCAACATAAGAATGAATGGGTCGCAAGTCCATTTCTCTACGGGAGATTTAAGAATGCCCGGGCCAGATTTTAGAATGGTATATTTTAATTTCTAGTCTGTTCTGGCGGGAAGTTAAAAAGTACATTTTATTATTGTACTTTTGTTACATTTTTATTTTCTTGATTTATTTTTGAGTTGTATCGGATAAAGTTGTTAGCATTTTGTTCCGATAAAACAACGACGACTTCGACGACTTGACATTGTTAAAATAGTCAAACGACCGAGACTTCATTCGTTAAAAAGAGTATAAATAAAATGCCTGTTCTCTTTCTGAATTATCTGAATGTGTTAAGGTTATTCAAAATCCCATAAGATATGCCGCTTCCGATAAAATTTGTAGACCTTATCTTATATGTATGAATACAACTACATAGCTTTATGAAACAATTTGGTAGGGCCAACTTAGTAACTAACAGTATACTTAAACATGATAATATGTGTAAAGGTCAAAATTCTCGTAAATTCTTACAAGTTGTTTGCACAAACTTCGCGCTCATAACCAATCAGCTGATATACACCGTTCCCGTGTTGACTTTGCGTGTGGATACAGGAACGTTTACGTTTACGGAACGTAACAAGTTTAGTGTTGTTTGAGGTATTAAAAAAATCGGCGTGTTGCGATTGTTTTTTTTTTTTTGAATTTGTTATAAGTAACTTTAAGTAACTAAACCTAAGACGACCTGCGTGGCGCAATGGTTACCATGCCGGACTGCCAATCGAAGGGTCTCGAGTTCGATTCCCGGCGAAATAGAAATTTGAATGATGAGTTTAAATTTCTGTTTTCGTTCTGGGTGTCTGTGTTTGTGTCTGTGTGTGTCCAGAGTACCCACGACACAGGGTATATCTACCCTACTGTGGGGCTATGAGTGTGAAGCGTTATTATTAAAAAAAATATTTGTCGTCCGACTGAAAAATTGCTTTTTGACGAACCTTTACAAATAAAATGTGAAAAGCACTGTGGTCGTATTGTACCACGTCGGTCAAGTACGGTATGGTGGATATTATCTCCGAATTTGTACCTCCAAGGCATACACGGTGTTAGAAAATATCGTAATGAATTATTTTAATCCCTCATATGAACCTCACTGTCGAGTAGCGATAAGTAAGTTTTTTTGGGCCTGTTGTATGAACGACGCTGCTGATCAAATTTTAGTGAGATTGAAAACTCGTATAATCCAGTGTATAAATAAAATATTGTAACATTTAAATATTTAAGATGTTTTCCATCACTGCATGCTTGAGATTTACTAATAATAATAATAATAACTCGCAGGCCAAACGGGCGCGGTCGGGTGTGAAATGGATGACCACTAGTGGCATAAAAAATCATGCGCGTTTCCGTGCTTCGGAGGGCACGTTAAGCCGTCGGTCCCGGTTGTTGTCGATAGATAACAATCGTTAAACCTTATCGGAGGTCTTATGGGCGGTTTGAAAACATCCGACAGCGGGTTGGCCACTAACCCGCATCTCCACCAACCCGTATTGGAACAGCGTGGCGGAGTAAGCTCTAGGCCTCCCCAATAATGGGGAGAGGTCCGTGCCCAGCAGTGGGACGCAAAAAGGGTAGCAGCCAACTCGCAGGCATGATGTCCACCAATCCGCACTCAACCAGCGTGGTGATGACCTACGTCCCTATCACTTCCGAAAGGGACACATGTGCCCAGCAGTTGGGCATAAAAGGGTTGATAAAAGAATCCAATATAGCTAAGAATGTATACACACAAGTTTTAAAGGTTCTTACTGTTACCCAAAAAATAAAGTAATAGCAACTTGTGACTGCTCGTCAGAGCAAGGACGGAGCAAAAGGTCAGGTCATCAGACAATAGATGACGTTCTCAGAAGATTCACAGAAAAACGCTGCAAAAGTTGACGCCCCATTGGCATGGCGTGAGTACTATAAAGATTCACGCACATTAATGTCACCACCATAGCACTTTGGCATTTTTACCCTTGCTCCTCAGATCAAATAAAAAAGGATAGATAGAATGCTGCGAACAACGTAGCGAGGCAGGTTAAAACTGCGCTACGTCTTGTCCATACTACTCCATACACAGGACACGCACACTTGTACAACGAAACTGCGCCTAGCTTTGCCAGTCGAATATCGCTTCGCATTGAAATGAAATATGAAATGAAATAGTTTATTAACATCCTGTGTAACAATATACACTTGATGTTTGTCATTGTTGTACGGCCATCAGCTGACCGTCATCCGCTTTGGGTGCGCTAAGGCATATATGGGCTAGGAGAAAAAAGCGGGCGGAAAAAACTCCAGCCCTGTTTTAAATAAATGTTCAGATACAATGGATGTTCATTATGCAGCATGACTGTGGGGCGATGAGCCAAATATTAAATAATGGGATAATATAAATGATGTTCGCAACAATAATGTATGCAAAACCGGCCTCACTTTATTGTTAGCATCTTTACTTTTTTTTTCTCTGAGGCTTACTCTAAAAAGAAGTGTAATGTTTTTTAAATTGACCTATGTAAATCAAACGTCGCCCTGCAACCAGAAGGAAGATCTAAATAATACAGCGGAAAGCCGCTGGATTCAGAGGCTTCAGAACTGGTCAAAGTAGCATAATAGTAGGGGATGCCTTTGCCCTGCATTGAATCTATTTAGACTGATGGATGAACGGATGTAGGAACTGTTCACTAAAATATTATACCAGATTGTTAATCGGAGAATTTTGGGATAAAATAACCTTTTGAAGTGCAGTTTCTTTTCGTCTTTTTCTCTCTCGTTATTTGCTTTATTTTTCTTCCAATGTTTCTGATTTCGTATGCTTGACTATTATTACTCATAAAAATATTAAAATCCTGATGCTCAAGAGACATCGAAAAATAAATAAAAAAGACCTTTCAGTATAAGCTCAGCTTTAGCTTCAAGCATGAGAAACAAACGTCTCGAAGACAATTGCAGAGACACTTCTAGACTAGACATTGAGCTTTGTGCATGAATGCGGAAGATTTCAAAAATGTTTCCTTGGCGCTTTTCTTGAACATTTTGAAATATTAATAAATCGGAGGTGCTAAAAATATATTAGCTTAAAATTGGTGTATTATTTTTCTTCTGAAGCACGCATGGCCCGGCGGTTAGCGTAGAACGCAAACGATCTATGCAACTGCACTGACAGCCTCCGTGGCGTAGTGGGTGATGAGCCGACTGCGAAGCGTGCGGTCGTGGGTTCGATTCCCACCCAGGACAAATATTTGTGTGATGAACATATTTGTTCTGTGTCTGGGTGTTAATTTATCTATATATGTATGTATTTAGAACTATATAAGTATGTTTATCGGCTTTCTGATTACCATAGTACAAGCTCTGCTTAGTTTGGAATCAGATGGTGTTGTGTGAATTGTCCAAAGATATTTATTTATTATTTAACTAAGCCAAACGGGTGCGGTCGGGTGTGAGATGGGTGACCGCTAGTGGTAAAAAATTTCATGCGCGTTTCCGTGCTTTGGAGGGCATATTAACGGTTCGGGGCAGTCGGTCCTGGTTGTTGTCGATAGATAACAGCCATTAAACTTTATCGGAGGCCTTATGGGCGGTTTGAAAACATCCGACAGCGGGTTGGCCACTAACCCGCATCTCTACCAACCTGCATTGGAGCAGCGTGGTAAGCTCCAGACCTCCCCAATATTGAGGAGAGACCCGTGCCCAGCAGTGGGACACAAAAAGGGTTGCAGCCATCCATTATTCTTCTACACTAATATTATATATTTTTATAGATAAGATCTAGTAACCCTATTTTGATTATTAATCTAGTCTTAAGAGTAATAAGTAATTTGTTTCTAACTTAAACTGCTAAATAAACTATCTAAGAATGCGTCCGTTAACGTTTCTTAGTGTATATTAAGGCCAATACACTTATTTGTTGTGTCTTACGTTAAGTACACTTTTACAACAGCACTTAATTGTTTTCACTACACTAAACTGCACTACACTAGTTCATGAGGTTTTATCCTTTTTATCTTAAAACTAAAAGACTTCTTCGAAGGTTAGCAACCACACGCCAGCGGACACGCCCAAGATACACACACACACTCACACACACACGCGTCACTTACAAAAATTAAATTTGTAAGAAAAAAAATTACGCAATTAAAATTTGCTTATCTGCGGTCAATTGGGGAAACACAGACTTCAAATTCCCGACTAAGACCTCTGGGACCAGGGAGCGGCTTAAAAACAGCGCACCGCGAAGTTAACACCTCGCGTGAGCAAATGCTGAGCCGCCTCTTTTTGCCCGTATTTAGTATTTTTTAAAGAAAGAAAGAAAGAAACATGATTTATTTGCGCAAATATGGGTATTACAGAAGTTGTTTTATATATTTAAAATCCGCCATATTTACCTCAGTAAGGTATGCAAATATTTTTAAAGAAAAAAAAAAGTATTAGTATTAAGTATTATTATTATTATCCGTGTGTGGTTTTTCGCCGTTTTAGCTTTTTAGCCGTATGTGGTTTGTAGTGTCAAGGAGCTGAATTTCCTCGACATTAACGTGGTGAAGAAACCGGCGTTCATGGATTCCTGCATATTTTCGGATGATTATCTGGAGCGAACTCAACCTGCAGGTCCCGATGGAGTTCGTTATTTCTGATGTACCAAGGAGCATTTACTTTGTCTTTCAAGACTTTATTTTGAAATCGTTGTATTACCTATGTTATTACTTTGTTTGATACAACAATTGACTGCCATCCTACTTCCTACTAAAATTGGCTTCAACCCTTTTTGCGTCCCACTGCTGGGCACGGGTCTCTCCCCGTTATTGGGGAGGCCTGGAGCTTACTCCACCACGCTGCTCCAATGCGGGTTGGTGGAGATGCGGGTTAGTGGCCAACCCGCTGTCGGATGTTTTCAAACCGCCCATAAGGCCTCCGACAAGGTTTAACGACTGTTATCTATCGACAACAGCCGGGACCGACGGCTTAACGTGCCCTCCGAAGCACAGAAACGCGCATGAATTTTTTTTTGCCACTAGTGGTCACCCATCTCACATCCGACCGCGCCCGTATGGCTTAGTTGCATAGATCGTTTGCGTTCTACGCTAACCGCCCGGCCATGCGCGCTTCTACTACTAATATTATAAATGCGAAAGTAAGTTTGTTTGTTACTCTTTCACGCGAAAACTGCTCAACCGATCGTCATGAAACTTTGTACATATATTCTTGAAGTTATCAGAAGTAAAATAGAATACTTTAAAAAAATTAACGCGGGTGAAACCGCGGGGCACAGCTAGTAAGTTATAAATGCGAAAGTTTGTATGTATGTTTGGATGGATGTTTCTTGCTCATATCACACATGAATGGCAGAACAGGTATGAGTAGATGGTCAACTTACTTCCACTAGTGGTGCATCGCCTGATCTCTTGCCGTGGCCTCCGTAGCAGGAATGGCCGAACGCCGAGCAACCACCTGCAACAAAAGAAATAACGTTTATTTATTTTATTTTTTGGCTGCAAACCTTTTTCTATCCTACTGCTGGGTATCTTCTCTGCTCACCTGCACTTGCACTTCCCTCGCTCCAATGCGGGTTAGTGGCCAACTCACTTTCCGATATTTTCAAACAGCCCATAAGGCCTCCACAAGGATTAACAACTACCTATTATCTATCGATAACAATTGGGACAGACTGATTAGGGTGACCTGAGGCATGAAAACTTGCCAATAGTGGTCACTCATCTCATACCCGACCACGCGCGTTTAGCTTAGATCGCTTGTGTTCTACGTCAGCCGTCTGAACATGCGCGCTTCAGTTGTTTTTTATTTAATTATTTTTCGTTGTTCTCGAAGTGTGGGTAAAATTGAACGAACTGAAATATCATTTATATTGTGTCTTTTTTTTATTGGTATCGGGGGGGAAACCTTCAAAAGGTACCCAACACCTTGGGAGAGGATACCGGGCCATGTGGGATTTGACCGCACTAAAGGTGTTCACGGTGGCATGCGGCCACGCATACTCCGCCGTCCCTCCCGGGGCTTGGACGGGTCAAGCTCCCACTCTCACCGTCCGCATCCCCGGAAGCCTCCTTTTAGTCACCTCTAACGATCAGGCAGGGTATACCGTAGCTCTATTCTTAATCCCGAAGCTAAAGGGACTCTTTATACTGTGTCTACGTAACGTCATTGTGTAAGTGCGTTTTCACACCAGCGTATTTTTACGAGCGTATACGGTCGTTTGTGCAGCGATGGCCGAGTGGGAAAATACCGCGGTCATCAACGCGACCGATCCCGGGTTTAAATCTTCGGCGCGCACCTCTGACAAAGAAATTTGTAATGTGCGCATTTTATCGCTGCTCCACGGTGATGGCTAATATCGTGATATTTAATTGATTACGATGTTCTCCATCGCCGTGCTTGTCTGAGAGAAATTCATAATTTCTCGAAAGCATTGACGTCCACCAACCCGCACTTGGCCAACGTGGTGGACTATGACCTAAATCCCTTTCACTTGTGAGAGGAGACCTGTGCCCAGCAGTGGGACATAAAAAAGGGTTGAAAAAAATACGGTCGTTTCGGAAAACGCGCTACTTTTTGTACTGGAAAACGTCAAATCTTGACGTTTCGCGCCTACACCCGCTGCATAACTCAAACAAAAGACGCGGGAACGCACCGAAAAATATGCTGTTATGAAACCGCACTAAAGGTACTCGTATGTCTATAATATCTCAGTCTCCCTATTTTGACGTAGGTAGGTTTAACACAATAATTATGACCTGCATTATTCAATGGTACAGGTGTTTCAATCTGTTTGGGAACGGTACAAAAATTTGTTTATGGAAATGCGACAAAACCGAGAGCGGACTTATACACGCTCACCTGCATTAATATTAATATATTTCATGAGTTCGTGAAAACAATTATCATTCGATATTGAGATGTATCTACCTACATATTTTCTTTCCGTACTCTAGATATTTAGACTCAATAGTTCCATATTTATTCAAATATTACTACTAACTATATTATACTATTCTATTCTAATTCATGTTAAAATTTTGCGAACGAGCATGCAAGCCACGTGATTTCAAGTGGTCGCTGTAACCCATGGACATCTACACAAAAGCTCAAGCAAGACTGGTCGTATGCAAATACGCTGCTGCATCGAAAGTTGATGGTCGCCTCATGTAAGTCTGACCGGCAAAGTCACCTTTCTACCAAAACAAAATAGAATTGCTTCACGGAAGAATTCATCCATCTATTTATATAATACTTACTTCTAACATTAAAGGAATACCTAATGCTTTAGAGTAATTAGCCATGCATTACATAATAATTTCATTCCAGAAGTGAGTGCAGCAGTGTTATTTCCGGTCGAACCTACTTTCCTCGAATACTTTAGGTATCAACGTTACAGTCAGTTTTAAAAGAAAAAGACTGGGACGTAGTGCACGAACGATGACGAGTGATCCTATAAAAGTTCGGTCTGTTGATTTTTGTTTGGAACCCTACAAATATTCCAAGGCTTAAAAATACTCTATTGGCCCAATTTATTTAAACTCCAAAGTCACCATACCAAGAAACTATTTAAACATCAATTTCCTAATTCCACACATTTCGTAGAAAAAGAAAATCATTGTGTCAAACTGAATAATTGCGTCCCTGGCCTATTTTCTTTCATTCATTCACAAGTTGTGACATAGAAACAGCAAGTCATGTAATAATAGTTATTAAAATTTATCTATTACCGCGCTAAAACTCATCCAAAATTAGTTTCTAGGTATATATTTTTTCAAATTTGACGCAAAATTCGTTTTGACAGCCCCTATTATTCATGATGTTCTTGAAAATTATGTTTAACTTCGATTTCAGTATCGATATTACTGAAAAGAGCCGAGAACTTTAAACAAAATCTGTGATATTATGATCGTATCTGATAAAGGCTAGATTAGATACACAGAAGGACAACTTTTGAAGGTTCATCGAATTATTCTTACAATATTTTGCTGAAGATAAAGATGCTTTATCTTTGTCACCTCTCAGACAAATTTCGGTTTTGGTAATCTGAGGGTATTGGTTAATTCATGAAATAGCCACACATATTCTAATGTCGCCCTGTCCCGGACGTCAGCCTGTACGAAATTAGAAGGGCCCTTACTCAGCTTAAAAACAACAAAGCACCGGGCGATGACGGTATCACATCTGAGCTGCTGAAAGCTGGAGGGAAACCCTTCCTAGTGGCGCTCCAAAAAAAGGTTCGATACCGTCATCAGTAGCGGAACTGTCCCGGAGGCGTGGAGCAGAAGCGTTGTGGTACAGTTCTACAAAAAGGGTGACAAAGCCCTTTTAAAGAACTATAGACCCATCGCGCTTCTGAGCCACGTCTATAAGCTGTTCTCAAGGGTTCTTACTAATCGCATTGCGCAAAGGCTAGACGAATTCCAGCCTCCCGAACAAGCCGGATTCCGTAAAGGCTATAGTACCATGGACCACATAAACACGCTGCGAGACGTTATACAAAAAACCGAGGAGTATAATCTGCCGCTATGTATTGCGTATGTGGACTATAAGAAAGCCTTCGATTCTATCGAGACCTGGGCAGTGCTAGAGTCTCTCCAGCGATGCCAGATTGACTATCGATACATCGAGGTGTTGAAGTGTTTGTACAAAGCCGCAACCGTGACAGTCCGAGTCCACGACGGAAGCACTGGACCTATTCCAGTGCAGCGCGGAGTACGACAAGGGGATGTTATATACCCGAAGCTGCTTATCGCTGCACTGGAAGACGTGTTCAAGCTGATGGAGTGGAACGGGCTGGGTATTAATATCAATGGCGAACACACACCACCACTGGCTACTAACCCGCATCTCCACCAACCCGCATTGGAGCAGCGTGGTGGAGTAAGCTCCAGGCCTCCCCAATAAGTCCGCTGGCCGCCCGCTGGTCAGTTGGGGACCCGAACCCAGGCCTCACTGCTAACCTCTGGCCTGGGAGGCTGTCCCGCCAACCAGCGAAAAATCCCGTTGCGCGGTGCCGTGCCGGGGTAAGACACCGGAGGGGGGCCCGGCATCTGCGCACGGGGGGGACCGGGGGCCCTTTCGTCCCCCGCGCCGGCAACCCACGTCCTGCCATCGGCTTGGCGTTAAGAAGCCTACGCCAGGGCCTGAGGGGCACCAACGGAGCAATTCCCTTCACATTCCCCTCTCCTCTTTTTTTTTACAGTTTTTCGTATGGGCAGAATTAAAAAAGAAAGTAAAGTGTTTTCAGCGACCATCCCCCCCACACTTACTGTGGACATGTGCAATATCAGGGGACTACATTCCAACCTGAATGCTGTCCACCAATACCTAGAGACAGCAAAGCCGGCTTTACTTTTCCTCACGGAGACACAAATTGCACCACCTGACGATACATCGTACCTGCACTATCCCGGTTATATTTTAGAACACGCGTTTAGGCGTAGGGCAGGGGTACGTATGTACGTCAGGGAGGATGTCTGTTGTCGCCGTCTAAGCTGCCTTGAAGACAAGGACCTATCGGTGCTTTGGGCACGTGTAGACGCTGGGGCTAGAACCCGAATCTACGCGTGCCTCTATAGGTCCTATAGCGGAGACGCGGAGACGACTCGATTATTTGAGCACGTCCAAAAGACTTCCGACAGAGTGCTGGAACAGTGTCCCTCGGCTGAGCTGGTGATTCTGGGTGACTTCAACGCTCACCACACCGAATGGTTGGGATCCAGAATCACCGACTTTGCTGGCAGGGCCGCTTACAACTTCTCCTTGGCATATGGGTTGACGCAGGTGGTACACACTTTCACCAGAGTACCAGATATTGAGACCCATACTGCCTCTCTGCTTGACCTTCTGCTGACCACCCATCCATCTGACTACCGGGTGACGGTTGGGGCCCCACTTGGGACTTCTGACCATTGCCTGGTAAGTTCTGCCGTACCATTGCCGCCCCCAGAAGGTTCTCGACCCAATGGGAAGCGTCAAGTCTGGCATTACGGGTCAGCGGACTGGGATGGACTCCGGGAATTCCTGGCTTCCTACCCCTGGAGGCAGCTGTGCTTCACCTCGGGTGATCCTAGCACGTGTGCGGAATCGATAGCTGATGTGATACGACAGGGCATGATTGGTTTTATTCCCAACTCTGTAGTATCCATTGGCGGGCGAAACAAGCCCTGGTTTAACGGTTCTTGCGCTAAGGCTTCTAGCCTTAAGCAAGAAGCTTTTAAAACCTGGGCTGATGCGCACACGCGCAAGGACCCCGAAACGTCTAAGCTTCGGAAAAAATTCAACACTGCCTCCCGTTCGGCAAAGAAGCAAATAGCCAAGGCGAAGTTTAGGCACGTCGGCAGAATTGGCCAGCGTCTATCAAGCTACCCTTGCGGGAGTCGAGCTTTTTGGTCGCTTGCCAAGGCTGTCGAAGGTAACTTCTGTCGGTCGTCTCTACCATCTTTACGCAAACCGGACGATACTCTGTTTGCCTCAAACTCGACTCTGGACGACGGAGGTGCCACACCGCCGACCATCAAGCAGTGTGAGAGCTCGATGAAGGACGTGCGTTTCACTCAAAAGGCCGTCAGACGAGCTCTGCTAGCCCTCGATGTCAAGAAGTCGAGCGGGCCGGATGATATCCCCGCGATCGTATTAAAGACGTGCGCTCCCGAGTTGGCTCCCGTCTTATACGGCCGCGGTTCCAGTGACATACATCTACGTCTCTCGTCTTCACTTCACTACGAAGGCCTCCGATATCGTGGAGTACCTGAAGGTGAAGACGAAATTCGGAGTATTTGCTGAGAAGTTGGAGTCACGCAACGCAGTGAACTTTAGTTCATTTGCTGTACGCGTCCCTACCGAATTCCTGAGTACTTTCTTGGACGAAAAGTTGTGGCCAAAGGGGGTCGTGTTCCGAAAATATCATGGACGTCGACGGCCGCCAGAAGTCACCGGACCCGCGCTCACATCGCCGCGATAACTGTGACGTAGATTTTAAGTTATAATTAATATGTATGTTAGTCTGTAAGGTATTTATTGTATGGGCCTTGATGCCTGAATTAAAGGATATTATTATTATTATTATTATTATTATTTCTTACTTTTGATTTACTCAAGATATTGAAGATATCTCGGTTATGAGTGATGTTCACGGGCCTACGCCAAGTGTACATCACTATTGGAGTCATTTTCGTTAAGAAATTTGCGTACTATACGGCAAGTATTAAGGATAGCAGCTTTCTGCATGGTAATGTAGCAATTTTCTGGAAGATCCAGGAGGTTAAGATAATGGGATAAACATTTCGGGATCATACCGGTACTTGAGATTACCAGTGGCACAATGTACACTGTATTCAGTTTCCAAATTCTGATAATTTCTTCTTTCAGTTCTACATATTTATGAAGTTTTACGGTGATTGTTTTCTGTAAATTATGTGTATTGGGAATGGAAATATCAATTAAATAACCTATTTTGCTTGTTTTATCTATTACAGTTATGTCTGGTCTATTATTATGAATAGTTCTGTCTGTTAGTATGGACCTATCGAAATAGATTTTGTGACTTGCACTCTCCAGTACCGGTTTAGGTGTATATTGGTAATATGGTAATAATTTGTTAGAGATTAAATTGTATTTACTTGCAATTTTTTGATGAACATAATGAGCTACCTGATTATGACGGTGAGTATAATCAGTTTGAGTAAGACTAGGACAGGCACTAGTAATATGCTGAATCGTTTCTGGTAGACGATGACATTTTCTACATTTATCACTTTGGGATTTTGGGTCTTTCAGTATATATTTTTTATAATTTTTTGTATTTATTACCTGGTCCTGGATAGCTATTAAAAATCCTTCTGTTTCCGGAAAAAGTGTCCCTAATGTTAACCATTTATTGGAAGCATGTTTATTTATGTAAGTTTGTTCCAAGTCATGTGCGTGTCTACCATGTAATTCTTTACCTCTCCAACTTCCTAATTTTTCTTTTTGATAATCTACAGGTAACGGGAATGGAATATTTTTATTATTTAAATTGAGTGGAGTGTAATTAATGTCTAATTGTATTACTGCATTGTGTATTGGGCTATTATTTGATTTTAGATAAAAAAAGTTTCTAAGATTAGCTATTTGACCATCCCACAGCTTCTTTAAATCAATTAATCCTCTTCCTCCATCAATTCTTTTTATTGTTAATCTTTCTATGGCAGATTTAGGATGCAAATATTTGTGTTTAGTTAAGGTAGTTCTGGTTTTTATTTCAAGATGTTTTATATCTGTTACTGACCATTTAATAATCCCAAAAGTGTAAGTTAAAACTGGTATTGCGAATGTATTTATTGCTTTAAACATGTTTTTTGAATATAGTTGTCTTTTGCAAATCTGATTGAGTCTACGAATATATTCAGTTGTGAGATGTTTTTTAATCTCTGTGTGATTTATACACCTACCCTCATGTAATCCTAAGTATTTATACGTGTCGTGTTCATTCATTATAGTAAAAATATCATATGTGTTTTCTATATTTGCATTAAGTTTTCCTTTCTGAAGTTTAAGAGTCTTACATTTATCTAGCCCAAAAGTCATATTTATATCGTTACTGAATTGAGTTGTTAATTTGATGAGACTATTCATTTCTTTAGGAGATTTTGCAAACAATTTAATATCATCCATGTACATCAGATGACTTATAGTTGTTTCCTTAGTCAGTTTATATCCATAATTATGTTTATTTAATAAAGAAGATAACGGATTGAGCGCCAAACAGAACCATAGGGGGCTAAGTGAATCTCCCTGGAAAATTCCTTTAGCAATTGGTATAACCTCAGTAATTATTGGTGTTTCATTTTCACTAGGATGTAGGTATAATCTAGTCTTCCAATTACTCATGACACCTTCCAGGAAAGTTATAATATGCGAATTGATTCTATAAATATGTAATATACGGATAAGCCAAGAGTGAGGCACACTGTCAAAAGCTTTTTTGTAGTCTATGTAAGTTAAATTTAAATTACGGTTGTGTAAAGTAGCATGTTTCATTATTGTTGAGTCAATGATAAGTTGTTCTTTACATCCTCTATGGTTCTGCCGGCATCCTTTCTGCTCTTCTGCTAAGATATTATTATTTGTTAAGTGTATATTCATCTTCATTGTTATGCAGGCTGTAATTAATTTATAAATGGTAGGAAGACAAGTGATAGGTCGGTACTGCGAGGGATCTGATGTGTTATTACTTTTAGGTATCATAAACGTTATCCCTTCCGTAGCGAATGATGGTAACTCTGATGCACCTATTAAAATGTCTGTGATAGCTTTTGCTAAGATATCATGAAGTTTTGTGAGCTTTTTAATCCAAAAGTTATGTATATGATCAGTTCCGGTAGCTTTCCAGTTTTTCAATTTTCTTGTTACATATTCAATGTCAGTTTTTGAAATATCTGTAAACTCCATCGATTCAATGGTTCCTGCTTTTTGCTCTTCTTCTTTAATCCAGTCTGCCTGTTCATTATGCATTTTGCTCTTTTTCCATATATTAGCCCAGTAGTCTTGGAGTTCTTCTTTGCTCGGCGTTCCATTTGTTGTCATTGAAGCTTTATTATTAATTTTTCTGTAAAAGGATTTCTCACTTCTTTCAAAAGTCGTATTGTCTTCTTTTCTTTGTAAGGCTTTAATATATCTGGCTAAACGTTGAGATTTAAGTGTAAGTTTTTGTTTCAAGGTATCTAGAAATTCTTCGGGTCTAATATTATGTTTTTCATGCGATGAATGAATTTTGTATTTATCAAAAATTAAGCTAACTTTACGGATTAATTTTGCATGTCTATTGATATTTGTATATTGTGTTAGTCTGCCTATTTCTACCCGTAGGATGGATATGTCTTTTTCAAGGCGAATTTGCCAGGCTGGTTTCCTATTGTTTAAGTTTCTTTTAACTGCAGGTTCATTAGTAATTTTGTATCCTAATCTCTTTGAAATAACTAGTGCTGTACAATAAATCAGAGTGTGAATATGAATCAATTCAGAATCAATACTGTAAAACTTATCTAAAACATGTTTGTTAAATATATTGACTAATAGGTACAACTGTTTATTTTCTCTTAATCTTGGTAATTTTGGACGTGATGTTGCATTAGTTCCCGAGAAAAGTGTCAAAGCTGTCTGTAGCTCCGTAACTAGTTCTTGTACTAATTTATCATCTACTACATTGTTATGTTGGGTTGCCGGTACTGGTATGGTGATGTGAATGGCAGATGTTTGTGTAGAAGCATTAGATTTTAGTGTTTCATAATGAGATTCAGGAATTATAGGTAGCAATGATGGTGGCATAGAGGAAGTTAAAGTGTAGTTAGGTTCTGAATCCGTAATATTAATCCCATTCTCCTCCTCCTGTAACTTTTCAGCTACTTCTTGCTTTATACTATTGATTTTATCATCGGACAAAAGTTTGTTTCTAATTATAACTCTTCTTTGATCGGCAACGCGTTGAGAATTTACATTTAACTGTGGATATTTTATTTTAAATTGGTCAAAAAGTTTTTTAGGGTACATAGTACGATCTTTTTCTAGTCTGGTAATGTAATAGTAAGTGCGCATAATGAAAGTATTAATTTCATCATCCCATTTCATGCGCACTCTAGGTTTGCCAGCTTTGGTGGTCGCAGGCTGATTGGCTACTGCCGCCTGCGAAACATCCGAGGCTGGAGATACTGCTCTACTGTCGTACTTGTATTCATCAGATGTTGTTTCTACTGATGATCTGCTGGACTCACATTGTTCGGGAGTCCCGGCAGAGGGCCGTCCAGTGAAACCCTCGCCACCGATGGTTCGCATGCTGAGACGCCCAGCATCGGCTCCAGGCGTGCCCCGACGATCGCCCTCGGGTAGCGGCTCTTTACGTAAAATCACTCTACTCCTTAGCTCCATATTAATGGGTTTGCCAGTGCCCCGTTAGCCCCGCTAAGTGTATTTCTTGCGGGTGTCCGCCTCTCACGTGGCATAGATGTTCAGCTCGGACGTGGGGTTGGGCTTCTGAGAGGCTTATTATTATTATTATTATTATTATTATTAACGCGCTTATTCTCGCTTTCCTACACCACTAGTATAGTACCGTCTTCGTGGAAGGTAGCCCTAGTACACCCAATCCCGAAAAAGGGTGACCGCAGTGACCCGTCCAACTACAGGCCCATTGCGATAACCTCCCTGCTCTCTAAGGTGATGGAGCGTGTTATAAATACGCAGCTCCTTAGGTACCTCGAGAAGCACCGGTTGATCAGCGATCATCAGTATGGCTTTCGCCAGGGCCGGTCGGCCGGTGATCTCTTGGTATACCTCACACACCGCTGGGCTGAAGCCGTCGAGGGCAACGGGGAGGCTCTGGCAGTCAGCCTGGATATCGCAAAGGCCTTTGACCGGGTCTGGCACAGGGCCCTTCTAGCGAAGCTTCCATCTTACGGTCTTCCCCTGAGGCTATGCAACTGGGTGGCAAACTTTCTGTCTGAGCGGCAGATTAAGGTCGTTGTTGACGGATGCTGCTCAGATATGAAACCCATTAATGCCGGTGTTCCCCAAGGCTCAGTACTGTCTCCTACACTATTCATTCTGCATATCAATGACATGCTGCAACAATCACGCAGTATACATTGCTATGCAGATGATAGTACGGTAGACGCACTATACACCTGTCGAGCCAATGCCTCTCGGTCACAAGTGGAGGAAAGTAGAATCAAACTTGTGTCTGAAGTCGAGAACTCTCTGGAGCGGGTCTCGGAATGGGGTCGACTTAACCTTGTCGAGTTTAACCTCACGAAGACACAAGTTTGCGCGTTTACCGCTAAAAAAACCCCATTTGTTACAGCGCCCAAGTTCCAGGGTACCGCGCTCACCGTCGGTGAAAGTGTCGGTATGTTGGGAGTTGACATTACGAGTAAAGTGCAGTACCGGAGTCATTTGGAGCACAAAGCCAAATTGGCGTCCAAAAAGCTTGGTGTCCTCAATAGGGCGAGGCAGTACTTCACTGCGGGGCAACTCCTGACGCTGTACAAAGCCCAGGTCAGACCCCATATGGAGTACTGCTCTCATCTCTGGGCAGGAGCACCAAAATACCAGCTACACCCATTTGACTCTGTTGAAAAGCGCGCAGTCCGAATCGTCAACGACCCAAGATTGACTGACAGGCTAGAACCGCTCAGCTTGCGAAGAGACATAGGCTATGGTGAGTGCTCCGAGGAACTTTTCAGACTAATGCCTACATCACCATTTCATGATTATACCACCAGACGAAGGTTAAAGTTCCACAGGCACCATCTGGACTCGTGGCGGTCCTCCACAGTCCGCTTTGCACGCTCCTTTCTACCACGGACGTGTAGGTTATGGGACAACCTTCCAGCTGAGACATTCCCAGTGGACTATAACATGGGGTTCTTCAAGAAAGCTGTAAAAAAAGCACTCCTCCAAAGCCGGCAATGCTCGGGTGGCTCCCCTGGGGTTGCCCGTGTCCATAGGCGACGGTGATCGCTTAACATCACGCGGCCCGTCTGCCTTTTTGTTCGGTTTACATATAAAAAAAAAAAAAAATGGGGAGAGACCCGTGCCCAGCAGTGGGACGCAAAAAGTGTTGTAGCAATCTGAGGGTCTTGGGTTATTCATTAAATAGCCACACATATTCTTATCTATCTCTACTGTAAGTACTGATATTTCTTATGAAACTTGATTTAATATGTCGTGTGTTTTTATATCGTGGAATATAATTATATTATCTCTCATAATAGTCGAGTAAATAACACAATTGATTACATTTTTCAAAATAAGTAAATTTAGTAATGAAGGCACGTGAACGGAATCGTATTGAAAGCCCAACGCCGTTATATTTTTTCTTTGGCAATTATAGTAATTAATAATGAATTGCTTATCAAATTTAACACTTAAATTTAATTTCTACACACCGTTCAATTTAATTTCATATAATCTTAATATTTTGGTAAAACCTTTTTTGTTACCCATATTTGTGCAAATAAAATATTTTCTTTTCTTTTCATAAATAATTTCCCAAGAGAAATGGATCTTTTTATCATACAAAATTATTATACTTACATATAAAACTATATTTCTCTATGGAAGATTCTAAAAACTAAGACTTTAATAATATATAGTCTTAAAGACCAACTTAAATTTTACTTTATAAATGAATTGCTTCCAAAAACGTTACTTTTACGTTTTCCGTTAAAAATTTCGAGGACGAAATACTCCTAAGTAATATAAGGATGGGGCAGAGTTGACCCAAAAATAAGGTTACTATAATAGCCGGGTTGTTGCTTAACACTTAAGGACCCGCGCTTCAAATTGCAACTCTGACACTCGCTACCGGGTCCTGCGGACCCAGATAATATTACGTGTTTATTCGAAAACTTCTCAATGAAAGTGGTTAGTGCTTTTTAAATATCATTAATAATGTCTAAAAAATAAACAAATATTTAATATAATACGAATAATTTTTTTTATTTTACTAATTCAAATAGCCAGTACAAAAATATAACGAATTTTGGCATATTTTTATGACTAAACTTAATCATAAAGCTGTAAATGCTGTAACGATACATTTTTAACAAAATCTTCTTTACTTTAATATACTACTATAATGTGTCTACTTTGTTTTATATGTTCTGCACAAACTGGTGTAAGACATTTTACGCAGAAAACCTTGGTTATTCTGTCTTTTTCCAGTTACAGAGACCGCAACGTACTTTTCGTCCACTCGTTGGCAGGGGTGCGCTGGATGTTGCAGTTGGTTCTACTTCTGGTAATATGTTTCGGATACGGGTTTTGATATGCTGTGGAATATTAGTAATAGAAATTCTTATACGTAGATGTGGCTCAAAGGTTGGTTGGTCGCCATTTTCTACGAAATGAAGTAACAAAATTAGTAAAAAACATAAATAACTAGATGAAAAAAACACTTACGTATTTAGTCGCTACCGGGTCCAACGGACCCATACGCAGCTTTAACGTCCGTAGCACTCAGACACAGCGCGCTAACTCATAGTTAAGATCGCGATCTATCGCCTCATACTATTGTTGAAAGGTACTAAGAGCGGCAACGTCGCAAACTTCGTAGTTTTTAAGTAATTCAACAAAATACAAGACACTGGGTCCACTGGACCCATTAGCGAGTCCTTAAGTGTTAAATAGTGAATAAGTACCTGGACGACCGAACGTTGCTCGGATAAAAACAATTTATTTTCTTGGTTTAATTTCAAAAGAAACAACGCCATCTGAAACAACTCTAACCCTAACTGAAATAATAAAAGTATCCTAATACAAACTATAGTAATACAAAGTTCCCGCTTTTAACAGTACAATAAGTCAGTTGCGGTTTCCTCGTATATCGAAGCATACGAAGCTATCTCGCCACATATGAATCTTGTCCCACAGGGTGATTTAGGCCATTAGCCGGATTAGCTATAAATGCCTTTCGTGACGATGTTCACAAAGCCGTGCGTAAAACCTTTTTGTTTCTTCGAATTTTAAATATCTCACCAGACTTTAATTGTGTTACTGTGAAGTGAAAAACGAAAATAGCAGTTGTTCGAAATAGCTTCTTTTCTTTCTTTAAAAAGTTATGGATGGGTATTAGATTATTTATATTATTTAATATGGTTTAATGCCTCCCTTTTAATTTAAATGAAACCTTTTTAATTATTAAATATTTCTCTTCAAACATTTACTGGTCGCAGGATGGCACTCTACCCAATCAAGTCAAATATTTGGTTACATTATCCTTAATTACGCATTCTAATTTAAAATACAATTAATGTTTATTAAACAAGGCTGAAAATAATTTAACCAATCATTCAATTACGCCGAAAACAGCACGACACACGTCAAACTCACTCGATTATTCAAATTTCTTCTAAAAAGGTCCGTTGAAACGCTAACGTTTTCAATAATTCTGTTGCTTCTGCTCAGACATCGCTCCAATTCGCCCAAACATTGACCGTAACCCCGAGCCCGCCAATCAGTACACAAAAATCGAATTGTTATTCACGAATCTCTTATTTTTTCATTTTTGGGTCAGTTCCATCCAGGTTTTGGTTTACATGAGGACTTGTTTATTCTCGTTATTTAAGCTCCAACACGAAAGTTCTCCGGAGAATTGTATCCGATGAATTGGGACTGTATTTTGTTCTCAATTAGTACGGTTTGCTTAATAGATATTCAAACAGATGTACAAATACTTCGTAATAAAAGCCTCGAGAATAATTCTTATTTTTATTTATGCTTTTAACAGACTTTGTATGTATGTTATATTGTCAGAAGTCAGAACTACACAAGTATTGGGTATATTAGTCTATATTCGCTTTTAAAAAGGTATGTATTACTATGCCAAATTTCATCGTGTTTAGATGTTTGTTCACGTTTGCGATATTCAAAAAGTATAAGCCGGATTGAAAATATTATGTTTAGGTGCGTTAGGTAAACTCTAATCTAAGTTTGATCATAATCGATTTAGTAGTTTATGAGATATGTATATCCAGGCAATTTAGACTGAGAAAATTAGTTCATCTTTCGGTTGAAAATTATTTGCAGTGGGTTTATTTTTTAAATTATTATTATGTCAGTTTTGTAAAACACGAGTGATATGAAAAAAAGAGTAATAGCCATTTTGCATATATTTTGTTCCAAACATATTATCCGAATATGTCTTATTTATATTGCAACATAAATACTTATCACAACTTACATAAAAAATAAACGGACTGCACTCCGGGAGTGCCGGCAGAAATGAAAACATTAACGTTCTGCATTTTTGATATTTTGGAATGGTTAGGGAATAATTTTGCACGAATTACTTTAATTATCAGTATTATTTTTCATCTAGTAAGTATATTCAGTAGGTTTTCATCTAGTATTTTTCACTATTGCTTCGTCACTTTTTTCATTAATAGATGCACTTTGTTCAATTTCCATATTTTAAACACTTGATATACACGAATTTTAAAAGTATACAGACAGCCATCAGCTGTCACCCCTCCGTCTTACGTATTTTCGATCAGGCCACGTGTCCTGACGCGAGTTTAACATTTTTTACCCATCCCAAAAAAAGTGCAGAACGCCGCTAAAGAAGTTTTCACTTAAAAAAATAAGTGTCTTATTTTAAAACATTTTGTGGGGCTCCTCCTAAATCACATCTGAATATATGTATTACAATTTAGAGAAGCAATGTCTATTTTAATCAGATTTGAGGTAATGGAATATCTGAAGGTTTATTAATATATTATGACGTGGGATATGCGTTGACGCTGTGAAACGACAAATTGTAATATACAGTAAAGCAACGCATATCTAAGTGTGCTATCACATAAATAATATAATGAATTGGCTGTATTTTGGTTATGATTTTAAGCATTAAGTTTTGTAAAGCTATGAGGCATGACCTGACTTATAGTTTTTATTTAAAAATTATTTATAAACAGGAAAAATAATGAAAAAAATGTCATAAATATAAGTCTGTTTTCGGAAAATACAATAAAGGAAATACAAGAATTTTTGTTTACAATTAAGTGCGCAAAAGATAAAAAAAAATATTTATTTTAAATTATTCATCTTTAAATTAGTAAAAAGGAAATTGAATTTCCGAAAGAACGACACTAAAATGAATCGATATTATAGAAAAATCTTTG
The DNA here is from genome assembly GCA_911387765.1 of Pyrgus malvae. Taxonomy (NCBI): domain Eukaryota; kingdom Metazoa; phylum Arthropoda; class Insecta; order Lepidoptera; family Hesperiidae; genus Pyrgus; species Pyrgus malvae. The sequence goes on along the minus strand of OU426956.1, from coordinate 3,908,379 downwards.
TCATATCTATTTAAATACTTACATACTTACTTACTTAAATTACTTACGTAATATATTTAACTGCAAATTAGCTAGTCGTTAACATACGTCCATGTGAACACGAATGAGTAAAATGTACCACTTAATTTTTCCTCGAAATTGCATAATAGTAGGGAATGATGAGATGCTTAACACGGATTTACTCGAGCATCGAGCACACTAGTACACTATAGTCTAGACACTATAACCACTATGGTCGCTGTAGCATGCTAGCAAGGATGCTTGAATCTGTCCCTTCTTTACATCAAAAATTAAAGAAAAAATGCTTAATTTCGAACGCGTCAAATTACGGCAGAGAAATTTATTTGCAATGTGTGCATTTCCATATTAGAACAAAACTAAAATTTTTAAATACATGCCCAAAGGTACGCGTTGAATTGCATATTTATTATGCAAAATTTGAAACTTTTATTTTATGGTTTTTAAGTTCAAGTTTCTATTCCATTTTTTTATTCAAATAGCAAATATAAGATAGGATGAAAATATATTACCAACTAAGGATAACGAAATATAAGCTAAGGATTTAGTCCCTGAGAAGTAATACAAATCTTGCAAAGCTTAGATGATGTTAGGGGAACGCAACAGGATGAAAATTAATGCGCTCGAGCAAATCCAAAAATCCTCTTCTGGACTCTTCTACCCAGAACTCAGTGGGCACATCGCGGGACATAAAGATAGTTAGAGCAATTACGCAGATTTGCATACTGGAAATTATTACGTCCAATTTCGCTTGTACGAAATACGGCTTACGTACATTATGCCGTTTTATATCTTACTTTACGACCAATATAATGATAGACACATGTGAGCGACGAATTTTATCAATTTATGTAATAACGTTTTTATTGGTCTGGATCTATGTTTTGCTTTGAATTTGGTTAACGTTGCATATTTATGTTGGTGGCATCTTTGGTGAAATTGACTAAGTATGTAGATAAAAAGATAAAGGTACATATTTTTCTTCACTACTGTCTTTTTTTAAAAAATGACGTTGTTTTCCAACAATATTTCATTTCATTTTTAATAATGGCATGGCAAACTCTGTGCATATTGCCAGCGTCAAGTATAATTTTGCATCACTTAGTAGTCATAGAAAAGTAGTAGTAGAGACTTAGTAGTTGTAGAATCAGTAAGTCGTCAGGTATCAGTCAGTCTGGTCAGTACTATATTCAAGTAAAGTGTTGGCTACTTTACCAGAACGTGTCCGATGGAGTTTTGTAGGCAAGCCGAAAAAAACATGTTTTCGCACTGTTATTTTATTTCAAAACACTCGTGCAATGCCATTACATATATCGAACAAAATGCCATCAACTTTATCTATATAACTCAAAAATACATCAAGAAAATGACAATAAACAAGAGCACAACTTGTCCCTTCAGACTTCCAAAACTCCTAGGCATCCAACAATATTATTTTCTTTGTCTAATGTTAGGTAGAACTTTAACAGTTCGACTGCGGAAGTACCACCGCTGCACCCACTTCTGCCGTGAGGCAATTCTCTTGTGTTCCGGTTTAATTAAATTAAAATGTGCAGTTGCCGGCCAGACTTATGTACATGAGGCGACCATCAGCCTTCGGAGTAGCAGCGCAACTGCATACGACCATAGGCAAGTCTTAGGCATGCCTGAGATTGTTTGTAGATGTTAAGTGATCGTTGCAGTCGTGGTGTTCCACGTGACTGTGACATGCTCGTCAACTATTCCATTTAATTTTAAAAAAAATCAATAATAAGAAGAAAATGTATTTTACTGTAAAAAAAGCGTGGGGTGCATGTTGTCAATAGTATCTCAAAAAGCACCCCACGCTTTTTTTACAGTAAAATACATTTTCTTCTTATTTTTTACTTTTACTTCGTATTTTCACAAAAGCGTGTTTTTTTTAGTTTTTTGAACCACATTATTTATTTTTAATTTTTAGTCGGATTTTTTTCATATTATTGCATTGTCATCGGCCCTTAACCCCTGTGCAAATTTTCAAGTTAATCAGACGCTTAGAAGTAGGTGAAAATGAAGGTAAAATATTCCGTTACATACATACATACATACATACAGTTCAAGCTAATATAAGCGTGTTAAAAATGGAAAGATCATAAAATAAAAAAAGTATCAACATCATTAAAGGATTCAGGCATTACTTTGTAGAACTCCATTTTTATAAAGTTAGGTTATAACTGCTTTGCAATGAGTATGCTGGTGTATATTTTTATTGGCACACGTTCCTACTATTAGGATCAGACTGTAAGTTAAAGTGAGAATCAGGTTTATCATAACACGAGCCAGTACCAAGAGAGCTAGACAAAATTTACCAGCATTGACAATGCAGCAGACTGTTCATGCAGCTAAGAGATAAAACTTTTTTACACGCTTTTTATTAGCTTCACCTGTATGTTTGTATGTTTGTAACCGACTTCTTTGGGCGCGATTTTGACCCACTTTAAACGGCCAGATTTCGTTCAAACTTTGTAGATTTATTGAGGACCGATGACAATACACTAATTTGATAAAATTATTCCATTTTTCAATTTGCAAAATATGATTTTTGTTAATTTATATAATTTTCTGGTTAGCTTGAAAATTTGCATAGGGGTCAATGGCCGATGACAATGCAATAATATGAGAATAAAAATCCAACTAAAAAATTAAAAATAAATAATGTACTTTAAAAAACTAAAAAACACGCTTTTGAGAAAATACGAACTAAAAACTAAAAAAATAAGAAGAAAATGTATATTACTGTAAATAAAGCGTGGGGTGGTTTTTAAGATACTATTGACACCATGCACCCCACGCTTTATTTACAGTAATATACATTTTCTTCTTATTTTTTTAGTTTTTAGTTCGTATTTTCTCAAAAGCGTGTTTTTTAGTTTTTTAAACTACATTATTTATTTCTTGACTAATTTAAGAAGTAACTACGATATTGTAAACATAGACTTTAGCGACTGAGACAGATAGAGAATAATGTGACGATTTTATTAATTTAGTCATTATTTAAGAATATTAAAATAAACATTGTTAAAGTTTTTATATTTATTTTTCATAATGTATTCTTTTATGGTTTTTATTTTAAGAAAATTATAATATTGTCTGCTTTGTTACAAAAAAAACTACTTACGCAAACCTTGAAGTTTAACTGTTTCGAAGATGAAAAGCTCTGTATTAAGTGAAAAAGAGACTATGTTAATCATTTACAGTTTAGTTTACGGTGTTTCCGTACCTGGAAAGGAAAAAACGGAACTCTTATAGGATCACTTTGTTGTCCGTCCGTCTGTCTGTCTGTCAAGACCCTTTTTCTCAGGAACGCGTGGAGGTGTCAAGCTGGAATTTATATCAAATACTCAAGTTAACTGTCCCTTGGAGCTGTAAAAAATCAATCTTCTAAGCCAGCGCAATCATAAGATACAGCCATTAATGCGGCAAATTTCCGTAAATTTTCGACATTCGCAAAGCAATCAAAACCTACAGGGTACTTCCCGTGAACTCAGAATCTTGAAATTTGTTACGAACTAATGTCTTATAGCACAGATAAAGGAAAACTTGTGATAACTATAAATTTTTTGTTACATCATATATTAAAAATATTTTACGGAATCCTCGGTGCGCGAGTTTGACTCTCACTTGACCGGTTTTTTCTTTGTATAATCTAAAGGCAAGAAAATGGTCACCACAAATTCATGATGTGGGAATCAAGATTATAACACGGGCCAGCCCCAAGAGAGCTGCACACAATATAGCCACATTGACAATTCAACAGACACGAGCTAAAATTATGCAGCCACGTGGGAAGGACATGAAACGATGAACTTATACTTTAATTCCAACTTAAGGACATGACAGCCTCCGTGGCGTATGGGTGATGAGCAGACTGCGAAGCGTGAGGTCTTGGGTTCGATTTCCACCCAAGACAAATATTTGTGTGATTAACTTCACTATTTGTTCTGTGTCTGGGTGTTAATTTATCTATTTAAGTATGTAATTAGAATTATATAAGTATGTTTAACAGTTTTCTGATTACCAAGCACAAGCTTTGCTTAGTTTGATGGCGTTGTGTGAAAAAACAATAAGGTAGGGGAAATAATTCAGGGAAATAGCGACGCCTTATCAACTTAGATATTACAAAATGGTGAGAAAAATGGTGGGGCCTTTTATTAAATAATTTAATAAAACAAATAACAACACTTTGAGTCGTCAAGAAAGTATCAAGGAATTGAAGAGAAAAATCAGTCAAACGTCAAGTTTAATACATTTTCTGGTTTGGGTCCGGGGTGACCACTTCCCCATTTAACTTTTTCTCAAAATGAAAATTCCCTGTATGTCTATTCGCAATCTTTAGATAAAGACCTTATCAGATTAACAGAACCTGGTAATTACGAACTTGCCATACACACAAATCTCGCATTGGAGCAGTGCGGTGTGGAAAGGCCTGCCAAATTATGGGAACAGACCCGTGCCTAGCAGTGGCAGAAAAAAGGTATGCAGCTAACAAAATAAAAAAAAGTATCTGGAACAAGATTGCACAGTTGTAGGTGTAAAAACATTGTTATACGTAATCCGGTCTTGGACTACCAAGTCAATTGAGATACTTTTAATGAGCTGTCAAAACGTGACATCCCCATACATTTTGTATGAGAAAATGATTAGTGACGTCACTTATCAAATATAAACAATTGACTTAATTATTATTGATTTAAACGGTAATATAAATCATGTACAAAAAATAATTAACAATTATATTGCTTTCCAAGCGTGATTTAGTGCAACCTTTTTAAGATAAGGATTTTGAATTTTTTTTTGTGCATAGTGTCCAAAACCCTATTATAATTTTTTTTTTTAAATTGTCAGTTGACTTTTTTTGATAAGAGATGTTCGTATCCTTCTTAAGACTCTTAAAGAATATTATAGGAGTATAGATTCATACTTTTCGTCCACAACGAGTCACAAGACTGTGTCTAGTGTTCGTTAGCATTAATCATATCTCTCTAAATTCACTCAGATGCAATAAGCGATGTAAGTTGTGTTTGCATTATGAACGCGCTTTGATTGGCACTATGGATCCATGATGAAGATAAGGTATACTCTTAGAATAATTACAATTCCATCCATCCATCCATCAGCCTTTTATTGTCCACTGCTGGACATAGGCCTCCCCTAACGTTCGCCACTCCTCCCGGTCCTGGGCCTTCTGAATCCAGCGACTATCCGCTGTCTTCTTCAGGTCGTCAGTCCACCTGGTTGGAGGGCGGCCTGTACTCCTTTTGCCGAGACGTGATCTCCATTCAAGGACCTTTCTTCCCCATCGGTTGTCGGTCCTCCTAACTATATGGCCTGCCCATTGCCACTTCAGCTTGCAGATTTTGAGAGCTATGTCGGTAACCTTAGTTCTTCTACGGATTTCATCATTACGAATTCTGTCGCGTAGAGAAATACCAAGCATAGCCCTCTCCATCGCTCGCTGGGCGACCCTGAGCTTATGGAAAAGGCTAACTGTAAAAGACCACGTCTCAGCGCCATAGGTTTACTAATTACAATTACTGTATAATTACAATTACATTATAGAAACCAAGTTCGTGCGCCCAAATTGAAGCATCTTGATTGGTGCCATTAATGGCAAAAACGCCGGGCCGCTCCGTAAGACTTGTTAAATTTTATCACAACACTTTTTTAAAAACAAAAGAAGTCTAATAAAATAACTTTCACAGTTTTTTCAATATTTTGTAGTATTTTATAGTTACTTTGGTCAAAATATAAATATTTTGTTTGTCAGATGTGACCTGTAGGAATCTATTTAGTGCTTCAATTTTGACAGTGCGCTTGTATGAAGACACTCATTCTACACGTATTTATTCTAAGGGTATACTGTAATTTCAGTTTCACATAATCTATACATCTATACAAATAAATTAAATTAGAGCGTCTGTTTGTAGTACATATACAAAAAGATTTTTTTATATATTTTTTCTCTCTGTCTGTCCGTCTTTCTGTTTGTTCCGGCTAATCTCTGAAACGGCTGGACCGATTTTGACGGGACTTTCACTGGCAGGTAGCAGATGTAATAAGGAGTAACTTAGGCTTACTTTTATTTTAGAAAAAAATCTAAAACTGAAGTCTACGCGGACGAAGTAGCAGGCGGCCGCTAGTTAAGTTATAAAAGTGTTCAAGGATTAAGTTGGTTAATTATTTATATGTACTTCCAAAGTAAGTAGTAATTCGTATTAGTAGGATTCTAATCCTCGACCATAGAGGACTAGACGAGTTTAATCAATTTTAAGTTAACAAGACGTCCTTATATCGGGAATATTGATTCCTTTGGCAAGATATGCATAGAGAGATACGATAGCGTGAAACTCAAAAATTTTTTTTCATCAAACCCATACGTGTGGGGTATCCATGGATAGGTCTTTAAAAATGATATTGAGGTTTCTACTATATTTTTTTTTCTAAACTGAATAGTTTGCGCGAGAGACACTTCCAAAGTGGTAAAATGTGTCCCCCCCCCCCTGTAACTTCTAAAATAAGAGAATGATAAAACAAAAAAAAATATGATGTACATTATGATGCAAACTTCCACCGAAAATTGGTTTGAACGAGATTTAGTAAGTAGTTTTTTTTTAAACATCATAAATCGTAAACCACAATTTACCTTTAATTCAATATTAATGCAATGATTTCTATGGATAATCAAAGGCAATGATGTATTTCTGTTGCCGCTATTGTTATACAAATACTAAAAATAGAATAAAATAAATATTTAAGGGGGCTCCCATACAATAAACGTGTTTTTATAGATAATGGTACGGAACCCTTCGTGCGTGAGTCCGACTCGCACTTGGCCGGTTTTTTTTCTGGTGTAAAATAAAGTGAATTCTCAGAAGGGTTTGTATCATAAACTGTAGACATTCACAAAGCAATACATACAAAAGCGAGAATAAATGTTAAAGCAAAGGGACGCAGGTAATCGTAGGTAACGGTTGAATCAACGATTATGCAAACTGACCTCAAGGGAATACGTGAGGCAGTTTGGGACTGGAAATGTTACGAATAGAATTCAATAGAGTTTTTTGGCGGGAAGTCTGAAGGGACAAGTTGTGCTCTTGTTTTATTTTCATTTTCTTGGTGTATTTTTGAGTTATATCGGATAATGTTGATAGCGTTTTTTTCCATATTGGTTAATCTCAGTGCACGAGTGTTGTGAAATAGAATAACAGTGCGAAAACATGTTTTTTCGGCTTGCCTCCGAAACTCCTTCGGACATACTCTCCTAAAGTAGCCATCGCTTTACTTGAACATCTGACTGACTAGACTGACTGATACCTGACGACTTACTGATTTATTCTTCGATGCAGTAATTTACTTGACACTGGCAATATGCACAGAGTGCGGTGCCATTATTGAATAATGAAACGAAAATATTGAATGGCTGCAAGGATTTTATCCAATGCCGTTAAATGAACTAAAAAAAGAATTCAATACTCGGTGCAGTACGTATTATAGACCAATAATGCTCAAGACAGCGGGTCGGCGTAACCATTATGTTGGCTTCTCTTTTTCGCAGCCAGTGTTACCCACTTATCATATTTTCCCCCAAATTTGGTAATCTACAATATCAAGCAAGTAAACTATAAACATTGGCAGACCAAACTGGCTTGTGCATTATGGTTGGTTGTTTGTGAGTTTAGATTGGTTGACTGGCATAAAGTTAATTGTGTCAGCAAATTACAGGACATACATATAGGAGAAAATAAAAGACAAATACAAAGATTTTTATTGGCACCAATATGGGTGTTTACAAAAGCTGTTAATACATATTTAGTACGTCATATTTACCTTTATGAGGTATGCAAATATTACAAAGATAAAAGTAAACACTTAGTTATAACGCAATATATAAAAATGTACATTTATATCAATTTTATTATTATTTTTCTTCCCTTTATCCTTTTGGCCAAGAAAGCCATTTATTGGGCTTTCAAAATAGACCGAACAAATTCGGAATTATATTGATGGTTGCCAGTCAATACGTCCAGTGGCCTGAATCCATTTATTTTCGGCAAGAGCGTCAATTGGAAAACTGAAAAAAATATGACAGCAACATGAGATGAAATTCGTCTGGTAAACTTCTCATAATGTCTAATACCAAATGTATGGAGTACCTTTTTATAGTCTGTATGAGTGAAATTTAATATGTCGATGTCGGGAAAAAGCTCATAATGTGCACCCAGCCTATAACATTTTACTGGTCTCCACTTAAATAGTTATATATAAACAGGTGGGATTTGAGCCTCCCGCTTGAAATGTAACTAACTACTAATGAGGTAACACATAATCTTTGATTTTATTATTTATGGTCACTGTTTTTGTTAAAAATTATTATATTTCAATAAGATGGTTAATTTTTTAGTAATACGGACAGGATATTTTGATTCGAGATCTGACAACACAATTTCGAATTTGACAATGTTTGAAATGAACAAATATAAGTTTATTTTCACGAATTTCACTATATTTACGTTGAATGACTAGTAATAAGACAAAAGTAATTAAATATCTATATATAAACAATACATATTTAGTACATGTTTAAAAAGAAATATTGAACTTACGCGTAAATTGTAATGCCTTCCGGCAGCCTTCCTGTTTACGCTCACTGCGGCTCTTACAACCTAAAATACTGCAGCTCACCATATTGTGAAACACGAAAAATGTTATTTGCTTTTAATACAACACAATTTACAGCTGTGAGAATCGATTTTAACACATAAATATTATAAAACAACAATGTCACCCCGACTTCCACAGTTTGTCTGCCACTTATTTAAAGGGCACTGTCAAAATATGTGGTTACACCGAAAAGGACAGAAAATCTCGCTCCCATCTCTTTCTAACAAGTTCATTAAGTATATTTTGATCTCGCTTTAACGTGGCGTAATGAAAAATAGGACTCTGTCTATAGTACGTAAGTACATTATTCTTAGTCTAAGGTATGTATGTTATTGTGAAATAGAGATTCAAATTGAGCAGTCTCTGGGGACGAAGAATTTACAGGTGTTTTTGTATTTAAAATAGATTACCAGCGTACATACAGGCCACGTGGTATTAGGTGGTTGCTACATCCCATGGACATTGACACATATCCTCAAGCAAGCCGGAGTTTTATCTGAGGTTTCGGACTTGAAGATTGTCTTGTGGAAAGACATTATTGACAGCCTCCGAGGCGTAGTGGGTGATGAGCCGACTGCGAAGCGTGAGGTAGGCGCTCCCTGTATTGTGGTGAGGTCGTGGGTTCGATTCCCACCCAGAACAAATATTTGTGTGATGAACATGACTATTTGTTCTGTTTCTGGGTGTTAATTTATCTATTTAAGTATGTATTTAGAATTATATAAGTATGTTTATCAGCTTTCTGTACTTAGTAACTCTGTCCTTAGTAAGTTCTGTACTTTGTACTTGGTAAGTACAAGTTCTGCTTAGTTTGGAATCAGATGGCGCTGTGTGAATTGTCCAAAGATATTTATGTTATTATTATTATTATTATTCACAAAATAGAAGGTTTGCAGTGGTATCACCCCGATAAAGCAATGTATTTCTACCATCTTTCTTCATTCCTTCACCTTATAAGTGCTCATTTGCCTTTCTTTAAAGGAAATATTCTCTAGTGCGTCAGTTTATATGGAATTCCGGTCACATTGCATTTTTTTTATTTGAATGGAGTAGCAGACGAGCGTGCAGGCCACGTGGTGTTAAGTATTCGCTGCAGCCCATGTACATCTACATACAACCTCAAGCAAGCATAGGTAAGTCTTGTCTGAGGTCGTATGCAGTTGCGCTGCTACTCCGGAGGCTGGTGGTCGCCTCATGTAAGTGTGGCCGGCACTTTCCACCGAAACACAATAGAATTGGTTCACGGCAGAATTGGGTGCAGCGGTGGTACTTCCCCGGGCGAACCATAATAGTTCTACCACCTACAACCATAATAGTTCTGCCACCTACAAAACATGCATGATTTTCAACATTCATTTTCAATTATTTTTTATAGCTGGCGGCTATTTTGCTCAACGGCTCAATCTAGCCATACAAAGGGGCAATGCCGCCAGTGTCTTGGGGACCATGCCTCACACGAACTTTTTAGATGAAATATTTTATTTATAAGCCTTTTATGTTTTATATGTTTTTATTTTTATTTTAAGTGATGTATATAGTTAATTAAGATTAGTATTAAGTTGTTTTGTATTGAATATATAACATATATGTTGTAAATAAAAAAATAAAAAAATATATTTTTCTAAGTGTACATTTTCAATAGAGTCCGTATTGTAGGAATTTAGAAGGAAACACGTATAAAAGCGAGAATAAATGAAAACTCAAAGAGATCGTAGGCAACGGTTGAATCAACGATTATGCAAACTGACCGCAAGGGGATACCTGGGGGCGGTTTGGACTGGAGGTGTTACAGAGTTTGTCTCTATGTAGTACGAGGTATACCTACTTATTTAAAGTTAAATATAAATTCGAAAGGAATGATTTCTAAATGCTAGTGGTGTGTATGTGCCTTAAAACACAAAGGTACACACATCTGTCAGTGGAGAGGGCATTGCGCCTCGCTTCGATAAATAATTTTTGTGCCAAATCTGGTGCGGGGGAAGAACGCACACATTTAAATTTTGTCACACATTCACAAATATTCTTTCATCGCTACAGATGCATACATTTATGAGTATGTCAATTTCAACCACAACGTCATTTTCTATGCACCGACAACACTGACACCGACACATATACACATTAGTTGTGTATAACTAGAAGGCACATTGTGCATGCAGGTTGGGACGAGGGGTTCGCTCGTAAAGGCCACTGCTCAGATTAAAGCGTATTTCGATAATAATAAAGTAAAAGATACAAATGATAAAAGATACACTGTATTGTTACATTTTTAACACAAACTGTCGCGCATAAACTATTTCTTTAAATATTTATTTAAAAGAAAAACTACGAAATAACTGACTAAGACGACGACACGTTTGTTTGTATACATAAGAACGGCAACATCGCATAAGCAGATTGAGCCCACGGTTTGGCAACGTCGCGCGTGAGTGGCGCTCCAGATTATGTTAATTTCTCATACGAAATCTTTTGTTTCACGCGTCGGCCTGTGTCGATGTTTCTCTTTCGCATTCATTGAATACAGCGCTAGGAATCGTACTAAGCTTCGTTCCATAGGAGCGCAATCGCTGGCGCTCCACTCGTTACAACTTTACGATAAATGTAGGTACGCATAGATATAGGTAATAATATAACATACTTTGTATAGGTATAGTATAATAGAATGATTGTAATGTAAGGAGTATGTAGTAGGTATGTATTATGAAGGGACATAGATTGCCTATGTAATTTTCTTGGGAGTGCACTGCACCAGCGCTCTTTAGGACGAGCCGCATCTGAGTATCAATGATGGTAAATAAATTAACTAACCAAAAGGATAGTAACGGAGCACGAAAGCGATGTCGCTACTACTGTTGTAACTCAGTTTCGTGTTTATAACTTGTCAGTTACCTGAAATTATTTTGAGTTTATTAACACGTACGATAGTAGTGGTAGCCATACTTTCTATGGGTGCATATTTTTGGAACAACTAGCAAGCAAAAGTGTGCTACTAATAGTTATTCTCCTACCATTGCTTTCTCTCAGCTCAACTTATCGACCATACATATTAAATTAAAAGAAATCCTGCACAAATAATGGGTAATGTTGCACGAAAGCATCGACGAAGTTGCCAAATTTCGTCTGTTGGATCTCTCATAAAAGTTAGCCGAAATCGGCACTACGATACGTGAGGCTGTAACTCTCTTTGGTGTCTTTAACAAGCCAGTTATTTCTTTGAAATACAACATTACATGAGTCACTGTACTTTTACATGAACACACTCTTTTCAGAGAAGGAGTGCACTTTATGGTGTTTCATCCACGTATGTATGTATGTCCACCTCCACCAACCCGCATTGGAGCAGCGTGGTGGAGTAAGCTCCAGGCCTCCCAAATAAGGGGGAGAGACCCGTGCCCAGCAGTGGGACGCAAAAAAAGGGTTGCAGCCATGTATGTATGTATGTATGTGAGTTTCTACGAGATAAATACTTCACTTGCCTTCTCAATAGCTAATCTTTAAATGATCTCGAGTTATGCTGGCTGTAAATTTAAAAAAAAAGCATGGTGTCAACAAAAATAACTGTCGCTATCTTCAAATTTGAAAAAAAGAACAAGTTAAGTTATTTTATGCCTTCTTAAAATTTATAGAAATAATCGCAATATTGCAGTTTACAATGTGTGTTTCATACATCATTATGATAAGAAAGACAAACAAACAGAATAAGAGGCGAAAGGAGATACTTAATACTATAAATGTTCGCAAACTCTGGCCAAAATTCAGCGCGTGTTTATCACATTACATCGATATACGTGACCTATCGAACGCGTTGTATCTACATCTCTTATACCTACTCTGCGTAATTCCTGAGGTTAGCTTCGGAAGTTCTCTTGAAACTTTTATGGATTAAGAAGCGGTTTGCTTCAAGATTCAGAAGGTACCGAGGTACTACACGACGCCCATTTCAGATTCATTCGTACACAAAAACAATAAAACGATAATATGCTATTATCACCGATGCTTCCCCAATTTTAATAAATAATTGTACCTAATGTTTTATTCCACTCACTTTTCCCCTAATAGAATATACAAATTTGTCTGATTTTTAACCGACTTCAAACAAAAAGGAGGAGGTTATCAATTCGTCTATATTTTTAATGTTTGTTACCTCAGAACTTTCGACTGGCTAAACAGATTTTGACGATTTTTTTTTAAATAAATTTTTCGTAAAAGTAATTTGAAATAAACCGATAAACTCAACATATTCAAAAATACACTTTCAAAATTTGATCCATGGTTGGCTTAACAGAATAAAATTAGTTTATTTATATAGTTGAAAATTAGTTTATATTGTTGTTAACTTAATTTATTATTTATTATTTTATTTAACTGAATTTAATTCTTGATTTGAAATGAATTAGGTATGTTCTATATATTATGTACATATCCCATAATTGATAATGAACTTAATATTAGTTAGAAAATGTTAAATGAAATTAGGATGCTAAATTTAAAATTTTACAACATTATATTTATGTTACGAGCAGGGTGATATTTTTTAAATTTTAATTGTAAAGTAATGTCTATCTAAAAAAGCTGTGCTCCCTTATAAGTGACAAATTCACCTAGTTCTTATTTATAAATCTTATTCTTATTTATCTGTATAAAGCATTGTGAATTGTTGTTAGGGTGCCTTTGTAATAAATAAATAAATAAAGTAAGTATACCTATATTGTAATGTATATTTTCATAATATAAGTTAGTATCCCAGTATCCCAGCAAAACATTATTAACGCTACCCCATAACTTTATAATATAATCTTCTTAATCTCTACTCTTCCAAAATTTTCGTAAGATTTCTGTAGACTCTATGAGGAAAAGGTTGACTTGAAAATATTTTACGGCAGAGGCGAGGAAGTACCACAGCGGTGCCTATTTCTGCCGTGAAGAAATTCTTTTGTTTTTAGGAGAGAAGTGCTGTAGCCAGCCTTACATACATAAGATGATATTTTCTTTCGAAGTAGCAGAGCAATGACTAACTCAATCTTTATATCATTTAAGCTGGTGTCGAGGTTAGAAACTTGTAAAGCAGAGATATCCGAGCAGAGAAAATCTCTTTCTATTCGCTTAACTTTATGTTTTTTAAACTTCCTCGATAAATGGACTATTCAATACAATAAGATTTTTTCTATTTGAACCGTAGTTCCATTTGTACTTATAGACAGTCATTCTTTTGATAAGCATTATACGCTGTGCTAGTTTGTGTGCTCATTTTAACATTGAACAGAATTTATTTAGGTTTGTTTGTTTAAACTATTTGAGATTCGTTATATTTACACCGAAGTATCACAGTTCAGTGTGTGCTCGCATATGTCTTTGTAATAAGAACGACAAACAAACGGAAACAAAGGCAACAGAAGATATTAAACAATAATTTTTGTTTATTTTTTTTTCTATTTTCTCACTCAACTCAACTCAACATTTCGCAACGGCCACTAAAAGGCGTCACCGGGAAGAAATACAATCATTAAGGTGTGGTTTTCCGAATAAATAGTTTAAATTATTACATGTTTTATCCAAAAATGTTTACAAAAATTTTGAAAAAATATAACATATATTTTTTTATTATTTATTTATACATTATATTTCAGCACTCGATCTAGAGATTTACGGGTATCTATCTTCGTACAAGGTTTCTTCGTCAATCTTTTTTCACCGCAGTGAAAAAAATTGAAAAATCTTCGTCTAAAAATATAGTAAAAATCTCGATTCATTTTAATTAAAAGGGGCGTCGTTAGTTGAATACATGTCAGAATGAGTGTCGCAAACAAATAAAGGGACCAGTATTTCCGAAAAATCACCATTGTCTCACTAACTTTATCCTTCGATACGCTCACTCGTGTTGCCTCACTTTAAAAAAAGCGAATATTTTGCTCTCCTAATATGAAACATTTTTAGGGTTCCATACCAAAAGGGTATGGAACCCTATTTCTAATACTCCAATGTTCGTACGTCTGTCCGTCTGTCTATCACCAGGCTGTATCTTATGAACCGTGATAGCTAGATACATAAAATTTAACAGATGATTTGTTTCTGACAGAAAATATTTGTTGTTGTTGTTATATAAGTATTTTTCAACCTTTTTTATGTCCCACTGCTGGGCACAGGTCTCCTTCTCACAAGTGAGAGGGATTTAGGCCATAGTCCACCACGCTGGCCAAGTGCGGATTGGTAGACTTGTACCTACTTGTAACAAAAATATACTTAACTGAAATAAATATTTAAGACAGGGTCGTCTAGCACTACTACTCGCACTTGACCGGTTGTTTTTTTTCTTTCTTATTACTCACCATTTTCGGTTCAATATTTCGGAGCGTGTTTATCGCATTACATCGACACACATTTTTACACGTATCTACCATCTGCATGTGACTTAACTTTTAAAATGCTTTTGATATTTATTACATACTAGCTATGATACCCGGCTTCGCTCGGGAGTTGATATGAGATCACGTGGTAGTTGAAATAAAAAAATAAACTATGACGTTAAAAGTAAAAAAAATAATATAGAAAACATATTCTCATTATTTACACTACTTGTTTATAAACATTTTTCATTTTATTGTCCGGGGACGATATTTATAAAATTTTCGAATTTCCTACTCTTGAGCAAGCTACATATAGCTGACCGTGAGAGAAGAAGGATTCTTTGTGGTTGATGCCACAATATTTTAAAGTTTGCCCTTGCGCTTTGTTAATTGTAAAACTGTTCGCAGCAATCTGCAATTGCTCGCAGCGCCTTTCGGAATGCAACCCAAATAATCTTTGTTCTAAATGAAGTTCAAATACTCGACAACAGATGGCGCCACTACACTTAATTTCCAAGTTGAAGGGTTGGAAAAGCCCTTATATCTTTAAAAATACGCCCTTTAGGTTAAAACGGGAACTTTCTTGTTCGAGGGGGGATAAAGGGCTAACACACTATATAAGTCCTTCTATCGTGCCGGGACTCCTTTCTAAGTTTTATCGGCACGCACATTTTATCAACTTAGTTTTATTATATATAATGATTTATTTGAGATTCTTTTACATAAAAAAAGGATTTTCTGAAACAGTGTTTATTTTTCTTTCAAGTTTTATCTCTGATACAATTAAAAGTATAAAAATACGAGCTGTGCCCTGTAGTTTCACTCATGCTATGAAGGATCCTTACCAAAAAGTGAACATATCTGTATACAGCAAATATCTGTGCTTAAGCGTATTTTTATGCGAAATCTACAATACTTTATGTTCAAGCAATAAGGATAAAAAATATAACAAATATAACTTGGCGTTTTACAAAACAATTTTCAACAGGAAACATTATTGCTTTTAGATACACTTTTAAAACACACAGTTTTAACCAATTTTAAGTTCTGCATGGAAAAGTATACACCATCATAAATTTTGATTGCGAATTTTCGTAATGTAGTTTTAAGCTCTTTATATTATGGGCTGGGCTGATACATCCCGAGCCTCATTATTCAAATAAAAAAAATAACTTTATATTGACGACCCATGTGTCGCAATGGTTACCATGCCGGACTGACGATCGGAGGGTCCTGGGTTCGATTCCCGGCGAGGCGGAAATTGAAATGATGAGTTTTAATTTGTGTACTTGGTCTGGGTGTTTGTGTTTCTGTCTTTGTGTGTGTCCATGGTACCCACGACACAGGGAATCCTAGTGTGGGGCTATGAGTGTGTAGCGTTATTTATATTACCCTTAATCTTAATATATATATAAAAAGTAAAGGGTTTTCTTTGTACGTAAAGACACGGTTTTCTCTATTATCATTAACTCCAATCAACTTCCCGTTGGGGTGGTAAATACCCCTTAGTACGTAGATGATAAGTAAGGGAAATTGATCGCGGTGGGTGGAAGTGGGTGAAAAAATCTGAAAAAAAAATATCTGTACTTTTCTAACCAATAGGGACTTCTGGGTGTATCTTAAAATTTCTGGGATGATCTAGCAAACTATTTTAATTTAATGAGAATGTTCGAGAAAGTTCCAGAAACTTCTCGAATCATTTGAATTTTTTTTAAATAATTGCAAACTATTTTAATTTATTTTAACGAATCATTTGGAGAATCTCCTACCAATATTATAAACGCGAAAGTTTGTAAGTATGGATGTTTGTTACTCTTTCACGTAAAAACCACTGAATGGATTTTTATGAAACTTTACAATAATATAGCTTATACATCAGAATAACACATACGCTACAATTTATAAAGATATTGTGTGAATTATCCAAAATATGACGATAAGTGTCAAGTAAGTAGGAAAAAATCTACCATCTGCGAGCTATTCTGGCGTGCGCTACCAAAACCGCTAGAGTTACACATATTATGTAATGTTTGTATGATGGAAATGTTTATCTTAAATAGTCCTACAAAAAAGGCGGTACAGCGGCACTTCAGAAGGGACTTCACTTTATGCTAATGATCCTCTCTAACGCGGGTGAAACCGCGGGGCACAGCTAGTTATATTATTATTAAGGGAGTTTCGCAAAGTAATGTCTGATTCAATTTATTGTACCACAAACCTACACACGTATGCGCGTGCCTACGAGTGCATTGAGTTACCTAAAAGCTTTATTGACACATCCCTAGCATAAACAACGTATGCGTTATGAGCGGCACAAGCCAAACAGGACTATTTAACTCCTTGGACCGCAGCTGCCGTGAACATACCGGTCTTCGGTTTAACTTTGTAAACCGAAGACCGGTTTAACTTTGTACTTCCATAAACTTCCATCGCGTAACATTTTCGTTCTTAGCAACCTGTTCAACTATGATATAAAATTAGAATAACATGTATATGGTAATAGTTACTGAACTACGAACTAAAGTTTGTATACTGATACATTATATTAAAATATAATTATGACGCATTGTATCCGACTTTTATCCCTACCAATATTATAAATTCGAAATAACTGTCTGAATAGTGCTGTTTTTGGAGATAAAAAGTAGCCTATGTGCTATTCCAGACTATAATCAATGTATCTCTGTGCCAAATTTTATCCCCATCCGTTGAGCCGTTCTTGTGTGATTAAGCAACAAACATCCAACCATCCAAACTTTTATAATATTAGTATGTTTTTATTTTATTATTGCAGACAAATTAGCGGCCTTTAAATGTTTAGAAGTACCAAGTTTACTCGAAGATAAGAAATAAAAAATAAATAAAAATTATTTAAAAGAATTGAAAGTCCTTAATAACGCAACAAGCTTCTTAGGTTTTATAATTAAAAAGAACTTTGCACGACTTAAATATAAGTATGTACTCGTATTTTTTTTTATTTGAATGGAGTAGCAGACGAGCATGCAGGCCACGTGGTGTTAAGTGGTCGCTGCAGCCCATGGACATCTACATACAACCTCAAGCAAGCATAAGTAAGTCTTATCTGAGGTCGTATGCAGTTGCGCTGCTACTCCGGAGGCTCGTCACTGGCTGGTCACCTCATGTAAGTGTGGCCGGCAACTGAACCTTTCCACCGAAACACAACAGAATTGGTTCACGGCAGAAGTGGGTGCAGCGGTGGTACTTCCCCGGGTGAACCATAATAGATTTATCTTTTATTTGACAATAACATAAAAACTCTTTGAGATAATAAGGAAACAAATCCTGTTTCAATACTTTTAAGGCAAGACAACGTCTGCCGGGTCCACTAGTGTTCATTAAAATCGTGGAAGTCGTTTCCGAGATTAAAATTATATATTTATATGCGAGTACAAGAATTGCTCGTTATTCCATCCTTAAAGATATATTATCATTGTCCAGAACGGAATACCACGTCTATTTTTATTCACCCCTTTATATTAAAAATTCCATACAATCAATTCATACACCAAAACAACCCCGATTAATATAGGGCTCAAGAAATGGGCTTGGTTTTTGTAACAATGTTGATTATGAGAAGTTCCAGTTGACTGGAAGGGTCTTATGAGTATTCAAGTTTGGTTCTTTACCCTTTATTATTGTTAACGAATATTTTTGAATGCAGAACGAGGACAATGATCTATGCCCTGCACAAATAAATTCTTACTCAAATCATTAGTGTGAATGAGTAAATAAATATTACATGGTGAGGAGTGAAAATAAATAAGTAATTGAAAATAATTGTAGGTGGTACAACTATTATGGTTCGCCCGGGGAAGTACCACCGCTGCACCCACTTCTGCCGTGAACCAACTCTATTGTATTTCGGTGGAAAGGTGCAGTTGCCAGCCATACTTACATGAGGCGAACACCAGCCTCTGGAGTAGCAGTGCAACTGTTTACGACCTCAGACAAGACTTACCTATGCTTGCTTGAGGTTGTATAGAGATGTCCAAAATATCCGTCTACTAGGTATAGTCGGAACTGGAATTGTATTTCGCTGTGACAAACTTTTTTTGCTGTCGTTCTTAACTTATTTAACTTTCTTAAAGTATCAAAGGTTCTAAAGGTCCTTCACGAGAGTCAATACCTGTGATGCTCTAAGGCTACTTTATATCGATTTAAATCTATGGTTTACATAATTACACGCAAAATTAAAAAGGCTGTTAAAGTTTTTTTTTCTATTTTCCCTCTACGTGCCACGGGGTACAAACCCTTACTAATAAGTATTATAAATTCGAAAGTAACTCTGTCTGTCTGTCTGTCTGCTACGCTTTCCCGCTTAAACTACTGAACCAATTTTAATGAATTGGAACAAAACAGAGTGGACCTTGGGAAAGAACATAGGATAGTTTTACTCGTATGGGATCCTATTAAACGGGGCTAAGCGGGCGAAGCCGCTGGCGGAAGACTAGTATTGTCATATAGTTTATATTAAAAAGTTTTATTTAAAGATCTTTCCTTATTAACGTATAGATAGTTTTATCGAAGGAATTTATACTCATCACTGGCTTTCCGCACAGGTGGGCGGTATTAAATTAGTATACCTATTTTTCGGCGCGTATACGGTCGTTTCGGAAAACGCTCTGACACGCGCGCTTTTTTTTGTACCGGAAAATGTCAAATATCGCAGTTTCGCGGGAAGACGCGCTACAAAAAGCAAACGAAAAACGCGCCGAATAATAATAATATGCTGATTTGAAACCACTTTATACGTTTTTTCACATTATAATGAGATATTTCCCAAGGCAAAAAGTAGCCTATATAACTCAAGCCCCCAACTATCTCCATACAAAAAATCTGGTCAATACATAGCACCGATGCGACGTAATAGATGTACAAACAAACAAACACACCTTCACAATTATAACATAAGTATGGATATGTTCATTTATAATAAAATGAATTAAAATTGTGTTATAATTATTCCATTATTGAATTACGCTTAACCCAAACGAAGCGGGTGAAAATATAGCGGTTTTGGCCTTTATTTCGGTCAGATAAGTGTTTCCTGTTGAGTGGAAAGCGTTAATCGCATGATGAGAAAAGGTTTTGTACGCGCTTTTTATTAAAATTATGATTTATGACGATAATTTACTCACAGTGAAGCAAGATTAAAAACTAAAAAGGACTAAGGAAACTTAAAGTGAGTAGAGAATTCAGTAATTGTATTTACTAGCAGGCGCGGTCCCGGGGGGGGGTCACAGGGGACATGATCCACTCCCCCAAAATCTATCAGTCATACGTAGATGGAAGGCGAATCAAGTCAATTTGGGACACCTGTTCCTCCAAATTTCTTAGTGACCCCCTCAAAATTTCTTGGTGACCCCTAGGTCCCCCTCCAAAATTGAAGGCGGCGACGCGCCTGTCTACTAGTGACCCGGCCTACTGATGATCATATCCATACTTTCTCATTTAGGTATAATATTAGTATTGATTCTCTACATTACTCAAATCAATTGCTTGGTACAATATTTTTACAGTACCTGATTAGTGCACAGAATGATACCACTGGAATTGGGAAATATTTCACGTCCTACGACTGAGCAAGGTTCTCTTTCGACTATTGCGGACTATTGCGGACGGCCTCTTTCACCATCTTCAAATAAAGTGACAAGTACGCTAATTGTTGGTTAAAGTCACCCGTAACTTCAATTTCAATTTCACGATGTCCGAACCCGTACTCTTTCACTTGCCAATTAACTTTACTTGGGATGTAACTAATCAACACTTTACTTAGAGATGGTGAAAGAGGCCCTTACTGTTCTAATGCGGTATGGTAGACATGTGGGTTAGCGGCCAACTCGCTGTCGAATATTTTTAAACCGCCCGGCCCGTTTAGTGACAGCTACATATATGTATATTGCATGGGACCAACACCTTAAAGTGCCCTCCGAAGTACAAACCACGCATAAAAGTTGCAACTAGCGATCACCCATCACACACGTGAACCTGTTCCTCTTAGCTGCGTAGATCGCTTCCGTTTTGTGCTAGTCCCTGGGCCATGAGGGGATTTATTAGAATCCGTGAATTCTAATAATAGTCATTGTGTAAAATATCGTGCAAAACAGTTTGTACAGACGCCTGACAATTTGAAAATTCAGAGCATTGTTGAAATTGGTATCTCTAAAGAATGAACTATATTTTTGTTAAGGAATGTACCGAGTCAAAACATTTTAGTTATTTCAGGAGACAAATCTGTTAGCTGCAGACCAAACTAATTTAGAAGTTTTTAAAAGTCTTCTCATTTAGCAAAATATAAAAAACACCACAGGTTGCAGGATGTTGTTTGTTCAGTATGCCCATTTCTAGCAAAACGAAACAGCGATATAATAATAATATTGTACAACATTAATGGTTTCTTTGTCTAATCTTGCAATTTTTCTCAGTTATACAAAATATAATTTTAATTGTTCTAATAATAAAATAATAATCCGATAAAATGCTTCGATTAAGGGCCTCTTTCACCACCTTCAAGTAAAGTGACAAGTACGCTAATTGTTGGTTAAAGTCACCCGTAACTTCAATTTCAATTTCACGATGTTCAAGTAGCGCTAATCTTATGATAAACTGACCCGTACTCATAGCTTTTACTTGCCAATTAATTTTACTTGGGACGTAACTAATCAGCACTTTACTTGGAGATGATGAACCGCGCCCTTAATCTTTTAAATTTCGAGTTAATTTATATTAATAGGTGGTAGAACGCTGCGCACTTCTGCCGTGAAGCAATTCTTTTGTTTTTCGGTCGAAAGGTACAGTCACAGGCCAGGCTTACATGAGGTGACCATCAGCCTTCGGAGTAGCAGCGCAACTGCATACGACAACAGGCAAGACTTAGTGTTACTTGAGGTTATGTGTTGATGTCCATGGGCTGCAGAGACCACTTAACACCATATGGTCTGCACTCTCATCTACTACTCAAATAAAATAAAAATTGACTGTCTGTGAAATCGGTTTATGTACGATAGTTTAACGTGACAACGTCATAACAATTCAACAACCACATTAACTTTTCACTTCACTTTATAAACAGTCGACGAGCGCAAGGCGAAAGCTCTAGCCTCAACGTAACGTAGAAGCGCCGATCGTAACGTACAATGAGTGTAACGTACAATGAGTCCTTGAATATGAAAGTGAATCCTTTTACGTGCGTGCAGCTGGCGTTCTTCGATTTATTAGACGTTGTCATGACAAAAAAAAAACAATATACATATAATTTTAGTCAACTTTCCAATTGCCTTATTGTACATTCCTCAAACACTCCACATCAATTGACGTCATTGACAGACCT
Source organism: Pyrgus malvae (assembly GCA_911387765.1). Taxonomy (NCBI): domain Eukaryota; kingdom Metazoa; phylum Arthropoda; class Insecta; order Lepidoptera; family Hesperiidae; genus Pyrgus; species Pyrgus malvae. The sequence continues at coordinate 3,885,987 of OU426956.1, read as the reverse complement.
CGGTGGCCTCTTCATCAATTAGCCATCCCGTGGGACTTTATGAAACAATCCAGATGGGAACATTCAGTCTATTGGCTATTAGGGTACCTGACGTGAATTCCTAACATCTCATATGCCCACCCAGATAATATTGAAGATCTGAATAGGTAATTGATAACTTTTAGAGACGGTAATGTTTTAAACTTCATTTTAAACATACTATGCTTTCGAATGCTTCAAAATGAAAAGAATTATATGATTTAATTCTATATTTGATTAAAAGTTTGGCTTTATTGGCAATGGTCAAGTGTAAGATAATTGTAAAATTCGATTTAAGAGTTTAGTGTTAGAAATTATTTAAAGATACAATGTTCTTATGCTGCTTATACTGGATACTTAGTTTTTCATATTTTAAGATGAATTATATATTAAATGTAATGCTATAAATCAAATAATTGCAAGTAACATAATTTCATAAATAAGAATTAGAATTAACTTAAAAAAAACAACTGGTTGCACTCCGGTAGTGACGGCAGAAGTGAGAACTTGAATATTAACGTTGTGCATTTTTGATATTTTGGAATGGTTAAGGAATAATTTGCACGAATTGCTTTTATTATCAGTATTATTTTTCATCTAGTATTTTCAGCAGGTTTTCATCTAGTATTTTTATAAAGTACTCACTCATTTTCTTTCACTATTTCTTCGTCACTTTTTTCATTAATAGATGCACTTTGTTCAATGTCGATATTTTAAATACTTGATATAAACGATATTTTTTTAGTCATCAGCTGTCACCCCACCATCTTACGAATATTCGATCAGGTCACATGTCCTAACGTGAGTTTAACATTTTTTACCCATCCCAAAAAGAGTGGACAACGCCGCTAAAGAAGTTTTTTACTTCAAAAATGTACCGGTTAGCTTGCACATAATCGCAATAGGTGGCCATTATTATTTTTAACGTCAGGCCCAACTTTGTATGGAAATTGGGTTTCTCGTTTACTCCATTCGATATTCAGTCGTGGTCAAATGGTAGGACAAATATAATGAATAATAGGTACTTACGTTTACCGCTCACACCGACGGACATAAAAAGCATGGCGATCACGGACACAGTTAATAAGTGTTGTGGCATTTTGTACCTGGAATTTAAAAAAATACTTTTAAAAACATTACCAACCTTTGGCAGGAGTAGAACTTACAAAAGATTTTTTTTATTTGAATGAAGAAGCAGGAGAGCATGCAGGCCACGTGGTGTTAAGTGGTCGCTGCAGCCCATAGACATCCACACTCAAGCAAGCATAGGTAAGTCTGTTGTCTGAGGTCGTATGCAGTTGCGCTGCTACTCCGGAGGCTGGTGGTCGCCTCATGTAAGTGTGGCCGGCAACTGTACCTTTCCACCGAAACACAATAGAATTGGTTCACGGCAGAAGTGGGTGCAACGGTGGTACTTCCCCGGGCGTACAATAGTTCTACCACCTTCCAAATATCTCGGAATGTTTCCGACGAATTCCTACGAGCCTGGAGCCTTTCTCTTAGCACTATCGTCCGAAGTATCGTAAATTTTTGAGCGATCATTTTGTAAAAGTTTGAAGGAATAAAAAGGTACTACCTATTTCCTAAGTAGCTCCATATTCTCGATAACTTTACTAGAGTATCCATAAATAGAGAGGTCAGAAAAAGGTTAAAAATGTGCTGAAAAATAAACAAATCTTCACGCTTAGAGTAGAGCCCCAGAACATCATTAGTTTTCATGCGTGTTTTGGAACTTTCTTGTGCAAAAATGTTCAACAAAGTTATATTTATATTTTATATTTGTATTTATAAGAGTTATAAATTAAATGATTCATTATAAACTGGTAAAGTTAAAAAAATCGTAAGATTAAATCGTGCTACCGATGACAGAATAATGGCTGGCAATGACTTCTATAGAGACGACCTCATTCTTATTGGTTAAGGACTGGCAGAAATTTGAACTATGAGTTTTTTCTGTTCTCGGTCTGGGTGTTTGTGTTACTGTCTTTGTATGTGTCCATATTACCCACAACATAGGGTAAATCTAATTGACTGTGGGGCTATGTGGGCATATTTAAATTTAATCATATAACAAGTTAAAATTATTTGAAAGTAGTACACCATTATGAGTAACATTCATTGTGGCTGTTAAACAAAACTTAGTCCCTGGACACAGATTTAGCTTTCATTCAAATCTACAAATTGCAAGGATTAATTACTTTCCTAAAACAAGAAGTTTTACATAACTAACTCTATTCTCTTAACTTTCACATAATTCCCAAGTCTGGGGTCAATAGATTCTTCCAGAAACTAAAATAAATCTTAAAACCCTAAGCCTTAACACTTTCACTTTTATTAAGTACTCCAAGAAGTCAAACATTTCGGAATAGAGTGATAATGACATAAAGTAGAAACTTTAGATTTAATCGTTGTATATATTTTAAATTTAATCTAGAGACTCAATCTCAGATTAATTCATGAACCTACTTTGTAATATTTTTAACAATTCATAGAAAAACGATTCATACTACTAACGAGATTCCAATGTTACCCACGTAACTCTTACCTTTGAGGTAAGTACTTACTTAATATTATAAATTCGAAAGTAACCCTGTCTGTCTATCTGTTACGCTTCCCCGCTTAAACTACTTAACCAATTTTAATGAAATTTGCAACACAGATAGAGTGGAGCTTGGGAAAGAACATAGGATGGTTTTTATCTTACGGGAACCTATAAAACGGGTCCACGCGGGCGAAGCCACTGGCGGAAGACTAGTTATGTACTATTGTTGATATTGTATCATGTTTGTTAACAATTGAATCCCTTTTTTTAAATTAAAATTCCTAATTGGTAAGATTTAAAACCTAGTTAGTATATATATATATATATATATTTAATTTAAAATCGATCATCAAAATTTATTCAGGATCAAAATCAAATAATTCCGCAAAGGTAACTTACAATTTCAATCCTGTATTCCTATTTTATTATATTTTCTTCTACAATTGTTAAAAACTTCCAATGATTCCGTTTTGTGGAAATAATTTGTATAATCTGTAGTCATAAATACAAACATTGTAACATAGTAACAGTGCCACGACATGTTTTTAAATTAAGAATCGCGTAAATCGTAATTATTTTAACGTAGTAATGCACGAAAAGAGAGTGCTAAACACAACAAACATAATTACATCTTTGTTTCGCGCGCTTTGAACTAGCGCGGCTTCACACAACAATGGCCGAAAATAAATTAATAGAAGTTTTCTAATAAAATGTTCAATGTCACTTTTTGCTATGGCAACATTATCCGCTCGTAAAAAGCAAAAGTTTCGTTATAATAAGACGTTTAACAACCATTGGTCAAACCAAAATAAAAATGAAAATTTGACTGGCAAATTAAAAAAACATCTAAATTGTTTTGTACAGATATTATAAAATGGGCTGGCGAGTAGCCATATTTTGGCTCCTGGCGAGCGGCCTCAAAATGGCTTCTCGGCTACGTATTCATTTCGTCGCAAAATACAGTTTCTATGCAGTATATGTCTGTATCACACCTATTTTAATTTGTTTGTATTAGAATACACTAGCAAACAAGCCTAAAATCCGACCAATTACAGTCGAATTTTTTACACAATCGTCAGAGTAGTATTTTTCGCGCCAATTCAACCGAAAATGTTATAATTCTAAGAATCACTTCATTTCTTTTAATCACTCAATTCACAATTCACACGAACTTCCATAGCTCCTTGCCGCGCCCCACTTAAATCTCTCCTCAACTATCCGTCTTTTAGAACTCACTGTTACTCCCGCTCCTTCACTGTCCACTCGGTCAGACTGTGGAATTCACTACCACCTAATATCCGTCAAACCAAAACTTTATCTGTCTTCAAGCGTCGTGTCAAGGACCACTATCTTTCCTTGACATAAAATGTCATATTTACTACAGTTTATATGGTATTTATGTTCTTTTGTTTGGTATTTATTGTATTGTATTTATATTATTATTGTATTGTATTATATATATATCTATGTATATATTTGTATCTATGTATTCTATAATATATATTTATATTATTATGTACTTATTCATACCATATTGTTCGCGGCACCAAAATAGCAGATTTTTTATTTAACCTCTCTGTAGTGCTTTGTTTAAAATAGGATCAATAAATAATAATTCGAATGATTTGAATATTCAAAAAAAACCTTCGTTGATAAATGCCTAATCCAATAAAAAATTACAACAAACATATTTAGTCAATCTTTACTAATATTATAAATTCGAAAGTAACTCTGTCTATCTGTCTGCTACGCTTTCCCGCTTTAAAGTACTGATTCAATTTTAATGAAATTTGGAACACAGATAGAGTCCTTGAGAAAGGACGTACTCGTAGGATGGTTTTATTCTTTTTTTGGTATCGGGGGGAAATCTTCAAAAGGTACCCAGCACCTTGGAAGAGGATACCGGGTTATGTGGGATTTGACCTCACTAAAACCCCCTCGGTGACCTGCCTCTGCACTTTGGGAGGACTCCGGGATCTCCCGTGGAACGCACCGGTGTCCTCCATACACGACGGCCTGAAAATTCTAATATTATAAATGCGAAATTGTGTTTGTTTGTCCTTCCATCATATCGCGATGGAGTGATCTTATGGAACGCGGGCCACAGCTAGTTTCTTATAAATTGGAACAGCAAAAAAGCATGTATACTTAATATGTAGGTATATCATATCGGAAAGCAAATGAAAATAAGTTATAAAGAGAATGTCCCAAATTAAATAAAAATCATATAATAACACCTTTATATTTTTGTACAAACAAAGGTAAATAAGGTCCAAAAGCATCGTGGTGGAGTAATCCCAATCCCCTAATAATGGGACGGGGAGAGACCCGAAACCAGCTGTGGGGCGCTGAAAGGGTTGCAGCTTTCTACAGTGTCAAGGAATTTATGAACCATTAATAATATGTATATCTTAAGTGTACTATTATTATTATTGGAATTTTCTTGTTAATTTCTAGGGATGACTTGATTTTGCGATATTAATTCATAAACATTTATATTTATTTTAATTATTGTAAATATAATGTATTTTTGACATGTATGAATTTCATAAATATGAATAAAAAACTATGAACTATCATACATGATATACTGCCTGAAATCTACGTTCATTACTGTAGAGATGAATGATCGACCAATCCTTAAACTGTAAAAAGCCTAAGGACCAAATCCAGTTTGCAAATAACGGGTCCAGATATAATGGTTGTTAGTGACATCGCAGCATAACTAAATTGTTCTCGAGAATTCTAATTGCATTGCACGACGCACTGCTCGTTCCGAATATTAGCTGTCTGGGAGAAGGCAAGAACTTGCATGCGATTTTGATATTATACCTACCTATATCGAAAGCTGAAGCACGCGTGGCAGGCGATCTATGCAACTAAGCCAAGCGGGCGCGGTCGGGTGTGAGATGGGTGACCGCTAGTGGCAAAAAAAATCATATGCTTTTCCGTGCTTCGGAGGACACGTTTAACCGTCGGTCCCGGTTGTTGTCAACAGATAACAGTCGTCAAACCTTATCGGAGGCCTTATGGGCGGTTTGAAAACATCCGACAGCGGGTTGGCCACTAACCCGCATCTCCACCAACCCGCAATGGAACAGCAAGGTGGAGTAAGCTCCAGGCCTCCCCAATAATTGGAAGAAACCCGTGCCCAGTAGTAGGACGCTAAAAGGGTTGCAGCCATATAGAAAGTTTAGAGTCTCTCCGTCAGCAATACCTAGTCGTCTCATACGATTTGTATTTTTGGATGTCCATACTCAAAAACCACTGGACTGTGTTTATATTCTTATTTAAATGATATGTATAATATCTGTGGTTATAGTTACACAATTATGTATGACTGAAATATTTTGCGGAAGCCGCGGAGCACATATCTATTTTATTACACGCTTTATATTAGCTTCACCTGTATGTTTGTAACCGACTTCTTTGGGCGCGATTTTGACCCACTTTAAACGGCCAGATTTCGTTCAAACTTTGTAGATTTATTGAAGACCGATGACAATACAATAATCTCATAACTTTATGTTAAAGTCGTAACTAGGATCATCAGGATAAAATAAAATATACGAGGGGCGGCTGATAAGTTCGTGGCCTAAGGTACTTTAACACGTCTAAGCGTCTGGTTAACTTGAAAATTTGCATAGGGGTCAAGGGCCGATGATAATGCAATAATTTGAGAATAAAAATCCAACTAAAAAATTAAAAATAAATAATGAAGTTTAAAAAACTAAAAACACGCTTTTGTGAAAATACGAACTAAAAAGTAAAAAAATAAGAAGAAAATGTATTTTACTGTAAAAAAAGCGGGGGGTGGTTTTTACCACTGTTACTGTTGACACCATGCACCCCACGCTTTTTTTTACAGTAAAATACATTTTCTTCTTATTTTTTTACTTTTTAGTTCGTATTTTCACAAAAGCGTGTTTTTAGTTTTTTAAACTTCATTATTTATAAGGTTGACCGTAAGGTTGACTGTAAGTAGGGTTGCCAACCATACTGTTAAGAACAGTATTATACTGTTTTTCACTACATTATACCTTTTACTGTTGAACAAAAATAAAGTATAAAAAAGACTGTTTTCAGTATCAATATCTCGGACGAACACTAAGTTAGTTCAGAAAAAATTTTTCGTGTACACCTTGCTCGCTTTTGTTTTTCAATTAGTGTTTTACAGTAAACAAAAGATGGAAAATGGAAACGATCCACCTTACCTTTAAATAAATTAATAAATAAAGCTACACACTCATAGCCCCACAGTCGGGTAGATATACCCTGTGTCGTGGGTACCGTGGACACCCACAAAGACAGAAATACAAACACTCAGACTGAAAAGTGAAATTTAAAGTCATCATTCAAATTTCTGTTTCGCCGGGAATCGAACCCGAGACCCTTAGATTGGCAGTCCAGCATGGTAACTTTCCAAAAAATAAAACACTGTTCATTTTTGTCAATACTTTCCTTATCAGACCTAAATATACTTTAATTTCTGTAAAAAAAAGTTGGCAACCCTAACTGTAAGAATGTTATGATTGAATTTGCTATAAAATAACGCATCATTTGCTAAACTGCTTTCAAATACATGATATAAATAGTTATCCAATTAAACTTATCAATAATTTAATGTTGTATAAAAATTGCTCTTCACATATTTACATCAAATTTCAACAAATATCTTAGGAGTTTTCGAATTTTTTTTAGTAACTACGTAGCAAATTAGTGATTTTGATGCAGTAGGGAGACCGGTGGATTTGCAAATTCCAAAGTTAAAGTACAATAATAGCTGTCTATCTATCATCAAATATTATTTATTGTTTCCTTTATACTTTAGAAACATTGGAGAACTATATTATGTTTTATTTTATTTAGATTTTACGATAAAAAACTTTTATAAATACGAGTGTCACGCATATTCCATTAAGCAACAATAATAGAAACGAAATACAATCAAGATACAAAGAAACTATTTGTCTAATGAAATAATAGATTTATTGTCGACAACTGTCAATGAAAACACTGTAAATTGAATTATCGGAAAAGGAAAGAAAATAGTTTTTGTTAAGATACAAATTACTCATTATGTTTCACACGCCTACAGTTCTTCGCGTTTATTCATTTTTATCAATTTACTGACGCAAAGGAAACAAAGCTAGTATTTTTAAAGGCAGAACAATAAAGAACTTAGTAACAAGGCACGAAATATTTTTTGTGTATCTTGTTAAAAGCATAGGTGCTGGCCTATTCACTTTAACGAAAAACTCTTTCTGGGCTAAAACATACGAATAGTTGTTCTTTATTGTTTGTAAACCGATTTTCTTTTTATCTTCGTGCTGTGTGATAAGGGGAGCTTTTTGTCCAATTTTCGTCAATTCAGAGGGCCTACTTTGCAAGAATCTGTCCGTTCTTACACTTTCAGAATCATTTTTTATTTTAATTATTATTCCATATAACAAGCAACAAGGGCTCATATTGTTTAGTATCAGAGACTTATAAACTATGTTAGTACTTAACCTAAGCTTATTTCTAAAGTAGTGGAGATGCGAGTCATCGCTGCGCCATTCCACTTGACACAGCGCAGCAATGACTCGCATACCTGCAGTCTAGTCTGCTGGCAATCATCCTTAAGATGCTGTTGGTACTGCCCCGCAGTCTACGCGAACGGGACCCACATCGTTTTCGCATAGTGGCGTAAAAACAGTCAACTCGCGCCGTTTTGGAATATACAGATAGTTTTTTATTCCTCAAATTTATAAGATTATGAACTGAGAATAATATTTCCAAAATTTCTTCAGTCTTGTCCGAAAATCAGTTATTGTTACGGCTAAAAGTAGGTGTGAACATAAACTTAAGATTAGCCGGCTAAACATAGGTTTCTCTGCGAGGGGATGTTAATGTTAGTTTCTTCTATCAACCGGTATCTCCGTGTTGGACATCGCGATATTTACCGCTCGTCCATCGATTCTCATCCGATATTGGCTGCAACCCTTTTTACGTCCCACTGCTGGACGAGACGGCACGAGTCTCTCCCCATTATTGGGAGGCCTGGAGCTTACTCCACCACGCTGCTCCAATGCGGGTTGGTGGAGACGCGGGTTAGAGGCCAACCGTGTTGGATGTTTTTAAACCGCTCATAAGGCCTCCGACAAGGTTTAACGACTGATATCTATCGACAACAACCGGGACCGACGGCTTAACGTGCACTCCGAAGCACAAAAACCCGCATGAATTTTTTGCCACTAGCGGTCACCCATCTTACACCCGACCGCGCCCGTTTGGCTTAGTCGCAAAGATCGCTTGCGTTCTACGCTAACCGCCGGGCCATGCGCGCTTCAATCGTTAAATCGCTACTGTGTAGACGCTTTATGAGAGATTCTCTGAATATTACAAAGCACACGTACAAGCCCATGAACCTTTTAGTCGTAATTGCGTTGAGGCAGTAAGCGTCTAGCTCGGGTGCCTTCAACGAAACAGTTATTTGCGTTTCTCCCAAAATTTCCTTTAGGTGTCGATTTTCTTGTTGATTCCGTGACGAATATTTGATTAAGTCTTTCTTAGCGGAATCCATACAGCAATGGTGTGGTGAATGTTTATTTAAATACTACAGTTTTTTAGATACGTGAAACATACAAAAAGGCAAAAGTTAAACACAATAACTTATAATGACATCAAAAGTAGAAATAGCTATGAAATGTTATGAAAATAGTTATGTAACTAATGAAATACCTATGTATGAAATTTTCGTTCGATTTAATTTGATTAAACTCTTCCTGAAACGACCGTAAAGCAATTCGTTCGACTCTTAAAGTAACAGAGCCGGTACAGGACAAATTCACTTCATTATTTTTTCATTAGTCACGTAAAGCCCGCCCCACACGTAACGAGAAATCGTTCGATTTTAGACTGTACAGATAAATCTAACGCCCTTAGTGCCTCCACATGCCACCGATATCTGCGTCAATGTCAGATATCCGCAGAAGTTTACACAATAAACATATCATCCACGATGGAAAATGATGATTACGCACTTGCATTGTTGGGCCTAATTACTTACATTTGCGACAAATCTGCGCAAACAGATCTGTACAGAGAAATCGTAAGAGTAGATGTACTTTGTATTCTATACATATAATAAAACTGTAAGCAGGGTCAATTCTGTACATTGCATATAAATTAAAAAAATACTTCTAGGGGTCTTTTTATAAGTAACAGAAGCTAAAAATATAAGTTTTGAAATTTTTGTCTGTCTGTCTGTCTGTCTGTCTGTTGTTAGCTTTTCACGCAAAACTACTGGACGGATTTTGATGAAACTTTTTTTGTTTTACATATATTGGGCCTCGCTAACATTTAGGCCATAGAAAATTTTAAAAATCACCCTTTAAGGGTATGAAATGAGGGATGAAAATTTGTATGGAAAACTTGGTTTTTTTCAATAGATTTTCTTGAAATTTTGTATAAATATTTTGTAACCAAAATAAAAGAATACGTGTTTCAGCATTTTCCGAAATTCATCCTTTAAATGTCAATTTTCTTTGAAACTCTTTGAAAATTGAGTGTCGAGAATTGATGTACAGAATATTTTTGTGCAGAGTATTTTAGTTATAATTTTGTATTTGTTATCTTTACTAACATAGTGAGAAACATATTTAAGCTTTTTTCAAAACTACCCCTCAATTGCAAATAAACTGGTTTCGAAAGTTTTTATCTCAAGCGCACAATAATTAACCTTAACTTAATATTACATTTTCAAATTCGTTTCCCTTCTTTGACGACCTGCGTGGCGTAATGGTTACCATGCCGGACTGCCAATTGAAGGGTCCCGGGTTCGATTCTCGGCGGAACAGAAATTTGAATGATGAGTTTAAATTTCTGTTCTCGGTCTGGGTGTCTTTGTTTCTGTCTTTGTGTGTGTCCATGGTACCCGCGACACAGGGTATATCTACCCTACTGTGGGGCTATGAGTGTGAATCGTTACATTTTTTTCTTTGAATGATGTGTTTACAGATATATTGTTGAATGAATTTCCGTAACATTAGTGTGTATTTCATATCAATCGGGTCATAAACAAAAAAAAGTATACGCAACATAAACTTAAAAGGCACTAAAAGGAATTTAGATGAAAGTTATTTAACAGCCCTTTCAAACCCATAAATAAAAGTTTAAATATAAGTAAAATTATTTTGAACTCTCGCTAATATTAGTGACTAATATGGTCGATCATATGATCGACCATATTAAATATACTTTGATCAGTTTACTGCATTTTCTTTCGTTGGCCGAGTATGGCTAGACTATAGGTACCTAAAAAGCGCATCGCGAGCCTCACCGCCGCCGAACTTTACATCACAGGGCTCCATTGAGTTAGTTGCTCAGCTTATTAGTCTTCTTTTGGGGTGAAAGATTATGAACAGGCTGCAGATGAAACGACTGTTATCGCTACATTATATCAGGCTACAACCTTTTCAGCGTTGCACTGCTGGGCATGGAGTTCTCCCAATATTGAGGAGGCCTCAAGCTCCAACGAACCGAAATCCAAATGTAAGTGGTAAGATACGGAATCTAAACCTTCATACATAATGTACAAAGCCTTAACAAAACGTGACTACTGCAGACATCTAGGTGACGAATAGTTAAACTTTTAGTGAACCAATTGTTAATCTCAATATCTCTACCTATTTGGTAATTTGACATTCGTTTTATCAACCACAAAGTTTACATGCCATACGGTAGATGGCGTTATTGAGAAATATTCATTTCTTCCTAAGCCTAAAGCCTAAAGCCTAAAGTCTAATAAAAGTAAGAACATACTTAGTGTAAAAAAAATAACGTTTCACACTTATAGCCTCACAGTAGGGTAGATATACCCTGTGTCGTGGGTGCCATGAACACACACAGAGACAGCAACACAACAACCCAAACCGAGAACAGAAATTTAAACTCATCATTGAAATTTCTGTTTCGCCGGGGTTCAAACCCGGGACCCTTCGATTTGCAGTTCGGCATGGTAAACATTGCGCCACGCGGGTTGTCCCGTCGTTAGCAGTCCTTACTGTTTTTGGTTTGAAGGATTTAGAAACAATAAATTAGGTGTCTTCTGAACATATGAACATTGTATTATATGTGATTTCACTATATTATGTAAGAATAATCTACCTACTACTTAGTCAATGCAAATAAATAATCTTTTATCTTTAATCAATCCCTTTATGCAAGTCTTTATTCACGCGGACGACGTCGCGGGCACAGCTAGTAAATAATAAATCCGCACTTGGTCAGCGTGATGGACTATGGCATCGCTCTCACTTCCGAGAGGAGTACATAAAAAGGGTAGAAAACAAATCAAAATATTTTTTCCAACGGCAATAACGTATATATAACTTAGCTGATAACTTTCCCTGGATAGGACGACCACTTGTTGCTTTTGTTGGTCGTTGCTCCCTACGTTTCAGTTCCGTTACGTAATATTCGCAAAATTACCAAAGTTTGGGAACTAATTGAAATTTATTGTTACTGTAGTTGACTGCCGTAGTAGGTAAAGAAAAGTTGTTTCATGTTTCAACCTTGACCAACTTCACTTAAAAATTTTGGGTTTTTCTTAATAAAAATCCGGCCAAGTGCGAGTCAGGCTCGCGCACCGATGGTTCCGTAATATATTTTTTAATATAAGTAGGTATGATGTAACTAAAAATACGTTTTTCGCAATTTTTCCTTTGTTTGTGCTACAAGACGTTACTTCGCACCACATTTCAAGCTTCTGAGTTCACGGAAGTTCCCTGTAGGTTTTCCCTTGCGAGTGTCGATTTGCGGAAATTTGCGGCATAATCTTTTGATTGCGCCAGCTTAGAAGTTTGATTTTTCCTTACTCCAAGAAACGGTAGACCTGAGTATTTGATATAAATTGCAGCTTGATACCTCCACGCGTTCCTGAGAAAAAGGGATTCCCTAGCATGTGTCGAAAAATTGCGGAAATTTGCGGCATAATTTTTTGATTGCGCCCGCTTAGAAGTTTGATTTTTTCCTTACTCCAAGAAACAGTAGACCTGAGTATTTGATATAAATTGCGGCTTGATACCTCCTCGCGTTCCTGAGAAAAAGGGAAAGACTGACAGACGGACGGACAACAAAGTGATCCTATAAGGGTTCCGTTTTTTTCCTTTCCAGGTATTCCGTACCATAAACTATAAATTTATTTGTTATTACATTAGCCGATATTTTTTAGAGTTCAGTTTAGAAGCGACTTTCCGTACAAATTAAATTGTGTTGTCTAACTTTATTATGCATTCATATAATATTGTTACGCGCTATGGGTAATGAAAATGCCGTTTGTATCGTAGAAGACGTTTATTGTCAGCTTCCACAAAAATCCACTTAACAAAGTCCAAATCACAATGCACAATCACTATAGTCCAATATCTTCGCTTGAGTCGTCGAAATAATTCTTCCTTGTCGCTTGGTAGAGATCGCTTCGGTTTCACTTCCGGAAATAAACTGCCCAGTCGCGGCTCGGCGCGTGCCTTACGGCTGCCCATGGTTCTCCAGAAATTTCCCGAACCACCAAATACAATAGGCCCGTCCCGAACCTTCCTTTATGTTATTACGCACCTATGTACAGCTTATGTAGTCATAAACAATAGCCGCGACCCGCGATGTAAACAACCTATACATGTACGCTATATATATATATAGGTACGTACTTGATGCGGATCCGAATTTGTTTACTTGTAGAAATCGATGTTTTTCTTATGACTGATTTTTCGAGAACTTTCTTCACTTTTCGATAGTAGACCTAATACCTGTTTATGCGATTTTGGGGTTTTGCAGTACGACGTTTTGTTTTCGAGATATGGGTACTCAAAGTCGTAACATTACCTCCTTAGTCATGCTCGTCCCGAGCATCGTTAACTCCGTGATATTTTGCTAGTCGGTCTACATGCACTACTTTTAGCTTGCCGCGGGGACCCTTCTTAATCCGGTACGTGATGTCGTTAATCTTTGTGACAACAGTGTAAGGTCCTTCCCAGCGAGGTTGTAATTTCGGGGACTTCCCCTTCTTCCTCTGCGGATTGTGGAACCACACTAGAGCTCCTTCTTCAAATCCCTTAGAATTGGCTTTCCTGTCGTATCGGGTTTTCATGCTTGTGCTGGTTTTCATACTGTTCTCCCGAACCATCTTGTGTACCTCATTTAGCTGGTATTGAAGATCACTTACGTACTCCGTCACAATCTTGGGACCATCCGGCGGAGTTCCAGTTATAGCGTCTATCGGAAGCCTGATTTCTCTGCCGAAGTTCACCTTTGCTGGAGTAAATCCATAACATAAGGAACAGAGGTATGTATTGGTCCCAATCTTTTTGATGTTCATCCACTACCTTAGCCAAGTGATTTTCCAACGTTTGTTTGAATCTCTCGACCATACCGTCTGACTGTGGATGAGCAGGAGTCGTGCGCGTCTTATGCATGCCCAGCAAACTACACATTTCTTGGAAAAGCCCCAACTCGAAATTTCGTCCTTGGTCCGAATGGATTTCCATAGGTACACCATATCGGCAGACAACTTCTTGCACGAGCTTTTTAGCCACGGTGTGTGCTTCTTGATTGGGAGTGGCAAATACTTCTGGCCACTTGGTGAAATAGTCCTGCACAACTACGATGTATCGGTTTCCATCTTCGGTTACTGGAAATGGCCCAGCTACGTCAATAGCTATACGCTCCCAAGGTGCTCCAACGTTATACAACTTTAATTTGCCTTTACTTCTTGTTTGGGGACCTCTGACTGAAGCGCAAGCTGTACATTTTCGGCACCAGTCTTCCACATCTTCGCGACAATGTACCCAATAGAATCTTTTTCGCAGCTTTACTAGTGTTTTCTTCACGCCAAGGTGCCCACCAGAAGCTCATGAATGTGCCTTAGGACGGACGACACCATACTTCATGGTACTAAGATCTGTAGGGTTACTTCCTTTCCGGTGTTAGACTCCCATCTTCTATATAAGACATCATTTTCCAAGACTAAGCTGTCCCATTGAGCCCAATAGCTTTTAGTGACTGGACTACATGCTGACACATCATTCCAGCTGGGTTTGTTGTCACTTCGTTTCCAGTCCAGTATTAGCCGTAGATCATCATCTTCTTCTTGCGCTTTGTTCATGTTTTCGTTGGTCCATTCATCGTCTAAACCTTGTGTCCTTATTAATTTAACATCTTGTTTCTGACAGTCAGCGCTGCTATGTCTTTTTCTACCTAAGGATACTCCATTAGTATCTTCTGTTTGAACTGCAGCCTCTCGCGTCATGGGTCGTTCATGCTGGTATATCTTAGGCCTCTCCCTGTTGTAAGTGCGCGTGTCCTTCCCGCAATCCTTGCCCCCACGTCGTTCCCCGGTGTCGCCATTTCTGCACCTCCCAGTATCGCGCCAGAACTCAACTGCCTGCTTTCGCAAACGCTCTTCTATCGCGCGGTCCTTTAATGCCGTATCCACAGGGTTGGCGGCACCGAACACCTTCTCTGCTGAGCCAGGTTTGCGTACCATCTTTTCACCATGGGTTTCACTTCCAGGGCATGGGCCAAAGCACTCTTCAGAGTCTGGTGATGGCCCAGACGCACAGCAGCCCTGACCTCTAGGTCTCGTATCCCGTCGACAAATGCCTGCAGTAAGTACACTTCTATATTCCCTGGTGTCAAAGAGTAGGCACGCCTTACAAGTCTTTCAACCTCTGTTGCCCACTGCTGGAGGCTCTCATTGGGCTTTTGTGTTCTCTCTCGAAGCTGAGCTCGGTACACATACTCCAGGTGTTTCTCGCCATAGCGAGTTTCTAACGCTTCCATTAGAGTTTCCAGTGTCCTGCCTTCCTTCGGTAGGTTTTCGATTGTCATTAAGGCGTCCCCTCTTAAGGCCAGGGTTAAAGCGGTAAAGGAGTAATCCTGTCCCCAAGCATTTGCTTTCGCAAGCGTCTCGAACTGGTACCGGAAAGCTGCCCAGGAAGAGCTTCCGTCAAAGTGTGGTAGGTCGAGCCTCGCGGATGACGCAGAAGGTACTGAAATCGGATCACGGATCTTCAGTTTTATGACCTCCTTGCTTAGCTCTTCCACCCGCTCTTCCAATTGGTCGGTTCTTAGCGTGACTCCCTTAACCTCATGCTCCACTTCCTTAACTTTCTCGCCAAGGCCAGTAAGTCCACTGTCGATTTTCTCTATGATCTCTCGACGGCTGGCCTCTTGACTGGTCTGGATTTGATCCTGGATTTGTCGAACGCTGGCTTCCTGTTCACGGCGGCTGGCTTCTTTTTTTTTTTTTTTTAATTCGTTTATTCATAAATTTACATATAGATACTTAATACAAACATCCCGCCAAACTATCGAGTAGTTTGTAGGCGGGGATTAAACGCTCTTATTTTATTACACAGTATTTATAAGTGGGTACATAATTATAGTGTGTTACATGATTCATCTGCTAGTGGACTCTTATTAACAACAATAGCATTTACGAATAAAAAATATATAAAGTAAACATAATTTTGAATGTAAAACTTAAAAAAAAAAAAAACTTTTAGACAATTAATCAAGAACCCGATGCCGACTTTAAGTAATGGCCTCCAAAAAGTATTGTAATATTTTTAATTTTAAGATTTTACATGTCGGAACTTCTGTCACACAGAACGGGAGACAGTTACATGTTACTGGCACTATATACTTCATGGAGCGTTTTCCATAGTAATTTCTTATTTTATTTGGCTTACTAAACCAATTTCTTTTGGTACGAGTTGGGCCGTTGCGGGTTATTAGTTTAAATAATTCTTTTCTGTTGAAATTTTCTTTTATTAAATGTAATTTTATTTTACTTTCCATTGGTAGTATTCTATATTTCTTATATATTTGATCGGGGTTAGACTTGAATGTAGCTATATCTTTTTTACATAACATTTGCTTTAATATTCGTATTTGCAGTCTTTTTAAGTTTTCTATGTGTGTTTTAAAAGTGCATCCGTAACAACTCAAGCCGTAACCGATTATGGAGTCCACCAGACAAAAATATAAACAGCGCATAGTTTTCCTACTTACTACATTTTTTAAATAATAAAATTGAGTTAATATTGATCTTAACCTTGTACACAGTCTTGCAATGTGAAGTTTCCATGACATGTTACAATCTACAATCATTCCTAGGTACTTGTATGAGGAAACCCATTCAATTGCTGTGCATTGACACTGCAAGGCATTTTTATGAAGACAATCATAAGTGTGTCCCTTGATACTTGATTTTTTAGAATTCGGTATCTTCATATAAGGCGAGTGGATATGCATGCACTTAGTTTTATTTAAATTTATGACTAAACCATTATCGTGAGCCCACCTACATATATTGTCAAAGTCCAGCTGAACATTATTTATAGCAGTATCTAGGTTATTGTCTGCATAAATTAAACAGGTATCGTCGGCATTTGACATCTTTCAATGACATTACATAGGCTGTTTACGAGCATTACATATCCCAAGGGTCCAAAAACTGAGCCAGTGGGAACACCATACTCAGTGTTATGAAGAGTACCAGTTGTTCCCGCAATGAGTACTTGAAGTTTTCTGTCATTGAGATATGTTTTAAAGAACTCGCTCATGGGACCTCGTATCCCACACTCAGTCATTGCCTGAAGCAAGCCCGCGTGATCTAATGTTTCGAAAGCTTTCCGAAAGTCTACGAAGACCACTACTACATGCTTTCTTTCTAGACTGGCCTGTATCTGTTCCTGGATCTCGCGGCGGCTGGCTTCCTGTTCGCGGCGGCTGGCTTTCTGTTCGCGGCGGATGGCTTCCTGTTCCCGTTGGCTAGCTTCTAGTCTAGCTTCTAGATTGGCCTGCATCTTTTCTTGCATCCCCTGTATGGCGGGCAGTAGCGCTGCCATATCCATTGTCGGAGCCGGTGCTGCGGTTGCCCCTGACGACGACCCCGGCGCAGCGGTCTCGTCCTCCCCTTCAGCCGCAAGTTGTCGCGCAGCATCCATACCGACCTGTCTCCTGGTCCTCGGAGTGCGCCCCTCTTCGTCTCGTTGTACTAACGGCATTCCGCTTCTGACACCAATTGTTACGCGCTATGGGTAATGAAAATGCCGTTTGTATCGTAGAAGACGTTTATTGTCAGCTTCCACAAAAATCCACTTAACAAAGTCCAAATCACAATGCACAATCACTATAGTCCAATATCTTCGCTTGAGTCGTCGAAATAATTCTTCCTTGTCGCTTGGTAGAGATCGCTTCGGTTTCACTTCCGGAAATAAACTGCCCAGTCGCGGCTCGGCGCGTGCCTTACGGCTGCCCATGGTTCTCCAGAAATTTCCCGAACCACCAAATACAATAGGCCCGTCCCGAACCTTCCTTTATGTTATTACGCACCTATGTACAGCTTATGTAGTCATAAACAATAGCCGCGACCCGCGATGTAAACAACCTATACATGTACGCTATATATATATATAGGTACGTACTTGATGCGGATCCGAATTTGTTTACTTGTAGAAATCGATGTTTTTCTTATGACTGATTTTTCGAGAACTTTCTTCACTTTTCGATAGTAGACCTAATACCTGTTTATGCGATTTTGGGGTTTTGCAGTACGACGTTTTGTTTTCGAGATATGGGTACTCAAAGTCGTAACAATATGTATTTAATCCGTCTACATATATTTTATTTCTCATATCATTTGTATTCTATTCTAACATTAAAGAAGAAAGATTTGTATTTTTGTTTGTTTATAATGAATAAACTCAAAAACTACTGTTCCGATTTCAAATAATCTTTCACCATTAGAAAGCTACATTCACCCTGAGTAACATAGGCTACTTTTTACCGCGGGTAAATGCTTCATTCTTACGTGAAAATGGGTAATAAGGTCAACGCGGTTGAAGAAACTGGCTAAACGCCTATGATTTTAAATATAGCAATGAAGCCTGGAATAGTACATAGGCTATTTTTAATCCTACGGGGACCCATTAAACGCGTCCAGATGGGCGAAGCCGCTGGCGGAAGGCCAGTTAGAACATAAAGTAGCATAAGTTATTGTATTTTATGTGTTGTTTTAGTTTATTTTTGTATTTATATTTGAGTACAGTACCCTGCTTTTTCGATTCACTCGGCCACATTTTATTTATTTATTTATTGTTGCAAACACCTTAAATTAGGAGTTACAAAGGGTTAAGCCTAATGCCTTAAGGCATTGTCTTTCAGTCAACCCTGGGTGATGGTGAAAATATGAGGTAGGCGTTAGTAATGAAAAACAATTAGGAAAGAAAAGCAATAGTTAAAAGTGAATAATATGAGAGGAAATTCAAAATAGAATGGAATAATAAATACATACATTTGTACAAACATAAACATATACATACTAACATAACCATACATTTATATGTTTTCAACTAATATATTTAAAGAAAACAAATATGCATCAAATACTGTTTATAGACTTTTTTTCTGACCCTTGTTGAGAAAAAAGTATATTTACTTATTGTATGTATTTAACATTTTGTATGTATAAAAGAAACACAGCAGGTTAGTAAGGTGTAAAGAAAAAACTGATTTGTGAAGCTGTCACACATTCGCTCTATTTCCTCATCTGTCAGTGCCCAGACAGGCTTTTGTGCTGGGCGTTAACAGAATGTCATATAACACGGTTTACTTTTATAGAAACTTAACTCATTTGGACATGTGCTGATAGTCAGACATAGAAAAAAACAACGGATTGCACTCCGGTAGTGCCGGCAGAAGTGAAAACTTGAACATTAACGCATTTTTGATATTTTGGAATGGTTAGGGAATAATTTCGCACGAATTGCTTTTATTATCAACTTATTTTTCATCTAGTATTTTCAGCAGGTTTTCATCTAGTATTTTTTCTTCACTTTTTTCATTAATAGATGCACTTTGTTCAATGTCCATATTTTAAATAGGTACTTGATATAGATGAATTTTACCGGTGGTCGCCTCAGTGTAAGTGTGGCCGGCAACTGCACCTTTCCACCGAAACACAATAGAATTGGTTCACGGCAGAAGTGGGTGCAGCGATGGTAATTCCCCGGACGAACCATAATAGTTCTACCACCTACCAGAACCACCAAGCTCTACAAAAAAAATCCTCGGACGGCTTTTTACCAAAAAAAATGTATTGCTATGTGTATAAAAATATTTAACGCTGTTCCTAAGGACATTCAAGATTTGCCTAGCAAAAAAAAACAAATTAAAATTATGATTAATAAAGAAATGTTTTTACTATGTTAAAAGGTTCATATATGACATGTAAAGTGTACATTGTATTACTCAATTTCTTGGAATTAAGTAATGTTTGATTGGATGTGATAATATGCTTATCTTGATTTTTATTCGATGGACATTACCTAATATAATTTTATAAATTGACTCCACAATACAGTTAATCTTACGGTTAACTTGGCCGCTTCCCTTTTTGGGGTGGCATGGAGCTTACTCCACCCCGCTGCTCTAATGCGGGTTGGTGGAGATGTGGGTTAGTGGTCAACCCGCTTTCGGATGTTTTCAAATAGCCCATAAGGCCTCCGACAGGGTCTAACGACTTTAACCTATCGACAACAACCCGGATCGACGGCTCAATGTGCCCTCCGAAGCACGGAAACGAGCATGAAATTTTCTGCCACTAGTGGTCACCCATCTCACACAACCACCGGGCCATGCGCGCTTCATACGGTTACGGTTAACTTACGGTTACAATTTACCAACATTAGCCATAAACAATAAAACTTTACACACTCACGTAGCTATCTAGTACCCATGTCATGTGTTATTGTGAGAACGTGGCGTGTTCCCAGGCATCAAGTGCCAATAAAATCGCTTCGGTAGGTTTTAAGTTTATCTATACACACTTGAGTAGGTGATTTTAACAATTTATGTTCGATTTAAAAATATTATGCAAATAATATTCAATGTAATATAAAAATGTGAACAGTGAGCTACATTAATAAATTGTCGTAGACTATCTACTATATTCACAATTTTATCAATAAGACAATCAATCAAAGACAAACTTTAAAAAAAACAACCAACTATAGTGAAGCAATCAGTATCAACTAAAAACTACTTTAATCCAATCAAAGTTCGACTCGGCCGACTGAAATATTTATAGTTACTTTCCTAACTCCTATTAAAATAATAAATGGTTGCAACTTTTATTGATTCCAAACATTTGAGAGTTAGCGAGTGGACTTCTTTTTACTTTACAGGCAGTAGTACAAATTTCGGAAAAGAGAAATGGTTTAAGCTTGTAAAAACTAAAAGATAGAGATTCTTTACATCCAGCCACTGTAAACCGTACGAGATGAGACTTTAAAATACACGCATAGTTTAAAGCATGGATATACTTGTAGGATATGCGTAACGAAAAAAATTCTAGATGGTTTACAGAGATATGAATTTTAAAATTACGGCCTTGTGCTTTAGAAGTTAGATAATTAGAAAATTAAAGAATACCTACATAACCAACATATTAAACATCTCAATTTATAATTGGAATTCGGTTACCTACATGTGGTTGTTTTGAGGTATATAAATCATTAGAATCGTCATAGACCCAATTTAAAATGTACTTTTTATAAAGAGTGCTGCTGGGAGTTTTTTTCTTGTCTTTTCTTTCTTTTTTCTTTTCTTTCTTGGAGTTTTGCCTTGTGGTGGACTGGCAGAGATGCTTTTAGCATTAAGTCCGCCCTTGTTCTTGTACATTCCTACTAATATTATAAATACGAAAGTAAGTTTGTTTGTTACTCTTTCACGCGAAAACTACTCAACCGATCATCATGAAACTTTGTACATATATATATTCTTGGAGTTATCAGAAGTAAAATAGGATATTTTAAAAAACCAACGGGTTGTACTCCGGTAGTGCCGGCAGAAGTGAAAACTTAAACATTAACGTTTGTGCATTTTTGACATTTTGGAATGGTATTTTGGAATGGAAATTTCGCACGAATTTCTTTTATTATCAGTATTATTTTTCGTCTAGTATTTTCAGTAGGTTTTCATCTAGTATTTTTATAAAGTACTCACTCATTTTTATTTCACTATTTCTTCGTCACTTTTTTCATCAATAGATGCACTTTGTTCAATGTCCATATTTTAAATTCTTGATATAAACGAATTTTACAAGGATAGACAGTCGAGCCATCAGCTGTCACCCGTCCGTCTTACGAATATTCGATCAAGCCACGTGTCCTGACGCGAGTTTAACATTTTATAACCCATCCCAAAAAAAGTGTACAACGCCGCTAAAGAAGTTTTAGAACCGCGGGAGCCGCGGGGCACAGCTAGTTTAGTATAAGTTCAAAAAGTTTAAATAAATGAATAAATAAATAGTACGCGGTGTACGAGTTACCTAAGACCTTCCACTGTAAATCTGTTTTTCCTATGATAAATTTGGCTAAAATTAATTCGGCTCATTAAAATCAAGGTCAACTTTGAAAGGGGTCAAAAGTCGGAAACTTTTGCAATAATGAAGTCTTTTATTCAAATAACAAGAAACGTGCAAAGTTCGTGGAGATTAAAAGATCACCTTTCGCAGGGACCAGTTAAAAAATAACCCGGAATATAGAGGTTAAGGAGAAAATGAATTATTCGAAATTATTATTTTAATAAAGGCTTGGATCAGCAGAGGGCAGGGCCTACTGTGTATGTCGCAGTCAGATTGTATATTACGCCGTATTACATTCCGGCTAACCATTTCCTAAAAAAAGGGCTGTATTGTAATGCGGGGCACTCTCGTTCAGCCGGATTGCAATTCAGCTAAATTAGCGAACGCCGTATTGTTAGCACTTCGCGTTCGTCAAAGCGGCGTAATAACGTGCCGCCCAATTGCTCATATACTCGTACTCATACTAACGGGCGCTTCTATCGTATATCGTTTGACGACCCATGTGGCGCAATGGTTACCATGCCGGACTGCCAATCGGAGAGTCCCGAGTTCGATTCCGGCGAAACAGACATTTGAATGATGAGTTTAAATTTCTGTTCTCGGTCTGGGTATTTGTGTTTCTGTCTTTGTATGTGTCCATGGTACCCACGACACTGTGGGACTATGAGTGTGAAACGTTATTATTATTATTATATATGAATCCGCCCATAAATTCTAACATTTTCGGCACTCTCAGATAGTTTTATCTTTTACGAATTCATAAGATTATTGTAGTCATAGATAGGCATTAATCTACTGAATAGTGCTGGAATTTCTTCAGTCTTATCCAAATTTTACGTCCGATAATTCACGAAGTTTCGGAAAAGGGCGTACATAGTAGAACTTCAGATCTGCGCAATTTTAATCTCTGATTAAAATGTTAAACATCCTGTTTAAAAAAAAATATGACTCACATTTAAAGAGCACGGTGGAATATAGCCTAAATCATTCTCACAAAGTATATCATCAAATGTAGAGATATCTATACAAATAAATAATATTGGAGTGCTTATTTGTAATGTTAAAATAACCGCTTTTTACTACATACATATAAATGTATATATGGTAACTATACCAAAATATATTTTTTTACAATTTTTGTCTGTCTGTCTATCTGTCTGTTTGTTCCGGCTAATGTCTGAAACAGCTGGACCGATGTTGATGGGACTGTCACTGGAAAAATTCTAAACTAAAGTACACGCGGACGAAGTCGCGGGCGGCCGCTAGTATAAAATAAAAATCAAAGTCAGAAGATGTTTAACTATGTTTATACAAACACCGCTTTGATTATTGAAACTAAGTAATTTACTTTGCAATTACAGGAGAGTTGACTAACGTCGCATACATGTTTTCCCCAGGGATGACCACACAACGAAAAAATACCTACTTAATGATTTTTATATACATGCCCAGCAGTGAGAAGCAAAAAAGGGTTGCAGCCAAGGCATATTATTAGGCATCGTGGGTACATGGATGTTGACGCTTGCAACACTGCGCCAACGATGGCTTCGGAGAGAGAAGGGCGCGGGGAGGGGGGTCGTAGGCCCGTTGCCGCCCTCACCACAGGAGTAGATAAACGACCAGAGTGAAAGCTTCTTAAGAACGGGAAAAATTGTTACCTATTCTGGTAGGGTTGTCACAATAGGTTAAGACAAATAAAATAAAATAAAAACATTTGTTAAATAGTTTTATTATTCAGTATGATAGAATACTTTACAAATTACTTACTCTAATAATTTTCTTTTTACAATTTTTGTTTTTTAATAATTTATTGTTTCTCTTAATGGTGTGGTAAATTCTAAATCTAACATATAGTTTTTTCAAGTAATCTAATGGGAAACACTCACATGTCATATCAAATTTGCAATCTTTAATATGTTGAAGTATTTCGTTGCCAACATTGACAATATTTACTTCAAGATCAAAATATTCGCGAAACTTTGGCTCGAGCAATTCAACAAATGCGATAAAATTGTCAGGAGTTATATCTATCATTATTGGATTATCACCAAAGTTCCGCAGGTAAGTATACAACATCGGGAAGTGGTTCAAATCTTACTTGCGATATTTCAACTTAACACACATACCAACCCACCCACATACCTACAAATGTTTTGTAAAATTTCGTAATAATAATAAAAAGGTAAAAGCACATTGTGCAGTATCCTCTTCTTATTAAAAAAAAAGAATCATACAATAGAATACAGGTACCCACTTACTTGAAAAAGTAATAATCAAATATTTACTTACCTATTGTACTCCTTGGGATAGTTAAGGTATGATATATTTTTATTTTTTCTAGTATTATTCATACAAACAGTACAGTAAACATCCATTGTTATTAATAAAATACCACGTTTTATATTAAGTAAATAATCAAACTTGCAAAATTAAATAACAAAACAAAAAACGTACGTCGCACAAACCCTGAGATTGTCAACTGGCTGTGCCAACGTAAACCGGTTTTTTCCAGTCTCGCCGCGTACGCGACAAGCGGCCAGTGGTCACGCACACATGCACCGGGTGCTTGTAGTAGTGCAACCGATGCGCGCGGTTGTATGAAGCTTTCACTTTGGTCGTTTATCTACTCCTGTGCCCTCACCACCTACCCGCGCATACGCACATTCGAAATCAAACCGTCACATAGTTAATTTGTAATTTGTACATAATTTTGCCTTCCATTACATATTTAAAATCTCAAAATTATCTTTTCTTATGTTCTTTACGGAACATAAAGTGGCGACCGTACTAAATAATTCGAGCCTACATCTAAAATAACTGTCGGGTACATCATCGACGCCGCGCCACGTCAAGCCGGGTCAAACGAAGGACGAAACGTAGCGTAATCCCCTTGCGCATGCACATACATAGATATGAACACAAACTCCCACAGCACCCGTACACAACACCCCGAGATATTTTTTTTCAATTTTTTATTTTACAAACAGTAATTACCTAAATGTACAAAACTAGTAACCCGCCAAACTACAGAATAGTTTGTAGGTTTTTATATAAGGCGTTTGTATAAAACTTTAATTCATCATTTCGTCGTCGGATTTTTGTCACATCCCTTGATCAAACTAATATCTTATTACGGCTCCACATTATCGCCGTGAATTCACGGCACAAATCGTCCGTCTTTTCCAATATCTTTGAATCGTCCCCTCTACATTCACGCGTTCACACATTCGGGACTGGAACCTGTCGCGAAATGGACGTGGAAGCTGCTGCTGCAATTATTAATAAGAAAGAGACAAAAGATAAAAGATAAACATATACAGGGCCGGATTTAGGAGAGGGCAACCGGGGCAAAAGCCCCGGGGCCTCCGCAAAATAGGGGCCCCCACAATAGAGACTTCGAAAAAAAAACAAATTCAGACTATTACACATTAGTACATAACTTTTCCTTTTAACGTTTACAATACTTTGTACAAACATGATTACATTAAATATTAATAGAAATCATCTATCTATATTTGTTCACTCCAATCAGGCAATCAGTAAAATATCACTGACATAAAAAATGACCATTTTATTTGGAAAATAATTTGAGTCCAAGGGGCCTCCACACCATTGCCCCGAGGCCTCCAGACCTCTAAATCCGGCTCTGAACATATAACTATTTGTACTTTCAACATAAAAATATCAGAAAGCCTCGTAAAAGAAGATTCTGATAGTTGATGACTGAAATACATCATATCCCAAAATAAAACTACTCTTATGTATTCTATGATAATACGTAAAATGCGAGCGTGCCGTGAAATACCGTCAATGTGGATGTGACGCATGAACATACCGCGAACTCTGTCGCGGGACAAAATGCCAATTTTTTGGGGAATAGCCGTGAACGAACGAATGAACGTTCACGCCAGTTTTTCAGATCAGGGCAGTAATGCGGAGCGGCCATTAAAAAAAATAATCAAAACAAATTAGGAAACTTTATTTAGTTAATACAACAAAACAAAAATGCACTCAAACACGCTAAGACGATACAAAAACAATAAAAGGTTACACTGCTAGAGTCGTAACTTTTCGCTTTGTGACTTTGTTCTTACATCCTGAAGTAACAAAGAGAATTGTCATATCACGTGAGAATGGGTCCCAGGTGACCCAGAGGTACTCAGTGTTCTGTTACAGGTACTGCACAAATGCTTAAGACATTTTGTAACGTAAATTTACTAGTATCACGGTTATATTTTTGAGTTCGTGTAATGGCCTTATCATGGACGTTTGACGACCCGCTTGGCGCAATGGTTACCATGTCGGACTGCCGAGGGGTCCCGGGTTCGATTCCCGGCGAAACAGAAATTTGAATGATGAGTTTAATTTTCTGTTCTCGTTCTGGGTGTTTGTGTTCCTGTCTTTGTATGTGTCCACGGTACCCACGACACAGGGTATTAATTACCTTACGAGTGTGTGTGAGTGTGAGTTATGAGTGTGTAACGTTTAAGAATGTACCTTGATAGATTTTTTTTATTACATTATGTTTAAAATTTTAAATTATTATTATCTGTCGGCGACCAAGAAAAACATATGTGAGAATTGAGAATAACGTATGAACATTCCATATTAAAAGTTGCAAGGGCCGCTGAACGAAACGGCATCATCTATTCCCGTTTCACTTACACAGAAGAAGACAGAGACGGCAACGTCTATCCCCGTCTCACGCGCGGCGTCTAAAACGAGATGCAACGAGTGTTCCTGCTTCGCTCACACAGGGCGGTGTGACGAGTAGAATCGAGATTGGAATGCGGAAAATTTACGAAATTAGTATGGAAAATTAGATATCTAGATTTTCATGATTTTTCTTTATAATATGGTTAAGGATGATTAGTTATGTAGGATAACACAATTTTTATAAAGAAATTTGTATAGGTTACGTAGATATTTAAGGTTGAAGTTTTTTCTGTACTTAGGTAGTTTTTTGTTAATAAGATCGTATTTTTATATGTTTTTGGATGTTTTTAGGATTAATACGATAGGAAATAAGTTTGTCTACATGGATACATAGTTTTTATGAATATATTTTGTGAATTAGCTTAGTTATTTAGGTCATAAGGTTAGCAATTGGCGAAATTTGTTGGACTTTGTGTATATTTTCTTAAATAACTCTTTATGTATTTTACCTATGAAAATGGAACTTATATAGTCTAATAGGATAGTTTACGAGGAACAAAACTATGTATGATACATATGTATAAGTGAATAAGATCAATAAAAAGAACCCGAAAAACAGCCTTCACCGAAGCAAAAATTGTATCGAAATAAGGCCGCGATCGGGCTATTGCACGCGGCTGTCTTTCTCGTATTGCTTGGGGAGTACTTAAGCAAATTGGGGCCAAGGCAAAGCATTCCTCGGCGAGCTCAAAAGTAAGAAGAAAACAAGACTCCGAAGACTCTGAAGACTCAAGAAGACTAATAACAAGAAGATTAAAGAAGATTGAAGAATTTTGGAATATTTGAAGACTGAAGTTTGGAAGAAGACTTCAAGACCATACGAAGAGGCCTTGGCATAGGGAAATTAGGGTTCGGTTAGGGCTGGCTGGGTTCCTTATCAGGAACATAAGTGGTTTTATTCAAAGAACGTCACCCCCTCACCCCCCTCCTCTTCCCCGTGACAGACGACTGACGCAACTCCCCGACACCGACGTGGCACCTCGCAGGTTGGGTTACCGGCGTCGGGTTTAACATCTCACACCCGATTTACACCCGCCACTCCCCTTTTGGCCTCGCTGGTGGCTACTACGATCCCACCACGCGTACTCCTAGGGCGAGTAGCGCGAACATACATACCGTATAGACGCGCCGCCCCCACAGCTGGTCCTTCGAGCCGGATCATCGTGCCATCGTCATCGTTGGGTTACTGCCGCCATCATGCCTGTCACACGAAGTCAACGAGGCGTCTCTCCACCGGAGCGACCAACTGCGCCCCAGTCATCGGATGAAGCACCGGGGACACTGGACACTTCGGTCACATATGGGACCACGACGGAGAGCCCGCCAACATCAAGAGTCACCAGGAGCGAAGCCACGGTTCAAGAAGCAGCACCACCAGGGGTTCCTGCGGCACCACGGAAGACTCACTCCACGAAGTCCACCAAGCAACGGGAATGGGAACTGAAGGTGGAAATGGCGCGGAGGCGAATGGAAGAGTCCAAGGCTGCTGCGGAATACACCAGAGCACAGTACGAACTGCTTCGAGCGGAGAATGAAGATTCCGGATCCGAAGTTGAAGATCCCGAAGAATGGAACACGAACATCCGGTCATGGGTACATCATGCATCGGTGGAGGGGATGCCCGAGGAGGAGCATCAGAGGCAGGTGTCCGGGGAGGGGCACCGATTGGGGGCGTCCGGGGAGGGGCGAACCAGTCAGCCACCTGTCACCACTGCAGTTCCGGAACACCGCACCGAACCCGGGACCAAGGAGCTCGCCGAGGCAATCATGAAGGCCATCTCGATTGCACCGAGGAATTTACCGCAACCGAGTTACATACACGACCTGCCCGACTTCGACGGAAGAAATGAAGAATGGATTGCCTTCAGGACGGTATACGAAGACACCGCACCGCTTTTTACGGGAATTCAGAACATGGCGCGGCTGCGGCGGTCACTCAAGGGCACAGCGCGGGAAGCAGTGAAGAGCCTCCTGTATTCAGAAAGCCCACCTGAAGAAGTTATGGAAACCCTCCGTCGAAGGTTTGGAAGACCCGAAGCCCTGATCCGGATGGAATTGGAAAAGGTGAAGAACCTACCCCGGATCCCGGATAAGCCGCGTGACATCTGCGTGTTTGCCAGTCAGGTGAACAACACCGTCGCGACGATAAGGGGGCTAAGAAAACCGGAATATCTGCACGCGCCGGAAATGGTAGCCAACATCGTAGAGAAGATGCCTCCAACGCTGCAGCATAGGTGGTACAGATTCGCCGCCAAGAAGAAAAACGAAGAACCTGATCTGGTGCTACTAACGAAGTTCCTCAATGAAGCAGCGGATGAATGTGGACCCTACGCGACGCCAGAGGCTATGCATCCAAGGCAGCCTCCCCGGCGTCAACTCACACACACCGCATCCGAACAATTGGAGGAAGAAAGGAAGACCTGCTGTCCACACTGCCAGTATGAACATCACCTCTACGAGTGCCGCAAGTTTCTACGATTGCCAACCAAGGAGAGATGGGAGGTCGCGAAGAAATCGAAGATGTGCTTCAAGTGTCTCCAGGGGCGACACCGGAAGGAAACCTGCCGACGTCCTCCATGCAAGGTGTGCAAGAGGTGGCATCACTTCGTGCTTCATGAAGACCAGGGGGATTGCCCGAAGCCCGAAGCGAAGAAAGAAACTGCGGACAGGGAGATCGCCAACAACGTCAGGCTCCCGGTGAACACTACGAGGACAGCAAGGGCCTACTTGAAGATGGTTCCAGTCGAGTTGTATGGACCAAGGGGGGCTGCCAGGATCCTAGCACTACTGGACGAGGGGTCAACCGTCACGCTTCTGGACTCATCGGTCGCGAGACAACTAGGCCTCAAGGGACCCGTGGAGGCGCTCACCCTAGAAACTGTGGGAGGCAGGACCATCACCAAGGGAGATTCTATGAAGATCAACATGAAGATCAAGGGGTTGCACCAGACCAGGAAGAGGAACATCTCTGGGGTACGCACGATCGACGACATCAACCTGACACCCCAGATGATTGAAAAGGGAAGAATTGAAGAATGCGCTCATCTCAAGCCGATGGTGAACCAGTTGTATTATGAAGAGGAATCACCAAAGCTACTCATCGGTCAAGACAACTGGGAGCTCATCGTGTCCAGAGCAACACGCAAAGGGAAAAGAGGTCAACCCGTAGCATCACTGACTTACCTAGGGTGGGTGCTACATGGGTCCGATGGAGGAGCGTCGAGGCCTGTGAACTTCTTAACCTGCGCGCACGTTACTTCTAAGGAAGAGGAATTGGAAAAGGTCATCAAGGAACATTTCGCCGTGGAATCGTTGGGAATCCATCCACGCCGACCGACCACAGATATAGAAGAACGGGCTCTGGCAATTCTGGAAGAAACTACGAGGAAATTGGACAATGGGCGCTACGAAACCGGCTTATTATGGAAGAATAAGGATACGAAGATGCCGGATAATTACAAGCAAGCAGAAAATCGCCTGAAGAACATCGAGAAGAAGTTGGACAGGAACACGGCACTGAAGCAGGAATATGAAGATCAGATCAGGAATCTTCTCAACAGTGGCTACGCAGAAGAGGTCAAGCACGAGTCCACATCCGAGAAGAAATGGTACCTGCCTCACTTCGCCGTCACGCACCCTACCAAGAAGAAGATACGACTGGTGTTCGACGCTGCCGCGAAGTACCAGGGGAAGAGCCTCAATGATGAACTGTTGCCGGGACCAGATCTGTTGCAGTCACTGTTTGGAGTTTTACTGCGGTTCCGTCAGAGGCCTATCGCCGTGGTAGCTGACATCAAGGAAATGTTTCTTCAGGTGAAGATACGAGAAGAAGATCGGGACAGCCTTCGATTCTTATGGAGGGGAGGTCAACGCAGCGGGACGCCGAGGGAGTATAGGATGACATCAGTTATATTCGGCGCCGCCTGCTCTCCGAGCGCTGCTATCTTCGTCAAGAACAAGAACGCGTCGGAACACAAGGAAGAGTACCCGGAAGCGGCAAGGGCAATTGAGCGCAATCACTATATGGACGACTACCTTCACAGCTTCGGGACTCCAGAAGACGCAATCAAGATAGCAAGCCAGGTGGACCTCATACACAAGAAGGCTGGGTTCCAGTTAAGGAGTTGGGCATCGAACAATGAGGAAGTATTAAAGAAGCTCACTCCGGAGGGGAACAACATGGAAGTCGAACTGGGGACCAAAGAAGAAAAGACATTGGGACTAAGGTGGTTCACAGGGGGCGACGAAATAGGATTTAGAACGAGTCTTCGCAACCTGCAGGAAGAGGTAGCCGAAGGGAAGAGGACTCCAACCAAGAGAGAGGTCACAAGCGCCGTGATGTCGACATTCGATCCACTGGGGCTTGCATCGCCGGTGCTCATCCAGGGGAAGAAGCTGATCCAGAGCATATGGAGGAGCGGGGTCGGATGGGACGACAGCATCACCGATGAAGACAACAGGACCTGGGAGGAGTACCTAGAAGACCTGCAGTTGCTGAGGGATCTCCGGGTGCCAAGGTGTGTAGCGCAGTCCAACACCGAGGGGGAGCTCCACGTCTTCGTCGACGCGAGCGAAGAGGCCTACGCATGCGCCGTGTATCTGAGGCAGCGCGACGAAGAAGATGGCTACCGAGTGACACTACTGGCGGGCAAGGCAAGGGTGACCCCGCTGAAGCCAGTGTCCATCCCGAGGTTGGAGCTACAAGCGGCGCTACTGGGTGCCAGGATGGCGCGATCGGTGCAAGAAGAACTGGACGTCGAGATTGTGAAGAAAACTTATTGGAGCGACTCCAGCACCGTGCTCTCCTGGATCAAGACCGACCCAAGGACATTCAAGACCTTCGTAGCACACCGACTGGCGGAGATCGAAGACACGACGAAGCCTCAAGAATGGCGCTGGGTACCTACAGCACACAACCCGGCTGACGACGCAACGAGAGGTATACCGAAGGATTTCAACAGCGGACACCGATGGTTCAACGGACCTGCATTCCTGGCGCAAGATGAAGAGGATTGGCCGAAGCCGCGGACCTTCAAGGCGGAGCCCACGGGAGAAGAGAAGGAAAAGTCGACCGTGGGGGCGACTTTGCCCGTCGACAGGTATCCGACTCCGAACCCTGTCAAGTTCTCAAGCTGGACGCGACTGGTAAGGGCGACCGCGAGGGTACTGCAATTTATCGACCTGTGCCGGAAGAAGAAGCATGCAGTAAACGTGTCCCGTAAGTCCGAGCGTCGAGATCCCACATGGAGGCGAAACAAGAAGAAGGTCAGGAAGACGACCAAGCCCGTGAACAAGAAGACCCAAGAAAGAAGGTTCCTTCCCCTCAATCCCGATCACATCGAAGAGGCCGAGAAGATTTTATTACGAAGAAGCCAAGAAGAGAGCTTCCAGGAAGAAGTACGCTGCATCACGAAAAAGAAGCCATTTGAGAGGAATAGCCGGCTTAAGAAGTTGGACGTCGCCATTGAAGATGGATTACTGCGGCTCCAAGGAAGAATCGATGCAGCGCTACACACACAAATTGAGAAGAGACCAGTGGTGCTAGACAGTAAGCATCACATCACCAGGCTGCTCATCGCGCACTATCACGAGAAGTTCAACCACGGGAACCACGCGACGGTGATCAACGAGTTACGACAGCGCTTCTGGATCCTGGGACTGCGGCCTGCGGTGAAGACGACGGTTCATCAGTGCCAGTGGTGCAAGGTGCACCGCGGCACGCCACAGCTCCAGCCGTTTGGGAATCTCCCGCTGGAGAGACTGCGACATGGAGAACCACCGTTCACCTGCACTGCTGTGGACTACTTCGGCCCCATGACCATCACAGTGGGTCGACGCCATGAGAAGAGGTGGGGCGCCTTATTCACATGCCTCACCACCAGGGCAGTCCACGTCGAGCTAGCCGCATCCTTATCAACGGACTCCATGATCCTGGCGCTACGAAGGATGGCGGCGAGAAGGGGGATGCCAAAGACGATCTTCAGCGACAACGGCACCAACTTCGTGGGGGCAAACAAGGAACTGCAAGAAGCCCTCGCCAGCCTCAACCAGGAAGACATCATCACCGCGACGGAGAAGATGAGCATCAGGTGGAAATTTATACCACCCGGGGCACCGAACATGGGGGGTGCATGGGAACGCCTGGTCCGATCCATCAAAACGGCCCTGGCAGTTACCCTCAAGGAAAGGCATCCCAAAGAAGAGGTCCTGCACACTCTGCTATTGGAGGCGGAGCACCTGGTGAATTCAAGACCACTGATTGACGTCGACGAAGACAACGAAGAAGGGGCCCTCACTCCCAATCACTTCTTAATTGGGAGATCCTGCGGAACGAGATTGGGGACATTCACCGACGAAGACCTCACCGGCCGACGAACATGGAGGACAGCGCAGCGACTCGCCGACCACTTCTGGAGCAGATGGGTGAAAGAGTACCTACCGACTCTGATCCCTAGAAGAGTCGACGCACAAGCTACCACGAGGAACCTGCAGTGTGGGGACACGGTCCTCATCGTAGATTCTACGCTGCCAAGAGGAACATGGCCAAGGGGTGAGGTGGTCCGAACCTATCCAGGACCCGACGGCCGCACCAGAATTCTGGAGGTGCGCACGACGGGGGGCGTCCTGAAACGTCCCAGCTCCAAGGTGATCCTGTTGGTGCCGGCACAACGCGACGAGGGGCGAGCAACCAGCGAGCCAGACTGCGAGGAGGCAGTCATCGCGTCGGACAACGAGCATCGGGTCGCCGGGCCAGGAGTTGGTGCTGCGCACGAGGGGGAGGATGTCGGCGACCAAGAAAAACATATGTGAGAATTGAGAATAACGTATGAACATTCCATATTAAAAGTTGCAAGGGCCGCTGAACGAAACGGCATCATCTATTCCCGTTTCACTTACACAGAAGAAGACAGAGACGGCAACGTCTATCCCCGTCTCACGCGCGGCGTCTAAAACGAGATGCAACGAGTGTTCCTGCTTCGCTCACACAGGGCGGTGTGACGAGTAGAATCGAGATTGGAATGCGGAAAATTTACGAAATTAGTATGGAAAATTAGATATCTAGATTTTCATGATTTTTCTTTATAATATGGTTAAGGATGATTAGTTATGTAGGATAACACAATTTTTATAAAGAAATTTGTATAGGTTACGTAGATATTTAAGGTTGAAGTTTTTTCTGTACTTAGGTAGTTTTTTGTTAATAAGATCGTATTTTTATATGTTTTTGGATGTTTTTAGGATTAATACGATAGGAAATAAGTTTGTCTACATGGATACATAGTTTTTATGAATATATTTTGTGAATTAGCTTAGTTATTTAGGTCATAAGGTTAGCAATTGGCGAAATTTGTTGGACTTTGTGTATATTTTCTTAAATAACTCTTTATGTATTTTACCTATGAAAATGGAACTTATATAGTCTAATAGGATAGTTTACGAGGAACAAAACTATGTATGATACATATGTATAAGTGAATAAGATCAATAAAAAGAACCCGAAAAACAGCCTTCACCGAAGCAAAAATTGTATCGAAATAAGGCCGCGATCGGGCTATTGCACGCGGCTGTCTTTCTCGTATTGCTTGGGGAGTACTTAAGCAAATTGGGGCCAAGGCAAAGCATTCCTCGGCGAGCTCAAAAGTAAGAAGAAAACAAGACTCCGAAGACTCTGAAGACTCAAGAAGACTAATAACAAGAAGATTAAAGAAGATTGAAGAATTTAGGAATATTTGAAGACTGAAGTTTGGAAGAAGACTTCAAGACCATACGAAGAGGCCTTGGCATAGGGAAATTAGGGTTCGGTTAGGGCTGGCTGGGTTCCTTATCAGGAACATAAGTGGTTTTATTCAAAGAACGTCACCCCCTCACCCCCCTCCTCTTCCCCGTGACAGACGACTGACGCAACTCCCCGACACCGACGTGGCACCTCGCAGGTTGGGTTACCGGCGTCGGGTTTAACATCTCACACCCGATTTACACCCGCCACTCCCCTTTTGGCCTCGCTGGTGGCTACTACGATCCCACCACGCGTACTCCTAGGGCGAGTAGCGCGAACATACATACCGTATAGACGCGCCGCCCCCACATTATCATTATTTGTACCCATATTGCGCCTTTTCAAAATGATTTTAATTCTTTTATATGAAGTATAGAAACAGCTTGATGTGAGTTCAGTCAATTTATTTTTATCCTGTAAATTATCCTTACTTTTATAATAAGCCTTACGGCAAAGGACTTCTTTAACTGTTTTTTAAGTGAAAAAAGGTCAGCGCAACTGTATACGACCGCAATCAAGGCTCAGACTTGAAAAGTGCTTAAAGTTGAGTGTTGATACATATCCATGGACTGCAGCGACCACTTAACACCTTCAAAAGGTACCCGGCACCTTGGGAGAGGATACCAGGTTATGTGCGATTTGACCGCACTAAAACCCCCTCGATGGCTACCTCTGCGCTTGGGGAGTACTCCGGGATCTCCAGTGGAACTCACCGGTGTCTTCCACGCACGGCGCCCCACAATGGGCCCATCTTTGGGAGAGCAGATGTGCTCTCCTGCACTTTCCGATGCTTACGGCGGTATGCGGCCACGCTCACACCGCCGTCCATCCCGGGCCTACTGTCTGGACGAATCGAGCTCCCACTCTCACCGCCCACAACCCCGGCCCCATTTTAGTCGCCTGTTACGATCAGGCAGGGGATACCGTAGTTCTATTCTTAATCCTGAAGCTACAGAGACCTTTTTTTGGTATCGGGGGGGAAACCTTCAAAAGGTACCCGACACCTTGGGAGAGGATACCGGGTTATGTGGGATTTGACCGCACTAAAACCCCCTCGGTGGCCTGTCTCTGCGTTTGTGAGGACTCCGGGATCTCCATAGGAACGCACCAGTGTCCTCCACGCGCGGCGCCCCAAACGGGCCCATCTTCGGAAGAGCAGATGTGCTCTTCTGCACCTTCAGGTGTTCACGGCGGCATGCGGCCACGCATACACCGCCGTCCCTCCCGGGGCTGCTAGCTGGACGGGTCAAGCTCCCACTCTCACCGTCCGCATCCCCGGAAGCCCCCTTTTAGTCGCCTCTTACGATCAGGCAGGGGATACCGTAGTTCTATTCTTAATTCCGAAGCTACAGAGACCTACCACTTAACACCTAGTAGGGCATGTAAATAATAAAGTACCTAGTATAGTTTCAAATATTTGATTCACTCATTGCAACTTTTGTGTAACTGGATAAAGTTAAAAAAGCGCTGATGCCAAAAAACATTTAGTGAAAAACTAACATGTCATAGTCGTTAAATGAATTCTATCGTGATTTAAAAGCTTATCATTCTCATGTCTCGTGAAAGCGCTTTAATTTAGGATTTGAAGTTATACATCAGTGAAAAAATACAAGTTTAAAACGTTTCCGGATTTTTATTTCGACTATGTATTAATTATATATTGATATAATATAATGTTTAATGTATGTAGACAACTGACCACTATTCTATATGCATTTCGTGAGAAATATCAAAACTTGAATGTTTACCAGTCGAACTAGAATTTTTTTTCAACCTTTTTTAAGTCCCACTGCTGGGCACAGGTCTCCTCTCACAACTGAGAGGGATTTAGGCCATAGTCCGCCACGCTGGCCAAGTGCGGATTGGTGGACGTCATGCTTTCGAGAAATTATGAATTTCTCTGAGGCTTGCACGGCGATGGAGAACATCGTAATCAATGAAATATCACGATATTTTCCATCACCGTGGAGCAGCGATAAATTCGCACATATCAAATTTCTTTGTCAGAGGTGCGCGCCGAGGATTTGAACCCGGGATCGGTCGCGTAGAAGACCGCGGCTTTTACCACTCGGCCATCGCTGCTCCGAACTAGAATACTACTTATGAAATTTAGCAAGAAATAACTCCCCCCTGGGACCGCGCCTGTAAGAAACTTCACTTAAAATTATTAAGTGCGCCACCTATTTTTAATTTTTTACTTAAATAAATAAAAAACGTATGAATAAATTTTTTTTTAAAAGGATTTGTTAGCTATTCATATTTAATGAAGCATGCATAATGCAGTACGCGTTATTATCGCCAAACCACTTTCCGAAATTGTCTGTTTGTGAATCACTTTTGTATATTCCTGAATAAATGAATAGGAAATGGATTTCGTTCGACACTTTTGTATCGCCAACACAGTTATTACGCTCGTGTACATTAAGGAAATTAATTTGTATGGAGTTTACAGTGAAATATCCCACACACGGATTTCCCTTATCGTAAGGTCCCTGTGGCGCAATGGTTATCATGACAGACTACCAATCAATGGCCCCGGGTTCGATTCTCAATGAGACAGAAATTGGAATGATAAGTGTCAATTTCTGTTCTTCGTCTGGGAGTCTATGTCCCTTTTTTTAATATAAATAAACCGAACGCCGCGTGGTGTTAAGCGATCACCGTCGCCTATGGACACGGGCAACCCCAAGGGAGCCACCCGAGCATTGCCGGCTTTGAAGGAGAGATTTTTTACAGCTTTCTTGAAGAACCCCATGTTATAGTCCACTGGGAATGCCACAGCTGGAAGGTTATCCCATCACCTACACGTCCGTGATAAAAAGGAGCGTGCAAAGCGGACTGTCTTTATGTGTGTCCATGGTACCCATAACACAGGGAATCCTATTGTGGGGCTGTGAGTGTATAACGTTAATGGTACCTACATTCTATAGAAATTATTCATCACTAAGTCGAGAGAGTTATATTTTATTAAAAGGATTTTGTAAGTCAACTTGATAGTACAGAATAATTTCTAGCATCAAGTTGTGTCTAGACATACAGCATATTATTAATATACAAGATATACCTACACGTCAAATCCAAATAATTTTGAAATTGTTAACATTAAAAACTGTAGGTGGTAGAACTATTAGGTTCGCCCGGGGAAGTACCACCGCTGCACCCACTTCTGCCGTGAACCAATTCTATGTGTTTCGGTGGAAAGGTGCAGTTGCCGGCCACACTTACATGAGGCGACCACCAGCCTCCGGAGTAGCAGCGCAACTGCATACGACCTCAGACAAGACTTACCTAAGCTTGCTTGAGGTTGTATGTAGATGTCCATGGGCTGCAGTGACCACTTAACACAACGTGGCCTGCATGCTCGTCTGCTGCTCTATTTAAATTTAAAAAAGTTTAATTTAATCGATATCTACACACAACCTCAAGCAAGCCTAAGTATTGTATGTGGTCGTATGAACTTGCACTTCTTCTCCGAAGGCTGATGGTCGCCTCATGTAAGTCTGGCCGGCAACTGCACTCTTCCAATGAAACGCAATATAATTACTCCACGCCAGAGAGTTCTGCCACTACAGATTCTTGAACGTTCAGGTTACAGGCATATAAATTTATGTTTGTCTGTATGTCCTTTATAGAATCGTAAACTATGCATTTGATCATGTCATAATCTTCAGCAAAGTTTTGTGCATAAGAATATCCATGGACTGCAGCGACCACTTAACACCTTCAAAAGGTACCCGGCACCTTGGGAGAGGATACCAGGTTATGTGCGATTTGACCGCACTAAAACCCCCTCGATGGCTACCTCTGCGCTTGGGGAGTACTCCGGGATCTCCAGTGGAACTCACCGGTGTCTTCCACGCACGGCGCCCCACAATGGGCCCATCTTTGGGAGAGCAGATGTGCTCTCCTGCACTTTCCGATGCTTACGGCGGTATGCGGCCACGCTCACACCGCCGTCCATCCCGGGCCTACTGTCTGGACGAATCGAGCTCCCACTCTCACCGCCCACAACCCCGGCCCCATTTTAGTCGCCTGTTACGATCAGGCAGGGGATACCGTAGTTCTATTCTTAATCCTGAAGCTACAGAGACCTTTTTTTGGTATCGGGGGGGAAACCTTCAAAAGGTACCCGACACCTTGGGAGAGGATACCGGGTTATGTGGGATTTGACCGCACTAAAACCCCCTCGGTGGCCTGTCTCTGCGTTTGTGAGGACTCCGGGATCTCCATAGGAACGCACCAGTGTCCTCCACGCGCGGCGCCCCAAACGGGCCCATCTTCGGAAGAGCAGATGTGCTCTTCTGCACCTTCAGGTGTTCACGGCGGCATGCGGCCACGCATACACCGCCGTCCCTCCCGGGGCTGCTAGCTGGACGGGTCAAGCTCCCACTCTCACCGTCCGCATCCCCGGAAGCCCCATTTTAGTCGCCTCTTACGATCAGGCAGGGGATACCGTAGTTCTATTCTTAATTCCGAAGCTACAGAGACCTACCACTTAACACCTAGTAGGGCATGTAAATAATAAAGTACCTAGTATAGTTTCAAATATTTGATTCACTCATTGCAACTTTTGTGTAACTGGATAAAGTTAAAAAAGCGCTGATGCCAAAAAACATTTAGTGAAAAACTAACATGTCATAGTCGTTAAATGAATTCTATCGTGATTTAAAAGCTTATCATTCTCATGTCTCGTGAAAGCGCTTTAATTTAGGATTTGAAGTTATACATCAGTGAAAAAATACAAGTTTAAAACGTTTCCGGATTTTTATTTCGACTATGTATTAATTATATATTGATATAATATAATGTTTAATGTATGTAGACAACTGACCACTATTCTATATGCATTTCGTGAGAAATATCAAAACTTGAATGTTTACCAGTCGAACTAGAATTTTTTTTCAACCTTTTTTAAGTCCCACTGCTGGGCACAGGTCTCCTCTCACAACTGAGAGGGATTTAGGCCATAGTCCGCCACGCTGGCCAAGTGCGGATTGGTGGACGTCATGCTTTCGAGAAATTATGAATTTCTCTGAGGCTTGCACGGCGATGGAGAACATCGTAATCAATGAAATATCACGATATTTTCCATCACCGTGGAGCAGCGATAAATTCGCACATATCAAATTTCTTTGTCAGAGGTGCGCGCCGAGGATTTGAACCCGGGATCGGTCGCGTAGAAGACCGCGGCTTTTACCACTCGGCCATCGCTGCTCCGAACTAGAATACTACTTATGAAATTTAGCAAGAAATAACTCCCCCCTGGGACCGCGCCTGTAAGAAACTTCACTTAAAATTATTAAGTGCGCCACCTATTTTTAATTTTTTACTTAAATAAATAAAAAACGTATGAATAAATTTTTTTTTAAAAGGATTTGTTAGCTATTCATATTTAATGAAGCATGCATAATGCAGTACGCGTTATTATCGCCAAACCACTTTCCGAAATTGTCTGTTTGTGAATCACTTTTGTATATTCCTGAATAAATGAATAGGAAATGGATTTCGTTCGACACTTTTGTATCGCCAACACAGTTATTACGCTCGTGTACATTAAGGAAATTAATTTGTATGGAGTTTACAGTGAAATATCCCACACACGGATTTCCCTTATCGTAAGGTCCCTGTGGCGCAATGGTTATCATGACAGACTACCAATCAATGGCCCCGGGTTCGATTCTCAATGAGACAGAAATTGGAATGATAAGTGTCAATTTCTGTTCTTCGTCTGGGAGTCTATGTCCCTTTTTTTAATATAAATAAACCGAACGCCGCGTGGTGTTAAGCGATCACCGTCGCCTATGGACACGGGCAACCCCAAGGGAGCCACCCGAGCATTGCCGGCTTTGAAGGAGAGATTTTTTACAGCTTTCTTGAAGAACCCCATGTTATAGTCCACTGGGAATGCCACAGCTGGAAGGTTATCCCATCACCTACACGTCCGTGATAAAAAGGAGCGTGCAAAGCGGACTGTCTTTATGTGTGTCCATGGTACCCATAACACAGGGAATCCTATTGTGGGGCTGTGAGTGTATAACGTTAATGGTACCTACATTCTATAGAAATTATTCATCACTAAGTCGAGAGAGTTATATTTTATTAAAAGGATTTTGTAAGTCAACTTGATAGTACAGAATAATTTCTAGCATCAAGTTGTGTCTAGACATACAGCATATTATTAATATACAAGATATACCTACACGTCAAATCCAAATAATTTTGAAATTGTTAACATTAAAAACTGTAGGTGGTAGAACTATTAGGTTCGCCCGGGGAAGTACCACCGCTGCACCCACTTCTGCCGTGAACCAATTCTATGTGTTTCGGTGGAAAGGTGCAGTTGCCGGCCACACTTACATGAGGCGACCACCAGCCTCCGGAGTAGCAGCGCAACTGCATACGACCTCAGACAAGACTTACCTAAGCTTGCTTGAGGTTGTATGTAGATGTCCATGGGCTGCAGTGACCACTTAACACAACGTGGCCTGCATGCTCGTCTGCTGCTCTATTTAAATTTAAAAAAGTTTAATTTAATCGATATCTACACACAACCTCAAGCAAGCCTAAGTATTGTATGTGGTCGTATGAACTTGCACTTCTTCTCCGAAGGCTGATGGTCGCCTCATGTAAGTCTGGCCGGCAACTGCACTCTTCCAATGAAACGCAATATAATTACTCCACGCCAGAGAGTTCTGCCACTACAGATTCTTGAACGTTCAGGTTACAGGCATATAAATTTATGTTTGTCTGTATGTCCTTTATAGAATCGTAAACTATGCATTTGATCATGTCATAATCTTCAGCAAAGTTTTGTGCATAAGCCCACAAAGGTTTCCGAGTTACTGGAACTTAGCGTAGCAACGCGCATAGAGTACAGCTAGTATATTATAACTCTATGCACAGAATACTATTATTAACCCATAGCTACTCTTTAATAATAAGCTTATTATGTTGAATACCAATGTTTTAAAACTGTGCTGAAGTTCTTATCCGTATGCTCTTTTCTTCAACTTAGCAATGCCTAAGCGCACCCAGAGCAGATCATAAAATAATGTTCGCTAATAGTTTAAAAGAAACGCGCATGGCCTGGCGGCTAGCGTAGAACGCAAACGATCTATGCAGCTGAGCCAAACGGGCGCGGTCGGGTGTGAGATGGGTGATCGCTAGTGGCAAAAAAAAATTCATGCGCGTTTCCGTGCTTCGAAGGGCACGTTAAGCCGTCGGTCCCGGTTGTTGTCGATAGATAACAGTCGTTAAACCTAGTCGGAGGCCTTATGGGCGGTTTGAAAACATCCGACAGCGAGTTGGCCACTAACCCGCATCTCCACCAACCCGCATTGGAGCAGCGTGGTGGAGTAAGCTCCAGGCCTCCCCAATAATGGGGAGAGACCCGTGCCCAGCAGTGGGACGCAAAAAGGGTTGCAGCCAGCCAATAGTTTAAAACCGCACAGTGATAGTGTCTCTATTACGATCAGCTGTTACGTGTGCCCATTATCGATTAATAGCCATACTGTTATCTCAAAAAAAGAAGTACTATCTTTCTTTTTTTTTACTTTCTTTTTTAAAAGAGTACTGCTGGGAGTTTTATTGCGGCCTTTTTCTCTCTGTTCAACATCTAGCCCAAACGGCCACCTAAAGGCGATGAACGGGAAAAATGACATTCATCAAGGAAATATTTTGTATTCTGAAATAAATATTTTGACTTAGACTTTGAGTAAATAAAATATTTTCCGTTTTCGCTCACGAAGGAAAGGTATCTAACTCGAACCGCCATCAACAGAATCCTTTAATGAGGGTTACCAAGCTGTTATAATTGCTTCGAATTTCAAATTCTACGTAATTGCTTATATGCTATGCTATTTGTTGATTAATGGGACACGCCGAGATTAACATAGCAAACTAAGTTAATTTTGGTGCTCTATGTGGGTTGGTGTCCAAGAAATATTCAATAATATTACACGCCTCTTGAGCGTGATTGATTTCAAGCAAGTTTATATTTATGTTCGCGATCTGTTTATTTGCCCGTCTTTCTGTGTGTAGGTACGTGGTATCCAGCGGCGAAACAGAAATTTGAATTTTGAGTTTAAATTTCTGTTCTCGGTTTGGGTGTTTGTGTTTCTGTCTTTGTGTGTGTCCATGGTACCCACGACACAGGGTTATCTACCTTAATGTGGAGCTATGAGTGTGAAACGTATTTACTTATATTTATTTAAACATGGATTTCCAGCGTTACTTAAAAGTATGCCCGTCTGCTACTCTATTTGAATAAATAAAAGAAAATCTTTCAAAATTCTATTTCACAGCCCACAATGGGTTCTTCTGAAAATAAAGATAAACCTTTTATGAATAATACCCGCGCGCGGTAAAGTGCGCGGTCTCCACTAAGCGGAGATACCTGGTTCGAATCCTCGGCGTGTACATCTGAGAAAGAAGTTATGTGCGTATTTATCTCTCCCGCTCTAATCCGTATCAATTTAGCTCCGCGGTAATGGAAAATGGATTTTTCCATCATCGTGCATGCCTGAG
The DNA here is from genome assembly GCA_911387765.1 of Pyrgus malvae. Classification (NCBI taxonomy): domain Eukaryota; kingdom Metazoa; phylum Arthropoda; class Insecta; order Lepidoptera; family Hesperiidae; genus Pyrgus; species Pyrgus malvae. The sequence continues at coordinate 3,842,994 of OU426956.1, read as the reverse complement.
AGAAACCCGTAATTTTTCGAACGACTATGGCCTTAATCCCCTCACTTGTGAGAGGAGACCTGTGCCCGGTAGTGCATACATAAAAAAGTTAAAAATGTACCAGCGTTTGACTACAATGTCATTCGAGAGAATAACCATCGTCGACGCATCGTATATTACAATTGGGTATTTTTGTCTAAGCACAGACCTTGTCTAAGTATAAAAGAGTTTGCAAGCAGTTTTCATTCTATAAGGTGCAGTACTTTCTAGAGAGAAAGCTGCAACACAAATATTTACACCTTATAAATACTTAAATAATTATCTTAATAATAATAAATATCTTTAATAAATATCTTTGGACAACTCACACAACGTGATTGATTCCAAAGCAGAGCTTGTGCTATGGTAATCAGAAAGCTGATAAACATAGTTATATTATTCTAAATACATACTAAAATAGATAAATTAACACCCAGACACAGAAAAAATGTTCATCACACAAATATTTGTCCTGGGTGTGAATCGAACCCACGACCTCACATTTCGCAGTCGGCTCATCACCCACTACGCCACGATAGCTGTCAAATAAATAATAAATAAATATAAGATGCACGCTAATATTCGATCCTGGATAACTATATGATGCCCCGCTATTATGTTTGCAACTGCTGTAACTAGGTATATCATTTCAAAAAAACACCTTAGGTAACCAAATTTAGTAAAATTCTTAACTTGTTAAGATTTGCGATAATAAGAAAAGCGCAAGGATTGTGAGGACGCCTGTTGTTTTAATTTTAGGTGGAATTTAAGACAAAAAATGACGACGGATTAACATTTCGAGTATTAGCTTCTTGAAATTCCCGTAAAAGAAAAAGAAAATAAGTTGTCATTTTACTGCCTTTGTTTATCATAGAGTTTTCAAAACTCTACAAATTTGTGTTAAAAGGTGTTCAAGCAATTTATTGCTTTTAAAAAAATTCACTCAACTTGGTATCAAAATATATTTAAATTGCTGCGGTGTTAAATATTAGCACCTTAACTAGTAATAAGCATCATATACATTAGCATTAGCATTAGCATGTTTTGTCTTGCTCTTAACCGCTGAAGATGACAAACTAAAGCAAGACAAAACATATTATAACTATAACAAGCTTCTACAACGTTTATTATCTAGGTAGTCAGACTAAATTCGGGCTATTTGATGATACGCAATAAGAGCAAACTATTGAATTGAAATTTTAACCTAAACTTAAAACTAGTCGGCCTAGTTCCGAAAAATGTCACGTGAGTTTTAAATTATCATGACATTTAAACGTGAAAAATTCAAGCACCTTCTACGTACGTCTGTCTGTTCTGTTTGTTCATTAATTCCTTCTCAGCCATTCCCTCATCATGTTATGTACATTCATTTATTAGAATGAAGATATACTAATTTAAATGTACTTTAATAGATAACCCAAACAAATAAGCCATAAGACGCACAACGCAATTAATAATGGTTTGAAATTGTTGACTTCAACCTAATTTTTAGGAAATGTTTACAACTTACCTTCTTATTGTTACTCTATAGGTTTCGCGGTAAAGGAAAGTTCACAAATAAGCAACAAGTAATCAAAGTATGGGAGACAACTTAATTCTCTTTCCGCCACTGAAATTCTCAAGTGGCTGAAAGTTTTTCTTTAAATAGGAAATTACAAACCCTTTACTATTTGTTCTTTATTCAGTTAAATGAGGATTAAAACAGGAAAGAGTTATTTGTTTAAATTTTACCTCACTTCCTTAGAATTAAACTTATCTTGTCAAATCTCTGTTACTAAAAATGTAAACTTCGATTAATTATAGCTTCTACCGGTGAAAATTTAACCAACTTTTAAGAAATAACCTCATAGCAACAAATCTGAAATTACATAATATAAGAAAATTAAACATTTCGAGAGTAACCCACTATCTAAGCTTCCTTTGAGAAGATAAATATTCCATCCCATCTATATGGGCTACGATTGTTATTACTGACATTGATAATGATAACGATATTTTATATACTTAACTATTGTTATAATTTCATCAGCATAAGGTTTTTATACATTTCATTTTATTCGCTAAGATTAAGATTAAAGTATCGCTTAAGAAATTGCTTTCTGAGACACAGGAATATTTAAAATAAAACTAGAAAAAAATTTTAGACTCCCAATTGATTCGTCTTGAAAAGCTTTAAAGCTTACTGGCTGCACTAATATGCTAATGAAGTAAAATAGAAGAAACTAGCGGCCGCCCGCGACTTCGTCCGCGTGAACTTTGGTATGAAATTTTTCTTGAATTTTCTTTACTATAAACCTCACGCAGCCCGAGACCTTTCCAACGAATGCAAAACCGTGGAAATCGGTTCGTACGTTCTGGAGATATAGCGTCAGGAAGGAAAACCCGACTTATTTTTATTATAGAAGAAATTAACGGAACATAAGACTTAACTTTAATATCACACATATTAACGCGTAAGAATTGTCCACCCTCCTTTTTATGTTTGTGTAAAAACCTAAACGATTTAAAGCAAAAAACAAAGTATTTTTGTGTAAACTTGTAAATTGAGCATTTAACGCCATCCTAAACATGAAATATGGCTTTAAGTTAAGGTTTATTTTTATTTAAAGTAAAATCCAACATGAAATTTAAATCTTCGAACTACTGCTGCAAGTTATGCGTACTTCAACCGTTAGTTTTCTTCTTGCTTTTTGAAAGATGAATCTAAACTATGTTCACCCACTTTTGTTTAAAGATTATGAAATAACTACAATAAACGATTCGATTCACACTCATAGTAGGGTTCATATACCCTGTGTCGTGGGTACCATGGACACATACAAAGACAGAAACACAAACACCCAGAACGAGAACAGAAATTTAAACTCATCATTCAAATTTATGTTTCGCCGGGAATCGAACCCGGAAACCTTCGATTAGCAGTCCGGCATGGCAACCATTGCGCCATACTGGTCGTCATAAAAACAATTAATTTAATTGAATTCACGGTTTTCTGTATAGAAACTTTTGCTGCCTTTAAACACCGCAAGACAATACGAATAGTAAATATATAATAATACGAGTATGTTGATATCCTAAAACATATGTACTTTATTTAAAAAAGTTTAATTGGTACATATTACGTTTTGAACGTAATTTAAGTTTTTTTTGAGTTAGTTATTTAGAAGTTTCGAAACTATTTAACGCTAAATTTTAAGCGTTTAATTACGTGAATAATTTTTTTTCTGTCAGTTTTTGTAATTTCGTTTTTTATAACAGAACTTATATTTAAATAATCATAAGTTTTAGGTTTTCCTACGGTTTTTTTTATGTATATTTAATGTATACCCTAAAAATTCACACTATAAAACTCAAAATTGCTTTTCAGGTTTAAATTTTATTCTGAAAAAAAAACATTTATACACTTTTAAAAGTACATACCTTCTTTTTACTACTCCGCCACTTTCAAACTTTTATACACCTACTTACGACAACAAATCCATTAAATAATCCGTATAAGTTCGCACTTATCCCCAAAATTTTATTTCGTCTTAAAAAGTCACATTACTAATTAAAAAGTAAGTTAAAGCTACTTACAGTTTTCAGCGTGTCTACAGCGGACGACCACTCAAGCAGCAGCCGAAGGTCGGAGCGCTTGCAGACGCGGTGGTAGAATGCGTTTGGGCGGCGAGCGAGCGCTCTTATAAACATCGGCCATAGAGCTAAGACGCGTGGGCCGCTGGGCGGTTGGGCGGGCGTCGGTCACGGGTTACAGGTGCGATTGGCTGCCCTGAGATGAATGGGTAGGCTGTTTATGTTGTGGATAACTATTTTTTACTCATTTTGGACATTGACGACTTTTTATTTGTTGGTTTTTTACTATTTTCTGCCTTCAAGAGGAGACGCCACGGTGCTGTTGTTAGCATGTAAACAGGAAGCGAGAGAGTGCAAAGTTGCTCATATACATATGTCAGTCTGGTAGTTGGTGTTTGAAATATGTAAATCCGTTTCAGAAACAATCAGCCGTATGTATGTGCTAAGGAAAAAGTAAATAAAATGAAAAATAATTTTCATGAACGCGAACGCGTTCATTTAACGGACCCAAAAATAAGGATGAAATAATATCTAGCATTAACGAGTAATTAGAGAATTATATTAAATTAGAATAGATTCGGGCTTTAAAATGATGCATAGGCAATATTAAATTTAAAAAAAACTGAGACATGATTAAAAATAACGAAATTAAAATATTTTATTTGCACAAATATGGGTAATAAACATTATACATAAATACATTGCCGTATTTACTATTTAAGGTGTGCAAATTATATTTTAATAAAAATATAACTAAATTTCTATTATATTATATCAAAAATCCTATTTTTTCGGTAATAACTTCGCAAGATTTGTTCATTTGGCAGGATGAATCTAATATCTGTTCATTTCTTTGAAACCAGGCTACTTAATTATTGTGAAAATCTGTTATTCGTCAGTAAGCAATCTGTTTAGTCAGTCTGATACCCGTGTAAAGTGGCAGCTTCTTTGCCTGGACAGCTTCTTTACCATTCATATGCATCTACCAATTATTCGCAAATAATATCATATCGCCCGCTCTACCACGTTCTAAGCTCTACACACCGCCCTAAGTTCGCACCACAGATTTTGACTTCAGTCTCGAGCGAGCGAGACATCCAATCACCCGTCTCTTTCCCACCCGAACTTGACGCACTAGCATCAAGTTATTAAACTTGCAATCAGTTGATTATGAAGTTGTTTTTACCACTTTATTGAAGGAGGAAACACTCGAGCCACTTTTAATTACTCATATCGCTGTGTGATTACGATGAAACGTACACATGCCTGTGATTACTGGGGCTTTTTAAATAAAAATAGAATACAGGACTGAATGAAAAATAAATATAACGAAAGTCAGTAAGGATTAATCGAAAAAATTAATGCCTTTTCCGATTTGATTCTTAGTTAAACACCTGACTATAAAGTATTGGTATATTTATGTAATATATGTCTGCACCAACCCGCATTGGAGCAGCGTGGTGGAGTAAGCTCCAGGCCTCCCCAATAATGGGGAGAGACCCTTGCCCAGCAGTGGGACGCAAAAAGGGTCGCAGCCATATGTCTGCAACCCCAATAAAGTGTTAATAGACTTTCTTTAGCTGAAATTGTGTAAGAAATTATATACAGGGCGTTCTAAGACTATGGAACATGAAGGGAGAGTACCTTAAATATCGTAGATAGGATATTTTACTGGAAGAAGACTTTATGTTATTTGTAAAAGTTAGTAATACTGCATTCAAAGATATTCTAAAAATTATTTGCTTCGCCTGGGAATCGAACCGACTTAATTGTGAAAAAAAAACACGATCGAAAGAATGAACAATTAAGTTTTTAACAAAAAAATAGAACCGACTTCAAACGGTAAAAAATAAAATTGTTCAGTACCTACTTCTTCTTGCTTATGGTAATGACTCTTAAAACTATGTCTGGAGTCGGGCCCTTAGTAAATGTCGTACCATTCGTTCTAAATCGGCACCGACAGTACAGACAGTGGGACAGTACCTACTTCTTCTTGCTTATGGTAATGACTGTTAAAACTATATTGGAGTCGGTGCCCATTCAGAACGAAAGGTACACTATATTTACTAAGACAGGACATTTCACTAAGGGCCCGACTTCAAAAATAGTTTTAAGAGTCATTACCATAAGCAAGAAGAAGTAGGTACTGAACAATTTTATTTTTTACCGTTTGAAGTCGGTTCTATTTTTTTGTTAAAAACTTAATTTATTTCACTCTTTTTAGTCATTTTAATAATTCTGTATGTATTAGCATAATTGGAAAAAAATTCACTTAACTTCTAAACTTTAAACAGATTTACCTTTTATAATCATGTTTATCTAAAAGCCATCTAAAAGTCTGAAAGACATACTATCAGTCCACCTGAACGTTTAAATTAAAGAAAGAATTTGCTCTCAGCTCCTAAACGTTGAGGAGTTGTACCTTCAATCATCAGTTAAGCAACAGCAGGTGATAATTACCAGACATAAATATTTGTATTATGTTAAAAATATGACTAAAAGCATGCGTGTGCCTATTAAGTTTCAGTGTTTCCCTCGATTTCCCTAATATCACATCATCAGATTTTGACATGGTGACAGTTGGACCACCTCAGGAATGTAAGATTTCGAACAAAAAACCATTTATTGAAAGAATTTGCTCTCAACTCCTAACCGTCGTAGTACCTTCCATCATCAGTTCAGCAACATGATATGACGATAATTATACACAAATGTCTGTTTTGCTTTGTAAAAATATGAAAATCATTTGTTGTGCTATAAAATTTGAATGTTCCCTTCGATTTCTCTGGGATCCCCTCATCAGACTTTGACTTGGTGACAGTTGGACCATCTCGGGAACGTAAGATTTCGAATAAAAAACTATTTATTTAAAGAATTTGCTCTCAACTCCTCACTGTCGCAGTACCTTCCATCATCAGCTCAGCAACATGAGATGATGATTTCTATGCGTAAATATCTCTTATGCTTCAGAAACTATAAGAAAATCAATGTATGTGCCTATAAAATTTGAGAGTTCCCCTCGATTTCCCTTGGATCCCATCATCAGATCCTGATTTGGTGACAATGGGACCACCTCGGGAGTATAACCATACGAACAAAAAAAGAATTTTGAAAATCGGTCCACAAACGGCGGAGTAATCGGTGAACATATATAAAAAAAAAAAAAATACATACAGCCGAATACAGTACCTCCTTCTTTTGGAAGTCGGTAAAAAAATAATAATTCTTCTTCAGTAACATAGTATCTTATAAATTAAGTTTTTAACAAAAAAATAGAACCGACTTCAAACGGTAAAAAATAAAATTGTTCAGTACCTACTTCTTCTTGCTTATGGTAATGACTCTTAAAACTATTTTTGGAGTCGGGCCCTTACTAAATGTCGTACTATTCGTTCTAAATTGGCACCGACAGTACAGATAGTGGGACAGTACCTACTTCTTCTTGATTATGGTAATGACTCTTAAAACTATATTGGAGTCGGTGCCCATTCAGAACGAAATGTACACTATAAGAGTATAATTTTAAGAGTCATTACCATAAGCAAGAAGAAGTAGGTACTGAAAAATTTTATTTTTTACCGTTTGAAGTCGGTTCTATTTTTTTGTTAAAAACTTAATTTATTTCACTCTTTTTAGTAATTTTAATAATTCTGTATGTATTAGCATAATTGAAAAAAATTGTACTTAACTTCTAAACGTTAAAGAGATTTACCTTTTATAACATGTTTATCTAATATCCATCTAATAGCCTGAAAGAATACTACTATCAGTCCATCTGAACGTATAAATTAAAGAAAGAATTTGCTCTCAGCTCCTAACCGTTGAGGAGTTGTACCTTCAATCATCAGCTTAGCAACATCAGGTGATAATTACCAGATATAAATATTTGTATTATGTTAAAAATATGACTAAACGATTGTGTGTGCCTAATAATTTTCAGTGTTTCCCTCGATTTCCCTAGTAGCACATCATCAGATTTTGACATGGTGACAGTTGGACCACCTCAGGAATGTAAGATTTCGAACAAAAAATATTTAATTGAAAGAATTTGCTCTCAACTCCTAGCCGTCGTAGTACCTTCCATCATCAGCTTAGCAACATGATATGATGATAATTATACACAAATGCCTGTTTTGCTTTAGTAAAAATATGAAAATCATTTCTTGTGCTATAAAATTTGAGAGTTCCCCTCGATTTCCCTGGGATCCCATCATCAGATCCTGATTTGGTTACAATGGGACCACCTCGGAAGTATAAGCATACGAACAAAAAAAGAATTTTGAAAATCGGTCCACAAACGGCGGAGTAATCGGTGAACATATATAAAAAAAAATACGTACAGCCGAATACAGTACCTCCTCCTTTTGGAAGTCGGTAAAAAAGAAAGGAACAACGTGAAATTAATCATTTTAATCTAATTGAAAACATACGTGAAATGCCGAAGTCAGTTGAGTATTTTTTGTAAATTCATATTTTTTTTTTGTAAATTGATTAATTAAATGCTGAAAATGTGTTCCCTCTTGTGTACCTAATCGCCAATCTTTTGATAAATCCGCTGCCTGTTGATTTTCTAATGTTAACTTATGGTGAATACTCTCTAAAAAAAAAAAAAAAAAAAAAATAGACGAGAACCTGAAAACTGTTACAAGTAATATTACTAATTGTTAGGACTATTATTCATTATCTTCATGTGTAATTTAGTAATAGGTTAAAATTAAAGACATTTTATTCGATGTTGTTCGATTTGTTGCCCTGGTACAATCGCGTGATCCAAGTTTTGCCTCCAAATCTCGGGATTATTTGACGGACAGCATTAACTGACTATTAGTTGACTACCTATTTGATACAAAGGTAACGTCTTTGATTGGTGGCTGCAACCGTTTTTTGCATCCCACTGCTGAGTATGGGTCTCTCCCCATTTTTGGGGACTATAATTAATTCTTGAATTAATGTAGGTGCTTAGTAAGTGCCGTTATAAAACCTTAATTACAAATTTTATCGTTGCACGTTGACTGTAAAACTCTACTAAATGTAAAAATCATTATTTGAAAGTACAATCAATAAGTAGGCTAGAAGCCCGGTCATCGCCTTTAGGTGTCCGTTTAGGCTAAATATTTATCTGAGAGAAAAAAGGTGGCGAAAAGTAGTAAGAAAAGTAGAGTAGCAGCACTCTTTTAAGAAAATGCATATATACTTGAAATAACTGAATGGATGCGTCGATGATAGGCACTCTTGACAGCTGACCGTGTGAGACACTAGAGGCAGATGGAGACTCAGATCTCTTGAACAGCTAGACCCTACAGAAACTCTACAGAGCCTACATATTGGTCAAACAATATGGTACTCGTATACATCGTTTTTATAACCTTAGACATAGCGTTATAACTTCAGCGTTGTAGAACTTCGGAGTTTGTCACAAAGCAGTTTATTGTACCAAGCTGCACTCCCTTTGCGATGATTGAAGTTTGTATGATAAACCGGGATACCAAATTTCAACTGTCCCAGATTTCAGCGAGCCCTCTCATGTTTATGGTAAGTAAGTGATTAAGTCAGTCAGTAATTACCAAAATTGGCGAACTTTAGTGTTGTAGTAAAGTATAAAGTAACTAAAATAAATAGATTTTCTAGCTTGTGCTGGATGCAATAGTAGTAGTAGCACCAATGCCGCATTGGTGCCGAGTGGTGCGAGCATGCAGGAAACTTGATGTTACTCGTAAGTGTTCGCTGCAGACCATGGACATCTACACACAACCTTAAGTAAGATTAAGTAAGATCTTGCCGTGAGAATAAGATGTGAAAACCATATAAGTCTTAAATTCGCATGAAATAGCTACTCGACAAATGGACGCATAACTCTATATCACGCCAACCAATTTCGATGATTCTTTTTTAATTGAAAAGGATGTACTTTAAGGGTAGTTTGGTAAGAATTTGGTTAGGTTCTGATTATGGCATCCATGACAAAATAACGGAACTCTTCAAACTCGACGGAATCTTTATAGGCTATCCGGATATTTGAGTCGCCTACTGTAACGCCGTTATGGCCAAGTGATTGTCGTAGCTGAATATGATGATCAATGAAACTCCTTAACAGCTTACAAATAAGAGTGCGATCTGTGGCAGAATTTCTAACTGTTTCATTTAAACGACGCTGTCTCATATGAGCAGCACGTTTAATACGTCTACCCATATTCAAACAAATTAGTGAGTATACTTCAAATTCACTAAAAATCAAAAAATTAACAAAAAATTTAACAAAGCAAAAAACCGATTTAAAAAAAACGGCAAATTGTTTGTAAAGTAGGTTTACGATCGAGATGTTTACGTGATAACGTCCGCACGAGAAAATCTCCATTCGTTTGTATGCCCCTAGAGTGAGAGAGACGGAAGATCGGTCCACTCACTCGAACGCTATGCCAGCCTCCGCTCGTGAGGATTCCGCGTGACAAGTTTCACGGAATGACTGGCAGCGCTCGAGATGAGACTGGAGATCGGTCCGTCTCTCTCTCGTTATACCTGCGATCGCGCTCGTGAGGTTTTGGTGTGACACAAGTTTCTGAACATGTCACCCGACTAAAATGATTTTAAAGACGTTATCACGTCAAAATATTCCAAAAGAAATTAATATGAACAAAAAAGTAAGTAAGTCGTTATTTTAGGAGTCGGGGTCAGCGTGTCCACTTGAAAAATAAGCGAACCTGCGAAACAAGCACATCTCACACATACAACATTGTATGTCGTTACAAAGTTAGTTACCTTGGCTGACACCGACTCCAAAATAACAATAATAAAATTGTACCTACATTATGGTAAACACAGATCAAGCCTACATACATATTGATGAGTAGAAAATGTAAGTTGACTATTAAATTGTACAAGAATAAGCAATTATTTTTTTACTTTTTAGTGCATATTAATTAGTTTTGGAATAGTTTTTTTTTTGTAGTCGATTTTTGGTTACGTTAAAAAAATTATGATGTATTTCGGTTAGTATTTCAGTATTTCCCTAGCTGACTTGAATTTTAGTAAGTGAGAGAATAGGTAGTAAAAATTAAGTCGAAAACCAATTCTTCAGAAAATTCTACCTTACCGTCTCTTTTACGCATGTACTCTTTAATGCGACAGGGTAGGTGGCACTACCGTGTGCCAAGTCTTTGTTGTGGTGTTGTTATTTAAAATAAGTCAAGATAGATGGCGCTGTACCTGTTTCTATATTCTACCACGTTAACGAATGCCACGCATAGTTATGTCGCCACGCCGAAAATTAGGTTACACCGATTTATGATTCTTGTTCTCGTTTCACAGTGTTTGTAACAAAACTCCTCCAAACGGCATAACAGATTCTTTTTTTTCAATTATGGCATCGCAAACTCTGTGCATACTGCCAGCTTCAAGTATAATTTTTGCATCAACTTTTTGCCAGTTTCAATGAAACTGGACGAAGTACTAACACTAATAACAAAGTCAGTACCTAAGTAAGTCGTCAGTAATCAGTCAGTCTAGTCAGTCCACAAGTCAAGTAAAGCGATGGCTACTTTACTATAACGTGTCCAATGGAATTTTGGAGGCAAGCAGAAAAAACATATTTTAGGATTGTTATTCTATTTCACAAACACTCGTGCACTGTAATTAACCTATATCAAACAGAATGCCATCAGCTTTATCCGATATACCTAACTCAAAAATACACCAAGAAAATGATAATAAAACAAGAGCACAATATGTCTTTTTCGACTTCCCGCCAAAACTCTAACAGTTTTTTTGTGTGTATATTTAATCGTTAAGTCTAAGCATAGGACCACAAACTACGTATCGGCGGCGGCGACAGGACGTAAACTATTTTCCATACCGCTATGATGATATTTGAAAAAAAAATATCATAAGTGAAACCGAACCAGGTCGCGGGCAGTCAGCTAGTGTTTGTATACAAATAAAAGTATTTAAAAACGCATTCATCTTGATGAGATAGATAGATAAGAGCTACTTCTACGGGGTTCATATAATCGACTCATAATACTTTTTAACACGTGTTCAAAAATTTACATAGATTAAATTTATCTCATAAATACAATATCAGTTGTGGTTATATTGCAAAATTAAATTGTTAATGAGTTTTAGCGTTAACAAAGAACCCAATAAGACGTGTCATCGACAAACGTTTAATTATGTTTTACATTCATAAATAATTTACATTATTATAGCAAACACGCTAATAGTCAAATAAAAAAAAACTGCCTATCTTTTCTTAGAAAGTCCGAAGTTGATCTAACTGTTATAATAAATAAAAGAATACAAGAGCATTATAACTATAACGTTTCACACTCCCACACACACACAGTAGGGTAGATGTGTCGTGGGTACCATGGACACGTACAAAGACAGAAGAACAAACACCCAGACCGAGAACAGAAATTTTAACTCATCATTCAAATTTATGTTTCGCCGGGAATCAAACCCCACCGATTGGCAGTCCAGCATGGTAACCATTCCGCCACAGAGGTCATCAGTCATCAAACATGGCCCGGGCGGCTGGAGTGGAACGCAAGCAATCTACGCCAAACGGGCGACGTCAGGTATGAGATGAGGTGACCGCTAGTCAGGCGCGGTCGCAGCCTTCAGTTTTGGGGGGGTCGCCAAGAAATTGTGGGGGGGTCACTAAGAAATTTGGGGGAAGGGGTGTCCCAAATTGGCTTGTTTCGCCCTCAATCTATACATGACTGATGGATTTTGGGAGGGGTCATGTCCCCTGTGACCCCCCCCCCCTGGGACCGTCACTGGCGCTAGTAGCAAAAATTTCATGAGCTTTCCGTGCTTCGGAGGGCACGTTAAGCCGTTGAGCACGGTTGTCATCGATAGATAACAGATTTTAAACCTTGTGAGAGGCCTTAGTAGAGTAGAGGCGCGGTCTGAATACATCCAACAGGGGTTTAGCCGCTAACCCGCATCTCCACCAATCCGCATTGGAGCATAGTGCTGAAGTAAAAGAAAAGGAAAGAAAAGAAATTACTTTATTGTTAACACTATTATAAGAGTTTAAACAGTCTACCATGTTCTGGCATAAAATATTACATTATTAATTAAAATTAGATTTACCTAAAACAGTTTTATTTTAAGATCCGTTAAGAATATTCTTAACGTATATATACTATGTATACGCACATATACGCATAATGCATTTTCTACCAGCTAACCTTAAAGAAGTGCAGAAAGTATAAATATAAACTACTTCAATTGAAAGGAGGATCAGAAGAAAGAAAAGAGAAGTGAAATTTATCATAATTCAATTAAAATATTACCCTTATAAGCTATAATTTCGGTGTAATTATATGCAGATAGCTGTGGGACGACATTGACACATGCGGTAGCTGTCACGTATGTTCCCTATCTGCCCATAGCTACTCTGTAAGAAAGCTTGTATATTGTAGTGATGCAACGGATCTCTGTTTCTGTTTCCGCAAGTGCGGAAGTTCCGCGCGATTTTCAACATCCGTTTCTGCTTCTGTTTCCGCAACTTTTATAACGGAGATTTAAACGGAAGTTTACAACCGACGGCTGAGAGTTACGCATGCGCGGCACGAGGCGCGTGCGAGTCGCTGGACGGTTGAACGCACGGGGGAGGGGTCAGCCAGCGAGCTGCGCAGGCACTTGTCACATTTGTTTGTTTACGTACTTTTTTGTGAATGTAAGCGCGTAATATTTTCTGCTGCTGTTTGTGTCAATACTTTTGTGTCATGTGTGTAACAAAAAAAAGAAAAGACCTTTAAATGAAGATTCTCTTGTGTGGTGGAAATTAAATTCACACAAATACCGTAATCTTTTGCCATTAGTGCGCCAATATTTGTCGGTACCCCCCAGCAGCGTCGCCAGTGAACAATTATTTAGCGGAGCTGGTCTTATATACGAAGAACACCGATTGTAAGGTGCAAAAGCGGCCAAATTACATACTTTTTATAAAATATAACTTGCCACTACTAAATTTTGAATATTAATAAAATGTTCAGTTGCAAAGTTGCAATATTGTTTTCTATAATAGATTTCTAATATATCTATTTCTAATCTAGATTTGGTGTATTTGATACTTAATAAAAATTATATTTGTAAATTTGTTTTTTTTTTCCATATTATTTACACTTCCGTTTCTGCATCCGTTTCCGTTTCCGTTTCTGCTAAAATTTACTTTAGACATCTGTTTCCGTTTCTGGTTCCGCTAAGACACTTCCGTTGCATCACTAGTATATTGTATTCCTCATATTTTAAAACAGGGCTGAAGTTTTTCTCCGTCTGCTCTTTTCTTCAGCTCAGCATTGCCTAAGCGCACCCAGAGCAGACAGAACAAAAAAACGTTCACTAAGAGTTTGTAAATGAACCATACAGTGAATAAAGAATATTTCATTTCATTTCATTTCATTTCGTTGCTTATAATCCGTATATTTATTTCAATAAAATAATAAAGCAAACTTGCTAGTTTGCAAGTGTTGATAAGCTATAATCTCGGTGTTGCTTATAATCCGTATATTTATTTCAATTAAACAATAAAGCAAACTAGCATGCAAGTGTTGTGTTTTCAGTAATGACATTGCAAAGAATATACTGCAAATATCAAGTAAAACATTTGAATACAAACTTTTATTTTGTCCCTTTCGTTGGAGCCGGATGATCTAATATTAAATATATATTTTTATCTTTAAGATGTCTAAATAGTTTAAAATTTTGCACACGTATTGAGAAAGAATAATAATACAAAAATTGTACATAAATTCTATAATAGCCCAAGAGCACATGTCGTTTTTGGCTGATTGTTTTAGGCTACACTGTAACCCAAAATTAATACTTAAAGATTTTATTGCATTGGTATTCCCCAGGGTAATTCCTTCTGCTCTGACTGTGTCACAGAAAAATTATGTTAGGTACGCGTATTATAAGATAAAAATAACAACATTTGTAGTGATGACAAATGGCACACCTTATACTGACCACTTAGCAGAGAGGTGTCTGAACCACAATGGTCGACAAATGTTCTTCATTCTCACATCGCTTTATTCTCCACTGCAACCATGATGTATTTTATGTATGACATTAGGCTATCTAGTATCTATAGTTAGTGCACCAATTCCAACCTGCGATGACACTTAAATTTCTGACAAAAGTAGGTATACCTTGTTACAACCTTAATTTTAAAGAATAAAAAGAATAAAAACTGTATCATAATCAATGTTGATGATAAAAATTAAATGAATTGTTAAAAATATCGACATTGATTGATTTTGACCCTACTTGTTTCATTGTGGACAGATTTTTCAGAACTTTCCTATTAATTCATCCATTGTGGGGAAATTTCGCACATCATATTGCTTTATAATGTTTAATAAATATATAGTCACCAAACAATAAAAGGAAATACAAAAATAAACCTATTTTCACACTCTAATAACAATAAGTACACGTCTAAAACTAGTTCATTTGTTCTCTAGCTTCCCAAAAATAATGTGTTCGACAAAAAATAGATTCCAATTCCATTAGGGCCACAAATTGAATAAATTAAATTTCAAAGAAATTCGTTACGGCAGCCATCGCTTCAAATTATCAAAATCCGGTTATATTATAAAAGACAATACCCAAAGACAATGGGTACAACAAGACACAACTACGCAACCAAGAGACTTTCAATGATCAAAAAGTTTGAAAACACAATATACACAGCTGTCAAAATTTCCTCTCTCACAGAAATTGTTGTAGAAAATTCTCGACGAATTTGCATTATATTGTTAATATTTAGATCCCACGAGGCGGGAACATTTCGTATAATCCATAATAATTGTCCCTGAAGTTGTGGACGCTCACAATTTTTCATTTCTCCCTGCCCAGGATACTTACCTGCCGGATTTAAGTTAGATAATAAAAGTAAATTCACAATAACCGTTCATTGAGTTAATTCCATGCTTTAGATTTGCATCTTTACCGATAGATAGCGTTGGGCAGTGTTTTTTTGCAATTTATAAAAAAGCCAATTTTATTGAAATTAAATTTTACTAACAATTACTTCATAAAATGGGACAAACAAAGTACGCTCTCCAAGCCTGCATTCACATAAGATTAAGAAAATGAACACTTAACACTTACGTTCTTAGATTAATTAATAGGTACTACTCTAACTCTTCATCATTATCACTGTCTTCAATAGGAACTTCAGACCCATCCACCTGATTTCTGGAAGCCTTGATCATTTCCACCAAATCCACCTTCTGCATCGTGACTTTGACTAGATCCTTCAAAATTTTCTTTATATCCTCGTCTTGAGAAATCAGGGTTTTAATATTTTCTCTGGTAAAGCCGAAATCTCTTCGGCCACCTATGGGAGGTAGAAGAGATTCTTTGAACTTTTTCTTTCTCGGTCTTATCGGTGGTGGGATGGGCTCATTAGGCTCTCGTGGCATGGGTTTCGGTATGGGGCTGTCCCTTATTGGCGGCCTCTGTCTGCCTGGTATGGTCTGCTGGTTGTGCACACAGTCATCCCCACAGCACATGGTGCAGCTCATTTTACATTCTTGGGGCTTCGGTGGCGGTGGCAATGGTTCCCGTAGCTTCATGAGCGCGGGATCCTTCTTTTTATTATAGTTGCAGTCCTTATAGTAAAGAATGTTTTCGATGCTCTCCTCTGATGATGATAAACCTTTGTACTTTCTCCTTGCTACGATGCTTGTTAGCTGTAGAGTTATTATTAGCTGAAATAAAGTTTTCTGTTCTGTAATTTAATAAATAATTAATATTTTTATTAATATTAATTTACTAGCTCAATCAAACACAAAGATGAGACTATTAATTGCCTAGTAAATTCCTAATTAGAATGTATATGGTTTCATATCTGGATTCTCTATATTATCAGATAGCCTCTCCTTAATTCTAAAAAACTTTTAGTTGGCTTTTTCACGTTACTATTAATTTCTTTTAAAAGCACTTGTTTATGCATCTACGCATCTAATACGTTACCTAGCATGAAATTACCGTTTCATTTTTTTTTTCATCCCACCCGACCAAAATATACTTAATGAATATAGAACCATTTATTAACGTACCATTTCGAATAACTCCATAACGTTTGCCTTACTGAGTGTGTAGCATTTCTGTGATAGGTTATCAGCTGCTGCCGGAAATATTTCAGCTTGTTTATAAACATACAGCTTACGTGTAAACTCCCTATATTTAGATCCAACAATTAAACGGGGTTTCCACACGGAATTAATGTGACAAAAGATACTAATTTGGCATGAGTTACCCTCTTAATTACATAATATATTTGGATTTACGTTTGTTAACTGATCTCTACGAGTAGATCTATAATATTCTCTGGTATTTTCTGTCCCTGTTCCTCTTTCATGTTTCAATTCAATTTAAAAAATCCAGAAGATGGAAATTGCTGTGTTTAATCGAGAAATTATCAATGCTGCAACAATTTCTGCTTTGAAGCAACTCCATTGTACTTAACCAACCACCTCGAAAATAACAAAGCAACTGCATATGACCTTAGTCCAGACTGAGACTGGCTTGAGGTTTTGTTGATGACCATGGGCTGCAGCGCCTACTTAACATTGCCTGGTCTGTACACTGATCTGCTTCTGAAACTACTCGTATTTAGTTTCATCAGCCAGTAAAATATAGAAATAATGAAATGCATCATTTGAAATTATTTCTTAAGATTTTTTAAGTATCCATAAATATAAATTTTAAATTAGCATAGCAAATTACGTAATCCATCCAATTTCCTAAGCCTACGCATTTCTTACCTGTATACCAAATTTTGCCTACGTACCTTTCCATTAAAATGGGATATGTTTATAATTTTTTGTCAAATATGATTATTTTTATCAGACCTTTTATTTTATAGTACAGCTTAAATACTCCGTTCACTATCTTTGAATTAGGTACTAGTTGACCCTGCGAACTCCGTACCGCGTTTAAATGATTGGGGTGGGCCACTCTTATCACTTAGGGGGGTGAAAAATAGATAACAATATTCTCAGATCTACCAAGTGTAAATAAAAAATTTCATCAAAATCGGTTCAGCCGTTTCAAAGGAGTATGGTAACAAACACTGTGACATGAAATTTATATTGATATATTAATGAAATGATATAGCCTTCTAAATTAGTAGTGGCACAAGTCAAAGTAGTGGCATTTTGAGTTAGTATTGAATTTTTGTTTGTTATTACTTTACTTTAAGTATATATTTGAAAAACAGATTTATATTTCTTTAATTACCAGTTCCAGTTGTTGTCGAGAAATCTATTTATTTCTTTATCTCAATAGTATTCTCAATTTTAAACCTTTTCTTAATATTACATTAGCTGAATGCATTTGGACTGGACACATTGGCTTTATTAGATTATCGTAAGGCACACCTTCTACGGATGTCGGATATCCATTCAAATCATATAAAACTAGCTAAACGCTAAAATCAACATACTGTCATGTGGTGTTTGAACAAAATCAACATTTTACTAAAATCTATTTCACTGAAATATATTACTAGTTTTATTGCATAATAGTAATTGCATCTTTGGACTCATATTTGCAACGCGTTTCCCAGTTGTGGTTGAATAGCAGCAGTAAGCATATCTCGCTTGATTTAAAAATTACCAGTAATTATACTGGTAATGTTCTTTCACAGTAATCACAGCATTACCAGTATATTTACTGGTAATGTTTCGGTACAATATTATTCATCATCCTTCAGGTTTGGGAAAAAAAACATTAGAAAAAATTTGATTTCATTGACGTAGATCGCAGATAGTATATATAGGTATCTACAGTTCTAACCCGACTGTGGGACGCTAAAAGACAGACAGCCAAATGGCTGCAAGGATTTTATTACATTCTATTTAATATTTTTACCATCCTTTGACAGTAAAAGTAATTATTTCTACTTATTTTAAAGCTAGGTACCTACTCTACAGTCCCCGTAGCTTCGGGATTAAGAATAGAGCTATGGTATCCCCTGCCTGATCGTAAGAGACGACTAATAGGGGGCTTCCTGGGATGCGGACGGTGAGAGTGGGAGCTTGACCCATCCAGCTAGCAGCCCCGGGAGGAACGGCGGTGTAAGCGTGGCCGCATGCCGTCGTGAACACCTGAAGATGCAGGAGAGCACATCTGCTCTCCCGAAGATGGGCCCGTTCTGGAGCGCCGCGCGTGGAGGATACCGGTGCGTTCCTATGAAGATCCCGGATTCCTCACAAACGCAGAGGCAGGCCACCGAGGGGGTTTTAGTGCGGTCAAATCCCACATAACCCGGTATCCTCTCCCAAGGTGTCGGGTACCTTTTGAAGGTTTCCCCCCGATACAAAAAAAGGTAACTACTCTACAAATGAAAGATTTCAGATTTGATTTAGAAAATACTTTATTAAGCCCACTAAAACTACGAAAAAAAGCTAGTCCCTAACTCACAGCCTCCACATGTATCGTCTAGTCACCATCCTTGGAGAAACTGTCACGCCATTCCGTCGAAGCCACTGCAGCTGATTCAAAACCGAACCGTACATTGGTTTGTAAAACTGGTTTCCAGGTTTGTATGTTTTCGCCCTCTTTTCCTTCAGGTCCTGGCAGTAGTGGTACCACCACGGCATGAGGGTGTATATCCCGGCCGTGAGCCTCTCCATCTCAGCGCAAAACACGTTGTTGGGCAACTTGAGACGAGATAATGTGTTCTTGTCCAAATCCTTAGGAATTTCGTGATTGGTTTGCTGGTCCCGTACCTTGTAGAGTGGTCGCCAGCGCGACTCGGACAGGTTCAAGCAGAGAAGAAAGACGACACTCAGGATCTGCGAAGATATTATAGTCTTTATCAACCAAAAAATCTCCAGAGGAAGTTTTCCTTAAGATTTTAATGTTTTATTTTAAAGGTGGTAGGGTCGACCGAGGAGGTACCTCCGCTGCACCCACTTCTGCCGCTAAGCAATAAGCAATGTATGTAGAAAGACGTAGTTGCCAGCAACCATCAGTCTTCGGAATAGCAGCGCAACCGCAGGCAAGCACAGGCAAGCGGAACAGTAGCACAGGCAAGACTTAAGCTGAGGTTCTGTGTAGATGTCCATGAGCTGCAGCGACCACTTAACACCACGTAAGTTAGAAATAGTTAGTATTCTGTGCCACGGGCCTGCATGCTCGTTTGCTGCTTCATTGAAATAAAAAGAATATTAATTGCTAATACACAAAAAGATTTTCTTAAACTTACTCGCATATATCCAATCATAGCTAGAACGTCTGAACATATCTGCATTACACCTATGACAGTAAAATCTAAGATTTAATTAATTAATGGCACCTTTTTATTGCTTTTTATAAGGCGTTAAATTTTGTATGATTAGATCGCACAGCACGCATTGTTTAACAGCATAGATATGGTTACATAATGTTTTACACATTACATGTTTCAGTTTGAAAATTCGAACAGCGTTAGGAGCTTTTATATCAGGGGGAAAGGCATTCGGTATGTTTTCCGGTAAGCCGGGCGACACACAGGACTAAATAAATGCTATTCTTACCGCAACCCGGATGACCGAGTGTTGCTCGGATAAAAACAGTTGATTTTTCAGAGACTCATTGGCTTCTTTAACAACGCCATCTACTTCAGCTCCCAACTTAAAAAAATAGAACTTAACAACGCCATCTACTTCAGCTCCCAATTAAAAAAATAGAATTAATATGGCAGGAAGAGTCATATTTTTCAATTTATGTAAAACTTGAAAACACGGATTTGGTTTTCGTGGGAAGTCGAAAAATACATATTGTGCTCTTGTTTTATTTTCATTTTCTTGGTGTATTTTTGAGTTATATCGGATAAATTTGATGGCATTTTGTTCGATATAGGTTAATTACAGTGGACGAGTGTTTTGAAATAAAACAACAATGCGAAAATATGTTTGCAAGCTTGCCTCCAAAATTCCATTGGTCACATTCTGGTAAAGAAGACTTGACTGACTGCTTACTGACGACTTACAATACTGACTTTACCTGTTATTACTCGTCCAGTTTCACCAAAACTGGCAAAAACTTGATGAAAAAATTATACTTGACGCTGGCAATACGCACAGTTTTTGATTCTATAATTGAAGAAAAAAGACGGATTAAATGGTATTTTTAAAAATGAAACCCAGCTAGATGGAATTGCCTCCGAAAACCCTAAATTTCAGGAAAATCGTAGGAGCTGTTTCCGACATTCGAATTATACATATATTAAGGTATACAAGAAATGCTCGTTCATTTAATCGCGCGTTGCCTTGCGGCTAGCATAAATCGCAAGCTATCAGCAGAGCTAAGCGAAATGGATCCGGATCATCGTTATAGTGATTGTGGCAATTCTCTTACACGTTTCCATGCATCGGAGGGCGTGTCAAGTCTTCGGTCAAGAGTTTGTCAATAGATAGCAGTCATTAAAGTTTGTCGCAGGCCCTTTGGGCGATTCGTTGACCACTAGCACGATACGGGTTATCCTACTCTAATGCACTGAGCTTATAAATCTTATTCTCTTTGATATTTTTATTTTTTCATGGTAGTATTTGCATACCTCTAGAAGGTAAATATGGCGAACTAAATATACATAAACAACCCATATTTGTGCAAATAAAAGTCTTGTCTTTAAATATTTCCGGTATCTCCAGTGCGACGCATCCGTCAGTACCCTCCGTCCGAAAATATATTTCCAAGAAGAAAAGTAAGAAAAGGTGTTCTAACTTCTGGAATGAATAAAATTCATATTATACGCCATATTCTTCCTTTATTTTAAATTCTCAAGAATTCGGGCGATTCTTACGAAAAACACCTTGAAATTTTATAAAAATTGTTTTCATTTACATACTCGCCTGAACAAAATACATTGCAATGTTTAAGGCCTCCATAATAGCTACTCGTTTTCATACTTAGTTTCGTTTTTAATCCGATGATAAATGTGTTATTATTGTCATTTTTAAATTTATCAGTAAAATAGAAACAAATAAACAACGATATGAAGACAAATGTTCATTTTCCTAATACTACATTTAATGCATTACTACATATTTTTGCACTCCAAATATACCTATGTAATATAATATTAAGTTTGCATCCCAACAAAATACCTATCTATTAAATTTGTTCAGTGAAATTCACTAAAGAAAATAAACTAGAAACTCAACCCACCCGCCCTATTTCCCAAACCTGGATTCGCCACTGAGTGCAAAACAAAGACATTTACAAATCCTATTTAAAAAACGGTTTTTTATCCATACTCATATTATAAATTCGACAGTAACTCTGTCTGTCTGTTACGCTTTCCCAATTAAACTACAGAACCAATTTTAATGAAATTTGGAACATATATAGACATATGGACCTTGGGAAAGGACATAAGATGGTTTTCACTTTTTATCCTACGGGAACCTATCTATAAAACGAGTCCACGCGGTCGAAGCCGCTGGCTAAACGCCTACGATTTTAATATGGCAATATCGTCTTACGTCCTTTTTCAAATGGATGGCGGACTATTTTTATCCTACGGGGATCCATAAAACGGGTCCACAAGGGCGGAGCCGCTGGCAGAAGGCTAGTACTTTATAATTTCACGTTGGCAAAGCAGAAAGCACTGACCTATCGGGGTGTTGACGTCAATTGCCCCGTAAGTGTGACGTCATAGAATTATTAGCTGCTGGCATGCCCATTGTGCCTTTAAAAATAAGTGGATTGAAAGCTGAAACAACTTTGATAAATACGTTTTTTTTTATTAAAATTAAAGGACGACCATGAAGACCATTTGCTGTAACCCTTTTTTTGCGGCCCACTGCTGGGCACGGGTCTCTCCCCCATTATTGGGGAGGCCTGGAGCTTACTCCACCACGCTGCTCCAATGCGGGTTGGTGGAGACCACTTAATTTAAGGTAAGTGGTCGCTGCAGCCTATGTACGAGTATGAACATAATCCCTACTAATATTATAAATTCGAAAGTAACTCTGTCTGTCTGTCTGCTACGCTGTCCCACTTAAACTACTGAAACAATTTTGGAACACAGATAGAGTGGACCTTGGGAAAGGACATAGGATGGTTTTTATCCTACGGGAACCTCTAAAACGTGTCCACGCGTCACTGTTGCTGAGCCGCTAGCGGAAGGCTAGCTTTGATATCTTACCAATTTGTTATGAGAGACTAATATTGGTAGGTATACAATATTGAACACTATTCTTTATCACTTATTTTAGTACAATAACACTAAGCAAGCCTGGGTTACCTTAGGTCGTAATCAGTTGCGCTGCTACTCCGGAGGCCGCGTTATGTTAGTCAAGCTAGCAATCACACCTTTTCGCTGAAATAAATTATTATTACTTCGCTAGGAATGCGTGCAGTAGTTGTACTTCCTCGGTCGAATCATAAAAGTTTATCACCTACAATTCCTAAAATACCACCTATATATTAAAAAAATAGTTATTTATTCTTTATGACTTAATTTTAAAAGCATTCTCTTAACAGGCTACCTGGTGTAGTATTTTTATTTATTTAAATAGAGTAGCAGACGAGCATGCAGGCCACGTGGTGTTAAGTAGTTGCTGCAGCCCATGAACATCTACATACAACCTCAAGCAAGCATAGGTAAGTCTTGTCTGAGATCGTATGCAGTTGCGCTGCTCATGTAAGTGTGGCCGGCTACTGCACCTTTCCACTGAAACACAATAGAATTGCTCACGGAAAAAATGTGTACAGCGATAGTACTTCCCCGGGCGAACCATAATAGTTCTACCACCTACCAAAATCACCTACCATAGTATGAAAATCAACGAAAGGTGGTTACAACTTTATCTACTAAAATACATATTACTACTAAACGTACAAATAGACGAAATAGATACTCTCATATATACAAAGATATGTAGGTATGTAGAAACTAATAAGTATAATACATATTATTACATAATATATACATAAGTATTATATTAATTATAAATATATACCTACTTATGAGTGGTAAGACTTGAGAATGTGATATCACAGCGAACCTTAAGCTAGAACTTATAGGGATTTCTTCCAGAAGAAATAAGTAAAGATTTTTTTTAATATAAATTTACTAGAGGGTTTACATATATGTTAAAAATAACGTTACAAATTCAGGGTTTTTATAATATATCTACATTTAAAATGATATAATATAATAATGCCATACCTATAATAAGAGTTGAAACTCATTACAATAATGTGCGAGGCATTGATTCGGAAGCACGCAAAACTTTTGGTAAAGCGCGCATTTAAAAATACCACAGAATATTTATTACCTGAGTGGTTTTTGTGTTTTAATTGAGGAAAATTTTGTATTGTATGATAATTTCTGTTAATAATGGATTATAAATTACAATAAAAATGCAAAACCAAAATGTGGTTATTGAGTTTATTTGTTTTTGTTGTCAATTAAGTTTAGGTAGGTTTAGGTCGTAGAGCGTCAAAATTGACAGGTATGACACCCGTGAGTCAGTACCTTTGTTGCTCTAAGGTTTAGGTACAGACATAAAAGAAAACATAAGATCCCAAAATATTCTCACAAGAGCCCATATTTAAATCTCGACGCCTACCTTAGATTCAGAAATATTAAGTTTAAAAACGAAAACCCGACTAGGTCAAAAATGCTTTGATTTTGTTACAAAAATGTTATTTTCGCCTTTTTAATCTTTGACGTTTTGTTTTGAGAAGTCAGGTTTTAATTTAAAAAAAGAACGTATTTTTCTTCTTGAAGCATTTTTGTTTCGTTTAAGTTATGCCTGTAATACTCGTATCGAACATGTGCAATAAAATTTTACATTGCCATATCATTACTATAATTATTTCGCTTCTTCTTCCTATACAACGCTACATCATCCATTATCTTCTTATAAAATGGATGAATGGTACTCGATGTCGTAGGCATTATTATTTTAGGAGCTACAAGCCACTGACAGAAGAAATACCACCATGGAACAGGCAGCCACGGGTACAGCGGCTTGGAAAGTTTCTCTTTGCAGATTTTCTTTGAAGGAATTTCTAAGCACGGTCTCCCAAAAGTTTCCTTGCATTCGTTGACTATATTTACATAGCCCGGTGTGAATGGAGCTAGAATGGGACCCCAGTCTCTGTAATATGCCGTTGTAGACATTATATTTAGTAGTAATGCAGTGGTGTGAATACTGATCATTCGCATCTGAAAAGGATTTTATATTAATCAAGTTGTTATCATGACTCCTCCTCTCATGGAACCTCTCAGCAGGCGCAGTGCCAGGGGTCACATGACATGACCCCCTCCCCCTAATCCATCAGTCATGCGTAGATGGAAAGCGAAACAAGCTAATTTGGGACACTTCTTCTCCCAAATTTCTTAGTGACTCCCAGCCAAAACTTCTTGGCGACCATTGAAGGCTGCGACCGCGACTGTCTCACAGGACTGTAACTGTAAATTATATTTGCTGCAATAGTTACTTCTCTAAGAATAATGTTAGGGTATCATAATCCAGTCTTAAAAATGTGATAGATTCCATGATTTGATAGAGTCCCGATTTTTGTTAGATGTGCCACGGTTAGTTAATCTGAAACGGTCACCATGACACCGTATGTCGTGAATGCAAATATTCGGCTTGCTAATCCCTTGGAATTATAGAAGACATTTGTGCCTAATACAATAATTGTACCATAGATATTCGTAAATACTATTCAAGATATCAATGCGAATTTTATAAAGTTAAAGAGTTAGTTTGTTTGAAAGCGCTAATCTCATAACAGTAGTTTCTTCGAATTGAAAAATTGTTTTTGTTTAGGATTTCTCGAAGAAGATTTTAGGCTATTCAACATAAAGCTATGATGCGAGTAAAACTGCGGGGCACTATGATATGTTACTGGTCCCCGTAGCTTCGGGATTAATAATAGAGCTACGGCACAAGGCAGGCGCTCCTTGTATTGTGGCTTCGGTATCCCCTGCCTGATCGTAAGAGGCCTCCAACTAAGGCCTCCGGGGTTTTGTGCGGTGAGAGTGGAAGCTCGATCCGTCCAGCTAGCAGCCCCGGAAAGGATGGCGGTGTGTGCGTGGCTGCATGCCGCCGTAAGCATCGGAAGGTACAGGAGAGCACATCTGCTCTCCCTAAAATGGGCCCGTTCTGAGGCGCCGGAGCCGCGCGTCACCGGTGCGTTCCGGACCACCAGGGTGATTTAAGTGCGGTATAAATCCCACATAACCCGGTATCTACTCCCCAGGTGCCGGGTCCCTTTTAAAGGTTTCCCCCCATATACAAAAAACCTAGTAAGTATATAAAATAAAAATACCGTATAAAAACCAATCACTTCATATCTCAGCCAAAAATGTACGGAATAGGTGCATAATAATACACTGGATAATACACCGGATACGAAATGACCGGAAACACTGGAACGCACATTGGTAACACACAAATTGTTCTATTTGGCTTTGGCCCTTCCGTAGAATTCTCCTCATTATTTAACCTTTTTTCAGTAGAAATATTTATTAAGCTTCCTATGAATAAAATCGTGATGTAAAATGAAAAACACATTTTTAAGTCTTTTTAAATTAACCACTATTATTTAGCAATCACTTCATTTTAGTTTAGTTCCATTTCAAGTAAGTAAAAGATAATAAAATGTTTATAGTCTGTATCTTGTAACTTTATTATTATTTTAATGTAAAAATTACAAAGACGCGGAACAGTTTCGTGCCTACTTAATACGTTGAAGACACGGCACTTTTCCGAGATTTTAATCACCTTAATATCGATTTTTAATTACAATCGTTATTGAGTTTCCGGAGCCTTGCGAAATTGACAATAATGCTAGCAAGTAATAGCTTTCAAGGCGCACATTATAATTATTTTGCTATGCGAAAACATGTTTTGCATACATTTTCAGGAGGTTGAACAAACCTATTGTAAATCATAAAATGGCTAATACTCAGCTGGGATAATTTGTAGATTACAAAATTATGACATATCTTTCCTTCGAAAAAACCTTTATACTAAGTTGCTCCATTTTAAAAACGAATGTGGAACAAACTATAGAATATTTTTTTACATTGCTATAAAGTTGCGAACACATGTGCTGGCACTTTTATAATGTTGACTGAATTTCAAGTTTGATAAGGAATTATAGGAGCCCATAAAATATTCAACAATACGATATTTATTCCGTAAAACAATGTTATAAAAATATACTATAAAAGAAACGCATAATGATAGTTTTAATGACAAATTATTGAGTATTTATTACTTTTGGTATCGAAAGGTGCATGCGTGTATCTATGAGTTATAACACACAATAATTTATTTCTAGTATACTCAAACCAACAAAACAATAAATCTTTACATTTCATTAGGAATTGTAAGTATTATGTCACAATTAGAATGAAAGTATTATGCTACAAATTACAACAAACAAAAAGAATGCTACACAATACATAAATTACAGTAAAGTATGCAGAGCAGAAAATTATTCACGATCTTCAAATCATTGGATTAAACTGGCTGAATGGCGGGAGGCTTTTGCATGATCATTTTACGCACGACGATTGCCGCGCATGCGTCGCGCGATTCCGCGCTTTTCGCGCTTCTTTTTATGTCAATTGAAAATACGACAAAAAAATTCCATGTTAACAAAAAAAATGTAATCTAAAATATTTTATAAACAATTTATCTTACGATATAGAATTTTGATTTACAATCGTTACCAAAATCTGTGATGGAGTGTTCAATAATAGACAATGGTGCGAGCTCAAAAACAATAACGAGGTTTATCGGCAAAATATGTCGAAAATTAAGCAGTTTGGGTGCAGTTCATGCGGGTCTGATAGTGTGTTTTGTTTGTGTGCCATCAGTTTTATGTATCTCAGGTAAGCGTCTCTTATTGAATAAATGAATGAAAATAATTAGGTATTAGCTAAGTGGCCAATACTTAGTCTTCTGCTCTTTTTCTGAGTCCTATCCTAAGCACTATGAGAAGCTGACTTCTGCAAAAATCTAAACTTAAGTTTTCTATTTATTTATTTTGAAGGATAAGTTTGTTAATTTATTAGCACTAAGCTGTTTATACAGAGCAGCGATGGTCTCTGACTAGAATATACCAGGTTCAAATCCTCGGCGCACACTTTGACAAATAAATTTGTTAGTAACTACTTATGTGCGTATTTATCGCTGCTCCACAGTGATGGAAAATATTGTGATATTTAATTAATTACAACGTCACATCCATCACCGTGCGAAACACATAACATCCCGAAGGCATGATGTCCACCAATCCGCACTTGGCCAATGTCCCTAAATTTTTTCAAGTAAAAATGTATTTCTCCCTTTCTACTGTTGGTTAATTACACTATTATAACTTAAAATATTTTTTTTGTTCTAAAACCGAAGCCAAACGCTTAAATTAGTCCCATTTACATGATAAAAATAGTGCATAAAACAGACTACTGCGCCATTGTTTGTTTTTAAGTCCTGTTGGTCTCTCGCTGTAATTTGAAAGGCCTGAAGCAAGGTAAAGGTCTATAACATCGACAGCATACTAGCACTCGTCATTCCATAGGAAAACTGCTAAAATACACTTTTTATACGAATGCAGAGTACCAGGACACTGGCAAATACTGACGATAGTACGGACGTTTACCTTACCACGCTCCAATCCCGGTTGGCGCAGATTACTTAAAAAATTGCCAAGGACTACAATTAGTTCCATGCCAAAGTGAAGCAGCTATTTCGTAATTCTCTACTTACGAGATATCGACTCTATTACAATTACTACCTTATCTAATCACCTGTACAAGTAGTAACACTTTGTTGAATTTGGCTGGAACCCTTTTTGCGTCCCACTGCTGGGCACTGGTCTCTCCCCATTATTAGGGAGGCCTGGAGCTTACTCCACCACGCTGCTCCAATGCGGTTTGTGGAGATGCGGGTTAGTGGCCAACCCGCTGTCGGATGTTTTCAAACCGCCCATATGGCCTCCAACAAGGTTTAACGACTGTTATCTATCGACAACAACCGGGACCGACGGCTTAGCGTGGCCTCCGAAGCACGGAAACGCGCATGAATTTTTTTGCCGATAGCGGTCACCCATCTCACACCCAACCGCGCCCGATTGGCTTTGTTGCAAAGATCGTTTGCGTTCTACGCTAACCGCAAGTTCATGCGCGCTTCATGTTGAATTTACTGTGCAGTAATGGGTCCCTATGATTTCCACCAACGGCGTAAGTTCCAGGCCCAATAATAATGGGTAGAGACCCATTCCCAAAATGTAACATAAAAATGGTTGTAGCCAATGGATCCTCCTGAGAGCCACAAGGTTCCAATGAGCCAAAACCTTGCAATTAAAGCTCTTATTAACAATTTACTAAAAAGAGTTTAGTTTACTATTATAATATTACAGTCGCCGGCGACGGTTCGTGTGGCTCAACGGAGACCATGCCAGACATGACATTCGAAGGAATCAAACCCAGGACGGTTCGATTCCCAGCGAAGCAGAAATGTTAATTATGAGATTAAGTATCACTTCTTAGTTTGGGTGTTTGTGCCCTTGTAATTGTGTGTGTCACGGAAGAAATTTCGTACAGAATCATTTATAGCGTGGGGAGTATCATAAGTGTGAATCGTTAATTATAATAAAACATATTATACAGTAAATAATTAAGTCATCGGAAGGTAAATTACGTTAATGGTGTGCAAGACGCGTCCGAGACTTATGCAATGTTGCATAGATTTACTCTTTCCGGTTGCCAATTAACACACTTTCAATGCCAAAAATAACTAGGTGACTGCCAAGATTATTAAAAAAATAAGTTCAATTAAAGTTTGTTCAAATAAAAAGTAGATAAGGCATATATAGAGACTGTCGGGAGCGTAAGCATTAAATAATGGGATGAAATTTTGAGAATTATCATATTGCCTAGTAAAATATCTGCAAATATAATTTTTACCTGTTTCGTTAATTTCGGGCGACATAATTGTAGTAATAAATTAAGTTTTTAACAAAAAAATAGAACCGACTTCAAACGGTAAAAATAAAATTGTTCAGTACCTACTTCTTCTTGCTTATGGTAATGACTCTTAAAATTATTTTTGGAGTCGGGCCCCTCCTAAAATGTCGTACCATTCCTTCTAAATGGGCACCGACAGTACAGACAGTGGGACGGTACCTACTTCTTTTTGCTTATAGTTATGACTGTTAAAACTATATTGGAGTTGGTGTCCATTCAGAACGAAAGGTACACTATATTTACAAAGACAGGACATTTTACTAAGGGCCCGACTCCAAAAATAATTTGAAGAGTCATTACCATAAGCAAGAGCGAAATGATATGATGATAATTATACACAAATGCCTGTTTTGCTTTAGTAAAAATTTGAAAATCATTGTGGTGTGCTATAAAATTTGAATGTTCCCTTCGATTTCTCTGGGATCCCCTCATCAGACTTTGACTTGGTGACAGTTGGACCACCTCAGGAATGTGAGATTTCGAATAAAAAACTATTTATTGAAAGAATTTGCTCTCAACTCCTAACCTTCGTAGTACCTTCCATCATCCGCTCAGCAACATGATATGATGATAATTATACAAAAATGCCTGTTTTGCTTTATTAAAAATATGAAAATCATTTGTAGTGCTGTAAAATTTCAATGTTCTCTTCGATTTCTCTGGGATCCCCTCATCAGACTTTGACTTGGTGACAGTTGGACCACCTCAGGAATGTAAGATTTGGAATAACAAACTATTTATTGAAAGAATTTGCTTTCAACTCCCCACTGTTGCAGTACGTTCCATCATCAGCTCAGCAACATGAGATGATGATTACTATGCACAAATATCTCTTATGCTTCAGAAAGTATAAGAAAATCAATGTGTGTGCCTATAAAATTTGAGAGTTCCCCTCGATTTCCCTGGGATCCCATCATCAGATCCTGATTTGGTGACAATGGGACCACCTCGGGAGTATAAGCATACGAACAAAAAAATAATTTTGAAAATCGGTCCACAAACGGCGGAGTAATCGGTGAACATATATAAAAAAAAAATACATACAGCCGAATACAGTACCTCCTTCTTTTGGAAGTCGGTAAAAAATAAATGCAAATTGGTTTTGATTGAGGTTTGAACCCGGGTCTCTAGTTCCGCAGTCAGCCCACGTAACCATTCGGCCAAGGAACCTATAATTCAATAAACGAAATTTTTATAGAAGAATTATTATAAATCGAAATTGTCATTTCTTTGAATGTCGGATTGGCGGATGGCGTTTGACGGCGTCCTACGCAATGATATTACTCGTAATAATACTTCCAATAGATAGTCTCCAATAAGAGTAATTCACTTCGCAAATATACATGTGTCATTCCCGTTACAAATCGCTCACATGTTTGAATTTAAACGTGTAAAAAGGTTGAATTAATTTGGTCGCAATGTATAAATATTGCCTTAATTAAACTTTTAGCTGCTGGAATAGAAGCTTCCATTTATGGTTCAGTACTTCAAACATGTCAGTCAGGGCCTACAATTTAGATTTATTCCGGTTGTTTTTGCTCTGCCCTGCATTTTATACCTACCTTTGACCAAAAACTAACATAAATTTTTCATGGTGTTTATTTCATTATATTAATTAAAGCCTCAGATTATAAACAATTTAAGAACATAAATTAGCTTAATATAATAATAATCGTTCTTTCAGACATATTACAGGCCATATACAGCATCATTTTGTGAGCCCATTCTTACTTAATAAGAATTAGTGGCCGCCCGCAACTTCGTCCGCGTGGACTTCGGTATTAGTCATAGCTCGGGTGAATCCCCTGGGGTTGCCCGTGTCCATTGGCGACGGTGATCGCTTAACACCACGCGGCCCGTCTGCCTTTTTGATCGGTTTATTTATAAAAAAAGCCTTCCCCGATAAATGGACTATCCAACACAAAAAGATTTTTTCAATTGGAACCAGTAGTTCCTGAGATTAGTGCGTTCAAACAAATATACGAACGAACGAATGAACAAACTCTTCATCATTATGTATAGATTAGAATATTGATTAATTATTGTCGACGTGTGGGCATGGTGCGAAAAAGCGTGAACCCTATTTCGTTACAGTTTACCATATTATTGCCAGTTCATCTTATGTTGGTTTTTTTTCTTTCTATTATCTATTTTTCTTTTAATTTATAAGTTTTATGTTATCATTTAAGGGACTGTAAATTATAAAACTTTTCGATAAATCAACAACGATACTTCCAAACACTGATCGATAAATTCTTGAAATGGACGTAACTTTTTTATTTGTGAACCGATTTAAATAAAACAAACACTAAATGTTAAACTTAGTTGTACTTCTCAGATGTACCTTTGGTTTTTTAATTCCAACGAACCACTGCTCTTAAAAAACTGCAGCAGAGATAGCCAAGGGATTGAGATATGAAATGAAAGGAAATAAAATGAAATGAAACGAAATGAAATGAAATGAAATATTCTCTAAAATATGATAAATCTTAAATATATATAAATGAATAACTCGTTGCGTCTCGATCGTGCGTCAATACGTCGTAACTTAGTGAACGTTATTTTTGTTGTTCTGTCTGCTCATCGGCCATTAACTTCGGGTACCAGCTTTCCTGGCAAGCCCGACTCAGGATTTATTTGTGAAGATTTAACACCTGCAAGAAAAATATTGTCATATTTCAATACGATGTTACTTACGATGTTACATCGATGTTACTTATTATGAAAGTTATGCAAATTTCATAAAGGAATGACAACTTGCCATTCCACACTTTTCCACCATGTTTGAATGTGACTTAAATCCTACTCGATTCTAGGGTTACTGAGGAAGGAGCTATGAGGAAGAGGAGGAGGAAGTATCAAGTACAAAGTAAGAGGATGAGAAAGAGGATGAAGATATATTCATGAGGAAGAGGAAGAGAAACGGTTTGAGAAAGGAAAACGGAGTAGAAACTATATAAATAAATAATTAGGCTGGCTAGGGAATTCTATTGATTCACTTTGACATGGGAACCATGGACACACACAAGACAGATACAAAAAAAACTAAATCTAGAACAGAAATTCAAACTCAACATTCAATTATTCAATTCAATTGCCTCGTCGGGAATCGAACCCGTCACCCGGAACCAATCCGGCATGGTTATTATTGCGACATGGGTCGTCAAACAGTTACAAAAAAATAGTTTAAGTAGTTAGATTCAAATAAAATAAAATATGCAGTATGAAAATGCAACTTAAGTTTTTATTAATCAAAAGTAACAGTAAGTGTAACTTTTTAGCTGTA
Source organism: Pyrgus malvae (assembly GCA_911387765.1). Taxonomy (NCBI): domain Eukaryota; kingdom Metazoa; phylum Arthropoda; class Insecta; order Lepidoptera; family Hesperiidae; genus Pyrgus; species Pyrgus malvae. The sequence continues at coordinate 3,810,112 of OU426956.1, read as the reverse complement.
TGCGAAAAGAAAATTCCTCATAAATTCGTCTTAATTTAAGAGGAAGCAGAAGAGGATGAGAAAGTACCAAAAAATGCGTAACTTCCTCATTAGGAGGAAGAGGAAGAGGAATCCTCATCAACACTCGATTCTGAGACCAGTGCCCAGCATTGCATTATAAAAAAAGGTTATAAAATTATAAATACACCATAAATCCCTTGTATAGAGATTTATTGAGAGTTCCGTGGTCTGACAACACGATCAACAAAACAGGTACCCTGACCTTAAGGTACTCTACATGGAACTTCCTTTATCCAATTCTTTGAATAAGTAACCAAACATTATAATACGATCTTACCTAGGAAATAAATACGATCACTTACACATTTCCTATTCAAACAATGAGGCATATGACAATTATTTACTTAATGGTCTTTACGGATGGGCTATAACTATAAACAGAGCATTACTATGCAGTACGTCACACTGGAAGGTCTTGATCGCGTATAAGGATTTCCTCTTTTTTAATGCCAAGTACATCATTTATTTCACACGAAGCGAGCTTGCGTAAGTCATCTACGACGACCCGCGTGGCGCAATGGTTACCATGCCGGACTGCCAATCGAGGGGTCCCGGGTTCGATTCCCGGCGAAACAGAAATTTGAATGATGAGTTTAAATTTCTGTTCTCGGTCTGGGTGTTTGTATTCCTGTCTTTGTATGTGTCCATGGTACCCACGACACAGGGTATTAATTTATCCTACTGTGGGGCTATGAGTGTGTAACGTTTATCTACGCAGCTAAGCGAAACGGACGCGGTCGGGTGTGATGTAGGTGACCGCTAGTGCCAAATTTCTTGTTCGTTTTCGTAATTTGGAAGGCGCGTTAAGCCGTCGGTCCCGGTTGTCCATAGTAAGCAGTCGTGAAACCTTTTCGAAGGCCTCATGGGCGGTTTGAAAACATCAGACAGGGGTTGACCTCTGGCATCTTCACCGATCCGTATTGGGGCAGCACTCCACCATGCTCCAGGCCTGCCCAATTATTGGGACGTAGCAGCAGTTATCCAGCAGTGGGACGTAAAAAGAGTAGTTGTAGCCATATTATTATATTACATTTTGTCATATTATATTATATTTTGTGTTTACGCATATGAACGCAAGCAATGAGAGCCTAATGCAAAGAACTTACGTTCACTCAGTAGGGGCTTAAATGTTCATGCTGTGCACTGTTAGAGATGTGCAAATAGTACGAGACATACCTAATGCTAACATTTCGTTTAAAGATAAATTTTAATTGTCTTAATGTATGTATTTTTGAGTCAAATATTTCGAACAGAAACTCGTAATATTGAACTTGGTTGATTTTTACTCGTAATTATTTGTTATTATAAATTATTTTGATTCATTACAAGAGTAATATCTTCTTGTAAGTGGTGTACGATAAAGTGCTGACTGCTGAGACCGTTTCTTATAATAGGTGTGAATAGATTATTTAAGCGATAATTTATTCAACAGTATGCAAAATTCTAGTTTTAATTGGTTTTAGATGTCTAGGTGATGACCTTAACATTATTACTGTGTATTACCAGATAATAATAATTGTAGAACATTAAATTATACCAAAGCTAATGTTATGGCATAGACCTTGTATACTCACTCATATTACATGAAAATTACAGCAATAAGCCATGACACTTCCACTCTTTTTTGCTTCATAGTTCACGACATTAATTAATCTTAAACAAAACCGCGTAGGTAATCTTAGAATCAAAGTTTAATAATGTAGGTTTTTTACTTTTTTAAAGCAATTTTTAGACAATTTAATAGATTTAAATAATGAAATGAGTACATAGTTCTCAAGAGCTTTATTTATTTATTTACAATACAAATAGTTTATTTGCTCAAATGTGGTCACAAAAGATGAAATATTTTTATATTATAGGGTCTGACATTTACCGTATTTGGTGTGCAAATTGTAATTATAGCTTGTTAAAATATTACAATAAAATTAATTTAACAATAATATTATTATTTCAAAACTTATTAATGTCAATTGCATAGTATGTCATTTCTATTAGAATAAACTTTTACAGGAGTCATTAATGTCAAATTAATTATTACGCTGTCATGTCATAAAATTCCTTTAAACTATAAAAACATTTTTCAATAAAAATTTCACTCAGGTGCTTTTTAATTTTAATTTATTTACAGTTTAGTTATTATTACTACTAATTTATTTACACTTTAGTAGGTGGTAGAACTATTATGGTTCGCCCGGGGAAGTACCACCGCTGCACCTACTTCTGCCGTGAACCAATTCTATCGTGTTTCGGTGAAAAGGTGTAGTTGCCGGCCACACTTACATGAGGCGACCACCAGCCTCTAGAGTAGCAGCGCAACTGCATACGATTTCAGACAAGACTTACCTATGCTTGCTTGAGGTTGTATGTAGGTGTCCATGGGCTGCAGCGACCACTTAACACTACGTGGCCTGCATGCTCGTCTGCTACTCCGTTCAAACAAATAATTAAAAAAAACGTTATCGTCACAACTTAACTATGTTAAACAAAGGGCGGACTTAATGCCAATAGGCATTCTCTACCAGTCAACCCCGGTAGAGGTTGGCTGGTAGAGAATGCCTATCGGCATCGTTGATGTAATAGAGGGTAATTGTTTTTTTTTTCTATTTTTACTTCAATCCATCAGTGATCTGCCAATTAAAATCTCATCAAAGTCACTCTAGGTGTTACGGACAGACCATGCTACATCCATCGCACATCCGAGAGAGACCTGTGCCTAATAGCCGGTCATAAAAAGGATTGGAAAAAAACTAAGTATAGTATGTTTATATACATTTGGTAAAAATATATTTTTAACTCAGATATTTAAATTTTTTTATTTTGCTCACATTATATCTATTAGAGATAATTTAGACAAATTACAGTGTAGGTGGAGAGCATTACTTTAACGAGTTTTGTAGTCGTCACACATTGTAACTAATTACTTGTCAGGTGACAAAACATCGAAATCGGATTACCTTACCACTAATAACTTAAATAGACTAATCATAAGATTAGATGGTATATACGTTTTGAGTAATTACGGTAACACAAATAGCTTAAATATGTACCTGCCTATATTAATAAAAATAAATACATACCGTATAACAAAAAGTGCAATTAAGAACAGTAACATTTCATATCAGTTAGGTAGGTACTACTGGCTGTGGCAATATACGTTCAACGTTCAATTCTGTTTTATTTCGGTGGAAAGGTGCAGATGCCGGCCACACTTACATGAGGCGACCACCAGCCTCCGGAGTAGCAGCGCAACTGCGTACGACCTCAGACAAGACTTACCTATGCTTGAGGTTGTGTGTAGATGTCCATGGGCTGTAGCGACCCTTATCACCACGTGGCCTGCATGCTCGTCTGCTTCTCCATTCAATTAAGAAAATGCATGGATGAAAATAAGTATAATAAACAGTTGTGTACTTGGTTTATAAAAGTAGATAAAGGGGGTTTTGGTGAAAAGATGTGGTTGCGGCCAGATTTACAAAGACAAAGACTTTTATTTGTACAAATATTGGTGTTTACAAAAGGTGTTTTTATACATTTGGTTCGCCATATTTACCTTCATGAGGTATGCATATATTACAATAGGTACCTAATTAAAATCTGAACTAATTATAATTTACAAATTATAAACATTATTCGACCATCGGCCAGAGTAGCAGCATTTGCATATGATCACTTAACACCACGTGGTGTGAGGTGGTGCAAGCCACGTGGTATTAAGTGATCCCCTTAAAACTTCCTTACCACGCAACCAAGATGTACTCGTATCAATGGCAAAACTATGATCATAATTTTATTAAAAGAAAAGAAAAGAAAAGAAAAAAATATTTATTTCATATTAGGAATACAAAATATTCGCTGAATGACATTTTTTCCCGGTCATCGCCTTTAAGTGCCCGTTTGGGCTAGATGTTGAGCTGAGAGAAAAAAAACGGCGAAAAAAACACCCAGCAACACTCTTTTATAAAAAGTACATTATATATTTGAGATAACAGAATGGCTATGGGTCTGTAATGGGCACAAGTGCCAGCTGATCGTGTGAGACACTATTGACCTATATTATCCCATTTCAAAGTAAACTTGACTAGCTGGACTATCTTATACCTTTAAACGAGCAATTCTTGTATATATCTAAATATATTTTTTGAATCTCGGAAATAGCTCCAAAGATTTTGATGAAAAATAGTACCCTGGGTTCGGGGGTGATAAATCGATCCACCAAATTTTTACTGTTAGAATTTTTTCATTGTATAAAAATATTTTCAGTGATAATCAATTTAAATATAAACTGAAAAATACGACTCTTCCTGACATCTATTGGAGAATATTAATAATATAGTGACATAAACGCTGTCAAACGGGGGAGCCCACGAGGCTCATTGTGGATTTCCTCAAGCGTCATCAGGACCTTGTGCATTTTATAGGTTGGGTGGTAGGAAGATTAAGAGATTATATTTTATGACGTTTTGTGTTTAACCAGTACAGTTTTGGCAAACTCGGAAGAGTTCGAATTTTAATTATTTAAAATTCATGGTTCAACCAACGGTAACGGGGTATTCTAATCTGATCATTTTGATATCCGGAAGTAAGATAAAAATAATACTGTACCTATATAGAAGGTCTTTTTAAATCGTGGCAGTACTCAACAGGATGCAAGGTGTACGCCATATCTTAATCTGACGCGCTCAAGTAATACGAAAATCCCCTCTTGGCTTCCCCTACCACCATCCGCCAATCCGAAGTTCAAAGAAATGACAATGTCGATTTGAAAGAGCTCTATAAAAATTTCGCTCGTTTGATTAAAGCTTCCTTGGCCGAATGGTTGCGTGAGCTAACTGCGGTACTAGAGACCCGGGTTCAAACCTCAATCAAAACCATATTGTGTCTATTTTTTATTTTTATGAAAATAACTTTTTTTATTAGGAGCTATTTCAGATGGCGTTGTTAAGTAACACTAAGCAAATGAGAGTTTCGTTTTAAACTAAACCAAGAAAATATTTTTTTAGAAAATAAACTAAGTTAATTAATGTTTAATTTAATGTTATCTCATTGTATAAAATCTGGTGTGCCATTAAGTATTTTTGTATTGCATTGTTTATATCCGAGCAACGCTCGGGCGTCCAGGTACTATTTCTTAATACAATTATTTATTAGGTATAGTTTTCAAATTATTCATCCTAAAAAATGGCTTAGAAAAGCGTGCACAATACGTAGGATGGATTAATGCATTCCTATTTCTGAGGCTGATGACCGTCTGTATGTGGGCGGCGGGCGGCTATCACAACTTTTCACCGAAATATGATTATGTACTTATTATATAATTATTACGGCATCAAAGGGTGTAACAAATGCTAAAATCAGGAAAATGACCAATAAACTGAAGTAAAGTAACATTAAAACGAACGTATTTAATAATAAAGGTGTACCTATATAAAAACATCGCATCTGATCAAATACCTATATTCAAACGAAACATTACTTTTTGTAATTATAATTTATTAATATTTTACATTTTGGTTTTTAACTGTGACTGCTATTTAAAAATATTAACAAAACTCATTATAATTGAAATTTCCTGACGGACAGACAACTGACATTATCTTTGTTTCCTTATTTAAATACTTGGTTACCTGGTACCTAATTAAGTACTTACATCTCAAACTAGTCGGCCATCTCAATTACCATACAAATCGCGTTGAGTAATAACTGTGACCAAATTTCTTTCTATCGCAACGTTGTTAATTTTCCCATGATTATCATAGATACATTTTTAAACAATGCTTAAAGTTGTACTCAGTTAATTGTTACCATGATATATTTTTTAAGTTTATTCAATCTTTTTAATGAGCCTAATTAATTAATCTATTACTGACTCTATTACTAGTAAAGTTAAACTACCTATACCTTCTTTTTATCTTATTTAACTAGAGTTTATCAATAACCTATGACATGATGCAATGGTGTCAGTAACGACCACAAGCAATATTATATCCTAATGGATTTGTGCCTCGAACTGAAAAATCAATTAATTTCCCATATAAATGCATCAATAACATATAAAAACATTAAATATTAATCTTTTTCTTTCACATATTAATGTAAGAATTACGATTGGATCTCTGTACTGAAAATCGGTAAGTAGGTAAACTAATAAACAAATATAAACAAATGTGCTACATCTCCAATCTTGCGGATACGAATATTGGCTTCAACCCTAATGTTCCACTGCACGGGTCTCTTTCCATAATTGGAGAGACCTGGAGCTTTGGTTGGTAGAGATAATACGAATATTACGAATAATAATATGAAATTGTCATACGTATTCATATGGTCAAAGAGTGCGGAAAAATATTTAGGTCGTTAAAGAGAAGTCGGTCGTAATTAGTATCAATTTTATCGTTTAGCAGCCTCTATTTTTATCAATCCTTATTAAAGCGAGTATTGTCTCCTGTTGGAAAGGAAATAAGCAATAGATCGACTATTGCTGGTCTCTGGGCTGGCTGGGCACGCTGGTCAAGGTTGCCAAATACATTATAAAGACCAAACTAATAAACTTGAAGAAAATACATAGTATTATTTACGTATTATTTACTAAATAAGCGTGCTTATGAAAAAATGAGCCTTTATGCTTGTGTACTTCCCTCCTTTGAAATACAGTTGTCACAACGAATCTTTGTTCCTTTGAAAAGTTAGGTGCATCAAACGACTGCACATTGTTATTATCCGAAAAAGTGTTTCGATTGGTATAGTTTGGCAAAGGGAGATCTCCCGCCGGGCGAGGTAGTCATGCCCGGGGAGCTGCCGCGCTGCAACTGACTCAATTCGGAGCTTGTATATATGCTCGGATATTCAGAAAACTTTGATAGCGTGATTCAGGAATACCCGTGGTGCCATCTCTTGATGAGTAGCGGAAGGTCGCTACATCACCCCCTGCTCAGACCGGAGGTCGATGACTTCAGTAATCCAAGTGTAGTCTTCGCTTACAAGCGCCTGGAATGCCCTTTATCTGCGGTGAGTCGAGATGTGAGGGTGCAGACCTTGTGTAGCCCTCCGTCCTCGGTGAGTCGGGATGTAAGGGTGAAGCGAAGAGTGGAGATGCCCTCTATCCACGGTGAGTCGGGATGTGAGGGTAGGATGTGGAGGCGAGTAATGGCTACTGGATCACGTCGGGGTCACCAGTTTGGCAAAGGGAGATCTCCCGCCGGGCGAGGTGGTCATGCCCGGGGAGCGGCCGCGCTCCAACTGACTCAATTCGGAGCTTGTATATATGCTCGGATATTCAAAAAACTTTGATAGCGTGATTCAGGAATACCCGTGGTGCCATCTCTTGATGAGTAGCAGAAGGTCGCTACAATAGAACAATTTTTGACTTCCGCGCAGTTACTCGCACGAATTTCCGAGAGATAAAGATCCGTTGTGAGTACTGTATGTTTTTGTAATAGTACCTGCTTCCGTCAGTGAACGAAAAACTTCGCTATTGGTCTACACAACAGCATACTGATAAAGCTTACAAATTAAACTTCAGGGTCTCACTTAATTGTTTGGCTGACGAAACCAAACGAACATCCCCGAAAGTCTAACCTTACGCAAATCATAAAATACTCGTATCGTATCTTCAACGGACCGTGACTTATGTTTAAATATGTAAAAATGAAATACTTATGCAATCTAATACTACTTTATTAAGTGCTTGTTTGTACCCAAATTGTTATAAAATGCTAATAAGTTGCAAATAATAGAATTGGTTATCATTAAGTCAATAAGACATTTTTACTGTTGATTTATTTTTATTTATGCATAAAATCACCGATGCACAGTGTTATTATTTTTCAGATTTGTTGTATTATACATGGGTATTAAACTGTTACAATTAATACTAACTAACGTAAAACTTGCTGTCATATCAATTTTATCATTAGTTCATTAAGACAGATTTCGGATCAGTTGAATCCATAGAATGAATCAACAATGTAATGAGGAAGAACTTTTCATGTATAGTACCATGCTATTACCATTACCTGTATAATGCCCTTAAGAAATTCGGTGTTTTCGGTGTAACGGTGCAGTTGCAGTTAAATGAAAATTTAAAAATTAAAAATTTAATTTATTATGAGCATGTCCTGAAATAAAGATCCTTAAGGATCACGAGTCGTAGATATTATATGACCCCGTCATTTGAGAGGCTTGCATGGGGACGTAAGTTTACCATGTAGAGGCCCTTTAGAGACACTTTAATGTTGTTATTTGGCCATTATTATATGAAGCGATCACTTAGCATCCTGATCAGCAGCGCAACTAATTTCAGCCTCAGACAAGTCTTAGACTTGCTTGACTTAGGCTGCAACGACCACTACACCAGTTCTCATGGCCTGCATGCTAGCCTGCTACTCCAATTAAATAAATATTTGTTTCCAACTTTTTTTATGTCCCGCTGCTGGGCACAGGTCTCATCTCACAAGTGAGAGGATTTTAGGCAATATTCCACCACGCTGGCCAAGTGCGGATTGGTGGACGTCATGCTGCAAATTATGAATTTCTCTCAGGCATGCACGGCGATGGAGAACATCTTAATCAATTAAATAACACGATATTGCAGGGAGGAAGTGGAGCAGCGATAAATGCGCACATTACCACTCGACCATGGCGGCTCAATTAAATAAATAATTAATTAAAATTATATTATAGGATCCATCAAAAATAGCTAATTGATTTAAACTTACCAGGTCTTCCTTTACTACTGTTTGTTAAGTATATCTTCGGTGAAATCTTTTTATCTGCTCTACCATAGCATAGCTCAACCATTACAAAATGGGACAACAAAATGCACGCACGATGCTTGACCTGTATATCTTCAAGCAGGACCTAGCATGCTCGTAAGCACTCCTAATAAATTATAGGAATGTACTGACGACTTCTATGGCGCAATTGTTACCACGTCGAACTATCGCTTAAGACGCAATTTTAATGATGTGTTTAAATTTCATTGTTCGGCCCGCGTGTTTGGGTCTTATCTTTGAGTGGTCATGTCATTTACGACATAGGAAATTCTATGGAGCTAATAGTGCAAAGTGCATTTTTTTTATAACCGACCCTATGACGGACTTCGGTCTCGCTGAACGATTTTTCATCTAATTAAAGACAAAATAACACCTACCTTTCGCCCATTTTTAAGTATAAGGCCGCTAAAATGCTAATCTATGCCACGCATGTTTATTAGCTGTGAATACGTTCATAGCACGCAGCCTTATTGAATGGGACATATTGACTTTGAAGGCCAAGCCATTTACGGGCACGAAGCATTACTTACAGTAAAAGTAATGATATAATAATCAGTATGAAAATTTATGTGACACAGAAACGTACGGTGATAAAGTGTGGCACATTTCTGAAGCTACTATTAAGCTCTAGAGTAGCAACCATACAGAATAGAAAACTTGTACTCAAGCTTTCCGCAAATGGGCTACCTATATGTTTTATCCCATAGAAATGGGATACTTTCCACGGACTACAGGGCCTATTTAATACAACAAGGCCAGCGCGCTCATCTGCTATTCCATAAAATAAAATAAAAAAATGAATAATGTAGTTTAAAAAACTAAAAAACACGCTTATGTGAAAATGCGAACTATAAAGTAAAAAATAAGAAGAAAATGTATTTTACTGTAAAAAAAACCGTGGGTGCATGATGTCAATAGTATCTTAAAAACCACCTCACGCTTTTCTATACTGTGAAAATGAAGTTAAAAGATTCCGTTACATACATACATGTACATACATACATACAGGTCAAGCTAATATAGGCGTGTTAAAAATATAAAACTTTATATTAAGTACCTTGGGCCGCGAACGTATCAGCCGCCCCTCGTATATTTTTTTTATCCTGATGATCCTAGTTAAGACTTTAATATAAAGTTATGAGATTATTGTATTGTCATCGACCCATGACCCCTGTGCAAATTTTCAAGTTAATCAGACTCCCAGAATTAAGTGAAAATGAAGTTAAAAGATTCCGTTACATACATATATACATACATACAGGTCAAGCTAATAAAAGCGTGTTAAAAAGGTCAAACATCGGTAGTCAACGGTGATGGAGACTACGAAAGGCCAACACAGATCAGTCATAAATAATAATGATCTTGTGGATCGTATCAGGAAGTGGTGATAAAAGGCTAGGTGCCTTCCCAACTGGGCACCTACTCCCAGTAGTGGTCACGACTAAAACGATACAATGCAAATAATAATTACAATATAGGAAAGAAAGGTTTTATAAGTGCAGCTTGAACTAAAAAAACCTAAACATTTTGGTATGAAATGTGATCTTAAAAGTTTCACTGTTGGTATTTGGTTGCGATTAATGAAAGTAGTTACATTATATTGCCATAAGTTGCCACTACGTTTCTTAATACTGATGGACAGATTCGCTTCCGTGGCACTCACAACACTCTAATAAACCTCGTTTGAATTATTTTGTAAACAAACAACTTAGCGTTATTTTTAAGTAATGTTAAACCCGCATCGATGGTCGAGTGATAAGAAACTTCGGTCTTCGACGCGAACGATCCTGGGTTCAAATCCTTGGCGCTCACCTCTGGCAAAGAAATTGGTAATGAGCGCATCTATCGCTGCTCCACGGTGATGGAAAATATCGTGATATTTAATTGATTACGATGTTCTCCCTCGCCGTGCATGCCTGAGAGAAATTCATAATTTCTCGAAAGCATGACGTCCAATAATCCGCACTTGGCCAGCGTGGTGGACTATGGCCCAAATCCCTCTCACTTATGAGAAGAGACCTGTGCCCAGCAGTGGGACATAAAAAAAACGTTGAAAAAAAAACCAGTTTAGAGAACTAGTACATACTAAAATACTAGTCCTAAGTCATTTTCATCAACCCACATTGGCTCAGCGTGGTGGAGTAAGCTCCAGGCCCCCCAATTATTGCATTTTCTCATTTCCACATATAAAAGAAAGAAATAAGTTGAAGAACTTGGATGTCTTGGAAAAAGTTTATAAGACTTACATATTTTAAGAGCCTTTTAAGACTTTATTTTAAATTGTAGAATATGCTGTAATAAGCTGCGATTTATTAACTGTGCGTGCCACAAAGAGCAAATGTTAGACTATTTAGAATTAGGAATTGAAACTTTCAACAATTAGTTCGTATAGCAGAAGATAATAACAACCGGAACCAGTTCTATATCCGCAATATATCCAACACCGTGAAGGAGAGCAGGTTTCCATACTTGTTCATTATTATAAAATATGCGTAACTAGATATTTATGGTGACATGTTAACGTCCAAGAATCTTCTATTAGCACAGCGGAGCCTTACTAATAAGGTTCCTTTAGCAACATTTGTATGATCAACCGTAAAACTATTTTATACAATCCATTATCATCGCTTTCGTACTCGAAATCAATCAGAGTTTCTACAGTCTTTTTACACGCCCGCCACAAAACCTTTTCCACGTTCGGTAAACAGTTTCTCGAGTTGGAGACTTCAAGCTTTTTGTGACTAAATTACTAAGCACTTTACAGATAAATGTGTTGTAAGACTCGTTAAAGTTTGAGAGCAGCGATGGCCGAGTGGTAAAAACCGCGGTCTTCGACGCGACCGTTCCCAGGTTCAAATCCTCGGCTCGCACCTCTGACAAAGAAATTTGTAATGTGCGAATTTATCGCTGCTCCACGGTGATGGAAAATATCGTGATATTTCATTGATTACGATGTTCTCCATCGCCGTGCATGCCTGAGAGAAATTCATAATTTCTCGAAAGCATGACGTCCACCAATCCGCACTTGGCCAGCGTGGTGGACTATGGCCTAAATCCCTCTCAATTGTGTGAGAAGGAGACCTGTGCCCAGCAGTGGGACATAAAAAAGGTTGGAAAAAAAAGTTTGAAAGGGTTCTAGTTTATTTACCAAATCAACATAGATCAGACGATTCTATATCATACGATTGTTCACATTATAAGATTTATAAGGGCTTCTCAAAAGCTCCCAATTACTCATTTAACATTTGGTTTCACACCAACCAAAAAGAAGCAACGAGTAATTTGAGAGGAGTGCGCTGGCGTTTGAATCGGAACCCTCCGCGTCAGAGGCCGCCGGTATCTTAAAAAACTCAAAACTCATTTAGGCGAGAGCTAGGCTAATCTATATGTTGTAATATAAACGGCTGAACAAAACAGGATGAAATTTCGTATAAAGATAGATTACCTATAGCCTGGAAAAGCACCTTTTTTCTGATATCGGGGTGGAAACCTTCAAAAGGTACCCGGCACCTAGGGAGAGGGTACCGGGTTATGTGGGATTTGACAGCACTAAAACCCCCTCGTTGGCTGCCTCTACGCTTGGGGAGGACTCCGGGATCTCCAATGGAACGCACCGGTGTCCTCCTCGGGAGAGCAGATGTGCTCTCCTGCACCTTCCGATGCTTACTGCGGCATGCGGCCACGCACACACTGCCGCCCTTCCCGGGGCTGCTCTTACGATTTACTACTTTTATTCCTGCACAAATATTATACCTAGTAGGTAGTGTTTCCATTCACCCGTCGATATACGCGCGTTTTGGGAAATCTGATACCAGAAAATAAATAGGTACCTATTTATTTTGTGCTGATACGAACTACGATAAATCTTAAAGTTATCCAGTAAGACCTAAGGTTTACTAACCAATAATGGTAAAAGTCCAATCTAGTCCAAAATACATTCTAAAAAAAATATTTAATACAATAAAAAATAATTATTTGTACAATATGTCAAAACAACTCAATTACAAAATTATTGAGTTTTGATCAAATCATGCGAAATCGCTTTGTCACTATATTTTATATTCTAAACAAAACTAAATTAAACTAGCATAATTAATGTGCAAATTATAACTGAAATACCCGTAATTATTCGCTCATTATCCAAAGTTGACGCTTACAGTGGGTTTCGAACTTAACCAAAGCGTTATTATTTGCGTTTCGCAGAAGCGTACATGTGGAACGATGTGGAATGACATTTTGTGCACAATTACAGAAACTCATTAATGTATAGGATTTACAGAGTGCTCATAGCTTAGAATAATATAGAATGAGTGTCTTCATACAAGCGTACTGTCAAAATTGAAGCACTAAATAGATTCACACAGTTGTGACATCTGACTAACAAAATATTTTTATTTTCACCAAATTAACTACTATAAAATATTACAAAATATTGAAAACTTCACTGTGAAAAGTTATGTTATTAGATTTCTTTTGTTTTTCAAAAGTGTTGTGATAGATATTTTAACCTTGAATACTAATATTAATGGCACTAATTAAAATGCTTCATTTTGGGCCCGCGAACTTGGTTTCTATAATGTAATTATTCTAAGGCTAATTTTCGTCGTTGAATTTTAACATTTTTCTATTCTTCTCTGAGCTGCAAGATATACTGAGATTTAGCTTCAGTTCCTTCCTCCTCCCTAATATCGTACGCAAAAGGTTTGTCATGTGAAGGGGAAAACACTTTTATTTTAATCTCTGATTTTTTCTTGTGGTTATAAGCGTTAAATGCTTTATCCCCTAATATCTTCCACATGATGAAGTTAAACTTTTCGCCCAAAGAATTACTCTTAATGAACTTATCAAAGGTCTACTGCCTTATTGTAAAGGTGACCTAGTATCTGGCCAGTATATATAATAGTTGTTCTTAATGCCCAATTTCCCATCCTTTTCCGTTTAAACTTCAACTCAAATTTGTACTTACTACATAATGGGCTAAGAATCGTCATGTAAATTCTTAAATAAATAAATAATAAAACAAATTATTGACCAAAAAAAGTATTGGAGTGCCGGTTTAAACTGTTTTATTTCCTGTAGATTCTTTTGAACACGAAGTTTTAGAAGTTTTTACGATTCATGAAAAATATTTCTAAAAAGAAGCTACTAATTTGTTTTAATATCAGATTAAATGATTTGATTCAATGAGTTAGGTTAGGTTTCATTTCATTTCATCTCTATATCGTTTTCTTCTTCGTTTATATTATTTTACGGTTGGCGCCATTTTTCAAAAACGTTCTTTGCGAGTTTAGATGATTAGTTAGTTGAGTGTATTGTGATTTTATTATTTTATTAAATTGCTTCATTTTTTCGCAACTGTATTAAAAATATTTGTTCAGTATACGTGCGGAACCGTCATTGGAAGGAGTTCATACTGTCAACCCTCACCTTCGGCTGCGCCTCGGCTCGGGTAGACATTTGTCGGAACTCCTTGCAATGACAGCCTTTCCGCACTTGTAATGAAATATACTATTTTATAATTGTAAGTACATGTCAATTTCGTATCATAAAATAGATACTAAAACTCTCACATTCGAGCTGTCAAACTACTTTACGTAATTAAAATGGATATACAATCGTAATTTACCTAAGAGTAAAACATCTAAATTATCCTTTTATTTAATCAAAGCATTTTGACTGCTTATTTAAACGTACATCCATTTGGTATGAATTAAAAAAGGCACTACCAACCTTAATATGAAATGTCAAACTGACCTAAATGGAAAAATTAAGTATAGTTTTCCGAATTATTTTGAAAGGAAGATCATTAAATTGCCTTATCATTCATTTCAAACTTTCATAAAAAAATCTTGTTCGTTCAACATTCTTTGATCCAATCAAAGGTCGTGTAGCAATGGAAACACGACCACTTTCGTTGACGGTCAACCGGTCATCCACGCAGTGTTCGTTACGATAATTCGACTTTTAAACTTTCACTTACCAAATCAAGTTTGCTTTGCGGCGAAATTGTGTCTCTACTCTCGTTTTGATAAAGCTTCGCTTAGCCACGAAAGTACGCTACTTTTTTGACCATAATTATTTTCACCACTTTTAGGTTTGCGTACCCTATTACTAAGACCTGCTGTCCGCCACTCTGTATGTCCGTCTATTACCAGTCTGTATCTAACCTGTTAATGTTAGGAACACTTCATGCGTAAAACTCGCACTCGGCCGATTTAATTATGTGTTTTATATATATTTTTACGTAAACAAACGAGGTCCTGGTCATGCTGATAATATCTACGCTGATGAGATGGATTCCCTTTTTTTAGTTAGTGATTTAAACCGTAAGCCACGCTGTTCAAATGTGCGTTCTAATTTTATAAAGGTTTTATAAAGTTTGTATTTCAAAATTTAGATAACTCTCAATGTCAATATTTTACTTTAGTTGGAAAGGTGCAGCTGCTAGCCGGACTTAAAGAGGCTATATACGAAATCTTACTGATTTCGCTGATTTTCTTAATTTTACACATTAATATTGTGCAATAAAACTTATGAAAAATCTTTATTTTGAATGCGAAATCTCATGTGTAAAATCAGGTATATTAGCTATATTGGCAAAATTTCGTATACAGGCCTAAGGTGACCATCAATCTCCAGAGTATCAATCAGCGTTAATGCATAGAAATTCCGGCTTGCCTGAAGTTTGCTTAAAGATGTGTGTAGGTGTCCTATGTACTCCAGTGACTACTTAACATCAAGTGGCCTACATACTCGTTTATTTAAATATATAAAAACCGTAATTGATCCGATAATTTTACTCGTAAACGCTGTGTAAAATCATTACAAATTATTTTTAGTAAACAAAATTCTACACACGATCAGTAATGCATTTGAGCATTTTCGTGATTGTGTGACCTTTAAAGCAGCATTTATCTTTTTTGTTACTGAAGTTCTATAGACGTGCACGCTTCGCTATTAATTTTTTGTTAACAATACAATACATCATGCCACCAGCTGGTCATTAGAATCATCAAATCATGCAACCTTCATCTAAATAGATATATCATACAATAATATACCGTAGTTTAGCTTCTATTTTTTTGTATCTATTATGTCGCCATGTCGTTTTTTATCCCTAATTATTAAACCTCTATCTGATACATTATTGCCTAGATTTAAGTTATTTGACATTACAGGTATTTTCTGTAAAGATTTGAAACTTTTTAGCAAAAAACATTTATAAACATTTTACTAACATGCGAGATTTTTGTAAATCTGGGCCAAACGGAACTGGATCGTTAAAATACATTCAATATTAGATACCTATTAAGTTTAAGTACACTTAATGATTTTAATTTCTAATCATTAATGCATGTGAATGGCTTAATGTAAACAAAAATTTTATAATGCTCAATATAATACACTCTAATCACTTCAACATACGCCATTAAAAATAAGTATAGCTTGTCCCTTAAGGTTTATTATTATAACATAAACAAGGGCCGCGAGATGAAACTTTCTTCCTCATCCCATCAAGGCCGGTTGCATCATTTTAGGCCTCAAACCATTATGTATTACAAATAGATGCCTTGACATTAGAATCGATCGCCAAATATATCATATGATGACGAAAGTATTGCAAGAGGCTTTCAAACTTCTGTTTTACGGTATAGATGCAATCTTCGGAATAAAAATATATGAAATAGACGCCATAAATTTTAAGATTTATTAAATTATATAAACAATTGCATCAGTAGCGTAAGCCGAGTGGTTACGACACCGGGTTCCGACACGTAGCCTGATGTGTCCCCGGTTCCAACCCTGGCATGCACGCCAAGTGAGGTGCACTTCTCACTAAGAAATTTTTTGAGCGAATTTATCGAAATTGTAACATTTAATTCATTTCCATGTTTTCTATCAATGTGCATGCCTAAGAGTTTAAAAAAAGTTTTCAAAGGTCATTTGGCAAAGGGAGATCTCTCGCCGGGTGAGGTGGTCATGCCCGGGGAGCGGCCGCACTCCGACTAACTCAATTCGGAGCTTGTATATATTACGGTCCTTTACAGTTAGCCTTTTTTCATAAGCTCAAGGTTGCTCAGCGATGGAGAGGGCTATGCTTGGTATTTATCTACGCGACAGCATCCGTAAAGATGAAATCCGTAGAACAAAGGTTACCGATATAGCTCTCAAAATCTGCAAGCTGAAGTGACAATGGGCAGGCCATATAGTAAGGAGGACCGACAACCGATGGGGAAGAAAGGTCCTCGAATGGCGACCACGTCTCGGCAAAAGGAGTACAGGCCGCCCTCCAACCAGCTGGACTGATGACCTGAATAAGACAGCGGGTAGTCGCTGGATTCAGAAGCCCCAGGATCAGGAGGAGTGGCGAACGTTAGGGGAGGCCTATGTCCAGCAGTGGACTATAAAAAGCTGATGGATGGATATATTATGGTCGGATATTCGGAAAACTTCGATAGTGTGATTCAGAATAACTGTGGCGCCATCCATCTCTTGATGAGCAGCGGAAAGTCACTACAGTCATATCCACTTACCCGCAATTGACTCGAAGCCTTTCCGAAAGCGTTTCAATTCAATCATAACGTACTTATAATATAACACAACTCGTAAAAATACCAAATTTTCATCCAATTTATTAGTAACCTAAAATTATTGTCTAAAATTTAATATCGATTTTTCAAATTCCACAAGTAATTTGACGAAGAGGCTGACGTCAAAAAAAGAAAGTCGTATCCAACAGCCAGCCCTCAAAAAGGTTAAAAATATATTAATGCAACAGAATTCTGTTTGTGATTTTGAATTTTATAACAACAACGCCGGATATGTAATTAATTATGTATGTTATAAGAACGACTTCATTGTCGTAGTACAGTCCAGACGCAGACCTCTAGGGAGTTCTCCATTATTTACACTTTTATGGGTACATACCGATAGCTGATAAAGAATAAACAATGACAGGACGGGATGCTCCTTATCCCTATTGAATTCGCTTTGTTCGGTGTAACAGATCTGTATATAATGCATCTGTAAGTGATATATGTGACCACAGAGTAAAATGTGAATAGAGAGGTATTGGTACTTAGTATCCAAATGGTAGCCAAATGGCAAAAAACGGAACCCTTATGGATTCGTGATGTCTAACTTTCTGTCTGTCTGTCTGTCCGTCCGTATGTCACAGCCACTTTTTTCCGAAACTATAAGAACTAGACTGTTGAAACTCGGTACGTATATGTATTCTGTGAACCAAATTAAGATTTTCACACAAAAATAGAAAAAAGTACTAAATTTTGAGGGTTCCCCATACTTAGAACTGAAACTCAAAATTTTTTTTTCATCAAACCCATATACGTATCTATATATACGTATCTATGGATAGGTTTTCAAAAATGATATTGAGGTTTCTAATATCATTTTTTTCTAAACTGATTAGTTTGCGCAAGAGACACTTCCAATGTGGTAAAATGTGTGTCCCCCTCCCCCCCTGTAACTTCTAATGTAAGAGAATGATAAAACTAAAAAAAATATATGATGTAAAATAAATACTTAAGGGGGCTCCCATACAATAAACGTGATTTTTTATAGATAATGGTAGGGACCCCTACGTGCGTGAGTCCGACTCGCACTTGGTGGTTTTTTGTATTTGAATAGAGTAGCACACGAGCATGCAGGCCATGTGGTTTTAACATCTACACGCAACTTCGAGCAAGCCTAAATTTTATCTGTGCTGCTACTCCGAAGGCTGAAGGTCGCCTCATGTAACCCTGGCTAACAATTGCACCTTGCCCCTGAAACACAATAGCTTTAGAGCAGACGTGGGAATAGCGGTGGTACGTCCCCGGTGAACTGTGAAATTTCTAACACGGTCTACAGTAGAGTGTACTTCACTAGTTCATCATAAGTTGTTTTAAAAAAGTGGGTTTTGCTTACTTGAATATGTAGACGACATTTTGTAAGCAAACCTGGTTGATACATACCTAATACAATACATAGGGGAATATGTATACTAAATTTAAAATCAGAAAAATTGAACTTTCTAAAAATTCCTACCAACTAAAAAGTATAATTTTATATTTCATTACGTTCACGAGAAAATCCGGGTCTATTAATTCCTGGACCGGGATTTCAACTTCTACACGCCCCGTGTGAACTACTTTCAAGAGTCTCAATTCTTCTATTACGATTATTCTAAGGTCTCAAGATATAAAATACAAGTCATATTGAGAATTCGTATGTCGTGTACCTACTCATCTTCTTTTATCTATAATAATGCATATTTTATAAGATAAATACAAAAAATATATACCTTATGAGCATGCTAATTGCATGAGCATTATAATAAGATTTCGAAGCTATTTACATATAGGCCAAAATCTATACTTAAGACATACATAGGTTTAGAAAGAAGAAGTATAATATAAAATGAAAAAAATAAACAGCGTTTCAATCTTTCAAAGAAACTAAGGTGCAGAAATTTTTGGCGCAAGTTTTGACGACCCGCGTGGTTACACGGTTACCATACGCGCAATGGTTACCAGGACGGACTGCCAATCGAGGGGTCCCGGGTTCGATTCCCGGCGAAACAGAAATTTGAATAATGAATTTAAATTTCTGTTCTCGGTCTGGGTGTTTGTGTTGCTGTCTTTGTATGTGTCCATGGTATCCACGACACAGGGTATTACTGTGGGGCTATGAGTGTGTAATGTTTAAAGAATGATCAACCTGTGACAGACGTTTAAAATATGTATTTATTTTAATTCCAACGTAACCTTTTCGAACTAAAAATATCATGTATAATGAATTGTCAGATCAATTATAAAAAGAGCTGTTCAAAAAGTTAGTACAGATACTTCAACTCAGTTGTGCGCGCGGCGCTATGTGTGCGTGGGCTAGTAATTATGCAGCTTTAATTTGTGTAACAGTGACGCGGCCGTGATCGTCCGAGCAACTTCACTGTACTTCTTGTCACGCACACAAAGTCACTGTGTATATACAGGTTTACCCACACATAGCGCCGCGCGCACAACTGAGTTGAAGTTACTGCAACGCACGCAAAAAGCGTCGGGCATAAACAAAATCAAGCCACTTTGTACTGCGTCATTTCAGCATGCAGTAATTGACGTGTTTCATTGCTAAGCCGTCATGTCAATCAGCACAATATACTAATTCATGGACATTCACAATATTTTCGCTCACCGTGGAGCAGCAATAAATAAGTAGGTACTTAAAAATTTCTTTGTCCGAGATGCGCGCGGGGGGCTTGAACTCGGTATCTCCGTGCCGAAGACCGCTCGGCTATCGCTGCTCTCTACTTCTAGGTATATGGCTGCAACTCTTTTTGCGTCCCACTGCTGGGCATGGGTCTCTCCCCCTTATTGGGGAGGTCTGGAGCTTACTCCACCACGCTGCTCCAATGTGGGTTGGTGGAGATGCGGGTTAGTGGTCAACCCGCTGTCGGATGCTAACAAAATAACAGTTCTAAATAAAACTTTGCCAAGGTAAACAAGTTTCGTCTTTCTGTTTATCCGCTTATCCAGACAATATAGATGTAACGGTTTTATCGTAAAATGTAAAATAAAGCGCTTTATTAATTGGCAACACTAAAGGTTGAATAACCCTAATTTTCAAACATCATGTGAAGACGACCATGCCTACAATATATTGAAGGATTTGTTGAAGATCCTGAATTTCTTTAGGTTTGTCGACCTATATGTCACAGTGATCACTACGTCGGTGCGCCATACAGAAGGTCCTGCGTTCAACAACCAGCGGAGAGATATCTAAATGATGAATGCAAAGGTATTTTTCTGGTCTGGATGTTAGTGCCATTGTCTTTGTGCGAATCTATGGGTTTTAAGTATTATTTACAGGCTTTACAATTTGTTCATTATTTATGGTTTGGATGTACCTAATAACCTTATATACTTGTCTTTTTATTTAGTAAGGCATTACGTACATTAGTAAAATTGATTTTTTATAATAAAAATGGAAAATGCCAAGGCCTGCATTTTAAACATTTGTCTCAATTTCACAGCCAGATTTTATTGACACTATCACATACATCAAACGTGACCTTAAAACGTAGCAAAAACTAATAATGCACTTTTAAAATATCCAAAATGTCAGAGTGACCTTCGTGGTAATATATTCCATGAGGATATCATTCAACATAAATGGAGGTGACGACCTACCTGAACATGGATCAGATAGTGGCAGGTTCGTCCGTTCCTATGACGCTGTTGCTATCAGATCTCTCACAGCTGCATATAAAATTATATTTGTAGCCGAGAACACATGATAGCGTACTTATAAAATAAAGTGTAATAACTAAAATAGTAAATCTTTATTTTAGTTATTACACTTTATTTTATAGCTGTATAGCCCTATACCAGGAATATGATTGTCGTGGGGAGACCAAAATAAGAAATTTAAACTCATCAATCATATAACTCAGCTACTACCCTTGAAACAAGAGTCCGTGTCAAGCCAAGCCAACAGCCAAGTACATACTTAAGACATCAGACTTCCTAATCACAGGCCAGATTTCAAGTCTCTGTAGCTTCAATATTAAGAATAGGGCTACGATGACCTGCCTGATCGTAAAAGGTAACTAAAAGGGGGCTTCCGGGGTTACGAGCGGTGGGAGTGGGAGCTCGATCCGTCCAGCCAGCAGCCCCGGGAAAGAAGGCGGTGTGTGCGTAGCCGCATGCCGCCGTAAGCATCGGAAGGGTCAGGAGAGCATATCTGCTTTCCCGAAGACGGGCCGATTCCAGGGCGCCGCGCATGGAGGAAACCGGTGCGTTCCACTGGAGATTCCGGAGTTCTCCCCAAACGTAAAATACCCATTGTACCTGAACATTTATTTAAAACAGGGCTGGAGTTTTTTTTCCGCCGGCTTTTTTCTCCTAGCCCATATAAGCCTTAGCGCACCCAAAGCGGATGACGGTCAGCTGATGACCGTAGAACAACGACAAACATCAAGTGTATATTATTACCCAGGATGTTAATAAACTATTTCATTTCAAACTATTTCATTTCATTTCATTTCGTAGAGGCAGGCCACCGAGGGGGTTTTAGTGCGGTGAAATCCCACATAACTCTGTATTCTCACCCAAGTTGCCGGGCACCTTATGAAGGTTTCCCCTCCGATACAAAAAAAGGCCAGGTTTCACATACAAACACACGTCTGACTTAGTTACTCGTATTCTGTATGTGCGTCCCTTACTCTGTCAGAAATCCATCCTGATTTACTAAGATCTAAATTCTTCAATGTCAACAATAAGTGTCCACCTAGATCAAACAAGCTTTTGAAAAAATGATTTAAAAAAATGAATAATCTTAGACATTTTTTAAATGCAATAGTCGTTGGATATATTTATAAAAAGCAAACGAAATAAATGTGTTTCAAGATGTTAAGTAAATTGTGAACAACATGTTTGCTAATCTTAAACTGTTTGTTATCTTAGAACATCCATAATACGAGTAACAAAAAAATTACAAATTTACATATTCCTTAAACGCTTCGCTATTTTGTATTCCCTCTTACTAAGACTCTTAATCCGTGAACTTAGCTTAGAATCCATTGATTGTGAAGTTTTAATACATTAGTAGATTAGGTATTTCGTTTCATTACATATTAAGTATGCCAGAATTAATTTAAATACCCTTTTCATTTCATCTTCATCTACGATATCTGAAGCAAAAGCCTTTCAGTTTGTTTAAATTCAGAAATTTGTAAATACGTATAACATAAACATAGAAACCTAGAACAGAGGTCTTATACCGTCAAAATCAAATCATCTACGATATCTGAAGCAAAAGCCTGTCAGTTTGTTTAAATTCAGAAATTTGTATTGTAACTACGTATAAACTTAAACATAGAAACCTAGAACAGAGGTCTTATACCGTCAAAATTAAATCAAAGGAGTCCTCGGCTCAAGCGAGTTAATTTGAAGACTCATCAAATAAATTGATAATTTCATTATGTTTCTTACTTGTAGGATAAATAATTACCTATGCATTATCCAGGGTTTAATGATGAACCTTCTCTTGCAATAGTCTAATTATTAACATTTCACACTGATAGCCTCATAGTCGGTACACCCTGTATCGTGGCTACCGTGGACACACACATTTACATGAATCCAAGCACACATACCGAGAACAAAAACTATAACTAATCATTGCAATATCTGCTTCGCCGGGAAGCAGCCAAACGTCAACAGTTTCGTCCGGGAAAGTACCACCTCTTTACCGATTTCAGCCATGAAGCAACTCATTGTGTTTCGTTGAAATGGTGTGGTTACCGAGCAGACCAGATATGAGTCTATCATAGTAAGAGCGCAAAGAACTAATAAAAAAATAACGCTTCACACTCATAGCCCCACAGTAGGGTGTATACCCTGTGTGGTGGGTACCATAGACACACACAAAGACAGAAACACAAACGGGTGTTAGTGTTTCTGTCTTTGTGTCAGTTTAAATTTATGTTTTCGGTCTACCCAGAATGTTTTAAACTCATTTTCAGAAAATTTAACTCATCATTCAACTTTTTGTTTCGCTGGGAATCGAACCCGGGCATGGTAACCATTGCGCCACGCAGGTCGTAACTGCACACAATCTCCAGCAGTATTAGGGCTGCCCCTAAATTGCCGATGCCGGATAAACACGGCAAAAATTCTGGACATTTGGGCGAAATATGGTTTTTTCCCCGGACATCTCTGGAAAATTATTTTTTGCTAGAAAATTAAAAACATCGTTATATTTTTTTATTCCATTCTATCGTTGACTATTTCGCCGAGCCTTCTTGAATGCGGGTTATTGTGTATGAATTTTTAATTAAGATTTATTTCAATTTATCGCTTATCTATTAAAAAATGGATTTCCTCCGACAACAAAAGTGTCCGGGTGTAACCTTTTCAAGAACCCCTTCCGGACGGCCTTCGGACGCCCTTCAAACTAGGACAAATCCGGGGAATTCCGGACGGATGGCAGCCCTAGGCAAGACTCACGCTTGTTTAAGATTCTGGGTAGTTACTACTATGCCATATCCTGTCTGCTACTCCATTTAAATATAAAAAATCAAACCAATTATCTGTTTAACCAAGATAAAATATGATTATAATGTTTACAAAGAGAAAATATAAATTTACTTTAACAAGCTTAACATTTTTTACTAATAATGGGGAAGGAAGGAAAGAACTAGAGAAACACCTTATTACCACATATCCTATTTGTTCCTTAATACCCTCATATTCCTGTAACACCTTATTAACCCTGATATCTGAGATAACACAAAGACGCCCAAATAAAATTAAAACACATGCCCAAAAAATGTCCGTATTGTATATCGCGAACCCGAAACAATGTGAATAATATCCTTCTCTAACTATTTATATGGTTATATTACATGACATATAGTAGTATCGCTTCCAACCATTTCACAGTCGGCTGCCCCCATATCCTCACCATTGATACACTAACCCAACACACAGCCTTTGTTCATTCTATTAGGCTCCATTGTTATAAAATATCCAGTGCATGAAAATTGTAATTTTTCAATGTTGTATTTACTGATGTTTTATATAATGTAGAATTACACCTAAAACCCCCTCTGTGGCCGGTGGCCTGCCTCTGCGCTTGGGGGTCCTCCCCGGGATCTCCAGTGGAACGCATCGGTGTCCTCCACGTTCGGCGCCCAGAATGGGCACATCTTCCGATGCTTACGGCGGCATGCAGCCACTCACACATCGAGCTCCCACTCACACCTTCCACAACCCCGGAAGCCCCCTTTTAGTCGCCTCTTACGATCAGGCAGGGGATACTTACTTTACATGGGTATACCATACCATGGGTTGTAATTGTAACTAACTAACAACTCAAATAGGTTAGTGGCCAATCCTAGCATACGAGTTTTTTAAAACCTCACATAAAACTTATGACAAAGTTTAACTGCAAACCATCGATATCAGTCGAGGTCGACGGCAACGTATGATTAAAAGTATGAAGACAAGAATACAATTTATCACTAGCGGCACAGGCTAGCGGTCACAAATGGGAGTACGTGAAACGCATCAGTTTTCAAACAAAAAAAAAACAGAATTAATTTCTATCTAGTATTTTTATAAAGTACTCACTCATTTTCTTTCAGTAATAGATGAACTTTATTCAATGTCCATATTTTAAATCTATAATATAAAAATGAATCGCAAAATGTGTTGGTAAGCGCATAACTCAACAACGCCTAGACCAATTTGGCCAATTGTTTTTTTTAAATGTTCGTTGAAGTTCAAGGATGGTTTTTACGGCGAGAATAATTCTTTTCTTTTTCCCATACAAATGTTTTCTAACTAAAACGTAGTCAATTTGAGCTTTATTGCTATTGTATAAAGTTCATATTAAATTACAAGCACTCACTGTTGTCTAAGCAATGTAGGTGTGTTCCTAACGTCAAAGATCATAATCTATCAAAACAGTGTGCGTGTGTGCGTTAGAGCACAGAATACATCGTTGGAGGAGTTTAATGTCGCATAGCATAATATTATATAGCGTATAGCCTTCCCTAATAACTGGACTATTCAACACAAAAAGAATTTTTCAATTCGAACCAGTAGTTCCTGAGATTAGCGTGTTCAAACAATCAAACATCCACGCGGACGAAGTCGCGGGCGGACGCTATCCCTACTAAT
The DNA here is from genome assembly GCA_911387765.1 of Pyrgus malvae. Classification (NCBI taxonomy): domain Eukaryota; kingdom Metazoa; phylum Arthropoda; class Insecta; order Lepidoptera; family Hesperiidae; genus Pyrgus; species Pyrgus malvae. The sequence goes on along the minus strand of OU426956.1, from coordinate 3,784,596 downwards.
ATTATAAATTCGAAAGTAACTCTGTCTGTCTGTCTGTTACGCTTTCTCGCTTAAAGTAATGAACCAATTTTAATGAAATTTGGAACACAGATAGAGTGAACCTTGGGAAAGGACATAGGATGGTTTTATCCTACGGGAACCTATAAAACGTGTCCACGCGGGCGAAGCCGCTGGCGGAAGGCTAGTACTTGATATAAACGAATTTTACAAGTATAGACAGTCGAGCCGGCATCAGCTGTCACCCCTTCGTCTTACGAATTTTCGATTACGAATTATTATCGTCACGTGTAGTTGACGCGAGTTTAACATTTTTTACCCACCCCAAAAAAAGTGCACAACGCCGCTAAGAAAGTTTTCACTTCAAAAAGAATCCTTATAGAAACTATGAGAAGCTCCTTCACAAGTCAGATAAAAAATAACGTAATTCCTAATTGATCTCTATTATTGTTTCAGATTGGTCAAGAAGAGCGCCATTGACCTACGAGCAGATATATAACAGTACCTCTTACGCCCAGCTCAGGCCCAGAAACAAGCCATATAGTGTACCAATAGTTACCCGTAGCTTTAATAATTATAGGAATAGTCAATTCAATGGGAGTCTCCCGGATACCAAAGTGAACAAGTTAGAATATGGACATACTCGTAAATATAGTCAAAATGGTAGAGTCAAAGACCAACTACTGGTGGGCTTCGCTCGAGATCCCTTCAGATATTCAATACCCGAAGTGGATTACTTGAATGGAGTCAGGTGAGATTTAAAGCATTATTTTGTACATTTTAACTTGGTATTTTCTTAATTATCACCATGTAGTGTACACGCTGGTCTGCTTTTAATAAAACAAAATGAAAAACGTAGTTATGAAATCTCACAATCACAGTGTTTCCTTTCACGCTTTAGTCTACAAGTTCAGAATATCAACAACGCTGTTTTTTTTTATTTGTTTGAATGGAGTAGCAGATGAGCATACAGGCCACGTGGTTTTAAGTGGTCGCTGCAGCCCATGGACATTTACACACAACCTCAAGCAAGCATAGGAAGTCTTGTCTGAGGTCGTATGCTGTTGCGCTGCTACTCCGGAGGCTGGTGGTCGCCTTATGTAAGTGTGGCCGCCTCATGTAAGTAAATTAAAAACCTTTAAAGATTTTTCATCGTTTTTTTACCCAAATAATCTTTTATTTGGCACCCAATAATAAGTCGCTGGTCAACATTTGAGGGGTTTACCATATCATTACAGAGAGATCAAACCAAATCTATACATGAACAAAGACAACCGCGGCAAGCGTGGCGTGATCCACCTCTACAATATGCTGACCTGTGCAACGGGCTGCGACCCCATCGACTACAAGGGATACGGCTGCTACTGCGGCTTCCTGGGCTCCGGCAGACCTGCTGATGGAATTGATAAGTGAGCTATTTGGTCTTTTTGCGAGTTTTTCATAGACTTTTCTTCAACCGCATCAAACGTCTTTCTGCTGGACACAGATCTTTTCTCGAAGTTGAGGGAAGTCCAACTACTTAAAAATTAACTCATCTCTCTTTTTAATATACGGTTTCTACACTGCTCTCAAGTAATTTTGGTAAAGAATTCTCTTGAACGATACTATATAAAATCTATCTACATAATACCTTTAAACGAGCAATTCTTGTATATACCTAAATATATTTTTTGTATCTCGGAAACGGCTCCAAAGATTTGGATAAAATTTAGTACCCAGGTTTCGGGGATGATAAATCGATCCAGCTAGGTTTTATTTATAGAAATTTTAAATTATAATAAAAAATATTTCCAGCCGTACTCAACTTAAATATAAACTGAAAAATACGACTCTTCCTGACATCTATTGGCGAGTATGAATATTGTGTCGTAGAACGCCGTCAAACGCCATCCGTCATTCCGACGTTCAAAGAGATGTCAATGTCGATTAGAAAGAGCTCTATAAAAAATTCGTTCATTGAATTAAAGCTTCCTTGGCCGAATGGTTACGTGGGCTGACTCAGGAACTAGAGGCCCGGGTTCTATCCTCAATCAAAACCATATTGCGTTTATTTTTTATTTTTTGTGATTTTTTTATTGGGAGCTGTTTCAGATGGCATTAGTAACACTAAGCAAATGAATGTTTCGTTTGAAATTAAACCAAGAAAATAAATTGTTTTTATCCGAACAACGCTCGGTCGTCCAGGTACTTTAAACTTGATTTGTGACTGTGTTGCAAGAGAAACTTCAATTAAACATGGCCATTTTGTTTTCTATCCTTTAATATATGAAACATCTTTATTTTAACTCCTCTTAATGATTAGTACCTGGACGCCCGAGCGTTGCTCGGATAAAATGAATTGATTTTTTTGGTTTATTTTTAAGCAAAACATTCATTGGCTTAGTGTTACTTAACAGAGCCTTTTAAAATACCTAGCTGCCAATCAAAAAAATGTCATAAAAAATAAAAAAACGCAACTTGCCTACTTGAGGTTTGAACCCGGGTCTTTAGTTCCGTAGTCAGCTTTCGTAACCATTCGACTAAGAAAGCTCTAATTAGGAAGGCGCTCTTTGTATTGTGCTCTAATCCCATTGTCGAAATTTTATACAGTTCTTTCATATCGACATTATCATTTGTTTGAAGGTCGGATTGACGGTCTACATTTGACGGCTTTCTACGCCACAATATTATTAATATTCTCCAATAGATGTCAGTAAGAATCATTTTATATTTAACGGCATAAACATTAAATAAAACGACAATTTCTATCAATAAAAATTTGCTGGATCGATTTATCATCCCCGAAACCAGGGTACTCAATTTCATCAAAATCTTTGGAGCCGTTTCCGAGATTCAAAAAATATACTTATTTAGATATATACAAGATTAGATTGCGCTTTGATTTAGATACTCGTATTATAGTTTACAAATTAAAAATTGATCGTTACCGTTCTTCCACAGCTGCTGCAAATTGCACGACGAATGCTACGAAGACATCCGATGTCCATTCTACACGGTGTACTTCCAGCCCTACTACTGGAAGTGCTACCACGGGGAACCTCTCTGTGCGCTTGAGAACTACCAAACTCGGCACCAGTATATCAACGGATGCGCTGGGAGGCTGTGTGAATGTGACAGACAGTTTGCAATGTGTATTAGGAGGTACTCCTGTCCTAGAGGACGTCCGCTGTGCCGGTCTTCTCCGCTTAGGTTACTGCAGAACTTACTCATGTTATGATTATTTGTCTCGTAAAGAGCCCATTGTAAATTGAATCTTAAGGTTTAATTGTAGCAAAGGATAGATTATTTTGTAAATAAGTGTAACATAAAAAAATGATACTTGGTAACGATGGAATATTTGTGTCTTTTGTAAATAAAGCTTGAGTTAACGCAATCGTCTTTCCTTTCATCTTTCATTTTAGATTTTACAAATATGAACAGACTATTTGAGATAGGAGTGAGGAGGTACTCCTGTCGTAGAGGGCGTCCTCTGTGCCGCTCCTCACCACTCAGGTAACTGCAGAACTTACTTTATGTTTTAAAACTTTGTGTATTTTAAAAAGAGCCTTTTATTATTAGCGTCTTAAGGTTCAAATAGACAACCTTATAGAGAAGAATAGATTTTTTGTAAATATAGTATAAAAAAATATCATCGTATGATGGAATATTAATTTATAAGTATCATTTGTAAATAGATATTGAGTTACCACAATCAGGCGCGGTCGCAGCTTTCAAATTTGGGAGGGGGTCGCCATGAAATTTTGGGGGGATCACTTAGAAATTTGGGGGAAGAGGTGTCCCAAATTGGCGGGTTTCGCCTTCCATCTACGCATAACTGATATGGATTTTGGAGGGGTCATGTCCCCTGTGACCACCCCCTGGTACCGCGCCTGACCACAATCGTGTTTGATCATCGACACTAGTTCTGATGTTCACGTTTTGTCAGTTTACAAAAAATACTTTAACTATTGTAAAAAAATAGATGAAAAGTAAACCCAATTTTATCTATTTATAGTCATAAAAAAGTAACTTATTAAATTTTTTATGATTTATTTATTTATTTATTTATTTATTTAAACTTAAAGTATTACCTTAACAAATAAGGAACACAAGGGCGTGCTTAATGCCTAAATGGCATTCTCTACCAGCCAACCCTGGGTGACGAGTAGAGCTTGTGGTAGGCGCATACTAAGACAAATAATAATAATAAAAGAGAAGTCATTATGCTTACTTCAATAATTAATAAATATTTTATACTTGGACTTAAATAACCAAATAATTCGTACAAATAAAAATACTTATATATAAATACATACATACATTATAATAAATAAATACATATTACATACATAATATATATATATATATTTATATATACATACATAAATATATATAACTATATGCCAAACAAGAGCTGTTATGTATAAAACTAGATATGAGCGCCGCGCCGGCGCGCCGCCGCCGCCGCAGATTTCGCCGCGCCGCCGCCGCCGCGAAAAAATAACGGCGCGCCGAGTGAGCGAGAGAGATAATTGAATCGGTCACTAGTCAAATAGTATGAACGTGTTCGTTGTTGTCGTAGGCCGCGTTAAGCAGTTCTTCTTCTTCTTTTCAGCCTTTACGTCCAGCAGTGCACTACCACTGCTGGACGTGGGCCTCCCCTAACGTTCGCCACTCCTCCCGGTCCTGCGCCTTCTGAATCAAGCGGTATCCCGCTGTCTTTTTCAGATCATCAGTCCACCTGGTTGGAGGGCGGCTTGTACTCCTTTTGCCGAGACGTGGTCGCCATTCGAGAACCTTTCTTCCCCATCGGTTGTCGGGTCTTCTAACTATATGGCCTGCCCATTGCCACTTCAGCTTGCAAATTTTGAGAGCTATGTCGGTAAATTTCGTTCGTCTACGGATTTCATCGTTACGAATTTTATCGCGTAGAGAAATACCAAGCATAGCCCTCTCCATCGTCGCTGTGCGACCTTGAGCCTATGGAAAAGGCCAACTGTACGTCTCAGCGTAGGTCATCACTGGCAACACACACTGCTCGAAAACTTTCAACTTCAAGCACTGAGGTATTCTGGACGAGAAGACACTTTGTAATTTCCCGAACGCTGCCCAACCGAGTTGGATTCTACGAGTTATCTCTCTCTCGAAGTTGGACTTACCCATACGGATCGCAGGTATATGTACTCGTCGACAACTTCGAGAGTAGTGCCATCAACAAGAACCGGTATAGGTGTGACATGGTCTTGTCCATGTTCATCTTAAGATCCACCCTTTGTAAGGTGCTATGGAGGTCACCTAGCATAGTTCATAGTGCTGAGCTCTTCCAGGTTCTCCGCCAAGATTACTATATCATCGGCAAATCGAAGGTATGTGAGGTGTTCGCCATTGATGTTAATACCGAACCCGTTCCACTCCATCAGCTTGAACACGTCTTCCAATGCAGCGGTAAACAGCTTCGGGGATATGACATCCCCTTGTCGTACTCCGCGCTGCAGTGGAATAGGTCCAGTGCTTGCAGAGCGTGCAGTGCAGTTAGCTATGAAAAATGTCTCCGTCGTCGGCTCTAGAAAATGTGTACGTTTATAAAACGAAAAAAAAAAAATACAGTGACGACGCTATCCCGAGTGAAATCAAAGCACAGTTACTGCTGGAACTATTTTGAAAACTTAATTGTAAATTTAGATGAAAAAGAAAGAACAGTTCTCAACGAACAAGTGTTTTGTGACGCATGTTTAAGAAATGCAAAGGAAAAAGACTGCTATTTATTGCTATATGTCCTCATCTATTTTTATTTTATTTTTCAGAAGAGTTTGTCAGAAGGGTTTAATATACCACCTTAACTAAAAAATAACGAAAACTATCCTCTAAAGCCTCTTAATGCATTTGTGGCCTTATGCAAATTTCCAAAAATGAACTATCTGGCAGATGCCTGGATATCGCAAAGGCCTTTGACCGAGTCATGCACAGGGTCCTTCTCGCGAAGCTTTCATCTTACGGTGTTCCCTTGAGGTTATGCAACTGGGTGGCAAGCTTTCTGTCTGAGCGGCAGATTAAGGTCGTTGTTGACGGATGCTGCTCAGATATGAAGCCCATTAACGCCGGTGTTCCCCAAGGCTCAGTGCTGTCTCCTACACTATTCATTCTGCATATCAATGACATGCTGCAACCAATCACGCGGTATCATTGCTATGCAGATGATAGTACGGTGGACGCACTATACACCTGTCGAGCCAATGCCTCTCGGTCACAAGTGGAGGAAAGCAGAATCAAACTTGTGTCTGAAGTCGAAAACTCTCTGGAGCGGTTCTCGTAATAGGGTCGACTTAACCTTGTTGAGAGTTTAACCTTACAAAGACACAAGTTTCCGCTGAAAAAACCCCATTTGTTATAGCGCCCAAGTTCCAGGAAACCGCACTCACCATTGGTGAAAGTGTCGGTATCTTGGGAGTTGACATTACGAGTAAAGTGCAGTATCGGAGTCACCTGGAGAACATGGTCAAATTGGAATTCAAAAAGCTTGATGTCCTCAACAGGGCGAGGCAGTACTTCACTGCGGGGCACCTGCTAACGCTGTATAAGGCCCAGGTAAGACCTCACATAGAGTACTGCTCCCATCTCTGGGCAGGAGCACAAAATACCAGCTACACCACTACACTCATTTGACTCCGTTCAAAAGCGCGCAGTCCGAATCATCAACTACCCAAGCTTGACTGACAGGCTAGAACCGCTAAGCTTGCGAAGAGGCTCGCTCTGCGCATTCTATAGACTTTACTATGGTGAGAGCACCGAGGAACTTTTTAAAATGATGCCTACGTCACCATTTCATGAATATACCACCAGACGAAGGATAAAGTTTTACCGACACCATCTGGACTCGTGGCGGTCCTCCACAGTCCGCTTTGCACGCTCTTCTTACCACGGACGTGTGAGTTATGTTATGGGACAACCTTCCAGCTGAGACATTTTCAGTGGATTATGACATGGGGCTCTTCAAGAAAGCTGTAAAATAGCTCTCCTCCAAAGCCGGCAAAGCTCGAATGGCTCCTCTGGGGTTACCCGTGTCCATAGGCGACGGTGATCGCTTAACACCACGCGGCCGGTCTGCCTTTTTGTACGGTTTATTTATATATAAAAAAAACTATCCTGTCATACACCGACCTGCAATATCGGCGAATTGTTATTCAAAATTGTATAATTACGTTGTTCTTTTTCCTAAGTGTCAAAATGTTCACTTTCCTGAACCGTAATTTGTTTATTTTTAAGTTTTAATAAACGTAAATATTTTTATCGATAAATTACGTGCTTTTTTTATCGGCCAACATCAAAAAATCCTTTGGAGGTCACGCCGCCGACAACGCCGCCGCCGCCGACTCCAAAAAGTCGGCGCGCCGCCGCCGACCTCCCACCCATCGGCGCTCATATCTAGTATAAAACAAAATCAGATCAGAAAAAAAGAAAGAAAAAAAAATGTCACGTGACAGTAGTAGAACCATTTAAAAGGTGGTCACGAACAAGCCTCTTGAACACCGTTTTACTTTTAGCTTTTCGGATGGGCTCAGGTAGGGTGTTCCATAGTAGTATAGCCTGAACTGTAAAGGAGTTTCGGAAAAAATCACTTTTATGTGGAGGAATTTCGAGCTTAAGATTATTAGAAGAACGTAGACCTCTGTCATGAGTAGAACCGAGGTAGTGAAAGTTTTCCTTCAGATACTGAGGAGAAGTTGGATCATGTAAAATGGAATACAGAACCAAGAGAATTCTAGAGTTACGCCTCTGTCGAATAGTAAGCCATTTAAGCTGGCTTCGGTAACTAGAAATATGATCGTATTTACGAAGGTTGAAGACAAATCGGATACAGTTATTAAGGAGGCGATCTAGCTTATCCAGAAGTTTTTCATTTAGGTCCGGGTATGACACATCACCATAATCAATTATGGGGAGAATAAGGCTATGCATAAGCATCAGCTTTGTTCTGTGAGGTAAAAAATTCTTTAGGCGGTAAAAAGACTGTAGGCAACCGTTGACCTTTCTGCAGATTTCATTAACTTGTGCCTGCCAGTCCATACCGCTATCTAGTTGTAAGCCAAGGTTTTTCGCAGTGTTGTTGAAAGGTATTACAACATTGTCGTACACTACAGCTGGAAGGGTCGGGATATCGATTTTAGACAGTAGTCTTGAGCTGCCCATCAATATCCCCTGGCATTTCATTGGATTAACATTTATACCGTGTGCAGTTGACCAAAGTTTAATAGCATGAAGATTGCGGTTTATAGAGGTGATTGCACCGTGAAGATCTTCAATTGTAGATTGAACATACAGTTGTAAATCATCAGCATAAAGATGGTACGAACAGTCAATAACGGAAGTGATAGAGTTGATAAACAACGAGAACAATAATGGAGAAAGAATACCGCCTTGCGGAACGCCAGTTTGGAGGTCAGCCCATTTGGAGCATTTCTGTCCCATGTGAACTGACTGCTGACGATCGCGAAGATAAGATGTAAACCACACTAGAGCATTAGGAGAGAAATTATAGTGATGGGAAAGTAAGGAGAGGAGAATATCATGGTCGACTGTGTTGAAAGCGTTTGAAAAGTCAATAAGTACCACCACTGTAACCAGTCTGTCGTCCATACCCCGTTTAACATCGTCAATGACTTTGACTAGAGCAGTAGTGGTACTATGACCAGATCTAAAACCTGACTGATAGCCACTCAGTAGGTTATGTTTAAAAATGAAAGAGGAGAGTTGCTTATGCACACATGCTTCCAGAATCTTTGAAAGGAAAGGAAGAATTGAGATCGGGCGGTAGTGACTGGGGAGCACAGGATCAGAAACTTTTGGGAGCGGTCGCACATGCGCCTTTTTCCAACTAGACGGATATTGCCCCGATAGGAGAGAAAAGTTTATAATGTGTGTGATTGTAGGCAATAGAATCTCAACTATCGGCAATATCATCGTCCTACCTATTTGATCATAACCTACGGCTTTTGAATTAATTTTCAAGAGGGTTTGACTAACTTCCTTCTGTGTAACAGATGACAGTTGAAAGGCGGGTATAGGTGGTGGCTGCATGCTGACGATCAGGTTAATAGTTTGGCTTTTTATATTTGGATCTACAGGCAAAGATGACACAAAGAAACTGTTTATAGAATCTAGTGTGAGACTGAAATCCTGTGCTTGTTCGGGTGGCTTACATAGTCCGAGAGAACGAATAAATTTCCACACGGTAGCGGGAGAACTATTGATAATGTTTTCATGGATATATCGGCGTTTAGCTGTTCGTACCATTTGATTACAACGATTTCTAGCTATTTTAAATTTTACCCAGTTCTCCTCAGAACGCTCTTTTTTATATGAACGGAATGCCCGGTCCCGCCTTCTCATCGCCATCCGAACTCCTTCAGACATCCAAGGAGCTGGGGCACGTTTTACCCTGACATTGTGCATGGGGGCATGAGCATCGTACAAGTCGAGAATAGCAGTGTTGAATAGGGAGACTTTAGCGTCAATTGTAGATGCCCCCACTATCGGCCTCAGATCCATACGTGAAGCATCGTCTTGTAGGATAGGGGTTGATATTTTTTTAAAGTTTCTGATGTTCAACACGCAGGGCCTATTCCTCGGTAGTCTGAGTTTAAGAGATGCATAAATGAGATCATGGCGAGAGAAGCCAGGAGCCGGAAATTGTCCGTGGGTGCGAATACGCTCGGGAGCATTAGTTAAAATTACGTCTAACCATGTAGACTCAGTATCAATATTAAGATGTGTTGCAGCTAAGGGTAAGATAATGATATACACGAAAATTGAACAATTTAATAATTGTATGTATTAAGCATAATTACATTATTGATATAATGTTATTGCCTTGTAATACTTTTGTAAATATTATAAATTATCTATAAATACAATTGCGTGATGTTTAAACAATTATATTTATTATTTTATTGTTCAAAAAATATAAGTAAAGTAATTTTACGAGCCCATTATTGTTTTTTGTTAATCATATTCTCACATAAACTGCATTTTTACTTAATTTCAATTGTTAGAAAACATGTTACTACTTAACTAACTTGTGAAATTACTAACCTGTGAAAACTCTTTAACAAAAACAAAAGGTTTTGGAAAATTATACGGAAGTATTCTTAATTCTTTTTGGATAAAATCTCCGGAACCCTGTTAGAAGAAGTTTTATTTCGGTTCTAATCCGAAGGCAACTGCTCTTTCCACAGATCAAAGTTCAAATCAGATTAAAGTTTTACTACTTACAATAGCAAGACAGAATAATTGACAAAGTAAGAAACATATAAAACGCTATGAATTTTCCTATTTAAACCACCCACTTTACGTGAGGAATCCATCAAACTACCTGATTATCTACCTTTAGATGACTACCGGTAATAGTTACAGAACAGTGATTGCCGACTAAAGAATCCGCAGTCCATTTTTTTAAATATTATGGCTGGCTGCCTTTTTTGAGTCCACTTCTGACAACCCTAACCATAAATTGGGAAGGCCTAGAGATTGCACATACTGCACGCCCCACTGCCCCAATGTAGATTGGTTGGTGTAAGTTCTAAAGGCGATTGGGATAATATTAGTCTAATTTAGACATCTTTTATGAGCTGCAGCCCTTTTGCATGAGCCCATCAGTGGGTCGCGTAGACTCGTGTATATTCCTATTATTGGGAAAGTCTTAGCTGCTCCAAAAGTTATTAAAAGAGATGCGATTTAGTGGCCAACCCGCTGCAGGATATTTTGACCGCCCATAAGGCCTCCGTATCAACGCCTACCATCGATCGATGATTGCTATCGATATCGATAGCAACCAGGACCGACGTCTTAACGTGTTTTTCGAAACACAGAAACGTGCTAGAAATTTCCACGCTTCTCTTCGCTTAGCTTACTTAGCCACAGGGCCATGCGCTCTTCAATCTTTTCTTGCTCTGCGTATAATGGGGCTTTGCATGTGAAGTTTTACACAACTATAGTAAAATAGCGTGGGTAATAATTTGCTGCGCCTAAAACTGGTGCAACCGGTAAGTATGATACAATGATGGCCGAGTTGGCCATCCAAAACAATTGAATTGGGGTCATTGCTGACACGCCGCCGCACTGACATTGCCACATTATTGTTTAGAATCATCTATGATATGATAAGCTTAATGTGCAGTGATCTAGATCCATACCAACTTTATTTTATACATTACATTTAAACAAAGTAGTCGGCCTTATTAGCGATCATTTAATCTGTGCCAATTCTTGACTATTGTTATTTTTAAATATATGTATTTTATGTTTACTCTGGATTGAATTGAATCTAGAAATTTTTGTTTCTCAATATATGATAATCTTTGTTTAAATAAATAAATTGGACACTTCACACAACGCCATCTGATTCCAAACTAAGCAGAGATTGTACAATGGTAATCATAAAGCTGATAAACATACTTATATAATTCTAAATACATACTTAAATAGATAAATTTACACCCAGACACAGAACAAATAGTCATGTTCATCACACAAATATTTGTCCTGGGTGGGAATCGAACCCACGACCTCACGCTTCGCAGTCGGCTCATCACCCACTACGCCACGGAGGCTGTCAAACTGCTGCACGGAGGTGTTTGTTTCGATGCGGAGAAAAAAATTGCAAATATATCGTAGGTCTGAAAAACTTTACGTCTTGTTTTATTTTAAATCGAATCGGTTTCGTAAGTTAAAAACAATTCCAGAGTAAGTTTAGCATTTAAATAGAGGGCATTAAGTAAGTACTGATAATTAATAATGTATTTCCGAAAATTCACCCTTTCATCGCAAATTATATCGGAATTTCATTCTACGATGTGAGTCGTTCTTGTCGCGTTTTGTATTGATGAGAACACTTTGCTTCTTTCGGGAACACTCACTCGCGTTAATTCAGAAATGTTACGCTGTTCTACGTTGCATTATTTAGTCTTAATTAGACAAAATAATAAATCACTAAAGTTTGAGAAAAACGTAATGGTAACAATCACAATTGACTCTGTTCATTTCATACCTAATGGGAATAAAACCTCGTGACGTCACTTTAATCAGATTACGTCAAACTTTCATTACCAACTCAATGAGCAGTAACGCTAAATAGAAACGTAAAAAAGCCCAAAACATTTCTTTACAAATCATCGTGTTTGTGAGCAGTTAACTCATGCAAATTAATTATGATCCATTGAACTGCGCCTTGGTTTGAATTGCCCCAGCTTTTTTGCATTCGATGTGCAGTTCGAAAATGTCACACAGATTCTAAACGACATGTACCTAGAGCTGCGTTTATCTTGCTTACAGATTTGTTTAGCATATGTGATCGGCGATTTTGTATCTGCATCGATGCTGCATTGCGTTTTGGCGACTTGGTCGCGGCATCGCAATTGCGAAAAAAATTAAAAAGCGACTAAGTCGCCCATCGCCGATACTACAGCTAAACATCGCAATGAAATAGTCTTATTTACCATAGAGCAAGTAGCAAATACTCACATACGTAATAATACATACTTTAGAGAGATGCGACGAGTATTGAATCTATACCACCGGTGTTTTAGCTATACGACGTATTAATTTTATTGGCCTGTTAGACCTGAAAACCTAGACATACTTAACTTTGCCCAATCTCTCATAGTTTGGCTTGAGTAAATGACTTTACTTCTCTGCAAATTAGTAGCGCGGTATTAGCTGTATACTTACTGTATAATGAAATGTTTGTCTAGAACTGCTGCAAGCCTACTTCCCAATGCTTTTGTACACGTCTTGCGTGTTCTTTTAATATTGACAGGACCATCAAAAGGATTTCAAAATGATACGGTAAGTTTTATCAGAAGTGCGTAAGGTTATAAGTCCGGTTTATGGCATGGACACCTGATCTAACTTTTTTATATAAATAAACCGTACTAAAGGGCAAACGGTCCGCGTGGTGTTAAGCGATCACGATCACGATGGATGGACACGGGCGACCCCAAGGGAGCCACCCGAGCATTGACGGCTTTGGAGGAGAGCTTTTTTTACAGCTTTCTTGAAGAACCCCATGTCATAGTCTACTCAGAAAATGGGAATGCCTGAGGAAATGCCTCAGCTGGAAGGTTGTCCCTAACTTACAAGTCCGTGGTAAAAAGAAACGTGCAAAGCGGAGTGGAGAACCGCCATGAGTCCAGATGGTGTTGGTGGAACTTTAACCTTCGTCTGGTGGGATAGTCATGAAATGGTGACGTAGTCTTCATTTTGAAAATTTCCTCGGAGCACTCGCCATAGTAAAGTCGGTAGAACACTCAGAGCGAGCCTATATCCCTTAGCAAGCTAAGCTTCGCAACTATGCGAATTTCTTTGTACTGAATATTAACGCATATACATTGACAACTTGACTCATATGGAGAGTGTAGTATTTATCAATAAAATATGAATATAGTTTCACTACTTAGCATAAATTGAAATAAAATTTAAACGAAATAAAGGTTGAAATACAGCAGAGTTATAAGCTTTTAAATATTATTGTCTATTCCTTTCTAGCAAAACGGAGCTTTAATATATGTAGGTACTAAGTTCTATGATGCAGGCCAATGATGCCACGATCCGATGCTTTCTCTGTATATTGTTTAATTTATTATTATTACATTCGTATTTTACACATTTTTAAGTTATTAAAATTTTGTTCTTGTGTGCTAATCCTCTAACAAAAATGCTTCGATTGAACCAATAAAGAAAATTTTGGACAATATCCCTTTGGCTTATTACTGCTGATTATTGATATAATAGACTGAAAATATTCGAATAAGCGCAGAGCTACCAGAACAGAAGTAAAATACCTAACTTTCGCTAAGAGTTTGAAAATAACCCGCACAGTGAAGAAAATATTTTCAATTTCATTTTATGGTTCCGTAGCCAAATGGCAAAAAACGGAACCCGGATTCCACATGACTGTCTGTCCGTCTGTATGTTTTATTTTATTTTATTTTTTTCATCAAACCAATACGTGTGGGGTATCTATGGTATGGTAGGTCTTCAAAAATGAGATATTGAGGTTTCTAATTATTTTTTTTCTAAACATCAAGTTTGCGCGTGAGACACTTTCAAATTGGTATGTGTTCTTCTAAAATAAGAGAATGATAATCACAGAACATTATTAACATGTTCTGTGATGATAATCCTAAACCGCAATTTACTTTCAATAAACTCAAATATTTTAAAAAAAACATTTAATTTATATTACCTATGTTACTTGCTGCTACGGAACCCTTCATGGGCGAGTCCGACTCGCACTTGACCACTTTTTTCATTTCAGATTGCTTGGCCTGTTTGACCCACAGATTCTGCTGAGATATCTGCGCTGTTGGTCAATACTCGTGTTTAGACATCTTCCGTAACTAACCTTGCTCCTCTACAAATAAGAAGCTCGTTAGTAGTTTACTACGATGAAATGTTTGCTTAGAACTGGTCTGAGTCTATTTCAACTCACAATGCTCTCGTATTCACATGTCGTGTTCTGTTAATATTGACAAGACAATCGAAGGTTTTCAAGGTGATACGGTAAGCTTTGACAGAGATGACTACTGGTTTTGTAATAAAGGTATCTACTTAATCATATTTAATAGTAAAATCACATACTTAATACTGTTAAAACTATAAGCAAAATAGCTTAGTGATTAAGGCGATGGACGTCCACGCCGTGGCTCTAGAGTCAAATTTCGATGTACATTCGTAATCTTAAGTATACTAATGTGCAAATTTCATGTTCGATTTCTACTTATGATAGACGCCTAGAGCTTATAACGTTTCACACTTCCCACAGTAGGGTAGATATACCCTATATCGTGAGTACCATGGACACATACAAAGACAGAAACACAAACACCCAGATCGAGAACAGAAATTTAAACTGATCATTCAAATTTCTGTTTCACCGGGAAACGAATCCGGGACCCTCCGATTGGCAGTCCGGCATGGTAACCATTGCGCCACACGGCTCGTCATCGTTATCCCACTACGCTTCTTTCTTCGTGAGTTCGTGTACTACGTTCTCAGTCATTTGAGACTCTTTTCCAGCAGATGGCCTTTAGGTTAATAATGGTGTGTATTTACCTAATGTAGGATCTTGAATAATCTTTAATTTTAAAACTCAATAAGCCAAACTTTCATTTAGACATCAATTTCTACGCATTGCATGTGTGAAATTAATTAATTTCCACTTACGCGATGCAACGAAAGGAAATTACTACAAAGATGACTGCAGTCAAATTAAAAATTACATCAAGACTACTCTGCTACAAAGGTAAGTAGCTTAACCTACCTAGTACGTACCTAGCAAGTGCCTACAAAGCAAACTTTAAGTTAATTTTTTTTAAAGGCGTCAATAAAACTTTTCGTCCCTTTATGGTTAAGTTAAAATATCTTATTACAAAGAACGTCTTTTTTCCTGCGTTAACGTGCAAAACACTTTAAAAATTAGAATAATATCTTAAGCCTTATTGTCCAACGTGCATTGGAGCTAAATGGTTAGATTTAGTTTTTTTTTTTTTTTTACTTTGCCGTCTCTTAGTCTGATGGAATGAAAATGGAAATGAAAAGAATATTTCTATCCTATAAAACTTTTATAGGTGGTAAATGGTAGAACGAGCGAGCGATGGAGAGGGCTATGCTTGGTATTTCTAAACGCGACAGAATTCGTAATGATGAAATCCGTAGAAGAACAAAGGTTACCGACATAGCTCTCAAAATCTGCATGCTGAAGTGGCAATGGGCAGGCCATATAGTTAGGAGGACCGACGACCGATGGGGAAGAAAGGTCCTTGAATGGCGACCACGTCTCGGCAAAAGGAGTACAGGCCGCCCTCCAACCAGGTGGACTGATGACCTGAAGAAGACAGCTGGTAGTCGCTGGATTCAGAAGGCCCAGGACCGGGTGAAGTGGCGAACGTTAGGGGAGGTCTACGTCCAGCAGTGAACATAAAAGGTTGATGGATGGATGGATGGAATGGTAGAACTCGCATTATCCACCCGGGGAACAACTACCACTGCATCTGCCCTACCGTGAACCCACCTCTGCGGGTAGGGTTGCCAGGTTGCCAAACCTAATAGCCGGACAGACCAGCCAGTTTGGCCGGACATTTGGGTAGAAAGGCCGGACATCCTACATCATTCAGGATTTTGTGTTTATGTATTAATAGGTAGGGCAAAAAAACTGCGGCACTGCGGCCTGCGGGAGTACCGACAGTCGACATGCCTGCGCTCGGACATGCTCGGCGGTCACTCGTTTGCGAAATGTAAAAAGCCTAACAAAAGCCGGACAAGCCGGACATTGACAACGCTATCTGCGGGCAAAATGTAATCAGATTAATGATTGCATTGTGTAATCATCAATCAAGATTACAGATTACATATCAGTGATTAATGATTATTTTACGGAAATTAATCAAGAAAGTTATCATATCAGTGATTAATGATTATTAGTTTGTAATTGTAATTTATCGGAGGTCCCGAGTTCAAAGCTTCGTCAGGCTTCGTCATATATCGTTCGTTCAAATAAACTGACAACTCCACAGTAAGCGAAAATATGAAAGTATTTTATTGCGATGTTTACCATCATTGTGAAGCCCTGGGTTAGGTATGTAAAATTTCTCAAAGGCATGTAGTTGCAAGCATGTAGCGGCAGGCAGGTAGTGGACTATCAGACTAAATCACTCCTCCCGACTTCAGGCTGTACCCAGCAGTGGTCAAAAACTGACTACTTTTTCCCTTTCAGATGTCATCTCTCCGAGTCCTCGTTTCTATCACAATTGTAACCGTTATTGCGATACTATGCAACGTGGCAGCAGCTCCGACCAGCAAGCCAGACGAGGATATGGTGTGCTTCCCTAAGAGCAAGCTTCCCCAGTGTATTCAGATACCGGCGTACTATTACTTCTACCCGTACTACTATTATTACTATCCCTATTATTATCCGTACTATCCTTACTTTTATTATTACGGGTAGGTAATTGATTCGATTAAATTATTAAATGTTTCCTTAGCATTACCTAACTTTATTTTATTTTTTAAATTATCTCAATGGCATAATAAGAAATAAGTACACCAATCCACTCCAGGCGCGGTCCTAGCCTTCAATTGGGGGGGGGGGGTCACCTAGAAATTGGGGGAGTTCACTAAGAAATTTGGGGGAAGAGATGTCCCAAATTGGTTTGTTTCGCCTTCTAGATGGAAGGAACGGAAGCATGACTGATGGATTTGGGGGGGGTCATGTACCCTGTGACCCCCTGGGACCCCGCCTGATCCGCTCTAGAGTGATGGACTGTGGCCTAACTTGTTTTCATTTTCAGACTCATTGTCATTAATAGGATACCTAAATGCATTTCGAGATGTATGTACTTATTTGTCTAAAACACGGATTTCCAAATAACGGTATAAACATATCTATACAAATAAATAAAATTGGAGTGTCTGTTTGTAATATTAAATAACCGTTTTTTACTACATCCATATGAATGTATGTAGGTATATACGGTATATATATGTTACGGCTAAAGGTAGGTGTGAACATAAACTTAAGATTAGCCGGCTAAACTTAGGTCTATCTTCGAGAAGCAGCTAAAGTTCGATATCATGTTAGTTTGCGTCGTGAATTTAACCAATGATAAAGAAAATAATAAAGATAAACCAATTATATCATCCGAAATGAACAGCAGGTGTCAAGTTGATTTAATTGACATGCAGAGCAGTCCGGATGGTGATTATAAATTTATTTTAGTTTACCAGGATCATTTAACTAAATTTGTTCAAATTCGCCCTCTACGTACAAAAACGGCAGCAGAAGTGTCAAACGTGCTTCTTGACATATTTTGCATATTTGGTGCACCATCAATTCTACAATCTGATAATGGGCGCGAGTTTGCCAACAGTGTTATAGCAGAATTATGCTATAAGTGGTCAGGCTTGAAGATGGTACACGGCAAACCTCGACATAGCCAATCGCAAGGCAGTGTCGAACGTGCCAACCAAGATATTCAAAACATCTTGATGACGTGGATGAGTGATGAAAAATCCACTAAATGGTCGGAGGGTCTTAAATTTGTACAATTAAAGAAAAATTCAGCCTATCACGACGGTATCAAGAGAACGCCATATAAAGCTATGTTTGGAAGTGAAATTAAAGTGGATTTAAAATCATCATCTTTGCCTTATGAAGTAACAAACCAACTAATAACGGAGGAAGATCTACAAGAAGTGATAGATAACTTTAAAGAAAATGACTTCAATGATGATCAACAGACCTGCGAACTTCATACCTCGGAAAATACCTGCACCCTTTGTGAAAAACATGGCATTTTAATTGACGCCAAGACATGCCCTCTTTGTTCAAAAGAAGCCGATATTGAACATAATCGTTCAGAAGCGAAATTAAATTTAGAGTACCCAGCAATTAAAATGAAACAAAATTCTGCTGCAAAGTTTCCAGAATGTCATATAGGCGATACAGTAAGAGTAAAGATACCGGAAGTAGACCGAGGCCGAGGCGATTTTAGGAATATTTTGTTGACAATCTTAGATAAAAATGACGATGGACTTTATAAATTGGGCAACGAAAACGGCACGATCGAACAGTTATTTTCACGAAATCAGTTTACAGTTTGTGAACAAAAATTTGTAGATTTGGAAAAAGTCTCGTTAGTGAAAATGACTATTCGTCAGCTTGCTAATGAACAGTCAACATCAGGTGGACAAGGCTTTCAAAGATGTCATTGTAAGACAAAATGTGGTACACGCAAATGCCGCTGCCGAATAAATAATGTTCTTTGTAATTCGAAATGCCATTCTAGTTTGTCATGTTCCAACAAATAGTTCCTTATTATTTTAATGACTAGATATTGTTCCTTATTATTTTATTTTAATAACTAATTAATTGTTCCATATTATTTTATTATAATAATAACACTGCAGAAGTATCATTTTGTAATTAGTATGTGTAATGAGAGTGATTATTTTTTAATAAAAGTTTTCGTGTGGAAATAGTAAACCAGTTTCTTTTTCATTTGCCTCTACATTTTTAGCCAAGGGCCTGCAGTTACACTTAAGTTTAGCCGGTTAATGATAGAAGAAACTAACATTAACATCTCCTCGAAGATAAACCTAAGTTTAGCCGGCTAATCTTAAGTTTATGTTCACTCCTACCTTTAGCCGTAACATAAATACCAAAATGACATTTTTTACAATTTTAGTCGGTCTGTCTGTCTGTTTGTTCCGGCTAATCTCTGAAAGGGCTGGCCCGATTTTAACGACTTTCACTGGCAGGTAGTAGATATAATGAGGAGTAACTTAGGCTAATTTTATGTTAGTAAAATCTACAAATCAAGTCCACGCGGACGAAGTCACAAGCGGCCGCTAGTTAATACCTTTGTTCTATACAAATAAAAAAATTAGAGTGTCTGTTTGTAATATTAAAATAACCGCTTTTTACACATCCATATGAATGTTTGTATATACGGTACAAATACCAAAATAACATTTTTTACAATTTTTGTCTGTCTGTCGGTCTATCTGTCTGTTTGTTCCGGCTAATCTCTAAAACGGCTGGCCCGATTTTAACGGGAATTTCACTGGCAGGTACTTGATGTAATGAGGAGTAACTTAAGCTAATTTTATTTTAGAAAAAATCTACAACTAAAGTCCACGCGGACGTAATTGCGAGCGGCCGCTAGATACCTCAATTTCTGGCAGCGCCTATGGACATTCTATATCCGCATTTATGTAGTTTTATTACACAGGCTTTATGTAATTCTCGGGAAATGTCTATTTAGGGAGATATTTTTTCTGGGAAGTGGGGTAAGCTGACCTAACCTGGTAAGGACGAAAAAGGACTTAGCAATATGAGGTCAGGCTCGTGTCCATTCCTTCACTCAAAACTAATCCAATTCAGAACATCCTTTAATAACGTAAAGGACGTTACGTTATATTTGTACCTAGGCACTTGAGAAGAAGCGGTCTATTTCAAACATATTTAAGAATTATATAGGTACCTATCAGCCCTATTAGTGAAACAGCATTTAATGAAAGGTTCATGATGAAGCAGGCCCTAAGAGTAACAACCTTCACATTTCTATTAAACGACAGTTTCATGTTTTAGCGCTCGTTCTCTTTGAGCCATAGACAAAAGATGCACTCACAGAGCGTTGAATAAACACAAACACTATTGACACCATAAAATGTCTCCTATTCTTCGAGGATTTCAAAAGTACAGTCATTACGAAACTCCGACTTTGTTACGCGACTTTTTTATGATTTACATTTTGTAGGATACTCTGTATTGTGGGACCCATGGACACATGGGAGTTTTTTTCCGCCGCCTTTTTTCTCTCAGCTCAACATCTAGCCCAAACGGGCACCTGAAGGCGATGACCGGGAAAAAATTACATTCATATTTGCGAATATTTTGTATTCCTAATATGAAATAAATATTTTTTCTTTTTTTCTTTTACACACAAATCCTCTTCAGATTCCTTCAGAGACCTTTAAATTCTAAACTCGACATCTTAAAACGTTATTTACTTAATAATTTAATATTGATTTATTCAATACTTGTACCTACACTGTGAAAAAGTAAAATACGTAGGTACGTATGGTAAATGAATAGTGCTATATAATGTTTATATATGTCGCAGTCGGATCGTATAATCCGCCTTATAACATTACAGCTAGCCGGATCCTAAAACAGGGCCGTTCTGTATTGTGGCGGGTCCACGATTAGCGGGATTGTTATTGCGATACGTTCTACAATATGGCGGCTCACGTTTAGCCTCATTGTAATGAAGCCTCGTAGGCACCCTGAAACACATTTTCACTTTAATTATTTATATTCGAAAAATACCCAAACCGAATCAGAGCACCCCACTATCCATGTGGTCTTGTCTGTACTACCCCTAGAGTGTATATAAAAAGCCGGAGGCGCGGAGGGAGACCACTCCCCGCCCGCCGTAGGTAAGCGCAGGCATCAAGAGAGCCGTAGCGGCTGAGGCTGGACGCCGAAGGCGACCAAAAAGCCGAAGCTGCGAAGGCGAGCGCAGGTGCCGCGCTTTCTTACGCTGGGGTGGAGGGAGTGGTCTTCCCGCAGCGCCGGAGATGTCACAGAGCCACTTGTTTTATTACAAGCCTTGGAAACTGATTAATTCATTGTCAATTATCACTTTATCTAAATTGATTATATATTATAAATAATGGCTAGATAATATATAATATCCGGATTTATTACTTTGGCTGTAACATATAGGCAAATGGGCGGCACGATATTACGCCGCTTTGACGAACGCGAAGAGCTCATACAATACAACGTTCGCTAATTTAGCTGAATTGAAATCCGGCTGAACAAGAGTGCGCCGCATTACAACACAGCCCTGTTTTAGGAAATAGCTAGCCGGAATGTAATACGGCGGATTATACGATCCGACTGCGACATATATATCATTATTTTATCTATAGATTTACGTGATTTTTTTAAGTTTCTAAATAGTCAAATCTTTCGTCTTTTCGTACAAATTCTGGGCTTTATAAATATGTAATCACATGCATTTTTTATTTTACAAAATGTACCTATGTAGATATCGAGCTTTTCGTTATGGATATTACAATAATTATATTGTATGCGACTGTACTGTCCTTTTGAAGTAATTACATAGCACCATTTTGTGGACATAATATCGTAAGGCGAGCGATGTTACATTATGCAATTATGTCAAGTGTATGGCGCATTTAGCATGTCTATAATCTTTTAAAACTAATATGATTGTGCGACTTACGATTTGTTTGAGTAATCATCTCATAGATTTATTATGACTTTGACTACGTCAAGTATAAAAAAAATCTATGAACAATATCATTCGAGACACTAATCTGTTTGTATTTTCATACAATGTATATGATGAATTCAAGAAGATTTTCCACGATTTTAAAGGATTTTCTGTATAATTATTTTGCTATGCTATATTGCTAGGCGTATATCTGCCTCTCCATATAAAACTTTTAAAAGGAGAATAAATAAAACGAAACAGTACCTGTACAGCCCATTTATTAAAATATTTTTTTACTTTCTTATTTCCTTAATATTATACACATTTCACAATATACAAGCATACAAAATATACTCTTATAAGAATTTCACTCCTCCGATGATATTGACCGGCCTGCCCTTGTATTTCTTTGATATGTCGTTCTCTATCTGTGGGCGAAAGCATACCGTATATAAAAAATGAAGAAAATAATTGTTTATCTGCAAAAAACAGGAAATCTAAGATACCTGACAAGGGTCTTATCCCCTAGGTTAGGGACACGACAAAGGTAAAGGTGTAAACTTGTATTGTGTTGAAAAATTATTATACGATTTTGGCAGTAATTGTAGTTTATAATCAATTGAACTGTGTATTTACATTTTCATTATTTATTATATCGTTGTGGGGAATAAGCTGTATCTAATAGTGATGCAAAAGCTTTTGTTAAAAGTAACGAGGACAGCTATTTTCTAATTAGAAGTACAGTTGTGTAGCTCGCGAATGAGTGATAGAAAAGAAACATATCTTTACTAAAGAGTTAATCACTCTTCGGCTCAGGCCTTTTTAAATTATATCAGTATATCTTTTATATCTGCGTCACATGGTTCAATTTTGAACGGTTACAGTTACGCTTTTCTTCAATGCGTCACGCGTCAGTAGCTATATAGCATGTCTGTAGCTCAGCACTCGCCAATTACTCACTTTTTCTTCAATTCATCTCGCGTCTGTAACTCTATGGTAGCTCTGTAGCTCAGTAGTCGCCAATCGCTCACTGAATCACTGTAATGACTCGCTCACGTACGAGGTAGGATTGGAAAGGAATCGAATGAGCTAATTGAGTTACTGATATAAAAGAATGATATATATAACTGAGATGAAACGATATGAAAAGATATACATCTTTTTATTTTAGTTATATATAATGCGCATCTCTAATTAGAAGAGAAACATCCAAATAGGTATGACGACAGGTTACTTTATAACACTATAGATCCGGTCTGGCTTCGCTCGTTTGATTTGAGTGTATATGCCCTGAGTTTATATGTTTATGTGCTTTCTTTATTTTTACTTATCTATTCCACGAGAACAGTTTGTATGTTTTTCGAGGATAAATATACACTCAAAGTCCACTCCATCTGTGTACCAATTTTCAATAAAATTGGTTCAGTAGTTTAGGCGTGAAAACGTAACAGACACACACATACAAATAAAGACAGAGTTACATTCGGATTTGTAAATCCGAATGTAACTCCCTCTAATCCACTAATCCATACTAATATTGTAATATTAGTAATGATTAGTGTAGATTTCAATGCGATGCTTTCCATAACCGTGAATACCTGATAATTACCAAGGGTAGCTCATTCTTTCTTTTTCTTTTTCTCTCTCTCTCATTGGTATTTTTTTTTTTTGTATCGGGGGAAACTTTCATAAAGTACCCGACACCTTGAGAAAGGATACCGGGTCGGGTCATGTGTGATTTGCACTGCACTAAAACCCCCTAGGTTGCTTCCCTCTGCGTTCGGGCAGGACTCCGAGATCTCCAGTGGAACGCACTGGTGTCCTCCGCGTGCGGCGCCCAGTACGGGCTTATCTTCACAGGAGCAAATGTGCTCTCCTGCACCTTCAGATGCTTACGGCGGCATGCGACCACGCACACACCGCCGGCCTTCACGAGGCCACCGAGCACCTACCATCACCGCTAGCAACCCCGGAAACCACCTTTAGTCGCCTCTTACGATCAGACAGGGGATACCGTAGCTCTATTCTTAATCCCGAAGCTACAGGGACTTTGTCATTAGTGTAACAACTCACATTAGCCTGCAGCTCCTTGGTTCGCTCGATGATTCTCGCGAGCAGGGGGCGCAGGCCGGCCGCGCGCTCGGCCGCCGCCGCCCGGCGCTCCGCCTCGCGCTCCGCCCGCAGCGCCAGCTTGCCGCTCAGCGCGAGCTTCTGCTGCAGCTGGGCTGTGAGCACGTCAACGTATCTGGAAAATTAAAAAAAATTATAACACTTTTCACGTGAAACACCGATTACAAGGTGTACAGCGATTTTTAGCGTGGCGACGCGTCGTTATGGCATACGTAGCACGCTACATAACAGCCGTCCTTGTCGCCATCCCAAACCAGCTTACAATAACCTACGCAGCAGTAACAGCAATTCATAAAACGAGTATAGCGCCGCCTAGTTTGACTCATTCAAATCAATAAAAAGAATACCTAGAACAGCGCCGGCTGACTTGCATTATTAAAGAGAACGCGTGTACAAGGAATCGAAAGATAGATTTATCAACGAACCTCATCAACCTCATCGAGCCTAACACTTTCTTTGGGTAGATATTCGATTAGGGGAAGGCTGTCGCTCTATATGATCCCTCTGTACTTAACACAATTGGAAAATTTTCAAATGATACCCAACACCTGAGGAGAGATACCAGTGGTATAGGGGGAAACCGGAATCTTCAGTGGAACACATCGCGCGCACGAATCACGAAACGGGCAGATCTTAGGAGAGCGAAGGTGCTCTTCTGCATCCTCTCGTGCACATAATGTTGTGCTACAACCTTCCGCGGGGCCCCTGTCTGAAAGGGTCAAGCTTTCACTTTTACCGCCCGCAACCCCTCTTTTAGTTGTTTCACCGTAGCCCAATTCTCAATCGCAGGCTACGCACCTGTCGCGGCAACAGGAGCAGATGCCGCCCTGCAACCAGGTGTGTTAATGACTTGAAGAAGATCAGTAGACTGTAACGTTGTACGATAAACGTCACATAATATTAACATTTATTTACATTAATAATTAATTACATAAAATAATCCAAATAAACAATTAAATAAATAATCTTAACCTAAATAATTAATAAAAATACAACATTTAAAAAAATATAATAATGTTGCAATCTTCCTATTTTTTATGCAGGCGGGTCGTGGCGATCGACCATTCGTTATAATGCTTAGAACACGGCTTCGCTTGGTATAGGCAACACGCATTATAAATAAATACTAATAATAGCGTTCACGGACCTTTTACGTGTCTTTGTTTCTTGTTTTTTTTTTATTCCGTACGTAATTACGGAGGAGAAATTTCCATTTTCTCGAATAATATCATTAAATTATTATCAAGCACCCCGATAGGGGTCCGAGATTCGGGATTTAACACTGGCCCAAAAATTAAATAAAATTGGATTGGGATTGTGACCGGTCCCTGTATTGTCACCAAGCGAACATAACCACGCTGGCCTTCCCTTGCGACCACAGAAGTGACCATACCTTCCACAAGGACTACCACCACGTCACCGACAGGGGAGTACCAGATCTGCGACGGTGCAACCAGACCCACGACATTAACTTGTGCTTTTGTTTTTTTTTATAAATTGTGTATACAGGAACGGTGGTTGTTTCCTTTTAAACCCCACCGTACACCGTATCAAGACCTAAAGATGAACTAGTACATCTCACCTAGGGGAATGCTTGACGTTGTGCAGGTGAGCGATATCAGCGGCGGCGAGCGCGGTGTGCGCGGCCTGCACGGCGGCCAGCATGGCGCTCAGCGCCGCCACGCTCTCCGTGGGCAGCTGCTCGATCAGCGAGAAGCTGTTGCTCTCGGCGGACACGTTCGTCTCGTACACGCGCATTTTGAGGAAGGATTCCAGCTGAAAATAATAGAAAGGCTAATCAAAAGAACAATACGAAGCCAATCGAAGAATCTTAAAGGCCGCTATCCCGCTGACATATTACGTTGACGCTGCGCAAATACACGAAAACACCCAGACCGAGAACAGAAATTTAAACTCATCCTTTAAATATGTGTTTCGCCGGGAATCGAACCCGGGACTCTTCGATTGACAGTCAAATAAATATAATAACTTTTTTGTTTCTCCATTTTTGCACAAAAAGGAGTCACTCGCGCTCGTACTAATCCAAAAACGGCGGAGATCATGTCCGTAAGCGGTGTTTATGTGTGCGTAAGTACCCGAGCGCACTTCGTATGAAGATTGTCTTCTGCACCTACTTATTTTGTGACTCTTGAGAATAACTGACATATTGAAGTACCTTCCGCCAGCGGCTTCGCCCGCGTAGACCCGTTTTTTGGGTCCCATAGGATAAAAACCATATGTCCTTTTCCAAGGTCCACTCTATCTGTGTTCCAAATTTCATTCAAATTGGTTCATTAGTTTCTTTTATCAAGCGGAAAAGCGTTACAGACAGACAGAGAAACAGACAGAGTTACTTTCGAATTATGTATATAGTATGAATAGTATGGATAGACTGAATAGTGTGGATAGTATGGATTAGTTACCTCAACGAGCTGGTCCAACAGCTGGTTCCGGGTGGAGGGGTTGTCGAGCAGCGTGAGCGCGTCCCGGCCGCGCGCCACGCCGCCGCCCACGCCCTGCTCCTCCACCACGATGCCGGACTCGTCCAGGGAGATGCCAGACACGTCCACTGACACGTCCTGGACGAGGGAACACATTTCACATTTAAGAGGCCCTATATGAAATCTTGCCGATTTAAAATAAAAAAATAATAAACGTTTCATCGTAGCCCCGCAGTAGGCTAGATATACCCTGTGTCGTGGGTACCATGGACACATGGCTGCAACCCTTTCTGCGTCCTACTGGTGGGCACGGGTCTCTCCCCGTTATTGTGGAGGCCTGGAGCTTCCTCCACCACGCTACTTCAATGCGGGTTGGTGGAGAAGTGAGTTAGTGGCCAACCCACTGTCGGATGTTTACAAACCGCCCATAAGGCCTCCGACTAGGTTTAACGACTGTTATCTATCGACAACAACCGGGACCGACGGCTTAACGTGCCCTCCGAAGCACGGAAACACTCATGAATTTTTTTTGCCACTAGCGGTCACCCATCTCACACCCGACCGCGCCCGTTTGGCTTCGTTGCATAGATGGTTTGCGTTCTACGCTAACCACCGGGCCATGCGCGCTTCCGCTAACCGCCGGGCAATGCGCGTTTTGGACCATGGACACATACAAACACAGAAACACAAACACCCAGACCGAAAACACAAATTTAAACTCTTCATTCAAATTTGTATTTTGCCGGGAATCGAACCCGGGATCCTTCGATTGGCAGTCCGGCGTGGTAACCATTGCGTCACCCGGGTCGTCACACCTGATTAACACATGAGATTTTGCAATTAAATTACAGTATTTTCATAAGTTTCATTGCACAATACAACTGATCATTTCAATGGCAATCTAATACATTAGCCACTTTTTTAGCTTGCGTCAAGAATTATGACGCGAGTTTAAAAGAGTTTCACTGCCAAATTTTCATTAATAATTTGATTTTTGGATTGATTATGAACTGAAGTGTATTTATGGCTGATAAATTTCACGAAAGATTATAACAATTTGCTGAAATCAAATGCAATTTCTGGACCGTTTCTCTTAAAATTGAAATAAGTTCAATATTTTTTTACTAATATTTTTTGTATGAGTAACAAATATTAGTAAAAAAAGTCACAGCAATAGATAGCATTTTTTTGGATCCGTTTAGGTTTTAAAATGATCCAGAAATACATATGTTATATTCTATACCTATTACAGTAAAATTCACAAAACTGTCACAGTGTTCAGGTCTATTAAGCAAAACAACGTAATAAAAATGAATAAAAATGAAAAAGTGGCCAATTTAATAGTTTATTACTGAAATAATCAGTCATATAATTGCCCACGTGGCCCACGTGGACCCGTTTTAAAGGTTCCCGTAGGATAGGAGCAACGATGGTCGAGGGTAAGAAACCTCGGTCTTCGACGCGAACGATCCTGGGTACAAATCATCGGCGCGCACCTCTGACAAAAAAAAATTGTAATGTGCGCATTTATCGCTGCTCCACGGTGATGGAAAATATCGTAGCGTAGCAGACAAACAGACAGACAGAGTAACTTTCAAATTTATAATATTAAATAGGGATAGGGAGGAGAGGCGAACGTTAGGGGAGGCCTACGTCCAGCAGTGGACTACAAAAGGCTGAAAAGAAGAAGAAGCAAAAGGAGTGAATGAAGAACTGACGAGTGACAGATGGGAGTAGAAGAAGAAAACATGTTATGACGACCTCGCCTAGAGTGGGATAAGGGCAGTAAGAGATTAAAATTAAATGTGGGTATATTCACCACATCAGCAGGAGCCACATCGATGTTTCCCCAGTCGATCTCCGCGGCATCGCCCTCGCCAAAGTCGATTTCGGCCGGCGTGGCGTCAATGGCTCCGAAGTCTATCGTACTGTCGCCGAAGTCTATCTGCGAATGAGAAAATAACTTTTTTTCAGTACTAGCACGCCCAAATTTCCTTAAAGAAAAACTATACAGATATAAAGGCTGGAAATAATCTATCAGAAGGCCCTGATCTTCATATACAATACTAATATCTAGAAGACTATTATATATTTAAAAGTTAAAACATTACAAAATAAAGCAACAAACTGTAGGAACTAAGGTTCAGCACAATGCTTAAATATTGTTATCCAAATTCTGCATTACCTGATCACCAGCCCCTCCATTTTCGTTTTCGTCTTCCAATTCAATGTGTATGGGATCCGGCTCCACAGATAGCGGAGGCTCCCCATATGACCATTCGTACACTGTGGTATTGCCGTGCTCCACCACGTACAGAAGTAATGGCAGTGTTTCTGATGCCTTCTCACCGAGGATGTACTTTGTAAATGCTGTGTAGAGCTCTATGCCTGGACGGAGTGGTGCTAAGGACTTGCCGATCTGAAATAGTCAAATATATCACATTATTATACTAACACTCATAAGCATCAATGATTACTTACCTACTTTTTATGACCCTGTGAATAATGTACACTTGTATTGAACTACTAATTAACATTGTAAATTCGAAAGTAACTCTGTTTGTCTGTTTGTCTGTCTACTACTACTTATTACACTACGCTTTCCTGCTTAAACTACTGAACCAATTTTAAAGAAATTTGGAACACTGATAGAGTGGACCTTGGGCAAGGACATAGGCTGGTTTTTACTATGGGAACCTATAGGTTCCCGTAGTAAAAACCATCCCGTTTTATAAAATGGGTCCACACAGGTGAAGCCGCTGGTGGAAGGCTAGTTTTCATCTAAAAGGAGCAGTAAAGTAGCATGCAGGCACTGTGCTCTTCAGTGGTCACTGTAGCTATAGATAGATGTAGATATAGATATTTTTCATTTCATAGCACCATACTGTCAAAAGCAAGCGTGAGCTCAACCTATGCTGCTACTCTAGTAGCCCCCCACCCCTCTCTCTCTCTAGTTGGAACTGGCACTGATTATTCTATATCTTATTCATTTCTTATCTTATCCTAAAACTTATCATTGCAATGGCAGAAGCCGTTTTAAACCGAATGGGGTTTGTGTGTTTGAGTTTAGATACAATGTTATACACATTCTACTTATAATGCATAGATACCTTGTCATAAATGGCTGGCAACTCTTGCAGTCTTTCAACCAGCTCTCTCTTGATCTTGTCGCCCTTGATGCCAAGCTGCTTGCAGGACACTAAGAATTCGGACTTCACTGAAGCCTCATTCTTCAAAAATTCTGCATGTTTTTTCTCGCATTCCTAGAAGAGACATAAGGTTACATTACAATAATAGAGTTTCAGTAACTGCAGTTGTGATAGTTGTTGTGCAGTACAGTTATAGATGTTCTAAGTCACAAAGTCTGTTTAGCTATGAATGTTATGATGCATGCACATTGGTTTTAGTGTGTATATCCTCAAAAGCATTCAGTATTAAGTAATGTCAGCATGACAACAAATCATAGAAGAGTAGTGTAGAATATTATTTTTAAAGTTTTGTTTGTGATAGAAATGTTCAGATTTCTTTGCTAACGCTCCAAAAGCCTACATACACAAGCACGCTTTTCAGTCTTTATTACTGGATGGATTTTTTTTTATTCAGAAGAAAAGGGCTTTATCTCTATATATTATTTTTATAATATAAATATGCACATAATCAAATAACAAATCAATAATGGTAATTAACGTCTTACAAGTTTATATAGCTTTTAAGCATCATCAGACAGCGGATCTGCAAGCATGCTATTACAGTGTCCGATCAGTTTATTGTGTCCGACAAATTTTGACGTTGATTATAACTCTGGCCACATTCCATCGTTCTGTGTCAAATACCTTTCAATTTAAAATTCAGCATGACAAAAAATCATAGAAGACTTGTGTAAAGTATTATTTTTAAAGTTTTTTTGTGATAGAAATGTTCAGGTTACTTATATACACAAGCACGCTTTTCAGTGCTCACTTTAACAAGAGCTGATTGGACTTCTTAAAATAAAATATTTATAAGTACAATATAAACAGAAAAAAGTTATAAATTACTTTTAGTGTTTTTGGTTTTTGTTTATAATTTACACCTATAATTTTTCAAATAAACCACAGCATGAATGCAAAATTTGAATTACACATTGCATCAATTAAGCTCTTAAAAAATACTCTGTAACAAAAAACTTACAGCTTGAATCTGTTCCTCCTTGGCTATTTGTTTTTTTAGACCAGGTATTTCATAGCTTATGTTTCTGACCAGCATTTGAGCAGCTTCAGCTAAGTATAGGTTTTCTTTTTCATAGTTCTTCACTATGTCCTGCCAGTCCTTCATCCTCTGAGATCCATATCTCCCAAACAAATTTTTTGTATCTGCTTCAGTTTCCTTGAGTATTTCTATTATTTTAAGACAGTGAAAATAGTTGATGTAACTACCAGACAGCAATGCAGCAATATCATTGTGTGCTGGCATGTCTTGAATTGCATTGTTAATTTTCTCTCTGACTGGTATTATATTCTTCTGCCATTCCTTGTTTACATGTCGTCTACTAACTAGCCAGTCCTGCAGCTTACCTATGTTAATGTCTATGGGAATGTTGCTCTCCTGCAGAAACGAAAATGTTTATATTAAATACAAATCATGTGACTGCTTGTTCTTTTATTGAAGATACTTGAACCTATCTAATAAATGCGGAAAATAAACCAATAAAGCCTGTCTTTTATAAGTATTACTGATGTTAAAACAAGAAATACAAAGGGGTCAATTCGAACAGCTGTTTTTCGATTATTCTAAGTAAAGAATTCACTTACGTCCATTTTAAATGTGAGTTATAGCTTAATCAAATCGACATTTATTCAGCATTAGCTCAGTATTCCGCCTATAATTAAGACAAGATGTAAGTTTTAAATTTTTAATGGCAATGGTAAAAGATTTTACTACGGTCCACAATAATACCCAAATTCATGTGACGGACGTGTCAACTGTCAACTGTCAAAACAAAATGCTATTTTTTTTTTTTTTTCAATTATGGCATCGCAAACTCTGTGCATACTGCCAGCGTCAAGTATAAATTTTGCATCAATTTTTTGCCAGTTTCAATGAAACTGGACGAAGTAATAACAAAATTAACAAAGTCAGTAAGTAAGTCGTCAGTAATCAGTCAGTCTAGTCAGTCCAACATTCAAGTAAAGCGATGGCTACTTTACTAGAACGTGTCCAATGGAATTTTGGAGGCAAGCAGAAAAAACATATTTTAGCACTGTTATTCTATTTCACAAACACTCGTGCACTGTAATTAACCTATACCAAACAAAATACCATCAACTTTATCCGATATAACTCAAAAATACACCAAGAAAATGAAAATAAAACAAGAGCACAATATGTCTTTTTCGACTTCCCGCCAAAACTCCCAAAATGCTATTGCTGTGTCATGTCACCTATGACAGCGAGGGCAAATGTCAAGCCAATCCTGATATAACCATGTTGATCAGGCTTTGATTTCATTAGAACATACAGCCTACGCTTATAAAATATTTAGTAATCTTAGATAAATACAGTATGGAACAATATTTAAATGAAATAGTCCAAAATAGGAAATCGATTAAAGCCTATAGATAACTGTCATTTTTAGTTTTGGTATTATAAAATCCAATATTTTAGATCCCTAAAAAT
This sequence comes from Pyrgus malvae, assembly GCA_911387765.1. Classification (NCBI taxonomy): domain Eukaryota; kingdom Metazoa; phylum Arthropoda; class Insecta; order Lepidoptera; family Hesperiidae; genus Pyrgus; species Pyrgus malvae. The sequence goes on along the minus strand of OU426956.1, from coordinate 3,752,594 downwards.
TAACATTTTGCGTAAAATGAAATAATTTGCGCATTATACCATGCTGTCAATTGACATTTGAATTTTGATGACGGAAAGAAAAAGGTTATACACAGAAAAAGAGGGAATAGGCTGATTATGATTAAATTATTGTTAATTATAAATTGAATTGTATCTAGTTAATTAGTATTTTATTGTACAGTGTGTTTAATATTCATTTGTAAAGTTTCATATTGAGTCTGATACATTGGTGACAGCAACGTGTCCTAGGTTAGGCCGTTGGGGAATCATGTTATTAAAGTTAGCGTAACATGACTGAAAGAAAAATGTGCAAGTTCTATAATTTAAATGTGCCTGAACGACGATCCGGAGACGCTGGCGGGATTCAGAACCATGGAAACGACGGTGACGATGATAGGAACCTGGATAACCCACTGGAACCATACGTGCCCCCACACGAGCATAAGCTGGAGTATAGTTACTGGATGTGGTTCTCGCGACGTCCGCCCTCTCGCGAGCTTTCCGCAACCACCACTGGTTATGGTCAGGTATGTGCCCAGCAGTAATTCTACACCCAAATTCTAGATTTATTTATAGGCATGTCAAAAACACTATCTCTGCGTAGAACTACAGCTGATTAGTGGAAACCGCCTTAAATAGGAGAATATAACAGATTTAGGAATATTCTGAAACATCATCAAGTAATTTTTTAAATGTTGCATATTATTTCTGAATAAAATTACACTCACAGCATGTGAGTTATGTTATGTATTAAATGCATTAAATCATTTTCAATTTGGCACAAATTATATTACTAGTGTTTCTGTTATAATTATAATTACAGTAATAAACCTTACTGTTGAATTATTGAAAAGATTGCCATTAATTATGTTTCTAAAAATTGAAATTATTTGCAACCAACTCTCATAGCACAAATTGTAATAAAAACATAGATAAGACAAGACCATGAAAAAAATTTACTAACAACAACTTTGAATGTTTTTTATTACTTAGTAAAAAGTGTGCAGTGGTGTAAGTTCCCCAGTTAAACCAAATAATTTCAACCACCTTTGAAAAGATAAGAAATGAAATGTTTGACTATATTTAAAAAGTTTAAACTTTAAAATTATTTGATATCAGTCAATAGTGTTTATTGGGCTGAAATGTGAAATGGAATCAAGAGTAACTGGTACAGTGATATGTTATCTACTGATATTGGTTGATATTTGTCATATATAAATATTAGTAATTTTCAGTTGTGGAGCAGGAAGAATTTCGTACAATGACCTCTTTACCTACTGACTATGGTCACAAACATTTTTATATTAAGTGCCGTTTACATGAAATATTTGAAGGAATAAAACTAACTTATTAAATAAATTATTGTTATTAAGTACATAAATTATTTATTTTGATTTTATAACTGTATAAAAATCGAGTTAAAATTACTAATTTGGTAGAAATAATAAAATCAAAATTCATAAATCAGAATTCGATTCTTTTATATCAGAGTTACTGCTTTCTGATGACGTCTCGCCTGTCACATTTATAACAAAAGAAACAACAGCTTTTGTCTACATTGTCATCTAGTCTATCTAATTTTGATTCCCCTTATCAATAAAAACAAGACAACATATAACAAATAACAACAAACTAAGATAACTGTGTCTGAAAACTGAACAATCACTAACACATCCCAAGATGGAATATCCTTTGTTATTTAAAAATTATGAATCATGTCTCAGGTAAAGGTTTATAATCCCTGACAAAGGCGGTCATTGTATCTGTGCGAGCAAGACACATTATATTTACGTGGAAGTGACACAGATAGGTAATATTAGGTTGGCTGCAACCCTTCTTCGTCGACACAGGACACAATTACTTTTAGCAGAGCTTGTCTGTCAGTATTTATTTTTAAGTTGATTTCTCAGCAGTCAAATCATATTATTATGTATCTCGAAGCTCTTGTTAAGTCGAAAACTCGTTAACTCCAAATTTTCCTTTGACATTCGAGATATCGAGATTTCACTGTACAATAATATGTTAGATCCAACCTAGAAGTTTAAATTATCATATGTACATTCCAGGCGCTACGTCTGGTGGGTCGCGTGGCGTCGGTGGAGCAGTGGTGGGGGCTGTACTCGCATCTCGCTCGACCCGCCGAGCTGCCACCGCTGTCGGACCTGCACCTATTTAAGCTCGGCATCAAGCCCATGTGGGAGGACCCCTCCAATGTCAATGGTGGCAAATGGGTAAAGAATATCTTTTTTATTTTATTTAAATGCCACGATACAGGCAATATGGGTCTAGTGATCGCTGCAGCCCATAGACACACAACACAACATGAGGTCCTATGTGGTTGTGCTACAATACTGGAGATTGATTGTAGACTCACACAATTTGTTCCAGTAACTGAAGCTTTCCACCGAAACACAATAGAATTGTTTCACTGCAGAAATGAGTGCATTGGTGATACTTCTCCAGTCATACCATAAAATAATAATAACGCTTGACACTCATAGCCCCACAGTAGGGTAGATATACCCTGTGTCGTGGGTACCATGGACACACACAATGACAGAAACACAAACACCCAGACCAAGAACAGAAATTTA